>OX421396.1:19197456-21697456 GCA_949126875.1 Lochmaea capreae
GTCGTGCTGTTACTACTAGTTTTCGAAGAAACTGGTGAACATACCGCGGCACCTCTATACCCGGGTGCTTTCGATGCATCTACTTGTGGCGGTGGTTCTTGGTCTATGAATTTATGTTGAGTAGTTGTTGCGTTGGAACCGCCAGTAACTGCAGCAAAATTAACTGGTTTCTGAGATTCTTGCTCTCTGCGATTCCAATGATCTCCACCAGCGTAAAATAATGAATATTCCGATGTCGCTTGTAAATTGGGTGTTTCTTCTTGAACCATAGATTGAGAAATTACCGCGTTCTAAATAGTAAAATTTTTCTTATTCTTATTGATTTAGTGAAAAGAGAAAATTATGTGGAAGTTTGAAAGACAAAAGGGCATAAGGAAAATACTAGTAAAATAATTAATAGAAAAACTACACGTCCAAAGACAAACGGAAAACAAAACACAGACAGAAAAGACTGCTGTCGGAAAGATTTACTAATGGGAAAACAACTGGCTGACAGACAAGACAATTTAAGTCGAAAGACAGACATACTAAAAGAGAGACAAACAGAAAAATATACAAAAAAAAAACAGTCCAAAGGACAGTCGGGCAGAAAATCAAAAAGCCAAACATATAGACTAAAAAGGCAAACAGAGACTGGCAGAAAGATTAACAAACAAATGGAAGAATTATTGTTTGGCAAACACAAAATTTAAGTCAAATACAGAATGACTAGAGGGTAGTTTCGAAGACAAAGACAGACACACATAAACACAAAAATAATGAGACTAAAACACATACAGACACAGAAAGATTGGACGACCAAAAGACAGAGATTTGCAAACATAACATTAAGATGCAGATGGAAAAGTGTACTTCTAGACAGGTAGAGAATTACAGTAAAAAGTCAAAGAGAATTCAAGTCAAAAGTCAGACAAGCTGAGCGTAAATAGACGAATTGAAAGACAACTGGTAAATAGACAAATTAACAAAACACAGGCAGACAAATAGAAACTAAACTTGTAGACAGTCAGACAAATCAAGCCGAACAACAGCCATATATAAAGACAACAGGTTGACAGACAAATAATTCTCATAAAAACAGACTAAAAGACAAAAAAAACATTTGAACTGAAGAGAAAGATAGACATGCACAAGTCAAAAGTGAGGCAGGCTGGAAAATCTACCAAAAAATAGACTGAAATCCAAATATAAGAAGAACAGAATATAGACTGAAAAAGAAAGATAGTCAGTAGAAGCACAACTAGTACACAGTCAAACAAGTGGAAAAACAACTGGTATCCAGACAGACTGGAGAATGTACTGAAAGAATGAAAGATGGAAATGTAGGAAGACAGCTGGTGGACTTCAGACTAAAATATGTACCAAAAAATAGATTGCATGACAAAAAGACAGACATATAGACTGAAGAAAAGAAGGATAGACAGATGGAAAGGCAACTGTATATAACAAATAAGTATATGTTTCTGAAAACGGATAGGTAAAAGTCAGACAAAATATAGAAGAAAATAAACTAGTGATATTTTAAAACTTACATTTAAATGTAGTGCTCCGTTTGGCGTTGAGCTTCTCAAACCACCGGGAATCGGTTCCATGTTAGTGGCAGTGTTGTTGGTGTGAGCAGCAGCAGAAAATATTGGAGCTACTTTACCGGGGCTTGGAAAATGCTGCATGTTAGGCGGCGCCGAAGCAGTCGGAGCCGGTCTCAAACTTCTATTCGGCGAAGATTGTGTATTAGCCGAACTAGAGGGTGGTAATTGGGGTGAAACAGGACCCATAGTCGATTGGGGCACTCCCAAAACTCTTGGCTTGCTAGTAGTTACGCTGTGATTGGTATTAATCATCAACAGACTCGATGAAGAAGTTTCGGTTAATTTTGCTGCAAACGTTTGATTTATAGATGATGTGATCACCTTAGATGTTAACGGAAGTCTATTAGTCGAAGAAGTAGGATGGGTAATAGAGGAACGAATACTTTGGTTTTGTGCTTGAGCGGCAGCGTTCTTTTCCGCTTGAGCTACCAATCTCGGAGCCGTCGGTCGCATTGGCGTTGTAGTACTGGTGCTGCGAGGTTTCGTAGTGGTAGTCGTTGAAAATCTGCTTGTAGTTATCGTAGAAGTGGCTATGGTTTGAGTTACCTTTGGGTGTGTAACCGAAGTCGTAGTTAAACTTACTACTACGATTTTACCGGCGTTTTTCTTAGTCTACAAAATAAACGAAATAATTAACCCTTCGTATAGCAGCGAGGAAAATTTTATTAGAAGTAACAAAAAAAAGTTTCAGCTTACTCCTATTTGCGTTTTATCCCAAAGGGTGGTGGCGCTGGTGGCGATTTTATTAGTTTTAGGCAGCATCGACAAAATATCCACATCCGGATCTTTAATAAGCGTGGCGATTAAATTATGCGCTTGTTTTGTCGCATCAGCGGAGCCCCTGAAATAGACAAAATTTTAATTAATGCACCATTTAAAATTTTAGTTTAAAACATTTACTTGATCGTGATAATTCTTTCTCCTTGCCCTTTACTCTGTTTTTCCACTTCGATGTGTGCACCAGTAGCTCCTCTGATCGCGTTAATGTTACTGCCACCTCTGCCTATCACCCTGGAAATGGCGTTCAAGGGAACAGAGACCTTTTTAACACCAGACTCGGACGAAGTTAGGGTTTGCACAGAAGATTTTCTTACTACTTCCTTCCAGCCTATAAAATGGAAAATTTAAAGTACAAATGATCGTTTTTACTAGATGGCGCTAACTCACCTTCCTCGCGTTTACTCGGTTGTTTGGGGCTGGTACTTTTATTAGTAGATTGAGCTGGTGGTTCTTCGTACACGGATTTAGTTTTCTTCGTAGATACGTAAACTTCGTTCCCTGTCGCCTCGAAATCGTCTCTATCGGCAGGCGATTTTATCTGATTGAAACCCATTACCTTTCGCACAGATGGACTTTGCTTAGTCTTGCTATCTTGACTTTTATCATTTTTATCTGGCATTTCTTGTTCAGATGGGTCACTCTAAAATGTTATTTCAAATCAGTTTTTGAATATTCCAGATGAGAATAAAAAATAGCTAAAGAGAAACTTTGAATAGAGCGTCTCAAATTCAAATGTTTTGTTAAAAACAACAAAAAATTAGACAAAAATATACAAACCGTTGAATGAAATATAAACAAATAGAGGAATGTATAGAGATACAAAAGTATAGATTGGTAGTTGTATATGTTGCAGGCCAAACTGTATTTTAGGACGAACTAGTTTGTCCTAGGATAAACTAGTTCCTCCTAGGCCAAACTTGTTTATTCTAAACTTAGGATGAACTAGTTTTGCCGGATTTTAATATTTCAGGACAAGCTAGTTTACCCTAGGAAAGACTATTATATCCTAGGACAATGCTCTCTTGTCTGGCAGTTATTTTTTTTATAGATTTGTACATGTGAATTTCAAGCAGTTTGTTTTTTGTGAACCTTGTGTATACATCGACTAAAGTTTTCTTTTCGTTTTAATTATTTATGTCTAGTTTGATGGTGTATCTAATATTATTTTCTCTGTGAATTTTAGGTACTCTTGTGTTTTATTTAAAGGTAAGCATATTTTTTATCTTAATTGAGGCGTTCAGAGCCAGAGTGGCCTAACCCACAAAATTGCATTTTATGTGTTATGTGCTAAAATTAATTGTTTGTCTTTTATATTTCAATAACAGAGTGGCCCAACCTTTATTTTGCTACCAATTCATAGATGGCGGTACAAGTGTGGTTCTGGCATTGATATTATGTGAGACATGTGAAAAAGCATAGTGGCCTAATGAGGCTTAAGCCAGTCTGTTTCTTGAGAAACTTTGAATTGCTCGTGTGTTTTTGAGGTTAAGTTTACTGTCGTTATTGAAATTTTTATCTTTATTGTGTGTGTGTGTGTTCAAATTAATATAAGCATCGGTATGGAGAATGCAGGTAAGATGTTCAGGAATTAATACTTATAACTTGTATTACTTGGAATGTCCTCAAAATAAATAAAATTGTGAAAATAAATTAGACATTTAAAATATTTCTGATGAATTTTTATCTTGTTTTAGAAACTTTTGTCGACGAGCAGGACCCTTATGATACAGATGAGCAATCCGATTATATACTGTCAAGTTCAGAAAGTGAAATCAACGAAACTAACCTACCAGTCCCCAAGCAAAGTGGTAGAAAACGTATTAGAATAGAGAATACGTGGAAAGCAAACCAAAGAAAACAGGTAAATCCTACAAAAATTTTAAGGGAGTCTTAGTTCCAGAAAAGAAAATTTTAAAACCTCACAATGCGGATCATTATTATCAAGCGCATCAAGTGAGATATTAACCTTAGGAAGGGGACATTTAAGGGGGTTTAAAATTTGTAAAATTCATAAAAATAAAGAAAGAATTAATAGGTCGCTGCAAAAAAAAATTACAAAAATATTTATTAAGATCAATGTTCTTCATTTTTCAAAACATCAAACACATTGGTGTACTTTAAGGGGGTTTTTAAAAATTAAAAATTCATTACTTCAGTAATAAATGAAATTTTCAGTAATTATTATTTTTTATTTCCTTCTCTCACAAACATAAGAACAAACTACTTCGTTTGTCCTAGGAAAAACCAGTTTGGCCTGAAATATTAAATATTAAAATCTGGCTAAACTAGTTTATTCTAAGTGCGTTAGGATAATCTAGTTTGGCCCAGGAGAACTTGTTTGTCATAAAAAACGGTTTGGCCTGCAACATATACAAACTTAGGGTTGTATAAGTGGGTATATTTGGCCACTGCGAATTGCAAGAGTTAATAACAATAAGGAAGGAAACGTGACTAAAAGAAGGGGGAAAGTATCAGCATACAAATTCCATTAAATTCACGGGAAATCATCCCTAATTATCAAATAACTATTGGTCAAAAAATGTTGAAAATAGTAAAAGTGACAAACGTAAAATTCACCATTAAAGATAAAAAATTAATGCAAAACCAACTTTATTTTGGTAATATTTAAATTAAAATTTACAGCAACAAAATTTAGGCTTCTAATGTGATAGAAATGAAAAAAATTGTGAAGGAAAGCCAAAACTTACCGTTTTCTTCTCAGCATTTTTGCTGGAGCTCGCCTTCGAACGGTTATGTAGATCGTTATTCTTCATGTTAGTCTTTTTCTTCTTCTTCTCTTTACGTTTATCCTTCGATTTTAAATCGGCGCTCGAGCAGCTTCCTTGACTGTTGGCATCTATGCCGCTATCCCCTTCCTCTTTATCGTTAGAATCGCCGTTTCGATTAGCCGGATTGACTTCAGGAACATTATCTTCTTCTTCGACTTTATCATCGTCTTTCTGATCGGATTTTTCGTCGTAGTTCTCGTTCTTTTTATTCTCCTCCAATAATTTCCTTCGCTCTTCCTTTTTTTCCAACTTCTTCTTTTTCTTGCGTTCCCGCCTTCTTGCAGCCGCTAATCTTTTAGATTCCTCGCGCGTTTTTTCGGTCTCTAATTCTTCCAATAATATAGAAGCGTTTTTATTAGCTTTGGCGGCTTGGGTTTCTTTAGCGGCTCGAATGATTTTCACGCATTCCTGACATTTTTCCAAAAGTTCCTTATCGCTCACCGTAGCGTTGTACCGCATCATCTCTTGATCGCTAGGAAATTGCGTTACGTGATGCACCATCCACTTAACCACTTTAACGTGACCCTTTCGAAACGCCGCCATCAAACAAGAAACCTTACGGTTATCTTGAGAATCGATGTCGGCTTTCACGTTATATAGCAGCTCTACGACGGGTAGATGGCCGCCATTGGCGGCTAACCATAAAGGTGAATTGCCTTTTTTATTTTTAACTTCGACTTGCGCTCCTCTACATAACAACAGTTCAACGAATCGGACATGTCCTTTATCGGCTGCTATAGTGAGCGCTGTATCTCGTGAAGACGGCACCGGAGTAGCGTTCACATCGGCCCCTTTATCCAAGAGAACTCTACCTACGTCTACGTAACCACCGCTGGCGGCTTCCATGAGTGGCGTAAGACCAGTCTAAAAAAGATATATTTGTTGTAAAATCAGTATTAGAGATTGGGAGTTTGAATCAGGAGAAAAAAATGGAAATTGGATCGAATGAATGGATCGAGGGATACAAGAAATTGCATCTGGCAGGGCAAAATTGGACCAAGAGATGAAAAAATGATGGGATGATAAAAAATTCGATCGGTGGGCGAAAAATTGTATTGGGAGAAAAGAATTATATATGGGTTGCTGGATGACTGGACTTGATGTCAAAATTATTGGAAATAAGCAAATAATAGAACGGTTTAAAAAAAATGGATGAAAAAAGGAATAAACGGATCAGGATAATAAGATTGGATCAAGAGATACAAAAAACTGCATCAGGCAATGAAAAATTTGACACGCGAGTGAAAAAATTTAATCGTGAGATGAAAAGTGTGGTCAGAAAATAAGAAATTTATAAAGCTTTTGATTTGGTAATTAAAAACTGATTGAGAGTTGGATAAAAATGGATCAGGAGGTACACATTCATAAGCGAAGATCGAATATGGTATCGGGGGATAAAAAATTGGATCAATAGAAAGTGCATATCAAAAAATCAATAAGCATAATCAGGATATTGAAAGTGTGGAGAGTTGATTGCTCGGTGGTTATGGTACTAAATTTGAACGGAGAAATTTGATCAAAAGAAAAAATGGAATGTAGAAAAAAAATTGGATCAGGATAAAATAATTTGGAAGTTGGTGATGGCACTAGTTTAGAGTCCGTTTCATTAGAGAACGGTAAGCTTGTATACATGCGAAGAGACGAGTTTTCGACAGTTGCCGAGCAACAAGGGCGCCGTCGTCCATTTTCACCTCATTCAGTGGCGTCGTGCGCTTTGTTTGGGTTGTCACTTCAGTTTGTTTGCGAGTTGGCGTTGTTTTTGTGAAATATTTGTTTTGTGAGGCGTCAGTGGTCCGTTCTCTAATGAAACGGACTCTAATAGAAATTATATTGAGACATAATATTGTACCAAGTCCACTTGAACAATTATATGAGAGGTGGATTGATCAGTGATTGGGGGTACCGGAATTTGTCAAAATAATTGGAAATATATTTACCTTTGCCCTGTGTTCGACGTTCGCCTTTCTATCGAGAAGAAGACTAACGACTTCGTGCCTTCCTTGAAAACACGCCAACGTTAAAGCCGTATTCCTATTAGTCTCGATTTGCGCGTTGATGTCACTACCCATATCCAAGAGCAGCTTAACAGCCGCCGTATGACCGTTCATTGCGGCGAGCATAAGAGGAGAGATGCCCAATTTGGATCCAGTACGAGAATTAATTTCTGCGCCGTGACTAAGAAGAAGCTTAATGATATTGACGTAACCGCCGGAAGCGGCTAAGCTGAGTGGCGTATAATCGGATACGTTTCTATGTTCCTGTAAATAAATTGTTTCAAATAATAAACGTTGAGTTTTTGTTTTTCTTTAGAATTTACCTTGTTAGCATTTCTATTCAACAACAGTTCTACAACTTCATAGCGGCCTCCTGAACAAGCCAAGCTAAGTGGAGTGTCTTTAGTTCTTTCGGATTGCGCTTCAATGTCGGCGTTGTGATTCAGTAATATGTCAACCACTTTTTCGTGGCCGGCAGTTGCGGCTAGTATCAGCGGCGTGAAACCCTTTTTATCGCGATGCTCTATATCAGCTCCTCGGCTGATCAACAGTTCCACCAATTCCTCGTGACCGCCGGCACAGGCTAGTGTTAAAGCAGTATCGTGATTGCTCTCGGTTTCGGAATCAACGTCCATACAAGGAGGAATCACCGGATTGGGACTCTGCTGTTGGCTAGTGCTGTATTGGGTAATTGCTAGAAATAAAATAAAAAACATTTTATACAAATTGTTTTTTCCGTACTAAGATCAACTTTTAGTCCAATAATGCCAAAAAACACGTCAACCTGGGCATTTGGTCCGGCGGGTTTTTTTTTTAATTTGCATGTCTCCATAGGTACATTAAATTCCCAAAATATCAGGTACCTGGAATTTGTGAGAGGGTGGGAAAATGGCTCTGGAGTTCCCAAAAATCCGTTTTCCGGCGATATCTGCAGAAATATGACCCCGAGACAATTTTTGTTCAGACAAAAAATGAAGAGCAATTTATTACCTACAAAAGTTGTCCTTATGATTTTTTTCGCTACCCCACTACTTTTTTGCAAAAACGGCGGTTCAAAATTCACCGTTTTCCGAAACTTAAAATCCGGCGCTTCCCTATCAAAATCTGGGGTGAGGGGTCTGCAAATAAACCAATTCCTATGGTTATGGCTTCAAGTATCAATTGTAGATGGCGCCACAATACTTTTTAGCACTCGCGAAATGATCAAGGCCATTAATGCTCTTTTTCTTAACAACTCTCGGGGTCAGAACCACTATCACTTCCCCAAAAATGAGCCCGTGGCCTACTTTAATGGTGTACCCAAATCTTGAGAACGATTACATGCGAATGGGATGGAAAATGGACGCTAAAGTTGCGGAAGTAACTTTTCTCATGTGGCAAAATGTGCAGGTCTCGGGGCCTAAGGAAAATCTGAATTTTGGGAAGATTGGAACATTCGCCATGAACCTCGATAAGGAATTGAATTTGGCTTCTCGTCTTCAGGAATTTTGGTACATGAAGAGAAGAATGTAGACCGACAGTTCTTGTGGTACCTTGCACTTAACGCTACAAGGTTAATCACTGCTATTCTTTCCAATAAAACTTTCTACGCGTCCACATCAATGTTTGTCTTGATTGCATCCATAACTTCTTCCTGGAATTCTGGATTCCGAACAATAGTAAAGGGTTCGCATCGACCTCTCATTTTGTTCTTGTGTTCTTTAGAAGCTGGTAGTCCACAGAAGAAACAATTGGTTTGGAAATTAAAGTGGACAGCTTTCACTCCTCTTTTTCCTCTTAGGGCTGAGTAACTGATCATATCGTTTTGTTGAGTCCTTGGTAAAGCGTTCGTTAGCGATTTCCAACTTGCCACTTTTCATTACCGAGTACATTTTCCTACTAAGTCGATGCACTTCCACAGAGGTCATCGTTTCCAGGAAGACATGGTGGTTGTCTTGTCTGGTCTTGCTAACATTTATTAGAGTTTCTAGCCCTCGAGTAACCGTCGTAACATCTTCACTCAAAGCTTCATCACAAATAAAACACACAGGCGTACTATAATCCTCCGCGACTTCCATTTTTCTACATGAACAAATAATATTAACGCAATTATCAACTTTACTTAATATTAATATTAACGCAATTATCAACTTTACTTAATCCACAATAAATTAATTATCTTTCTTGAGCTTTGAGTACAAAAATTAAACCTTGCCCTTTGCTCAAAAAAAGAAACTGAAAAAACTTCAATATCTTCCGTTTTTTGTCTCAGTAATAGTAATGATAATAATAACAATAATAATAATAATAAGACAATAATAACTTTGATTTCACTTTCTGAACTTGACTAATAAATTTATTGTAAAAAAATCAAGGAAACCCAATTCCTTAATGTAAAAATATAGGTTGTTGACAAACAAAGAAGCAGAAAGCATCCATGCGTGCACGCACAGTATCAAACGCGTCGACCAACGCGTATACATGGGTGGCGGCGTGCGCGGAAAATGAATAAATGAGACGTAAATTATATCAACTTTAGATAATAAATTATTTTCCGTGCGTTCACTAAAATAATTGATGTACACACCAAAGGAAAGGTCAGAATGTTACCTTTCATCGGGTACAATCCTTGACCGGAAAAAATTTCACCGAGAGGAGAAAAAACCTCCAAATAAAATGTCCTTTTTTCAGTGGGCTGAAGATTTTTCCGGAAAACTCGTTAACCTAGACAGAAAATAATAGTGGTATCGGCAAGGGGACAATCTAACCTTTTGTATACTATACTTTAAAACCCGGTTTCATCATTAGTTATAAACTGGAACGTTTGCAAGAACTCCGAAAATCCATAAATATGGCCCTTGGAAAAACACGTTGTTTATAAAAATACCCAGGAATTATTGAGTGAATTTTTTTGGAATCCATTAAGTACCCCCCAAAGCTCCTTTACTCAGAAGAATTTTGGAAAATTAATCTTAATGAAAAAAATATGAACATATTTATGGGAGTGCTGAAAAATCAGGCAAAAACGAACTTTGGCCGGGGTTTTCACTAATCCAGGGAAATAAATTAGGGGAGGAAAAGACAAGATATTATAGCCACTGGTTCGTTCTTTCATCTGCACTTTGAATCATGAAAAAATATTCATTTTACCGGGAGTTATTAAAAAATTTGTAATTTGCTTGGAGGCGTCATGCTCTCAGAGCGTACTTTCTTGATGCCGGGCAGGAGCTGGAAATGGGGCTGTGTTCAGGACCTTTTATCTCGAAAACTATCAACTTTCTTACAAAAATGATACGGATCATTTCTCTGAGGCATATTTACGGAAATATAAGCGAAAATACCAAATTTTTGGGCCCAATGGACAATTTTCCCACCTTTCCACAAATTCCAGGTACCTGACATTTTGGGGCGTCAATGTGAATACCTATGAATACCTGCAAATTTAAAAAAAAAATTCCGCTGGACCAGATGCCCAGGTTGACACCTTCGTTTACTGGACTATTTATTGTTGCTGCACAACGTTCCTAAACAAATAATTTAAAAAAACTTACCCGAATTATGATCAATCTGATAATTCTGACTCGGCGGAAACGTTCCCGAATTCTGCACTTGATTCTGATGCCGTAAAACTCTACCCTTCTTAAATTTAATATTATCCCCACCACTACTTTTGACCACCTTCTTGGCGTTGTCCCCGTTAACCGGCTGGGCTCCTTGAGCGGTCTGGGTGGCGGCTTGCACTTGGTTAGTTTGTTGGTGAGACGTTTGGTGTTGGCTGCAAGGTATCTGGCAGTGGTGGGTTTGTTGTAAAGAAACGGCGGCGCCGTTTACGTGACTACAAGGCGTTTGTGCCGGAGTGCAAACTGGTTGTTGTTGGGGCGTAATATATTGTTGGGTAGAAGTACCCGGTACCGGACCTACCGACGTTGGAACGATATTGGTGGTTGCTAAAGTATCGGTACCGCTAGCAGCGCTCGGACATGCAAGTTGTTGTTGCATAAGACTGTAACCGGCTTGAAAACCCGCTTGATAGAGTTGATCGAAGGGACATAAAGCGTGTACGGGTACTTGGGTACCGTTAGTTGGTACGGCGAAATATTCTACGCGAGATAAATCAGTTTGGGCAGGTAAATCTTGTTGGGCGGCTAATGAAGCTATCATGGATTCGTCCAAAGCACTGGGATACGGTTGCACCTACAAATTAAATTCATTTGACATTAATAAGTTATAAATAAATTGGGACATATTGAGATATTTTGAAAGGAAAATTTACGAGATTTATTTCACTTAAATTGAATGTGTTCAACAGTTTCTATCATATTTTTTCACGTAGATATTAAAAATTTCATTTTTTTATATTTTTATTACGGTGGGTCAAAAAAATGAACTATATATATTTTTTTAAATTAATACGGAAAAATGGGTTGCTAGACACCTTAAAAAAATTCTCACCAAATATGAGCTCTTAATTTTAATAGGAAGATCCTTCGCATCGCAGTTTTTTATTTTTCTCTATCTTCTATTTTTTTCGTATACCATACCATTTGAATGATATTGAAGATTTAAGTTTGATTATTTTAAATCAAATGTCATTTTTGTTTATGAATTTTAAACTCGACAAGAAATGGCTATTATGAAGTGCGCAATAGAAATTTTTGTAGGGAATTAACTGCTCTATAAAAATAGTATCTTATGTATTGGCGATTAAATTAAGCGTTCAAAAGATAATCATCATCAAACTTTCATGTATACCGATTTTAAGAGTTTTTTTATTAAATAATCGAAAAATTTCAACTTAATTTATAATTTACACGAATTTTATGTTTTATCAACTGAGAAACTTCGAAATGTTTTTCAAGTTTTTTTTTATGTGTAAGTATCTTTATCTACATTTAAAAAAATAAATAGTACATTATTTATCGCTTAGTTAATTATTTATTAATAAAAAAAGCAAATTTTTCATTATAAATATATTATGGTTTGTTTCAAATGTCCAATTAGTTATGAAAAAGATTTTTATTTCAATTTTTAAATGAAATTATTTACTCAAAAACTCTTAAAATCGGTATACATGAACGTTTGATGATGAATATCTTTTGAACGCTTAATTTAATCGCCAAAACATAAGATACCCGTTTTATAGAGCAGTTAATTTCCTACAAAAATTTCTATTGCGCACTTTATAATAGCCATTTCTTGTCGAGTTATAAAATTCATAAACAAAAATGACATTTGATTTAAAATAATCAAACTCAATCTTCAATATCATTCAAATGGGATGGTATACGAAAAAAATATGATACTTTTTTTGTAGAGCAATCAATTTCCTACAAAATTTTTCTGTACAATCAATTAATGATGAGGTATGAATTGTTTTCTATTGGACTGAGAAAAAAACAAAAAACTGCAATGAGGAGGATCTTTCTATTAAAATTAAGAGCTTATATTTGGTAAGAATTTTTTAAAGTTTTCTTGTAGAAAAAAAAGTTGATTTTTTTGACCCACCCTAATATTTATGCTTTGTTATTGGATCACTCTGTAGATATTTATTTTTTTCAATGTTAAATTCATTAAAATGTGTTCTTTTAAAGCCTGTTTTTTGGTATTTATAGCACAAATCGTCTACTGTACCATTTATTATTTCAAAAAGGTCACAAATTTTGTTTAGAATATTTTCATTGTTTACTCAAATATATTGTCCAAAAGATATAATATGTTTGTAAAATTAATGTTTTAATTTCAAATAACTGCTTTTGTAGCAACAAAATAATGATGTTTATAATAAATTTCTAGATTAGTCTAGCATGTAGTTTTAGATTGTATATACAGGCATTTTTAATGTAAATATGGTTAGATTCTCTTTACAAATTTGAATCACCTAGCAACGAAGTTTAGTGTGTGCTATTAACGCCAAAAAAAAAACAAAGTATAGCTTGTAAAACTCAGAATTTATCGTTTTATGTTGCTCTAACGATATAGTTCCCCACTTCGCCTCTAATTCACGACAAAATGAAAATCACAAGAAGCTAAATACGATGGTCTTATATGGTTCAACACCTTTGCGTGAGTCTCTTTTCATTTTAATTTGATTATTTTTTTGAGATTTCATCTTTCAAACGCAATAATATTCTCAATGTTTTATTATGCGACTTTTGTAGTCTTGAACGGGATTTGCCGGTGGTCAAATATTTATGGAGAATAATCAAGTCACTGTCTTTGTGGTGTAAGTTATCTAATGCAGCTTCATTTTACTGTGTTTCAAAACAATTTTGAACACTTTTTCATGTTTTGTCATAATTGCCAAATTTGGGAGACGTAAACGGTGTTTGTACTGTCACGTTTAAAACTTCCCAATCATTGTTATTTGTAATGGAAAAACAATGCTTTGTCCAAACGCATAGCTCAAATATTTTTATAAATTGATAATTACAAAAGTAGAGTCATCAAATTGAGTGTAACAGGTAAACATACACACGAGTGCCATACAGATATTTTTCGATACAAAAAGTTCGCGGTTTCATTCCATTTTTGGTCAAGGTATACTTTTCAAGGATTAAAAAATATTTTTAATATTCTCAAACGTAACACCTTGGGGAAGAAAATAATTTGATTTCAATTTAAAATGTATTAAGCCCTATTGGGACCAGAAAAATACCGTTTCCTTTCAAAATTAAAGTAACACAAAAACAATACCTGTAAATTATGCTGTGAGAGTTCACTAACTTCCGTCGTATTAAAAGACTCTAGCTGTTGTACAACTTCTTCGACCGAAGGGAGATTCGGATCAGATAGTTCGAGTTTAGTAACTTTATTACCTTCTTCCGTATGATCGTAGAGTTCGAGTCGAGTTTTTTGCTGTAAAAAATAATGTTTCAACAAATAATGAAGATTACACCCACACCCTCTTGCTTTCCATTTAATTATTTTTGAGCTCCTCAAGATTTTACAATAAAACTTATTATTAAATAGTATGGAATTTCACAATTTTTTATTTTAAATAAATAAAATATTAATCTTTTTCCACCTATATTAACGTTTTATTATTTGTTTTTGAATTTATAGATATTAAATTTAGATATACTCACAGGTGAACCGACGAAAGTTGCTCTTAAAGCCGGTATGGAGTTGTTATGGAACTGTTGTAATATGGAGGCAGTTAAGAAATTTTCATGGTTATCGTTTTTCAATATAACGGTGTCTTCGTCAATTGATGCTAAATCCAAACCTGAAAGTAATTTTTATTCTCTTAATTTAGCTGCGAACAATATTTTACACTGGGCAATTTGGAGATGAAGGTAAATGATGGGTTATACACCGATAACATAAAAAACTAGCCAGACCTCAACCCAGACAATTTAAATTATAAAGAAACGGCCAAATTCGTCGACCGTTACCTTGCTAAACCTTCCGCCGCCAAGTTAATGCTGAAAAAAATCCCATTTTTTAGAATACTCAATTTATGTAAATTTTTGGATAGTTATTAAAAAATAATAAATTGAATAAAAGTATTCGGAAAATTGTTTCAAGTAATTTTTATTTTTGTGTAGTAACTTGACTTTCCACCTTTTGATTCATTTTTTATTGCTTTAGTTTCATGTAAAAGCTGGTGACATCCAATTTAATATTAATAGTAATGGTGGACAAAACATAATTCGTGAAAGAAAAATGGGTGCAGGAAGGTAAAGGTATAAAGCACGAAATCTTGACAATAAAAATTATAAAAAATATTAAAATCTTCGAAATTAAAAGATTTTAAAGGATCATAGCATAAAAAGAGAAAACTGATCGATGTAGGAATACTACTATTTCAAAAAAGTACCGGGACTTCGTCATGCTGATGGAAAAAGTGTGAAGATATATTAGCGAAAAATATTGCCAGGAAAAGTGCTAAAAAATGTTTTTTGGGCCAAAGTGTCAATAAAGGAAACTCTTGTCGACTTCGGATCAGTTGGAAGGCTCCATTCCGAAGTCTTTCAACTGGTTTGCATGTCAGAGTTTTATGAATGTGGGGTTGGAATTAACTCCTTTTAGCATGTCTTCATCAACCCTTAAGGTCCATCCCCAATCAATTTAGTAGCGAAGTGACACTTCGGCACGCGTGCTAGGACAATGACGAGTAGCGAAACGAAGCGAGGACAGCTGATAATTAAGGGATGATAAAACGTTTCCTGCATGTGTGTCACACAACTGTTTTTCGCCTACCGAATAAATAAAAAAATAGGAAGATATAACAAAAAACTTTGGCATACACTGATAAACAATACTTGGTGTTAATATGATTGGTTTTCCGGTAAGGTAGGCGAAAAAGTGTGGATTGGAGTATTATTAGTACTAAGAGAAATAATTGTTAAACAATTCATTGCTTTTGAAAAAACGACAACTGGTTAGGCGACCTCGACGGTTTAGACGAAGATTATTTATATTTACAGGTTAAACTCCACAACTTTTTAATTACCTCAATAATAATGGGTTTTCAGTACACATGCTGAAGTGCCACTTTGCTAGCAGATTGATTGAGGATGCAGCTCTTTATGCAACTGAGTTTATGCAGTAAATTCAGATCCAGCGACAACGCGTTTCATGCACAATCATTTAAAATGGTACGAATTTTACTGGCTACACCTCTCCCAGACTTACACGACGATTTATGTAACCATTGATGGACCGGCTATTCGTAAAATCATATGCACATTTTAAAACATAGTATTTTACTAATACTTTCAACCATTGTAAAAATCACAAAACATAACTACTTGAGATGAACTGACAGAATGAATCAATAAACAAACTAAAAAGAAAAGGCGGTGTAGCCTCAGATTAATACATTAAAGAGATACATTTGTTCACATTTAAAAGTGAACCCAACATTACATGACATTCTAAGGTAACTTGCCGACCCTTTGGCGGATGTCTTACTTTTCCTTTGAATTGCGACATTAGAATTATAGGACACGACAGAAACGTAAAAAATAAAAATGTACTTTTGAAAAATTACATAAAAACGACTTTAAAATAATTATCCCAAGTAGTTTATGTAATAAAAATATGTTTTTGTTTGAAACTTTTGAGGTTTAAACGAAACCAATGCGTGTTAATAATATGGCAACACCGAGAAATTGGCGGAAACCATTTTACTATCAATTTTACCTGATTTTACTACGAAGTTTCAACGTTCCTAGTTTATTGAAGCTCTTGTTTTCGTCTTTTCAACTGATATTTGTGTGTGCGCTTACAAATATAATTAAAAACAATATTTTTTTGTGAAAATCATGGTTCGTCAGTGCCAAATTTGCAAAAAAAAACAGTCGGAATTTTCCTAACCTCTCTTTTGACCTGTAAGTAAATAGTTCTATTGGCCAGTGGCAGTAGTGGCACTGTCCGACTAGTCCTAGAGTTTCTCCCCATTCCTTGAAAGTCATTGATGAAAACATATGTATGGCGATAGAATGTTAGCCGCCGTCTTTTTGGATAGTTTTATGAATGACTTGCGGACTCTATTTGTAGTATTACTCTAAGGGTGTAACTATGTGTTAAGAATAGAGGTTAGTCGTTCCAAGTTATCGAAAACAATAATTCTAACAATATCTTCAAAGGTACTAGACTAGAGAGAATGCATATTAAAGTAAGGATTCTAAAAGATAAGGATTCTGAAAGAAAAAACCAAAGTACCACCAATAACATTTTTCGAAACGAAAAACTTACCTTGAACATTCAAAATTTCCTGTTGCGCAATAGTTTTAGCGTCCTGTTGTTGGAACTGTTGTTGTTGAACTTGTAACTGTTGCTGAGTCGATTGTAGTTGTAGATGTCCGAAGATCTGAGTAGGTTGTTGCGCGTAAAGATTGGGTTGGAACGTTTGCATTTGTTGGTTCTGTTGTTGTTGCTGCTGTATAACCGTCTGTTGTTGTTGCTGCTGTAAAGCAGTTTGTTGTTTACGTAGATTCTTGCCTTCTTTTTTCGAGACTGGTTTGGCTTTGGGTCGATCGCTAATCGCCGTATTCTGTAAACGACAAATTTAAATTAACACATTTTTTGGAAAATACGATTCAAATAAAAAATAATGACATTGTAATTCATTTACATTGAAAGCTATGCAACATTATTTTTTGATTTTGGTGATGTTTTATTGAAGAAAGTATTTCACGGGCGGTGACGACTTTGACGTAGTTCAGCAGCCATTAAAGCGCTGAGTTCTGTAATCAGTTCCAAAATGGTGTGGGAATGCCTAGGCAAACTTAATGAACTAGGCGAGAACAATATAGTCACCTTACTGTGGATTCCAGGACACACTGGAATAGAAGGAAACGAAATAGCAGATGAACTAGCGAAGAGGGGGACTGAAATACCCTTTTGGGAGCCGGAACCTTTTTGCGGAATCAGCTCCAATGTAATATTGGAAGAAATAGGTAAAGCTGAAGAAAAGAGAAGATCTGACAATTGGAAAGATCTAGTAGGGCTTAGGCAATCAAAGATTCTTCTGGGTGACTACAACCTGTTGAGATCAAAGTAATACATAAGTCAAAGCAAAACTGCACTAAGAGTTTTAACAGGAATCTTAACGGGACATTGTCGCTAGAATGGGCACCTTAAAAAGCTCAAAATAGTGGAGGAAGAAGATTGTAGGTTTTGTGGAATGGAAGAAGAATCCTCCATCCACATACTTGCGAACTGCACAGCAATTCAGAATCCTAGAGCACAGCACCTGGGAGACTACTGGATAGAAGAGGGACAGTTACCTAAGTTGAAGCCTGCAGATATCCTAAAATTCGTCGGGGAAATAGGACTAAAGGAGCTACTAGTCTCTGAGACTTTCCTCAGGAACTAAGTAGAAGTAAGGGGGCACAATAGATCTTTTAGGTCTCAGTGAATGTTACCCCAAAATACATACATACCTACATAAAATTCATTTACATTGAAAGCTATTCAACATTATTTTTTGTAATGTTAAGGAACATTTTGGTGATGTTTTATTGAAGAAAGTATTTCACGGGCGGTGACGACTTTGACGTAGTTCAGCAAATTTACTAGTTTTTTCATAATTTTTTTCAATGAATATTGGCACTTTTAGTATGCTCCAAATGTAAGCATCCAGTGGAGTTAAATCAGGACAATGAGAATGATATTCAAAATCTGAGGCATGAGAAATTACTTAATACTATCAAAAACTTTCTGGGTAAGGCTAGAGAGTGTCTGGAAGTATAGCTCGTTCCCCCATCCTGTTGAAACCATTGTTTGTGCATATTGAAATTTCATACCGCTCTTGGTTAAGAGTGACTGGATGCCTGTTCTTATATTTTTAACATATTGAGGACCAATGATCTATGCCCAGATACAGCACACCAAAAGGTAACTCTATCATTGTGAAGAGGTTTCTCAACAATGACCTCTGAGACAACTCAAAAAATCGCGTTGTTTTTCGTGTGACGTAACCGTCAAGGTAAATGTGACTTCATACAAGAGGCTCAACATTGTCCGCAGCTTACTTTTAATATGGTGAGAATAGCCACCAATAGACTTGAACAGCCTACATGTGGATAATGCGTGTACTCTCTACACCGGACCTACGAAGCAATACAAAAGAAAGAAAAGGTCAGTGCAATTTACACTGTACGAATAATTGCAATTCTAATGATAATATAGGAAAGAGAGGATTACAGTTCTTTGTTCAAATTATTTGACAATTTTCGTTTATCAGCAGGTAGTCATCAGCAATTTCAATTCCATGGCGAATTTTTCATAATAAATATTGGAAATTCCGACAAATATTTCTAAAATTAAGTACACTACTAACACTACTCACCTGACTAACTTCCGCATGCGATGTTACACTTTGATACTTCACCTGTGCGGTGGTCGGGGCGGCGACAGTTTGTTGGTTGGTGGTCGAAACGCTAGTTACGGCAGCTAGAGGCAGTATAGTACCGTTACTTACGGAAGCAGCGGCGGCACTTGCGGCAGCAGCAGCGGCACTGGCAGTGGCTAAACTCACGGCTACGGAAGCCGAAGAAGTGGCTGGAATCGGAGAGAAATAATACGGCTGTTGCTGCTGTTGTTGTTGTTGCACGGATTGAGAATTGGGATGTTTCGAATTTTGTTGAACGAAGGTTACGGCCGCTGGCGTGGGTTGATCGGTAGCTGTTTGAAGTTTAGCAGCTATTCCGGCTTGCAGACCTTGAGTACCGGCAACGGTTTGCCCTGCAGCATAGAATGCGTTGGGGACTTGAAGATTTTGTCCGGGAAAAAGCGTACCAGACAGCATACCGGTGCCTAATAAAAAATAAACTATGTAGATATGGATTTACAGAAATAAGATAAATCAAGTATGTTTATGATTTGTGTACGTATCTCGTAAGTTGCGCTTAGCTTTAAGAAATATTCACTCTTTTCGCTTTTTATCTCGCTAAGAAGAATCACTTGACGTTCTTGGCAAAAATTCGAAAATATAGAGACTTTTCGGTTTTATCTGTTTCGAGTGACAGTTAGCTTTCGCCTGCGTAAAATGTGAACAAATACAAACAACAGTGATCGAGTGTTCATTCAAAATCTGTCATACAAGGGTTGTAATGTTAAGTTAACTTAACCACAAAGTTTCAGGCCGCTTTGTTTAAAACTATTATACTTAAACTGAATTTTTAGAATCATTTACTTAATTGCAGTTTCCTGTAAAAAATTGTCATTTTAGAAAAGCGTGTTATCAATAAATGTCAAAGATAATAGTTAAATACTATTATAACGCATTACAGAGTTTTTGAAAGAGCAGCTCATTCACTATATTCTCTGTCTATACGCCACGACAGGCAATTAATTACATTTCTAAGTTAAACGGGGTTTGGGATATCTGCACTATACAACTAACCACAATCACTTCAACATTACTTGTAGACCGGTTTACTATCAGTACAAGCTAGATATCATCCGTCCAGAAGCTCTGAGAGTATAATCAATCCTAGACTGGAGACAATCCTGAAGTCACACCAATACATTAACCTCAGTAAAGGAAATGTTAAGAATGCGATAACAGCGACATCCCCACATCTAACAACAAACCAAAATTCTATATTGACAAAAAACCATCTCGATTTTGTAATTATTTACTTAATTACAGTTTCCTGTAAAACATTGTAATTTTAGCAAAGCGTGTTATCGATAGATTTTTTGGAAAATATTTTTCAAAGAGCAGACCGTTCACTAAAAAGCAACAACTACTTCTCTGGCTATACGCCACGACAGACATTTAATTACACTTCCGCTTGAAAGATACTTGGGGGACCGTACCCCAGCCTCTTCTTTTTTCCACGTCTAGCAATGGTGTTGAGATCCCATGCATTCTTGTTACTGAATATCGTATTGAATTTCATTGAAAAGTTATCCTATTGCATGATGCCATTTTTTCTGATTTCTAAAATGAGAGGATGTGGTTTGTGTGCATCTTGTACTTTCTGCAACACTTTCCACCCCGATATGTAGTGGTGTGAAATTAAGAATCACCTTCAATATTCGCCGTTCGGCATGTTTTCATTGCCCCTGTAATCCATATGCACAGACTAGTCGTTTAATTCCGGTAAGTTTGTCTTTCGTCAACATTGGACTATTCCACGGAATGGCTTTGGTTGTGCACATTCTGCTCAACAACCCCAGTTTTTCCCTTCCAGGTACTTGAACACCATCATTAGAGCCATTTTTGCTTTTTATATAGTCTCCTCTTCGTATTTTTTTCACATGAGTGTATTATCTAGGGTCAGCCTTATGATACTTGACTTCTTGTCCCCATTTAACCTTGCTAATCATCAAGCTTACCGATTTTCTTTCCTCGGTGAAGGCTATTAAGATGGTTTTGGTGGGGATCAGGTTTAGTTCCACCTTCCTATACCAGCTAGTCCTTAGAAAGCATATTAGCACAAAAATTAGAAACATTTGTAAAAAATTTATAAGTGAGAAAATCCATTTTTAATTCTATATTTGACCTCGCCCACCAAAATGCAGTCGAACTTAATAATCTACGTAGTAGAGATGGTCGTCTTTACAATAACAATAATGATAATGAAAACGACCATCTCCAGACTCGTTAGCTGAACATTACGAAAGATTAGAAAATCTCAAATATATAAATAACATTTTTATTTTTTTTTATAGACGATAACAAACAATTATTGAGTTAAAATACCTTAAACGGTATATTATTTTTTTCCAATAAATTTCTTAAATACTTCAACCTCTCGTCGTCTAATCGTTTACTTTCCGATACCTGCCTTTCGTGGTACTCTAACATTTTAATATACTTAACTTCTAAATTGTTTATAACTTCGTCCGTGCGTTTTTGCCTTTCGACACCGGATTGCATCGCCAATTCGGCGCGTTGACTACTCATCTGCACCAGCTGCATTTTATCTCTCAACGACAACTCTTGTTTGAGCTTTTCTATTTGTTTTAAATATTCTTTTTCAGATTTCGAATAGAGTTTGTCCATTTTCGAGACGCATTTACGTAACAGCATTATTTTTTCCTCGAACACGTTAGATGCGATGGAAGATTCCACTTTTTTTCGCAGCGCTATGATCTCGTTGGACATTTTGGTGCATTGTCGTTGAATCATCTCGGACAATCTGGTTATTTCTCTGTCCTTTGTTACTTTATCGGTGTCGTGTTGAACCACACGCATTTCTAAATCGTTTTTTAAAACCTCCAATTCCGTTTGTAATTTCTTTACAGCTTCCTGTTCCTTTTCCTTCAAGTTTTTCAATTCTTCTTCGTGAAGTTTTTTAGAATTCTCCAATTCAACTTCAAGATTTTCTTTAGCTGTGAGTTCATAAGACAGTTTTGCGTTTTGGGTTTCGAACAAACGTTTCAGCTCATCGTTTTGACATAAAGTTTCAGTCAATCTAAGTTGTAGAGCTTCAATAGTTTCTTTCCAATCGGCTGGGATGAAGTTTGTGTATTTTAACGAAACTTTATCTAAATTTGGATTTTCTTCCATTGAAAAACTGCCGCAATTTTCAGCAGCGTCGCCGCAACCGTTTGGATTCGCGTGAAACGAACTTATACTAGTATCTGTAAGGTCCAGCCAAGAACTATCTTCTTCCAGATTCTTTGATTTTAATAAAGATCCTTCGGCATCATTAACACCGATCTTGATGCAATTCGGATCCGATTCAACGAAAATCTTCAAAGGTCCTTGTGGTTTTTGATCGAATGGTGGCGATATGGTGTTTTCTTTTATTTGTTTTGCTAATTCTATAAGATACACGTTTCTGTTGGCTTTATCCGATATCGACGAACTGAGTTTCTCTAACCAACAACGATATAGAGTCAAATTAAAATTGGATGTAACGTACGGAATGAATTGTTTGATCACACATAAAATTTGTCTAAATTCCAAGTCTAATCTACTATCTTCGGAATATTTCAATTTTTTGGTATTTGAGGTATCGTCCATTCCACCGTATACATACACTTTGTTCGAAAGTTGGAAAATATCAACGAAAATTTTATAAATAATCCAATAGCAGCCACTGTTTTTTTCTAAAATTAGAAGTATTCTAAAAGTGTTTTGAAAAGCGAGAGTTTTTTGAAGGACGACATTTTCATTTGAAATTTTATGACATGACACAAATTTTAAGGTTAGATTGTAAAATACAGAGTGTCACGAAAATTACAAAGTAGTTCAAATAACAATTCTTCGAATAGGGAGGACATTTGGGTTGAAAATAACTATATTTATGACCTTCTAGAGCTAAATTGTAGATAATTAAAATACGAACAAAATGAGGTGTCTAGCGAGTAAATCGGATGATTAGGAACCGAGAAAATCAGGAAAAACCGGAAAATTAGTAATTTTTTGAAAATTCCTATCTTCGTCATTTTTCAATTGCAAGAGCTGAAACTTGGTACAAAGGAAGTTCTTCATATGAACTTTATATGTGCGAAACGCAGACGCCAGGCGACGGTTACTTTTATCACAGTTGCAATTCTATTTTCTGGATGCGTTATCGATTTTAAATTTTAAAATGGTTTTGAAAAGTATTTATGTAGAGCAACAAAACGTATATTCGATTTGTAATAAAATAATCTGATGTCGACCAAAAACGCCCGAGAACACCGCCGAAACTGACCGAGCGCCGGAAAAGAACGGGGATTAAGTAGAGGCATTAGGGTGGATCAAAAAAATCAACTATTTTTGTTTACAACTAAAACGGAAAAATGGGTTGCTAGACACCTTAAAAAAATGCTCACCAAATATGAGCTCTTAATTTTAATAGGAAGATCCTCCGCATCGCAGTTATTTATTTTTTTCAATAGAAAAAAATTCATACCTCATCATTGATTGATTGTACAGAAAAATTTTGTAGGAAATTTATTGCTCTACAAAGGATCTTATATTTTTTTCGTATATTATACCATTTGAATGATATTGAAGATTTAAGTTTGATTATTTTAAATCAAATGTCATTTTTATTTATGAATTTTAAACTCGACAAGAAATGGCTATTATAAAGTGCGCAATAGAAATTTTTGTAGGAAATTAACTGCTCTATTAAAATGGTATCTTATGTTTTGGCGTTCAAAAGATATTCATCATCAAACTTAGTTTCACTGTCTACGAGATAATCTGTAAGTAATTTGCAATTATATATATTTTCATTTACAACAGACGTTGCCAAATCGGTTTAATAATCTGAAATTTGTGTAATCGTGAACGGCGATAAAGCTGCCCGGTTTAAACCTGTAAATACCGTACATATTGTTTCATTGTTTGTAACTTTTAGGATTGTGCCTGTCTTGTGCTTATTAAATAAGACCACAACTGCAATATGGCATTTTCTTTAATTACCTCCCAATTTTCTCGTATTTGTTACTTATTTTATGTTATATATTTGTCGTGTCATTCCTCTGCTAATCTAATTAGTACGGATGACGTATGGTCCTTCGTTCAATCTCGAAGAAGCTTCTAAACTATTCAAATAGAACCTGCGACAATCTACTATGTACTCTAAATACCTCATACATCTTCCTTAACAATTAGTACGAAAAAAACTTTACACCTTTTCATCAGTAACAATAATTATTGGTGCGAAATTTGAAACGGAATTAAGATACATCATTTTTGGCATGGAAAAAAAATATAATAATAATTTGCGCTTATGTTAAGTACTACTATACGATTTTAAACACTTTCCTTAAAATAATCAGCATCCCTATTGCATGTAAATGTTATAACTTAAAAGGAAATATTTTTGAGAGTTAATTTAATAATATTAATGCTTTGGTGCAGCTATTTCTACTAAAAATGAACATAAAATGATAAATGTAAAGATTGTTCGATTTCTAGGCACACCTTTGAAGAGATAAAACTTTTTCAATGTAATTTCAGCAGCATTTGTCAACTTACCTTGTTGCTTTTGTTGTTGCATAGCTATGTCAATGTTCAACATGTGAGGCAGTGAAGTGTTAGTTGCAGAAGGACACTGTTCTTGAGATATACCATATTGAAAAACGTGATTGTGAGCCTGAGTCTTACCATGCAGATCTCTTTCAACCCGCTAGAAAACAAAATAAAAAAAAATCGTCAATTTTTTTCGTTTTATCGAAATTAAAAGATTGCTGCAACTACTAGAATAAATAAGCGTACTAAATTGTCGATTTCTACAAAATATAATACTAGAGGTCGAAAGCTCGATGTATATATAAAGTAACCATTTATTTATTGACTCAAAATGGGGTTTTTTAGGTCAATTAAGCGTTAAAAGTTACGAATTAAAAAACATATCCAAAATGTTTAGTTATATTTATATTTATCAGAGGAACAAATTTGGTTTAATATAACTGGTGATGATTTTAAGTAAGAATAGAACTCTTGATTATTCCATTCGGTTACTTTTTTTTAGCTAGAAACTAATGAAAATTCGTCAAAAACTATATACAACAATATATTCCAGAGATCCAGATATTTTTGACCGTCTTCCCATGCGGGGACCTTTTTTAAAACTTCCCAATAAAATATCTCAATTTCTTTGAGAAAAACGCAAGTCCACTACTTCAGATATTCACGAGACTTGTTTTATAAAATTATGTAGCCGTCCTTTTCACAAACTCTTCATCTATATCAGTACCATTATCTTTCGATTCCACCATTAATTGACGGACCGTAAATGGAAGAAACTAATTGGTCTGTTTCTGAGTCAAATTGTCTTTTAGTTAATTGATTTCTTTTGCAGCTTCAATAGCTGATACTGTCTGGCATTCAAGTTTCAATGCAGCTCGATGAAAACTTGCTGACTGAGCGTGTAAAAAATAAAACAATTCGGATGTGGGATCTTCAAAAGTTTTTTTAGTAACAGCGAACAAAAAAAGTAGAGTTTATTTCGGGGACACCGGGACTAGCGATTACAAAACGGGACGTCTCTGGTCACGTTGGGCATACATCATATAAGATAAATTGTAGTGTACTATGGTATTTTTTAAATTTCTTTTCAAAGAGACGGAAAAGAAGAGAATAAATACCGGTTCTGCGACCACCACAATCCCACCTCCTCTCTCTCACAAACTGAATTCGGTGACAACCTTTTATCAGTTTAAATGTATCACACTGTATATGTTTTTTTTTAAATTTCGTGACAAAAAATAGTAATTCAAAAATAATCAACTTACGTGCAATTCTTCGAGAATTTGTTGCTTTTGACTCGATCCCTCCTCACCATTCCCGTTGAAATGTTGCTTCTTTCTATTTTTAATGAAGTCTATTAGTGAACTGTTCGTTTCGTCCTTATTCAAGAAGTCCACGGCGGCGGAGTTTGCCATAAAAACTTCATCTTCAAACTCAAGAGGTTGCGTCCGCACCTGCACATACATCGTAATTTACATAAACTAACGAAACGTTAGAAAGATCAACCATAAGTTTATTTTTAAAACGTATAAAACTCCCGAGGGGTGAACCGCTGATGGTATTTTGGTGTACACTAGTATGGTATTTTTCGAAATATTTTGGTATTTTTTTAAAAAACTTGGTATTATTAGGAAATATTTGGTATTATTTGGTAATATTTGGTGTTTTGTTTGGTATTATTGGTATTTTTATAGGAATTTTGTGGTATTATCGTAAATTTTTTAGAATAATTATTTAATATGCGCGTGCGCACTAACATCTATAATTAAAAAGGACACTTGTATTGAAATTTACGGACATGTTGCTAAAATTAATCAGAATATTTCAGACAGATGAAAACCTCAATGTTAACCTTTTTATACCTTGGCTTTTTAGCAGCCAACCTTGCGAGTCTTTGTTTAGAGCTGCTAGATCAATGACGTCTACATTTTCGATCAAAATCAATTTTTCTATTAGATATTTCATATCACGCATTGATAGAATTTCTTATGTACTTACTTAAATAGTGTCCAAACTGATCTCAAAGAAACATTTGTGTTTCCCAGGGAGAAAACCAAGGAAAACAGACTGGGACAACTATAACACCTGTCTGAAAGGAACTCTAGCACATATCCAGAGAAAAGGAAGGGCTAAGCACCATCTCGACCTGGAAAATGAGCTTGAGGATCTGAACAGGGCAATAATCGATGCATTTGAATCGAGCTGCCCTCTTCAAGAACAACGAAGCAGCAAAGATGCACCCTGGTGGAACAAACATCTGTCAGAATTAAGATCTCAAACCCGGGACCTCTTTAATAGAGCAAAATTCACCGGGGACTGGCAGAGATACACCGAGGTGAGAAACACCTACTACAAGGAAATTAGAAAAGCTAAAAGAAATAGCTTCAGGAAATTCTGTGAAGATATAAACACAACACCTGCTGCGGCAAGACTTTACAAAGTCATGGCGAAAAGTAGGGTCAACACAGAAATGGCTTTGAGGAAGCCAGACGGCAAATATACCGAAAATGAGGAGGAAAGAGTGCGACTCTTACTAGAAACTCATTTTCCTGGAAGCACCCCAAACAGAGGAGTTAATCCTCTCGAAGGTCATAACAGGCCTTCGAGAGAAAGTACTACAATGGCCAAGCACATTTGTAGTAACGATAGGTTGAAATGGGCTATGAACACCTTTTCACCTTTCAAAGCACCTGGAGCAGATGGGATTTTCCCAGCATTGCTCCAGCAAGGACAAGACGAAATTCTTCCACATTTGGTTAGAATTAGTCGAAGTATTTTGGAACTGGGTTATATACCAGAAGCATGGAGAAGGGCAATAGTAACCTTCATCCCAAAAGCTGGAAAAAGGGACACAACAAACCCCAAATCCTTCAGACCAATTAGCCTAACATCGTTTGTGCTTAAAACGATGGAAAAAGCTATTGACAACTATATTAGAACGGAAATCCTAGAGAGACTACCTCTCCACCCGTATCAGCACGCCTACCGGGCAGGCAGATCTACGGAGACTGCACTGGTACAACTGACGGAGGATATCCGAGGTGCCTTAGACAACCAAGAAACTGTAGTATGTGCATTTTTGGACATAGAAGGAGCTTTTGACAACACTCCACATGAGGCTGTCAAGAGAGCATTAAATAGAAGAGGTGTAGACAGCACAACATCCAAATGGATGTCGGAACTGCTCACCACCAGAGTAGCAGAGACGAGAACGAGCAAAGACATTGTCTCCATCTGCACAACCAGAGGATGCCCACAGGGAGGAGTAGCATCCCCATTAATGTGGAGTCTGACGGTTGACGAACTCCTGTGTGGTTTGACGGACCTCGGAATATCCTGCCAAGGATATGCCGATGATATTGTCATAACAGCCAGGGGAAAATTTGAAAACACCGTTTGTGACATCGTACAAAATGGTCTGAACTATACAAATAGCTGGTGTAGGCAAGTGGGACTCAGCATCAACCCCACCAAAACCATCTTGATAGCCTTCACTAAGAAAAGAAAACTCAACCTCAAAACCATTAAACTTGATGGGAACGACGTTGAATGGAGACAAGAAGTCAAGTATCTAGGTTTGACTCTAGACAGCAAACTCCTGTGGAACAAACACGAGAAGGAGATTACATACAAAGCAAAAATGGCTCTAATGGTGTGCGGGAATCTGGCAGGGAGAAACTGGGGTTGTAACCCGAAAATCCTGAGCTGGATGTACACTGCCATAGTGAGACCAATTATCACTTATGGAGCCATTGCGTGTAGTAGTAGAACTAGCCTCTTGACGACGAGAGAAAACCTCTCTAAAATTCAAAGGCTAGCCTGTATATGCATAACAGGAGGAATGAGTACATGCCCAACGGCAGCAATGGAAGTGATTCTCAACCTCACACCATTACATATGGTGGTGGAGAGTGTTGCAGAAAGAACAAGATACAGACTAAGTAGAGAGGGAATCATTAAAAAGAAAACCACCTCTTCACTTCTTAGAAATCAGACAACCTGGGACATGCCACAAGATGGTATGATGAAAAAGTATAACTTTTCAAAGAAATTCGTTACGGAATTAAGCAACAAGAAGGAATGGGATCCAAATACCGTTACCAGACTTGGAAAGAATGCCATTCAATGGTACACAGACGGCTCAAAAGCAATAGAAGGAACTGGGATAGGAGTGTACGGGCCAGGAACCAAACACTCTGAAAGCTTGAGAAAAACCACAAGTATCTTTCAAGCGGAAATTCACGCAATAAGAAAGTGTGCCCAGTTCAATATTGACAAAGGATATAGAAGGCAAAGGATTATCATAATGTCTGATAGTCAAGCAGCCATTAAAGCGCTGAGTTCCTGTGTAATCAGTTCCAAAATGGTGTGGGAATGCCTAGGCAAACTTAATGAACTAGGCGAGAACAATATAGTCACCTTACTGTGGATTCCAGGACACACTGGAATAGAAGGAAACGAAATAGCAGATGAACTAGCAAAGAGGGGGAGTGAAATACCCTTTTGGGGGCCGGAACCTTTTTGCGGAATCAGCTCCAATGTAATATTGGAAGAAATAGGTAAAGCCGAAGAAAAGAGAAGATCTGACAATTGGAAAGATCTAGTAGGGCTTAGGCAATCAAAGATTCTTCTGGGTGACTACAACCTGTTGAGATCAAATGAATGCATAAGTCAAAGCAAAACTGCACTAAGAGTTTTAACAGGAATCCTAACGGGACATTGTCGCCTGAATGGACACCTTAAAAAGCTCAAAATAGTGGAGGAAGAAGATTGTAGATTCTGTGGAATGGAAGAAGAATCCTCCATCCACATACTTGCGAACTGCACAGTATTTCAGAATCCTAGGGCACAGCACCTGGGAGACTACTGGATAGAAGAGGGACAGTTACCTAAGTTGAGGCCTGCAGATATCCTAAAATTCCTTCGGGAAATAGGACTAAAGGAGCTACTAGTATCTGAGACTCTCCTCAGAAACTAAGTAGAAGTAAGGGGGCACAATAGATCTTTTAGGTCTCAGTGAATGTTACCCCAAAATACATACATACATACATTCCCAGGGAAACAAAAAAGGATGAACAAAAGTTATTGGTGTCAAATGGGGAACTTGAGGAAGAACTGCTAAATTTTGACTTTGATTTTATTATTGAAAATGCGATAAATGACGCTTATAGGGGACTCAGCTTCGTTAGGAATAATCTGCAGTAAAGAAGCTGCATACACACTAGATATCAAACTTCCAGCTGAAAATCCGGTTTAGACAATAAGCAATTTTCAAGAAGAGCTAGACGATAAGTTTGAAGCCGAGTTGGAAGCTGATTAGGCTAAGGTACAACCGAGCGTACAACTCAATGTGGTCCATTCTGAAGACTCTGTGGATATAATGCTGAATATATTTGGTAATAATTGGTAATATTTGGGATAATGTTGGTATTTTCTGGTAATTTTTGGTATTTTAAGTTGGTAATTTTGGCATCATTTGTCAAAAATGGTATTTTAGTGTACAACTTTTGGTCAGCGGTTCACCCCTCGAAAACTCCTTATTCGCTTGACGTAGCACTATGTAACTTTTATTTGCCGTCTGCATAGGTCACAATCTAGGGTCACTGACAGGTAGGCCATATTGTTCTGGAGGGCACATGTTATATCTACTTAGTTTTCATTATTACCGGTAAACAACGAGTATTAGATGGACTTTAATTAACGATTAGTTCTTTAAGATATCTAAAATACCATCGTGTTGTTAAGTGTGGAGTGCAGGGAGAAAGTATCTTTTTTTCAATTTCCGGCTGTTTTAACAAAGCGAGATTCAATAAAGTCTGTCTGACAACGAACTGACTTCACTACAAGCTAGATTTTTCTAAAATACTATTCAGCACATGTGCAAATACACAAGGTTCAACTCCAAACTAATCGGTTGCTCTCCAAAACAATATGGCCGACCTGTCAAAGTCATGTGTTCTGGAAATATCTATACAAAATCAGGTTATTATCACTGACACATTTTTCAAATTCAAAAATTTACTGCTGTAAGTTTTATGGACAACAATAAGTTGAAACAACCGTACCTGAAAAAATCTTTGTTGATGTTAATTTTAATATTTGATTCCCATAAACAAAGATTGATCAATAATTGTACTAAAAAAATGAATAAAAATATATTTAGACTACAATTTTTTCAATACATTTTATCAGGCGAGCCAACACTAGACAACTGGTTACGGACAAAACGAGACAAGACAACTGTTTGCGAGACAAGATAGATATTAATTACAAAGCTGACGAGACTCATATCGACTCGTATAAATACCTATAGTAAAAGTCACCAATGTTTCTGGTTACGTCATAAGCACCCGAATCAAATCAATAAGACAGTTTTCACCAGCGACGCATCATTGTTAGAGATTTCGGCATTTATTTCTGGTGAAGTGGTCCGCCATTAGCCAACTACCCTTTGGAAAAATTCATGTAATTGTATAATACACTCACGTTTACTTACGTCCAAACGTTTACCGGGAATTTTGTCGAAAAATATCACAATAAATGTTAAAGTTTAACTAAAGTTAATGTGAAGACCATAAAATAAAGCAATGTTGTCAGATATATTTTCTAAAATTGTTGGGCTCACTATACAAATGATTTCCATTACTTCAGTAAACTGTTAGCTCGTGATGTTCTCAGAAAGCTAGTTTGGAAATATTTTAAAAATATACATAATATAAATGTATTAGTAAGCATTAAAAAAGTCGCTCGAAATTGCTGTAAAAATAGAAATTAACTAAAACAACTTTTTGTATGCCTACTATATTTAAGAAAATTTCGTATATCTGGCAACGCTCTGGAAACTCATCGCACGTGTTCATGAAGTTCCGAGACAATACAATCATCAAGTACATTACTGTTTATATTATAACGGAGTAACGGATCGCTTACTACGCGGGCTACTTTACCTAGAAGATATGCGCTCCGCAGGTGGCCTGCGATATTAGAGACATATTAGTATCGTATGTCGATCAGGGGCGTGTGTGAATTTTGTTTTAAAGAAATATTTAAAATAATAGTAGTAAATATCTATTACCTATTTCTTGGTCGAGTGAGTTTAGTGAATTGATATCAATATAATATTTATTTGTTCGTGGAGTTGAGTGAATTGATATCAATATAATATTTATTTGTTCGTAGACGTTAGGGTGAGTTTTAAAATTATAATTTATTTGTAATTAATTAGAATTGCATTTTGGAGACCATTTGAAACGACAGTCCAAGATGATGCGCGGGAATCTAATAATTTGGCGCCACAAACAAATGCAAATGACTTAGCAATAAATGATAATGATGATAGGGCCGAATTTAAAAACAAAGATTTACATGTTCAGTGTCAACGCGTTGTTTTAAATATGTACGCGTGTTTGAAAAAAGAAAATTCTCTAATTTCTGATATTGCGGTTATCGCGAGAATTCACGAATTAATTTGAATTACATTTGAAAAACATTATTTCAGAATACTCGAATTTATAAAAAAATTGTATGCACGCCATTGGGCGGCTTTTTCCTTCAAGGGGATTAAAAATATGGGTCTTCACATTAACTTTAGTTGAACTATAATGATCTTTACTTGTTTAAAGATATGACAATGAGGACGAACTTCAATGGTGACAGAATGATTTCCGCATAAAGTTTAAGTACAATCGTTGTCACAACACAAGACAGAGTGACAAACCGATAAAGGCGTAGCTTAGTTCAGGCACAAAAGACATATTATGTACCTTTCCATTTGTTTTAATGGACATACGCGGTCAGTGATATCCACATAAAATTAGAGTGTCTTTGATACATTCAGAGAAATATGACGTAACGAGAAACATTCGTGACTTTTACTATACTCCTAGAAAACAGATCTACAAAAATTCGTACTAAAAAAAATTGTACGGCTACTTTGTTACGATGAAATAACGATTCTCACCTGTTGGGCTTCTGCCGACGTAAGATTACCATCGAAAACAGCACCGGACGATCGACTTTTCGGTAATTTTTTTCTTCCTACGGATACTTTGGGCTGTTCGGAATTTCTATTAGGTTGTTGTTGAACTTGTTGTTTGTTTACATCTATTGACGGATTGGTAGTGTCTTCCTGTTGAACTATTCGTACGGCATCGGGAACTTCTTGTAAAACAGCTATTAAAATAAAGGTTTATGTTTATTAATGTAGAGGATAATTTGGGACATTAATCGGAGAGGAAACGTCGAAAAAGTTTGCATTCTTTTACATTTGCGAGTTTTTGTTTTGAACTTTCCAGCTTTATTAATTGATTACCATCTTGTGAAGGTTCACATTATACTTCTTGGTCCGACTTACGAGTTTTATTGAACTTATTGAACCACATTTGATATATGGATGAACTCTGAATTTAATATATAATTGTTATTGTTTGAATTTGTATCTATTCAAGTTAATATTTTTTCATTTTTACAGACTTTACGACGACATCGAAAGAAAAGCTGGCCAATGTCTCGAATATATCCTAAAAACAACTGCACTTACCCGTAGGAGGTTGGAAAAAATTGATGGGTTGAGCGGGTAAACTAGGCGCCATCGTACCCGGAGGCAACGGCGAATCTCGACTACCCACCTGTCCTGGTAACATGGACAAATTAGTTGCTGCCGTGGACCCTTGTTGATGCTGATTAAGCATCATCGGTTGCATCGAATGCGGATAATCAAGTAACAATTGTACAACATTCGTATGTCCCCCTTTAGCGGCTTCAATCAACATCGTCGAGTTGTCTTTCAATTTATGATTAGGATCGGCGTTATGACTTAATAAAAGTTCGACGACGGGAAGGTGGCCACCGGCGCAAGCCAACGAAAGAGGTGTATGATCGTTGTTGGTCGTTTGTCGTCTAAAATAAACAAAAAATAAAGTTCCAGTTTGACTAAATCTGGCAAATACGATTAACTTACCGAACGTTCGCTCCTTTGGAAATGAGAAACTGCACAGTGCACATGTGACCCGCTCGGCAGGCTTTCATCAGGGGTGTTCTACCTCCTTCGGATTCGTGTTCTAGATCTGCTCCGTATTGCAGCAACAAATCCGCGACATCTGTGTGACCGTTCTCGCAAGCGTACGTCAGAGCCGTGTCTCCGGTTTGTGTTTGAGCGTGAACGTTAGCTCCGTTTTCTAAAAGGAATCTCACCAGATCTAGATGACCTTCTTGCGCGGCTTCCATTAAGGGTGTCGACGCTCCTAATTCGATGTCAGCTCCACCTTTTAGAAGGATATCCGCAACTTCCATAAAACCACCGCAACAGGCTAGCGTTAAGGCTGTTTCTTGAGTTTCGTCGGTTTGAGCGTTTATGTTCGCACCTGAAATAATGTCTGATCAAATTAATTCAAAAGTGACGCGGAAAAATTGGCAAATTATATCACGATTAGAGATTCAAGTTGTGCGAGGGATTTGAATGGATCTAGGTGGAAGTACAGAGGAGCTATTAAGAGCAGATAACACTTGATACACAGATAGCTCAAAAAGACCCTCGGGTTCTGGTGTAGGCGTATATGGTGTCGAACCTAGGATCGGCATAAATTTAAACCATGGATTTATGTATGGAGAGATTGGAGGAAACGAATCTCAATCATAGAACAATAAAAATTTCCCTAGACAGCCAAGTAGCTTTAAAAGCACTTAGCTCTTACCGAGTAATGGCGAAGTTGGTAGCAAACTCACAAAAAAGACTCTTCCCAATAGGAAGTTTATTTGGTTTGGATTCTTTGTCATTCTGATATGCATGGCAATAAAAAGTCAGTTTTATCGGATCAGAAGTTGCAAAGGACAAATAAACATTAAATATCTGGAGTTTTGGAGTTCTGACATAATTCAAGAGGATTGATTTATTTGAAGGCATTTATACATGATATGAAGAATGTCTCCAAACAAGTGACAACAGCAGACATGGCATATGCTGCCTGATTTCAAGAGGCTTCGTTCAATATCGTTACAATTTTCGTAAATTTGGTTCACCAATTTAATAGTTTTTTAATTACTCCTTAGTGCCAATTGCACCGACTATTTTAAGTGAAGTTTAGGGTTAAGGGCCACTTAAAGTTAATATTTTTGTTGCACCATATGTCAAACTCGATTTAAACCTCCCTTAACCTAAGCCGTCAATTTCGGAGGCTTACAAGAAAACTTAAATTCTGTTAACCTAAAAGTTGGTTTGTTGTGTTTTAATAAAAAAATGGATATTTGTTCGGCCAAATTATTTTCACACAATGGACAATTCAACTTTTTTTAAGACATTTAGATTTTACAAAGAAACTGCTGTTTATTTTAAGTTTAATAGAAGATAGTCTGGAGTTTCCTGATGACAGGTAATAAATCCAAATATATGTCTATTATAATTATGTAGTTACTCACTTAATACTTTGTCAAACTAAATTTACAGACCTTGTGTTCAACACATCTGTCGCTAAAGTATAAAATACCAAGATTATATAGGTACATTCATGTGAAATGCTTTTAGGAACAACAGCCTTAGTCCAATCAACTAGTTGCTAACATGTCTGAGATATTTTGCGAGCTCAGGTTTTTTGATGACTGTTGCACGTTTTATGCAAATGGATGTAGCTACAACTAGAAGAACCATAGCAAAAGTATCCAGGGAGTTAGCGACATTGTATCCCAGATTGATAAAAATGCCAACAACTTAAAGAGAGATCCTGACACACCAAGAAAATTTTTGCATATAGTATGAAATAATTCACCAAATAAATAAAAAAAATCACAATCACACCCAAACCAAACAAAAATGTCATAAACAAATAATGACAATAATGGCATATAAAGTCGAAAGATTGTTACCAATCACTTAAATTAAACTAAAAATTTCCTAGAATGTGCATTGATGCCAAACTGCATGGCAACTTAGCTAAGCTGACCTTTAGTTGACGTGGTGCAAGGGTTATATTTTTAAGGGAGCCTTATATTTTAAGCTATACTTAGTAAAGTACACTTAAACGGTGAGTCGGTGCAAATGGCCCTTATATACCAAATTTTATATAGACAAACTTATTTTCCTCTTAAAAATGAAAGATATAATGAAAATAATTTAATTTGGGATATAGATGTTATATTTAGAGAGGGATTCAATTTAGTTTATAAATCAAATAATATTTTAAAACAGCTGTTAGGTAACCAAAAGAATAAAATAATGGATTTGGAAAAGAGAGAGGTTTATAGAATTAGTTGTAGTTATATTCGATGGGAAGACTAAGAGGTCTGTAAAAGTTTGTCATGTAGCTCATTTAAAATATGGGCGTACTGTTGCTGAACGTAATCAATAAATAAGTTTAGAGATTGTGAAATTGTTAAACAATGTATCCAATAATGGAATGTATAATAATAATTAATTAAGTGCGATAATAGTTTAAATAAAGACAAAGGACTTTATAGTCCGTTGTATAGTTTATAAGGAAAAAACAATTATAAAAATTTGTTCACGCCTGGATGGAAACTTCCCGCGGATTAACCAGTTTGGCGCGATGAAATTTAGTATATATGGATGACGAAGCACCTTAGTGTTAGTTCACCTCCAGTCTTTGAAGAAAACAACTTATTATCGAAACGCGCAAGATAGTGTGGTATAGTCGATACAGTTTATACTTCACATAAAAATTAATATAGATCATTTAGTATATGAAAACAACTTTTAACAATTTTTTTTTGAAATAACTTAAAAGAACCCTTCCGAAATGATACATAGCTATAACTGTGCACTTTACTCGCTTTGATCAAAACATTGTATAGGATGAGGAAGATTACAATTTTCTTCCAATTTTCGGTAGTACTTTATATTTAAGAAGACCCCAAGATGTTATATTATGTATTTTTTATTTTCAAAATATATTTTTTATGTCACACTTTGTACATAAACAGTTAAAATAATTTAATCTTAATTTGACTGTCAATCCTGAATGATTAAAAATTCGTCCCAGCAAATATTCTAATTATTTAAGTATCCAATGTAATTAAAATTATTGAATCAATCGACTCACGAACTATTCCAAATGTTGTTATAATTATTCACACAAAAAATAATCATTTTGAAAATAAATAATTCCATATCTAGAAGAGATAACACATTCCTTTTAATTAAACAACTCATTTATTATGGATTTTCAAAAAATTGTAACTTACCAAAAACAGCAAAAGGAAATTTCTTTATTTAACTTTGAAAGTAATTAATTTTGTTTGGATGTTTTTACACTGACGAAGTCGAATTACTTATGTCAAACTTTTGATTGAAATTTTTATAGGTTATCATTTTCTTCGTTTATTTTATAACCCTGAACCACGGGTAAAAGTAAACTTCATGAATTGTGATTATCAGCACGAGCCACGGCCCCTGGCGGCATACGAAAGGGAGCGACGGCAAACGCCACGATTTTTTCAATTGGAAAGAAAAAAAATAGCTCCACATCGCGCACGCAATGTAAGATGCCAAGAGAAATCGCAGGATGCGGTATAGAGGAGGAGAGATTAAGTCGTACTGCCCAAGTGCTAGTGACTATAGTTCGTTTAATAACGAGGAGGAGTAATTTGAAAAGCCTTACACCACTAAAAGTTACCAAATGGTGTGTTCCGAGAAAGTAGTCAACAGTTGCGTTCCAAATCTGTTAAATATGCCTTGATGGACGAAGAAATCAGCCACGCATAGTCGTAAGTCAATTTCTCCTCTGATCTCTAGTAGATTCTTTAGATGTTTATTCCTAAGCATTATTCTGTCACATGTAAAACTTTTTCCTGTTTCTAATGTAAACTGAAAGATTAGAACATCCACATTACTCTAATACGGCTGTTTATATTTACCAAATAACTGAATGCGTTAAATAGAAAGTCAATAAAATATTCTATAATTTTCACTTTACAACAATTATATTACAATTTATACTCGCTTTGAATGGGAATAACTCCACAATCGTTTGTAAAGGCTTTAATTCCAACAGTATTTAAATTAAACTACCATTTCCAACAGTTATCTTTATGTTGACGGATTAGGTGTATTAACCAGTTTTCAAATACTTCAGTGATACTTTATTCATGGTAATCTTCCTTCTTCCATTTTCTATATTGTTTTATATCTTCGATAGCTTATAACCTCCATCGACAAATATCGTCATGTTCTACTTTTGACTATTTATTTCCAAATGTGTAAAAATATATGCATATAACGAATAAATATTACATTTGACTCCTCAAAGTATTACACAGTTGAATTTAATTTATTTCAAGAAAGTCTGAACGTTTCTTCAAAGCTTGCAAAATTGTATCCAATACAGATAACTCATTTTTGTTCTGCAAACAGAATTTTTAATTCACTCATCACAATTTTTCCAAAGTCCTGGTATTCCACCAATATTTTCTGCACTGTATATTGTTCGTCTACCTCGGTATTTCTTTAATAGTCGGTAAACCGTTGACTTTACTACTCCTATGAGAAAAATGTTGAGCATCTAATACCATGTTAATATAAAAGTAATCATCTACAGCTTACCAACTGCTTGAGAAATTTTGGATATAACATGAATGTTTTTGGTATTTCATCCAATATATTATATTTGTTTACACACATTTATTGTACATTGTTTTTCCGTGAGTCCTAATGCCCGGTTGTACATTTTAAGCTTAAAATTGAGCTCAATTGAGCTGGGCTTAAAATATAAGCTTAGCTCAACCCTGAACCTGTTGTACAAACATGGTTCAGTAGCAGCTCTATTAAACCTATATTTGCAAGTGTTGGTAGAACTTATTTCGAAATGACGCATGCGTATGAAGTAAATTGGTTAAAATATGTTTGTCAAATGAAGGTGTCACCTAACTAATTTGGCATTTGAGGAGATTGTTCGCACCTATTAGTTTTGCAAGAAATTTCCTCTGATATACAATCTGTCACAAAGCGAACGGTTTCTTCAGAAAGACGAAACCTTTGAATAAACTCATGATCCCTCCAACATTCAAAGTGATTTATACGCTCTCTATACACCTGAGGTCTTCTCGGGTGTTGTACGATTTTAAGTTATAAGTTCCAAAAAATCCTCATCATCGGTTAAAATATCCATATATTATTTAACTTTGATAAACCTTCAATTTGAAAATAAATTAAGTACAGGTTATGTTTGCATACACTTTATTTATATTTAAGCCACGGAACATGATAACAATTTATGTTCCGTGCTTAAGCTTACATTAAACCTGCCCTCTTGAAGGTTTTACTAGGCTTAAGGTTTAAATCAAGCTCAACTGTAAGCTTACTTTGTACAACAGCATCTGACGCTGAACCTGGGTCCACACTTGAGCCTTCACTAAGCTACATTTGTACAACCGGGCCTTAATGACCTAAGTTCAGCTAACATGGTTTTGGCAGACTAAGCGGAGAGCTGTACTCGAAGTAGAAGGATCCATAATTGCAGATATTCAATACAATTGCTTACTGAAGTTTTTGAAGGAACAGTTTCAACGCAATAGGGTGGAAACTAAGTAAAAAATAATAAAATAACAAGAACGGACGCGATGACAAGAATAAGTATATTTATCTGTCAGAACTATCAAAAATGGAAATTATCAGCTGATGTCAATGCTAAAAAGTGTTGTGTGAAACTGGGCAGAATCTGACCAATCGAAGGTCTATAGAATTGCCAACTTAAATTTAAATTACTCCTCCTGGTTTTTATATGAGGTATAATGAGAACTGCCTAGCGCACCGAGTTTGCCTGAACACCAACGAACTGACAAGCGACAGCGAGTAGGTACTCAGTTATTCGATGAAACAAAACAATAACACTTCTTATTTTATATACCTATGCGAAGACTTATTTCAGAATGAAAATGAAATACGACATGGTAATTCGTAGTACTACTTTGAAAGTAGTAAGTGTAGTGTAAAGTAGGAATAGTAAATAATTTAAGCTCGACTCTCGTTATATTTTTTTTGCAATACCTGTAAAATTTGCTAAGCACTATGTATAATTTAATTTAAAATAAATACTTGAATTATTTTAATTATTATTTATTTTGGTATGTAACTAGTGTTAATTCCTGTGGGTGGCTTCCACCATTTCTTTCCAAAGCAGTGGTAGTTTATCTTGAATGTCAATAACTTGAGTGATGTACATTAGGTTCTTTGAATAAAAGATTTAAACTAATAATTAAAATAAGTGGGATTGCGAATTTCCAGTTATCCCTGGGCGGCGGAAACCCACGAAAAGATAACATGATTTCAATTTATAAAGAAAATTGCAAAAATCAAGAAAAAAGTTACGATGTAATCAAAGGAATCTAAGGGAATAATTCAGCAGTGAAAAAAAAATAATTTTATTATACACTTACCTTGTCCAAGTAAAAGGTGAACCATTTCTTCGTGACCTTCTCTGGCCGCTTCCATGAGTGGTGTATATCCTTCGTCGTTAACTTCCTCAATGTTGGCACCCCTTTCGATTAGAAGCATAGCCAAGTCAACGTGGCCTCCGCAAGCTGCTAGGGTTAGAGGTGATTCAAAACTATCGGTGGGCATATTTACTTGAGCGCCTGAATCCAAAAGTAACCTGGCCACCTGCGAAATTTATTTTTACGTCATTTGATATCGACTTTTGTGATAAGGAAACTTTGATGGTGGGGATCGTTCGTTTCTCCAAAAAAAATACCAAAGTTGAAGCTTACTTCAATTTGTAAAAGATCAAAGCATAGATTAGGCTATTTTAATTTGCTCACTGTGTACATTGATACACGTTAGAAAGTTTTTCAGGGAAGAAATGGCCAAAACTAATTTGGGACAATATTTTAGTTATAAAACTGTATTATAGAGAAAATATTACACAATATATTACTTAAAAATAATGTGAACAGTTCTATTGCAAATAAACAGGAAAATTACATAAATGGAAAGAAAGAGTAGAGTGAAAACCACGTGGTAAGAGATAATCACCAAAATTCAATTCATGATATTCACATTCCCCTATGTAAAATTGATGTATGTGAAAAGTGTCGTGGGTTGTCTACTTTTCACATAAGCAATGAAATAACAGCATCAGCACCTAATATTTGAGGCTGTTTTTAATAAGTGGCAGTAGATATTAGCACAGTGCACCAGTGAAAAATATTAAGGGATTTAATTAACGAGAAACTACAGTAAAAATCACGAATCTTTCCCGTAGAAATAAATGCCAAACTCTCTAACAATGATGCGCCGCTGATGAAAACTGTCTTATTGATTTGATTCGGATGCTTATGAGTTATGACGTAACGAGGAAGATTCGTGACTTTTACTATATTGATAAATTTGGTCTGAGCTGGACCACTTTTATGGGACAAAACATTAGATTTACACAAAGATAAAAACGCAAAATCGACAAACAAAGAGAAATATGTGTATTGTTGAACGAAAATTTCGGGGGAATGGAACAAAACGAGAGTCAGTTATTTAATTCATAGTTTTACTAATGCATGGTATTCAAAGATACTAATTATTTATAATGAACTTTACTATTACATAGGTACATACAGCTACATTTTGCCAATAAATAAGGAACGTTTCGAGTTAATTCCCGTACCGTATGCTACGTGAACGGATAGTTAGAAACAATGTTTTTTCGTGGGAAAAGTGACGAAAATTTAACGTGTTCTATAATAAACGTAAATATTTCATTTTTAAGACACAGAGTGATCATTATGTTATAAAACTGTAACAATGCAACTAATTTTGAAATATGAAGCTCAAAGCTACCCACAATTTTTATGATTAAAACTATTTTAAAAAATATTACAAGAGCTTTTGATATATTTACTAAATAAATACCCAGTAGAGTATGAAAAACTCACCTCGACATGCCCGTCCATGGATGCTTCCATGAGAGCCGTGTGCATTTCGTCGGTCTTGTGTTCCTGATCGGCGCCCGCTTCCAAAAGGAACCTGACCATGTCCAGGTGGCCCTTATAGCAAGCTAACGTAAGGGCAGATTCTTTGAATTCATTGGAATGCGTGTTGATGCCGGCACCGTGGCTGAGCAAAATTTTCGCTAAGCCCACGTGACCGGCACTAGCCGCTTCCATTAGTGGCGTATGACCATTTTCGTTGTGGTCTTCGACATTGGCGCCGTTTTCTAGGAGAAACTTTACAACTTCAGTGTGACCACCGGCACAGCCGTACATGAGGGGGGTATTGCCTGAAAAAACAACAAAAGTAAAGCAAAAGATTTTTACACGGAAAGATGAGGTTTTGAAAGAAAACGAGACATGATGATTTAAAATAATTTTGAAACATATGGGATCTCCTATGGCGTACCAGGGGTTTTTGTTTATGCAAGTAAGGTTGAATCTTGGATAAAAACTAGTTTTTGACTCAAATAAGTGTTGAGGTGGTGAAAGTTTTCCAATATTGGAGGGGTGGAGTATGCAGTGGGATTGAATTAAACAACTGATAAAATAAAGAAACATTAACTGTGAATAACAGTTTCTCAACACTTAAGGGTAGAAAGTGCATGAAAAAGAACAGAGATTTCAATATTTTTGCACCATAATTTTTTTGAACCATTATATCTGGTACATTAGTAATAATTGTCAAAAAAACTCTTCATTTAATTTTATCATTGACAATGATAATAGTTGTTTATACGGGTTGTAAGTCACATTTACTAGTCGAGAACGATTTGGGGACCTAGAGATAGCGAGGTGAAGTATATAACATTTTTTCTCCTCCCTGCAGAATATATTCTTAGAGTTTTATTAATTTAATTCGATACTTCTCGCATGAAATTATGGACAGCTTTGACCGGTTTCTATATAGCTTCATAAGCATTCTTATTTTATCAACAACGTCAAGCTGACAGTTTATTATCAAAAATTAAGGGAAACTGAAATTATTGATTTGTATAACAGCCAAATGGATATAGAACAATCGCTTGTATGTCGCTGCTGTCAGAAAAATCAAGGAAGAGCAACCTATCAATATTTTAAGAAATGGTGTCAAACAAAGACTGCTACTGCTGTTTCAGAAACTGTGCTTTTGGCGTACTTTCACGAAAAATCTGCCATATTAAAGTCTCTATCAAGCTTACGGTGGGAATATTCCATGCTGAAGTCCACCTTTTTCATAGAGAAAAAACAGATATTTCCAACTTCGATCATTTTTAAAAAGAAGAAATGATGGGTATAAACCCAAAAAATCTGATGTGTTTGACAGGGAAGATGTAAATAAATTCTTGTTTGAAGCCACCGATGATATTTATTTAATGATGAAGGTGTAGAAAATACTTATGAGCCTGACTGAAGCTGCCAAGGAAGTCATGCATTTAAAAATGTTAGCGAAAGACATGCACATTTTTCATGAAAATATTTCAATTTTTAACGATAATCAAGCTGCACAAAATTTAGCAAGTAACCCAATACTTTCGTCTAAATCTACATATAGGAATTAAAGACCACTTCATAAGAAATGTCATTAGGAGAAACGTAATTGATTTAAGATATTTACGCAGTTAAGAAATGGTTGCAGACTTACTTACCAAATCATTAGGTGAAAAACGATTGAAATATCTGCGAAGTTACCTTGGAATCAAATGATGACTTAGTGAGGGGGAGTGTAGAAAATACTTAACTATGTAATCTACACTAACTCACATTCTAGTTGTTAAGAATTATTGTTTTGTTGTTTTATATATTGATAGAATGTATTAATGTCAAATAATATACTTGTCAGAACTTAATGAATAGAAGATATAGAAAATACAATATATTGTGCGTCTAATCACAACAGAAGGTGTTGTAATGATAATGGGAATTGCTGGAGAGTGCCGTTATAGTGAAATATGTGCAATAAAAATAGATAATGTTGAATTAAAGTATGAAGTCATAGTTGTTATTATTCGTTATTCCTAAAATGGAATGGCACGTAAATTTACAGTGACTAAAAAAGTGACGATGAGAAGGTTTGTCATTTCAAAATAGTTCGAAATTACATTGTTATAAGATTCCTCATGACGAATTTTAATCCTCGCTTCTTCATGCGATCTCAAAATGGAAAGTGCTTAAACCATCCTGTCGGGAAAAAATTGCTAAATTTCTGAACTTTGAGAAGTATACTGGACACTCCCTTAGAAAAACGTCGGCCACTTTATTATCGAATACTGGAGTTAATGTCTTAGTTCTCAAGCGACATAGCGGATGAAAATCTACAACTATTGCGGAAAGTTATGTAGCGTTATAAAGAGGAAGTTGCAAATACAATTTTATACAATATAACGAAGCGAGAAGTCCCCTGCAGTACTTCAAGAGTAACAGAAAACTTGGTTAGAGATGGAGAAATTATGGAGTTGGAACATTTCATACAAATTGGGAAAAAACGAGGAAACATTTATCCAAATTTATAAGATAAGTACACGTTTTATATGGCATAAATTATTACCACCCAAGGCTGGTAAGTTGACTTACAACCCGTCGTCAAGGACAATCGATATCTTTTTGGTAATTGTTATTTACGTCCTTCAAAACAGTGTCAAAATGCGTTGTTTACAATATAGGGAGTAGAAAAAAATTATTGTGTACTATTTCTTTTTTTTTCTGTATTTTTCATACACTCATAGAAGGAAGAGTATTGCATATTTGAATTTCTTTCTTTTCAAAATCGTCCATTCAAGTTTGTTTTTTCACCGCCGTGTCGCTAATAATAATTCAGAGAATGAAGGATAATTTGGTTATTGAAACGCGCGTAAAATAAAAGTAAAAGAGTGTTAGTGTTGGCAAAGTGATAGTGTAGATTGTAGAGTACCGCCCACGGTTCCAAAATTGCTAACATAGAAAATATGTTACCTGAGGTGGACTGAGCATTGACATCGGCGCCGTGGGCTACCAAAAGCCTAACTATATCAAGGTGTCCAGCCGAAGCGGCCTCCATCAAAGGTGTGCATTCACCCTTGATGCCTCTATCTTCCACGTTCGCGTGCATAGCTAAAAGCACCTAGAAACAAAAATAAAATCAATAAATCGATTCAAACATTTTTAAAGGTATACTAACCTGCGCAAGCTCGAAATATCCAGCGCTACAGGCCAGCGATAACAAACTCTCTCCTTCCTCTGAAGTTTCGTGCACTGATCTACCTTCTGTAAGCAATTTCCTTACAGTCCGTACATCACCATCGGTGCACGCTTCTACTAATGACGTTTTTTCCGGTTGTTGTTGAAGTTGTTGTACTTGGCCGTTCTGGCTATTGGTTACGTTAGATGTGGCCGCTAAAGACGCCGCACTACCGTTGGTGGATCTGTTAGGCGGATTGTCGGAGCGCATGCGCGTCAACGCCGCCGCGGCCTCGTCTAGTGCACAACTTACGCTGGAAGTTAAACGACGAAGTACTTCAGGATCGCCTAAATGTTTACCATCCTTCGCCGCCAATTGGCCAATACCTGGAATATTAATTAGTTAATAACATACAGTTAACACCAAAATCAGTTAACGTAGGATGTGTTTATACGTATAATTAGCGACTCAGCTCGATAAATCCCACTTTGCATGGAGACTAAGCGTAGTGTGGCATTTTTCTTACATTTCGCATTTTTATGCCCGTCGTAACTTCTGAACGATATGTCCGATTAGAATATTTTAAAGAGGAATTAACATGTAAAGGGTAGGGTAGGCTCACGACGATGTCTCAGAAAAATTACACAGCTCCCTCTAAAACTCATGTTACTTATCAAGTTTCGTTGAGTAAATAACCTTTAAAACCTTCATATATATGTTTTTCAATCGCTGTTCATTTCATGAACGTTATGATCTTTAAGATGCGGTTTATTGCAATCGACAGAGTAAGAATGGCAGTTTGGTAGACCATATAAGCAAAATTTTCAAGTGTCGGTCAGTCAATGTGCGCGGCCGTCATTTTGAATTCTCAAAATTTGGTAACTCCCGCCTTTTTGGAAACATTTTCTCTATATTTCCTTCGTTCTACGTCCACACCGATAGCAACACAGAAACATTATGTTTATGTTGCTAGTTCCTGGAACTTGTTTCTGAATGTTGCCAAAAGTTTATTTGAAGTCATGTCCACACCAAAGAAGCATAGAGGAACATTTGGTTACTGGTGACCGCAACCTGTTTATGGAAACGGAAACAACAGCGAAAGTTCCGTAAACATTCTGTCCACGTCAAGGTCTCATTCTTGTGAATGTTTCGCAGTGTCTCTGCAACAGGAAACTGCATGTCTACACCAATGCAGTGTGTGTTCTAAACAATGTGGTGCGACACAAATTCACAGGCAACAATAGCTGCAATTGTAATTGTTTTACAAAAACAGAAAAGCGAGTCCGTAAACGTTGGACTAGACCAAGTCGTTTAGACAAAGTCACATGGTGTCATACGTCTTCTAAGTTCATTAAAGATAGATAATATAATATATCAGAATGTGTTGATAATGGATACATATAGTTTGTAACTTATAAATATCAACCCACGTGACTTCTGTCATAACTGGACTATGTTGCCAAGCTCTTGAAATAATATGAGAATCTAGTAAATGTCAAATGAAGTTATCAAATATTCTTCTTTTTATTTGGCTATAGGTTAGGTTTAGTTTTTGATAGTTACTGTATATAAACAAACTTGAACTTATTTCTGTATAAAACTTTTATTTGTATGTTAAAAGTACAGCACTAAGTAAGAAATTATTATTTTAAAACCTACTGAGCCTAAAAAGGTATGTATGAAATAGTTGGAAAATTCAAGATTCATTTTAATAAAAACAAATTCATATTGTGGTTTATTTTTCTTGGAAATACACTGTGTGGATGTGTGTCATATTTTAGGAAACTATGATTAGGAACATTCTACATTAAATAATTGTTCTTCCTCCAATTGCAGCAGTAACATTTCTAAAGTGAAATGGATTATCTGTAAATGAATTGTGCAAATATAATTGCTAAGTATTATGAATAGTGTAACAGAATACAATAAATACAGTTAATTGAGTATAATATTAAACTCATACTTACTTGCTTCATAGGTACATGCTGTAAATAGTCAGGAATAGATGAATAGTAAATACATCTACTATTGCAATGTTATTAAGTTTCATTTATACGTTAACTTTGACAACGCATCACTGCTTGTGAAAATTTACTCAGTTTTTCGCAGTTTTTTATAACAAGGAGATGAAATAATCGAAAAATTGAATGATCAATATTAAATTGTCACAACATAACATTAAAAATGTCAAGACGTCAACTGTACCAGATAAACCATTTTAATCGCGGCAACAGCGCGCATTTTTGCCAACATATAAAGTTTTTAGTACGACTAATGTTAGTTTGAGTTTAATAATTAAGTAACCCACGAGTTATATTACATATGAAATCAATTACGAAACCTTTCTTTAAGCATATATTCATATTTTTTGATAACATGCGACCTATAAATTTCAATATTTATTAGGATTAAGGCTGTAAAACATACTGATTGACAGCAGCAAAAGAATGACATAATTCAAGCGAACCTCTCTTTTTTGGCACTTTGATCACGTGGGTTGATATTTATAAGTTACGAACTATATAATGCAGGTTAACCATTACCTAACAAAATATACTTCATCACCAGATATTTTATATGTGCGATATTTTTTTTCTCTGTAGAACTCTAACACTGTCGCCAATTTCATTACAACGGTCTTTATACTTTTTATCCCGTGGATTCCACAAACACTCGGCATAATTCAATAAATCGTAGTATATTTTATGTTGTCCATTTAAACGGCATGTTTTTATTGTTACTTAATGTTTTTATTATTAATACTAACTAATCAAATCAACTCGAGCTGATGTTTTCGGCAACAACGCGACGGCTTCACGAGTTTTGGAAACAAGCAACAACGTGATACATTATTAAAACTACAGTTGAGAAACAAAAAATGTTTCTATATTTCCTTTGATCTTTGCCGCTAAATTTGGAAACAAGTAACTTAAAGGAACTTGTGTTGTTGCAACAGTAAACAATGAGGAATTTTCTTGATTTTATCATTTTCATTAGACATGCCGCTTAAATAAACAAAATTTCAATTTTTGAAACATTACCTAGGGGTTGAAAAAAATAATTTTTTAGTTCTCTATGCTTTGATTGCAAGCTGCGTCGCAAGCTCCAGCGGAATTTGAGATTTTAAGAAAATGATTAAGGGTCGAAATATTCTCGGTTAGAAATTCCTTATCGGAAATATTTGATGTTTGTGTCCAAACTTTCCCGGACTATTATTTGAAAATACAAGCTAAACTTAATTTTCAGGATTAAATTAAGCCTTCTAGTAGTGGACCTGGTAGTATGTATACAATCTCCAGTTTTTTAATGATTTCACTCTCATTATACGGTTCCTGAGATATGGGTAGGTAAACACAAAACTTACCGGCTGCTTGTAATAGCTGTTCTAGTCTTGCTTGTGTTTCTGGGTCTACGGCTCGATCTTCGTCTGGATTCAAAAGAAATTTGGCCGCCTCTACTTGGGGATCGTCCTCGAACTCCTGGTCAATCATAAATGATTCCACCTAATTAACAATAAAAAAAATATAATATTATAAGTCATAAATTTAATAAAGAATTTTATAAAATACAACAAGCACCTATTTCAAAAAGGTAATTTTTAATTTCGGTTTCATCCTGTATTCACTTTTTGGGATAAACCATTAGTTTACCACTTTCGGATAGGGAATTTATAGCGATAAGGTGTTCTGATGAAGTGCAAAAACTAAGTTAAACGAGATGAAAAAGTTGACAAAACCGTGGCTTATATTTTCTAACTAGGCTACGTTTAGGCCACTATAAATTTCTAATCCGAAAGAGGTAAGCTCAGAGCAGTTTTGCTATAGCAACAGAATTGGGTACCCATTTCATAAAAATCCAAATCTAGGAGTTTAACCATTTCTCAAATGTGGTTAAAATCCAATAAAGGTTTCCATTAATACCATCATCAGGCTATAAAGAAACAAGATTGGCATCTCTGAGAAAATTCAGCATTTTTCTCCAGAAAACAGTATTTTAATTGTTAGTCTTTTTCAAATATTAAGAAATTATTTTTATATATAAACACCTACAGTGCAGGGCATAGTGGCGCAATTGTTTTTATTTGTATTTTTTTTAATGTCCAGGTGGCTCTCCTGATTATAATAGTGTAAGATGACACTTAATATCTTTTGGCCTTTTTTTTAAACGAAAAATAAAAAATGGTGCAAAAAACACTCATTACCTACCGTATCTTCAATCCATGAGTTTTTAAAAATCAAAAATCATGAACAAGTTAAATAGTACACCTGAAAAAAAGATATACCTTGATTTCTATTTTTTCATCAAATATTTGAACTATAATAAACAATATTTCGTAATCAGATTTCAAATATATTATTAATGATTATGTTTATTATTATTAATAACAATATGCTCTTTCTATGTATGATATTAGTAAGAGAGAGGCAGATGGTGCTCTTCAACAATGTTTTGGTACTTTTTAGCAGAGAATATATTAAAAAATGAATTTTTAGAAATCATTATTACAATCTAATAATTTTTCTTCTTATTATTAAGTTTTTCATCTATCAAAATCCTTTTGTTTATAAAAACAAATAATTTTCAGGTACCAACTGAAAAATAAAGTTTTCTAAAACATTTTTCAATTAGATAAAAAAAGACAAACATACTTACGACCAACATAGGTAGAATACCTGGATTTTTCAGAGTACGTACTATAAATGTGAAATTTTGTTTATGATTGTTAATTCTCTGCACTTAATACAGAATGAAGAAACTTTACTTGGTCTTTTGAAATTTTTTTTTATTTATGTATGTATGTATGTATGTATGTATGTATGTATGTATGTCTTTTGGGGTAACATTCACTGAGACCTAAAAGATCTATTGTGCCCCCTTACTTCTACTTAGTTCCTGAGGAAAGTCTCGGAGACTAGTAGCTCCTTTAGTCCTATTTCCCGGAGGAATTTTAGGATATCTGCAGGCTTCAACTTAGGTAACTTTTTTTATTTAAATCTCCGTCTTTTATTATTTTTTTTTATTCAATAGCTCCCTGTGTTTACATAGAAGTTTGTCATAAAAGACATTTTTATACATATAATTAATGACAATTTAAAATAAAAGCGTAATCTAACAGCGGTGATCGATTTTTGCAATTAGTCTAGGAGCTAGGCAATATGTCTCGTGTGCACTTTTATGTCCCCTAAGTTTTGTTGCGGGTCCTTGTTAAACACTTATAGGAGTGTAAAAAAAAGTTAGTCACATGATCCAAATCTTGGTCGTTTGGTCGCCATATTGAAAAATGGCCGTTAAATCGCTAGATTGTTTCTTTTAGTGTTCCTCTGCACCTAGTTGTCGGATTTTAATTTTGTAAAGCTTATTTTATTCCTCTTCTCAAGGCAAACAAACTTTGTTATTACACATTTTTTGTTAAATTAATTGGTTACTGAGATATATTTGTGTTTTGAATATTCCCAGATCGCAAAGACCACTTACTGTATTAACAGCTTTACCAGCTACTCATTCTTTAACCGGCTGCGACACATGCAAGGTCAGTACGAAGTTAACATCTTTAAAAGTAGCTGAAATATGTGAAGAAGACCTTTCGTTAGATTTTGGGAAAGAGCCACTGAATGATGACATGGTAAAAAACGCAGAAGAATTTCTAGTTCGATCACTTGGCCCAAGCTTAGGAACAATGAATGAATTAAGTCTTCATCAGTTCCATCACAAAAAATTACGAAACTTTCAAGATTTTGCCCCTACATCAAGCTTCATATCAAAAGAAGCTACTTGCAATGCTACAAATGGATGTATGCTTTGGAACCGTCCGAGAAACTCAATCCATTGGAATATAGCTATATAGAGGAAGATGACACCTTAATTCCACAAATAACAGATGCTCCAAAAGCCCAGAAGATTTTTCTAAGCCATGTTGTTGCCAGACATGCTTCAGAGATAATGTATGTCTCTGTAGAAGACTCAAGGTAATGTGCTGTGACTTTTGCAAATGTAAAAGTTGTGTTTTGGACCAACGCAAGAACCATCATAAATAACTCTGTCAGTCTTCTGAGATTTGCAATTTGTTTTTGTTCAAGACCAAGCTACTGATCTGTATCAATACTATATCCACTATAATGTATGTGTTTGGTAATATCTAAAATAAATATTTTTGCTTAAATATATCTTTACGTTTTTTCATTAACTCCTTCATTCATAACATAGAAAACTCGCCATTGTTAAATTTTTATTGTACTTCCAAAACTAACTTATTTAACAAAAAATGTGTAATAACAAAATTTGTTTGCCTTGAAAAGAGAAATAAAATATGCTTTACATAATTAAAATGCGACCACTAGGTGCAGAGGAACACTAAAAGAAACAATCTAGTGATTTGGCGGCCATTTTCCAATATGGTGAGCAAACGACCAAGATTTGGATCATATGACCAACTTTTTTTTACACTCCTATAATAGGTGTTTAACAAGGTCCCGCAACAAAACTTATGGTTAGTGCACATGAGACATCGCCTAGCGCCTACACTAAACATAAAGAGCATTTTATTATTAAGAATAATAAACATAAAATTAAAAAAATATTTAAAATCTGTTATTGTTTATTATAGTATAAGTATTTGATAAAAAAAGACAAATCACGTTAATCTTTTTAAATTTTCAAAAATACATGGGTTAGATACGGTAATGAGGAATATTAAAAAAAATAATTAAATGCAAAAAAAATTTTGTTGCATTTTAAATTTTTAGTTAAAAAAAGTCCAAAAGATATCAAGTGTCATCTTATACTTTTATAATCATGAGAGCCTCCCTGAACTTAAAAATTAACAAATTAAAACAATTTTGGTATTAACATCGAAACATTCTTATCAATAATTGTTTATTGTTTATATATGATCTTAAAATTTAAAAAATGAATTCATTTGCAAATACTTTTATTTTCTATTTCAAATACTTTTTAAAACCAAAATACCCAGCTGTGGCTGAATGGAAACACCCTGTACGTTTCGTCACTAATTTTAACTCTGTCTAAACGTTTTTAGGTTATATTATGTCAAAGAATTTTTATCAGATGACGAAAGAAACGATAACGGTTAAGGTAATTAAAAGTGATAAAGAAAATGTTGGTACATTAAAGGAAATGTGAAAATAATTTCAATTGATTAAGTCAGTTCAGACTTACCGTTATCATAATATTCTTTGCGATAAATCCGGTAAAACTTGGAACAGTGAATGTTATTAAAAACAATTAAAAACTTTTAGGTAATTTTTACACGACGATTGCGACGAAATAAGATGAGACTGGAAAAAAATTATTTCTTGAGGAAACAATAATTTTTTTATACGGAAAAGCAATGCGGCTTTGGCAATATCACTGTCATAGCGAAAACGATGGCAGATAGATGACAGGTAATAATATCATCAAAATAATGATACATTGCAGAATGGTTTTATTTCTAATTTTTTTTTAAATATTTAATTTTTATTACACAAAGATCATTTTTACAATTTTGTTACTAAGGAATTTCTACTTTCAAGTATAATAGTCAGTAATTAAGGTCGATTTATAAACTTAACGTTGCCGGTGCCGTTTGCGGTGACCGTTCTAAATTAAAAACATTGCGATGCGTTAAACCATTCATAGTTGCCGTTGACTCTACCAGCCGCTGTTGGGTCTTCCGTTCAACATAAACCAATTTTATCCTTTGACGGCGGCCGGCCGTAGCAACAGTCGTAGCACATTTAAAGAGCCAATCAAAATGCGTTTAACCAATCACGTGATATTAAGGTATGACATCAGAAGTCAAAAAGAAGCGGCCATTTGCATTTGCACTAATTTTCAAATTTATAGGTTAGATTGTCTTTGCTTGTTTACGCTTTTGACGGACAACGGCAAGTTTATGAATATGAATTTTTGTGTCTACGACCGGCAGTCGCAAACGACAGGCCCACCGGCAAACGGAATACTCACCGACAAGTTTATGAATCGGCCTTTTATTCTCAAAAAACTCGGAATTTGTTAAATTTTGTAAGGGTCGTTTTGAAAAATTCAGCGGAATAATTCTCAAAAATGTATTTTTTGAGTCTGCTGCATATTTTTTGGGGTGAATAATACCTCCTAAAACATTTATCATGCCCTCTTCTAATCCAGTGGAAGCAAGGGAGGCTTAGTAAACTAGTAAGAGGCTCAAATTTCGCGCAAATTTGATTCAGTGAGTATTTTTTCATTTTTTTAAATAAAGGATGGGGGAGAGTGGATAAACACCTGTAATTTTTTTTGGACCGACTGAAAAAGTAATAAATGTCTATTTCCTAAAAGATGGAAATAATTATCCATAACCACAAATTATACAGATTAATGACATTTTCATCATGAAACACAAACAATTTGACAGGGTAGACAATCTTTAATACAATTTTTAATTTTAGACTAAACAATTTGAATTGTTCCAAAACTTGAACTAAATATTGGACAAGAAATTGTCTAATCTAAAATGACCTTGATGGAAGGATCTTTGATCTGTAAATATCGAAGTAAAGATAGTTACAAAACGTATGTGTTTTAATATTTTGGTTTTAAGCTTTCAAAGGTTGACAAATTCATGACTGAAGGATCAAATACTCGGAGCCAATAGTGCTACGAGGAGAGGTTGGTAAACAAATTACCTAGGGGTCCCGTTGGGAGTACATTTTGATCAAATGCGTTCATGGAACACTCACCTTCAGAAGTCCTCACAGAAAGGTACCATTGCCTTCGGCAGATGCAGAAAAAGGTGTGGAAAAAACACACTGCAAGTAGGAGCTGTAAGGCTATTGAGTACCACACAAAGGCTTGGTTGCCTGTGTATTGGAAGCCAGGTCTGTAACACACAGACTACCGCAAAGTCAACAACAGAAATTAAAAGGCAGGAAAGGACATACGGTTCAGTTGCCACCTTCACCGACTGCCAATCTGCACTAAAGGCACTCGATTTCATAGAGGTCAATTCTAAGCTAGTATGGGATCCGTTAAAAACGGTTGATCCAAACCAAAGTTATTAGAATTCATCAACGAAGGGTTATTTTTCGTAATCAGGGTAAAAATCACAAATTTATACTGCACAGTAAGAGTTTCTGAATTGAAAAATAAATGAATAAAAATACAACAATTTCTTTGCTGGCTAGTACCTATATTATTATCCTTTACTACTACACAGAAAATTCAAATTTTTATGGTATAAATGTGAGAGAAACGTTATTAAGTGTATAATGATGCAAATGATTACTGTTATTTTAAGGTATTTTATCAATAATAGCGATTTCAAATAGTTTAAATTAGTGGCGTACCGTACTACGCTATTACTGGTCAAACAAACGCAAACTTTTTTAAAACTGTGTTTTTTACGCAACAATAGCTCTTTAACTTCAAAGCAATTTGACGTAATGTCAATTCTTGTTAATTTGTCAAAGCTAACTAGATACTGTAGAGATCATTTAGTAATCAATTAATTGAATGACAAAAATACAAAAAATTAACTCATTTTTCTCAAAAACGGTGCATAATAGCGAATTCAAACAGGATCTCATTTTTTTTTGGAAAATACCTAATAGTTTTTGAATTTATTGTAAAATTTGTCAAAATAACTGATTTTCCTGTTGTCCCTCCTACATTGGACGCTTGTGATGGCAATAAAACACGCGGGTTTGTTGTAAACAATTGATCACGGCAGGGTTGTAGGTAGCAATTTTTTGAGATATGCTTAAAAAAATGCCTCGACAGTCTTATCCATAACTACTACTGAATCAGCTGGAAGATACTTTATCATTTCACCAAAATAGTCTTCAAAAACATCCGAATCCATGTCCTCGTGGTAATCTCCCGTATGGCACGACTGAAATGTTAGCAAACCTTCTTTTAAAAATCCCTCTTCGCTTCCAATATGGACGATTATTAGTCTTTTCCCTTCACCAGAAGGCACCTTAATACCCGTTGACAGGCTTTCTATGAAAGCTTGGCGAGCTCTGGTTATATTTTTGTCTTGCCACATTTTTGGTACTGTATGTATGTATGTATTTTGGGGTAACATTCACTGAGACCTAAAAGATCTATTGTGCCCCCTTACTTCTACTTAGTTCCTGAGGAAAGTCTCAGATACTAGTAGCTCCTTTAGTCCTATTTCCCCGAGGAATTTTAGGATATCTGCAGGCTTCAACTTAGGTAACTGTCCCTCTTCTATCCAGTAGTCTCCCAGGTGCTGTGCCCTAGGATTCTGAATTGCTGTGCAGTTCGCAAGTATGTGGATGGAGGATTCTTCTTCCATTCCACAAAACCTACAATCTTCTTCCTCCACTATTTTGAGCTTTTTAAGGTGCCCATTCAGGCGACAATGTCCCGTTAGGATTCCTGTTAAAACTCTTAGTGCAGTTTTGCTTTGACTTATGCATTCATTTGATCTCAACAGGTTTTTGGTACTGTATAACCTTCATTAATCCACGTCTCATCAAGATAAAAGATTTTCTTCTGATCTGTTCTGTACTGCTTTATACTTCTTAGGTACTTTCGTCGCCAGCAAACAATTTCATCGCTTTCCAGTAAAAGTGCTTTACGGTTATGCTTTTCCCAAGCAAAATCCATATTTCTCAAAGTGGTCCATAAGAGTTTTTTAGTTATCAACGGAATACTGTCATCCTGGCCAAGCTCCATTAAAAATCTTATCTAGGGTGGGTACTTCTTTTTTAAAATAAAAATAGTGAACTTTCTTCGAATTACACTGTTGGTGTTTCATCGAGGACTTTTAATGGTCTGCCTGGACTTTTCTTGGGAGGCTCCACTTGGCCTGCTATCTTTCTCCCCCGCAATAATTTAAAAACAATTGACTTTCCATCTCCAGTCATTCGGGAACATCGGTCGACAGTTTCTTGTACAGTAAATTTCGGGTAATCGTATTTTATGCAATCGTGTACATTTAAAATAATAAGTTTTTCATTCACTGATAGTGGAGATTTATTGGAACATCTTTTCATTGGTGTAAATGTCGCCATTTTATCACTAATCTTATAATACTGTGAACACTATTTACGGCTTAACAGCAAATACTGATGCGTTAAACTAAACAAATATACTTATAAAGGTCTAAAAATTTTGGTTAGGCGCATGGTTAAGCCGAATCTGAAATAGGGTTGGAATTAGGCAGAGGCACTAATAGAAGGTTAAATGGTACCTGTTAAACGCAAAACGTAACTGTATAATCTACTACCTAAGTAATCCCAACACAATATTTCGATATTGACACTTCAGGACCGAAAACATACTTTTCCTAATTCTTTTACGCAATTACTTGAAATTTTAATATTACAAACAATACTATTTCAAGAACTACGCCTATGGCCGACACCGAAAGTGAGCCGAACTAGACGGAATTCCCCATTTTATTACCCTATACCTTTCCAAAATAGACTATATTTTTTTAATATATACACGGTGTTTCATTGGGAAAGGGGAATACTTGAACGGTCATTAGAAGTACCCGTGGCGGTTCTACAAATACTTTATTCGGTCTTACAGAGTATACAGGATGTTTTGTGGATTTAGCTCATTTTTTTGTGAGGTCAAGCAAAAATAAACTAACGTATTACTTTTTTTAGTAACGATCTCAGCTCTGGCAAAATATAAAGCATTTCGGTTACAGTAAGGCCCAATAAATAGGATATTTTCAGAGCCACCTCCGTAAATTTTATTCGCCGTTAAGTATTTCGTTTTCCCAACGAAACATAATAATATAATTTTAATTGATATTAATTTCTCACATGAAAATAGATGATAATTCTAAAATTCCTGCGATGGCGATGACAAACACAAATTAAATCTTACTGTTGACACCAAGTTCTCTTGAAGTAGGCGGCCGCCACTGGTGTAAATACCACGTCACGCAATTTCTCGTTAGTTGTACAAAAAAAATGTTGTTTGCGGATAAATATATACCTATTAGCAAAAAGTCGGTCAATACTTGCATCGAGACTTAAAACAACTATAAATATTCGAATACCAACACGTTTTCCACATTCATAAAGATTTTGTTTATAAAAGTGAAAATTCGTGAATAAATGTTTTCAACACTTTTCGTGCAAATATATTTGACATACAAGTTTTGAAAAACTGACAATTATACTACATTCCGCTTCTTTTTATATCTCAAACTTGTAGCCTGTAAATTAGTTTTATCAAATTTAATATACCGAGCTGTAAACAAAGTTGGTACAGTTTGTCTCAAAGTATATCGACTTGCATTTTCCTGGCAATCATCTAAATACGACAATTTACCTTCTTCTTAAAAGAATTTTACCTGAAATTAAACCTAAGAACAGTCGAATCACAAGGCAAGGGCGGGCCATCAGGTTTAAATAAGTTTTGTATCGGGTGTATTATGGTTGCATTGAAATCATTTGGCAGTATTAAATATTCCCATTTAGCGTGTTTTTTTCAAAGAGCTTTCTATACGAGTATTATAAGTTATCATTAATTTTTTTCGCAATGTTGCATTATATGCAAAGCAAATTGTGAAAATGTGTATGATTGTTTTGTAATTAGAGGATTCATTAAACAAGAAGCTTTCAAAGAAACCTGCTTATTTTCAAAGACACCAATAATTATCCTCTATAAAGGATATTATTTACAGTGAAAAATTAAGTGGAAGAAAAAAACGTAGTGATTTTCAATCTCATCGTCTGGACAATGGCCAACAGGATACAATAAGAAGAAAAATATATTCTTTCTATGAAACCCAGATTGTTCCTACTTTGGACAATCTAAAAAGGAAGTTAGAAGAAGATGACACCAATATAAATATTGGCCACCCTCCATAGAGTTATTGGGATTCACATAATAACAAGTGGTAATGGAATCGCAAAGATGGCGCACTTGGAGATTCAATTTTCTTCATGACATTAAGAAGTACCGTTCCGAAAACAGATCTATAATCTACCTGGACGAAGCGTGGTTTGATACACACGATACAGTATCTAAAGGATAGGTTGATTCCAGTAAAAACTGTAAGACTAAGGCACCTTCAAACAAAGGAAAGCACATAACTATTATCCACGCTGGATCAGAAAACGAATTTGATCCAAATTGTCTGCTGCTGTCTGCAAAAAATATTAAGGATTCAAACTTCGAGTATCGAAGATACAACTGGAAATCTTTTTGAAAACTGGTTTAAAAACCATCAGCACCAAACTCATCAAGTAGAAAGACTGAAATTCAAGAATATTTGTTACAAAATGATATTTATTTTGAACCTTATTACAAGAAGGAGCAACTTTTGAAGGTGTTGAAATGATATGCTATTAAAAAATAATATGCATGTGACAGTTTAGCTGACAGGGACATACTGTGCTACATATCATACTTCCTCCATATCATTGTATATTCAACCCCATAGAGCATTTGTAGCATCAAGTAAAATCAAAGTTGAGAGCAGAAAATGTTACTCCTACTTTGGGTCCCAGTGTTATAGAATTAATTAAAAATGTAGTTAATAATATACCCATTCAAGGCTTGAAAAATTGTGTACAGCACGTTATAAAAATTGAAGATTCATACATATTTAATCAAAATAATATAGAGCCTATTTTAATTAACAGTGAAACAGAACTAGATTTAGAATAATATTAAACCATACCAATAAAGTTGGATATTGTTTTTTACCTGGTTATAGTTTATTTAACTTAATAGTAGTTAATAATCTCTCGTTTAGGAGGAAAAAGAAAAAAGTTTAGAGAAATGGTCTTCACATATTAAATAAACAAACAAAGGATGTATGATAAAAATACTAAAAGATAGATGTTTGTGAATTTGATCCTTTTTAAAATAATTTTAAATAGTTCGCCAATGGCGATATCTTCTAAAGCAGCTATTGGCCCATTAATTTTATGATTGCCGGCAAAAGTGAAGACGATATATTCGGAGACAAACTATGTGCCAGGTCCGGGACTTCAAAGTCCATGTGTTGAAAGACAAAATTCGAAAATAAAACTATTAAAATTGTAAATTTTACATTGACCAAAGCAAACTTTTTTTGTGTTTGTACCTGACTTGTGGGGAATCAGCCCTTGAATTCGACAGCACATTTACATATTTTCGAATGAACTTTGGTTTTACAAAATACTTGATGATAACATTTATCAAGTAATCAATTTTATCTTTTATTTTGTTTTATTTATTCATTGTCTGGCGAAGCGACGATCTAAATTTTAGATAAATTCGAGAATAATTTGATTTTAATTAATTTTAAACATCTCCGAAAGTGTTTAACTAGCCAGTACTGTCAAATAAATTCACCAACAAAATTATTTAAAGTTGAAAAATTAATTAAAATTTGGAAACTTCCGTACCTGCTATTATTTAAAAAAAAAAACGTTGCAAGAACTTTTTAAATTATGCTACAGAAAAGTGCAGTGACGTGTGCAAAAGTAGTTTATAAAAAATTAAATCAATATTAATTAAAGGGATACACTCTATATTTATGGCTTTTCACAGAGTCAATATATTTGGAAAATAGATATTCCGAATAAGAATTTGGTCCAAAAATGTGTTTGTTTACTAAAATTTAAGTAGCTAACAAAACTGTATAAATGCAAAATATCCTATTTAGTTCATATTAATATAATTCCCAAAGGTCACCTCTCAAAAAATTGCGCACCTTGCTGAACTTTTTCAAAAATTGTTCTGATATCTATTCATGGCATCATAGTTGTACCTGCCTAATAGGAAAAGAAGGAACAACTAAATACATATTTAATAGCTGTATTAGATCTCTTTGCATACTGTCAGCCCCTAGGATAGGGATGCATCTTAAAATATTGTGCTAAACAGCTTCTATATGGATATACGTAGTGGATAGCAATAAAATCTAGTAACTATAGTTCTCAACAATATTTCTAACAGATGAAAAAAAATTCTGCAGACAACTATCGCAGCTCGCCTATAGTAGCTTTTAAAATATATTGGGTTATTTTTTAGATTTCATTTCAATCTTGAGTCAGTTCGCACTCTCGACCCTAATCTATTTTCTAAATTGTTTTTTTGTCTATAAATGTAAATTAATCGTCATATGTTTTCACTTGTGAGTCTAAAAACTCTAGAAGATCAAAAAAAGAAATTAGTATCTACCAAAGAAATATACACTGCTCTGTGCCAATTAAATTAACCTAGCCTTCTAGATTTCTCTAACAAACCTGGTTTCTGAATTGTCCTTAGTCACGTAGACATGGTAGCTAATACTGTTGCCAAAGCGTTTTTGGTTTAAAACTGACTATAAAATTGGTTCGATTTGAGTCTAAAGCGATTCCCAGATTGCTCAGTTCAATAACAAGACTATTCTTCAGCATATAAACCTTCATGGCAACAGCGTAATGTTACGAATGTTAAGTAGCATATATTAATTTACTAATTCCAAAAAAATATCAGTAATGCACACTAAAGCCCAGCAATTCCCTGCTAATGAAAATCAGGGTTGGAATAAGTCATGACTTTTTTAAAAAAACACTTTTTGAGTTGAATCCGAATTTTTTGAATTAATTCACTTAAAAAACATATAAAACGAAAAATAAAACCATAAAAAATAATAGAACGTGTTTCAACAAAAATGAAGTCTTGATTAAATAATTAAAATAAAATACATGTATAACTTATAATTTTATTTATTAAGAACTCTCATCAGAAACGTTAATTTCTCAGCTTTTTCCACTTCTAGTCTATTTCATAAATCTGAATGTACCAATTCAACCCCTGTGGATGAAGCAACCACTGTCATTAGTTCTTTATATTGCTTTGTGCTTCAGGATCTATATCTGTCATGTTTAAAATAACAGAGTCTTGCATTAGCAGATGATTATAAGGGGAGAACTAATTAATTCTTGCCAACCCTGATGAAAATACATAAAAATTGGCTAGAGAAAATGTCGTTGACACCCCTTTAAAAAAATTTGCACACGTCACTGAACTTATTATTCCAAAATCGCTCTATATATGTCGAAAACGAGTCCTATTAAAAATCTGATTTTACTGTCGGTTCATCAAATTCATATTTGTTTATTTTTGTTTTGTTAAAAACACACAGTAAATTTTTCACACTAAAATTCCGTTTTTTTCGACATTAATTCAAGTGAACCAACCGCCATGTCTCCATTACAAAACCGAATAGACAATTGATTTTTTTTTCACTCAATAGAACTGACCTTTCACTGAGAACAAAAAAAATTATTACCAGCTCGGAAAGTAATTACCACATTTATTATTAGAAACGGAGGTCTAACGGAGCGACTAAGCTCGAGGACGAGGTTTACTTATGTCTGAATATCAATCAACTTCCAATAGATTTAAAATGCAAGAAAAGTGCGAGTTTAGGAAATTTTGATTTTATACTGAATTTATTTTGTTATTATTATAAATGATATTATTATTATTATAAATGGAATGGAATAATAGAAGGAACTGGGATAGGAGTGTACGGGCCAGGAACCAAACACTCTGAAAGCTTGGGAAAAACCCCAAGTATCTTTCAAGCGGAAATTCACGCAATAAGAAAGTGTGCCCAGTTCAATATTGACAAAGGATATAGAAGGCAAAGGATTATCATAATGTCTGATAGTCAAGCAGCCATTAAAGCGCTGAGTTCTTGTGTAATCAGTTCCAAAATGGTGTGGGAATGCCTAGGCAAACTTAATGAACTAAGCGAGAACAATATAGTCACCTTACTGTGGATTCCAGGACACACTGGAATAGAAGGAAACCGAAATAGCAGATGAACTAGCGAAGAGGGGGACTGAAATACCCTTTTGGGGGCCGGAACCCTTTTGCGGAATTAGCTCCAATATAATATTGGAAGAAATAGGTAAAGCTGAAGAAAAGAGAAGATCTGACAATTGGAAAGATCTAGTAGGGCTTAGGCAATCAAAGATTCTTCTGGGTGACTACAACCTGTTGAGATCAAATGAATGCATAAGTCAAAGCAAAACGGCACTAAGAGTTTTAACAGGAATCCTAACGGGACATTGTCGCCTGAATGGACACCTTAAAAAGCTCAAAATAGTGGAGAAAGAAGATTGTAGATTTTGTGAAATGGAAGAAGAAACCTCCATCCACATACTTGCGAACTGCACAGTATTTCAGAATCCTAGGGCACAGTACCTGGGAGGCTACTGGATAGAAGAGGGACAGTTACCTAAGTTGAGGCCTGCAGATATCCTAAAATTCCTCCGGGAAATAGGACTAAAGGAGCTACTAGTATCTGAGACTCCTTAGAAACTAAGTAGAAGTAAGGGGGCACAATAGATCTTTTAGGTCTCAGTGAATGTTACCCCAAAATACATACATACATACATACATTATTATAAATGACTAATGAGTAACAATGGAAGAAAAAACCACAATTTAGAACACAAACTCGAAAGTATTTACTTGGACTATTTTAGACCACAACTCAAAAATATGGACTTATCAAGTGGAAATGCAGTTTTATGTTTTATATCTATGTACAGAAGATAAAAATGTATTATTTGATAATAAGAATAAGTCAAGTTTTGAACTAGTAAAAAACTCTTTCACTGTTTTATTATGGATTATAATAATTATGTTCTATAATCATACATTGTCATTTCTTTGAAGAACTCTAGTTCTATTTGAGACCAGGGTAGGGCAAAATCTGATTTTTATTAAAAAAATAAAAAAACCATTGATTTTTTAAAAAAAATCACGATTTATTTGATTTTTTAAATTTGAATGCGGACTTCAGCTGCTGAAAAACATAAAATTGACAAACAAATAGCAAAGGCTATTTTTGCTACTAATTCGAGCTTCAGATGTATTGAGAATTTAGAGGTGAAAAAAGCCATTCAGTTATTAAGGCCTGGTTATACACCGCCCTCGAGAAAAACGGTAGCAACAAGTCTTTTGGACGAAATCTATGAAGAGGAAAAGGAAAAATGTCTCTCCTCCCTGTCAGGACAGTTCGTAAATATGTCAATTGATGGGTGGTCAAACGTGCACAACGAACCAGTAGTGATATGTGCAACGATAACCACTGAAAATGGACAAGCCCTCCTATACGAAACTATAGACACTGACCTAATTTCTTCATGTGAATTAAAATACAAGTGTACCGTAAAATCTTTTGTGACAGACAATGCCGCAAATATGACACTTATCAGAAAAACATTAGAAGAAAAAACGAACGCAAAAGTTAAAACTTATGGCTGCTCTGCACATATTTTTAATTTACTGTGCAAGGACTTTCATGTTAAAGACGTTAAAGACGTTAAAGAACATGTGGTCCAAATTGTTTTGTTAAGTATTTTCGAAATAACCATTTGGCTAGAGCTAAATTCAGTCAAGCAGAGGCAGCGCTTTAGTCTTTCCAAGCGATGTGCGATGGAATAGCCTTGGCGACTGCTTAGAGATGTATGTCACTCAGTGGGACATCATATTAAAAATCTGCGAAGAAAATAAAAAGGAGATTGATTCTACTATTTACCGAAAAGTTTCAAATATTGCGATAAAACATGCAGCAAAAGATTATTTAAACATTTTAAAACCTATATCAGTTGCTCTTGATACTGTGCAGAGGAAAAATGCTATTATCGCAGATGCTGTAGAGCAGTGGAAACATTTACAATATGTCTTTGATGAATCTGTGGAATTACCATTACAAAAAACACACCAATTTAATAATCGATATAAGCAAGCACTAACGCCATATCATTTTATAGCGTATATGTTGAATCCACAAAAAACAAAATACCAGTTAACAACAGAAGAAAAGAATATAGCTTTAGAAACAATTAACCAACTATATGAAAACACTGGACTGTTACCTTTAGTAATAAAGTTAAATGCCCGCAGTGCTCCATTTAAACAAGTTATGTTTTCAGACGAAGTAATAAAAAATGTAAACAGACTGCAACAGTGGTTATCACAAAAAGATGAGCCGAAAATCTTGAAACAGTTGCCAATAATAAAACAGTTCCTGTGTGCAACTGCTTCTTCAGCTTCAGTAGAACGCATATTTAGCTCTTTTGGTCTTGTACACTCAGATATTAGAAACAGATTAGGCATAGAAAAAGGAGAAAAACTCTTGTTTTTGTTTAAATTGTATAACGAAAATGAATAGACTGAAAATGTAAAGTAATAAAATTTAAGTGTTACGTTTAGTTTAAGAATTTGGAATTATGTATTGTTTTTGCTAAAAGCAGATATTTGAGAAAACTTTTATATTATGTTGTTATCTGGTTCTGAATAAAAAAGAAAAAATTGATTTAAATCATGATTTTAATCAGCCCAACCCTGTTTGAGACTCTATAATATTATCCAGCTCCCACATTTAAAATTCAGCTTTTAGGCAGACATGTTCAACCAATTTTTTCCAGTTTTCTGGAGAAAGTGTTGATATTCCTTCTTAAAAAAGGATTTTCATGTCTCAAAATGAAAATTTCGAGTTTTATCAGCTACATGTTGTTTAACATCAGTCCAGATTAACTCAATACTCAATAATTACTTTTTATGCTGCTTTATGAGACACATGAGTTAGACTTTGAGCGTTTTATGATCAAAATCATCAGTGATGTCCATGGAGGACATAATATCAGAAGATGAATTAAAATACTAACAGGCCTAATTAACAAAAGTAACACAGCACATTAAATAGTTAAATAGATTGGCAAAAGCCAAGCTCAAACCTGTATGAAATAGTGTACAAAAATTACTGTCCTTCATTAAAAGTAATGCAAAATGTCTCTCGCCAAGGTTTGTGTCATAAAAGAGCATAAATGAAATTTCAATAGAGTGAAGAGTGATAAAGAGATCAAAGCGAAATTAAAATCTTCAACCTAAAAGATAATAAGATTACCCTAATTACCTATCTTCATTTGACCATATTTATGTCTGTGGGTATAAAGTATAAACTGACATTTTGTCCACTTTTAAATTGTTTTCTAATAGTCATAACTGAACTAACTTTTTAAATTGGGAGAAGAGAAAAAAAGTATCTTGACATTTAAATATCATTAGAATTTTTGACAGTGACAATCTATAACAGTTCTTTGTTTACTTGTTAAACCATAAAACACACATTAACAGTTTACAGACTACTCAACAGCAATTTTCGAACAATTTTTGGCAATCTACCAAACAAAAATTGACTCGTCACTACAAAACTAGAATTTCCATCCACCAGTATTAATTGTCTATTCTTTTTAAATATGATTAATGTGGATTCACATAGGTAAGTTAGTATGTCTTTAATGTCTTAAGAAAATGTCACAGTAACAATAGAAAGAGCATTAATATTATAATTGCAAATATTTATAAATCCAGATCCAAGAAATTTTATTGTTTTTTGTTTTTAATTGCAATTATTTAATTCTCCTGAAGCAGTTAAATGCATATTAAAGGCCAGAAACAACTGACAACATTAGTATGGGTTTTATTTTTTAATCAAAAATAGCCTATTTACCAGATGTTTATATGAATAGTTGGTTTCTTTGTCACAAAATGAATCAGTATGTGTTTCTTACCACTGAAAAGAGGTTTTTTAATGCATGAATATTTTTGTAAATAAAAGATTTTTGAGGTGTCAACTTTGTAGTACCATATCTCAAGAAAACAAGAAGATACAAATATATGCTTTATGGAAAATTTTAGTTCAAGCTTCAGGCTAACATTGTTGACCATTTGCAAAAAATTGTTTAAGCTCAGCTATAATCGAGGCTATAATAAAATGGCCAAAAAGTTTTTAGTTTGTCAGTTATTAATTTTTTTTGCCAATTAGGCATTAAAAACTTCATATTTTATGAACACAATGTTATTTGAAACCTCATCTAGACCATTTTAATGATGTGCATTATACAGTAATTCCCAATATGGCTTTCTCACCATATATTACTTCTGTGTAAATACCATATTTTACTAGATAGCACCACTCATTATAACTTTTGAATTCTTTTTATATAACTACTTACTTTAGGAATGTTTAAATAAAAAAAATGTATCCACCATCACCCAATTTTTTTCTTGTATTTCTTGGGATCATCTCATGTAGGTACCCCAGGTTGGGAGCTACTGTACTATAGTAACCATTGGAAAAATAACAATATTTTAAATTTTTGAACAGGGCACTGCTTAAATCACTGAAATTTTTTTTAATATGAATAGGGTAGATACATTTTCTCATTATTAGAAACTATTACATGAAGTATGAAGGAGTCATTAGAAGGTCTTATATAAGTTTAACATAGAATCTCAAAAGTTAATAACATACAGACATTTTTGATTAATGAATATGATAAAATGAATTGCGCAGGGCTGTCTTTACGCATGGGCCCCCTGTCACAAGGGGGCCCCCGACGGCCTCTGTCTTCATCCCTCATTCACAGGTAATATTCAAATAATAAGTATTTCAATATAAACCACTGTCCTACCATCTATTATTTATTTGCGGAAGCTAATTTGTCTTTGTAACATGACGCCTCTGTAGATATTGTTATTCTGCTTAGCCTTAATCGATCACTATTTTTTAGTACTTAAAAAATCGAGGAAGAAGCCATTTGCATCTATGTAAATAATCATTTTGGTTTATTTTGTAAATGTTCTTTTAAAATAAGACTTATAACAATTAAATATTAATATAACCTATAAATAAAGGTAACTTATTTGTGCAGGCTTGTGTGTTTCATTTTGTTATTTTTTATATAAATAAATTCTGTTCCAAATGATTCTTATATTTTTTGCCATTTTCAAAAATTGGGATAGGGGCCCCATATTCAAAAGTGCTAAGGGCACCGAGATAGCTAAAGACGGCCCTGGAATTGCGATTTGTGTATATTAAGAGCTCTCTAAACTGTGTCAATATAAAGATTTTACACTAACCTAAGAATCTTCCCACAAATAAGCATTGCAGTGTTATTCACTCTAATATCTTCAATAAACCTGAGATAGAGCTTATGACATTTTCAACTATGTTACTGCACAATGTAACCACTCCTCTATTTTCCCACACATGCTTATGCCTCTATCATTAGCAATACACATTAACTTTGTCCATCAAATGTCATTATTACCAACGATACTTATATGGACTAAAAATATCTTGCAGCAAAGTACAATGATTTGCACGGGCTTACTAAAGACCCAGTATAACATAGGATTCAAAGTATTAAAAATAAAGTGGACAATCCAAATTATGAATAAGGACTTTTATTTAAAAATTATATTTAATTTGGAACATCTGTTAACACTCATATTTAATCTCTATTCAATAAATATGGTATTCAATAAAGATGGTTTCTACAACTTTATCAAAAAACTATTGTATGAGGCAAATACATACAATATTTCCTGCAAAAGCCTTTTAAATGGACCTGCCAATGATTAATAAAAGCTTACAACACCAAATTATTTTTTTGTATACTACCTATATACCTTTTGAAAATATTTCTGACAAAACATGTAGAACTAGATCTTTTTCAGATTCTTTTTGTCAATATTCAAAATGTTTTTCTATTAAATAGATAATTAAATCACACTTAATCCAACTATAGAGGTTATAATAAATAATTGTAATTGAAAAAGTACACATTGAAATATACCTAAATGTGGGTACCCTCATATTAACATAATACATTTATACCATTTTTTAAATATGTATTCAAATCCTTGGGAAATAAAATGCCGTTTTGTCCACAAAAATGTTGTATGTTAATCATACATAAATATTTCAAGTTTGCAACAATAAAAATTGTAAATTAGTGTAGAGATCAGTTGTTTATTTAAAGTAATACTGTTGCTTTATAGATATTTTGCGAGATATTTGGCATTTAAAAGCTAATATTGATGAAAATATAGTTAAAAAAAACTAATTACAATATTTATCGGATTTGACTGTATTTTAAAAGGCATGGACGGATGGCATTGTGAATCGAAGGTCCATGTTATTGTTTATTTTAAAACGGAATTAAGTAAGTTGAAGATTAGGTAGACGTGTACAGCAGCCAACTAAATTTTTAAAACGGACGAAAGTCATTACTCATTTGTAAAATGGAAACATCCATTTGTTCATTTCACATCCTTCCACATTGCACCAGTCATCCATCCATCCAGGCGCACTAGATTTTTGGAACGTAGTTTTTAGATACTTACATAATGAAAATTATAAATGTCGAATAGGATTTTTTGATGAAATATTCGAGAATATTTACGTAAAATTCGATATTCTAGGGCGAGTAATGTAAAACACAAAAATTTTTGCCACAAGATGTCTCTCTACTGGAAGTTCATTGATACCTGGGCCTCGAGGCAGATTTTTAACGTGAAAAACAAGAGACAAATGTTTTAATAAAAATTCCTACCTCTGATACACTATCTTCCTCGCTTTCTGATGTTTCTGACATATATCTGCGATGTTCTGAATACGTTTCAGTTTCCGATTTAGCAGGACTTGAATTGGATGTCGTCGATTGGGGAGTAGACGATGAGTTCCCTAGTTCGTGAACAGTGACTTTATCTATTTTCGGATTATCTGTAGAGGATTCTTGCGAAACATTCTGCATGTTGGCATTTCAATTCAACTATGAACGTTAAAATTGTCTCGATTTTACAATAAAATACACTATACGCGCACTATTTGCAACCACATTCGTTCACATAAAATTCTTCGCGTTCGCCATTTTCTACTATGGCCGATCTAAAAATCAAGTTCCGTATTCCACATTCCCACACCGACCTGACATCTAGGTCAGGAATTTAGAATTGTTTTTACCTTACTTTATGCCAAATGTAGGAAGCTACAGCAAAATTTACACACACACCATTTAAAAATTGACCAAGAGGTGGCAGAGTAAAAATGAAATCTGTAATTAAGAAATAATAAAACAAATAATGAACACATTCTGCATAATTAATTTCTGCTACTGATAATCTTTTATAGTTTGGAAATTTCTTGGAAATCATATTTTATATAGAAAAAAAATTATTTATCAGTCCCAATATTTTTCTTTGTATTCTTTGCTCATAATATAAATTATAACGTTGTGTGTATTATTTGATAATGATCAATGTTTACCAGTACAAAAAATACATAATAGATGGCAGTAGCAGTAACTTCCAGCAGAATCACAGAATGCGCTTAGACACAATGAACGCTTTACTACTTTTTGGCTTAACACATAACTCAAGTGAATGAAAATAAAGAATAATCAAATAAAAATTGGAAAATCAACCTTTTTATTCGTAAAGGGAAACGTTGATTCCCAGTAATAACTAGAGAAGCACATAATTATGTTAGGAATACAAAATAAAAAAGAAGAAGTAATATGACAACTGAAATCCCAATTTGTTGTCATGTTGTCATATTTTTGGCGCCAGTTTATGCTGTGGCCGGGACATTTTTATTTTTGAAACGTTTTAAAACTTTTTTAAACTGAAACAAATTAACGTAAAAACATTGATATGAAGTGTACAATCCCAGAAATATCTTGGCACAATAGGGAACCAGTTTTAAGTGTCGATATTCATCCTATCTCTAATGATGTTTATAAGTTAGCCTCTGGTGGTGGAGATAGTCACATACTAGTAAGATCTAAAATATAATTTGTTGTTCAATTGTGCGGGGAATTTTTCAAACTTATCGTTATTTTATTTAACAAGGCAGTCTTGTTATTTAAGTTCTGTATTATAGACAGTCAATCAACAAATATTTCTGTCATTCTAGCTAGTTGTATTACAAAGTATTATAACAACACATAATATTTACAGATATGGAATATGTGTTTTTGTGAAAATGGATCTATAAAACAAGAAGTTGTGTCTGATTTGACAAGGCATCAAAGATCAGTTAATACAGTTAGATGGTCTTCTTCAGGTCAATATCTAGCCTCTGCAGATGATGATGCCAACATTATTGTGTGGCAGCTAAAAATTGACAATATTCCACTTTTGGAAGGCAACAATGATGATAAAGAAACATGGATTGTTTACAAGGTACAATATACAATATAATAATTGCTATTTGTATTTCACTTCTTTGTAAGATCAATTGAAGGTATTAAATATAATTTTTTAGGTTTTGAGGGGACATAAAGAAGACATATATGATTTGTGTTGGTCTGTGGATAACATGAAATTATTATCAGGTTCCATAGATAATACTTCAATAGTATGGGATCTTGCTAAAGGCAAAATGGACCACATAATGACTGATCACAAGGGGTTTGTTCAAGTATGTGAAAATTACTATAATTTATATGTGAATACAATTTTTTTAATACTCTAAATATTTAAGACAATATCATTTTAGGGTGTAGCATGGGATCCAAAAAATCAAATCTTAGCCACTATCAGCACAGATAGATTATGCAGAATTTTTGATATCACTGGAAAGCAAGTCAAAGCAAGAATACACAAAGGAAAATTACCTCTTCCAACAAATCACAGCTTATGTGATAAAGAAAGTAAATTTTTTCATGATGATACCTTTAAGTCGTTTTTTAGAAGACTTCAATTTAGTCCAGATGGGTCTTTACTTATTGTACCTTCTGGATATTTTCAAACAGATGATCCTAAAAATGCCATTAACTGTACTTTACTTTTTACTTTGGACAATTGGTCTGAGTAAGTATATTGTTTTCAAATAATTGTTTAGAAGATTTTAAAAGAATTTCAGCATTTTAATTTCTTGAGATTAGGTAGAAATATATCATATCTTACTAGCTTGTGACTGCCTCCACCACCTGAGGTTAACTTATAAACATAATTTAAGATAGGATGAATATAAAAACATGAAACTGGTTCTTTATTGTTCCAAGGTATTTCACCCCTATAAAGTTAGCAGAGCCACTTGCAAATAAATCGATGAAACCTATTCCAATAATTGTCGAATAATTGTCGAGAATTTGTCGTGAACGTAAAAAATTTGTCGCGCTCTTAGTTTTTTTTATAAGGGGTGGCTCTGCTAACTTAATATTAAGTTAGCAGTGCCACCCATAAATAAATATTAAAATGGATCAAAATTATTACGAATAATTGTCGAGTAATTGTCGAAATCCATCTGACGTAAAAAAAACGCAAAAAATCTATTCCGTCTAGCATATATATACGTTTTTCTTGGAAATTCCTGGTTTTTGTAGGAATTTCGTATTTTTGGCAACAGCGCATGAGTATATTGATATTTTACGTGTTTTCCATATCATTATTGACGATTATAAATTTTTTTAAGCAGCTTCCTATTTTCCAGAAGCAAAAAAATTATGTTTCAAAGCTGAATGATAGAACATTAAGTAGTACACTTATGTAACTTTGTTGATTTATTATTTTTTCAATAACAATTTATCTGAACAATTGTCAAATGAACAAAACGTGTTTGTCGTGGGGTTTTAACGAGGGTTTTCTCCTATATATGCACCGTGTGATGTAATGAAACAAATTTTCCGATTTCTCAGTAATACCCACTTGTAATTTGGTTAAATATGATTTTTTCCATCCAGAATTGTACTGAACAATTGTCGAATGACCTAAATGTAATTGTCGTGAGCACAGAACAAATGTCGCGCTCTTAATTTTTTTTATAGGGGGTGGCTCTGCTAACTTAATATTAAGTTAGCAGTGCCACCCATAAATAAATATAAAAATGCATCAAAATTATTACGAATAATAATTGTCGAGTAATTGTCGAAATCCATCTGACGTAAAAAAAACGCAAAAAATCTATTCCGTCTAGCATATATATACAGTGTTTCCGCGTAAGTTGGCTACATATGGAAAACTTTTTTATTATTGGTTTTAGGAAAAAAAGTTATTCTTCATAAAAAGCTCTGCATTATCTAAAACCTGAAATGCAATCATTAGATATTTCTTATTTTGAGCCGTATACGAGGTTTGTCAAAAAATATTAATCTAAATTGGAAGTTATATCCAAATATGCAATTACAGCTATTTAACATGAAAATTAAGATTTGGTGATTATTTAAGTTTTACATTATAAAGTATTTGTAATCGTAAGTAATCACCAAATCTTAATTTTTATGCTAAATAGCTGTAATTGCATATTTGGATATAACTTCCAATTTTAAACAACTTTACTTCTTACAATTTTTCTGTATTGTGAAAAACAAAGGTACTTTACTCTTGAGTGAGATTAATATTTTCTGACAAACCTCGTATACGGCTCAAAATAAGAAATATCTAATGATTGCATTTTAGATAATGCAGAGCTTTTTATGAGGAATAACTTTTTTTCCTAAAACCAATAATAAAAAAGTTTTCCATATGTAGCCAACTTACGCGGACAAACTGTATATACCTTTTTCTTGGAAATTCCATATCATTATCGACGAATACAATTTTTTTTCAAGCAACTTCCTATTTTTCAAAAGCAAAAAAATTATGTTTCAAAGCTGAATGATAGAACACACTTATGTAACTTTGTTGATTTATTTTTTTTCAATAAGAATTTATCTGAAAAATTGTCAAATGACCAAAACGTGTTTGTCGTGGGGTATTTGAATTTTTTGAAGCAAAAAACTAAGTAATTGGTGAAATTGGATGAAAAAAATATTCCGATTTCTCAATAATATACCCAGGAAACTTGGTTAATTATTGTTTTTCCCACGATCGTGCGATTTAAACTTTCCCGCACGCATTTTATTTTTGAAAGTGTCACTCTCCCGCACTAGTGCGAGAAAGTAAAATTATGCAAATTTTGACCTTATTAGATAGATTTTTACTTCGGAAGTTATAATCAAAACTGTGGAGATTCGCCGATATTCATCAGTGATGTTGATATTTGAATAGAAACCCTGGATAAAACTTGTTTTATTTATATTTTACAAAATATAAGAATTTCTGGATAGACTTTTCTATTTGGTGGGCAACTTTCTCCTTTTTCTTTGAGGTCATCATATTGGATCCAACACGTTCCCCTTCGGCAGAACGCCGTATAATGACCTGGAATAGGAGTCCTAGTTTGTATCTTGGATCCAGTAAAATTTATCAATCCTATAAGTTCGTATTTTTCCTTTGTTTTTCCATCCGTGAATGAATTTGTTATCGAATCTATAGTTATTGGTTCCTCTTGTCCATATATTTCGAACAAAACGATATTTCCTGAAATATAACATTAACAAAATGATGTATTCCAAACGGCTGAATAAATAAACAAAAAATTTGAATTCAAAAGAGGGTGGGGACTTTCTGAAGCTTACTTCTTGCTTATATTGGCCCTGAAAATTGTTAATATCTGTCACCAGCGAAAATGTTCGAATATCATGAATTTTTTTGTCCCGTCTTTTTTTATGTAGGCAAGTATCTTTATCTTTTCTAAACAAGAAATCTTATTTCGTGAAATGAAAAACGTCAGATTAATGACATTGTCATAGCTTCGGTTTCCGGAAATTATCACAGGAACGAAAGAAATATGACTGAACTTTTTCAGTTGGGATGAATAAACGGTATACAAAAACACCGCACCACTTTGTGGCCTCACTCAGCCCGGTATTTTTTTAAGCAAGTCATAACTATTTTCGAACTAGATATAGTTAATTTCATCAAAATTTTAGAAAAATAGTTTGGATAATTTTTAACAACTATGTTTCCCTATTTTTGTTTAATTGCAGTGGTAGAAGTGAGGTCTGATAGATATATTCATGAAGGGACCTTGAATGCAAAATTTCAAGTTTTTAAAGTCATTATTGCAAAACAAATCAATTCATATCAAAATTTCGAGTAAGCTTTTGGAATAATTTCTTATCAAACTTAATTGCTCTAAAGTGGAAAAAAGTTAATTAACTAACCTATATCCAATGAAACTGATTGTGATGTTTCGTGGTGGTTTCTACATTTTTTGTCGTTGGTTATGATTCCTTCTATAAAGCTTCCTAAGTTCTCCTTTGATAATTTCGCATGCAAGCCGTAAGTTGGGTATTCAATTCTTCGAAAACACCCATTTTTACAGTTTCGGATTTCCACAAAACTGGGAAACTGTTTGAAAATTTTTGCTGCAAGAGAACTCACGCTGGTGGTACAGTTAATTTCTCGTGTTGGTGTATTTTCTTTGAAATCTTCCCCAAATAATATACATATTATTTCGGCCCTTTTCTTATATGTCGTTTGTCTGACACCGTTCTCCATTGTATCACACACAAGGTGAAAAAAATTATTTTCATTTTTATTTAAATTGATGAAATTTCTTATGTTTCTATAATCGCCAAATGCCGCTAGTAATATTTGGAAAATACTGTCGAACGCACAAGTATTTGTGAGCGACACTTCTGATTTTCCCAATTTAATTAGTCGTAAAGATGACACGGTTCCATTTTTTAAACATGGCAATTTACCGTATCTTTTGTACGACATTGCGTCGAGAAACTCCACAGTATTTTTATTCAAATATCTGGATTTTTTAGAAATTTTCGGTGAGCCACCCTTTCCTCTCCAATTATCAATTTTTTGAGTTGCGAGTCTGTCGTCTTTCCTTGAGTTGTAAAAGCATTCGGGGCATAATATTATTTTATCTTCCTCTTCTTTATTATATTTTGTACAATTTAAACAAATTGCAGCTTTACAAATTGCACACACTCGAGCATTGTAGGAGTTTCCTTTGCAATATTCGCAAATAAATACTCGTTTGAATACATTTACTTCTGACGACAAGTCCTGAAAAGGTTGTCTCTCCGTAGATTCGTCTTCTATTTCCCTTTTATTATTGGAATCAGATGTTTTTTTGTCGAAACTTTCATCATAAATTTCATTTTTTGTGGAAGAAATGGGGGGGGGGGACAAATGATCATGATCATCAAATATATCGGACAGTCGACTGTCATTAAATGTTTGGACAATTTCAGAAGCAGTTGTGGTGTTAACTGAACTGACGGGAAAATCTGCGGAAAATTCCTTCTCGATTTCAAAACGATTCAGAGAGACGTCACTTGAAACATCAATTTTCATTTTCCTTTGTGATTTTTTCAATATTGGTTTTATATCTATAATATTCGTAGCTGAATGTACATTTTCATTCGATTTAGTTTCGAATATTTTCAACTTTCCGTCATTGTATTCGAGAAATGTTCTCACTGCGACATCTACTCGTAATATGCGATTGCAGAGAACATGATTCTTTATTATGTTGAATTCAGCTTCCACAGGAGCACTACTGGCAGGTATTCGCCCATAGCCAAAATCATCCCTGCAAATGCAACTCCAAAGGGGTATTGTTGCCATTTTTTTTATTAGACGATCGGCGAAGACGGGAAAATATCTGGGGTTGAAATCATCTCCGTCTTCGCACTCCAGTTTTCTCTCAACTCCTTTCCTCTCCAGATCTGATTTTTCGTTTCCTTCCTCATCATTTTCTTCTTCATCTGTTGATTCTTCGAAATTCACTTCTTTTTCGGAGTCTTCGATTGTTTTATCTATGATTTCCCCAACTTCTTCTTGGCAAGTATTGCTATTCATCAGAGAAACAATAACATCAAGAGATTCCTTCAAAGAAATTGCACCTACACCCGCTTTTTCAAACAAAGAAATTGTCAATAGTGCGGTAATAACACGCTTGGCAGAGTCTCTGTCACGACATAAAATGAGTTGTCCAATCGCACACAAGTAGAATTTTTCTTTCCATTTTTCTTTGCATTCTTTCTTGAAGAAATTTACCCAGCTCTTGATAAAATGTGCTACATCTGTTCTTATGTAAGTTTTTGGGACGTCCGATATTCCAGAATTGTAACACCTATTTGTGTAATCCATTATATCGTTGAGTGAAAAATACAAGATAATATAAACAAATATAAATAAAATTGTGGCTGGAGCTGCTCCTAGTAGATGGATGCTTGTCCTCCATGGTTGGAAGATGATCACAGCCGGTAGAAAATATAATCAATCGGTCAAAAAATCAACAACCGACAGAAAATATTCCCCACCGGTTTACAGGATGTTTTCTACCGGCTGCACCCTGCTAGAAGTTTGTCTTTACTAGCAAAGTGCAGAAATAAAAATATACAATCAGGAACAAATTCAAAATCAACAATTATAAAACATTATATGTCAAATATCAACAAAAAATTAACAATGTACATTTAATACAATATTTTAACCAAAAATATCAAACACAAATTACACAGCATAATATATTTTAAAATTAACATATTAACACCCCAATATCACCACTACTTCACCAACCCCTACCACACTCAAGCTTGAGCATGCAAATATTAAACCCATGCAGATAAGAAAATAAACATGCAAATAATATGTACTTTACCAAATAATATAAGCCTTATAATGAATTAGAATGGAAATTTTGATTTATTAATAGTACTGGAAAAAAATCTGGAGCTCCAAATTGAAAAAGTCAAAGATAACTTTTGTAACCTGAAAAATCCTTTCCTGAAAGAAATTCTGGAACAAAAAATTAAATTAATGATAAAAAAAATTATCTAAAATTTTTGATTATTTTTGAGATAGGCCTATGAGCAAGTTTAAATATATCGTTATATTACAAATAAATTCTGAAGAGTATATCCATCGCTGGTAAAATTTCTAGAACAGAAAATAAAAAAAAATTAAAAAATTCAACAAAAATCTGATGGAATCTTGAAGCCTGTAAAAGAGTGTTAGTGTGCTGAAAAGAAGCGCTGAAAAAAATTAAATTAAATTATATTCATGAAAAAAAAGTATCAAAATTTTTTATAATTTTTGAAATAGGCCTATCAGCAAGTTTGAATATATCGATATATTCCAAATAAATTCTGAAGAGCATATCCATCGCTGGTAAAATTTCTAGAACAGAAAATCAAACAAAATTAAAAAATTCAACAAAAATCCGTTGGAATCTTGAAGCCTGTAAGAGAGTGTTAGTGTGCTGAAAAGGAAGCGCTGAAAAAAATTGTTAGTAGTTAGTCAGAACCTGCCAAGTAGCCATTTTGCATGTAACAGCTTTGGCTTCTACGATATTTTGATAGCCCATACTGGGCAACAATTTCCCCAACTTGTTAATCCATACCCATTCAACAAACGGAAAACACTTAAGCGCACTCGCCCCATCTGGATGACCGCCCGCTTTGCAAACGAGACTGACCGACAACCTAGTGAACGAGCACTTTCCCACAGTGTGGTACTGCGTGCATCCGTGAAGGAAAAAGTCAATCGTAAGCACACAAGTGGTTACATGTGGCGTCCTTGACAAGTAAAATAAAATGCTTACCAATGTCTGTTTGAAAAAAGAACCAACTTGTGAAAGGAAGGCAGGACAATATTTAGAAAAATGAGGAACAACATAGCTTACCTATGTCTTTTGAGAAAATAAGCAATTCCTAAGAGAATGGGAAGACAATATTTAGAAAAATGAGGAACGACATAGCTTACCTATGTCTTTTGAGAAAATAAGCAATTCATAAGAGAATGGGAGGACAATATTTAGAAAAATGAGGAACAACATAGCTTACCTATGTCTTTTGAGAAAATAAACACCTTGTTAAACAAAGGGAGGACAATATTTAGGAAAATGAGGAACGTCATAGTTTACCTATTGTTAGTTGTTAGTCAGAATCTGTCAAGTAGTCACTTTGCATGTATCAGCTTTGGCTTCTACGATATTTTGATAGCCCATACTGGGCAACAATTTCCCCAACTTGTTCATCCATACCCATTCAACAAACGGAAAACACTTAAGCGCACTCGCCCCATCTGGCTGACTGCCCGCTTTGCAAACGAGACTGACGGACAACCTAGGGAACGAGCACTTTCCCACAGTGTGGTACTACGTGCATCCGTGAAGGAAAAAGTCAATCGGAAGCAACCTAGTGATTACATGTAGTGTCCTTGACATGTAAAATAAAAAGCTTGCCAATGTCTGTTGAAAAATAACCACCTCGTAAAAGAAATGGAGGACAATACTTAGGAAAATGAGGAACGACATAGCTTACCTATGTCTTTTGAAAAATAACCACCTCGTAAAAGAAATGGAGGACAATACTTAGGAAAATGAGGAACGACATAGCTTACCTATGTCTTTTGAAAAATAACCACCTCGTAAAAGAAATGGAGGACAATATCTAGAAAAATGAGGAGCGACATAGCTTACTTAGGTATGTATTTTGAAAAGTTAAGCAATTAAGGCTGAAAGTTACCTTGCGTAGATGGAAGTTTGTCCCCCATGGCTGGAAGATGACCCCAGCCAGTAGAAAATATAATCAATCGGTCAAAAAGTCTAAAACCGATGGAAAATATTCCCCACCGGCTCATAGGATGTTTTCCATTGGCTAAACCCTACCAGAAGTTTGTCTTTACCTGCTAAGTGTAGGAATGAAAATGTACAAACATGAACACATGAATTCAGGAATTATAAAAACGGTATGTCAAATATTACCAAAATATTTACATTTTCAATAATGCTTTCACCAAAAGGTATACTAACCTATGTCTTTTGGAAAAAGGCATATAAAGAAGTTATAAAAATTGGGAAAAGATGGAAAACAATATAGCTTACTCGTGTCTTTTGAAAATTAAGTGCATAAACAGTTTTAAATTCTAATACATAATTTGTAACAATATTCCAAGTTCATATAAGTTAATAATCATGAGTAGGCAATTATTATTCTATCGAAGTGTTCTAAACTATTTCAAAATCAAATAAGTACCTATATCAGTTTGCTGATAAATTATAAATCGGTTAATATTATTGTATAAAAATTATTTGTAAAAGATCCATAACATTTTAAATACAGTGTATTTATTTATTGCTAGTAGTAGTGAGAAATAAAGAAAGGATAATATTTTGGGAAATATAGGAAACAACATAGATCTCCTATGTCTTTGGAAAAAAATATTTTGGAAATAAATCAATACAGAATGGATTTTATAAAATAAGTAACCAATTGTACAATAACTAAAAAGTATATAACTTACTGTATCAAAGATTATTCTTAACTATTTTAAAATCTAATAAGCGAGTACTCAGATTATTGATGAATTTTATATCAGTTAAACTTTTTGTATAAAAATTATTTGTAAAAGATCCAAAATATTTTAAATACAGTGTGTATATTTATTGCTAGTAGTAGTGAGAAATAAAGAAAGGATAATATTTTGGGAAATATAGGAAACAACATAGATCTCCTATGTCTTTGGAAAAAAATATTTTGAAAATAAATCAATACAGAATGGATTTTATAAAATAAGTAACCAACTGTACAATAACTAAAAAGTATATAACTTACTGTATCAAAGATTATTCTTAACTATTTTAAAATCTAATAAGCGAGTACTCAGATTATTGATGAATTTTATATCAGTTAAACTTTTTGTATAAAAATTATTTGTAAAAGATCCAAAATATTTTAAATACAGTGTGTATATTTATTTATTGCTCGTACTTATAGTGGTAGTGAGAAATGAAGAGAGGATAATATTTTGGGAAAATACAACAAACAACATAGGTATCCTATGTCTTTGGAAATAAATAAATACAGACTATATTTTATAAAATAAGTAACCGACAATACGATAACTAAAAATATTCGAAAAGTATATAACTTACTCTATTTATGAATGTCTTAAACCATTTTAAAATCCAATTTGTTGATAAATTAAGAATCGGTTGAAATTTTTGTATGAAAATTATTTGTAAAAGTTCCATGATATTATAAAAACCTTTAAATACACTCTATTCATATATTGCTAGTAGATCTAGTAAAGAAAGGGTAATATATACGGGTAAAATATACAAAGCAACATAGTTACTTATGTCTTTTGAAAAAAAAATGGAAAATGAATAAATAGAGTATATATGTAGTGCTAGTAACTACCAAATAATAAAATACTGACTTACCTTATATAAAAAATTATAATCCTTGGAAATCATGACCAAATATTCGAACTGCACTTAGGTACACTATCGAAAAGTTCGAAGACACACACAGTTTCACTACCGAAAATAATTTCGAACAAAGGTACACTCCTGAAAATTCGAAAACACACTTATATTCCCGTAAATTAATAAAATACACTCCCGACACGACCGTCCGATTTAAAAATTAATTCGTTACTGAAAGCAATAAGATATTCATTAGTCACTCTATTACACATAAACAAGTATTTGTCATCGATGTGAATTCAATATACACTTGCCGCCCCATTTAAGAATATAAATATATATTATTTTAAAAAACGTTTTCTATTATTTTTGATATTTTCAATATACAGGGAAAGTAGAAAAGTTCTAAAAAAAATTCTTAAATCAATTTTTTTAGGATATTCTAAGAATTTACAAGAAAATAGTTATTGTGAATTCTATTTTCAGTTAATTTTGGCAGGCAGTGTATATATCGACACAATTAACATGTATTAGAACGTGTATTTTACCTTCATATTTTTCTGCGATTAACGGAAAGAAGAAGAGACTAAGGAATATCTATTAACTTCTTCTTTTTCTTTAACAGGGGATAATTTACCTGGATTATACAGGAGAAATATTTTATTGTAGTATTGATGTATGTGTTCGAGGGGATATTTTACTTTAATTTGTTTCCCTGATTCACAAAATGAAGAAGCACTAAGGGATTTTGTTTAATTTCTTTTTTTAATTCTCTCAAGAATGTATAAAATGATGGCTTGTTGTGTGCTGATTTTTAAAAAAATATGTAAAGACAAGGTAAGTGAAGTACATGGATAAAAGTGTAACGCGCAAAATACCCTCTTGGGCTCCCCGACTAATGTGTGAATCAAAAACCAGAAGTATTCTGTTAAAGCATTCAGCATTACACAAATAATTGTTCAATATGACTGTATGTTTGGTTGCATATACCAAAATCTTTTATTAATAGAAAATCGTTCATTAATAGGGGTCATTAATGAATCATTTTTAGTACATTATAATTCTTGATAACCACAACTGTGTGTATGGTTGCCTTCTACTTCACTTCTAATTAACATCATAACACTATACAAGAATAAAATTATTCTATAATATTGTACTCATTACCCGGAAGAACTAAATATGTTTTTCATAAAATAGTTGGCTACCGCCCATATCTTTACTCGACAATGAAAATGGGAACATTTATTTGGGTATACTGTGAACAACCATTAATTTATCGTCATTACAGAAGACGATCTTGGAGACGTTGAATTAACATTTTTATTCTTTGCCTCAATTTTTCCATGCGAATTTTCCAAATCGATGGATTCACAGAAGTGACCTCTGGTTCTTCAGACCTTGGTTCGTTTAAATTTTACTTTTGAAATATCTGAAATAACGCTATCTACAAAATTTTATAAATATCATGCTTTTAGTTTTAAAGATGCTTACTTGATCCATACTTTATGCCAACCCTGTATTATTAATAAAAATAATTGATCTTTTTTTTTTCTGAGCCCGTCTGACAAGTCTCCGATAGACTGCAGCCTAATGCTTATTGTCTTTTTGCTCGTGCTTTCTCATTGCACACTTTGACATTTAATCGAAAATCATCTGTCAGTGTCACACTTCTCCCTATTACGGCTCGATAATAGTTTTCTTGCAATTTATTCATAACAAATTATGGAAGATATTCAATGCACGCCACATGAAATTCAAGAGAAGTTGGCGATAACATTTTGTATGCACCACGTCAGTAAAGTGTCTTTATCGAACTCGCCTGTTAGTCGCCTCATAATTTCAGACTCGCCCGATAAAGACTCACTTTACTGCCTTGTAAATAACTATTATTTCTATGTTCACAAAAAATATATAGAATCGTTGAGTGAAAAATACTCAACGATTATATTAAAATCCCCCGAGAATATCAGAGCACATGCATTCTCAAGTGCTTTCGACTCGTCGATAGTCTGTGAATTGAATATAAGTATATGAGTTTCTTATTCATTTCAAATTATTTATTTCTTACCACTTCTCGAGGAAATTCCATTCCACATCTTATTGTACCTAATAGCCATTTACTAATCGACACCATGTCATGGGATTCTGAAAATTGGGATGTTACTGAAAATTGTTGATTTCCACAATACGCCACTGCGTTGTACAAAAAAATGTGTTTGGAAACACTTCCATCAACATGAATGATTTTCTTCGCAACTCCTCCAGTTGCATCTATACATAAATTTGTTTCGTATATTTTATTCATTTTGTTGAAAACACGAATTTGATGAGCTGAGGCGATCACGACATGAAACGGGTCATACCCAATTTCACGAATTACATTTTGTCCAAAGGAACTTCTTTTCAAAATTGCAATTGCTCTGATTGGGTCTTGGTCCAGATACTGTGATCGAATGTATTCATGTTTTGCAACCCTCAAAACTTCTGCGTCATACAAGTGCGGTGGCTCCTTTGTTTCCCCCACATCCATCATTTCACCAGCTAATCTACATCTCCATTTAACTGTAGATTCGGTTTGCAGGTCTTTCGCGATTTTTTTTCTGAGATTTCCGCGTAGTTCGCGTTTTCCACAATCTCCTCTGCCTTCAGAAATTGAACATTCTATTTTTCGAATTGCTTTTTCCTGATCTGGAGGCAGTACCTTGCAAATGGCGATACTTCCACATTTGCAAAAACCTGAAAATTGTAATGCTTGTTCAATCAAATATAGTTTAATTGAATCATTTGTGGAATTTTCTGCGGGAGAAATGACGGGTGTGAAAATATCGATAACCACAATATAGAAAATATTTTTTTGTATTCACTTCCTAAAAAGGCCCCTCCGCGATGAACGTGTGAACAGACATATTTCGATAGACACCTAGACGATGATGAAACAGTTTTGTTAAAATTCATAAATTCTAATTTTGTTATTATTGGACAGTTTTTAATTTGAGCTTTAGTAGTGGTTGTTCTGAAAACAAATTAAAAGGTTTCAGTCTGAATTGAAGAAATTGATTATAAAAAAAGCTTTTTCGAAAACAAGCTTTTATTCAAAGTGCACTAAAAAATAAAAAAAATGTAATAAAATAATGGGTTCAATTTACTCCTCAAAGTTTACTTTATTCACTTGGGTGCAGTTGAATGAAAGCTTGTATTTTGAAATGTTCTTTTCTCACAGTTCATATGATTCTTTGTAGTCATTCGTGAAACGCGTCATTTTATTGAATTAAAATTTTGAATGAAATTGGGCTATGATAACAAATCTCATCATCATCTTGTAGCCGCCATCTTTAATTCATGAATTTTGATTAGAAAATCATGATCTCCGACCCCTATACACCCAATTTTAATACAATCGGACCATAATCACAAAACTCATCCTCTACTTGAATAATATTTAAATTTTCCCAATGTCCGACCCCACAACGCCCTCGCCATTTTCTTATGTAACCCTGCCAAATTTCAAATCAATCGAACGATTAGAAGTGATTTGATTAAAGACTGACAGACACACAGACACCGAAACAGGTGAAACTTAATAGGTAAAAACTTGTAAACATTGATAAACTCACCTTTGAAAATACCGAAGTCAGCTTTCCTGGTCAAATGATGGTTTTTAAAATGGAATCCATGGGTGAGTCTGTAATCATCAAAAATTTTTTTTGATACAATTTGAGTCCATTTACTGGGTTGAAAAATCGTGATCCGGCGTTCACCAATTTTTCCTTTTTTTGTTTTTCTCGCACAAACTCTTTCGGTTAGGAGACTTTCAAATTTGGACGTCTTAATGGAAAGAATGAAGTTGATAGAATTTGATTCGAAAGACAATTCGGGAGACAATTCAGGAGACAATTCAAGATTGTTTAAGGATACTTCCTTTTTGTCCTCATTATCCAGCGATGCTATGTCTGTGAGCAAACTTTTCAAATTGTATCGATTACCCACACACATGGAGTGAAGAGAGGTTGCCTTTATTTTATTGCCTAATTCATCTTCAATCACTTTCCAAATAGCTGCTGTTGCCCTCGCAATTTCGTTATTGAAAACAAGTTCATTTTTGTGTAGAAGTATAGTTTCGACCAAAGTGTCGCGAGGAACTAGGGGTCTCTTTCCAGGAACGAATTTTTTCATTTCTGAATGAATGTTGAAACACCAAGAATTTTTCACCAAAGTTATAAATTGTTTTTAAACTTAAATAAAACTACCTACAAGATGATAACTAAACTACTAATTGTTTTTCACCAAAGTAATAAGAGTCACTAATTATTGTTTTTCACCAAATACGAATTACAATCGACTTATTCCTAATAGCACAACAAGACAGACAATACTTACGATTTAAGACTGGGTAGTGCGGTGATATTTTTCAGGGTGACGCATGTCTCCCAACTGCCGCCCCATATTTTGAATAATTCAAAATTGAGATAAAAAAAAACATGAAAAGAAACCGCATATCTTTATTTTCAAAATATAAATAATAATAAATAGTCTTAATTCTAATGCCCGGTTGCAAGAACGCTTATTAAAAATGATGAATGATTAATGGCTAATCAATGAAATAATAACTCGTTAATTCTTCAAATCAACCATCATTTACACAATCAAAATGCAACGGATAGGTACCTGCAATGATGAACAATTAATCGACCATTATTTTTTTCGTGAAATCGGGTTCCCATTGATAGTTCATAATTTTTTAATCAACCATCATATGATGAGAGATTTGATTAGCGTTCTTGCAACCGGGCATAAGTCTATTTAAAAAAGGGTATTACAAGGGGTATTATCAGCAATATTAAAAGCGGCGTGTTATTGTGAAAAATATAAATCTTGTAAGATGATACCCTACCCTATTGGCAAAGATTACAGAAAACTATAAGATGTTTCACTCCAGGGCGGCTTGATTGAAGTTGCTGTCCGGAAGTGACGCCGCTCTCATAAATCATTTTTACGAATCGCCTTTGTTGTCAATAATTAGACCGGTAGGTACCAGAGAAGTTCGAAAAGATTATTTCATTTTAAGCTATACAAGGGTAATTTAAGAAATATATATTTAAATTGATAGGATTCTTTAGGTATAACAAAGGTTTTTGGATTTGAACTTTTCTACATCGCAATAATGTTTTCAACAATGTCCCTTGACGGTATACAATAGTATACATAACCCACTTAATTCATCCTTCTTTGTCGTGTAGGCTTTCAGTTTACACAAAATAGTTTCTTTGTTTACTAAATTATCAGCCGAATGGGCAAAATTTAGGCAGGTTTGACAAGAATGTTGTATTAGACATTTTTTTAACAAATACCCCGTAACATACACTAAAGCGTTTCCTTCTCTGCTTGATAGATTTCAGTAATCTGTTGTAAACACTTTTAAAGGCACATTTTTAGTTTCTGTTGGAAAAGTGAACTGTTATAGACATTCTTTTGTAAGTTCAAAACCATAAGTTAAAAGAACTTCGTTTACGTCATCGATACAGTTTGTACCTTCAAATAGTTTTCTGTAATTTTTGCTATTGGTGCCGATAATAAAAGTGTCTTTTTTTATATCATCAATCGTCGGACCGTAAAAACAACGATGGTTGTGTTGAACATTGATGATTTAGCTATTCTTTAATAATAATGTTACCTATTATAAAAATATAAATTCTTTTTTGATGTAATAACTTAACTAAAAAACTTTATATTCGACAATAATGACAGGAAGAACACGAAAAATGTCATTATACTTATGCGCTGTTGCCAAAAATACGAAATTCCTTCAAAAACCAGGAATTTCCAAGAAAAACGTATATACCTATATGCTAGACGGAATAGATTGTTTGCGTTTTTTTTACGTCAGATGGATTTCGACAATTACTCGACAATTATTATTCGTAATAATTTTGATGCATTTTTATATTTATTTATGGGTGGCACTACTAACTTAATATTAAGTTAGCAGAGCCACCCCCTATAAAAAAAATTAAGAGCGCGACATTTGTTCTGTGCTCACGACAATTACATTTAGGTTATTCGACAATTGTTCAGTACAATTCTGGATGGAAAAAATCATATTTAACCAAATTACAAGTGGGTATTACTGAGAAATCGGAAAATTTCTTTCATTACATCACACGGTGCATATATAGGAGAAAACCCCACGACAAACACGTTTTGGCCATTTGACAATTGTTCAGATAAATTGTTATTGAAAAAATAATAAATCAACAACGTTACATAAGTGTACTACTTAATGTTCTATCATTCAGCTTTGAAACATAATTTTTTTGCTTCTGGAAAATAGGAAGTTGCTTAAAAAAAATTATAATCGTCAATAATGATATGGAAAACACGTAAAATATCAATATACTCATGCGCTGTTGCCAAAAATACGAAATTCCTACAAAAACCAGGAATTTCCAAGAAAAACGTATATACATATGCTAGACGGAATAGATTTTTTGCGTTTTTTTACGTCAGATGGATTTCGACAATTACTCGACAATTATTCGTAATAATTTTGATGCATTTTAATATTTATTTATGGGTGGCACTGCTAACTTAATATTAAGTTAGCAGAGCCACCCCCTATAAAAAAAATTAAGAGCGCGACATTTGTTCTGTGCTCACGACAATTACATTTAGGTTATTCGACAATTGTTCAGTACAATTCTGGATGGAAAAAATCATATTTAACCAAATTACAAGTGGGTATTACTGAGAAATCGGAAAATTCCTTTCATTATATCACACGGTGCATATATAGGAGAAAACCCTCGTTAAAACCCCACGACAAACACGTTTTGGTCATTTGACAATTGTTCAGATAAATTGTTATTGAAAAAATAATAAATCAACAAAGTTACATAAGTGTACTACTTAATGTTCTATCATTCAGCTTTGAAACATAATTTTTTTGCTTCTGGAAAATAGGAAGCTGCTTAAAAAAATTTATAATCGTCAATAATGATATGGAAAACACGTAAAATATCAATATACTCATGCGCTGTTGCCAAAAATACGAAATTCCCACAAAAACCAGGAATTTCCAAGAAAAACGTATATATATGCTAGACGGAATAGATTTTTTGCGTTTTTTTTACGTCAGATGGATTTCGACAATTACTCGACAATTATTCGTAATAATTTTGATGCATTTTAATATTTATTTATGGGTGGCACTGCTAACTTAATATTAAGTTAGCAGAGCCACCCCTTATAAAAAAAACTAAGAGCGCGACAAATTTTTTACGTTCACGACAAATTCTCGACAATTATTCGACAATTATTGGAATAGGTTTCATCGATTTATTTGCAAGTGGCTCTGCTAACTTTATAGGGGTAGATATTTCTGGGATTATACACTTCATATCAATACATTTTCTTTATTCCAATCCAAGAACTTTATAGTAAATATTTGAAAAATAAGATTAACCTGGCCAAAGCATGAACTGGCACCAAAAATATGGCAACAAATTACGATTGCAGTTGTAATATTTTACTTCTTGTTTATTTTGTATTTTAAATCTATTGTGTGTGTTTCTACATATTATTTTGATTCAATGTTTCCCAGCTTTTATATCGAGAAGTAATTTTCTTTTAATTGTATATAGACCATCCTTTCAAAAAATTTATATATCATGTTTTTCAACTTATTGCTGATGTCATGAAGTATGATTTTGTCCAACTGTACCATTTGTGTGCCAAATATATTGTATAGTTTTTGTTCTTTAAATGTGTGTCCTTAATATTATGGGTGTTTACAGATTGACACATAAACATTAAATAATTTCCATGCTGGTATGGCCAATCTATATAGCTTAGTTGATCCAATATATACTTTTTAGGCCAGCTGCAGTTCTTCCACTTGATGGTCAAAGTAGTACAACTGTAAGATGTTGTCCTCTACTTTTTCACCAACGTGAAGATGGTCCAGAACCTCTAATCAAACTACCTTATCGTATGATATTCGCCATTGGCACCGATCACGACATTATACTGTACGATACTCAACAATCCAAACCTTTTGCACGCTTTCACGAGATTCACTACACTCGAATTACTGATTTAACTTGGTCACCAAATGGTTTACTCCTCATAGCTTCCTCTACTGATGGATTCTGTACTTTAATCACGTTCGAACCCAATGAATTGGGTAAAGTTTATACTAAAGAAGAAAGTGATGAAGAAGTATTGGAAAAAGATGAAAACGTCGATATAACTAACGAAAAGGAGGACGTTAAGAAAAGACCGAGTTTTATCCAGCAATGGGTTTCAAATACTCCCAAAAAAGCGAAAACGGAAAAGCGAGATGACGAAGTTACAGACATTGATGATGATAATGAAGAACCGAAACGTTTAAGCAAAGAAATTAGAGAAGAAATCAATAAACTATTACCAAGGAGGATTACACCAAAACGAGTTGAAGAAAGTGGGAAGTTTATGAACATTGAAGCTAAACCGATTGAAGTGAGAAGAACACCTAGATTAATTGAAAGCAAGCAAGTGATCTCCAGAAGGATCGTACCGACGAGAATAGAAAAGAACTATGAAGAAGTTGATACGAAAATGAAAGTTAACAAAAATAAAGAAAGCGGAACAGAATTGATCGTTTTAGTAGAAACTAGCAAAGAGTTGGAGATAAAAAGACAAAAATCAATTAATGAAAGCGCCGAAATTAAAAGTGTAAATCTGATTAAACTAGATAGTAAAAATTCTAGCAATAACAAATTCGAAGATTCGAATGAAGTAAAAATTTTTCCGCAAATGAAATTGGGAGGTTTAACAACCAAACCGAATGCAACACCAACGAAAACTAATACCACTTCGACCAAGACGAATACGACTCCGGCAAAAACAGACTCAACACTGACCAAAACGAATACAACGCCGACCAAAACAAATAGGTTGCCAACCAAAACGAATATAACGCCAGCTAAAACGAATACAACGTCAGCCAAAAAGAATACAACGTCATCCAAAACTAATACAACGCCAGCCAAAACTAATACAACGCCAGCCAAAACGAATACAACGCAGGCTAAAACGAATACAACGCAGGCTAAAACGAATACAATGCAGAAAAAGAATCCTTTGCTGGAATTCCTGAAGAGATCAAATGAAAAGAAGAAAATTAAGCATGTGTTGAAAGAAATTGAGAAAGTCGATCTGACTTTAGACGAGGATGAAGCAAGAGATGGTTTTGGCAAGGATGTCATATCTAAAGATAAGAGCTCCAAAGTGGATGAAATTCCGGAATTGGAAGAACACACAGAAGATTTTTGTCTACAACTAGAAGATACTCGGGATAATCAAAGGGAAAAGAAAAACGAAAGTAATGGAATGGACGTGGATAAATTTGTAGATGAAAAGAAGGAAGTAAGTACTATTTTTAAAATTTCCTTGGCCACGTTGATCGATTTTTGGTGACGGGTAAACTTCTGGTTTGCATCACCGACATGCTAATGTGATTAGTTGCGCCTCGACTATATAATGTGCGTGTTGGATTCTTTATGGATGTAACGATAAAATTCTTAAGAGGGGTCAATTTATTTGTTTTGTCCAGCTCAAAAATATAATATAAAATGATGAAAATAAATGAAAAATCAAAAACCTACAATACAATTATATTGTATGTATTTATTTCTTGAAATATTTTTTTGCTAATCGGTAGGTAGGTAGGTTCAGTTCACACCTTTTTGTCTGCTTCAACGTTCTCCATTAGCCTAGAAAACATAATAATCTGCACTGATAGCAGACAAACTCTACTAGCCTTGAACAGACAACGTGTTACATCAGGGCTAGTATTAGAGTGCCATCGAGATTTAGCTAACGCCTCGGTAGATAACAATATTATCCTTAGGTGGGTTAAGGGGCATGACAGGAACAAAGGTAACTGCATTGCTGACTCTTTAGCCAGGGTAGCGGCTGGACTAAGAATTCTTGGACCCGGCGACACCTACGGCCTGACGAATTCGACAATTGCGGAACTAGCTAAACGTTACACCCATGCTCAATCTCGAAAGAGACGGGATGAAATCAAGGGATGCAGTCTTGCCAGGATCACCCTGGGAAGCTGGAGTCGAAAAAATATTTGTTGATGACCAGGAAAAACCTACGTTTAACAGTAGGATTTCTGATTGGCCACTGTCAATTAAGGAAACACCTCCATACAATGAGGCTAGTGGACACACCTCTATGCAGGATGTGTGAACAGGAAGATGAAACTGCCAGGCATGTCTTATGCGAGTGTCCGGAGTTATCGTCAATAAGAGAGTGTATGTTTGGTGAGTCTTGGCCTACACCTGCTGATGTAAAGGAGATGTCTCCCAGTGACCTGTCCACCTTCCTGGAAAGGACAGGATGGATGATGACCTAGGAAGACACTTGGGAGAATGTACAATGGGTCACTTGTGGCCCAAGTGCTGTGAGCCTAACTCACCCTCCCTACTCTACAGATAGCCTAGAAATTTTCTATCCCGGTTTTTATAAAATGCTTCAGTAGCCACTAGGGAAGGGGAAGCGTTTTCCAAAAAAATCACAATTTTTTTTTATAGTAACGGTATTTTTGTTGTAAATTTTAGGTTAATAGGATAATAGAAGTTATGGACGAAAGCTGTTCTCCCAAACAGAACAAAATAGATAAAATAGAAGATAATGTCACCCAAAAGAAACCACGAAGGGTGCCTTTTATAACGTTGACCAGCCCAAAAGCGAATAAAAAACCCGTAACGAAAAATTCCAAAACTGATTGAATTGTTGATAAAAAGTGCCAGTTGAATTATTAGTCAAAACAATAACTTTTTTTAATCAACATTTTTTATTTATGCACTTGTTGACACGTTACGTTGCACTTTATTTACTGTGTTTTATTTCGAACTTCCTGCTGTTATTTTTGAAGCACCTAAAGAAAAAATAGACAGTTGCCAAAATCGGGAATCTTTCTAATTTTTGCTTTTATAATTTTGTGCATGCATTGTACTCGAGATGGAGGAATAAATTAACACGTGGTGGTCAAATCTGGAAATTATTGCGGCTGGAACAGCAATCGCGAACCCGATTTCTGCAGATTCTTAAACTTAATGAGCACATTTTACTTTTCTAATTTTTGCAGTGGTTCTTGGGACCACTGAAGATGTAGAAAGAAACTGGGATATGGTCATCAAATGTGGAGATTATTGTGTCTGGAACAGCAATTTTGCGAGCCGAATTTGTACGGTTTTGTCAGCTATTATGAACACATTTTATTTACAACATTTTTACATTCCCTAGACTGAAAAGAAAGAAGAAAACATGTTTTGAGAATATTGTGCCTGCAGCTATCAAGTTCATAAAGATTTTTATAATGTATACACATCAGGAACAGAAATTTACGAAACATTTTTTATTCTTGAAACTAAATTTAATTGGCTCGTCGTTAACATTTTTATTTATGAATTCCTTGCAGATAGTTTTAAAAGATATTTATCGTAATTTAAATAGGGCTTTCTTATAGACATATTGAAAAACTGTGAATAGATTGTAAATATAGATTAATTTTTTTATGTAGGTACAAATAAATGATTTTTTCATCAAATTCGTTTTATTGGTATTATTCTATCCATGTATGTGTGTTTGCACAGGAGCAAACATAGATATCCATAAAAATTTTATTAAAAACAGATTGCACCTAAAGGGGGTTATTTATTTGCATGACATATGTATAACTAGTTGAGGTTACGAAATTATTTTTCCAGTTCTAGACATCAGCATTTATTTCTGGAGGTTTTTCTTTCTTATAAGATGTCTGAATGCAAAGCATGGTAAGTTCTGTTACAGATGAAATTCATTCTGTATCGAATAATGTTTTTCTGATTTCGGTTTTTACGCGTTTAATGTTCTGCCAACCAAGCGGGATGGTTAGCGTCCTACATCTTCTGTGCTTATTTTATCTACGTGAGGGGTTCTATCGATCGATCTGTCAAAAATTCGCGAATCGAATTTTTTGATTTTGAAAATGTGAATTTAGTAACAAATTTACAATTATCGTATCGATGTTGATGTATTGGAAAGATCCCAAGTACAATTTTTCAATAGGTTAATTGTTACTCCTACCACAAAACAGACCAGATATTTTGTTCAGACTTTAAGTTGGTATTGTCAGAGTGGTTCATATTGTCTTCAAACTGACTCTAACCTGGCAGCAACAGCTACTTTCAATGGGTGATGATTGTCTTGTTCTTAAATTACTGTTGAATAAAACCACTTTTAATTCCTTTTAATTTTAATCTTTATTCCAGAAACATCTACATAGCTCCGAAGAGTGGTTCTGTCTAAAAGGGGAGGACCCTGACAGCTGTCTAATGTCATGTCAATGATTATTGCTAACATAACGAGTACCGGCTAATTAATTGAGCGTTTCGGTGTTCTGTGGTTTCGATGTAATATTACATTGTAAGAAGCTCAATATATTACAATGATATGTATCCAAAAATATGTTTGACTAGATTAAGGCAGCTTCAAACGAATATCCAATACAACTGGGTATCTCAGGTTGAAAAAAATTGTTTATCGAAATTGACTCTCTGGATACCTGGAACAACCTAAATCTCTATTCGCTCAAAAGGGAATTAGATAGCTTACTGCTCAAGTATAGAGAGAGAATGCATAACGATGATATAATGAAATTATCACTACCCAGGTTTTCAACGATATAATTGTTTGACCATGAGAGATACACAAATGTACTTGCATTTGAAATGTCCAATAAGATTTATTAGAATTGTGGCACAAACCAGACTTTCCTCTAAATACTTCATTAAGTACTTTTTAAACGGTAATTCTTACAAAATTGATCAGCAAGAAATGTGCACTATCTGTAACTTGCATCAAACAGAAACGCTGGAACATATATTTCTAATTTGTCCAATATACAACTGTATAAGACCTTTAGAGTTTCGAGATTTCCATGGCATCAACTATCTTGTCTCCTATATTGATAATATAAATTTAAGAAAAGTTAAAGTATTGTTTTTTTTTATTTCAAGTTTTCTCAAATTAAGATCATTCATAATGAATTAGTAAATATTTTATGGACAAATTTTTTCTTTTTTTTTCTTTAGTTGTATATTAATGAATTATTCTTTACAGCAATAGCGAGGTATTTTGAAGTTAAAATCATACAGGATTGTACTTCTTGCATTATACATTTAATTTGTATTAGAGATGCAATAAACATTATACTATTCTATTCTACAATTATCGTATCGATGCAAATTTCAGGAGAAATTATTGAAATGTCTTCAAAAGTGCCTAATTAGCATTGATCTGGAAAAAAAAACGAAGACCTAGAAAAATAAATAAATATAAAATGGGTCGCATCATAACACCTTCAAAGTCCAAGTTTTCCTATAATGTTCACAGGAAAGGAAAATAAAAATAAATTCCCTTTGTAAACGTATATTTTTTATTATATACATACTGTCTTATTAAATTACAATTTCACGTAAATATATGACAAATAACGAGGCAGCAATGAATATTTATTAGATATAACGATTTTGATTTTAATAATTTATATTACGATCCACTATAAAACCAAAAAAAAAATAATTTCATCCTACAACGACCTTCACCTAGCAACGGGCGATTTTAATAAAAACACATCAACGCTTTTGCTAAATTTCATTTTATTCTAGAAAATAGTTTCGTCGTTACATAATTAAAACGTTAATATCAATCAAACGTTTGCAAAACTAAATATCCCTCTTTGAAAACTATACAATGCAGTAAAAAAAACTTAATACACCCCCAATGTGTATGCTTAAATTTCTATAGAATGTACAATCTCAATAAATAATACTTTGATGCTAATCTCGGGCGCCTTTTTGACATTTTTATATATATTATATACTGTGTGATGCAAACGTATCCGTAAATTACGCTACTACAAAAAAACTTTCTTCAATTGGCACACGCTACCAGTACTGGCGATTTTTAACAAAATAGAGCAAAACAATAAATAGTGTGGCTTATCAAAAATTATGTATTTTTCCATTTTTATTTAGCATTTAATTAAGATGAAAAAGAAGTCATTCAGGTTTTCGCGAATAACTCGGAAACTATGAGGTAATCAAAATCTAAAATAAGGTTCTCGAAAAGGAATACATTTCCAGCTCAACTCTTGATTTCTATCTCTATTGCTAATAATTTTAAATTAACGTTAAAATTAGTCCTGCGCTAATATTTTCAAGAAAATGCATTTCTTATATTTTCTGATGTCTATATTAGGCATCCAAAGTTTAACGACATTCAAAAGTGTACATTTAAAAAAAATCCCTGTATATTTTGATCCAATTTTATAGTAAATTTCAAAGTTACATTCCTGAGTATACCTCAGCTTATGTGATCGAGATATTTTTATTCGTGATTGCCGTTATTTGAAAATGAAGTATCGATATTACATACATCCATGTATAAACCGTTGTTGTGTTACTCGTAACTTCCATTTTTTCCTACGTTGCTGGCAATTGACCAAATATTTCTTCTTATTCGTGGTTCGCAGCTCCGCCAATAAAAACTGGAGTTAGCGATATCGTCCCTTTTAGAAGGAAAAGGTTGTATGTGATATTTTAAGAAAATGGAGAAATCAGCAAAATACGTTTTTGCAAACTGTTTTTCTGCACCAAAATTTTACAGGTATTACGAAAGTTTCAGTTGGGTGTTCATAATAACGGGTTTCGGTTGATCAAATCGATTACAAACGTTATTTTTGTAGTTACTATTGAATAAATTAATTTTTTTACATACGCCCTTATGCTCTTTCTCAATATCACAAATAACTTTACATAATATGCAGCAAAACATGAAGACTTTATTGTGTTTTCTAAACAAAAAATACAAACAAATTACTAAAATTTTGGAAAAATATTCTATGGAATCTGATCAAAATTATTTTCTTCATGATAAGGTTCAGAAAGTAAATCGACTAAATTCCCACTACATGGAAGAGATTGATAGAAATTATGATACATGCAACTGAAAAAAATGAAAATAGAAGATACTCAACCTGAGTCATCACTAAATTCACATTTTTCTTTCCCCATATCAAGTATGGATAATTTTGAAGAGCTTGACATATATCTTTCTGATGCAAAACAATTTAGTTCAGCTGTAAGTAATCCATTAGTTTTAATAATATTCCCAGTTTCCGTAAGTTATTCAATCATGTCAAAATATGAAATTAACTTAGTTAAAAAAAAATAATTATTAGGTAAGTACCTTTAAATCTTATTAACAATTTTTTTTTCAGGTGATTGAGGTTTCCATAATTGGTGGAACGGACATCTATGATTTTATTAAAAGGGCGCCCAGTTGGGTGATGAAAAATTCCCTTCCCATGCAGTATACCTGGCATGGCACCAAAGAAAAAAAAGGACTGATAACTACGAAGTTTGGACAAGTCATTTTAAGTGAGTCCAATATCTTATTCTATAATTTATAATCTCCGTCAATAGTTATTTAACGGTTTAGTGTATTAATAATAGTGATTAATGTTCTGAAGCCATCTGTGTAAGCTCTTTGTTACTAACCATCCTTATTAACTAACAAATAACAAATCCAGATCACTAAACCTGGTTCTTGTAGAGTCCACTAAGCCTGGTTATGTGTATTGCAAGCTGTTTTCTCATGAACATTTTTTCTGGATTACTAAATTATATTTATATTTGAAGATACACAAATTTAATATTATAATAAATCAATCATATAAAAGAGGCTATCAAAGATCAATTTCCTGATCATTAAATATACTTGTTACACAATTTCAAGTTGTCATCGAATTAAATGAAATAATGAACTCATAATTTTTTAAGAAGCAGCAGAAAAGACATCAACATTTATACAGATAGGAAATCAGTGGAGGATGCTATCAAAAAATATGTGAGAAGAGCTAAAGAAAGAAATGCATATGAGTCAAGAGCAGAACCTATAAATTAAATATGTTTGTGTACATTGATCAAAAGTTAGAGGGGGACGGACTTTATGTTTTCACCATATATACTAATAATAAACATTTTATAAATAGTACATTTTTTTACTTAATCAGTAATTGGAAGTTGGGTACCTTGTTCCTATATTATACTATTTGATACCTACTATCAAACTACGCTAGCCAACCTACAAAAAAATATATTTCCAATGGAAACTAATTGGATGTCCAATGGATTTCCATGACTGAAAATACATTGGATATCCAGTAAGTATTCTAATGGATATGAAATGGATGTCTAATGGATATCCAATGGACTACCATTGTATATCCAATGTTTCGGACATGTATCATCCAATGGATGTCCATCGGGTATATATTGGAGAATGCCGTACATCCAATGGATATCCAGGGTATCCACAGCTGGAAGTCCATTGGTTATCCAATGGATTTACTTGTGTTATCTGGGTGGTTGGCATGGCATTTATTCTACAAAGGTTCACGAGACTTTTCTTATTTTTTTCTGATATTGGTAGAGCTCCTGTGTATTTTTTCTTTATTCCTAAGTTAACATTAAGGTTTTCTTTTTGATTTTCCGCTTTTGGCGCTGTATTACTTTCAAAGGATGTTTTCAAAGGATTTCTTGTATTTCTTTTGGATACTCGGAGAGGTGTTGTGTGTTTTGTCCTCAAGTTGGGTTTCACACAAACTATTGGATCGTCTAGTGGCATTTCAATAAAATTCTTTTGATCATGATCTTCTTTCACAACAATAGTCATGGGAGACGTTTTCCTGAATTGAAGCATCTTAATTTTCATCCAGTTAATGGTATTTCCATCTTTGTCATGAGACATTTTATACTAGATAAAGACATTTTTAGTGCTTTTAAATCCAAAATATCACGAGCGGTCCTAATGATAGTGGGCCTTTTATCAATTTAGAAAAGAAATTTATTAAATTAAAGCAAATGACCAAAAAGACATAATATGGATTTATTTCGCACAAGCGACCTTTTTCTTATTTCTGGCTGCTTGCAAATGTACATACGTTTTAATTTTTTTCAATTTTAAAGGTGTTAAGAATTTGTTTCACATACCACCTTTATCCTGATAACAGTATTCGTTGTTACGAGACTAAATATATCAAAATGTCATTTTTTTTTAAAATTGTTACATACGACCTTTTCCTTCTAACGGGACGATATATGTTACTCGACATCTGCCAATAATGCCAATTTCATAACTCGCACTATTGTTTTTGCGACCAATAAAAAGGGGCGCTGCAATGAAATAAGCTTCGACAGCATGATATACGGTAATTTATTGGTGCTACCAACTGTAGAGTTAATTATTTTTGCGAAAACACCAGATTCACTCTTCTTATGCGCGACTTTTGCATATGAAGTTAATATTCTAATTTAACCGATCTAGTCTCATAAATAAATATTTTTTCAGCCTCTACCTATCAAAAAATTACTATTTCGTTCGGGGGCAAGCGGCGTAAAAATACTCATACGAATTTAAGTGTCAAAATGACGCCTTCGGACTAAAAAAATGCATATAGTCATATGCTACAATATGTTTTTTTTTTATCAACAATAATATCAACATGGATTTTTCAGGACGGCTCGTCGTATAAAGCAATTATTGAGACCGGGTCTCAGAGTAAAATTTATCTAAAATTATGTTTTAATACTATCATGTTTGGTACTTAAAAAACATTTCCTAATTAATTATCGAAAATACTAAAATTTGAAGTAATACTTTTAATATTTAGTGCACCCCTTTCTATAATTTTCTTCGTAATACAAGACCCAGAAGACCATCTTTCCGACACCTCATCGCTAACCACTTTATATTCAAGTTAGATGCCTTTAGGATATATTTTCAATCTACTGGTTCCCGTTTATTTATACTTGTTTATTAACAAGTTGAGGTGCAGGTTTCTTTGATCTATAGTTGTGAGTAGAATTAGTTTGCACTGTTTCAAAATAAAATAACAGTATGCGGCAAGGTCTCTTTGACGTACCCACAAGCGAACAATTGATTCTCATTGGTGGAATGTAGCTTCCGATTGGTTCATCTAAAATGTACGTCGGCGGAGAGTCCACATGTACTGTGCAACTGCGGTAACTTCTCAGGGTAGGCTTAGTTCATTTTTGTTATTTACTACACATTGTGTTCTGATTAAGAATATCTGTTACCTGTTGCTGTTATTAAAATTGTGTTTGATTAAAACATTTTCATTGATTGTGACTATTTTTTGGTAATAATCAAAATGATGGCTTTTTGGCGACCATTCGAAGAGGAAAATATTGTTATAGGTATGTAAATATGGACAGGACATATTTCTCCTTTTAAACTGAAAAAATGTATTCAGCAAACGCAACAAAATTAGGTTCTAATATTGTCGATATATTGTATTTCAGAGCTTGAAATAGTTCCATCTGTTAGTAATGATGTAGGCTGTAGTAAGGATAGTAAGTTGATTAATTGTTGTATGTACAAAACAAGAATATTATATTTTTTACTAAAGGTTCTGAAATTTCTGAAAGTGAGGAGGGATAGACAAGAAGAAATTTGGATTTGGATCTACACAAAAGGTGATACAAAATATGTACAGGCAACTGAAACAAGAAAATAATGGATCAAAGCGTGGAGTTGCTGAAAGAATACACAAATTGACAAGAGTTTCAAAAAGATCCATTATTACAATTATCGGTAAAATAACTACTACTCATCGGAAAAAGAGAATACAGAAATCGCTAGTGCGTGTGGACCCTGCAATAATGGAAAATCTTGGAAGAAAAATATATGAGTTTTACGCCGGTAATATCGTTCCTACATTTAAGATGATTTTAGAAATTTTTTCCGACATTTGGCAATCAAGAGGGGGACTGAAACACAACACCCTTTTGGGGGCCGGAACCCTTTTGCGGAATCAGGAACTCCAATGTAATACTGGAAAAAATAGTCAAAGCCGAAGAAAAGAGGAGATCTGATCATTGGAAAGATTTAGTAGGCCTTAGACAATCACATATTCTTCTTCTTCCTCCGGGATATCAGACTAAAGGAGCTACTAGTCGCTGAGACTTTCCTCAGGACGTGAGTAGAAGTAAGGGGGTACAATAGATCTATTAGGCATCAGTGAATGTCACCCCAATATACAAACATTGGCAATCATTTTTTGAAAATTCACATTATGAGCCTGAAACCGGTTCTGCTTCTACTGAGATTTCTTTATCTCGCCGACAAATTGTGAAACAGTGCAAACTAATTCTACTCACAACTATACCACGAGCCGTCACTGGTATTGATTATACACATTCAACGCAAAGCGTTGAAACCAACAACAATATTATTTATAATAGCAATATAGTAAATTACTGTAAGGCAATTATTTATTTTGGCTACCTATTGTCCATTACGACTTGTTTGAATACTTGTACGCCCGTAGACATCTGCGATTTAACTTCGTGATTTCCTAACGCCGCAGTACCATCTTTGGCTATGAAGAGTTGAAGACCCGATGCTGCAACAAATAAATCCGTAAATTTTTACAATTTTCAGGGTATATAAAGATGTTTCCATATAACCTGCATTGAGAATGGAAATTTTAATGCCTATTAAGCCAATCGAAACGAAATAGTATCAAACTAATTTTGATTTTTTTTTTAATAATTAAAATCTGGCGCCCAAACTATCTTTCTTTTTCTTACTAACAAAATAATTTCATCAAATGAGCTTTAAAATAATTAATAACTTAATCAAGGCAACAAATTCCACAGTTGGAGTTCATGTGGTTATTACCAAGTGCCACTTTGTGGTATAAAACAACACACAATAACAATGTATTGCAGACAAAACACACAAGAACAGTCAATTACACAAAAAACACTCAAATATACTTAAAGACATCAGAAAACTTGCAATGAGACAATATTTTATTCAATAATACACCCCATAACACTGAATAACACACAAACAAACTCAATTTTACAGGGAAACACACAATTACATGAAATAATCTCTAGAATTCGTGCAATTAGACAATATTTTATTCAAAACACCAAAGAATATGCTCCAAAAACTCTCAATTTCACTGAAAAACACATAAGAACACTCGATAACACACAAGTGCAGTCAAATATACCTAGAAACATCCCAAATTATGCAATTAGATAATATTCATTCAATAACACAACAATAATGTTCCCACAAACACACTGAATAACATACAAATACTCTCAATTGTACACAGCAACCAAGCACGTATCCAGGATTTGGTTTCGGGGGGGCCCAACGAGAAAATTTTTGAAGAGTTCAAGGTCAAATGCCTTATATGAAAAGTAGAAAATTGTCAAGGTGCAAAACAACACGTTAAAATACAGGTTTGGTTAGAAACATTTTTAATCTTCTGTTAAAAATTGAGTTATTATTATTACCTAGGTATAGTTACAAACAATCTCATAGTTATAAAAAGTATAAGTAGGTAGTAAGAATAATGGTTACAAAGACAATCTTCGCTTTTTTTTATTAGCCATAATGTCAAGTATCTTTTCAGGAAAAATATCGATGTCCCAGTGTATTGAGAGCACAACCAGGGAACTTAGCCTTTCGTGTGATATTTTATTTCTTAGAAAGGTTTTTACCCTTTTAAGAGTAGAAAAAGATCTCTCGACACTGGCTGTAGCAACAGGTAAAGTAGAAATAATAACCAGTAAATGATGAAGAGCAGGGAAAACATTTTTGTTACAGTGCTCCAAAGCATTTAGGGTTTCGGTATTTCTGTCTAAATCTTCACCCACTTGAATGCACCATAAGTAGTACTCACCCTGAAGAGAAGACAGCGAGTAATTATCTTCAATATACATAGAAAGCTGCTCTAGCTGACTTGCATTTTCATTTGAGGCAAAGCCTGGTAATAAGCTTTCAAAAGCTATTAGTTTGGTTGAGTTTGTTTCAGAACGATCTTGTAGATTCATTAAAAGTTAAGCAATTGTTTTTTATTTTTCAACTTAGACATTTTAAAAATAATACTTTCAAAACTGTATGCCGTTCAATATGTCTATACATTTTTACTTTACTGCAGTACCTACATAAAAATTATGGAATCATTGTTTTTCTAGTATGTGTTTGAAAACATTTCGGGGGTGTCCGGACCCCCTGGACCCCCCCTGGATATGTGCCTGACAGCAACCCTCACTTACACGCAGTAACACGCATAAATATTCCAAAACTATAAAAAAACTCAATAATACACAAATTATAATTACCAACAGCATAAATTATATTTTAACAAACTGAGTATTACAAGGTGCTACTTACATATAATGGTTTCAATACAGGTTATATGAAAAATATAGTGTGTAGCACGGGTTAAAAAACAATTTAAGACATAATATAATTTAAAAAACTGGAGTTTACCTTGAATGCCTACCAATAATAATAATTATTGCTAACATTTTTGCCGAAATTAAAAAATGAATGGTTTAAATTTTTGATATAAATTTGAAAATATTGGTCCTATAAAAAAATGTATCGCCGCGACCCGCACTCGAACCTTACACCTACAATTCGTAATTTTCGCAGCCAGGCCCATGAACTCCTTTGCTATAAAAACAATAATTTATAAAATAAGCTGTTGCGTATAGAGCGTATGATGTACCTATGTCAAAATGAAATAAATGACGTTTTTCTACAACTCTATACAAAAAGTCGTCATTTTGTAATAGAATACTTTCAGCGAAAACGTGATCTAGTGACGAAAGTTAAATTTATTTTTTCAATTATTTGCCGCCCTCGTATATAATGTTTTGACGACTTTTGCTTATTAATAAACAAAGATAGGAATCATTTTTTTAATACGAATGCATTTTATATCTAGTTGCCAGGTTTCATTAGTTTGACACTCGGTTTGACATTTCTCTTTAATTGTTTACACTCAAAGCATTGTTAGTTTTTTGAGTAAGTTATCATGATTTCTGAATCGGAAAGTGATTTAGATTTTCCAAATACACCACCAGAAATAACAAATCAAGATGAGCAGACCTCTTTGGATTTATTACCATTAAAATCCAAAAAGAGATATGGAGAAATATATGAAAAATTCATGGATTGGAGAGTTAACAATCATGTTAATTCATTTTCGGAAAATGTGCTGAATGTGTACTTTGGATGGTTATCAAAAAAATGTAAGACGCTATGGTCTATGTATTCGATGCTGAAAGCCACTTTATCGATTAAAAATAATATAGTTATAAGTAAATATCCCAAGTTACGTTCTTTTTTGAAACGAAAATCAGATGGATTTAAAAGTCAAAAATCTAATCTTCCGATGAGATACCTACGTACTTTCTTAAAGAATGCACCCAATTCCAAATACTTAATGATTAAGGTAACAATTACTTTATTAATGTGACAAATTCTTAATATTAATATTAAATTCACGTTTGTAAGTAGTCTTAATTTTTGGAATCTCGGGAGCTTGTCGTTGCTATGAATTAAAGGATTTGATCGTAAATGATGTAGAAGATACTAGCAGTATACTCTTAGTTACGATAATACAAAATCAAAAGTACCGCGTTCCTTCCACATTTCTGGATTCTTCTACAAAATTTCTAAAATATATAAGAACCTTCGTCCACTAGATATGGACCTAAAAAATTCAAGATTCTATATAAACTACCAAAACGGAAAGTGTACTCGACAAGTTTTGGGAATAAATAAATTTAGTAAATTTCCTATGGAAGTATCTGAATATTTAAAATTGCCTGATCCCCAAAAATATACCGGGCATTGTTTGCGCAGAACTTCCGCAACGCTGTTAGTGGATGCAGGAAGTGATTTACTTCAATTAAGAAAGCATGGAGGCTGGAAATCTAGTATATTAATGTATCGCTTTTAGTTAACACTCGATTTTACTCCTCATAAAATTTTCTTAGCGCGGGCTAAAAATGAAAATCGATTCTTAAAAGAGGGAAAATCTACAAAAAAACAGAATGAACTTAAATATACGTTAAAATAATGGTGTAAAACTATAAAACGCTTTAAAACGGTCTATCCTTTGGAAATTAATTTTCTAATTTGTAAAGCGTTTTAATAGTTTTACACTATTATTTTGACGTCTATTCATAACACGCTTTACTATGACAATTATTGATACAGGAAACTGTAATAAAGTAAATAGAATGAACTTACTTTCCGCCGAATCATCTGGCTGTTCTAAATTAGTATTTTTCAATAAATCTTCTACTAAATCTTCGACATTTACTCTAGTTTTTTCGACTCTTCCCGGTATTCCTACGGCGTCTGAATCTTGGCTCTGATTCTTTTTTCGCCTTTCGTATGCTGCCTTTGCTCTATCTAATGATCCTGTTTCTGAAAGAACCAGACTACCAGCGCTTGGATTCCTAAAAATAGTTTGAAATTGGAAATGTTACACTATTGACGATTTAAACAATGTAAATACAAGCGAAATTGGACACATCGTGTGTGCGAAAAAAAAATATAAAGCGTGATGTGAGGTTGGAAGACCTCAACGGCAACAAAATTGCTGTTATGTAAAAATACAACAGGAACATATCCAAAAATCTGTGATACTTGTACAAGAAAAAACAACTGAATTATGTTTGGTACTTCAAATGTCTGAGATTAAATAGTCATTGGCATAGATACGGTTGCTATTGTTAATAACTACCAGTACAATGTATTGTCAGTTTTTTTTCCTCATCTTTCTTGCTATTTTCTGGTAATCTTGTTATTAGAGCTTGCAATTTTTATTAATGGGTCGTTTTCTTGTCAACACTTCAATATATTATCTAACATTACTTATTCTTGTCAAATATACAATCAATCAATGAAATTTCTTGTCTAATATGTAATCTGTCAAATTAAATTTCTAGTAAAAACTGTATTTTATCTGTCGTTCCAGTTATTTGTCAATCATGTATCTGTAATTTCTTGTCAATTATTTAACTTGACATTCTTGTAATTTGTCATCTTTTGTTTGTACTGTTTTCTTGTCAATCTTTTATGTCACGCAGTTTTTTTACATTACTTTATTTTGACATCCGTCGATTTCTGGTTAATATTTGTAGTAGCTCATGTCACCGACAATTCATCTTGTCAACCCGATAATCTAGTATTATAAATTCTTGTTGATTCTGTTAATTGTCGTCTACCTTCAACTATTATTGTAATTTGCCATTGTTAACTAAACAATGTGTCATTGATATTTCAGTTTAAATTCGGTAATACCAAATTTAAATTTGTTGCTAACTCTTCGACCATTTTTTGACTTCTGCTAGCTATACTTTTGTTTTGTCACCTAGAAGAAGAAGCGGCAGAACACATTCTATGTCAGTGCGATAGCCTGGCAAATGTGCGGTTTTTTGCATTAGGCGAAGAAAAGCCATTGGCAGAGAGCTATATGAAAGGTTCAGTCTCCACGCTAATAGACTTTTTAAAAATGGGTCAGGCTGGAGCATGTAATCTAGAGTTTAGAGGACCACAATAGATCTGAAAAGGTCGCAGTGGAATAGGCCAAAAGCCACCTCATAAAATCGAATCTAATCTAATCTATACTTTTGTTGATGTTTGTCAATGCCATATGTTGTCAATTTTGTAATCTCCTATTTCTATAAATCGACTTCTGTCTCCGTATTTTCTTGTCAATTCAGTTATTTGGCAATCCAATTTTTTGTATTCACTTATTTGATTTGTTATCTGTCGCAGCACATTTGTCATTTCTTGACATCTGCTGTACTGTTGTTGCGTAGTTTGTTTTTCTTGTCATTTATGTATTTCGCAATATCTTTAATTTCATATTCTCAGTTCTGTAATTTGACTTTATTTTTTACTTTTTTTCCATCAATTTTGTCATACTGTATATTGTAATTCTACAATTTGACATCAGCCTTAGTTTTTTCTTGTCAATTATATAATTTGAAAACTGCTACAGTAATTAACCATCAAGTATGTATTTTTTTTATTTTTGTCAGATCTGTAATTTGATTTTTCTTGTCAATTTTGTAACCCTGCATTTTAATCTCTTGTCAATTCTTCCATCTCCCATTTTTTTTGTCAATTTAGTATTACTATATGACGTAGTAAATTTCGGTAAATTGTCGTCGTAATCGATTCATTCATTCCATTGGGTTGTGCTCCACAGCTTTCTTCTATGTAGGCTACTAGTTTGACTGGACAGGATTTTCAGTAGTTGTAATGGTTGTATTATTTCCTCTCCAAAATGCTTCCGTCTGAGTCCATGTAAGTTCTCGCAGAAGCAGAGTATATGTTTCATCATAGAGTTCACATTTCCTGCACATAGGTTCACTAACTTTGCCCGTTTTGTGCAGATGTTTACTCAGGGTGCTTCGAATGTCTCTTACTCAGTTTCAATAGCCTGGTTGAGAGTTCCTTGTCTACCTTGCCTACCATGTTCAGTAAACTCTTTGTATGGAGGTGCCCTTGTGTCGACCTCCATTTGAGTTGGTGTTCCCTATCTAGCAAGTTGTAATCGATTGTCAATCCCGTCATATATCCTTGACGTTTTTAGTTAAACCTGACAATTATGCGCAACAATTGAAGTATTTTTGTTTCAAGCAAGAAAGTTGAAGATATCGACAAGTGCTTGGTTTTGGTTATGATTCTTACATAGAAAATTTTTTGACAGTTTCAAGAACCAATCAAATTTCCTAATTTTTTATCATATGAACAATTTCACACAATCATGTCAACTTTAACAGACCATGGGCTATTTTCACGTTGCTATGGACACATATTGACGATTTTGAAGTTGCAAATATTTTATATTTCGAAATGTCACCTTTAAATAAATTGTTTTAGCTCTGTATTTTTTCTATAATTAGCAAAAAAGGCAAAAGGCTTGTAGGCAACAGACTGTTCCCAAGCAACAAGCTTTCGAAATCTGTCATAAAATTTTTTCGAACAATTATCAATGTCCTTGGGTTATTACTACTGATTATAAACAAAAAAAACTACCATCACCAAAACACGTTGCTAAGAAAGCCATATAAAAAATAAGCATAACAATCTACATGAATACACAAACAGCAACGTAAAAGACAAAAGACTAACGTAGTGACACTGGGACGTCTCACTGAAGTTGTATTTTGCGTGTCTGTTACAACGTCGGTTGTCGCTAGGACAACAGCATTGGAATTTTGGTCGTCCGGACTAATCGCCATCGGTGCCAATTTCCCTGTTGATACCCCGTCCAACAGCTTACGATGTTGCATGCCCCTGCAAACCACAGCCGAAACACTACTGTTAATTATTGTTATGTTTTAAAACAACACATTTTCAGCCAATGTTAAAATATGTTAGTGCAATAATATGATAGTTGGTTTTTATTTTTGTTCATATGTCAATGTCAAACTAAATTATTTTTTTTAAAACTGACTGCATTAACAAGGTATTGCAGGCGGGAATTTCCTGTAGCCTGAAAAAAGCATAGAGATACTACAGCCATAGGCCGCTGTGTACAGGTAAACTGGTATCTCGTGACAAGGCGGAGCTTCCAGTACGCAGAGAGAGAACCTATTCGGCTGCGTAACTGCAAAACGTCTACCGCACGATTTGCTTTGCTGGATCCTCACTTTAAAATTTGTTACGGCGCATCGTCACCTCATTTCACGAGATACCGGTTGGAGTGTAAGTGGGAATGTCCCACCGAACTCCGGTGAGAGAGAAAAAGATCGACAATCAGAGGTTTTTCTGTCTTTGTGTTTGTATATAGCATGCGCGCTATTAGAGAAAGACAGCCTAAACCTCCTTCTTTCTATATCTCTCTTACTTGCTGACGGGTTCCGAGCTGGCTTGTTGCCTCTATCTGTAGTATCTCTATGGAAGAAAGTGTTCCAAGATTTCCCCGTGCAATACACCTTTTTTAAAACGCGCTACTTGGCAAATTAATACATTTCATTAATGACTTTTCTTTTCTCAAACGTGATAACTGGCTTCGACATTCTGAATTTCGTGAAGCAAATGACATATTAACAAGTCACAAGAAACCAAAAATAATACATAAGCTGTAGAGGTAAGAAATACAATAAGATTACGAGTATAAAATGTAAACAACTACCAAGAGGGTGTTGTCATTGGCACAGTTGGGCCTGCTTCTTTCATCGGTTTTTTGGGTACCTAGCTCTATAAAATTTGTATTTTCAAACAGAGTGAGACATGAAAAAATTGTGCATACTCCTACCTGGTATGGGTAGTAAAAGATGATTATTAAAAAGTTTCCTCTCCCATTGCTTACTAATATTCCTCGTAGGAACCTTAAAGGAGTACAGTTCCTCATGACTAACCCTGTATAGACTATAATAAATAAAGCTTTATACTTTAGAGACTTCAGAATCTTACTTTGTAATTTTTCTTGGCTCTTTATTTTAAATGGGAAATTTGTGCTACAACAGCGCTATTTTAGTGAACGCTTTTCTACGCACACTTTCTATACAGATTGCGAAAAAGCTTAGTATGATTTACACAAGTACGACAAGGATAATATGAACAACACTACTTGAAAAAGAGAAGAATTGTTTGCTCAGACACTCATTACTCCCAGAGTGGGGTTAGTCAATCTGCTATTAAAACAGTGTTGTCAGTTTAGAATCCTTATAGTTTATTTGCAAATAACAATCTGCAATAAATAAAATCTGTAGACTATTTTCGATTTATAGAAAATTTTAAATCAACGATAGACACGAATTGGGAATAACTTTTACAGATAGGTACGTTTGGCAACACAACAGTTAAAATAGAAGGGCAATGAACACACGCCCACCTGTTTTTGGTAGAGGGCACTGAGCGCACAATTCTTCTCTCTCTTTCAAATTGTGTAAATCCTATGCCGAACTAAGCTTTTTCGCAATCTGTATTATGGAAATACTTCTTACCTCTAGCATTCATAACAAACCAAAAAAAAAACACATAGAACATTGTTTAAAGTTATAACTGTTTTACCTTTTTGGTTAGTAAAAAATTAACGTTATATAACCTACAGAACAGATGATTGTTTACTGTCAAAATGAAATGCTCGTTATAAAATACGTACGATTACACGATGCCCAATGCCAGGTCTGGAAATTCGTTGTTGTTGTGTGAAAGAAAAAAAAAACACCAGAGAGAGGAATATATAAGAATGTTAAAGATAGTATAGGTAGTAAAAGAATTGTTAGATTGGACGCTTTTGTTTTTAACTTGAATTAAAGATTTTTAATTTAAACTAACTTCATTTTAAAATGATATTTGTATATAAACGTTGCCAATTGTATTTTCATTTCTGAGTTTTTTTTATTTTCAATGGGTAGTTCACTCGCGACAGTCGTAGGCAAAAGTATCGCCTTATAGTAAGTACCAAAAGTAAGCGGTTCTCAATGCTTGAAAATAGCACTTTGGGGGAGCCCATTAATTACATGAGGCATTTTGAGGATTTTTTTTACCCCCCTGTCCCTTTGGTAAGATAACAACATTTTTCTCGACCCCCTCATACCTCACCTAACCTTACATGATAATTTGTGTTTTGTGCTGCTTTGCGGCGTTCGGACAAATACGATAAACATGATTGAAGACACGTTTTTGATTTTAATTTAACTTAACTTTGACGAAAATTTGCATCGATTTCTGCTAGAAAAAAATTACGTGGCCAAGAGCACCCCTCTATCCTAAGTGAGATTTGGTAAGATTCGGCTCGATGCCCCCCACCCCCCTAGACCACCACACGTAATTAATGGTCTAACAAAAAAACGAAGCTCGTTCGTAAATATAATATTACTACTAACCGGCTTGAAAGGAATATAAATAAATAAATTTTATGTCATATTGTTCTAAACAAATTAGATTTCTATTATTCCAGTTATTTAATGGGTTAGGAAAACTAAACTTCTTTCATTGTTAAGTATATAGCATTGTTTTCATCTCCACTATAATTAAGTTAAATGCATACAGAAGGTTTTACACCTTCGCCAACAATAATCTCTTTTACATTATCACATTACCATGATATTAATAATACTTTTTATGGCCTGAGCCTTATTGTTAAAGTATTACAATACTATTGTAGAATTGGAATGGATAGTAATGTAAATATAGTTTATTTCAACATGTAAGAAACTGACTTGACTTGACTTAGGCTTGAGATGCAATAAAACCATAAAACTTTTCGGATTTACCGTGCAGGGCCGCACTACACCTGATGAAAAATAAGAATTTTCAGGTAATAATTTATTATTTGCCAAAACAAAATAAATACGACCCTGTCACGGCTAATACTTTTATAGTTGTATTGCATGTCATTATCCCATATGTTAGGTTATTAGGTCAGGTTGAAATAAACTATACCATAACATTGTTGTATTTAATTAATATTTAAATGAATACACCGTTAAATAAAAAAATGTAAAAGTTTAATCCATATTCTATGTACTAATCTGTAATCAACTCGGCTTCATCAAATCATATTGAGGGCCGGTTGTACAATTTGAGTATAAACCTAACGGGTGACTATTGCGTTTTATTGTAGAGGTATATCATTATTCCAAGTATAAACCATAGTATGTTATCTATTCATTTTTGTGGGTATAACCGAGGATTAAACCTATTCCACATTTCTTTTGGTTGGTATCGGGTAAAAATACCAACAATTGCTGTCATGTCTCGCGTCAGAAGATAAGGAAATTTAAGAGATAAGATTATACCAATCCTAAAGTATTTAAAGTTAGGTAATGTATAGTGAATTATCGGGCAGAATTATTTTGAAGAATATGATGAACTAGAATTTCTTATGTGCTTTTGGCTGCAGAAATAGACATGTTGTCTACAGGACTTATTCTTCGCTATTATTAGTAACCTTGTTAGTATTTTGCATTCTGAAATAAATTTAATTATATGAGAGTAAGTGTGGATTTATGCAGACACATTTAACAATTATCAATTAGCATTTAACAAATTAACATTTATCAATTAACAATTAGTAAAACTGCCATCGTTTATGCAGACACAATTATAAATTAGGAGAAAATAGTAAGCATGCGCACGAGCCCGAGATTCTAGTTATTTACAATAACCATTAACCCTACATTTTCATGTCCATTTGTGCATTGGAATAATTTTGAAGATGAATTGAACTTGAAAATTAAAAATAAACAAAACAAACAAACACAATATAACCTGTCAACCACTTTTCTATGAAAAAAGTGAAGTTAACTTCAGGATCTGCGTACTAGTTGCGCACTAGATGAAAATTCGGTACAATTAATTTAAGAAGTTAAAAGTTGGCCAACTTCGTAATTGTTAAATGATAAATGATAATTGTTAATTGTGTGCATAAATGGAGTCATATTGAAATGAGTAGTTCAACTTATAATTGATAAATGTTAATTGTTAAATGCTAATTGATAATAGTTAAATGTGTCTGCATAAATCCACACTTAAATACCAACTTAAACCTCTAACATTAAGTTGAATTTCATTGGTTTACACCCTTTTTATCCATATTTTCTAACCAAAATAAGAAAAATAAACTAAAATATGAATTGAGTGAATTTATTAGAACAAACCAAGAAATTTGAGTTATGGTTAGTGAAAATGTCAGAATTTCTGATGTCAAACGAAAAAAATGTTTGTTCATTGGAACTACCAGCGAGATATTTTTGGAATAACTATACCTACCTGTCATAAAGATCTATTGTAGAATCGACAACCGGTTGTTCTTGGTATAAAGAATGGGAGGAATAACTATACTGACTTTTATACTGGAATTGTAGAGTCGGTTCTGAGTCAGACAATGATCAGTTTCAGTATTGCAAAAGTAATATTGATCTGCTTGAGGAGCTAAATAGTTGAAATGATCAAATGAATCAAGTTTGATCTGTCAACACCACAAAACAGACAAACCTGTAAAAGTGGAACTTCAATAGAATGACCTTGAAGAACACAAAAATGAGGTTTCAAACCCATCCACCTCAAGCGCTAGTTGGAATCGAGTTATCAAAATAGGCCTAGCAGCTAAGGCCAGGCAAGGTATGAAAGAAGAATATCAGCGATCACAGTGGATGGGTTTGGAACTAATTCATGCCTGTGATAGGTAATGCACGAATGCTTGAAGGCCAAAAAGAATAAAGTAAGAAGTAATATAGAAACACAAACGATTTTAAGTGAAAATTAAAAAATGTCACAACTTGTGATGGTAACTGAGATTAATAATTTTAACATCTTTTCTTCTTTTCGGGTTAAAGGCTTCAGTTCTCAATCCTATTTTGAAGACTCGATTGCAACTAGCGGGTGAGGTGGATGGGTTTGAAACCTCATTTTTGTATTCAAGGTCGTCCTGTTAAAGTTTCACTTCTATAGGTGTGACTGTTTTGTGGTCAACACTACTTCATTCAACTCTCCCGTTAAACTGAATGATTTTAAATTATCCTTTAAATATTGACGTTATAGAATTGAAATTGGGTTATATTCAATAAACTGACCGTTAAAAACACATTTTTGTGTGTACCTATAATTTAATCACTTCTCATAGAAGCATAATTATTTAATAATATACAGCTTTTAATCGTTTAAATCGTAAGCAACAAAACACCTTATAAAGTCAAAACAAAATAGTCCAAACGTTTTTCGAAATGACGTGGTTAATAGAGAAAATACAAAAGCAAAAGACAAAGGAGAGACATACACAGTTAAAACAAAAAAAAGATGAAAAAATAAAAAAAAAAACCAAAAATGTAATCATACCTTTTCACAGGTTGTACACTAAGACCTTCGTTCGTGGAATGACCAGACCGAAGCGAGCTCATCGAAGTCGTACGGATCTCGGGCAAATCTTTACCAAAAGGGATTTTAAACGGATGAGAAGGATCGTTTTGTTCGATGACACTTTTTCTCTTGGGACGCGGCGTTAAAAATGAAAACAAACTATCCGAATTAAAGAATTTACTGCTGAAAGTTTTCTCGGGAATAATAACGGGCATTTTGGGAATTTCAAATTCGCTTTTCGAACGCAAAGCGCCGCCATGATTTCTTCTATTATTTCCAACTTCCTTTAAACTTAACCTATTATTATTATTTTTAGCAGAGCTACTTCTATCGTTAGTATTATCAGATTTTCTATATTTTAATTCGTCCATTGTTAACATGCCGCTTTTCATTCTTTCCACGACCGAAGTCGACGAAGATTTTTGCAATTCGTTGAAATTTAACGAAAAACCGTCGGTAGAGACTTCCGGCGTTTTATATTCCTCGTTACTGGAATAACTGTATTGACTTTGATAGGTAGAGGGAGGAGTTCCGTATATCGAACTCATATCGGCGTCGGGTGGATTTTTTATAGGGGTCGATGTCGCTAAGGATCTCTGAAGATTTTCCGAATTGCTAGAACGAATCGTATTAGGAATGTTTAATTTCCGAGGGTAGGTATTGGGTCGAAAATTTGTATCGGCGATAGGTTGATGTGCCCGGATCGATCTGCTTTGTAGGTTCCTGATATAAACAAAAAATTAGAAAAAAAAAAATCATGCACACAAATACGATTTTTGGTTAAAACGTATATTTATTACGTTAAAATGCAGTTAGTGTTTTTTTTTCAAAAATTTAAAAAACAGTTCTTAATTAATCGAATGTGAACTTTTTTAGAAATACACAGGGTGTCCCATAAACTTTTTTTAAAATTTGGGGTTAAAATATACATTTCATTTTGTTTTCTGAAATCTTTGTAACCCATTAATTAAACAATCTAATATCGGTTCCGATTAATCATCCAGAAAACCTGATTTTGAAAAAATGTTTACTAATTCAACGTGTCACACTGTAGAGTGTGTTCCAAATTCGAGGCATCATTGGGATAGATAAACGGTTAAATTGTGGTAAAGTTTAAGGAAACAACAATTACAGTATGTTTGAAATAGACAGATGCCCGGTTGCAAGAATGCTAATCAAATCTCTCATCATGTGATGGTTGATTAAAAAATGATGAACTATCAATGGGAACCCGGTTGCACGAACAAAATAATGGTCGATTAATTGTTCATCATTGCAGGTACGTATCCGTTGCAATTTGATGTGTATACTCTAACTAAAGTCAGTGTGATGACCTTTAAAATAAAGCAATGTTGTCAGATATATTTTCTAAAATTGTTAGGCTCGCTACACAAATGTTCCTCTTACTTCAGTAAACTGTTAGTTCGTGATGTTATAAGAAAGCTAGTTTGGAAATATTTTTAAAAAAATACATAATGTAAATTTATTAGTAAACATTGGATAAAGTCGCTAGAAATTACTGAAAAAAAGAAAAATTAATTAAAACCACTTTTTATATGTTACTATATTTAAGAAAATTTTGAAGAGTTGGAACGTAGAAGCACGTGCAGTGAAGACTTGGAAACAACCAATCATCAACTGCAGTATTCATCGTAATATAACGAAATAACCGAAGTATATTCCGTTTGACGATTTTCGCGGAAAAAATTCTACGGTCTTGAGGGTGTTCGGGGGGGTTGTGTTGTGGTTCGGCTTATAATCCATTAGTATCATTCAGTGTCGGGTGTGAATTTTGTTTTAAAGAAATATTTGAAATATTTAAATAATTGTGGATTTAAATATAAGAAATAGATAATCGAATGGTAATAATGGAGTTTCGGCGTATCGCTGAACTTAGACAGGAGTATTTGCTCAAAATAAAAGGGTACCGTGATTCAAATAGAACTATAATTTATTTAGACGAAACTTGGTTTGATACGAATGATGTCAGGTGTTTATTCATTTATTTGTTATTCAAACAATCCTTACGGTTTTATTACATGAATAAGTATATAAAATAAAATACATTTTAACTTAATATGTAAGAAAATAGTAGTAATGGTGATTATATTATAATTAAAACTGTATGAGGATATACATCCACCTTTAAAATATGGTTGGGTTGACGATACAAAAAACTGTTCTTTACTTTTTGTTCTAGAAGAAAGAATTTTGTATGCAGGTTAATTTTTTTCATTCAAATTGATATAGTAGATTAACATTATTTCACAATATTCGAATTTATAAAAAATTTATATGCACGCCATTGGGCGGCTTTTTCCTTCAAAGGGATTAAAAATATGGGTCATCACATTCACTTTGGAAGAACTTTAAATGATGGTTGATTTGAAGAATTAACGAGTTGTTATTTCATTGATTAGCTGTTAATCATTCATCATTTTTAATAAGCGTTCTTGCAACCGGGCAATAAGTTTAACAACCCACTGTATAAAATATTTTTGAGCATTTTTATTTTGATTATTTTTTTCATCCTTTATAAACTGGATAGATGTGGATTTTCTCTTTCTTAAAAACCACCCAGTATATATTTTTTTGATGCTCAGTATACATATCAGCCCGCGGGAACATCACCTTGTAAATTCGATTTTTTTAAAACGTTTTCGACCCCATTAAACCATTCCTCACCTTATTATCAACTACCGACCTCCCTACTCTCAGATATAAAAATTATACCAATTTATTTGAGCATTGAAAAGAGTAATTTGTAAATTTTTGTTGTAGTCACTCTTCATGTTATAATACAGAGTGTCCAGAAACTCTCCTGCCAAACGGAAACTACAGTTAATAGAGGTGATTTTAAGTCGATTTAGCTCAAATTACCTTAATTAATCCGAAAACGCTTGTGATGGATCTGAAAAAAATGTATTTACAGTAAACGACTGTTTTGTAACTGTTCATTGATTATACCAAGTTTGAATATTTGTAACGGTATTTTTGAATAATTTGAAGAAAACTCATATGAGGACGTCTTCTTCAAAGGGCTGTAGCTCCCTTAGGAAAAATTTTCGGATTAAGGTAAATTGTGCTAAATCGACTTAAAATCACCTCTAGTAACTGTAGTTTCCATTTGGCAGGAGAGTTTCTGGACACTCTGTATATTCAACGGGATAGAGGGAATATTTTTAAAGTTTCGAAGAAATATATACAGAAAAAATGGTGTATACTAAAAATGTAATAAAATAAAACCTTTAATAGTCTATTTGAAAATGTATGATGGCACAAATTTAATAGATACCCAATAATAGCTATCAATGTCTATCAATAATTTGACAATTTAAATATTATTTTAAAATAGAGTAATAGAAGAAGCAAGTACATCTGTGCCACTGACCACATCCTCTTGGTATCTTTCTTGTGGTATATTAATTATTTTGTTGGTTTTTGATGGGAAATTAAACCAACAAAATCTATAATACACTTTTCAAATTTAAAAAAGAATTTATTAACCGTGAAAGAACAAAGTAAACACGTAAATACAGTAAACCACTACATTTTTATTTTATACCAAATATTCATAAATAAAATGTATTGTTAATACCAATTTGTAGCACTATTTAATTCACCATGCAACAAATTATCATATCGTATAATATTAAACATTATGGAACCAGCACGTAGGAATGTTATAAAATTTAAACTTCAACAAAAATCATTATAGCTAGTTTTGATATACCTAGTTAGTCTTTTTACAAATCTACCAGTTCAAAAAACAATAAAGAGAAATTAAAATTAGATACAGATGCTTATAAAACAAATCAGATTAATAATATAAAAAGCAAGAATAACAGAATTGTAAAAAAATTATGTATAACAAAAAAGATTTTGGTTTTGGGATCTTGCCTCTCACCAATTTTATCCCAATACCTGGCTGTAGAGATTTGTACAATGCCTTAGAATAAACATAAATCAAGCAGGGAAGTCTGAAAATAATTATTTACCATTTTTAAATATTCTTATAAAAAACATCCACAGGATATGAAATAAGTGTAGACCTCAAACCAACACACACTGATAAGTTTGAAAACTTTGAGTCCAGTCGTTTTATAAGCATAAAAAGAGGGATTTCTTCTAATTATTAATAGGCCAATCGGTAGGGGTCACAACTACAAGTAATTAGCAATACGGCTGATTTTTTTCCAATACCTGACTGTAGAGATTTGTACAATATGGCCTTAGAATAAACATAAATCAAGCAGGGAAGTCCGAAAATAATTATTTACCATTTTTAAATATTCTTATAAAAAACATCCACAGGATACGAAATAAGTGTAGACCTCAAACCAACACACACTGATAAGTTTGAAAATTTTGAGGCCAGTCGTTTTATAAGCATAAAAAGAGGGATTTCTTCTAATTATTAATAGGCCAATCGGTAGGGGTCACAACTACAAGTAATTAGCAATACGGCTGATTTTTTTTTATAAGTACCTTAAAGTATGTAGATTAATATAAAAAAAAGTTTACCAGTCTATCGATTTCCCAAATTTAAAAAAAAATCAAATAACTTTTTTTTTTCGAAATTCTTTAATATTTTGTCCTGGGAGGAAGGTAGAGAAAAATAAAAAACACCACCGAGTAGGGGAAGTGTTTTGCAATAAAAAAGGTCTCTTGCATTTTTTTCGACCGAGTAATGGTTTGTCCGGAAAAAATTCGGTAAACTAAGTATGTTTGGTGGTGTAATTGCGAAATGATCTTCTGAGCGATCGTCAGAGGAATCCATCTTTATAATTATATGTACCTATCTATTCCGTTTTCTAAAAAAGAATCTAAAATAACATCATAGTTTACTAAAAATGTTCAATAGATACTTAAATATAAATAATTTTGCTCACCCTAGGTATAGTCGGAAGATCTCAATTTAAATTTCAAATGTCAGATTCAATGCACGAAGAAACGTCACAGCCAACTTATAGGTATAACTACATACAAATTGGCACTTTTTCTTGTGGGTCTAAAGTACTTACTTTACGCACGGTAGTAGAAAAAAATATTTTCAATACCCAATAATAATAACTTAAACATAATTTTCAAAAACTTAACAATACCATATGATTTTGTAATTATTCACTTAATTACAGTTTCCTGTATTAAACTATTTTATTTGACACCTAATACTATATGAATTTAGACGAAAAAAATTCGGCAAAGGAAACGAACACGTGGTTAAGATTTGCAATTGATTTTGGATAAACTTTACCTTACCCTATTTCTTTTTCCATAGGAGCAGAGTGCCTTATTATTTATTCAAAAGTACCATGAATATAAGGTAATACATTATTTTTTTCTATGTGGAATAAAATGATAAAACAGGTCGGCTTTACCAAAATTATATCGACACGTCCTGTATCGCCTCAAATACAATAGGGTCGTAAAGTTCGGCACAATGATTAAGGATTGATTAATATGATAAGCCGGTCGCCAGTGTCGTGCAGTCAGTTTAAGGGTTTTGCCGAGTAGGGATAGTGTTTTTTTCATTATGTTAAATAATTTTGTATTAGGATAAATTTATATTGTGTAGATATTGTATAAAATTTAATTTGTAAAAAAATACATCATTTGTGATATAAAGAAATGTCAGTTTGAAAAAATGTTTTTAAACATAGCCATCAGGGGGAAAAGATGGAAATTGAAGGTGGGTAGTGATGGTGATTATGATTACTTGGGATAGAAAGATATTTTTGACAGGAGAGAATAATTAGAAATAAAATCAATATTAAAATAACCGATTGAATATTTAAAAAAGAAAGAAGAAGTAATCATGCAAATAATATAAAAATTGGAGACCAAAATTATATTACACAGGACGTATTTGGCGAATTTGATTGACAGTATTCAGAACAGGAAAGTAAAATTTCAATCATTTAAATTACCAATAAATTTGAACAAATACTAGAAAAAACATTTGGAAATAATAATAATAGAAAATAGCTTTTTGAAAACCGGAGTAGTATCGAAATTTGTCATATAGTTTAGAACGGAATAAAATAGAATATTTAATATTTAATAGAAATGAGAAATTTTGTTGGAAACATAAATCAATTCTTAAAAAAGGAAAATTAATAAGAATAATAATCAATTTAGAGAGTTAAAGTTTGTAATGTTTACTTGAAATGAAAAAATAATTTTAATATTGAACCAAAAACCCTGAGATAAGAATTTTTGTAATAAATTAACAATTAAAATTAAATAAATAATAAAATTAATATAGAATTACATAAAAATTAATACAACAAAAGTAAAATATCATAAACTAATAGAGCAATTATATAAAATCAATATAATTTATCATATACCAAAAGATAACTACCTAATTATATTAAATATTGCACAATTCAAGTACCTATCTACATTTATAGCTACCTGTTATACTTTGTGACCGCATATAACTGTCAAAACTTTCATTGTTTAAAATACCTAGTTAATACCACAATTTAAAATGGGCTCTTAATACACACTACATTCCTAATAATATGATACTTGCCTAACTTTTGCACTATAAAATAAACTCGACAAATGAAACCATTCAGGTCTTTACCGAAAAATGTAACGCCAATGGTTTATTGCCACTTTATGGCTATCGACCCTTTCTTGTGCTCCTATGCAATAGGAAATCTAGAGACATGGAACTCTATAATATTAAACGAGCCCAATAATAAAAAACGAGAAGTCGAGGAAAGTGCTTCAACACAACTAAAGAGAAATGTGTAGCTAACTTTTCATCACAACGTAGTCTGACTAGCACTACTGAACCGGTTGGAAATAAAAATATCAAAAAACGTTGTAGTTTAAGTTCTCATCAAAAATAAACAAAACAATCCTCTTGGTAGTTGTAATTACATTTAGATTTTATGCTGTTATTACGTTTTTATTGTGTCTAGTGTTGTTCGGGATGAACTGAAAGTCCCACTACAATTTTTGTAATCTGATAGATGAGGTCGTTAAATAATTATACACATGTCTTATGAACCAACCTATGGGAAAAAACTTTAAACCGCTACCATAAATATTGTGCGCTTTAAATCATTTTCAAATAGACTATAATTCGAAAAAAACGTGCCGCTAGTCCTACCACCTACAGCAGAGTAGTTTTTAACTCTTCCATTATTTATAGTCAAATTGGCAGTTATATTTTAAAAGTCTTGAAAATTAGTGTATTTACAATAAGAGCATGATTTTTTACTAGGGACGCCCTGTATAGATTATATAAAACTCGAATTTTACTTTTCCATGCGAAATTTTTTCGTTATTTACGCTTTAAGCATCTTTTTTCTCTTGAAATATTTAATTGTTACCTGATATGTCCGGAATCGCCGCTACTGCTTTGCCTGCTATGCGAATGGGAGTGAATACTGCTATAACCGGAAGCTTTCGATAGTTGACTAGTGTTTGAAGAGTTCCTAGAGTGGCCGTGTTCGCCGCACAAAGCCACATCTTGTTGTTCGTGGTCCGAGGGCGGGAGAATCGATGGTACGGAAGAGAATGGATGATTTTCGTTGATGTAATCGGGAGTAATCGATACGGGGGCGTTGTTTTCGGTTAGTGTTTGACCTATCACTAATTCTGAAAAATAAAAATAATTCAAAAACCTGTAAGCCACTGTTTAAAATTCAGTTTTTTCAAGTGGAACCACCAACTAAAATTGATTTTGCGCACGTCACTGAACTCTTGATGAACTTAACAAAGGAGCCATTATGGATTATCCCCTAATGACTTTTCGATAACAATTTGAGGCGTAGGTACATAGATCAGTTTAGTTTTTGCATTCGTGTTAGTAAGTTCGTCCGATTTCTAAAATGGAACAAATGCTGAGTGAAAAGAACAAAACGCTATTAATAATAGAAGGAGCTAAATTTCGCAAAGGAAGAATCCTTGTTTCTGGCAAAACTCATTGGCGTTGCACAAATAAAAATTGCAAAGCCAAATTCTATATCATTAATGAGAAGGATGTCATCGACAGGGATCTCATCCATAATCATGATATAGGTTCCGCAAAACTGTGTCGTGAAAAAATCAGTAACAGCCTAAAAAGGAAAGCTAAACAAAAAATATCAGTTACACCATTGAAAGTGATACATAAGGAGATAAAAGGTAAGAAATGTCAATGTGCTTAGGCATAAAGGGGTTAATATATTCTTATATTGTTCAGAAACCCCCGAAGTTCTTCAAGAACTTACATTAGTCGACATAGGATACATACGGAAGAACTTATACAATGCGCGTCGAGCATATTTGCCTGCGTTGCCGAAAAGCGTGCAGGGCGTTCAAGAAGCACTAGACTCGATGTCTACTAAAACGATACAAGAAGAAAGTTTTTTAATAACAAACGATCGAGAAAATAACATTGTAATATTTTCATACTTCACAAATTTAAATTTTTTGTGTTCTGTAGAAGTAATGTACCAGCGGTTTTTGCATTACTTCCATCTAAAGCCACTTCTACTTATGTTAAACTGTTTTCAACAATTCAGATGGAATGTTCAAAATTTGAATTAACGTTGAATCCAAAGAAAATAGTTGTAGATTTTGAAGATGGAATACATTCAGCGCTGTATACGGTTTTCCTGTATCTGAAATAAAAGGATGCATTTTTCATTTAAAACAGGCCTGGTACCGGAAAATTCTCCAATTAGGGTTGTCCGTAGAATATCGTAATCAAATATCGGAAGTTGGAAAATGGCTAAAACATTTGTTTGGTTTACCTTATTTGCAACCAGAGTAAGTAAGTGACATGTTTTGCTTTGAAATGATGGCTGAAAAACCCGATGGTGATGCTATCACGAAATTTGGTGATTATTTAATTAATACGTATATAGATGAAAATTCAAGATTTCCTCTAAAGTTATGGGCAAAAATGTCCCCAAGGGGTTTTCGCTCTACAAACGCTTGCGAATCATTTCATTCGCATTCTAATGCAAGTTTCTACACTTCCCATCCAAATATTTTTAATTTTATACAATTATTAATTACATCTCAAAAAATGTCCTATATAAAAATAGTAAGTGCAAATACCTGTACAAATAAAGTATTGCGTACAAGAACTCAAAAGAAAGTCGAGTTCTTGGACCAACAAATAAGTTTAGATAAAAATAAATTGATAGATTTAAGCACTTATGTAAAATCAATATATTACCACAATTTACCCAAATAATTTGTTTTTATTATATTTTGGAGAATAAAATTTTGTTTCTGTATAATGTAGGTATTTAATAGAATGATAATGATAGTCTGTTTGTACATAATGAAATATCAGTTTACAAGAAGTGTTCTTTTCATCAACTTTTATTCGTTGATTATATCAGAAAGAAAAAGTTTTGAGGTTTACCGGACTAAGGATACAATTTGACCGCTGTGCGCAATTTACCTATACAGAGACTTAATCCCCTGGCTGCAACTACCTGACGAACCCTTCCCAAAGTTGGGAAACTTCTTGACCACTGTGCGCAATTTACCTACGCCCTCGGTAGTACTACTGAAGTTGTTAATATTCAAAATGGTTCTGATTTTGAAAAATTAATTTACAAACCATAAAATTTACAACCAAATTCAAGAAAATGTTCTTAGTAGACCCACTAAAAATTGATATTATCTACGTCAATTAACCATTGACCATCCTCCGGTAGTACCATCAAAGTTATTAATATTTATTAAACATAAAAATATCAAATTAAAAACTATAACAATAAAAGTTTAAGGAAATTTCTCAGTGAACCCCATGAAAGAGTTATATTAACTACGATATTAAAACCATTGAACATCAATCAGTAGTTCCATTAGATATTAATGTATGTCAAAAGCAGATCTAAATCTACTTTTGTAACCCAAAAATAAAAAACCGTAAAGATTCTCAAAGAGTATACCCTAAAAAATGTATATTACATAAGCCAATGAACCATTGACCATCATCCGGCAGTACCATTAAAGTTATTGATATTTGTCAAAAGTGGCCCTGAATCTACTTTTGAAAACAAAAATTAACAACTAGTTTGAAATTTGAATGAAAATTTTTTTAGAAAACCCCCTAAAAATTGATATTACATATCCCAATAATTATCCATTGACCATCATTCCGTAGTATAGTTGGTCTGGACGCACACGAATTCCCGTCAGGATAACCAGTCTACCGGTTTCATAATTACGGTACGTTCGAGTTCCCGTCAGGGTGAAAACTGAACTGTCCAAAAGGTGTTTATGGTAATTGCGGTAAATTTTCTGAATCATTTGATATTCAGCCATGTATTTATTGCCCCCTTAGCCACCCCAATAGGTTATTCAATTTTTCCATTAGAATTCAGGTTTACGATTTACTGGAATTTTCGGAACTATTCAGTTTACTTGGTAGCGGATTAAATAAACTGGACGGCAATTCGAGTGCGGGATTAAGATACCTGCAAGTGTCGGACGGGAACTCGTGTGTATTATATTAGTAATTAAGAAACCTTACGGGAATTCGTGTGCACCGGTTGGTTTCATGCTAAATGGTATTGGCTAAACGATTATAATAAAACCAATTGGACCCTTAAGTTTTAAAACCCGAGAAAGCCACCTTGACCTTCGCATCATAATAATATGAAAGCAGGTTACTGACCACTGAACTGAATATAGAGTAGAATTGTACATTTAAATGAATTACTTGTATATCTTCTATATTATGCAAAATATAATTCAAATTACTTAAGTTCGACCCTGTAGCACATTTGCATCTACATATAGTAGTGAGTAAAATTAGTTTACACTGTTTCACAAAAAAATAACAGTATGCAGCAAGGTGTCTTTGAGGATTAAAAAACCGAAAAGATAGAAAAAAGACATAAATCATTTCTAGTCTTGACCTACCTACAAGCGAACAATTGATTCTCATTGGTGCAATATGTAGCTTCCGATTGGTCTATGAAAAATGTACTCGAATTGTTAGTCCACATGGACTGTTAACGTCTCAGGGTGGGTTTAGTTCATTTCTGTTATTTACGAGATATTGTTTTATTGACTAAAACTATTTTGTTGGTAATAATCAAAATTATGGCTTTTTGGCGACCACTCGAAGATGAAGATATTGTTATAGGCACCGAACAATGAATATACTAGAAGAGTGAACAGACGTATTATTCTATGCCAACATAAACAATGTCAAAGTTTATTTATTCATTCTGCTTGATTCCATGTCGCAGTGAATATAATAAGTTGTTTGATTGTTGTATGTAGAAAAAATTAATATTTTATTGTTAAAATTTTTTACCAAAGGTTTTGAAATTTCTGAAAGTGGAGAGTAGGGATTTGAGACAATAGACAAAAAGATATTTGGTATGTTCTAGTCGCTATCTACGCAAAAAATCATACAAAATATGTACAGGCAACTAAAACAAGAAAATAATTGACAAAAGTTTTTAAAAAATCCATTATTACAGTTATCGGTAAAAATGCTATTCATCGGAAAAAGAGAGTACAGAAATCGCTAGTGCGTCGGGATCCTGTAATAATTTTGTCTAAAACCGGCTCTGCTTCTGCTTGCAGATTTATTTATCTCGCCAACAAATTGTGAAACGGTGCAAATTAATTTTACTCACAACTATACTTGATGATTTTCTACACCAGGTAGTTTATTGCAGTTGATAAGCCAATACCATTTAGCGTGAAACTTATTATACCATCAAAGTAAAAACACACTTCCTATTGAAATTTTCTGTGCATTTCCATTTTTCAAAAGAAAAAACTGAAATAAGTTTTTTTCCCATACAGAACATTACAAATACCTAATTTTTGTATTTGCATATCCAAAAACTGACAAAGTAAAAAGTGTGCAAACATGTCACAAATAATGGTTGGTTGGTTGGTTGGTAATCAGACGAAACAGGCCGGTTTGGTGGACCCCAACACTGCAGCCGTTGTCTTATTGTTTGTCTGCTGGTCCGTGAGAAGATTTGTGACCTTGATGAGATCTAGAAGTCTCTTCACAGTATCTCTTTTGGTGAGGTTGGATACTCTGTCTATACCTCCACCAACGTAGAGCCTCACATTCGACGAAGATTACATGGATGGCTGTTTCGTCCTCCTCACCATATAATCTACATATAGGTTCTTCTTGGAAGATCCCCATTGTGTTAATTATGCGTGGTCATTAAGGCGTGTACTTTGTTTCACCTTAGGGGTGTATACTTATTCCCGAGACTGGCCGAATGCTCATTGCCCCCCTATTTTAACTGCTGTTGCCAGAAGCGCAGATTAATTTGTACAAATGATATTTTTGTCTCGTTATCGTTGACTTTTTTCGAGGGTGGAAATACAGCACGTTTGTACCAGCATTACGCCAAATAATCTTAGAGATATGAGATCAAATCTTTATCACAGATTTGGTTATTGTCTGGCACAGGAAGGTGGTTTATTTGAGCACTTAATTCATTAGATAAAATCGGTCCGTGAGAAGATTTGTGACCTTGATGAGATCTTATTCCATAAATCTGAAAACGGACCTCCCTTAAAACTTTTACTTATTACAATATGCAATAAATCGGTATATCAGATGATGGGCCGATGTAATTTGGGCGCTAAAGGATTAATGCACTTTTTACAACATGTGTGTTAAGACCGAAGGGTCATTTTAATCCTGTGTATTTTGGGCGCTAACCGACTGAGTACGTGATTTATGAAATACAGTTATTTATTAAATCACCGACATTTATAAAATATATATTTTTGTAAAGTAAATTATAATAATTTTCAATAATAACCCAACCAAACCTACCCCTACCAAACCACCTTCGTATTTTATTAAGATAAGAGTTATTTTATGACTCGACCTACCTGCACTTCTTATCGGCGATAATACATGTCGGATTATCTACCCTTCTTGGTCAGACAGGTAAAGAAGGATGGTCAGCGCCTAAATTACACCCGCTGCAGATGATTCAGACAATTTACCGCAATTACCAGTAACACCTTTTGGACAGGTCAGTTTTCATTCTGACGGGAACTCGAGTGACGGCTTAACGTACCCTAATAATGAAACAGGTAGACTGGTTATCCTGACGGGAATTCGTGTGCGTCCGTTTTCACAGGCCGCAGTGTCCGGTCGTAAGGCCGGTTACCAGCCTGATATCTCTCCTATTTAACTTTCGGATTTCTCCAGTAAGTTTTGGTAAGTATGGGTTGTTTAACCATCAGTTTACTGTGTTCGAGCTTCGAAATTGTTTGCCAGTATTTAAGGTGTTGTTTGTGCACCCACTGGTTTAATGTGGTTCTTACCGAAGCCTTTGTTACACCGGTTGCCGGCCCTTCTCGTGCTAGGGCGTCTGCTTTTTCATTCCCTTCAATACCCTTGTCACCTTGGCACCCATTTTATCACAAATAATATTATTTAAAAAGATATATTATAAAACGTTTGTTTTTTATTTGTGTGATCCACTGTGCATGGGTGTAGGTAGCAAAGACAAACATTTTATTTTCCATGCAACCTTTAGAACTTTTTAACGAATTCTGTATGAAAAGTAGCACAGGTTAAATTTTCAAAGTAGGTAATTAGGATAATTTTTTTTTAGAAACTATCAACATTAAAATTTAGAAGCTATTTTATTAGTCAATCTATCATCAAATCGTAATTCATCCAATTAAACAGCCATAAAAAAACATGTTTTTCATTAAAACTCATCAAATCGACCGAGTCTAAAAATACTTTTTAAATAATGAGGATTTATTCAATCTAGATTTTACCGAGGATAATTTAACGAAAGCATTCGTCATTCGAATCAGAAATAACTACTCCTCGGGTTATACTACTGCTGATTGGCAATTCTGGAGTTGTCACGTAAAATATGACGTCTCTATTATGACATATTTAGCATAAACTTGGAAGATCATAGTTTTTATTGACAAATTAATTGTAATAAATAACAAATTACACAACAGAAATATAACGTAATATATAACTCGACCGGCTTCACAAACTATATTTGCATCGACAGGAGTGAATGATAGAAATTTATATTAAGTAAATAAGATAACGAATTTTCATATATCGTCGGTCCAATGCCAAAACCATGTATGTGCAAAATTGGTCACCACCATGAAGAAAGCTTTGTTTTAGTTGACGTAAAACATATTGTGCAGCTATCTAATCGTATATCCCCTTTAAGTTATGTTGCGGAGCTAAACTCTGAAAGGAATTAATATTATTTGTCCACGACCACTTAATAATAAGTCGATATTTTACCTCCTAACAAAAAGTAATAGGTACCCATATATCTACTACAGTGAATTATGGTTCATAATATTCACGCTTTTGCATTTAAATAGCATATACAGATTGCGTAAATTACATCCGAACCGTCCGGATTACACAAGAGAGAAAGAATAATTATGCGTGGTCATTAAGGTGTGTACTTTGTTTCACCTTAGGGGTGTATACTTATTCCCGAGACTGGCCGAATGCTCATTGCCCCCCTATTTTAACTGCTGTTGCCAGAAGCGCAGATTAATTTGTACAAATGATATTTTTGTCTCGTTATCGTTGACTTTTTTTCGAGGGTGAAAATACAGCACGTTTATGCCAGCATTACGCCAAATAATCTTAGAGATATGAGATCAAATCTTTATCACAGATTTGGTTATTATCTGGCACAGGAAGGTGGTTTATTTGAGCACTTAATTCATTAAAATTATGTTTACCTTTAGAATGGATTTTTATTTTTATTTTTCCAGGAAGTTTATATTTTATGTTTAGAATAGGTGTAGGTACCTAACTACTTATTTTATTTTTTCAATTTAATTTATTAATGGAAGGGATTTTTAGTTTATTATTTATGGTTCTCGCAAGAAATGCTGTTTTATTTTCAAGTTACAATGGCTAAAATAATATCCTATTGTAGTTAGAAATTGTCAACTTGGTCTTAAATGATCATGTTGACAAAAATGAATTTTAAGATGTAGAGGTTACGTAATAACGATTGTATTTTTTTATTTCTTTAACACCCTCACTCCTTCCATGTTGGGAGCATACTGAATACCACCAACTAGTGAATTCTCTCTGTAAAGGACCATTCGGCCAGTCTCGGGAAATAAGTATACACCCCTAAGATGAAACAAAGTGATGACCGCGCACAGTTATTCTTTCTCTCTCTTTCATATATCCTTGTCGTACTTGTGTAATCCGAGGCCAGGGTTCCGATGTTATTTACGCAATATGTATGTCACTATGACAACATTCCGGCTAGAGATGGGGGTACAATATGAAATAAATTGTTAAATCTGCGTATTTTTTTAGGAAATTTGTTTCTGAAATATATCGTATCGATAAAATATCGAAATTTTTAGTATTGATAAATTAACTCCAACGTTAAAATGTCATATACCTGGAAATGTTATTGTCACTTTGACAACCTTTTTTATCGGATAAAAACTTCTCTTGCTCAATATCTAGTAAGCGGATGTCACTTTTACACAATGACAATGAGTCGCAAGTTTGGTTACTTATAATTTCACAGCAATTAAGTGTTGGCAAAACTGCAAAAACTGTCAATTAGTCTGTCAGATTTTTGTTGTTGTTCATCCATATATTCTGTAGTTTATTGTATTAATAAAGATAATTATTGTTGTTGTTCATCCATCCATATATTCTGTCGTTAATTTATCTTGCCAAAAAACACTCGAGTTTTTCTTTTATCAGATAAATTTCTCTTTAACTCAAAGTTTTGCCAATCACTAAATTTGCTCGAAAAACTGACATTAGATAAAATCGGTCCACCTTCGGTGTCGCGATTGTATCATGTCAGTTTTTCTCGTAAAATTAGTGATTGTCAAAACTGCTTCGTTGCAAAGAGAAATTTATCCGATAAAAAAAAGCTCTTGTGTTTTTACTGTTGATAACGATATTTCCTAAATTATAACTTTAAATGAATTTTTTTATCGTCAATTAAGTAAGCATTTTAAATTATAATATTGACTGGGCTATGACGGTATACTCTTAGTCTTAGAGTCAAACAAAAAGCCGACAACTTCAAGTTCGCATTATATCTTTTACGTCAATCATACTATGCCAAAGTAGCGAATGTATCACGTAAGTTAGTGTGCTTACAATTATTATCCAACAGCAAGGAAACGAATGTGCAAGTTTCGTGTTTTTGGCATTGAAAATGTTGACACAATTAATTTGAAAGTGGTTCTTTCGTGAATTTGGCTTTTTAAACTTTGTCAAGTATAAACTTAAATGTAACAGTTTCGTGTATTTAGCTTTGTTGTGAAACGTGTAGAATTCGATATTTTGTTACAATGGAAATGCATAAGCTTATCTGAATGAGGCTTTCAAAACATTTTCCTAAAAATAAAATTATAGGTGGGCTTTAAACTGTTCAAGTAGGGCCTATAAATACTAATAAATAATATAAATACGGTAAAAAACTGATTTTTCACAGCAAACTGAAACTTTTAAACGCTTATATTTAAGAATATCGATTTTGCACATTCATGGTTTTGACACTGGACCGACGATATGTAACTTAATATATATGTAATATTGAGATATTTCATGATGTAAGATATCACTTACAGTATAGGTAAACATTATACAGAGCATTTCAATGAAAACTATCCACGCCACATAATTCTGAAGTCGTCACTTTTACGAAAAAATGAAAAAAAAAACGCAATTTTTTAAATCGAACACCCTATACATTATTACATTGTTGGATTCTCCTCTAGAGGGTTACAAAAATGTATAATACATAAGTGAAAAGTCCATCAGTGGAGAGTTAGAGAAGGGGGATTGATAACTATGGTTATCAATTACTAACCATTTCTTGCAAAATATGTCTTATAATAAACTTAAGGTAGTTTGTAATTTTTACACAATGAAAAAAATAGTTTCCTTTAACTTACCCGACGACAAAAGCGCCGGTCTTTTCTTTGGTAAACTTCCAAATCCTGAGCTACCACTGGCTATGGAGCCCGCAAGAGAACCACTAGAAAATTCGTCTGGTCTTTGTTCGGAGTTCGTTTCTTCAACATTCACTTGTTTGTGCTTCAACGAAGGTGACGGCCTGAAATGAGGAAAAAAAACCTATTAATATTACAAAAGAGAGTTTTTTTGTTTGTTACGCTCACTCACTCAACCGAAAATCATTAAATTTTGTACACACATTGCCAGTGGTACAGAAAAAAATTTGATCCCGACGGATTGAAGAATTAGTTTCATATGATCATCCAGCACATTTCAACTTAGCATCCCGACATTATTTATCTTTTGTAGTGAGATATCCCAATAACGCATGTTTTCAATTTTTCTAAACTAAATTTTATCCAAATTATTTAATTTTCGATGGTCTTTAAGGCAAAACGAGCCATGCTACGAGAATACTGAATTTGAACAGAAATTTTTAATCCCATCGATGGCAAACGCTGCCCAATGGCGTGCATATACATATATTTTGTCCACGACTATTTGATAATTTTTACATTTTACGTGTGTTTCTTCAAGTATAATGACGTACATTATGCACCAGTGAATAATAGGTGTGGATAATGAACAGGTCACATGACACATAATTATATTGTATACAAATGACATAATATATTATTTAAAAATTTTCACCGCGGCGGGGATTCGATCCTATGTCTAAAATTCCTCATTTAACCGCCGTAAAACCATCAGCCTACGAAGATATGTATGATGGTTTATCAAGCTGTTGAATATATACGAGTAGATCGTTTTATATGCAGTTTTTATCTAGTGTGTATGTCAAAAGCAAAAGTGACGTTTTATTGTATATTTATTGCTAATTTCAATAACTATACTGTTGTTTAATTTATATTACTAGAAATTTTAATATGGAAAGTGAATTAGACAGTGAATTGAATGTTACCCCGCCAAACATAAGAGAAGTAGCACAAAAATAGTCTCCTTAAATTTACTGCTAGAAAAATCGAAAAATAAATGTAATAACAAGTAAGTAATTAATAGTCGTGGACAAAATATAATATTTTACTCGCAAATAATGGCTATTATTCACTCAGGTGTTTATGTCATAAACGCACCATTCGTGAATAATAGCCATCATTATATGCTTGTTGAATAATATACTATTATACATTATTAGATTTCCGCGATAGATCATCTCTCTAAAATTAGTCATTTAAGAACCAGAAAAAATGTGTGAAATCCTACATTATACATACGTTAAAAAGCGTGCGTAAATGAATAACGCTTTTATATGGGACTTTCATTATAACACCCAAAAGCGTGCGTAAATGACCAATGCTTTTTAAATGGGGTTTTCATTTTAACACTCTATTTTAGCTACGTAATTATCTAGTTGCCTTGAATTCAGTCGTTTGTTGTATAAACTTTTGTGCTGTCAGTAAATTTGACAGAATTGTCAGACAGTGAAAAATATTTTCTGTTATATTTAAAATTAAAATTACACTTAGTTTAAATGGAGGAACTTCGAGAAGAATGCATTTCTTCGGATTGCACACCACCTGGTTCCACAGAAATCTCAAAAAATTTACACGAAATCTTATGCTGATTTTTTAGATTGGTGTAACAATAAAAAAGTCAAGAATTACATCGAAAATGTTGTAATAGAAAATTCTTCAATCTCACAACCCAAATCGAACGATTTCATCGATATTGATACACCTTCAACATCAAATTTCACATCCCAATTATTGTCTTGTAATCAAGTTACTTTAAAAAAAGACAAATTACCCAATGTTATAATTAATTAGTAATTTAAATAATTGTCCTCGTTCTACTGTGAATATTAATTTAAATAATTAGAATTCGTTGTGTATATATATTTGTTTATAGAAAATTTATTTTTATGTTTTTTAACCCCTTCAGAGCACATTTTTTTATTTTTTCTTCATCTGGTCGTAGATAAAGTTTTGTATGACACTTGTGCGTGAAGTACTTTTGCGCACTCGTTGCGAAAAAGTATAACTTCACGCACTTGTATCATAAATAACTATTTCTACTCCTATACTATAAGTTGTTAATTAAATGCTAATTTTCAGTTTCATAATGATACTCATAACACTGGTTTTCATTATAAAACTGAAAAATTGACCAATATAAATCTAGATTTTTAAATAACCAAGTAGGCAGACCCAATATTTCCTGTAAAATGTTTGACAGTTTCTAAGAGATTCGTGTGTTTTATGACAGTTTAAATCTTTTGCGTTAGTTTTTAAAAGAAATATCGAGCATCAGACCAAAAATACTTAATGACCAAAGTAAATACATACTTAAACTTATTAATTTTTCTTTAAAATAATTTATTACTATACTCTATTTCCTATTGCATAGGAGCACAAATAAGGGTCGACACCCATAAAAGGGCAATAAACCATTGGCGTTACATTTTTCGGTAAAGACCCATTTGTCGGGTTTATTTAATAGTGCAAAATTTGGGCAAGTTTCATATCTTTAGTAACTTATTATTACAGTATTAAGAGCCGATTTTACGGAGACCATTCAATTGGGCCAAAATACCTGCTATAATCCTTGAAAATGGGTATTAACTGACTGCACGACACTGGCCACCGTCTTATCATATTATTGAATCCCCATCCATTGCTGTGAAATTTACGACCCTATTGTATTTGAGACGATACAGGACGTGTCGATTTAATTTTGGTAAAAACAAAGTGTTTTATCATTTTATTCCACATAGAAAAAAAGAAAGACTCCATATTTTTAGTACTTTTGAATAAATAATGAGGCACTTTGCTCCTACGGAAAAGGAAATACAGTACTTTGTATAACAGTAACATACCTATATACGCTTTATGCTATTAGTTCAACAATATGGGCCCGTAGCACAGTGAGTAAAGGCGCCGCATAAGGTTGTTTTCGAACTGTACATGCTGGGTTCGAGACTCGGTTAGTGAATTTTTTAATATTCATTTCAAATCAAATTTCTTGTTCGTAGAAAAAATAGTGTATGCAACTCTCATGTAATGGTTATTACATGATCTGTAAGACGCAGTCGCGGTTGAATGCTTATAATACCGAACAGAACATTGATGATTAGGAACCGCTGTAGCGCAGGGCTTAGCCTAAGGGCTTGTAACTAAGGGGTCCCGGGTTCGAGTCCCGGTGGTTTAGATTTTTCAATTTTCAGAATATATAGCTTATAGATCGTTGCATAATATACTATTATAAAACTGACGTTCAGCAAATAGTTATAATAAAACCAAACATACACATTTCAACATAACAAAAGTCACATAACCACATAAACACTTATTTTAATTGGAACTCCCTGTATTTTATATTATCTTCAAAAGCCACTCACGAAATACGTTCCCTTTTGTTGAACATTCCTTAATAGTTCCAAATACAAAACATTCAGTTAGCTGATAACATTTCCTATTTGTCTTTCATACCATTTCAAGAATCATTATATATATGTTTATTAGACAAGCAAATTCCACAGAATATACTTAGCTTCACTCAGCGGTAAACCCTTTTAATGAGGTTTTGAGAGCGATTCCGAATGTTTCATGAGCTTGTGCTCGAAGCGATAATTTATTATTTTTTTAAATCAACCTTTACAAAAAATGATATTATTTTACGTAGGTACTAATTTCAGGATGAAAAATCCGTCTATTTTTGACGTCAAATACTTTTCGTTCGCTGCGGTCACTATGTTACGGCACGATGTAAGAATGGCTGTGACAGTAACTGTCATTTGTTGTTGTCAAATTAATTATTTACGAAATCCGCTAGATTTTATAGTTGTGGGTAAAATTAATTTGCACAGTTTCACTTTAAAATAACAGTATGCGACAAGGTCTCTTTGAGGATTAAAAAGCCAAAAAGAGAAAAAAAGCCCTAAGTCATTTCGAGTCTTGACCTACCCACAAGCGAACAATTGATTATCATTGGGCAATGTAGCTTCCGATTGGCCTATCCAAAATTTACTTCAATTGATAGTCCTCGTTTACTGTGAACGTCCAAGGATAGGTTTAGTTCATTTCTATTATTTACGAGACATTGTGTTCTTAGAAGTTGCTGGGATTGAAATTTTGTTTTATTGATTAAAACTATTTTGTTGGTAATAATCAAAGTTATGGGTTTTTGGCGACCATTCGAAGAGGAAGTTATTGTTATAGGCTCCGAACAATTAATACACTAGTGTCGTACCAACCTATGCCAACATAAACAATATCAAAGTTTATTTTTTTTATTCCACAGATATTGCCATGTCGTAGTAAATATAATAAGTTGATTGATTGTTGTATGTAGGGATATACCGGAATTCCGGCGGTACCACTAAATCCGGCCGATTCGACGAGAGGCTGGAATTGTCGTTCCGGCCGAGTCGCTGTTGCGGTCCGGCCGGAACATTAAAAATTTTTATAATAGGTTAAATATATGAAAAGAGCAAGAAACATATTTTGAAATTTAATAAATTGAAAGTCGTAAATCATTACAATTTACCCCCTTGAAACAATCGAATAGAATAATAGCACTACACAAAGCAATGACCAATGACATTTAAATGTTTTCTTTATTTATAATTATTCATAACGACGAACGGAATAAATTAAGGACCTGTGTATACAAAAAAAAAATAAAACAATATGGAATTTTATGCTTTAGATAGATAGAACCTGTAAAATATCGTTAAGCTGCAGGAATTTGAGATATTTCCATATAAATCCCGATCCGGCCGGAATTCCGGTTTCGACCGGACCGGCTAAATACTCGATCCAGTACATCCCTAGTTGTATGTATAAAACAAGAATATCGCCTTCACCTCGACTATCAAATTGCAAACTCGACTATAATAGACAGTTTTTCGGCATTGATACCTAAATAACTATTTTTTTAAGAATTTACGAATACCAAAAGGGCGAAATGTGAGAAAAAACATAAGGGGGCCCAATTAAACATTTGATCAATGAGGAATTTAAACTATTTTTTTAAATGAGATACACGGTGTTGCAATTGGAAGAATTATAAATGTTTTTGTTAATGATTCAGCCATTTTTTTAGATACTCACATGAAAATTTAGGTTAGGTTATTTTTTGTAACAACACCTAAGAATATGGTAATAGATTTGAGGTTAGTAAAAAAAGTTAAATATGCAGTTTAGAAAGCCCTAACCTTCTTGTGAAAAAATGGTTTACACTTTTGAACTTTGAAATATTAACCGTTTTAGAAATAATCAACCATATGTTCACAAGAAATATTGTGTGAAATATAGAAAAAGAGCAGCTTTCCTTTGTACAAACTTACTTACAATCGATGTATTGTAGACACTCTCTAGTAAGCTATGTTTGTACAAAATGGTTGTCATCCCCAGGATAACATATGCATCTCTGGTCTGGTGGCCAAAAATTAGACAAACCTCTGCGATGCTAAAACTAAGCAAGGTCCAAAGACTTGCATGCATAGGCATCACAGGGGCAATGAGGACTACTCCTACAGCGGCGTTGTAAAGAATGCTAGACCTTCCTCCGCTACATTGTGTCATAATGTGCGAAGCAAGGGCAGCTCTAACCCGACTGGAAAAAGCATCAGACCATGACGTGGCACATGGGAGAGGACACACAGAAGAAATAAGGCACGTGGATGACGACATCTTTAAAATGCCAACAGACCACAGATAGATATATCTTTCGCAAGAACTTCGAGATTGTCATCAAAGATCGAAAGGAGCTTGAGGAAGAGGACGCACCACCACTCAGCAGAGCGAATGAACTGATCTGGTACACAGGAATGAGCTCGGCACCGGAGCGGGTATATACAGCAAGTCGAGCAAATATGAAGGAATAGTCTCGCTTGGTAAATATGCAATACTTGCATGTGCAAGGGCAAATAACATGAGAGCCTACAACAACAGGCAGATCAGGGTCTACAGTGACAGTCAAGCTGCCAGTAAAGCACTTCAGAGCTCTAAGGTAAAATCTCAGCTGGTATGGGAATGCGGCGAAGAACTTAGAAGACTGGCGACTCGGAACAGTGTAACACTGGAGTGGGTCCAGGTCACAAAGGAATCGCTGGCAACAAAAAAGCTGACGAACTGGCAAGAGCAGGATCGTCAACCCTAATGAACGGACCCGAACCATCTGTGGGCATTCCCAGATGCTCCACAATGTCATGGTTAAAAGGGTGGGTAAAAGAACAACACAAAAAAACACTGGAAGAATACGCCCAGGCAAACACATGGGAAGAAATTCATAAAACAACCATCAGAAAAGGTAGCGAAAGAACTGCTCATAACGGGGCTTCTTACGGGACACCTTCCCACAAAGGAGCACCTGAACAAAATAGGGCTGTATAACGGAGACCTTACATGCAGAAGATGCAAAAAGGACAACGAAACAGCTCTGAACATATTATGCAACTGTGAGACGCTGGACCCCAGGAGGCAGAAACTTTATGGAAGACCCCAAATGACTCCAGAAGACTTCTACAAACCAGTAAAGAACCTGTATGAGCTAATACAGGGAACGGATTGGCTGAATAGGGTGTAGTCAGAACACTAGGAGGATCCACAGTAAGCTCAGGAGGCTGAGGTGGTGCCGGCGAGGGATGGCTCCTTTTTTTTAAAAAAAAAAGCTATGTTTGACCAAATGCCACAAGCTGGGGACATTCTGTATAAACAAGTTACTAACTTTTACACTAGTACATAAACTAAATAAAAGTTAATTTTAAACTTTTTCCGATTATAAAGAAAAAAGATGCATAGAATGGAAAAATACATATTCTCTAAAGTCTAAATGATTGCAATAACCATTCTGAATTTCAATAACCTTTTGAATTTAACTACAAAGGTCTGGAATAACGAAATTCGAGTAAATTCAGTTTGTGTATCCTGACGTCTGAAATTACACTAGTAAACATTGAGGTAAAAAGAGTTTTGGTGACGAAAAACAAACTTTTCATTTGGTTCACTTCCAAATAACATATCTACATAATAATTTTATTTAAGCATTTAATATAATAATTAATAATAAAAATGAGCTTATTTCAAGATTAAGTATATAAAGATAACGTATAGCACGGTTCATAAATCAATTAATATTTTCTAGGGTAAGGCAAATATCAATAATAAAACTTTTTATCAATCTAAAGGTAACGCAACTTTCGGTGTATCAATCATATTATCTAACCAAAGGTAAAGGTAACGCGAATTTGGATATATAGGATATACCAGGAGTTCGTAACGTACGTAATTGAGGAAATAAAATGATAGTACCTACTCCATATAAAATGTGTGCCTTACTCAATTCGTTGAAGAACTTTAGACCTCTAAAGTTTTGATGTTATAATTATAAAACTAGTTATTGTAAATGAATCAATATTTAACCGTTTATAGAATAACGTATATATTTTATGTGGAATACTGTCACTATTTTTGCACCTCTATCATTCTTCAAGTACGAACACCTGGTTTCTGCGAGACCCTATATAATCGGCTCATCAAAAGTAACGCGAATGTCAAGCAAATATCGGTAATTATTGTATACCGATATCTAAGAGGATGTATTGATATCTAGTTAGCCTTGACCAGTTCCATGCCTAAACCAAATATTGCGTTACTTTAGCAACGAACAATAACTTACTAGAAGTGTCAGTATGAAGTTTGACGTCAAAAAAGTAAACCAGAGTTACGCAATAAATTAAAAGAAAAAAGATGTCCACCGAAATTGTGAAAATCGACAAATTGGAGTATCGAGCCATCATCAAGTACCTGTATTTAAAAGGGTTAAGAGGTAAGCAGATTTACGAAGATATGCTTAATACCATTGGTGATCAATGTCCTTCGTATGCGACCGTGAAAAATTGGACTGCAAGCTTCAAAAGAGGTAAATTTTCCATTGAAGATGAATACCGATCGGGAAGGCCAGTTTCTGTGTCAGTCCCCGAAAATATCGATGCAGTTCATGACATGATTTTATCAGACCGTCGAATTGGGCTAAAACGGATATCTGAAACACTGAATATTTCATACGAACGCGTTCATCATATAGTTCACGTCAATTTGGACATGAGAAAAATTGCTGCAAAATGGATAAATGTTTGAATGTTAACCAAAAGCGTGCAAGGGTAGAAGCATCGCGTTCGATCTGTGCTCGATTTGAAAACGATGTAGACTTCTTAAACCGAATTGTTACTTTGAATGAGACTTGGGTACATTTCTACGATCCAGAAACAAAGTAACAATCGAAGGAATGGCGACACTCTGGTTCTCTAAGACCTAAGAACTTTCGTGCCCAAAAATCTGCTGGAAAAGTTCTTGCTTCAGTTTTTTGGGATTGCCATGGAGTAATCATGATTGATTTTTTGGATAAGGGTAGAACAATAACTGGAGATTACTATTCGACATTACTGACCACTCTACGGGAAAAAATTAAAGGGAAAAGTCGCGGAAAGCTATATTCAAAGGTGTTTTGTTTTTGCAGGACTACGCCCCTGCACACAAATCTCATGTTTTATTCGTGATTTAGGGTTTGAATGACTAGAACACCCCCCTTATTCACCAGATTTTGCTCCATCCGACTATCATCTCTTTCCTCAACTGAAAAAATGTTTAAAAGATCGTAAATTTTCTTCCAACGAGGAGGTAATAAAAGCTGTGGAGGTCTGGTTTGCAGAGCAAGAAGAAACATTTTATTTGAAAGGTCTAGAGACGTTGCAGGTTCGCTGTAATAAATGTATCCAATTAAGAGGAGAAATTTCCTTAATGTATGTAATTTTAATGGAAAAAGTTGAAGAATCTTCAAAAAAAAAGCATTGAAATCTCACAGACTGACATAAATTCCGACAACACGTGCTTTTGCTTGACCCAAATTTTCTTAGTTTTAAAGACTCATTTTAATGGGTTAGTGACTTATTTTTACCAAATTTTTCATGTTATTGTCCTGGTATTATATATTTTTTTTGATCTATTTTATTTTAAATTTAAATCTGTGCAATCTTAAAATATCAGGTCATCTGCATAAAGGCAGCTCAATCAGACTATCATCTGCATATATATCGATGTATATCTACACAAAACTGAAGCAAATAGAAGTATATCGGACATATAATAATCTTACTAAAGATAATGCAAATTTCAGTCTGCTGATCGGATTATCTATTAAAAGATAATGCGAATTTTGATAAATCCACCCAAAGGTAACGCAAAGTTTGGTGTACAATAAGACATGAAGGTAACTTTTAATTCGATATATTAATCAGAAAATAAACACCCTATGCAAATATCCATAGTTATATAAAACTTGTTGTTTTCTACACAAAAGTTAAACAGTAATTAGTTAGCATAACGAAAGGATTATCTAGTTGAGAGTTGCAGAAATTTTGGTATAAAAAGGTAACGTATAAATCTAAAGATCAAGATTTCACACCAAGGTAGCTAGCATCTTGTGTATTAACTAGAAAGGTGTACAATGAACGAACTCAACTTTTCTACTCACGCTTTAAACAGTATATCTCCCGAAATCATGTTCAATTCAATCTTGAACTTCAGCATACTGTTGTCTTGTCGATGCCTGGTATCGTAACCCTCCAACAAAGCTTTCTTGTGAATAAGTCCAGCACCAGCGAATTCGGCGAGGTTCAAATCCACGAAACCAAGTTTGGTAAAAGATCTGCCACCTTTGTATTCTTTACGTATGGATATTCTGAGTATACACCGTTCCATTATACCCGTGGAAGCGTTAGCCATCATTTTACATGGAAAAGTGAAATTGGCACCCCATTGGACTTTGTGATCTTGTACTTCTTGTCTGGAAAACAAAACGGAATGGTATTAAGATATCTATTTTTATATATAGAAGTCAATCAATTAAGTAACGCAAAAATCAGTAATAAAATCGATCATCTGGCTAAAAGTAGTCGAATATATTTCGATGAGAATATCTGTTTAAAGGTAACGCAAATCTCAAAATATTAGTTAGTTATTTTCCTAAAGGTAGCGTAAATCTGGAAATATGAATCAGTTATTTGCCTGAAGGTAGAGCGAATCTGAAAATATTAATCAGCTATTTGTTAAAGGCAGAGTTGTTTAGTAGAAAAATTACCAACAGCTAAAAATTTTAATGTGAAATTGTTTTTAGAAAATTTTGACGTAAATTATCTCAATCATAACTGTTTGAATTTCTAACGTTGCAGTGATATTAAAATTATGGGTTAACAAAGTAAATATTTATAGGTAAGGAGGTCAAACGGTATGTTTTGAAAACAAAACTTATATCCGTAATTTTCCGTATCACGTTACACGCATTCACATTCAAATGTAGTAAAATTTTCACATGTAAAAACATTCATAAAAATTGTCGACCTTTCAATGTGTCGTTTTAATTTGGACAACAAACTATGTTTGTCCAGGAAATACAAGTTTTCATAAACGAATATTTTCTTAAAAGGTCAAATATCTAATAAAATCAAGAAAGGTTAAATAAAAAAAAATAACCAGGATAATATATGTAACTCAAAATAAAAGTTTCACTTTAATCAGTGTACTAATAAAAATTATGTATTTACAGGTAACGCAAATATCAGTGTATAGATCAATTTTATTATATAGGTATTAAGGTAACGCAAATATCAGTGAACCAATCAGATTTCAACATTTCGGTATCGCTCCAGCTACGGTTATCTAGAATAATTAAATATTATATAAATTTGTCCCTGTCTGACACTTACCAAAAATTCGACAACTAACAATAAAATAGACATTTTGAAGTTTAAGACTGCAAAAAATTGTTTCCAATTTCTCAAATTCTTGAAGGTCTATTCACAGCAGATTATTTCTTTGATAATACACTCTAATAAGATAATGTAAATTATCAGCAAAACAGATTTATATAGGGTCCAATTGATTAATAGGCATCGTTCTTGGAACGGCACAAGACTGTACCTTCTGGAAGGGGTGATGTGGATGCGTTAGTTCAAGAACCATCCCTAATTCCAGTTTGCGCAATATACAGTACTTGATTCGCTTCCAGAACGGTTAATAAATGCCAGTTAGAACAAACCTTCAGTAAGACTATGTCCTAAATTAATCAGATCCCGTTCAACTACCCAGAGGTAGCACGGTATCTTAAGATTATCTACATACAGGTAGCGCAGTATGTAACTTATATTATCTACCTAAGGGTAGCGCGGTATCTTCGTTAGATTTACCTAAAGGTAGCGCGGTATCTTCATTAGATTTACCTAAAGGTAACGATGTATCTTCAATACATTACATTAATGCCCATTTGCACCAGTTCCGATTAGATACGTTGGTTAGGTAACGACGGTTAAATGTTAACAGTCAGATAACCAACAGTTGCATTGCACCGTACTTGCCTAGCAGCTCCGTTAGCTAACTGAGAAATACTTTCGGCAATATAGCAAAAGTTGGTGAATTTTATTTTTCGATGATTGTGTGAATTGAGAACCTATCAACTGAAACTGACAAGTGACAAGACACAGCATAACCTCAATTTTTGTTGATTTGTTTGTGTGAGGGTTTTAACCATAATGGTTGTGTTTTCAATTATCTATACCATGAGTGGTAGTTTAGTAGTTAAATCTAAAAGGCTAACCTAAATTTTTCTCCAGACGAGAAAATGAAGTTATTATCAATTATTATAAAATATAGTGGAAAAAAACTGACGCTGCCACATGACAAGATAAATCAACTGCTAGGGCCAAAATTGTGGCAGAATTTAATGCAACCTCTACAGTTAGAAGATGTGCTGAATCATTGAAAGGGTTGTTTCAAAACGCAAAGCCCGTAAAAAAGCTGCTGTTGACAGAAAAGAAGTAACTGCAACAGGCGGTGGCAAATACATCATCATCGCGTTCATCCCATTATAGCGCTACCGGAGCGATCAGCAATTTCCTGCTGAACGCGTGTTTTGTCAACTGATCAGATATGAGCGCTGTGGTAAAAAACATCCAGATCGTCATCATCTTCTAATGCATCAACGTTATTCACAAATTCTAACGCCACATTTCTTGTTGGGTGGTGCAATGAAATCTACTTTTTAACCAGAACTGGTGCAAATGGTCGTAAAAGTAGCGCGGTATCTTAATTAGATTATCTACGTAAAGGTGACGCAAGTACTGGAAATCAATTAGATTATGTACGCAAAGGTATCGCAAATAACGATGAACTGACTACCAGTTCACATTAAGTGAATTTTTATTTATTGAGACGTATAACTTGTTTATAAAAGTAGACAGTATCGTAAATTTCAGCGATTTAAATACATTTCAATCGACAAAAATCTATAATAGCGTTTCTTAAACAATTTGTTACCAATACCAATATAATATATATTTCTAAAAATAAAATCGTATTTATTTAGGTGAATATAGAACATTGAATTGTCTAATAATAAAAATACACTTTGTCTATTATACTGTACCGAATTCCGTCGAAACAATTAACTGCTTTAACTATAACAAAAGGAAATGTTATATCAACAACAGATTCGAAGAAAATTTCGTGCAATAAACAAATACATTTTCGTATAGTTATTTAATTTAATTATTTAAAATAACATCGTCACAATTTCGTAAGTCGATACTGGCTCAATTATTTTAAGTGAAACACTCTATTATATTATTTTGGTGTTTTAGTATTAAAGCTATTAAACAATATTTATCAAAATTTTGCGTTACCCTTAAACTTAGGTACATCATTAGTTGCTAAAATTGCAATGACTTCCAGTTGATAACATTAGAAAATCATCTAGAGATTGAAAAAATTCGATAGGTCAGTGAAATACACCAACATATTTAATAATGAAGTGTCAAATGTTAACGAATCTTAACCAATTTCAGTTACATCTCGTTCTAGCTGGTTACGCTATCATGCCTTGATTGATGTTCTCACACACAATTTTTTAAATAAATTAATCAGTTAAATTAACTAAAATCTTTTTTTAGACGTTACCTTAAATCGAGAATGGCGAGAATGGGAAGTAGTATTTGCAAAATAAATGCTGAAACTGAAACAAGATCCAAATTAATTCATGTATCACAATTTCAGCAGTGCAGACCTCATCACAGTTTAATAGGCAGATTCTAGGTCGGGCTCAAGTTGGATGCTACGATTTAGTTTGTAATTGTATCAAGAGGAAAGACAATTTAATTTCGATATAATATAATCAAAAATCCTTCTACAATATAGTATGGTGTAGGAAGGTAATTTAATTCCATCCGTGTACGAATTTCCACCAGTGTTTCCTGTTTTTGCTTCATTCTCTCTTTTAGGATTTTTTCAATTGTTTTGTCCCAGGTATTTTTCGGTCTTCCTCTTTTCCTTTTGCTCTGTGGTCTTTCCTGCCATAATTGTTTGACTACTCTGGTATCCTTCATTCTCTGTAAGTGCCCACCAACTCAGTTGCTCCACTTTTAATTCCTCTCTTATTGTCTGGTTTCTAATACGATCTCTTCTTGTTATTCCTTTACTAGGTATTTCATCTCCGCTGCTTGAATCTTACTCTTCTGTCTGTCATTTAAAACCCACGACTCGCATCCATACGTGATTATTGGTCTTTATATGGAGTGATACACTTTCGTTTTAAAGGCCCGTCCTCACTTAGTAAAGGCCGGGCCACATCGGCATCCAACTGTCCGATGGATGGACGTCCGACCTCGGACGACCACGGAGCGCTCCAATTCATACCGAAAACATCCATCCAGTGGACGGATGTTTTCATGAATCTCTTCATCAACGAAGATTTTGTTCACTTGTGTCAGTAGCAGCACAGTCAGTGCATAAATAATGTCGTTTAATGTGCCTTGGTGTGAAAGTGATTTGTCAAAAAGTATCCCGTGGCTTGATGACTGCAGGTGGACTGGGGTAGTTTTGTCTGATACCGAGTGGAGCGGGCGTGACCGGGCCCAGAGCTCATGTGCAGGAGAAACATCCATGCGGTTGCGAAGGAAAAATCGCTCCCCCGGCGATTCCAAAACATCCATCCATTGGACGTTTTAAACGTCCAGCGGACGGACGGATGTCGGTCTGCGTTGCGCTATTTGCAAAGCTGGCGAGCGATCTTTTTTGAACATCCAGCCCGTCCATCCGAAGGATGGATGGATGTTTGGTGTGGCTTGGCCTTAACATGTTTACTAAACTTATTGTCAACACAATGTTATCAACATTCTTTGATATTTACCGCTCTCTGGTCGGTAAGAAATAACCGCAAATAACTTGTTGCTTTTTGACGAAACTTCGGTAACATGTTAAATAACATTGTTGATAACAATTTTGAGTAACAAGTGTGGACAGGCCTTTAGTTTTCTTTTCTGTCATTGCGTATAATAGCATTTAATGGCTTTGTCTATTCTCTTACTAATTTCTAATTCCTGCTTGCCAGTATTTTCGATTATGACCCATAAGTATTGTAAATCATTCACATGTTCTATTTCCGAATTATCGATACATATGGTTCCTGTCGTTTTTCTGTAAAATTGCCATAACTTTTGATTTTTCCACGTTGATTTTCATTCCATGTTTCATCCAATATCATAAGCAATTTAATTTCTAAAATGGTTAAAGTTCCGAGGCTTTCCGACAAGTCGAGGTTACATGACTAGGAGGAAAAGAGAAAAATCAACAAGACCAGCCATCGCCATAGGTGATATTTTTCCCTAAACGGCCACTGTTTTTGAAAAATATTATTTTTCAAAAAATTCATAGAGTGTTGAATATTTATAATTATTCCTTTCGACATCTGTTGATACATTCACTCTATTAAATACGACAATATTACAGGAAACTGTAATAAGATTTATTGTTTCAAGCCTACGTGAATTGTTGTCAAAAATTCAAGGTTTTTGGTTTGCGATTGGAAGTGAAGAGGTCACTACCGTCACAATCTTTACATTTCCGTTACTGGAAGACATGTATTGATTCTGATTGAAGTGTACTCTTCAGTCCGGGATTAGAGATTCTCGGACGGACACCACATACCTTGTACTGATAAGGCGCAAATACGCCGAAACCGGTCTACAAGTTGTGTTGTCCCTTCTAATTGCAAACCAGAAAGGTTGGTTTTAAAATATCTTGTAGATATACCAACCCCGTTTGACTTTGGGGTGTAATTCAATATCCGGCGGTGCATATGCACGGGAAGTAGTTGTTGCTCCTTAGTTGAACGGCCACTGTTTTTGAAAAATATTATTTTTCAAAAAATTCATAGTGTTGAATATTTATAATTATTCTTTTCGACATATGTTGATATTTTTCCCATTGAAAAGAAACACCCACAACTTTATTTTCTGTTATTACTATCGCCATCTATGTGTAATCCGAAGAAATTATCGCATGATATGTCTTACAATTTATAATACTCGTTGTCCATTATTATAATTACGTTTCGTGCCTCCTGGGAATACATAATCACTTTAATTGTGAGAATTTCAGAATTAATTCCGACTAAAATTTTAATTTCACGGCATTTAGTGAAAATAAATGAAAATTAAAATTTTTTCGTGATCAAAATGCTCCCAAAGGTACAACGGTAACGGAAGTCGTTTAAGTACAGTGCGTCCCACTATACAGAAACGTTTTTCGACAGTTTTAACTGAAAAACGAAAAAATAAAATTATTAAGTTATTATTAAGACTTTTATTGGTTGTTGCAGGGTGTTTAGTATCTATCGGTAACCAAAAATGACGTGACATTGAGTTATGGGCAAATTGAACACGAAAAAATTCGTAAAAAGATAATTAATTTCCACGCAAATATGACCGTTAAAGAATAAACCTTTAGACTGGTACTGTAAGTCTAATAATTATAATTGTTTGTTGTACATTTTCGAGGTTGTTTTACCTTGAAATACGATAATAATGGAGAGCCAAGTCCAAGGAAATTAATTTTGAATAGACTTTAATGACATCGCAATAACAAGCAGATTGATTTACCTAAAAGTAGATGAATTCTAGAACGATAACTAGATGGGCGAATTTCCTAAACTCCAATTTTAAATTGCGTTTGATATTAACAAATCATTTTTCATTCCCTCTCCCTCAACTCATATATCGGTTAGGCAAAAATTAAACCAATTCAAAGACACAAAATTGTGCCACGTAAATCATTTTCATTGGAAAGGGGCTTAACTTCAACTGTAGATAGATTACTTTGATGGTTCCAAAAAACATATATTTACACTTCGGTATAATCAGATAAAAGGATTATCCCCATTTCGCATTCAAATTGCTACAAATCATACATTTTTGGAAAGTGTAAGAATTCCTCTGATGATGTAAAAAAGTGCAGGTTGTTTCATTTAAAAATCTCAATTTTTTTTTAGACCCTGTAGGAGTCCAAAAATGTTAAACAAAACAAAAACCTTTCAAAATTTGAAGCTGACCTGCGAAAGCCATTTGTTTCTATCCTATTTTGTATAGAATTCATAAGCATTTAAAATGTGTTACATTATATTGGTACACCCAGTATTTTAAAATTAATGTACCGTTCCGAAATAGCCGGTGAACTAGCAAAGAGAGGTACTGAAACATCCTTTTGGAGGCCAGAACCATTTTGCGGTATCAGCTCCAATGTAATATTGGAAGAAACAGGCAGAGCCAAAAAAAGAGTAGGAGTAGTGCTTAGACCAACAAAGATTCTGCTGGGTGACTGAGTTTTAACAGGGATCCTAACGGGACATAGTCGCCTGCACGGGCACGTGAAAAAGCTGAAAATAGTGGAGGAGGAAGAATGTAAACTCTGTGGCATGGAAGAAGAAACCTCCATCCAGATACTTGCAAATTGCACAGCAATTCAGAATCCTAGGGCAAAACATCTAGGAGATTATTGGATACAAGGGGGACATTTACCTAAGTTGAAACCTACAGATATCCGAAAATTCCTCAGGGATATAGAACTAAAGGAGCTACTAGTTCGTAACCCCCTATAGGGTGAAGATCCAGAATAGAGAATTCTGGGAAAGGGAGGGAAATTCATAGCCGCATGGGATCGTCTGGTACACAGATGGTTCATGCTCCAGCGATGGGGCGGGGGCTGGAATTTACTCCAGGAACCCAAGGACACAAGTCTATGTTCCATTGGGTTAGGGTGTGTCTGCATATCAGACTGAGGTATACGCTATCTTGGAATGTGCGCAGATAAACCTAGACAGACGTTATACGGATCGACCCATAATCATATACACCGCCAGTCAGGCGGCAATTAAGGCACTGAGTGGATATACCATCAGCTCAGGGCTTGCTGCTGAATGTCGTGAGCGCCTTGCTGACCTAGCAAGGAGGAACACAGTGTGGCTAGAATAGATTCCGGTCCACTCTGGTTTTGAAGGCAACGAAGGGGCGGACGCCCTGGCTGTGGAAGGGGCAGCTACTCCCTTTAACGGCCTGGGCCCGACCTTGGGCCTCACAAAACAATCCGTAAGGAGACGAGGAACTGGTTGAGAAACCAGCACCTTGCTCACTGGAGGGCTCTCCAGGGTCTCAGGCAGTCCAAGCTCCTATTGAGGGGATGGACTGATGGACATTCTAGAGCTGCTCTAGAACTACCGAGTAGGTTAAAGAAGATAGCAGGACTCCTAACAGTTATGGCCTCTGGGGATATAAGCAGGCATCCACTGAAGAGGATTGAGTCATTCATCGAGGGGCTCGGCTTCATGGATGTATAAGTGGCAGGAATGGCATAATGGGTTAGGTTAGGTTAGCCAGTGGCCTCAGTGCCGGAACCTTGGCTTGAGTTTGTCTTGGCCAAGGTTCGCCTGACTAAGTAGTAGTAGTACTAGTCTCTGAGACTTTTCCTCGGGAACTAAGTAGAAGTAAGGGGGCACAATAGATATTTTAGGTCTCAGTGACTATCACCCCATATACATACATACATACATACATACATTATATTGTTGTTTTCATGTGAAAACGTTTAATCCGAATATAATTACGTTAAATTAACTATTAAAATAGCAATGCGTCAATATTAGATGTTCGACATTCGAATCACCGTCATTAAATTTTCTTTTGAAAATAATGATCGCGTTGGGTATCGTCCAAATTGAAAAATTTGTGTGCGTGGATTACGGTCTTTAACGTTCAGATATAATCACAAGTTTTGGCACTAATACTACACACAAAACAAACATATGGGCAAACAGTTTGCTAACCTCACCAACTGCGTTGCGATCACGTTCTACTGATAGAAAATAGAAAATTTTATTAGCTGTTGATATACAGAATGGTGCTAATGATCCGAAATTGAGTGATCATAGGAAAAATACAAAAATCTGGACAAGTGTGAATTAAAGTCGCGTAAAGAGAACTAATGATATCAAATGGGTTAAATTTGTGATGTGACATCGGCCAACAGTAGTCGCCAATTACTTAGATATATAGTTGAGAGTAGAATTAGTTTGCACTGTTTCACGTTATAATAAGAGTATGCGGCAAAGGTCCCTTTGAGGATTAAAAAGTCGAAAAGATAAACAAGCCCTAAATCACTTCGACCCACAAGCGAACAATTGATTCTCATTGGTGCAATGTAGCTTCCGATTGGTCTATGAAAAATTTACAAGAAGGGTTAGTCCACGTGGACTGTAAATTTCACAGGTTCCTCTTCTATTTCTAGATTTCTTTATCTCGCCGACAAATTGTGAAACGGTGAAAATTAATTCTACTCTCAACTATACTAAAATAAGCCTAGGGACGTTGTGACTCCGCCCGACCGACAACCATTTGTCAGATGATAAATTATGATAGGCAATGGCGTCGGTTTAAGTCGCTCATTAATTATTATACCAACAAAATAAAATGCTTTTGTTAACGTACTGAGATCCATCTGCCAAATATGAACCTTGTATATATATAGTCCAATAACTCTTCTAACACATTGTGGCGAAGAGTGATATTTTTACTCTTTTATACATTTTTTCCATTTTTTTCTGTCAGTGGCCAGTTTTTTAGCTTCTTAACCTCCCCAAAAAATTCTTCTCAAACTCCGCAAGACATGCTTTTTTACCTTCCCAAAAATTTTTTAAACCTCCCCAAAAAATGCTTAAACTTCCCCAAAAATACTTTCTAATAAAAGCGCACGGTTTTCTCACTAAAAACCTCAATTCTCGAAAAATCATTTAGATACCAATCATAATATTCAATAGAGTATTTATAGTCAAATAACTCTTCTACCACGTTGTGTTTTTACTCTTTTATAAATGTTTTACACTTCTTTCTGCCAGTGAATAGTTTTTAGCTTCTTAACCTAACCAAAAAAATGCTTAAACAGCCCCAAAAAAATGCTTCTTAATAAAAACGCGCGGTTTTCTCACTAAAACCCTCAATTCTCGAAAAATCATTAGATACCAATCATAATATTCCACACAGTATATATAGTCAAATAACTTTTCTACCACATTGTGGTGTAGAGTGATATTTTCATTCTTCTTTTTGTCAGTAGTCTGTTTTTTAGCTTACATCCAAGTTTTTCCTTTCCGCTGTAATATTTCCCCTATTGTCTCATCCAAAGTCTTCCTGAGCCTACCACTCTTTTTATTCTTTTGAATTTCGGCTCCCCATATTCTTTTTAGTAAATCTAGTCTCCTCCATACGCTGCAAATGTCCCCACCAGCCTAGTTGTCTTTCCTCAATATTCTCCAAAGTTGACTGTATTTCCAGTTATTCTCTTACTATTGTGTTTCTTATCTTATCTTTTTTTGTTACTCCTCTTATTCGTCTTAGATACCTACTTCATTTCAGCCGCTTGTATTTTACTCATTTGTGTTATATTAAGTATCCAAGAAGATTCATAGCCTTGCGTTCACACTGGTCTGCATTCAGACAGATGTATCTTGCCTACACTATTTACAATTTTGGTATTGCCGGGAAACATTTTTATCCAATATTTTTGATACGAATCTAATTGCACTGTGATTCACTTATGCCCGGTTGCAAGAACGCTAATCAAATCTCTCATCATGTGATGGTTGATTAAAAAATTATGAACCATCAATGGGAACCCGATTTCACGAAAAAAATAATGGTCGATCAATTGTTCATCATTGCAGGTACCTACCCGTTGCATTTTGATTGTGTAAATGATGGTTGATTTGAAGAATTTAATGAGTTATTATTTCATTGATTAGCCGTTAATCATTCATCATTTTTAATAAGCGTTCTTGCAACCGGGCTTTAGTTTAACTATAATTACATTTATAGTTTCAATACGTACTCTGTGAAATTGTTCCAGTTTTAATGTTTACTTATTCGGTTTTTGTCTGTTTTATATATTCCAATCTAATATTCTAAAAAAATTCAATGGGTTATCTTTTTTTTTACTATCTTTTTTCTGCCTGTCAAATTTCATCCTATCTAACAACCTCAAAACCATAACCACCCACATTCAATTTATATCTTTTTCCCCTGATAACAATGTTTTAAAATTATTTATTAATCATTGGAATTGACCTTAATTTCATATTCATAACCATAATTACAAATGACGTAGTTATACAAGTTTCAAATGTCATAGATAAGTTACCTACGTTCTCTGAATTCATGAATCCCCATTATTTTACTAATAACTACTATAAAATTTTGATTATTACAATTTCTATATCTCACTATAGTCTGTTTCGGAATGGTATAGGGTAATAAAATGGGGAATTCCATCCAGTTCGGCTCAATTTCGGTGGCGGCCATAGGCGTAGGTCTTGAAATAGTATTGTTTGTAACATTAAAATTTCAATTAATTGCGTAAGAGAATTAGGAAAAGTATGTTTTCTGGCATGAAGAGTCTATATAGAAATATTCTGTAGGGATTACTTAGGTAGTAGATTATACAGTTACGTTTTGCGTTTAACAGGTACCGTTTCTCCTTCTATTAGTGTCTCTGCCTAATTCCAACCCTATTTCAGCTTCTGCTTAACCATGCGCTGCAAGGTGCCTTACCCAAAATTTTTAGACCTTTATAAGTATATTTGTTTAGTTTAACGCATCAGTATGCCGTTTCCGCTCGCATTTATATTCTCCGCTGCTGTTCAGACATAACGAAGTTTTGCAGTTCGCTGTTCGTGACGTTCGCATATTAACCAATCAAGAGCCTGGTCGTTTGACAAGAATCGGGTTTATTGGGTTTAACATAACCTTAAATATGTTATTAAAACCTGAGTAACGTTTATTAAGATTTATTTTTGTTGATTTGATGATTTTTACTATGTGCTGAACACAACGATGGCGAACATCAAACGTCAGGTTATAAATTGACACTATCAACTGCACCTGCAACGTCAAATAGCAACGGGAGCGGGGACGGTAATGGCGACGGCAACTGCAAGCTTATAAATAGACCTTAAAGCTGTACCTAAACTGAATTTTGACCGATTGTAGCCAGCCTAAAGCAACATAATATATTTTAAAATAGTTGCAATTGTACAGCGTGATCCAAAACGCAGTGCCAGATCAAAGTTACATTTTTTTATTATTATTACAATGATGTAAGGTTGAAGTAGGTTATTCAGTGTATTTAAAAAGTTCTGACTACTTCTTGTTCCTGATGAAAATCGTAATGAGTTCAACGCCCCGTATACAATTGCACTGCACAATTTAAAATTAATCTTCTACAGCCATACATCAGTGATGGTCTTCTTAAATCATAATTCACTAGACCTGCTTTCATATCTAAAAAACCGTATACAGGGCGAGTCCAAACTCAAATACATCGGTTTAACAATTTTTTTAAATGGGTCACCCTGTATATTATATCGGTAAATGAAAGCTACTTCACTATACTTTTCCCTACACCCAAACTGAATAGATTTTTTTGATATTTCAATATCGAAATAATTTTTTTCATTAAATAGTTAATTTCATTTGTAAGAGGCCCCTGTATAAAGTACTATATAATATAGTTTATGATACTAAATTAGCCCTATGGGATGTATGTACATCTGGTATAATAATATTAACCACATGGCTGTTGTAATATTCCCACGTTTTTGTTTTGATTTCTGTTAGACACTTGTTACTTAATAATATTATAAGTATTTTGTACATAAACTAAACAGTATGTAGAAGTTCTTTTCTGATTTGCTGCAAAAAAGTAGATCAAACTGTACATCAACAACTACATATTTCAAAAATAAAATAAGTCATACTTATAGAATATTGATCTAGCACGATTCTCGAAAAGAAACTGTAATGCCAATGCCAAACCATGATGACACTCTGCAGAAAACCACATCACGTACATTTTATCTCAGACAAATTTTCATTTCACTGCCTTCAATTGGAGCGTTTTGATTCCAAGAAGTGACTACCAAACCGACAAGTATTTATTTAGTTTACCAAGTTTTAGACTAAATTACTTTTGGAAATGCCATTTTGATTTTTGGATAAAAAACACTTATGCCTCAGTATAGTGGAATTCATATTCATATGGCACTGTTGGAGAAATATAAAGATACGTTCGTGGGTAACAATCCGAACCGATCCTGAACCAGTTCGGAATTAACTCTGAATTGTTGTCTATAGCAAATCAAATAATTTGATTATACCGCGATCGATCTCAGAACGACACATAATATGCCTCCTCCTATGGCAAACAGTAGCAGTTCCATGCCAATGTCGTCGCAAAATCAACATGTTGTTAACAATATTATCATAGCTGCAATTTTTACTATTCAATAAATAAATAATGTTCAGTTTATTATATTATTACGATACTGTTTCAATAAATAAATAATTTGTTTTTTATTGAGATTTTTAAGTTAGATACGTTACATTATCTATCTCAGGAGTTCCCAACAGGGGGCACGCCTCCCAAGGGGGGCGGAAAGCGTTTAAAATTTCATTTTTTATACCACTAAGGTGGCAAACAGACAAGAAAAAACAAAAAACCATGTGTGCAATTCACACGTGGTAGAAGTGAAACCATCAAAAATAGATAATGAGACGGATGTAAAATTTCGGGAGGAGGATAATTGAGTCGTTTCATTGCGAAGTTCCTACGGCCACCTTCCAGCTCCATCATCAGATCAGTACCATGATGATAAGTCATTATAATATTGCATTGTCACGCGATTTACACATACAAAACACCACGGTTGCTGTGATGCCTTTATACATATATACAAGTTTCAACAAGTCACAACATGAAACCCGAACGCGATGCTTCTACCCTTGCACGCTTTTGGTCAACATTCAAACATTTGGGGATCCATTTTGCAGCAATTTTTCTCATGTCCAAATTGACGTGAACTATATGATGAACGCGTTCGTATGAAATATTCAGTGCTTCAGATATCCGTTTTAGCCCAATTCGACGGTCTGATAAAATCATGTCATGAACTGCATCGATATTTTCGGGGACTGACACAGAAACAGGCCTTCCCGATCGGTCATCATCTTCAATGGAAAATTTACCTCTTTTGAAGCTTGCAGTCCAATTTTTCACTGTCGCACACGAAGGACATTGATCACCAAGGGTATTAAGCATAATATCTTCGTAAATCTGCTTACCTCTTAACCCTTTTAAATACAGGTACTTGATGATGGCTCGATACTCCATTTTTTCGATTTTCACAATTTCGGTGGACATCTTTTTTCTTTTAATTTATTGCATAACTCTGGTTTACTTTTTTCACGTCAAACTTCACACTGACACTTCTAATAAGTTACTGTTCGTGGCTATGGTAACGCAATATTTTGTTTATGCATTTGCCAAATTATACCTAATTCGTTACAGGTCAGCTTTATTGCAGGGACAAGCCTAAAAAGGCTTCTGCATTGTAGCAATATTAAACTTCTTTCCATTTTGTTTTCATTGGGTATGTCAATGTGTAGAAGGTATGCGATTCTGTTGTGGTTGTTATTATTATCAAAAATCAAATACCGACAGAAAATTTTAATTATTGTGCGCATAAATTAATTTGCCTATAAAAACGCCCATGAATATAATTAATTTTAAATGGGTAATTAAATTTAATCGCATGTAACAAAAATAAAACATAAACAATAATTAAATTGTGTTTTACTCAAATTTTATTCGATTTCAAATTAAAACAAGTTTATTAATGGATATTTTATTACTTGTAGTGAAAAATGACTCCAAACAACAAAAACTATTCTAATCTTGTTCATTTAAAAACAGTAAAAATCCGTTTTTTAGGCCTCTTTAAAATACAGATAGGTATGGCCACTTTTTTATCGACCATTGGCCTTCCCACCTCTACATTTTCGTGACGAATACACGCAAAACGGTTTGTTGGACTTGTACGCTCCTCTTCGTCAAATCATTTATAGATCTAAAACAAGAACATTAGACTGAAGCAGAAGCTGTTCCGTGAGTCATGGAAAACTCTCAATAAAATTTTAATTTAGTTCAAGCCTTAAAAAATAGATTATTCACCAAACCTCGCTCAAAAATAAACGAACTGTTTTGTACCCATTCCTTTCCTTCGTATCATTCCGTTCGCGTCGATGTGCCTTGACGTAAGATAGAAGAAGAGGGGGAGGAAGAAAAAGAAGGAATTTACGAGATCGTATTCTTCTTACCACAAATATTTTTTGTATGTAGAATAATAGATATAATGGTCGGCAAGATCTCTTGATTTAACGCACCTGGATTTGTTTTTATTAGATTATTTTCAAAGAGGAAAATGTGCAAGACCTAACCAGATTCGTAGAAAGAATTAAGAAGCGAATGGCTCCTGGAATGTTTTAAACCGTTCCATGTAATTGCGAACAGTATTTTACAAATTGCGGTATTCCACAAGGTTCCGTTCTTGGACCCTTACTTTTCATCGCATATTCCATACTGTCTGTCAAGCTCAATTTCGGCTTATGCTGACGACATGAAACTTTACGGAAATACCAGCATCAGTTATTTAAGTTTGCAGAATAATCTTGATAAACTACAAGAATGGTGTTCCAATTGGTTGATGCCTCTGAACATTGATAAGTGTGTCGTGTTACACGTCGGAAACAATAACCCGTAAAATCCGTATTCCATCAGTGGACAGACATTAAGCACGGTATCTTCACAAACCGACCTTGGTTTAATAGTAAACTCGAAACTTACGTGGAGTGATCATATTTTGTAAAAACGCGAACTCTAAACTGTTCCTAATACAAAAAACTTCTTTCGAAAGATATTGCAAACTTTACAAGTGCTATATCCGACCCATACTTGAATACACCGGGCCTTCGTGGTATCCAGATTTTGCTCGAGATCGTGAAATGCTAGAAAAAGTGCAAAGACACGCAACCAGATTGTCTTTTGGCCGTGCTAGAGAGATTAACCATGGCAAATCTTACAACATTCGAAGAAAGACGTCTCCGAGGTGACCTTATTCTTTCCTTTCGAATTTTTAAAATCAACTTCGGCGACCTTCAAGCAGTTTTTCCCCTTCATTTAGACGACCGTCTCCGTGGGCACTCCCTAAACCTGAAGAAAGAGCCTTTTAGAACTCGTTATAGGTAAAACTTTATCAGTAACAGAATTTTCGATATGTGGAATGGTCTTCCTCGGCAAATAATTAATTCAGAAAATGTTAATAGTTTCAAAAATCAAATAGACTCCTACGTTTTCGATCTGTAGTTTTCTAGGCTTAGTGTCAGTTATTGTTTTATTTATATTTTGTAAATTATTATGGGCAAAATAGGACTTGATCCTATGCCCTTATCATGTAATAATAATGATAATAAATTCCATGGAAATTATTTTGAACATCTTATTACGTAATCGTGACTAATAGTCTGTAAAGTTTCCTTTTGATTTGGCCAAATTTGTTTTAACGTATTTTTGATGTGATGGAAACAATTTAGGACATCAACAAATTACAGGCGTTATCTATAATTTGTAGTAACATTTTGCCTTAAAAAAATCTTTGTCTAAGAGAACTGTAAATTGGGCATTTGAAGAGAATGTGCTCCAACGACTCTGGTATAGTTTGTAACTTATAAATATCAACCCACGTGACTTCTGTCATAACTGGACTATGTTGCCAAGCTCTTGAAATAGTACGAGAATCTAGTAAATGTCAAATGAAGTTATCAAATATTCTTCTTTTTATTTGGGTATAGGTTAGGTTTAGTTTTTGATAGTTACTGTATATAAACAAACTTGAACTTATTTCTGTATAAAACTTTTATTTGTATGTTAAAAGTAAGTACTAAGTAAGAAATTATTATTTTGAAACCTAGTGAGCCTAAAAAGGTATGTATGAAATAGTTGGACAATTCAAGATTCATTTGAATAAAAACAAATTTATATTGTAGTTTATTTTTCTTGGAAATCCACTGTGTGGATGTGTGTCATATTTTAGGAAACTATGATTAGGAACATTCTACATTAAATAATTGTTCTTCCTCCAATTGCAGCAGTAACATTTCTAAAGTGACATGGATTATCAGTAAATAAATTGTGCAAATATAATTGCAAGTATTATGAATAGTGTAACAGAATACAATAAATACAGTTGATTGAGTATAATATTAAACTCATACTTACTTGCTTCATACATGCTGTAAACAGTCAGGAATAGATGAATAGTAAATACATCAACTATTGCAGTGTTATTAAGTTTCATTTATACGTTAACTTTGACAACTCATCACTGTTTGTAAAAATTTACTAGGTTTGTCGCAGTTTTTTATAACAAGGAGATGAAATAATCGAAAAATTGAATGATCAATATTAAACTGTCACAACATAACCTCAAAAATGTCAAGACGTCAACTGTACCAAATAAACCATTTTAATCGCGGCAACAGCGCGCATTTTTGCCAACATATAAAGTTTTTAATACGGCTAATGTTAGTTTGACTTTAATAATTAAGTAACCCACGAGTTCTATTACATATGAAATCAATTACGAAACCTTTCTTTAAGCATATATTCATATTTTTTGATAACATGCGACCTATAAATTTCAATATTTATTAGGATTAAGGCTGTAAAACATACTGATTGACAGCAGCAAAAGAATGACATAATACAAGCGAACGTCTCTTTTTTGGCACTTTGATCACGTGGGATGATATTTATAAGTTACGAACTATATACAGTTGAAACGGTGGAGCTTTACCATCACGTGACTGTTACGTCAGCAACAATATTCATATGAATCAAATCAAAATAGTTGGTTTTGTGAAGAAGACAATCGATCGTACGTTATTATGTTTGATTTATATTGATAGAAGAAGATAGTATGTAGAAAATATGTGTTGCATAAATCGTAGATTGGGTCACGTGATGGTAAAGCTCCACCGTTTCTACTGTATGCATATTACAAACGGAACAGATTTCACTGCAATCAATTTTAAAAGAAAATTTCAGTATTTTTTTACTGGAAGTACTCCGGGAATTAGCAAATAGTTACTGAACGTAATCTTCCTAGATATATCAACTAGAATAACGCCATCCAACATATGTGAACATGTATTTAATTAGTTCATCCATAAATGCTCACATTCTGCAAATTATTTAACTTGAAAGACCCAAGATATTAATAATTATTTCGATATTTTCATATCATCTTTTCATAATTTACATAACTTATTTATTAAATAGTGGAGTTAATTAGAAACAGTTAATAGAAGTCAAAATAATAGTGTAAAATTATTAAAAATTCATAAACAAAACATACCATTACGACCAATTTGTAGCACTATTAATTCCCCATGCAGCAAACTATCAAATCATATATTAAAAATCATTGAACCCCTCGCAGGACAGACAGATTCATACATCAAAAATAGTAGTAAATCAGATTTAAAGTTCAACAAAAGCCATTATTTGGTCAGTTTTGATGTAGTTAGTCTCTTCACAAATGTACCGGTACAGAAAACAATAGAACTTGTCAAATCAAAATTAGAAATTGATCAGACCCTTACAGAAAGGACCAAATTGAGCGTAACAGCAATAATAGAATTATTAAAATTATGTATAACAAAAACATATTTTCAATTCAATAATGATTTTTATGAACAGCATTTTGGTCTTGCCATGGGCTCTTGCCTCTCACCAATTCTATCGAATATTTACATGGAACATTTTGAAACCAAAATAGTAAATAATCAAAAATTAAAACCAATTGTCTGGTGGAGATATGTTGACGACATTTTTGCAATATGGCCTTACGACTTAGTATCTCTGAATGATTTTTTAACAAACATAAATGAAGGAGAAAAATCCATCAAATTTGAAATTGAAATTGAGAATAACAATTTTTTACCATTTTAAGATGTTCTTATTAATAAAACACCTACAGGGTATGAAACAAGTGTTTACCGTAAGCCAACACACACTAATAGGTATTTGAATTTTGATTCAAATCATTCTATAAGCGTTAAAAAAGGAATAGTAAAATCTTTATACGATAGGGCAAAAATTATTTGTTCTAATGATAATCAATTCACAAAGGAGAAAACTTTGCTGAAAAATGTTTTAAATGCCAATAATTACCCGGCAGAATTTGTGAATAAAGAAATTAAGAATATAGAGAAGGGCTCATTGTTAATACCCCATAACAATAACAATAATATTAATAATTCAGCTAACATAATTTTTAAAAACTTGACAATACCGTATGTTAAGGGTTTATCAGAAAGAATTAAGAAAATTGGTAATCAATTCAATATTCGAACTAGCTTCAAATCTAACAATACGTTGAGATCTATTCTAACAAAAACGAAGCCAAAAAATGAAGAACAATCTTCAAAAAACTGCATATATCAGATATCTTGTGAATGCGACAAATTGTATTTAGGTGAAACATCTAGACCATTGAAAGTCCGAATAAATGAACATAAAAAGTATATCAAAGATAGGGAGTTCTTTAAGTCAGGTATTTGCAAACATGCTTGGGAAGAGGGGCATAAAATTCAATGGGATTCGACAAAAATAATATTGAAAGAGCCCAATAATAAAAGACGAAAAATCAAAGAAAGTGCTTTAATACAACTAAATTCAGATAAATGTGTAGCTAGTATTTCAGCCGAATGTAGTCAAATTTGGTTACCAATGTTAGAAAGAGAAATTTCCAATAATCAATTACCGGCGTTATCAGGATAGCATCATAAGTTTTTATCCAGGTTTTCTTATGATTTATCTTTGGAATGGTTGTTAATCGATACACACTTCAATACACAAAATCACCAAACTGAGTTATACATATTTTGAAAACAAAATAATCATTCACAAAAAAGTAACAACAAACGCGTTTATATTAACAAAATTTCCAAAATAAGCAAGAAAAAAGCGCTATCCCAATAAAAACCGTTCCTTTTTATTAAAAAAATTTTATTTTCAAGTTTTTTATGTATCCGACACCAAATTTGGAAAATTCAAGATAATTTTAAAAAATGTTCTCTTCTTTCAAATCGATATCATGATTTTGAAGAATTTTCAAAGCTCTGTTGACTTGTTGTATCTTTAGTAAAATTAATCTTACATGTAAGCCGCTTCTAGAATTGCACAATGTTTTCTTATTTTATTTTTAATGATTCTGGTGTTTCATATATAAATTGATACCCTAGCGGCTTAGGCGCCACCACCAAAACTCCGCGTAAACTCAGTTGAAACTCGGAGCATTTATTTTCCCAATATTGTGAATTATATTGACGAATATTAACGAACTTTTATAGCTTAAACCAATAATTCGTAATTATTGTAAAATGTTATTAAAATTCAAGTATATATTTATGTCGATATATATTAGAGCGCTTGATGTGATATAGTTGCATACATGTGATATTGTTGTGACTGTGAATAATACATAAATTTTGATCCATAACTTTTAGTCGGAGGATTTTATTTATGTCATCATAATTTCAATAGCTGTAGTGAAGTGAGAGTATTGTGCGCAATGGATATTAAAAATCAGTTTGGGTGACAGAGTGAGAGCGTTACATATATTTACAGAAAACAAGAGCGCTGCGCGTAGCATGTATTGACAGAGATTTGACTTTGCTTTGTTTTACGCATAAAACTAAGCATCGCGCTGTATACAAGACGCATATATTTTTTCAGTTTTACGAAAGCCGTTCAAGTGTAAAAGTCTCATAATATTATTATTGTGTTTCTTAAAAAGGGCGGCTAATCAGACAGAGCCTAGGGCGGCAAAATACTTAATCCGCCACTGGTAGACTATTAGCCTAGTAACATCAGGGTTTCACTTTAAAAAAATTAGAACCAAACTGTAAATAGTGAATGCATACGTTTCCACCTTCGAGATATGAGGATGCTTTTTTTACATGGTCTCCTCCATATTCAAGTATAATTATTAAAAATTTCCTCTATATACCTCATCGTCTTTTAGAGAAACTAGTATCTCATTATTAAAGTCATCATCGGAGATAAAAGAGTCCTAATGTAATCCTTCTCCGATTTTGTGATGAATATCTATAAATATGTTGTCTTTCTTCATGGCGAACATGCTTCTTTCTCTTGTTACTCCTAAGAAAGCCGTTTCGTAGATTGAATTTATTTGACTATCTACTTATGAGAAACGCATCAGTAAACTTGAATATCGCTTCTTTTAAATTGTGGTTTTAATGGAGCATATCCTGTAAAAATGAATTCAGGAAATGTTCTTCAGAGTGAAAGTCAGGAAGAGGGCGATCAGATAGGCAACATATTCATAGATCTCGATCACGAGAGCAGAGAAGGAGGACTTTAAGAATGAGTCACAAGTTCTTCTAGAATGGTCAAGCAGCCATTAAAGTACTAAGTTCTTGTGTAATCAGTACTAAAATGGTATCGGAACGTCACCCCACTGTGGGTTCCAGAACATATTGAATGAGTACCTCAAAAAGCTCAAACTACGAGAGAAAGAACAATATACATTACGAGACGAATGGTATAATAAATCTCCGCTCATATAGTTTCGGAATCTATAGCAGAGCGTCTAAAGTTCCTTTCAAAGGAGTTGATAGCAAAAAACGGAAATAATAAACGGAAAAAGGAGGTCGGATGTCGCAAAAAAATGTATCTCTTATTTATGTTTAACAATGTATCTAGTCTAAGAAGAAAGAAATTGTGACCAGGCCACCCGGTAATCGGTCAAATAGCAATATGTAATAAAATGCAAATGAAGCATTCGCACTGAACCAAACGGTCCATAGTCGTAGAACAGGGTTATTTATGTGCGTAACGTTTATTATAATTAATATTATAATGATTATTTTTTGACGTTTCTTAAAACCAATGAAATGCTTCTTTATTTGTCACAGGGGTAAGTTTCAACCAATTATGTCATTATTATAGTGGGAATAAATCTCTTGTGATTATTCTCGGGCTTTTTTTCTGTGGCTTTTATTTGCCCAGCAAGTGTCAGATAGTTGTCAAAATAATTACCTAATTGTTTCAACGCGATATATAAAATGGGTGAAAATTATCGGTTTAGTACCTTTTCTGATGCAGAAATAACAAAAGAGATTTTAGAAACTACTTCGAATCAAAAAATAATCTAGTCAAATATAACTCGCGAGTTCCATAAATTAGAATATAATTTGACAGATTTTGTTCAAACTTGTTGTCATTTGGAAATAGCCACTCGAGCCCTGCGGGCTCTCGTGACTATTGCCTGGCAACAAGTTTTCAAAAATCTGTCAAATTATTTTCAATTAATTCTCACTCTCTTGTTATATTATTACTGAAAATACAAAGTAATTGTGCACTAAGATTTAAATACACATATATTTTTGTAAAAAATAAAAAAATTATAACAAATTATTACAGGTAAACATTACTTTATATTTACAGCATTATTAACTAAATTCTTTATCTGAAAAATCTGGAGAATCATCTTGTCCTAAGTTAATAATTAACGGTTCGATCTCTGTACTTTCATCGATTAAGTCGTCAAGACTTCACATTTTCTCCTCATAAGCTATAACATGTTTTAAGGCGCTTTGCCAGTTTTCGGCAGTCACATTCGCCTTCAAAAGTTGCCGTACTTCTTGAAGTTTAAAAGTTTTGTTGTTCCTGGCAACATAACCTTTGAATTGCGCCCATATAAGCTCTATTGGGTTCAGCTCACAATGGTAAGGGGGTAAGCGATGTACAATAATACCTCTACATTTTTCCATCTCATCAATTCCAAATTTTTTAAACTTTGCCTTACGCTGTCTAACAATTTGCAAAAGTTCTTTTTTCACCATTGTATCATCGAAATTTAAGGCTTTACACTGCAACCACTCAATTATCGCCGCTTTTTTCCATGAACTTTTGGGAAGCTTCTCTACTAATCGAGAATTACAATAACTGAATTCTGGAGAATGTATTCGATCATTTGTTGGAAATATTCCTCAAAAACGTCAGCCGTCATTTCTTCGTGGTAGTCTTTACTTGAATTAGATTGAAATTCCAATAATCCTTGATCTAAAAATCCGTTTTCACTGCCTATATGGGTTATAATAAGCCTCCGTCCCTTTCCAGAGGGAAGACTTAGTCCTGTTGGCCAACCCTCCATGACAGCTTGTCGGGAATTCAGTATATTTTTATCTTGCCAGGCTTTCGTCCTTCATTTAGCCAGGTTTCATCCAAATAGAAAATATTCTTCCATTCGTTGCGATATTTTTGGATTGACCTTAAGTATCTTGTCCAATGTTGGTATTTCTTTTGCAAAATACATACCATGCACTATTCCACGATTCTACGAACACTGTTTTTAACATCGTCGTCAATTTCTAATGATTCCTTCCCCGGTGAGGAGTAGGTTTACCGAGGTTCCTGCATTTTCTCTCACGTAAAAATCTATAAATCGTTGATTCTCCTACCCCTATCATATTGGCCCAGTTCGTAATTATGTCAAGAATAGAACTTGTGGGGTTTTGGTGCACAAGAGCATCATGAACGTTCAGGATTAATGTTTTTTCCCGAAAATAATATGCACTTTTGCTAACTCGTTGAATAGGAATAGGAGAAAAACTTAAACTTGAAGCAATCTTAATTAGACGAATAGACGTTGCTTGCTAGTTGTCGAATAATAACTACTTCAAATTTTATTCTATAAAGGTACTTAGATTTAAATATTAACAGCAAATTGGGATGTACCTGTATAGGTTACGGGGCAGGTAGTTCCGTCGCGCCTACGGTTTACAACTATTTTATGGTCCGAATCCCCGATCCATGCTATCAACTACATTGGGACAGACTATAGAAGACTGCTAGACAGAAGAGGAACAGCTTTTTTCTCTAAAGTTACTGGACTATGTTTTGATTGGTTCACTCGGTATAATAAAATAGAAGTGATCAAATAACATTTAATTATAGATTACCATGTGTTTATGAGTTTTGTTTTAAATAGTTATTTAATGATATCATATACAGTGTTTCCCAAGAAAATAAAAGTTGAATTAAATTTTTATAAAAATAACGCTCATCGTTTTTTTTAAATCTGATGAATCTTGCCAAACATCGAAATTGACTCACTACAATAACCCACTCAGTACGTTAAAATATAATATATTATCTAATAAAATTTAATTATAGATTACTGAATGAAATTCAAAATATCAATAAGAAAAATATACCAAATCCATGCGAAAAAATGCTGGATATGATTGTACGTATAAATTTATTATGGGTCTTTCCTATGGAAGAATTTCCTAAGCCCACCCCTATCCGAGATATCTCTCCTAAAAGGTGCTGAGTAAAATTGATTTTTCATTAATTTTCCTCAAATTTAAGTTAAGATAAAACTGGAATTTTTGTCATTTCCACTATGACTAACCTCCGGTATTTTTCTCAACATTCCTGTTACATTCTAAGGGATGGAAATCATCCGCTCTCACTTTATTTAATATCAAACATTGATTTTTGTGAAATAAAAATAAAATTTAAAATCTGTTTTCTTGAACAAATTTTTTTCCTGGAACCAATAGAAAAAATAAAATACAATATCATGATTTTATTCTTCGTCTACCCATACGTTATTATTATGAAAATTCCACACATGTGATTTTTAACCAATCAGAACGTGTATTTCTGACAGATCACCATCGCAACAGATCAATTTTAGTGGACATTTTTTCCTCGTGGGTGGGTAACCAACAGCGAATGATACTAGAAATCTTTTTGACGTTTATAATGACAGAATATTTTTTTGACAATCTAATTTTTATTTATATATATAGCAGGTTGATTGGAAGTTGCTTGTTCTTCATTTAGAGATTCTTGGATTGTCTTTGCAGAAGTTGAAGCAGACCTCATTGCGTCAATTATATCCTGATGATGGCCCGAGTCAATTTGCAGATATGGTTTTATGGAGTGACTGCTACCATGCCCTGTTATTTTAATTAATTGCTGTTTTCCAATTCCCGTTATGGCTAAAATTGAAACAGCAGTGGCCCTCGCAGAATAATTTGTTATCTTGATCTTGTTGACATCGATTCCAATCACTGATGCCGCCGATTTGACCCAGGAAGATATTGTATTTTGTCCAACCGGGCTGTTCTTGTACCAGCCTTTGGAATTGGGGTGCTGCCAGTTCGGATTTGGAGTTAAAAATAAACGATTCGTTTTGATGAGTTGGTCTCGCTTGCTTATTCGTTTTTTGAACAGCCTTACTGGGCATAATTCTTCATTGGCTGTATTCGGTACTAGCCACTTACTGTCGGCCATTCTATTTGAACCGCCTTGGGTGTTCTTGGAGAAAACCGGGCTATACTCAATGCGTCCTGTTGGTTCCCCTTGATAGTCAATTTCCTCCACAAAATATTATATTGTTGCTGCCGCTCCTTCATTTCCTCTCCAGGCAATTCATGAGCAGCAATGTGAAAGAACTTTCTTTGCAATCCCTCCGGAGTTTTCGTCCCAAAGCTCAATAATCTTTCTCAATTCGTCTGCTGATGAACTTGCCTTCCTCTTGGTTGGATCTATTTGTAGCTTCCGACGCTTAGCATTTTTTTGCAGCTCTTGCGTTGACAAATTCTATGTCAGAGAATCGATTAAATTTGCGATTATACCTTTCGAAAAAATATTCCTGCAACTGCTTAGCTGTAGAGTTCCATAGAACTTTGAACACTCTCCTTGTAGTCTTCGGAGTTTTTTTTTTCGCATGTTGAAGGCATAGTCTTCAAGAATAAGCGCCAGTTCTTCCACAGGTATATCCGCTTTTTCTGCGCAAAAGTTTATAAACTGCTTCCATACACTTGCCTTCGATTTCCTAGTATTCGCGGGTGTCAACTGCTTAATATTCTGGCGAATATTTTCTTTACTTTCTTGACCGAAGCGAGACATTTTTCTACGTCGTGCTGTTTTTGACAAATTCAAAACAGAAATAATTTCTAGCTTGGAGTTTCACTGAGTTGCCATGGTAACTAAATAATCAAGTCGACAAAACCTTCTATGTTTTGCAAGTACTTGGTGAAGACGAAAATTGATGATGTTGGAAATGAACACATTTGGTGTGGACTTTTCTTACCGAATACCACATAAGGTCAAATTAAATCCGGAAATTTTTTTCTCGCTCATGAGTATTTTTAGAAAATTATCATGAGCACGAAAAAATGTCCAGAAATAATTTGATCTCTATTGGCATTACTAGTGAAAATTTTGGATAGTTCTTTAAAAATGCGCCTCATTTGTAGAGAATATTTTTTTTTGAAATTGTGAATTTCGTTGTTTATCATGAATTTAAAAGAACCCTGTATCTTCATCATGTAAATATCTTACAGTCTGACAAAATTTTAAAAAATCATTCAATAGAAACCCCTTAACCTCACTAAACTTTTTTTCTGTTTAAAATTGTAAAAATCTGTCCCTTGGGGATAAACAATCGTTTTTTGTTTGTTAATTTAATAAACTTTAACAATAAACGGATTTCAATGCTGTACTTTAGAATATTTTTGGAATTATATTTTTGAAATTTACAGAATTGTAAAATTATATACCGTAAAACCGTCAATAATAAATTATATAACCGGTAGATAGGTGCAGTATACACCACTTGTTTTTCTGCAGATCCAATTCTTAATGGAAAACCAGGTCAAGTGCATCACAAAATCAACGTTGTCTGAAGGCCGTTCGTCGTTCGAATGCCCGCGGCAAATATTACCATATTTAACTTGAAGATATGTTAATGTGATAGCAATAATGTCACAAGAATATCAATACAGGTTTTAGATTGTTCGGAATTTGATTACTTTTATTTAGAATTTGAATTATTGAAACTTTGCTTTGAGAAAAGAATCTACAGCAAAACCGGTCTAAAGAAAAACCTGGAAATTATTTACTGACTTGTTGAAGGCGTTATTAAATTTAAAAAAATGAAAAAGCGTTTACATTATTAAGTAGCACAACAAAAACAAACATCGTATTCTTCAATAAATTCTGCGTATATTTGATATTACGAGGTTTAGTCCATCTACTTGAATAAGGGGTTGAGAAGGGTGCGAGCATTCAAAAAAATATGTTATATCTAACTATAGAGGTGATTCTTTAACATAAAGGACCCCGCACTTTTTATAGGTAAAATGGTTCTCGGTGAAATTGTCTGAATTTTTAGTATATTGTAGTATTCGATGATTGAACGTGCAGAATCGCAAAGTTCGCAAGTTAAAAATCAGTAAATTTTATTTAATTATTTCCTCCGGATTTGAAAGTGCCAACTGCATTTTTTTTCGCTCTTATCATCAACGTACCTTCATATTAGTAAATATCATTCAGATGGTGCAGATTATATCATTATGTACAGAGTGAGAAATAAAAACGTTTTAGTAATGTCTCAAAATTCGATGTAATAATGAAATATTGATAAAATTATTTTGGGATGCAATATACTATTTTCATTCCATCGTTAATCACAATTCATACATTTCGTACAGGATGATTTGAAAAATTGGTGAAATATATGGCCGGTTCTTTCGTACACATCCTGTATATTCAAGTGAATTATCATCCTCCTAAGATAGCTGATACCGTATAAACAAGATCTCGTTAGGATATATAGGGTGATCATGAAAATTTTCGATAATAAAAATGACAAAATATCAAAGTTTCAGAAATCACCCTGTAATTCACGATTAACCCGGTGAAATTCCTTTATTATTATTTAATATATTCATCATTCTCTCCTCAACACTTTCCCAAAAATTCAGTTTCCTACTATGATTAGTTTCATAGTTATTAATTATTGAGAAACTTATTACCATTTGCATGACGAGTTGAAGGAACTTTGTTCACGCGTACATAATTCTACTAGTGGCCAAGATTTTTCACAAATAGTGATACGTGAGAATGTGGAGATCAAAATGAATGTTTTTATTTTTGTATATGCAGGGTGATGACCAATGACTGTCCATCAAATTCCATCTACCATTTAGGAACTGACTGAGTATGCGACACATTAGTTACCACTTTACAACTCAGGCATGAGCCAGATACAATTCTTAATTAAATGCTTGGATAGTTTGACTCGCCCAATCGTGTATGAGGCCCCGGTACAGGACATCACTTATCACTGAAGTTGACAAGGAACAGCCTTAACCGAATCCACCTCCCCCGTAGCAGTGCTACGGTCACATACAACAAGAAAACCCCGAGGAAAACCCTATCGGCTATCGGGTACATTTTGATTCTGTCGTTGACGGAAAGTGAATGAAAAAAAAATCAAGACAATTCACAGGGACTGAAACTTTGATATTTTGTCATTTTTATCATCGAAAATTTTCATGATCACCCTATATATCCCAACGAGATCATGTTTATACGGTATCAACTATCTTCGGAGGATGATAATTCACTTGAATATACAGGATGTGTACGAAAGAACCGGCCATATATTTCACCAATTTTTCAAATCACCCTGTACGAAATGTATGAATTGTGATTAATGATGGAATGAAAATAGTATATTGCATGCCAAAATAATTTTATCAATATTTCATTATTACATCGAATTTTGAGACATTACTAAAATGTTTTTATTTCTCACTCTGTACATAATGATATAATCTGCACCATCTGAATGATATTTACTAATATGAAGGTACTTTGATGATAAGAGCGAAAAAAAATGCAGTTGGCACTTTCAAATCCCGAGGAAATAATTAAATAAAATTTACTGATTTTTAACTTGAACATTTCAATATCTATCCATCAACGAAATTTGCGATTCTGCACGTTCAATCAGTACATCGAATACTACAATATACTAAAAATTCAGACAATTTCACCGAGAACCATTTTACCTATAAAAAGTGCGGGGTCTTTTTAAGATAATATGTTCGAAAAATCGTATGAAAATTGCAAAACTTTTAATCATCCAAGCCAAGAGTAAAATAGTTCCTGGATTACATGGAACTTGATAGAATACTTAGGAATAAAAAGGGGAATTGGAAAAATATAAAGGGTATACGTTTGGTTCGTCATTAATTTATTTGAACACTGTGTATAATTATGTTAAAAATATACCGTTGGTTTTTGTCTGCAATAAAACCCCTATTAACACTTATTCCATAAAATATTCCAAATTTACCTTATTTATGACGGTTATTTTGGAGCAACGGTGCACCCTGTATACTTCTAATCGACTTTTGCAGTTGGTCTGGATTATTTGAAAAAACTTTAATTCAACATTTTTTGTAAACCTAACGGTAATCGAAATATTAGCAAGTGACGTTACTTTATGTACACACAGTATTAAAACCATGTAAATAATTTCAGTTCATTCTTTTAAAATCAATATAAACAATTAAGAAAATACAATTTTATCTGTCAATTAACCTGTTTTGATATGTTATTACGGAATAATCATTTCAATCTATATAAATAGTCTACGTAGAAAAAAAAAATGTAAAAGTGGGAGTAACGATTTTAATTACAATCGTGGAACATCAGATCTGTTTTTGTTGTTGCAACAACAGCAAATTACGGATGTAACAGAAAAAGATCAGATAGTGTTATGATAGAGTTTTAAGCATCGGACAAAAATAAAAAGATGACCGCCTGACCGATCATTCTATGCACGCAGTGAATCATCACAAATCTATTCATTTCTGTTTATACGGGATTTATAATTTACGAAATAATTCGGAAAATACGATTTCCAATGAATTTACGAGGTATGGATCTGTGCAAACACAATTTCCGGGTTGAAATTTGAATTGAATTCTTTGGAAAACAAAAAGAAATTGGAAAAAGTGGATAGATATATTGACAACCCATTTAAAAATATTACACTTTTGAAAAATACAGATTGCGTAAATTACATCGGAACCCTCGCTCAGATTTCACAAGTACGACAAGGATATATGAAAGAGAGAGAAAGAATAATTGTGCGCGGTCATCACTTTGTTTCATCTTAGGGGTGTATACTTATTTCCCGAGACTGGCCGAATGCTCCTTTACAGAGAGAATTCACTAGTTGGTGGTATAACGGTGGTATTGTGGTATTCAGTATGCTCACAACATGGAAGAAGTGAGGGTGTTAAAGAAATAAAAAATACAATCGTTATTACGTAACCTGTACATCTTAAAATTCATTTTTGTCAACATGATCATTTCAGACCAAGTTGACAATTTCTAACTACAATAGGATATTATTTTAGCCATTGTAACTTGAAAATAAAACAGCATTTCTTGAGAGAACCTTAAATAATTAACTAAAGATCCCTTCCATTAATAAATTAAATTGAAAAAATAAAATAAGTAGTTAGGTACCTACACCTATTCTAAACATAAAATATAAACTTCCTGAAAAAATAAAAATCCATTCTAAAGGTATACATAATTTTAATGAATCAAGTGCTCAAATAAACCACCTTCCTGTGCCAGACAATAACCAAATCTGTGATAAAGATTTGATCTCATATCTCTAAGATTATTTGGCGTAACGCCGGCACAAACGTTCTGTATTTTCACCCTCAAAAAAAAGTCAACGATAACGAGACAAAAATATTTGTACAAATTAATCTGCGCTTCTGGCAACAGCGGTTAAAATAGGGGGGCAATGAGCATTCGGCCAGTCTCGGGAAATAAGTATACACCCCTAAGGTGAAACAAAGTACACGCCTTAATGACCGCGCATAATTATTCTTTCTCTCTCTTTCAGCTGTTTTTCTGTCGTACTTGTGTAATCCGGACGGTTCCGATGTAATTTACGCAATCTGTATACTAATACTGTAGTAAGTGAGGTTAGGTTGGGTTCTTCTTTTTTATTTATTGAGTAATATACCAGGGAATAATTTTTTCAGCTTATACAGGTGAAAATATTCTAGTCTTATTTTAGGCAATGGTAGGTATATCTCTTATGGCAGTACGCACCATTTAGGGCCCGTTGTACATTTCAAGTTCACCAACAGTTCAATGTTGACTGTAGTTTAATGACAAAATTAAGTTGTACAATCCTCGTTCACTGTTGATCGACAGTTCATAAACAAGATCAGTTGATCGCTGATACCTTGTCGGTTCAAAGGTGGTTCAAGCTAGATCCTTCATTTTGTTGACATCATTTTAATATTTTTGGGAGAACTAACTGATGGTGAAGATTTTTTGTAGTTAATTGATAACATTGAGACAGGGGTATAGAGAACGCTCAAATAATTTTACAATGTGGAATTATCGGGATTTTAAATTCCGATTTCGGTTATCAAAACAAGCTGTACAAATTGAAATTGATGAGATTAGAGAAGATATTCTTTCTGAGACAAATAGGTAAGCATCCTAATTATTTTAAAACTGAAACTTACTGCAATGTTATTTCGGAAATCATGCTGTATCCCCTGAAGATATGGCGTTTTTAACATTGATGTTTTTGGCAACAAGATGTTTTATGCAAGTTGCAGGCGACTTTTGTGGTGTAGATAAATTTACTGCAAGTAGGATTGTGCACAAAGTTATCAGAGCTGATATTCTGAACATATACCATTGTATTCTTTCCCTAGGTTAATCCAGGCATCGCCTTTTATTTTGTTAGTGTTTGTATCTGTTTTTTTTATTTTCAATTAAATCCTTATATTTCTTCACCAAAATTAACAGCACATTTTCTTCTCTTGCAGTGAAATTTGTTTATAAGCATATGTTTATAAGATCCTAACTAACCAAGTTTATGACAATAGGGACAAGCAAAAAAGAAAGACGTTATTTTATAGAATCACGAAACACAGAACCGCCACGAATAAGCCCGTAGAGGGCCATAATTCAATAAAATACATGCCAAGGAATATTTCCCTCATGTGTAAAAACTCCCATGAGAGGAGTGCAATTATCGATTGATTACAGCGGTAACTGCACTGTAGAAACCGAAAGACCACTGCGATAATTGTATTGTTTACGTATCCACGGTAATCCCATTGTGAATCCATGATCATTAAAAATAAAATCATCAGTTTGACAAGTAAAGTCAAAAAATATTTTTAAAAATGTCTCGTTTCGGATGTGATTGGGAATTGGGAATTATAGAAAATAAAGTGATGGAAAGCGAACCAAAGAACACCAAACACAACAGACAATACGTAATAGGACAATATTTGTATTCGGGAAATATTCCCCCGAATTACACACGTGCATCAAAATAACCAGATAATTTTGCTGCACTTGTGCAATTACTTCCGATAACATGTTCTCTATTTATAGAACTACCATCATTAGAAAAAAATCACATCATCGCCGATCAGTTGAACTAAACTCAATACTTACTCAATACTTTATTTTGAACTGAGATCACCAGTGACTAAAGCGGGATTCACAACCGAACTTTTTGCGTTTTGCTTTTTACGTTTCGTATTCTGATTGGTGCGTTGCAAAATGCGTTGTGTTTACATCTCAGTAAAAATATGGCGAATGAAATACTGTCTTGACCTATTTTGCACTGCATACTGGGTCCTGCATTGAACTGTGATAGTGATACTATCATACCAATCATAATTATTATTGTTATAATACAGATACGAATTATTATTGAAATGGAAAATACTACTGTAAGTGTTGATACAACAATGATAATATATTTTTTATTATTTTCTTGGGAATCAAAGGAGAAAACTTTGCTGAAAAATGTTTTAAATGCCAATAATTACCCGGCAGAATTTGTGAATAAAGAAATTAAGAATATAGAGAAGGGCTCATTGTTAATACCCCATAACAATAACAATAATATTAATAATTCAGCTAACATAATTTTTAAAAACTTGACAACACCGTATGTTAAGGGTTTATCAGAAAGAATTAAGAAAATTGGTAATCAATTCAATATTCGAACTAGCTTCAAATCTAACAATACGTTGAGATCTATTCTAACAAAAACGAAGCCAAAAAATGAAGAACAATCTTCAAAAAACTGCATATATCAGATATCTTGTGAATGCGACAAATTCTATTTAGGTGAAACATCTAGACCATTGAAAGTCCGAATAAATGAACATAAAAAGTATATCAAAGATAGGGGTTCTTTAAGTCAGGTATTTGCAAACATGCTTGGGAAGAGGGGCATAAAATTAAATGGGATTCGACAAAAATAATATTGAAAGAGCCCAATAATAAAAGACGAAAAATCAAAGAAAGTGCTTTGATACAACTAAATTCAGATAAATGTGTAGCTAGTATTTCAGCCGAATGTAGTCAAATTTGGTTACAATGTTAGAAAGAGAAATTTCCAATAATCAATTACCGGCGTTATCAGGATAGCATCGGAAGTTTTTATCCAGGTTTTCTTATGATTTATCTTTGGAATGGTTGTTAATCGATACACACTTCAATACACAAAATCACCAAACTGAGTTATACATATTTAGAAAACAAAATAATCATACACAAAAAAGTAACAACAAACGCGTTTATATTAACAAAATTTCCAAAATAAGCAAGAAAAAAGCGCTATCCCAATAAAAACCGTTCCTGGAACGTGCACTTCACTGGATTCCATTTCTAGTGGACTACATATCGTTAGAATATCATGAAATAAAATATTTTATTTCTCATTTTACCAGAGGTGTGATCTACTATGAATGGACCTTAATAAAATTTGACAACAAAGTTTTGTAGTCTTAAACTTCAAAATATTATTGATTGTCTAGTTGCCAAATTTTTTTCGTTGTGTCAGATAGGGACCAAAAATTTTTCATTCATTCATTATTAGTTAATCTTGACAACGGTAGCTGGAACGCTACCGAAACGTTGAAATAAAAAAAAATAAAAAAACATTATTGTGGTTTGATTCCCAAGAAAATAAGAAAAAATAACAAGTAATGCCACAAGGAACTTATATAAAATGATAATATAGTTAATAAAGTAATTATAATACCAATAATGTATATGTTTACTTCTTCTTCTACATCCTTTTGTTTCTTGTTGAGAAGCAAAAAGGCCGTGGAAGCAAATCGAAAATTTTTGACGTTTTTGTTGTGAATGGCATTATTGCGTCAGGTTAAATTCAGATTCTGCTTCACCAATCAGAATACGAAACGTAAAAAGCAAAACGCAAAAGTTTGGTTGTGAATCCCGCTTAACAGTTCAGTTGATCTAGTGATGAACGTTGTTTCGTACAACTCGGCCTTATAGTACTAGGCCAGTTTAACCAAACTGGTTTAAATAGTTAACCGCCCTTAATGATGTTTTGGAATGGACCAAACGAAGTATAGTTAAACTTGAAATAAGTTTGACAACGTCGAAAAATTTAGGGACTTTATTTTGTGAAAAACATGTTGGTAACAATGCTAGACGTTATGTTAGTTTATGATATTATTTGTCGTTTATAAGTATATTTTGTTAAATTCAGATCAAAAGCTGGCTAGATACCTGCTACGATAAAAGGCAATTACAGTTAAAAGTGGCAGAAAAAATAGAGAGATATTTAAAAACGTACCTGCTGCTATGATCCTGAAAATTTCCTCCGTCCAATAAACGAAGTTTTGCAAACAGAACGGCCGACACGAATGGAACTTCTAACAATTCTTCGAGACATACCTCAACTTGAAATTTATATTTCTTCTTTTTTGTCATGAATGACGCCATACCGGCGCCTCTCCCGTTGGTCATGCAGCCAACCACAGCTAAACTTGCTGCAATTTTTTAGGACATCGTCGAAATAGGTACGAAAAAAATTTATACTAAAAAATCTTGTTATACATTTTTTTACGCCGCTTAATAGCTTAATATACCGACACGAGTGCTTTGAATTAACTAATAGTGGTGGGATGACAATCGATCTGTAACAAATAAAAATATAAAAATAATATAATAGGTCAATTTTCATATATTTTCTTTGAAACTATTCATTTTAATCTTATACAAAATATATATGTCCAGACGTGTATGTATGCCCTGAGTTATCCAAATAACCATGTTCTCAAACGTTGATTAAGTTACATTTTCTTTTGCAAGAAAATGGAATTTTTGAAAACTAGAATTGCGAGAGCTGAACAACTCTAGAATCAGATTCTTCAAATTATTGTCGAACATACAGAAACTATTCTTTTTTCTTATTTTTTTTTGGGGGGGAATCAAACCACAATAATGTTTTTTTATTTCGACGTTTCGGTAGCGTTCCAGCTACCGTTGTCAAGATTAACTATTTATAGTATAGAAATAATTTTTTGGTCCCTATCTGACACAAAAAATGGTTTGATTCCCAAAAAAAAAAATAAAAATAAGAAAAAGAATAAGTAATGCCACAAGGAAATTAGAGAAGATAAACAGAAACTAATATCAGAAAAATTGCTCAACAAGTATAATGTTAGTCACGAAACTGTTTGGAATGTTCTAAAAAAATTTATTGTCTCCATATCATGTTCAACATTTCCTACCTAATGACCATTCGCTCCGTATAAAGTACTGCCAATGGATTTTAAGAAAAATTGCAACAAATCCCAATTTTGCTACTACTGTTTTATTTACATAATATATGAAGCCAACTTCTCAAGGCATGTAATTATGAATTTTCGTAATAACCACACATGGGCTGGTCTAAATCCACATTCCACAGTTGTAGCGTTGTTTTAACAATTATTTATTTATTTTCCTTTCTCAAATAATTTTTTTAAATATCTACCAAATAACTGACTAAATTTGATTATATCCATAATATACTGACCTACATTACAAATATTTCAGATTATATCAGTATAAAGAAAATTAAAAGAAGTTAAAACGATTTGTACTCTGCAACCTAATCTACAAAGAAGTGAGTACTATCGAGTCTATTTTTTCGGGGGTAATATCCCCCGCACGAGGGATATTTGGTAAGATTATTTCCTTCCTATTAATTTTGACCAATCGCTATCAAGAATTGGTATGTCAAATATAAATTTTAAGTGGAAAAATTACTTAACAACTGTCAGCAGTTTTTCCGGAAAAAAAAATCGAAAAAATGTCGTGCAAGTTTGACATGTTGCCTTGTAAAAACAAACTTGATGGTTTCTATGCTGTGTTATATTGTTCTTATTATTTTAATTAAAAAAAATGTTGTCTTAAAATAAAATGTTTATTTAACTCAGGAAATAATCTTACCAAATATCCCTCGTGCATCTAATTTTTCCTGTGGTTTCTAAGTAATCTGTTTTAATTCGCGAAAGTGGAAAACCACTCTCGCTCATGCTATTTGTTAAAACAAATTACTAAGAAACTCGTTTTTCCGAATTTTTCCAGAAAAATTAAATGCACTGAGTTGAATAAACATTTTATTTTAATACAACATTTTTTTAAATTAAAATAATAAGAACAATATAATTTTCAAGTTAGGAAAGGTAATTACTTTAACCCTTTTAATACCAAGCTTTTTTACATACGTGCGATACCAAGCGGGGTTCATTAGCACCCCATTTTTTTTGTCTATCTTTGTAATTTTTACACTTTTTTTAAGTAAAATGAAAAGAAAAACGCAAATAAATTATTTCGTATCTATTTTTATTTCAATTTAGTTACTAAAAAATAAACAAACCTTAATTAGGTATTCAAAATTAATTTTAATTTTTTGCTTTATATGGGATACAAAAAATTTCTTTTTCAGAGTGATTTACACAAACAAAACGCTCACATCATACACAACGTTGTCTTGATTTTCTATCTTTGGTTCTTTCACAGAGAAAACATCTACCTTGAGTTCCTACAGGTCCTGTTGAAGGGATATTTTGCTCCAATTCTGGAACAACTGTAAGAATATTTTCTTTTAGGCTTGCTTGCAAACATCTAATAACCTAAATAATTACTGAAATGGAAAAAATCCATGTAAGATTTTAGGTAAATTACATTTGGAACCTAAAAAAATGCAGCTACTAAAAAGAGGAAATAAAACAAAATATAATTGGCTTAGATATATACAAAAAAGTACAAGTGGGGTGCATTTGCACCCCGCTTGGTATTATAAGGGTTAAACTCATTTTAAATTACAATTAATATAAAAATTACAATTATTGTAGGCTACAGGAGTATTGTTAGCCATTTCGGTTAAATTGTTTTTAATTATGTTTGTAGTAGCACTATTCTCTATGTTGCTGTGAGAAGTGTCAAACGATTGATGGTGTTGGCTCGAAGAAGTGTCTATTTTTTGCCTTTTCATGGGAGCTTCGAAGCTTGTATTATTATTATTATATTATTATTTTAGACGGTTCTTAAGGCAGTGACGATATTTGAATGATGTTGACTGCCCATTTGTAGATACGGTTGGATAGACGCAGCTTTAGAAGGCCCTGTGATTTTGATGAGTTGCTGCTTGCGTACACCGGCCTTTACCAGAGTAGTAACAGCAGTTGATCGCATAGAATGGTTAGATATTTTAACTTCTGTCGTGTTCATGTCAAACTTGCATAAAATTTTTTCGATTTTTTTTCCGGAAAAACTGCTGACAGTTGTTAAGTAATTTTTCCACTTAAAATTTTTATTTGACATACCAATTCTTGATAGCGATTGGTCAAAATTAATAGGAAGGAAATAATCCGTTTGATTTGTTTCCAAATCTTTTTTCCTAGTCTATTTTATACGAGTCCATTTCTTCCGTGTTTATTTTTTCGAGTATATTTTTTTCCAGTCTATTTTTTTCCAAGTTTATTTTTACCGGATCTATTTTTCCTTTGAAAATATTATGTTATGTTATCCTGTTGGTGTACCTACTCGTATCCCTACCAAATATACTGCTTACGGTACATGTTCAACTTCCAAGTGACGAGAGTTCGTACTTCATACTATACCATAAACTAATCAAACATCTGATTTTGTGCGACCCTGTATAAAAACTGTGTTTAGAGTGTCAAGATTGCAGGTTCCAAAATTAATTTTTAGAATTTATTGTTACTACCAATGTAAATATGTTAAAATCACTTAATAAAAAAATAAATTTGATAATAAAGCCAGCAATAATATTTCATGATAAGTTAATACACTAAACGCGATAATTTTTATTGTTATGATTCACAGACTCAACGGCTACGTGAAAATTTTAAATTTAATTTCTAAATGTGGATTTTTTTTTAACGAAATTGCGATTTGTTTTTATATGAGTGGAAAATGTAATACTATTCAAGGGTTGTCTTTGGAATATCGTCGGTGAAACCAGATAAGTGTGTAACTCCATATAATATCACCAAATTTTACAGGAGAACAATAAAAAATTGTATTTATAAAAATATGAATAAGAAATTTTTAAAATTTTCAGACTATCACATTCATGACACGAATTACATATGAAATTTATTCAAAATGTGCCAGACAAAAAAAAACAATAGATAACTTTTAAACCCTATTGTTTTCAAATTATTTTTCACGAAGCTAAATGCATTTTTGCATCCTTTCGAAACAAATTCTGGAAGCAGTTACAGTAGAAGTCACGAATGTTTCTCGTTGCGTCATAATTCCCTGAATGTATCAAAGACACTCTAATTTTATGTGGATAACACTGACAGCGTATGTCCAATTAAAACAAATGGAAAGGTACATATTATATGTCTTTTGTGCCTGAGTTAAGCTACGCCATTACGAGGATATATTGAAAAATTCTTAGCCTACTATAGAACCAAACAAAATTTCAATGTCAAAATATTTTATTAGCCAACATATTCTCCTCTTAATTGGATACCTGCAACGTCTCTAGACCTTTCAAAAAAAATGTTTCTTCTAGCTCTGCAAACCAGATCTCCACAGCTTTTATTACCTCCTCGTTGGAAGAAAATTTACGACATTTTAAACTTTTTTTCAGTTGAGGAAAGAGATGATAGTCGGACGGAGCCAAATCTGGTGAATAAGGGGGGTGTTCTAGTAACTCAAACTCTAAATCACGAATTTTTTGGATGGCAACATGAGATTTGTGTGCAGGGGCGTTGTCCTGCAAAAACAAAACACCTTTGGATAGCTTTCCGCGTCTTTTCTCTTTAATGTTTTCCCGTAGAGTGGTCAGTAATGTCGAATAGTAATCTCCAGTTATTGTTCTACCCTTATCCAAAAAATCAATCATGATTACTCCATGGCAATCCCAAAAAACTGAAGCAATAACTTTTCCAGCAGATTTTTGGACACGAAACTTCTTAGGTCTTGGAGAACCAGAGTGTCGCCATTCCATCGATTGTTGCTTTGTTTCTGGATCGTAGAAATGTACCCAAGTCTCATCCATAGTAACAATTCGGTTTAAGAAGTCTACATCGTTTTCAAACCGAACACAGATCGAACGCGATGCTTCTCCCCTTGCACGCTTTTGGTCAACGTTCAAACATTTGGGGATCCATTTTGCAGCAATTTTTCTCATCTCCAAATTGACGTGAACTATATGATGAACCCGTTCGTATGAAATATTCAGTGCTTCAGATATCCGTTTTGGCACAATTCGACGGACTGGTAAAATAATGTCATGAACTGCATCGATATTTTCGGGGACTGACACAGAAACTGGCCTTCCCGATCGGTCATCATCTTCAATGGAAAATTTACCTCTTTTGAAGCTTGCAGTCCAATTTTTCACGGTCGCATACGAAGGACATTGATCACCAAGGGTATTAAGCATATCTTCGTAAATCTGCTTACCTCTTAACCCTTTTAAATACAGATACTTGATACTCCAATTTTTCGATTTTCACAATTTCGGTGGACATCTTTTTTCTTTTAATTTATTGCGTAACTCTGGTTTACTTTTTTGGCGTCAAACTTCACACTGACACTTCTAATAAGCTCGTTGCTTTCCTCTCATATTTAGATCACCAGAAATACATACCAAATCCTCTAACAATGATGCGCCGCTGGTGAAAACTGTCTTATTGATTTGATTATGAGTTATGACGACGTAACGAGAAAGATTCGTGACTTTTACTATACTCTTCTAGTATATTCATTGTTCGGAGCCTATAACAATATCTGGTCGCCAAAAAGCAATAATTTTAATTATTACCAACAAAATATTTTTAGTCAATAAAACAAAATCTCAATCACAGCAACATCTAAGAACACAATATCTCATAAATAAAAGAAATGAACTAAACCCACCCTGGGACGTTAACAGTCCATGTGGACTAACAATTAAAGTAAATTTTTCATTGACCAATCGGAAGCTACATTGCACCAATGAGAATCAATTGTTCGCTTGTGGGTAGGTCAAGACTAGAAATGATTTATGGCTTTTTTATCTTTTCGACTTTTGCAAACTATAGTCTATTTCGGAAAGGTATAGTGTAATAAAATGGGGAATTCCGTCTATTTCGGCTCAATTTCGGTGTCGACCATAGGCGTAGGTCTTGAAATAGTATTGTTTATAATATTAAAATTTCAAGTAATTGCGTAAGAGATTTAGGAAAAGTATGTTTTCTGGCCTGGAGTGCCAATATCGAAATATTGTGTAGGGATTACTTAGGTAGTAGATTATACAGTTACGTTTTGCTTATATGAGCGCAAGTGAAAGGATTTGTGGCAAGACCCAACACGACATTCAAAATGAAAGACGTTAAGATACTGTTTCATCAAGCCATTAAGGAGGTGACACCAGAGAACTGGCGAAAAGCAGTCCAGCATGCCATTAAAGAAGAGGAGAGAATGTGGGATCTTGATTACTTGATCGATTTAATTGCTGTATAATGTATTTTTTGTATAATGTTCAATAAAAAATAAGTGTACCTAATACTATGTACATAATGCCTAATTTTTATTTTGTTAAAATAAAATTCTTTCCTTTTTACGAGTATCCTACCGGCACGCCTTTGGCACACTATTTTTAGTGTTTGTGAATGGATAACAATAGGCTAAACCCATATATTGACCCCAACTCGGGTGGTACTACCTGCACTTGATAAAAAGAAAGAATTTTACAATGAAATCAATGCCAAACTATGAAAGTGGCTTAAATATTCATTGGGTCACTCTGTGCTGCCTTTGCATATTTAATGAGGTTTTATTACCCAATACCTTTCAGAAATAAACTATAGGATCCGAAATGCAAAATGATATTGGGAATATACGTCAAAAAAGAAGTCCAAAAAATAATTCATTGTTTTATAATTTGCAACAATTATTCTAGAATATGGATGGAAAATAATTGAGGAACGGTCCTGTGATATGAGGCTGAAAAAAACTTCCTCGTGGTGAACACAGCTGAACATTTCCTATAATTAGGTACTCCGATGATAAAAATGTTTGAATTATTCAAATGACGCAAGTGAAAAGCTAACAAGTCAAGTTGTCTGTCTACATACAAGATATCTACATTTTCTTATCATGTTTGTGCGAATTAAAAACTACTCAAGTGATAAACATAGTTAATTGGTTTTTCTTTTTAATAAAATGTTAACGAATAGAAAATTTAATATTATCGTCCAATTATAATCAGAAATAGAATAATTTGTTATCGCAAAAATTGTAATTTTTTTTAAATCGTGTTACGGAAAACAACGCACCGCGTGTTTGTTGAAAGACGAATTAGACACGAATATAGTTTTCCCAAACTCTAAATTTAAATTACAACCATTTTTTATAACTTCTCTTCAAACTAAATAAATTCAGATTCGTAAAATCATGTGATTTCAGTTTATGACACGCACGTGGTTGCTACTTTTAGTGCGCAGATGGTTGTTATCAATCGTTACCATAGAATCTTGAGCGCAATTATAAAGTGCTACTTTTGTAATGCTGTCTATGGTCGAACTAGTCGAAATTTTGAAATTGGACACAATGAACACAGCATACAAATTAAAACAACCTGATAAATCCCATTACGTTAAACATCTACTTGACACCAAACATTCATTAACACCTAACACATGACTAGAAGTAGAAACTACATATTTGTGATAAGAAACAAGAACTAGAAGAAATTAAGAGACGCTTAAGAGACCCACAATATGAAGTCATCAATGAACAGATATACCTGGGTAGCTCTCCACTATCACTATCAAACTGACAGTAACAATTGTAAAGATCAGCGGATATAGTTTTCCTTGGTTTCCTATAACATTGCACAGTTCTACTAATCTTATATGGGAAAAAAAGACATCCAAGATATGACCATTAGGCTAATAATACCGAAGAATAAATAATAAATATTTGTAATATATTTTCTTTTTTCTATTCACATAAACTCCTGGACAAAATTAACGCACCACTTTAATTATTCTAAATATTTACAATATAAACACAAAATAAAACTTAGTTAAATTGAAACAATAATGAATACCTAAAAATTAGTCGAATATGACCTTAACATGACCTTAATTTGCCTTATTTTTTCTTTAAAAATTTGTTTTTGCTGAAAATGTATAATTAAGCTATCATGCTTTCAAATTGAAAAAAGAAAAAAGAATATGTGAAACACAATAAATGAATTTTGGTGAACCCTAATACCGTGTAGGGCCTCCTCTACTTCTTATTACTGCATTCATGCGTCGAGGCATGCTTGATATTAAATGTTCAACAAACGCTTGCGGAATAATCTCCCATTCTTCAATAACGGCCTCTATAAGTTGTTTGTGATTAACAACAGGAGGTCTAAGACTTCGAATCTTCTTTTTGAGATAGTCCCATAGATGCTCTATAGGATTCATGTCCGGACTGTTAAGTGGCCACTCTAATAAAGGGATATTAACATCATTTAGGTAACCAATAACCTGTCTTGCCACGTGGGGACGAGCGTTGTCCCATTACATGTTCGACAATAATGTTATCTAAGTAATATTGGGCATTCATAGACCTCGTACGTATAGGGACTATTCCTCCCCAAAACATTTTAGAGCCACCACCAAAAGGTACTTTAGGAGAGATATTACAGCTAGCAAACCTTTCTCCTCGTCTTCGCCAGACACGCTCACGTCCATCTGGAGCTTTAAGGATAACTCTGGTTTCATCGGAGAACATAACCCGTTTCCAATCATTGATGGTCCAATTCTGATGTAGTCTTGCAAAATTCAATCTCTGAACTTTGTGTTCTCTGGTAAGCAAGGGCTTTTTTGCTGGTCTTCTATTGCTCAATTCTGCTTCATGTAAACGTCTTCTAACCGTTCGAGATGATATAGCGACGTTGCGAACATCCGCTAATTCATTTTTTAACAGATTGCTGGTAACTCTCCTGTCTCTGAGAGCACGTTGTCTCAAAAAACGATCATCAATTTGATTAGTGCAACGTTTTCGCCCTTGTCCTGTTCTTCGAAGGTACGAGCCTGTTTCATTATGACGTCTCACTACGCGACTGATACTGGAATGATGTCTTCCTAATAAACCAGCAACATGTCGCATTGAATATCCTTCATCCAGAAGAGTCGATGCTCGCACTACCTCCTCTATTGACAAATTTCTTTGGCGGTTCATTTTTCTTACTTGTTTTACTCGCAAATGAACTTCCAAACATGCATATGATAAAAACAATTACAAACAAACGCTTGCTTCTTACAGAAATTTTGTTTTAATCAACACTTTTAAAAAAAAATGTAACACAGATTTACTCTAAAACGAAGTTTAATATGAATTACTGTCAAAACAAGGTATTATGTGACACTAGCTAGTTTAAATAACATCTGTCAGTATCAAACACGGTCCATAGCCTACTTGTCGTACACTAAGTTAACAATAAATAAAGATTATTGAGAAAAATATGAGTGGTGCGTTAATTTTGTCCAGGAGTTTATATTAAGTCAAGGACAATATAGGTATAGTTTGGCAAGTTTATCTGAAGCCGTAAAAGGAATGCAGTCGAAAACATTCGATATTGCCACGTTTAACTATGAAAAAGCTAAAGTGCTAAGTATGTAGTGATAATAATTAGAAAATGGACTTCTTATTATTAACAGTATTAACAGTATGATTAAACGTTAATTCTTTAATGTGCTTGTTTCCTTGGATTTTTGCCTAAATTTACTAGGGATGTTCAATTTTTGTGTACCTCGAATAGAGTCTAGATATCCTATTACTTTTTATTTAAATGTAAGTCGAACCAACATTCAGAAGAATTATCCGCTTTATTTCATCTGTAAGTTAATTAACTCGATGAATTGTGTATTCGATCGATTTTCTTGTTCTGTGCCATATATTAAGTCACATTTAATAAATATAATCATATTTTTTGTAGATGATAATGAATTTATTTTGTTCTTAACTTTTATCATATTGTTTTGAATATTTCGTTTTCCCTGCTCTGTGATTGTTTTTTTCCCGTAGAGAAGTGTATGTATCAAATTAATAAATAAATCACATCAAATGTAACTTCTGTCAATTTGACGATGATATGTCAATATTGAAATGATTATTTTTATCTATTCATAACTTACATAATTTATTTATTAAATAATGGATTTAATTAAAAATAGTTTCATTTAGGTATAGCATTAATATGAATAGATTCCACAAAGTAAGGGACCGAACAGTAAATTCAACAGTGGTATGTTTAAATCATTTTTGTTTGCTATCAACTTCGTGAGTACGTTCGATTTTAAAACTAGGATCCCACTCTCCGCATTCTATTAAAGAAGGTGAGGGACAACATCTTTTAAAAAAAATTGTTTTTCTGTTTTCATTGTGTTTGATTTCTAATAATTTTATATGAGGATCCATAAAATAAAAGGAATTTGTTGAGTGTTACATTATCTTAAAAGTTTGGGCAGGAATCATTTATGTAAATGACAGTTCTTTAACAGTAAAGCGGGATTTATAGTTTGACGTACTGTAAACGTAGACGCACTGTGAAAAGATCAACTATCAGAATGTACGTACCTTGTTTATAAAGGAACGTAAGTGCATGACGTAACGTAAGGGGAACGGACTGGAACGGAAGAGTTGGCCAACTTTTATCTTTTTACAGTGCGTTCTTACGTCCGGCCAATCAAAGGAAATAATTTTGTGTGATGTCAGCATGGCTATCAGCTGTCATTTAATGTTGTATTTTTGAATGTATAATACAAAATTTAAAGCTCAAAAAAACATAGGACACAGGCTGTAGATGATTTGTATAATTTCTAGGTTAATTTGAATGCCGCGAGTACGTTTCCTCTGCCCAAGCGCAAAATTTCCGTTCCGTTTATTTATAACTGCAACAATTTTGACATACCGTTCGTTACGTATCCAGTGCGTCTACGTATACGTATACGTATACGTTTACAGTCCGTCAATCTATAAATCCAGCTTTAACGTTCCAACCGCAAGATGTGCTAGATCCGCTACTATATGTCAAACCATAGATAACCTACTTCGACAAACCTCATATCTGTCACGCTTGTCACGGTCTCACCCTTAAATTTCAATTTTCATTTGTTTGTTTATTTTTGTGTTTTTTATAATATAATATTTAAATATTTAAATAAAAAATGGGTTTTGTGTCCTGTGTTCCTGGATACAAAATACATTTTATCTCCATCAAAAATGTATATATAGTATAAATTGTTTTTTCATATTCAATTTATTCGGGGCTAATGCATTTAATTTTTCCGGAAAAATTCGGAAAAACGATTTTCTTAGTAAGTTTTAACAAATAGTTTGTTAAAACAGATTACTTAGAAACGAGTGTTCTAGTTTTTCCACAGGAAAAATTAGATGCACGAGGGATATTTGGTAAGATTATATCCTGAGTTAAATAAACATTTTATTTTAATACAAGTTTGTTTTTACATAACAGTATCTGTAGAGTAGGGAGGGTGAGTTAGGCCCACAGCACTTAGGCCACATGTGACCCATTGTACATCCTCCCGAGGAGTTGTCTTCCTGTCCATCCTGTCCTTTCCAGGAAGGTGGACAAGTCACTAGGAGACATCTCCTTTATATCGGCAGGTGTAGGCCAAGACTCACCGAACACACCTTGACAGATTCATCTTCCTGTTCACACATCCTGCATAGAGGTGTGTCCACTAGCCCCATTGTATGGAGGTGTTTCCTTAACTGACATTGGCCAGTCAGAAATCATACCGTTAAACGTAGGCAACATGTCAAACTTGCATGACAATTTTTCGATTTTTTTGTTAGGAAAAACTGCTCACAGCTAAGTTGACGGTTGTTAAGTAATTCCACTTAAAATTTATATTTGACATACCAATTCTTGATAGCGATTGGTCAAAATTAATAGGAAGGAAATAATCATATTTAACTATCGATTGGGTTTTTTTTAAGTAAAAATAATTGTAATTATTATTTTCAATTAAATATAGTTTCTTTGTATTTTATTTCTGTGTTTTATTATGGTTCCGATTAATCATCTGGAACTCAGAATTATTCAAATATAGTCGAAATTTTCCAGGAATAATAATACATTTACAATCGTAATTTTTATTACTTAGTAAATAAATACATTCAAAAAACCCGCCATGTTTTGATAAGTTTGGTTCCAACCGCTAGGTGTCGTAAGCATTTCTTGGCACAGAGGTTATAACGGGAGTTTCCAATCCAACCGTATGAGCACATCCCGAACGCATTCGGAGAGACTTCGCATGCGCACTTAAAATTTGAGTGTTCGCGGTGAAAAAAGAACACCCTCCGGATTTAAAATTCAGTGTTCGCGGATCACGTTCTGTGACACGTGGAGACGTTCGACAGATCCTCGGATAGAAGGAGGGATATCTCATTCAGAGCAAATTCTAACCTAAAATTTTCTTCTTTTGTGAGGTTCTTATTTGTGTTAAGAAGTAAAAGTATACAAACGAACTCTATTCTGATTACTGATTTTTTAGATCATGGATTATTTAAGTTCGAGTGACGAAGATCATATCAGAGACAAGATCATATAATATATAATAAATATCCTTATATCCGGAACTAATTCGTACACGCGCTTCCGCCGTAGTATATGTTCAGTTTATATTCCGAATGCGTTCGGGATTGTCTCCGCGAAAATACCTAATGTATCTCTTATCTATGCCCCTGAACAGACGTTTACCAATTAAAAATCAAAATTTTCAACCGCTCCATATGGTGAACAAATCTGTTCAATTTAACAAATATGTTGCCTATTAATCGTGATTATATAATAACAACATACTACAAATTCTTACGCTTACAGTAACAAGTTGTATAATAATAAAAAAATTATTTTATTATACACATTGTCCATTACATAAAAACCAGTAGTTATACAATTAATTAGTCTTATTCAATACGGTTATTGAAAAAATGTTAATACACGTCAAGTAGTATAAACTGAGATGTGGCAAAAGAAATTTTTGGATCATTTACCCAGATTCATCATTATTGTAGGAATAGCCCGTGTAACAATTAAGTAACACCAAATTGAACGTCTTCCATCTTCTGAAGCTCCAAGAACCTTTTTTGCCGGTAGTTTTGTTCCACTTTTCCCATTTTCGTACTACTTCTACAAATTATATTTTGGAAAAGCCAAAATTTTCCTCTCTAGACATGTTGCACTGATGTTCTTGCAGGTAAAAGCGAATTTCGTTGGTAAAGCAAGGCAAAGTTGACAATGTTAAGTCTGGTATAATTGGTAGCCTCTACTTTAAGCTTCGTTTCACGGTGATGGCTGTGTTAGGTTTGGTTTGTGCCTTGTGAAGAGTAGGTTAGCTCCTCTGCGATTGGTAATTTACCAAACAAATTCAGTACCTTAACAAAACCGATTAGTTTATTTGAGGAATGATATCTCAGGAGAAAGAGAGATCCTGTTTCATTATCTTCCAGACAAATACGGACGATCAGAACTTTCGACAATCCAAGTCTTACCATGATGATTCAGGCGGCAACGACATGTTTAAGGCCGGGCCACACCGGCATCCATCCGTCCGATGGATGGACGTCCGACCTCGGACGTCCACGGAGCGCTCCGATTCAGATCGAAAGCATCCATCCAGCGGACGGATGTTTTCATGAATATCTTCATCAACGAATAAACTTGGTACACAACTGGTATACTTGTGAAAACAATGCGAGAAGAGTATCCTACACGAATATGTTTTCAGAGAAACCATGTGGACTAGGGTAGTTTTGTCTGATGCCGAGTGGAGCGCGTGTGACTGGGCCCAGAGCTCATGTGCAGGAGAAACGTCCATGCGGATGCGAAGGAAAAATCGCTCCCCCGGCGATTCCAAAACATCCATCCATTGCGGACGGCCGGATGTCGGTATGCGTTCCGCTATTTGCCAAGCTGACGAGCGATCTTTTTTGAACATCCAGCCCGTTCATCCGAAGGACGGATTGATGTTTGGTGTGGCTTGGCCTTAAAAGTCCTGTTTGTTAGACAATACTAACAATTTTTTGGAATTCTTCTTTAAATCCAGGTATTTAGAGTTCGTTTGGCAAAACTTAATGAGAAACCAATTGCAGGTTCTGGTCCGATACACGGCCGGGTATTTAGACCACACATTGTAGACTCTTCCTCTTGAGGAGAGACTTTTTTTCGCAGTTCCATACAAATTTCGACGTTACTCGGTTACAGGCCTGTAGGTTCATCTTCCGCTTTTCGTTTCCAAGAAACACTAAGAATTTGTCTAGCTACTTTTTCTTCAAGTTCGTGATTATGTTGATTTTTCGTCGTCGGGAAAATGAGAAGTTATATGGAAGTAGTTTGTCGATTAAAAATAGGTGGTGCCCGCCACCCTATCGATATTTTAGAATGTGCTCTAGAGTCCAAAAAGGTTGGGAACCCCTGCTTTACATTTAGGCCATTATTTGATGCTCCTCTAGATGGTTTCATTAGTTGAATATCAATGTTTAGAAAACTTGTAATTTTCGTACCTACACTATTTGGGTGTTTTCGTATTCACTAATAATTTCTTTAACAAAGACATTTTAAATTTTGAATAGGTATTAAGTAAACAGGCTGTAACGAGTAAATACATGAACATACGTCGGACACCCTTTAAATTTACCTGAGATATGACCAGTAGGTACCTGTAATAAAATTGTGGCGAATATCATGCAGCACAAAAATTCCAACTGATTAAGCTCGTCTTTTGATTAACACTACCCACATTGGAGGAGAGAAACGATTTGTTGATCGAGACTTGTTCGAATTTGTTTCGAATTTGGTAGAAGGCAAAAAATGGACGTATTATATGCTCAGATTAATGATAGATCATTCTGCATTAACACTATTTTATGCACGATTTTGTGTACGCACTGTATGTTGTTGCATAAAACTGGCAAGCCTCTAGAATGTTATTAGCTTATAAAATTAATAAAATTGTAAAACTGCACCAAATAAGTGATAATACCTAATCAGTTGAGTAAAGCAAATAAACGAAATAAAAGTTTTGGCAACACATCGATAATTCTATAGAGAGATGGTTTTCCATTTAAGATTTGCAATTTTGTATATCATTTTTGCTTATTGTTTTATCTACATCTACAATATAGGTAAATCGTTTTTTGTATAAAAATTATTTCTGCAATTTAGTTTATTTACTTATTGGTCAATATTTGTCAGAAGAAAAAATATCTCCTGACATGGTTGTCACAAAATTTAAGAATGGGTTTAATTCATTTTACAAGCGTATATAAGTAATATTTGTTTTTTTTAATGAAATAATTTCCTGGCAATACATTAGATATGTTATATTGATACAAGTATATTTAAGAGAAATTTAAAAACAAAACAATAATTGCATATTATTATATTAATTTATTTACTAGATTTCAGATATTTAAAATATGTTAAAATCATGCAACTAAATATTTTTGTACTACTTTCCTTAATTTAAATTGCATACATCAATATTAATTACTATACATTATGTTTCCTGGATGTAAATAATCAAGAAATATTTTATTTCAATAATTTAATGTTAATTGACCAAATAACTAGGAAGAAGATGGAACGTGTTAAAGATTTAAGTATAAGTGAGAAATTATTTACGAACCTTGATAAATCTAAGCTTGCACAAATAGAAATACCAAATTTTTAGTACAGGTTTTACCGAAAGGCACAAATTTTGACACTTCGCTAACACTTCCCACACGCCATTGCTAATATAACTGACAGGAACTGTCAGACACAACTATTTACAGAAATATATTTTAACAGTATTGCCAGCCTACTAAAAATTCATAGTAAACAATTATATTGGCTAAAAATCGCGTTATGGCCTTGACTGACAGATGAAGAATACCGATATCTCAGAAAGGCGAGAAGAAGAAAAAAAGAAGAGAATGGTCGTATAAAAATGTCAAACATTTATTTGAATTTTGAATATTTATGTTTAAAATGTGAAAATAAATATAAACAATGATTATATCCTTTCATTACATATACTGCTTTGGTATTGATTTTCTTAAAAAAATAATAGGAACGAATGTCCTGATCGCTTGTGAAGAAATAGAAATAATGCCTAATGAACAAGAATTGGAAAATTCAATTAAATTTGATCCACCAGTTTATCGGCAAAGATATGGAAGAGTGTTTGATACTCTCATAGATGAGAGGTGGAGAACAAAAATAACAAAACTTTGTGATTTTGGTTGTGCCGAATTCGGACTGTTTGTTTTTTTAAAAGGGTTAAATAGGTTGAATCATATTTTTTTGGTTGATATTGATGAAGAACTCCTCAAAGACTATATTAGACGAGTACATCCTCTGACTATTGAATATCTTAGAAGAAGAGAACAACAATTGCAAGTGAGTGTCTTTGCAGGGAGTGTTGCTGATCCTGATTATAACATTTTGAACGTAGATGTAGTTACAGCCATTGAACTGTTAGTATAATATTTTTTCATGAAGCAATAACCACACATTATTGTGTCTATTTTAGAATTGAGCATCTTTATCCTGATACTTTGGAAGCTTTCCCATACAACGTTTTTTATTACATCCATCCAAAGATAGTAATAATAACTACACCAAATGCAGATTTTAATATTTTATTTTCATCCAATAGTAAAAGGTTTCGTCACTATGATCACAAATTTGAATGGACTAGGGAACAATTTGAGAATTGGTAATATTTTTTATATAAATTTTGTGAGTAAATGATTGTATAATAGTGTAAAAGATGATACAGTTCCTAAAAAATGATTAAAAATACGAATTGTAATTTTTCAATAACATTTTTAGGGCGAACAACATCATATCCCGGTTTCCTGACTATGTGGTAACTTTTACAGGAATAGGAGAAGGCCCAGAACACACCAAACATTTAGGAGAATGTTCACAAATGGCTCTATTTATAAGAAAAGATGTACTAAATGAAGATTATATACTTGAAAAGTTTACAAAAACTTGTAACTGTGATTTTGATGCAGAGTGCAAAGGACAAATTTGTGATTCTATAGTAAAATGTTCATGCACTTGTTCTTCTTGTTCTCCCAGCTTCTCATGGGGTATTTGTAGGTAATAATTTGATTGTACTGTTTTCATTTAATATTATTCCAATAAAACATACCTCGATTTAATTCTAAAAAGTTTTATTACTATATTTCAGATATAACAGCAGCTCAAAAATTATTAATATTGAAATCAAGAACAATAAAGATCATCCATATAACACTTTCTACAAACTAATTGAAAAAATAGAATACCCATTTGAACAAGATAGTAGGACAGAGGAAGAGAAAATGTTGGATGAGTTTAGATACAGAATTGCATCAATGGGGCAACTAACTGGAAGATTTTTTGTTGATGAAAGAGAGAGATGTGAAATACCTGTAATTGATCTGCTATATGGTAATTTTGGAGAAGACATCACAGGCAAAGAAGTTGCGTAAGTGGTTTAGAGAAATAATTGTATATAATCAAAGTACTTAATAAGATGAAATTGTGTCCCAGCATGGCCATTGAGGTAATGCAGGACCTTCATCCACTTTATATTTAACAGTTTGGCAAATATTTTTGAGAAACACGTTACAGAATTATTTAATCGATAGAAAGAATCTGTTTGGATTTCAAAGTGGTATAGGTAATAAGTACATGTAATGCCACGAATCAATTAATATCATATATTAAAAATCATTTGTATAATGACAAAAAAGTATGTGCACTTATTGATTTGGCAAAGGCTTTTAACAGTGTCCCTCATAACAAGTTATTAAATGTTCTCAAACATAAAGGGATTAGAATCAGTGTCGAACTTTTTAGAAAACTATCTACATAATTATCCCCAAATGGTAAGAGTTGAAAATTCTTTAAGTGAGTCACTAGTGTATTAGTGTACCACAAGGTACAGTCTTGGGCCCCATACAATTTATTACCTACATAAACTCCCCCCAAATTTAAATATGAATGGTACACTATTATCTTATGCAGACGATAATGCAATGGTTTTTTATGGTAAAAGTTGGGATGAGGTTAGGCTTTCAGTAGTGGATGGCATGAGAAAGATAAAGAACTGACTAGAATACTTTAAATGTTTAAAAAACAGTTTACACTGCATTATCTCCAAATGACGCAAACAGACCAACATAACAATCAAATTAACATAATTCTGAATATTAATTGATACAAATTCAAAGTGTTCAATATTTGACAGGTAAAATCAGAAAAATGATTTACAAATTTTATTCAATACAGAACATCTTAGAAAAAAAACTTTTAATTATCAATCCATAGTTGAATCCTTGATCCTTTATGGAATAATTATTTGGGGTGGGTGGACTATATTAATACAATTTAGAATCTCTGAATATAATTCAAAATTATGTTCTAAGAATAATCAATTTTAAAGGCAGAATGCTTACAATGGCTCTTCTATATAGTGGAACAATTCTTAATGTAAGGTCTATGTACTTTTATTACTTCTTGTATGTTCTACCATTGTATAAAGCTTTATACAATGGTTCTACTTCAAATTGTATAAACCGTTTATAGATCATCCTTATCTGACCAGATAATGTTACAAAAACCTTTTCGACAAAATGTAAATGAACTTTACCTATTTAAAGTAATGACAATGACGACGAACTTCAATGGTGACAGAATGATTTCCGCATAAAGTGACGTTTCACTTTTCAAGTACAACCGTTGTTACAACACAAGACAGAGTGACAAACCGATAAAGATGTAATGGTGTAGCTTAGTTCAGGGACAAAAGACATAATATGTACCTTTCCATTTGTTTTAATTGGATATATGCGGTCAGTGAGATCCACATATAATTAGAGTGTCTTTGATACATTCAGGGAAGTATGACGTAACAAGAAACATTCATGATTTTAACTGTATGTGTGTGTTTGTATGCATATATTTATGTATCTCAGCACATATGTAAGTGTGTCTCGGTGTGTATGTATATTTCAATATTGTACATAGTACCATAGAAATAGAAAAAGATGGGAAAAACTTGTTTGATATGTATTTGTACAAACAAGTGTTGACTCACTTAGGTACATACATATAATTTGTAGTTATTGTATAAATTATAAAAAAAAATTTGTGAATATTGTAATTGTAATATTCAATATGGAATTGAATAAATTTACCAAGTTTTTAGCTCTGTTCCGCATACAGTAATTTTTCCTTTATATTTTCTGGTTTATTATTTCCGGGGCTATTTTTGTCTTTGATCTTTTAGATAGATAGATATATATTTATTCCACAAAATCACAATATAAAGTACAAAGCATATAGAAATTTAATAAAATACACAGTGATTTTAGCCTAAGCGTTGGAAATAACAAAAAAAAGAGAAAAAAAGTTTTTAGTTCAAATTTGTCAGAAAGAATTCTGAGATATTATAAAAAACATACTGATGTAGTAGTTGTTTAATTTTTCTTTAAAATTTTTTGTTTGTAAGATTTGTCAACTCTGAAGGTAAATGGTTATATACTTTAATACCTGAATATAAAGGGCCATTTCGAGTGCGACTATATTTATAGTTTGGAGGTATTATGTCTTGTTTTCGAGTAGGATATTTATGTCTGTCATTTGGGGTAAGAAGTTCATTTTGATGCATGTGAATTAATAAAGAAATTTTGTAAATATAAGTGTTTGTCATGGTCATTATTCTATTTACTTTAAAGAATGGTCTACAAGAAGTACTAGATTTTAAGTTGAAAAGCGCTCTAATTGAGCGAAATACAAATATGTTAGTATGTTGTTTTATTGCTCGCAATGCAAATACATATTAGCTAAGAGATTTATTTAGTTGATTTATATGAAAGTTCCAGTCAAGCTTGTTATCACTGTGTATGCCTAAGAATTTTATGTTGTGAGAAGAGGTGATAGTTTGTTGACCTATATTTATAGCTACTTCGTCAGAGTCTCGATATAGGTTGAAGGATATATTTTGAGTTTTGCCGATGTTCAATGCTAGTCTGTTAGCGAGAAACCAATCCGATACGCCTTGCATAACGGTAGTAGAAGAAAGTAATAAAGAATATCTGTTTGTTCCGCTGACAATTATACTGGTATCATCGGCAAAAAGAGAAAAATAAGCATTGGAAAAATTTACAACCAAATCATTGATATATATAAAATTGAAATGTTTATTGAAATAGGTAAACCTAATATACAAAAATTACTACAACTACAAAAACATCAAAATTACTACAAAAACATTAAAATTACTACAAAAACATCAAAATTATTAATTACGAATATGTTTCATTATTTTGTTTTTAAAAACTCTTATTGATGAACTAGATCTTATACAAATCGGTAATTTATTATAATGATCGAAGCATTTAAAAAATAATGAATTCATGGACGTACGTTTATTTGTTCTAACTATATGTAAGTTATTATTATTTCTGGTAGAGTAAGTATGAATATTTTTGTTAAAAGTAATGTATTCTTGAAAATAAGGTGGTCCAAAATTATTTAATATTTTATATACAAATACCATTGTCAAATAGTACAATCTCTGGTAAACTGAAATCCATTGCAGTGAATTGAGCATAATAGATACAGAAGTATGTTTGCCACATTTTAAGATGATCCTCATACCACGATTTTGCAGTTTTTGTAACTGCGCATTTTGGTTTAGGTTAAAAAGGAATATAACTGATGAACAATAGTCAAAATGTGGTTGAATAATTGAACGATAAACTGTAATTTTAGTTTCAGGTGATACGCTTCTTGAAATTCTTGCAAAAAAGTAAAGTTTTTTTGATATCTTTTTTAAAACATAATTAAAATGATCACCAAATAATAAGAAATTATCAAGTTGAAAACCAAGATATTTAGTTGATGTTACAATATCAATTCTCTCATCATTAATTGTAATATTAATTTCATTTAAATCTATATTATTATATTTATATTTAGTTGTTATTATCATAGCTTTTGTTTTCAATACGTTAAGTTTAAGTTTATTATACATTAAGTAATTATTAACAGAGTTAAGAGCCCGATTCATTCTTTGTACCGCATTTTCTAAATTATCATCAACACAGGCTATTAGGGAGTCATCTGCAAATATATTGGCAAAATCACAATCAACAAAGAGGTTTAAATCATTTATATATAAAATAAATAAAAGTGGTCCTAGGACACTGCCTTGGGGTACACCAATGTTGATACCAATTTCAGCGGACATATTATTATGAATTTTTACTCTTTGTTTCCTTCCAAAAAGATAATTAGTAAACCAATTCAAGACGCAACCATTAATGCCATATCCAGTAAGTTTCCTTAATAGTATGTTACGATCAATTGTTTCAAAAGCTCTCTTTAAATCTAGAAAAACTGCTACTACATATTTATTATTGTCTATCTCTGTTTTAAATTTACATAAAGAAAGTTGCAAAGCTGCTTCACAAGAGTATTTTTTGCGGAATCCAGATTGGTTACTGAATAAAATATAATTATTTTCAATATGTTCAAGAGTTTGTTCATATACAACCAATTCAAGCACTTTTTCGATAGGTGGTAAAGTATTTATAGGTCGGAATTCAGAAGCAGTTATTGTATTATTGATTTTAGGAATGGGAACTATTGTACTTACTTTTAATAAATCTGGCACCGCTGCAGTTTGAAGAGAAGTATTAATTAGATTTAAGATTACATGACCACACGTTTCAAAAACTTCTTTCAAAATTTTAGCATTAAGGATTTCATAAACACTGCATTTATTGTCCAACGACTTAACAATGACCCCCAACTCACTTAATGACAACAACCGAAAATTTGAAAAGCTTGGATATAGATTATAGTTACAGAAATTTCCAGTTATTTCGTTTGAGATGCTGTAAACTATTTGAGTAACACTAGTTATAAAGAAGGTATTAAATTTACTTGCAATTTCATCAACATTATGCTCAATTTGCCGTTTATTATTTAAATTAAATTCAATAAAATTTGGAAAATTTTGACAGTTGGTATTGATTAATTTTTTAAGAGTCTTCCACATTAATCGAGAATTGTTTTTATATGTATCAATTTTATTAAAATAATACTGTTCTATATAAGAAATAATGTTGTTCCCAAGATAGACCCTTGAGGAACTCCGCATTGAACATCGACGCAACTCGAGTAGTATTGATCGCACCTATTATTGACGGTATGATTAATTCGTACGCACATTTTACGGTTCGATAAGTAATACTCAAACCAATCATGTGGTGCACCTCGAATACCTTGTATTACCCTGTAGCCAAAATAGACTCTCAGGAGTCAAAGTGAAGATCCGAATAGACCACTCACCACAAACATCTAAATTTCCTTGTATAACTGTCTAATCAACTATCAATTTCAATGTCAAATTAATTCATCCAAAATTTCCGTGCACTAATAAATATATTTAAATTTATTTCAGAAGGTTATTAGAAAGAAACGGTTATCGAATTGAAGAATGCCTAATTGAAGAAACGGGTTTAAGTGAGATATGCGTAATTTACGATCCTATGGATAAATTAACTAGTTCATCGGAAGGTTCGGATGTTGAAAGTAGCAACAATTCCGTTTGTTATCAAGTCGAAGATACTTTGTCCGACTGGGACGAACCTCAAGACGATCCGGTATTAAACGTCGAAGAATGTAGGAAGGATATTAAAGGTTAGTCACTTCAAAAAAAAATTAATTCCTTAAAACTTTTTTACCACTGTTTACAATTTCGCGGACTACCTATAATGGTTTTCGATTGTTTCTGTTATGTTGGTATACAACATAATATGATGACCTTATTAGCCATTTTGAATTTTTAGTTTATTTCAGACGGGTAAAAATATTATGGGCGTTTTACACTTGGACGATTGTTGTGCAGAGGTGGTGGGGTATTCTGTATAATCTTAGTTGAACAAAAAAAAATTCAATACGTTCTTATCGGTGCTTTTGTAAAATCAGAGTAGCGTCCGGATTTGAGGCTGGAATTTGTATTTATGGATGGTAGAAAGGGTTAATGATGATGCGCGTTGCTGAGGATGTCCGCGTATAGGTTAGTTCATGCTATGCAGTTTTTCATGTTTTTTGGCGTGAAATGTGGACCAGCCAGTTTGGATCATAACTGGTGAAGAAATATGGGTACTTATTGGGTGAGGTGAACAAAAGAACCAAGACTGGAAGAAGCACGCCAAGTTCGGTCAAATGTGAAAGTTTTGCTTACATTTCTTTACAATTGCATGATTATTCTTGCCAGAACTATGTACGGTCAATAAGGAATGCCTGAAACGGCTGGATTTGTGGAGAAACAATTCATTTTCAATGCATCACGACAATGCACTTGCTTATACATATTTTTTGTTGTTTTTTTTACTACAAACGACATGGGAACCGTACCTCGATCACCGTATTCACCGGACTTGACCCCTGCGACTTTTTCATATTCTCAAAAGAAAAACCGATGAGTAGATGAAGGTTACCAATGATTGAGGATATACAGACTGGAAGAATTCAAGGCAATACCAAGAAATACATATCAGAAGTGGTTCCAAGATTGGAAAAACCGCTGTCGCAAATGTATCATATCTGAGAGGGATTACTTTGAAGCGGTCAAATTAGATTTTGAAGAATAAATCGTGGGCTTGCTGCAAAAACTCATTAAGTCAAAATAGGTGATTTCGAGAAAATGGCGTTTAAAAAAACTCATGTTTTATCATTATCTAATTTGTAAAGAAGGTAATGTTTTTTTAAATTTTTGTTGTGCTACTATAGACATAAATACAAGATTTACTGTTATTATATCAATGATTTTTCCACCAGTTGTTATTACTTTCCGAAAAAATTTAGTGAGTTTTAAATTTTCCCGTGATTGTAAATTATTGGCGATTTTTTGTAATGGATGACTATACAAAATCTTTTAGAAAGTCAGCATTAATTTTATTGAATAAAATACAGAATCTTAATTTTCATATAACATGAAAAACTACCTAATCACTCAAACAGATATGGGTAAAGCTTTTTGAAACAATTTTTTCAGTTCAAGCCCAGAATAGTCGGTGTTTTCAGTACGTGATCATCCTTCGATGTATATTTTTTTGTAATCACCGAAATAGTCTATATACAGTGTGGAAACCATTTATGGAATAAAATTATTTATGTCATTATTTTAGAAAATTATAAAAAATTCCGAGACACGTCAACTTTTGAATTGAGTTGTGCGTTATGTAAACATAAATTTAAATGTACAGGGTGATTCACGCAAGTATGCCATAGTCGGTGTTGTTTTTTTTTAATGAAACACCCTGTATTTTTGCATATTTTTGAAATCCTCTTAATGAATCGATTCCAACAAACTGAATAATGTATTTTCAATTATGAATTATACAGGGTGAAATTTTAAAATTAATAATTTATTACACTTGAAATATTGGTACTTTTTTAAATTAGCTAAATATGGATTTATCAAAAATCTAAACTAACTAATTATTAGACGTATTTGTATATTAAACAAAACCTGCTACGCCCATGAATTTTATCACGAATACCTAAAAATTTCCTAAAAACGCCAATAATTAGACAAAATCGGTAAATAATGTGGATTGTTTTCTATTCTGTCAGTTGTTGATGTGTTGACAGTTTATACTGAAAAAGTAAAATCTTTGTCAAACACTCCTTCCTTGTCGATATAACAACGAAATATTTATCTGAGACTCACCGAATTGAGATTTTAATGATGATCGGGTACGGGGATAACTGCAGAAGTCAAGTTGAAGTGGCAAAATGGTAGAATGAAACCAGACTTAGTGTAATATGGAAGATCTTCAATATCGCAAATTTTGACTTAATGAGTTTTTGCATCAAGCCCACGAAATAAATAGATAAATTAAAGTCACCTTTTTCAACACACCGTTTGAGACATTCGAGCAAAGAAAAATTTCTCCAGATGCGCATTTTATGCCATTTCAAACACCCTGTATCATCTAAATGTTAATAGGTTTGTTCAAAAAACGTCAGCAAACCGTTCAATGACTAAAGATCAACATTTATAAAAGGACGCACACGAACTGCGCCTCACTAATCCTTATGTACAAAAGTAATGAAATTATATTTAAGCTTCTGCACGAACTGCGCCAGCGGATTAGAATTTTTATCTCTGATTTTAAATTATTTTAAAACTACCTGTAATTATCGGGTTATTTTTTGTAATTGCAGAAGAGGGGTTGTAGGGTGGGCTGTTGTTTTGGTTGGCCACTTGAAAGTTTATTTGTTTGATTTATGCCCGTTTACACCCTTTGGAATTTAAGCACACCTTTGGAAAGTTGCTCTTAACTTTAAGAAAACCTTAAGTTTTTGTTCGTTGCACTGCTGCTGAAGCTTAAGCATTACTTAGTAAAGAACTGCTTAACACATTGCGTACATGGCAACACTAAAAAAATCTAGTAACTTATTAGTGACTTTTCGGATTTGGCTTTGTATTGAGTGACAGTTAGCTTTCACCTGCGTCAAATGTGAATGGTTAAGCTATAAATACAAAGAAAACAACAAAGTTCAGAAATCGGTAATGCTGCTGTTTCTGTAATAATAATTGATCATTTGGTGTTGTAGGCTTTACCAATTAGATACTATTTTACTTGAAAATCTTTGATAAAGTGCAACTGTCTTAAAGTAAACAGTGCAAATAGGCATTCGTTTTACTTTTGTGACAGTTTAAGAAAGGTAATATAAGCAAACATGTCATAAATGAAGTTTTCGTTTATGCTAAGTAAACGTGGCCAGGAACTTTTGAAACAATTAGATAAGGGCTAGAAAAATGATTGAAGAATGAAGAGATGTGAATGGCCAAGTGACGGAATTACCTAATACATAATCCGAAAAGGATGAGTTTTGACCAACGTTAACCTTAACTAGAACAACCAATACTTTTGAATCCTTCCATTCAAAATTCAAATCAGAAAACTGCTCATCGCATCCAAATATTCATTGTTTTTCTTTAAATTTTAATTGATATGCAAACGGACTCTTATTTGAAAATAATTTCAATAATTCAAAAAGAAAATAGGTACGTTAGAAGAGAAATGTTAAACAAGCAAAAGTTTATTGAATGTAATAGTATATTAAGTACCAAGTGTCAAAAACCTTACTTTAGTCACGAGTGTCTTATGAAACGAGTGACTAAAGATGTTTTTGGCACTAGGTGCTTACTATACTTTTTCTACGCTTGCAGGATCTTAATTATGTTATATTTTAATTATATTCACAAGATGACAGATAATGACGGACGTTTCATTGAAAAATCAAATGACATAGAACTACAAAATTATCACGGAATATTAAATATAAATTACAGAAGATACACTTGATGTGACGTTTAAGAAACAAAAGATAAACAAGATGTGACTTTTCGCACTTTAAACACTAGTGTTTAAAGCGACGTTTTGCGAAAGTCAATCCCGTGTTTTAGATGCAGTTCTAGTCACGGAAGTAGAAAAAATTGTTTAATTTAAAAACAGACAAATTTGTCGTTATGACTTTGTAAAATGCGTTTCTGTTAAATTTGGAGGTTTACATCTATCTTAACTTTTTTTATATATTTTTTAGACATTCAGGATTAAGTATAATATATTCGTATCTGCGTATGTATGTTACATGAAAATAAAACGCAAAATACCTAGCGAGATTTTTTTTGGCGATTTGGCGCAGTTCAGTTGCACCCCTATATGTATCAAAATATCAAAAAACCGCTTTTAATGATATTAGGTTGGCATTCTATACATAATTTTGTAGAATAATATGAATGGATAAAAAATGGCCTTGAAAAATGAATCCAACCGTATTTGGTTTCCATGGTACCTGCTTCACTTATTTACATCAAATCGATTTTTAACCTTAATCTGCCAAATGCCGTAAATGTAGTTTTTTGTCAAGAAAAATAATAATTTTTTTATTATTTTTGTTTAAAACATTATTATCTTATTCGCCGTAAAGTTTAGTGTTTGTTTTCTGTGTTGTTTCTGTGAAATAAAGAATGACATCCAAGCATTCTATTATAACGGCGGAGAGCCAAATCGTCAAGGATATCGAATGGCCGTCTGTAACTTCGGAGGATCCGAATGAAAGAAAATTGGCCAGACAACAACGTATAGAAAGGAGAGTGGCTGCCTTAAAGCTTCAAGCTATTAGAGAAAAGGGCGAGGATGTCGAAAAAGAAAAGGAGTCTGTTGAAATACAGATGGAAAAAAGTGCGGGAATTTTGGAGACGTTTTTGAGAGAATCGCAAGAGTATTTGGAAAATGTTAGAGTTGCTAATGAAGTAAGAGAGGTAAGTCAAATGTATTTATATTGTTTATCGTCTTTATAGGATGTTTTAGTAATATGATCATTTTTAAAAATAATCAAGTACACATTTTTTTAATGGAACACCTTGTAACATAAATCCCAACTAACATCATTACTAGACTTGCCAAGTATGAGAATATACCTACTTAGTAAATGTCATCAAATGTATCTAATCTTTTTTTCACTTCACGGGATTCATACGTTGTTCACAAAACAGAAATAAGCATCAGATCGGAGATAAAGGTTAGAATGCAGAGAGCATATGATTAGAGATATAGAGCACTGTAGACATAGGTATTCTCGTCCACCATTTTGGTGCCATGTTGTACGTTGACGTTGTTATTGTGTTGGTCAAGTATTTGGCATGAGATTCGGTATTTCTACCCAGAGACGTGGCCAGCATCCATTCGTTGCACTTTCTCAGTTTTCTGGTGTTAATAGTCTGAAGGAAAGTTGGTAAAATAAAATGTTCTGTTCAATATCAAAAATTCAGGCACCAAAATGACGGATGAGAATACGCCTCCCTCTAGTGCCTTAATAGAAATTTTCACAAGCGCTATCTGTCGGAATCTTTCAAATAAACTTGGAAGTACAGTTGCAATTGGGGGTTCAAATTAAGATCGTAGCGCCGAGCGGCGATAACTGAAGTACTCTTTGTACATTGTTGTTTAACCTCAATTTTCTTTTATATAAGGTTTCCAACGACTTATTGTAGTTTAGCCGTTGAATTTGGTTTCTTTTCATTTTTTTTTATTATATTCGTAGTTCAATAAGTGTTGTTAATTGTATTTATTATACAAATATATGTCAGCATATATGGCAAAGAGAAGCAAGGCTATAAAATAATGTATAAAGAAATAGTTCCGTTTTATGCCACCAGATAGAGTATCGCTTATATTGAATTCCTAATAGTAGTGAATGTGAATGTTTTCACATTTAAAATTAAAATATGGCCGTCTCAGGTAGTTCACAAAGGTAGAGTAGATCTGTTTATAACGCTAGTAAGTGTGCCTTTCTATTCATTTTCAAAAAGTCATCATAAATAAAAAACAATTTTTAATTTCCAACTATATGCCTACGCATTATTAACTTTTTTCGTAAAAATAATAATACGCTGTATAAATTTTTTTTTGAGAATCGAGGCGATTTATTTAAAAACAAATCTAGACAATATTCAAACATAAATCAGGTGAAAGTAGTTTTGAAATGGGAAAAACAATACCGACCGTTCCATTAAAAAATATTCGAGATACCCCACAAAACGTATCTATCTAAAACATCCTGTTTTACAACTGTGATTATATCAAAAAAATAAACAACAGTACCACAAACTCCTTCAATATTAACATAATTTTTTGTTTGAATCGGGTTTTTATACTAATAGGTCGATAGAAGAGAATCTGAAGGTATCGGTAGAGAAAAAGTTATGGCACAATTGGAAGCAGAAGCCGCCGAAGCACAGAATCAATTTAGTAAAATTACAGGTAAGTTGTGTTTGTATCATAATTATTAAAATTTTCTTTTTTACCATTAATTTATAAAACAAGTCTTCATCGCCAAATAACATATTGATTTTCATTGAGTAATTGTTGAAACATTATGTGCTGTAGTATGGTTCTTTTCACACTTCGAGTGATAATCCAGTGGCTAGAGGAATTCAAGAAGGCGATATCAGTATTCAATATTTTTTAATATATTTTCTTTAGGTTTTCCAAAATCCCTCTACTTCTTTTACCACTTTGTTACCCTAAGGACCCACAAGCATACAATCGGCATATATAAGGAGGAACCTATCTGCCAGTTGTGCATGAGAGAGGAGGAAACAGCCTCTCACATTATCTTCGATTGTGAAGCTTTATCTCATTGGAGATATAGACTCCTAGGACTAGAACATCCAAGGGAGGATTTCTCCAAGAGGAACCTAGTGAAAAGACTGCTGAGCCTGATAATGGCTACTGGTCTCTTCACATAAACGGCACAACCAAGAGCACAAAAAGCCCAAAGGCTGAGGTGCCGAGGACTCTAAGCCTCTGACTGGTGGTGCTGAACTAATCAATCAATCCATAACCACTTTGTTAAAGGAAAAGGTGACTTTCCAAATTTCGCTCGATTTTTTTGTAATTTTGGTGCATATGGATCCAACATATGTTAACATTATTGTCTGATCCCATCTTTTTAGAAAGTACTTATACATACAGTTTTTAAAGCTTACTGGTGTATTTTATGTATGTATGTATATTGGGATGATATTTACTAAGACCTAAAAGATCTATTGTGCAGTGGCGGCTCCTCGAAGGAGGCTTAGCCTCCTCAACAATTTATCCAGCAAATAGCACCAGACATATTTTATTGATTATTCTTCATTGTATTTTCTGTTTATTTAATAATTTTCAAATTTTACAATTAATTCCCCGATTTCACTAGTTATTTTTGAATCTGACAAAAGTGCCCTGAGGCTAGATTCTACAAACATCTCAATACCGAAAAAGGTTCTGCTCAACACAGTTGCCGTTTCTTCGATCAGTCCAATTGCTAATACCGTAAAAATTAGCGGAACTGCCGAATACAGAATACGTGTTGCGTGTTACATATAATTTGGTAGACAAGAAACTACATTAAAAACAACGTTTTCATGAAATTTTAGATACCTACACTATTAAAGGTCAAATTGAGATTCGATTTTCCGATTTACATGAATTGAAGTTTTTCGACTAGACGAACAAAAGCTTATTCGAATGTTTTTCAAAAGAGTTTCCAATACACTTTTAGATAATTTAGTTCTAAAATATAATTTTTTTTATAAAATAGCACTGCACAATGAATTATGCGTTGTATACTCGGATAAAGATATTTTAGGTCAGTACGACAGTCACGCCGATATGATAAAATTTATTATGATTAATGATTTGCAACAAGTTTTACCTCAGTTTTATAAACTACTTTGTTTGACAGTCACCATTCCTGTCACGTCGGCATCGGTGGAGAGATCATTTTTCTACTCACAAACGAATTAAAACTTACCTGCGAAATACAATGGGCGAAAATCTTAATATGTATTGAAAAAGATTTAGTAAAACACTTAAAACAAAATGATACATTTTATGATAATATTATTGATCATTTTTCGCAAACTAAAGACCGTAGGATTCCGTTAATATATATATAAAAAAAGTTAAAATCAATAAAAAAAACAAAATATGAAACATTAAAAAAAAACCAAAAAAATAAAAAAACAAATAACGAACAAAAAAAATGTTTTGCAAGAAAAACTATACGTTGGTTCTTGCTGGGCAACAAATAATTTTGTCACTGAAGTAACTGGTACATTCGTTGCGCAAAGGTTAAATTAATTGAATAGATGAGGCTTTTACTTGATGAAGATTCATACTTAACTATGAAATAAAACAATAACATTTTTTGTTTAAACCTTCATTACAATTGAACGCGTCACAAGTTGTATTTGAACATAGTTCAATTGTAATGAAGGTTTAAACAAAAAATTTTATTGTTTTATTTCATAGTTAAATTAATTGGCTGAATAGAATATATTTTTACAAACACGTTTTATGTCCAGCCTCCTCTTTTAAAAAGTTCACGAGCCGCCTCTGCTATTGTGGCCCCTTTCTTTTACTAGTTGTAGTCTACCAGGTGTATCTTTGATTGTCTAAACCCTACTAGATATTTCCAATGGCCATATCTTCTCCTCTTTGCGGTGTAGTCTATTTCTTCCAATATTACATTGAAGATATTGCCGCAAAAGGGTTCAATAGGTTATTTCAGCCCCACTCTTTGCAAAGCTTACTGATAATTTACTTATAAAAGGATTCATGCAAGCAAAAATTAAAACTTAGATTAATTTAAAACTAAAACTGATAAGATAAAACCATGTAATGTAGATATTCATGTAAGAAGTTAAGATTTAAATTAAAACTAAGAACTTTCAACTAAGATATTGATTGATTCCATGAATTTCTACAGAACGCATGCATCAAGCCAAGACCATAGATCACCTACTGGTTATTGTTTACATGAGCTTGTATTACATGTTTGAAAATATTTTTATAGTTTAATATTTATCTTCAGCAATTTGACAGCTCCATTACTATTGGAAGTTTTGACAAATTATGGAAAATTTACACAAAAATGTAGATTGAAACTTAAATTTTATAATTTTTTAGGTAAATGGGCGGGTATACACGATTATAAAGATCCGTTACACATCCACGATGATATTTTATTACAAAAAATAAAGTGCGATGAGTTGATTCAACAAAAAGACGAAATCATTGATATGCTAAAAAAGGAAGTGAGACTGGCCGAAGGAAAATTCACCAGAGATCAAATGAAACAGAATCAAGATATTCGAATTCTCGGCCAGAGAATCGAAAAGCAGATTAACTTTATGAAGAAAGCTTATAATACCGAATTTATGTTAATAGGTAACTTAAATTTAATACTAATTTAATGCATGACAGTAGAACGTACGCTTCAAGCGTATAGGCTGTGTTTCAGAATCAGTATCGTTGTTTTTCAATAACATCTCGTATTAGTAGGAGACTTGGTTGCATTTTTATTAGGTTTGTTCCAACAACCATCAGAAACTATCGAAAACTATCAGATAATATGTTATGACCAGTTATTTTCTCATCGTTGCTGACAGTTTCTGATTGTTTTTGGAACAGACCTATCATAGTTGACCTTTCCTCTCTCACAGTACTCCTCATCAGGTCTTCGCTAGTAAAAGTTTTGGCACAAAATATTTATCGGATTTTTTTTAAACACCAAACTATACTATCGAATTATGTGAAGAGGCCCTCTGCTCTGCCCTGTGCGCTCTATTGCTACCGCACTGCGAGTTTGTCAAGTTTAGTTTATGTACATCGTAAAAACGTTAAGCACATTGTATACAAAATCAATTTCAAAAGTTAATCCTTGCCGACATTTTCTTTTGAACGGTATATCTTTTCCTTTGAAGAGCATCGCTTTCTATATTATTGCATCTTTTTGAAAATACCACAGAACTTATTACTAACAACAATCATCTATTTTTATATTGTTGATTGGCATCATCATGTGTTGAATCATTTAAAAAAAAGAAACATATTATTTATAGTTCAACCAATCTAGAAACATCAATGGCAAATACTATTAATCCATGCAAAAATATCTCTAAAAGTTATTCATAAAAAGGTTACTACGTCAAAGTTAAATTAAGAGCTATGAAATTTAAAAAAAAAATTCAATATTTTTAAAATGACGATCAACATAACCTCTTTTCTTTTTTCATCAAACAGAGATGAAAAATCTTACACATTGAGTAGAATAAGAGAGAACGATATGTCTCTTAAATAGAAAGACCCTTGGAGTCGTCGCTATCATTCGCTTCGCTATCGCATCTTCGGTCATGTTCAGCTAGACTCGGAAACGTCCGAACTCAGTTGCAGAGTACGAAATAGCAAAGAGAAGAGAATCTTTATCGCTGTTTTCTTTTTATAATCTGTGATCGCTGTTTTGTTACAGAGTGCCAATCCAGGATTGCTATCGTATTATCTAAATTATATCTAATATAGTTGTAGTACTTCTTGTTGTAAAGTATTATATTTTTCTATAAACAATAAAAATTGAATTGAATTGATAGTAATAACATAAATAAAAGAAAATTTTTCGAAACTGTACAGAGTGAGACTTTTGACTGCTGTCGACTGGAATAATAGTTATTTAGCTACAGGTAGAATTCTATAATGTACAGAGTCCCAGTACTGTTTTTTTTGGGTCACCTATGATTTAGTTTGCATACATAATTTGGTTTTAATCCTCTCTCCTGATGGCAAAAGTATATAGATGCGAAAGAAGTTAAATACCTAGGGGTAATCTTTGACCAGAAGCTTACATGGAATTCTCACATCGAAAAAACCACACACAAGGCCAGAATCGCTCTGGGAAGGCGCAGGCAAATGTGTGGAAAGAATTGGGGATTAAATCCCAACATGACCAAATAGTTATATACACAGGTCGTGAGGCCAGGGATAACCTATGTATCAGTAGTCTGGTGGCCCAGAACACTGCAGATTGGAGCGCAGAGACAGCTAAGTGGTATCCAAAGGCAAGCTTGCTTGAGTATCACAGGGGCCATGAGAACAACGCCGACTGCAGCCCTGGAGGTAATACTAAACCTACCGCCACTGCATATCTTCATTCAGGAAAATGAAAGATCTGTTAGTCACAAATTATTACAGGGGCCTCCTCCGATAAGTCAAGGACACGGCAAGGCCTATAAAAAACTATATGAAGAAATAAAGGCAGATCCAATACTGGGAATGTCGATGGATCAGATTGCCTCACAATATAGCTTCAAAAATGAATACATAGTAGTAATTCCAGAGAGAAAGGACTGGGAAGCAGAGCCTCCTATAACAGCGAATCTCAATTGGTACAAAACTCTAAAACAGACTCTGGAGTAGGAGCCGGAATGTATGGGGTACAAGAGAAAATGACGATATCTCTAAGCCTAGGGAAACTTGCCACTGTCTTTCAGGCGGAGGTGATGGCGGTGCAATGCTGTGCAGAAGAGTTGATGAGACGGGAGGTGGATAACCAAAGAATTGTCATCTACTCCGACAGCCAAGCTGCACTAAAGGCTCATATCGGAGTGTCGCAAGGCCCTCAACAGACTAGGTAGTCATAATAGAGTGACCCTAGCCTGGGTGCCAGGTCACCAAAGAATAAAAGGCAATGAAAAGGCCGATTAATTAGCCAAGCAGGGAGCGACTGAGGTCATGATAGGGCCAGAACCTTCCTGTGGAATTGCAAAAAACCTGACTAAGGAGAGCATCCACAAATGGATAAACAACCAGGCGCTGCGCTGGTGGCATAAAACCCCAGGACAAAGGCACGCTAAACTATTCCTTAAAAGCCATTCGGCCAAACTGTCACGTGACATACTATGTCAAAGTCGAGAAACGACGAGGATGATGGTGGGAATGCTGACTGGACATTGTAGGCTGATGAAGCACATGCACACAATTGGCCTAGCCGATGACAGCCTGTGTAGGTTTTGCCAGGAAGAAGACGAAACCGCGGAGCACATACTCTGTGAGTGCGAAGGCCTAGTAAGGGTGCGGTTTCACCTATTCGGAGAAGAAAAACCGAGGGCAGAGAGCTACGCAAGGGAGGTGGTATCCAGGCTAATAGGTCTAACAAAAAGAATAAAGCTAGATATCGAGCTCTAAGGATAGGGAGGACCACAATAGATCTGGAAAGGTCGCAGTGGGATTGGACAAAGAGCCACTCCATTTCTAATATAATAATCTAATCTTATATTTAAATATCAACTATACTAAAACAGTTTGCAAAAAGTTCCACTTGCTCCTGTATTATATATAGTCCGAAGGCTGGCAACGTTTTTGACAATCGATTTTAGTATAACTAATATACTGTTCTTTACCCCTCTCTAGAGGCACCGTGCATCTTGCATCCGTTGTAATTTACCTATGCGCCTACGGCTACGACCATACAGTTTCAGTCGGGAAAAGGTGTAGAAACCGATGAAAAATTCAATTTTAATAGGTACAAACTGGATACTCACATGGAAATGAACGGATCCAAGGTGCCAGGCGCCCAGTGTCTATCTAAATGGGGTCTAACAGTAAATCAAAATCTGGCCATACTAAATTAAATTTTTTCTTGAACGTTGCCAGCACTCCTACGAATAGTATACCGTTTTTCTGGCTAATCTAATTGCGATGCTCTTTATATGTTTCGATAGATCAAGTGATAAGCGAAGAAAAACAAAAATTCATCGATAAAAGCAACGACAAATGGGAAGATCTGTATCGTAAAAGAAGTCAAGAAGAAATCGCATTATGCGAATATAGATTTCAAAAGCAAGACGAGATGGCTCACAATATTCAAAGTTTGACCGTTTGTCACGAAGAACAATTTCGAAAGACTAAAATTCAATTGGAACTCGACATTCAGAACGCCCAAAATGAATTCGAAAAGATCAAAGCTCTAGCGTTATCAAATAGCGAACGATTAGATTATAATTATCAGGTACTGAAGAGAAGAGAGAATGAAAATCTGATTATCAAGAGTCAACAGAAGAGAAGAATAAGCAAATTACAGGTAAGGATGGTAAAGTGAACGTAAACGATATATTACCTGCTTGACTTGATGAATGTAATATACTTCAACTGTCAAAGTGTAAATTTGATAAATCAACCCATTTGATATTGTTTCAGGACGCCATAAGCGAGCTTAAAACTACACTAAGTAGTTATCGAGAAAACACGTCGAAACAAATTAAAAAAACCAAGAGCGACATAGAAAAATTGCGTAAAAACATTATCGACATTGACGTCAAAGCCGATCAGTTTGCTATAACGAACGAAAAGAAATTCAACGACGTTTGGCAGTTGAATGCGAAAGATTGTTACGCATTGTTAGAGAAAATAATTCAGATCGATCGATTGTTACACGAACAACAAATGGGTGTTGGTTGGGTGCGTCCTGTTTATCAGAAAATGGATATGATGACGATGCCCAGTTATCAACGTGCTTCGAATATTGTAAAGCGAAAATCATCGTTATCGTTGAAACCTATGAAATCCTCCGACCGTCTAATTTCGTCTTCTATTGGTACTAAGGTATTATAATATAATATATTACGTTGTATGTATTATGCTGGGGTAACATTCACTGAGTCCTAAAAGATCCTTTTATCTACTTAGTTCCGGAGTAGTATATTCGCAGACTTCAGTTTAGGAGTGTACCCCTCTTCTATCCAGTAGTTTCCTAGGATTCTGTATTGATATGCATTCCACATGTATAAGAATGGAGATTTCATATAATCTACATTCTTCTTGCTCCACTAGTTTGAGATTTTTGAGCTATACATACAGTCTTACTCTGGTTCAGCCATTCATTTCTTTCCACCTTGCTGAAGCTCCCCAGAAGTATCTTTGTTTCCTTTAGCTCCACCAGATCTTTCCAGTTCTCTTCTTTTCGGTGTTGCCTATTTCTTCGAATATTGCTGATACTGCAAAAGGATTCCAAAAAGGTGTATCAGCCACTCTCTTTGCTAGCTCATCTGCTATTTCATTTCTATTCATGTACGCCCCGAAACCAACATTAAGGTGACGATGTTGCTCTCGCCTAGTTTTATTGAGTTTTCCTAGTGATTCCCAAACCATTTTAGAACTGAATTTATAATTCCCATTTTTAACTGTGACTTTGGTTAAGTTTTCAGGTTAACCTAAAAATTGGTTAAATCTTCAGTTTACACTGAAAATTAGTTAAATTTTGTTCAATTCTTAGATTATGCTGTAAAATTTGGCTAAATTCCTAATTTGAATGATAAATTTTATTCAATTTACCATTAAAACTTTCAAATTTGGTCAATTTTATTAGCTTAAAGTGAAATTGGGCTTGACTCCTAGTTTATGCATTCCCATTACAAATTTTGACTATAGTTTGTTCAGTTTCCGGTTTTTGCAGTAAAATTTGTTAATTTTTCGCATTAAACAGCGAATTTGGTTGATCTCTTAGTTTAAACTGTGAAATTTAATTAAATTCGTTATTTGAACTGTAAATTTTGTAAAACATTCAGTTTAAGGTAGCACAATCGTGGTAGATACAATATCATCGAAAATTGTTTGTTTATATCAATGGTAATAGTAGAGGAGCTTGTAGCCATCAGGACAAAATTTTAACATCCTTATTCATAGTCACAACGTTAAATATTATACTAACAAGTAGCCACCAACATGTTACTAAAAATGTGTCATATTAATAGTCCGTACTTTAGTGGCTACTAGTTAATATTATGAAAAATATGCATGGCATGTTAATTTCTGTGGTTGTTTATTTACCTTACTATATAAACTGTACACAGTGTAAACTATTAAAAGAATCACCATTGAAGTGAGCATCAATTGTTATGCGTTAGGGTATAAAATTTCAATAAGTATGGGTTCTAGAGAAGTCGCAACTACACTGCTTAGAATTCGGCGTAGAGTTTTTCAGTCAAGCAATCATGTTCCTCGTGATATTCTATCATCTTGCTTAACTAATCTCGACAGGATACTACTGCAGGATAGGCAACCTCAATACATAATGGAAATTGAATTTCTATTATGTTTTTAATAACGGAAATTCGTGTATTATTATTATTATTATTATTATTATTAGAATCATAATTGAAATTCAAGTATTAAAATTCGAAATATTAAGTAGGTATTTCATCATTTTAATTATTGAGTTTCCATTATGATTCTCATAATTTTAAATCGACAGTTTCTATTATGTGTTTCATAATGGAAATATGTATATTAAAATTATGAAATACATAATGTTAATTCATTGTCAGAATAATTACGGAATAACAATTTTTGAAAGGAGTGATGTTTTTGTTTTTAAAACGATGTTATTAAATACCAAAACGGCACGCCATAGATAAACGTATAATATAAATTGCAACAGCCAAAAACAGTAGATATTTCTTTCACAGCTCCAACCGTCCGACCCGAATGCAAACATTCTAAATCCCGCTTACCGAAAGATGTTGAAATACATTTTAAAAGCGATGGGAAACAAAAGTGGATTTTTAACCGAAAAATGCATCAAGTTACTGATCAATTCCTACGAAGACGATCAACAAAGTCTCGTCACGCTAAACAACGTTTTCATATCGCTGGAAATCAAAAAGTCCGAGGATATAGACTTGTTGGTGGATTTTTTTCTACCGTATTGTTATTGCCAACTTTGCTCGGATCATATATCGTCACATGGTAAGTTAATACTTCAAGATACATAAGGGTGTCTAGAATATCTAATGTCAAATGCAAACTACAGATACTAGTTGTGATTTTATGCGTATCTAACCTAATTTACCTTTATCCAAAAGTTCTAAGGAAGCTAGCGCACTTAGAAGATGACGGTGTTAAGTCACTTTTTAAGTATATCTCAAAGGGGTATTAGTTTTTTGACAAATTTAAAAACTATAAGGAATTTTACAAAAAAAAATGTGTTCTTATTAGAATTTGCTATTATGCAACGTTTTCGAGAACCGATCTTTATAGTACCTAGTTGGCTTTGACATTACATTAAATTGCTTGTTATTGTTGTTGCATGAAAAATGTAAAATAATCCTAATTTTTGATCTAAATGGCTAATTATTAAGAATATGCTGATATGCATTATTGCTTTTAATGATAACAGCGTCATCCTCAAAGGGCGCAGAGTGGCTTCTCGAATATTCGAGGGTGATCGAACAAGATCAGTCCGATTTCCAGTAACTTCTCTGCAACAGCCTTTTCGTCACCCGTAGCATCAAACATTATTTGATTCGTCTCAAATCGTTAATGTAAGAATTGTGCATTTTTTGTATTTGAGGGAAATTTATATATTAAGAAACCCTTTTAGCATTTTTTTGTTTCTGATGATCTTAGTCAGGACATTGGGATTAGGGATTACTAACATTTTTTATTGTTATCAACAGGTTCATTTATATCTTCGGCTATGATGAGTCGTCATCTGTCACAAGTGTCTTATTTGTCGAAAACTTCTTTTTTAAAATCTGACTACCTTCCTTCCGTTAATGAACTAGAACACGCTTGGGATGCCATTCAACAATCTGATGCTTTTATAGACGACATCGTTCTTGAGGTAGGTATTTACCTTATACTCATATTATGTCACTTGTCTTAGTATACGATTAGTGAAAACTTATGAAAAATGTAATATTATACTGGTTGTCCCATTTATAAATCTAAGAATTTATTACATCCAGTCGTATGCGGTTCCCCAATGTGAGAATACATCGATAAAAACAGGATATTTGTTAACGCTCCAATGAAAAAAACAGAAATGTGGAGTGATAGCTGGATTTATAAAGTCTGTTGTTCGTGATTACCGCTGCTCGAAAATAAAACATTGATATCACAATCACATACATGTATGCGTTTATAAACCGTTGTTGTTGTATTGTACGTCGTTGTTGCTAACAATTAACCAAATTTTTTATCTCGTTATTCGTGAATCGCAGCTCCACCAATGAAAACTTGAGTTAGTGACACGTGATTTGATTTCTTCCAATAATGTCAAACTGCAAATATTTTGATAAGATTCGCTGTTGTCTTACTTTCTTGGAATGATAATATGTCACGTCAATTTAGATACATTTTTTTCTTTTTACCGAGCCCGTCTGACAAGTCTCCGATAACACTGCAGCCTAATGGCTTATTGTATTTTTGCTTGTGCTTTCTCATAGCTCCCAGTCCAGCACCTTTGTCCCCTGTACCAGTTTGTACAAGTTTTTAGCTGGGTGTTTGCTATATAGCTCAGGGTTTCCTTGCGGTTGGCCAAGTAATAACTATCTTTTGCGATCAAGAGTCTCGCTTGTAAACAGTATATGTTTCACTGTCTCCGTTTCCCTACCGCATAATTTGTACAGGTGTTCCTTTACTGGTGCTTCACCAGTCATGAAACCTGTTACGATTCTCAGCTGATTTCTGCACAGTGCTAGCAGTTCCGCTGTACGTTTCAGGCATGGTTCTTTTATAAAGGTTTTCCCAAGCATTTGCCTTGTGACGTTTACCCAGAAATTTTTATGTTGTTCTCTGATCCAGGTCATTACAGATCCTCGTACTAGTTTTCGGTATACCGAGAATCTGTTCTGGTTCAGGCTGCGTTTCCTCTGACCCTCTTTTTGCAGGTTTGTCAGCTTTTTTATTGCCCAGGTCAGCTTGACGTTATTCCGTTCGGCAAACGTCTTCAGTTCTTCGATGCAATCCCATACTAGTCGAGAGGCCACTTTCTGGCTTGAGATTGCCTTAAGTGCCGTCTGACTATCTGACATGATTGGATCTGCTTGCCTTCCGCAGCTCTCCTGTTGTTTTCTCTCATGCATTGCAAGATTGCATATACGTCTGCCTGAAATACAGAGGTGTATGTAGTTTCCCTGTGCGTAGCTATAGCTGTCACCTGGTTTTTTGGAGTATACCCCAGTTAGAAGACCCCCAAATAGTCGTCTAGAAAATGAAAAACCGACCAACCTCGTTCTAGTCGCTAAGAACTTTATATTTTCGAGGGTGCTGAACACGAATATGACATTTATTTTTTTATAAAATTGGGGGAACTTGGTCAAAATTAACTTTTTAACCGAAAATGCGAAAAAAACGATTTTAAAATTTTCGACGATCAACTCGCGGTTTCTCGGCGAATAATTAATATTTTTTCCCGAAAAATTAATGACGTATTCTCCAACCAATTCTAGAGACAATGAAACTAGTCCGAAAAAAAGTTGAGTGAGGAAGTTTTTAATTGTTTATTAAATTTAGAAATCGAAGAAGTTTTTGGGAAAGTTTGAGCTATTAATATGCAGTAGAAAAAAGATAGTTCTATTTGAAAATAAGTGCTCTCGCCGCGCGACTCGCGCAGTGGGCGCGCGGACCTTTGATATTTTCCGTGCGCTGATCGTCTTTGTGATAATAGATATTTATAGTATTCCTTAGTATTTTTAGTCGGATAAATCCGATTATCAAGTAAAATCGATTGCAACTTTTCGAAAAAAGACGAAGGTTCGACACTTACATTTGAAGGAAAAAATGAAATATAAACTTAAGCATCAGGTTTTATTTTTACGATTCATCAGATACAACGTCATTTCGGTTTGTACAAGAAGTTTTGCAAGAACAAATATCGCAACATTGTAAATTAGATTGCTTGCAAGTTCAAAAATTTAAAAGAATTGTATGCTTCTTATTATGAAATGGAAAACTTAAGTATACCTTGAAGTAAGTAAGTATACCTTGAATATTTCTATCCAAAAATGTTCTTTCTCCATTTTTGCTTTATATCGAATCATTTCGTGATCTGGAAAAATAGTACTTTCTATATCGCTGTTTACAAACTTTAATTTTAAGGTTATAATAATAAAAAACTCAGTTTACTTACCAGATTCACATTTTCAAATAGAAGTAGGAAATCAAAGCATTATAAATAGTATAACTTTGTGTATACAAACTGTATAATCGTCTAAACTTTGAGACGTCTCTCTATCAACAGCACACGTGTGACAGTCGGTGTGACATTGTCGCGAAAACAAGTGACTACCGGAATCAAGTCGAAAAAATGTTTTAAATGTTTTGTTGTTACTTACTGACGGGCGAGTTGTTTCGAAGTATTTTAAGTTTATTCAATTAACAAAAATATTTCATTTTATACCTGTATAATTCCATTTCAGCATAAATGTAACTTGGTGATTTTATGTTATTTTTGAATAAATATTTAATGGATAGTTAGATATTCATTGTACAATACAAATGATACATTTCGAATAAAAGTCACATAATAAAAAAAATTTACTTTCAAAATGTGAATAATTCTTGAACAAAAAATATGAAAAAGGTCCGCTCACTGCGCGAGCCGCGCGGCGAGAGCACTTATCTACAAATCGCTCTATCTTTTTTTCTACTGCATTTTAATAGCTCAAACTTTCCCAAAAACTTCTTCGATTTCTAAATTTTAATACTACGTATTCAAAAATAAACAATTAAAAACTTCCTCACTAAACTTTTTTCATCGTACGTAAAAAGTCAGAAATTCGAAAAAAAAATTCTTGAATTTTTTGCTCGAATGTAAAATGCTTCGGGGATTTCGGACTAGTTTCATTATCTCTAGAATTGGTTGGAGAATACGTCATTAAATTTTCGTGAAAAAATATTAATTATTCGCCGAGAAACCGCGAGATGATCGTCGGAAATCGTAAAATCGTTTATTTCGCATTTTCGGTAAAAAGTAAATTTGGCCATGTTCCCCCAATTTTATAAAAAAATAAATGGCATATTCGTGTTCAACACCCTCGAAAATATTAAAGAAATACGGTTTTTAGCGACTAGAACGACGTTGGTCGGTATGTGAAAAAAAAGGGTACTGAGTTCTTCGTCAGCTCATTCCTTTCTGTCTGCAATCGACACTTCAAATGGGCTATCAAAGGAATATGGCATGGTTGTGTAGTCTGCTCTCATGCTTAGCACGTCCCTTGGCACAACTTTTACGATATTTATGTGCCCTGATGATCTAGCGTTTAGGCTGTTCATCGTGTTTTCCAGTCTATTGATACCTAGTCGTGCCTCTCCCTGTATCACAAGGTGTAAGGGAGGTAGGTAAATAGTACTTCCATTGCTGCTGTTGGGGTAGTTCTCATGACCCCCGTGATGCCCAGACATGCAAGTCTTTGCACCTTGCTTAGTCTCATCATAGCCATTCCTTGCTGAGTCTTCGGCCACCATACCAAAGAGGGGTATGTTATGGCGGGCTTTACCACCTTGTTGTATAACCAATACAGCATGTCAGGTTTTAGACCCCATAATTTTCTAATATACTCACGTTTACTTTCGTCCAAACGTGTACCGGGCATTTTGTCGAAAAATATCACAATAAATATAAATGAACTTTACCTGTTTAAAGTAATGATATTGACGACGAACTTCAATGGTAACAGAATGATTTCCGCATAAAGTGACGTTTCGCTTTTTAAGTACAATCGTTGTCACAACACAAGACAGAGTGACAAACCGATAAAGAAGTAATGGCGTAGCCTAATTCAGGCACAAAAGACATATTATGTACCTTTCCATTTGTTTTAATTAGACATACGCGGTCAGTGATATCCACATAAAATTAGAGTGTCTTTGATACCTTCAGGGAAGTATTACGTAACGAGAAACATTCGTGATTTTTACTACACCAACAACGAAAAACCGATATAAATGAGTCGACTGGGGAACAACTGTCAATAAAGAATCGCCAGCAACATGGAAAACACGGCTAGCAACGAATAACAGGAACAAAGAATTTATAAATCTAGCTTATATCCCGCAAGGAGACACCCAGCAACTGTGTCTTATTTGAGTTCTAGATTATGTACTCACTATCAATATATGCAATGCTTACATAAAAGTTTTAACATTTCGAAATTCAGTTGTTCAAAAGTCATTGTTAAACGAAAGCATACTCCCATCAGCATCTATAAGTCGATTTGAACTTTGTTGAAACCCTGTTTCATATCAAGCAAATTCGATGGAAGTACGAACGATACACAAAATAATGTTTACAAAAGCGTGACGTCACGGGGGCTTCTGATTGATGTTTGAGCTAAGATGGAGGATTGTAATTATTTGTATTTATCTTTTTACTAAAATAAATATAATCGTACATATATTGTTAAAATAAGTTGTTTCAGTGTTTCGTAGTGACTGTCATCGTGCCTATGTCTTGGGATAACCTGTATATCTTAATAATTTTCTAATTTTCATAATAACATCCTTTTTATATGTTTAATGACAGGTAGTAGCGGCCGATTCGTTGGTCGACGATCAAGAATTTTTAAAGATACAATTACCAGACGCCCAATCGGAAGACGATGAACCAATCTTTCATCTTAGAGAAAGAACACCATCAAGAAGGAGAACTCAAAAATTGGATATAGAAAAATTGTCGTGCAAATATAACCATCCGCTTGTTATAAGTACAGTGTACGTCCTTTCGGCTCTGAAGGATTTCGTTATTAGTTACCACCAACAGGTATAATATGTCGAAAAATTTGGATATTTACTTTTTGATAATATTGTTATTGTTCTTATTTTATTCCCGCTCATCTTCAGTAGTTCTTCAGTTTTGTGTTTCGACGGTTCTTTAATGAATCTTTTCCGTTGGTTCATGAGAGGGGCTTCATTTTACCTCTCTCTTTGTTTTCGTTTGACCCAATCCCGTCTGCATTCTCGGATGTCAGATTTAGTAACCGTGAGTGCGAGCTTAGCGCCAACAGATACAGTTGATGAGCCACAGTGTCCTGGAACCCACATCAAAACTATTTTGTTGTGTTCTGAATGAACACTAAGTTCTCCTCGACATTTCAATATCAGTATTGATATTACTTTTGGGTTCCTAAGTGCCTTCGGCGACATCTGGCTATTTGAGCATATTTTGACCTGTGCAAAATAATGTACGTTTTGGCCTGCAAATGTTTGCTCCTCCCTTCATTTTATATACAACCACCAATTCCTTCCCTTGCCTTTTATTTGTTTGTTCTATGGAAGGAACGCAAAACATTCGATATTGTCACGTTTAACTAGAAAAAAGCTAAAGCTCTGAATATGTAGTGGTAATTATTTGAAAATTATCAACAATATATTAATAATGATTATACGTTAGTGCTTGTTTCATTGGTTTTTGTCCATTAACATTTTTTTTTCAAACACTGAATGCTAAAAGATAAACATTTTTCAAAAGATGGTATGGGGTTCTTTCAATCCGTCAACGCTGAGCGAAAATCATATTATTGCGTACTTCGAACGAACTTAATTAGTGAATATCGGCCCGTTGCTATTTAACCACCTGACTTGCTATTGGAAAGCGCGTGCGTGTGTTCTTCCTTCTCTCTTCGACTATAATGACTGATTGATTATCGAACTTATTTCCTCACCCCTTACTGACACTGTGAAGCTTCAGATAGGTTTGCCAAATTATCAATACCATATCCTCTCTTCACGTTTGTCTTTGATATTGTAGCTTGTCAATTCCGTTGGAACTTTCAAAATTACCTCGGAAGTTGATAAATGTAGAAGTAGTGTACCTATATAGAAATCACTTCGTTGGTTTCATTTCGAGAACTATTTACTTTATATTGTTGTAATCCGACATATTGCTCGTGTGTTGTTGTCTTAGAATTCCCTTTCTTGTATCCTCTCTGATAGTTATGTCAATCGTGAGAGGTCCAGCAGTGTTTCGATAGTTGATATTGGTGACTTTCATAACGACCGTTATGCTGAGACAGGCAAGTCTTTGTACTTACTCAACACATCCACGGCAATTTTTGGTGTTATTTTTGTCCTCCATACCAAAGATGATCATGGGTTTCCCTTTAATGTTGTGTGTCCAATACACAATTTTGGGACTTAGCCTCCTTGTTTTCTCGTGTGCTCGTCTGGCTATCATTAATATAGGGCTTTCTTCTTTACTTTTTTTTATAAGCGTTTTTATTATATTTTCAAACGAACTTCGATATTATTCAACATCTTTTTATTATAAAATATACGTATACCAGATTTCTGCATTTAAAATCCTCAGCAATAGAATTTAAAACTATTTAACCCAATTAGTATCTACGACTGTTAAGAACTCAATCGAAGTCGAACTGTATGATCGGTTTCTACATTCCTCAAGGCAGTTTAACCTTCCTTCTACTTTCCTTTCTACCACACTATTAATTATTTGTAACCGGAAATATTTTCAGATACAAGGAAGTCCGACAGTGGGAGAGAGACTCTCAAGAAAACGATACACCTTATCCCGATTATTAGACGACAAAGATATAGAAAGTTATTGGACGAATTTAAGAACGATTTACGACGAATCGAATATTCTAATATGGGATAGTCTTCGAGAAGGACTTATGAGATATTTGGAAATCTTAAAAGATCGTAAAATCATCAGCGAAGAAGTATTGAAGCTGAGAAAAAGAAATAAGGATTTAAAAAGACTGCTAGCTGATTATATGGACCACGGTGTAACGATGAAAGCGCCGTGTGCGTTTCAAACTGAAATTTCACCCAAATGTTCGGTACCACCCCAAACTAGTTATAAATAAAAAATTTAAGTACTATTTATAGTTTTTTTTTTTTGGCTATGATTATACCGGTTGTATATTTGAGAGAGTATCAAATGTCAACGATACAGCTCACCTTATAAATACACTGATGATATTTTCATGATTTTATTTTGGAAAAATGGGGTGTTTTAGTTAAAAATTATTTTACGTTTTTTGGTAACCTCAGCATGTTTGTTGATATAAACAATTATAATTACTTTCGTTTCATTTTAGATCCTATTGAATCTCTTGTAGCAGTTGAAAAAATCAATGAAGTGGAAATGGACATTCAGATGGATACGGAAAACGTAACACCTGTTTCCAATATATGTTTGAAAGGTAATACTGTGTTAAAAGAGAATTAAATTTATGTTTAATAAATTGTAATTCCAAATATTGTTCTACCAATAATTCCTTTTGACCTTTGTGAATCAAATTTGTTTTCCATTTTTTAAAAGAAGTATAAATCACGAAGACCTCCTAGTGTATTGGAAGTTGAAAGTCGAACTATAGTTTGGCAAGCCTATCTGAAGGGGTGAGGAAACATGGCCGATATCTGCCATAAACGTACCAATGTCGTACGGTATTTTATAAAAGTATTAAAATCATTTTATGATTATGTATATGTAGAAACTGATATGATTTGCTTTAAAAGTAAGGTATTTTCGAAAACACGGTACTTTTTAAAGACAGATAAAGTTAAAAATCGTACTTGAATTCAATATGGATACGAGATAATTCAAAATCACCACAAAACGTACCCTAGCGATCATCATATTTATCAGTATCCTCATATTCAATTCTTCTTCGCAAATTCTATAAAAACAAGTAAATAAAAATATAAAACTAGCTCCAGATTTGATTACGTTTCATTCCGGCCATCAGACCAAAGTATTTTTTATATCGTTACCTACATCAAACATTTCTTTTAATTATTACCTTAGTTATGATTAGCATAAGTTATTAAAATGATTTAGTTATTAATATTAACACTTACCTATAAACATAATAGCTATTACCTGTCTAGTGTGGCTATGAAGTGTCTTTTTTCCCTTCGCCGGCACCACCTCAGCAACTTGGGCTTATTGTGGATCCTCCTAGTGTTCTGGCTACAGCCTATTCAGCCAATCCGTTCCCTGTATTAGCTCATACAGGTTATTTACTGGTTGGTTGTAGAAGTCTTCTGGAGTCATTCGGGGTTTTCCATACAGTTTCTGCCTCCTGTGGTCCAGCGTCTCACAGTTGCATAATATGTGCAGAGCTGTTTCGGTGTCCTTCTTGCATCTTCTGTATTTAAGGTCTCCGTTATACAGCCCTATTTTGTTCAGGTGCTCCTTTGTGGGAAAGTGTCCCGTAAGAAGCCCCGTTATGGTGCGTAGTTTGTTCCTGCTCATTGAGAGCAGTTCTTTCGGTACTTTTTCTGATGGTTCTTTTATGAATTTCTTCTCATGTGTTTGCCTGTGCGTATTCTTCCAGTGTTTTTTGTATTGTTCTTTTACCCACCCTTTTAACCATGACCTAGTGGAGCATCTGGGAATGTCTACAGATGGTTAGGGTCCGTTCATCAGGGTTGACGATCCTGCTCTTGCCAGTTCGTCAGATTTTTCACTGCCAGCGATTCCTTTGTGACCTGTGACCCACTCCAGTGCTACACTGTTCCGAGTCGCCAGTCTTCTAAGTTCTTCGCCGCATTCCCATACCAGGCGAGATGTTACCTGCTCTGAAGTGTTTTAAGGGAAGCTTGTCTGTCACTGTAGATCCTGATCTGCCTGTTGTTGTAGGCTCTCATGTTATTTGCCCTTGCACATGCAAGTATTGCATAGACCTCTGTTTGAAATACCGAGGCATATTTACCAAGCGAGACGATTCCTTCATATTTGCTCGACTTGCTGTATATACCCGCTCCGGTGCCGAGCTCATTCCTTGATCCGTCTATGCACCAGATCAGTTCATTCGCTCTGTTGAGTGGTGGTGCGTCCTCTTCCTCAAGCTCCTTTCGATCTTTGATGACAATCTCGAAGTTCTTGAGAACGATATATCTGGCGGTCATGTGGTCTGTTGGCATTTTAAAAATGTCGTCATCCACGTGCCTTATTTATGTGTGTCCTCTTCCATGTGCCACGTCATGGTCTGATGCTTTATCCAGTCGGGTTAGAGCTGCCCTTGCTTCGCATATTATGACACAATGTAGCGGAGGAAGGTCCAGCATTGTTTCCAGCGCCGCTGTAGGAGTAGTCCTCATTGCCCCTGTAATGCCTATGCATGCAAGTCTATGGACCTTGCTTAGTTTTGCATCGCAGAGGTCTTTGGCCACCAGACCAGAGATTTTTATATCGTTACATCAAACATTTCTTTTAATTATTACCTTAGTTATGATTTGCCTAAGTTATTAAAATGATATAGTTATTAATATTAACACTTACCTATAAACATTATAGCAATCACCTGTCTAATGTGGCTATGAAGTGTCTTACTACGAATATATTGATTCATTTTTGAAAAATGAACAAACACAAAAACACTACACTATTCAAAATCACAAAAAAGTTTATTAATACTAAACACAAAATACAAAAGTTTTAGATGCCAATACAATGATAAAAACTGACAATACCAACGCCACTGGATTTTTGTTTGAAAAAATGTAAGCCCTCCAAATTATTAAATGAAACAAAATTTTAGCTGACACTTTTGGTAATTCTAACGATCAACAAGAAGAAGTAGACGTTTTCGAAGACACTTCCAGTACGCCGAGTCTATCCAGCGAAGATAATAAAGTACATTTGAAAAGAGGTACAAATTTTGAAAAAAGAACTTTCATACCAATACCTTTGGAAGTAAATAAGATGAAGCTTGATATTAATAGAATAAACGAATTAGACAGGTTATAACACGTGTATAGAATGTTCTGTAAGATTAATGAGGTACCAAGCGTTTTAATTCCTTATACAGGATGCTTAAACAGCTTTTAACGTAACAATAGTCCTGTATATAATAATGCGTGGTATCTTCATAAAGTTTGTCCAAAATCATAACCTGTTCGTCGCTTCTGCATTTGATTTTGGATAAACTTTACAGCTTATACCTCCTATAACTGCCCTTTCAGATGTTGACTCTGAATTTCTTATTCGCGAAAGATATGGAATCGAATTCGGTAACCGGAATCTAAATTCTAGAATTAATACTTTCCAGCAGCTGGCAAGAGAGTTTCTAACTGCATGCAAAAAAATTCAGGAAGATTGCATGTATAAAATTTATTGGAGAGTGGAAAACAGTAAAAATGGAAAATGCAAGAATGAAATGCGATTCATAATAAATATTAGAAATGACCGATTGCATTTTGTGTATGGTCGGGCAAATGGTAATTCTCTAGAAGCTGGACGTCTTTATGATGAAAAATATCTGCAACGAGTGACGCCCCATCATTTTTTATTTGCACGTATTTACCAAGAGTTATCGGATAGTGGAATTTTACAAAGACATTCAAACAACACTGGTCGTTCCCGTACAGCTAGAAATGAAAGGGTAGAACAAGATATTCAGGATAAAACTGATCAACACCCAGAAAAAAGCATAACATCTTTTGGCTAGTTTTAAAAGAGCAGCATTTATATCCTTACCATATCCAACGGGTTCAAGCTCTAGATTTTATTAGTCAATGCTAATGCATGGAAATTGCATAGTTTCAAGTTTCTATATTTACTTGGCATAGCAAACACCCATAATAATTTTATACGGGCAATCACCTCCTGAATTTAGAAACAATATGTATGTGACAGATTAGTGCGCAGTAACAAACAATGTTGCATCGTTGGATGGAAGTGTGTGGGACTTCACACGTACTGCACTGAAATGAAAAAGGTTATAATGACCTCTTACAACCTTTTTGACTGGAAGTCACCAGCTATTTCACTTTATTTGCTGATATGGAGTAGTTCATATGCTAACTTTACATTCTACCATATACAGAGCATTTCAATGAAAACTTTTGCTAGGGTTCCAACAAGATAGGGCACCTCTACATTACACTTAAGTTTCTTGGCCTTCACATTGCGACGGCGCCTTTAAATGGTCTGTATATTTTTGCCAATAAATCTGTCTATAAACAGCTTGATTCTTCCAATTGATTAACAATGCACTACTCTCTGCTTAAGTATATTTTTAAAAATACAAAATTTTTACTTTTCCCGCCGTGTTTATTTTGACATCCATATGTTTTGTTTCGAAAACACTTTCACAATCTAACTGAGAGACCGTAGATACCCTATAGAAAAAAAAATTGATATTTATTTGACAATACCCACCTCCTATTTTGGGAAAAATTCTATCATTTTCAATACCAAAAAATTATACAGTAGAATCTATCTATCTATCTATCTTTAAGGCGTGTACCCACTATGCCGCGATTTTCCGTTGGCAAAGCCAGCGACTGTAAAATCGTCTACATGTGGTTGGCATTCATTGAGTTTAGTCTCACAATGTTCACAGAACAGGACAATCCTGGTATATATATTTATCGAATTAATAGCTTTCTGTTTCGTCCACTCCATTTGAAAGCACGTGCTAACTGGTAGATAATTTGAATCACAACAACTGAGGCCGCGAGAGGCCAGTGGTTGGTACGTCCCCACTCTCCGTTCTCGTTGGCTTCCTTTGAAGGAGTCCGACACTTCAACGATTTTCATTAGCACACGGCTGACTTATTGGCGCGTCTACACCGAATCGGCTTGCCAATTGGCGATTACGAACCTCGCATACTGAATATTGGTTAAAGAATCCACATCTGAAATGGGTATAAAACAAAAAATTTACTAATCGTTTATCTAATAGTTCTAAGTAATTAACAGGTTTCGGAACATCACGTCGGGCAGAAACTTCTTCAGTCATTTCTTGAGGCCGCAGGCTGAAAAGTTACGAAAGACCTTTTTAAAAGACATCGACGTCGTAGCGGGTCCTTCTGATCTACCTGCGAAAAAAAGGAAAAAAACGAAACCGTCATTTTCATCTGAAACGGACGATGGAATCAGTTCCTTGGACGACATGAAATCCGTCACGAACTGTATCATAGAAAATACTTTAAATAAGATAAACGTAGACGTTGTTATCGATAAAAATAGGGACGATTTCATTGGATTTAGTAATGCTCCTGTTTACGGTCCTGTTTTACAGGAAAATATGTCGGAGGGATTTCAGGTTTTTCAAGAATTTATGGATTTTGACAATGGATCAGTTATTGATGTCAGAAATAAAGGAGGTAAATACTATTTTGGACTTTATCCAGTATCAAATACGTAGGAATCATTGCTAGGATTTCTTTATACAGGGTGCGGCACCGAAAACATATTGATTGATCGATTTTTATTTCAAGGGGACATATTTCGATTATATCCTTAAGGCACGGTTGTACATTTGAAGCTTAAAATTGAGCTCAACTGAGCTGGGCTTAAAATATAAGTAGCTCAATCCTAAACCTGTTGTACAAACATAGTTCAGTAGCAGCTTTACTAAACATATATTTGCATGTGTTGGTAGAGCTTATTTCGAACTGACGCATGCGTATGAAGTAAAAAGGTCAAAATATGTTTGTCAAATGAAGATGTCTCCTAACTAATTTGGCATTTGGGGGGATTGTTCGTAACTATTAGTTTTGCAAGAAATTTCCTCTGATATACAATCTGTCACAAAGCGAACGGTTTCTTTAGAAAGACGAAATCTTTGAATAAACTCCATGATCCCTCCAACATTCAAAGTGATTTATACGCTCTTTATACACCCGAGGTCTTCTCTAGTGTTCTCATCAAATATCCATATTTAACTTTGATAAACTTTTAATTTTAAAATAAATTAAGTACAGGTTATGTTTGCACACAATTTATTTACACGGAACATGATAAAAATTCATGTTCCGTGCTTAAGCTTACATTAAACCTGCCCTCTTGAAGGCTTTACTAAGCTTAAGGTTTAAATCAAGCTCAACGGTAAGCTTACATTGTACAACAGCAATCTGACACTGAACCTGAGTTCACACTTGAGCCTTCACTAAGCTACAATTGTACAACCGGCCCTTAGTCATACATCTCTCCCCTCCACACTCCTCTGTCACTATTACCATCAAATTTAAATAGAGAAAGTACAAAGTGGATTCACCACAAATAAAGCAAAAACACTGAGGATTACTTAAACAACGTATCGTTAATGTGGACTTCGCAACTTATCGAAAATTTTCATTTGAAGGTAACAGTTTTGGTCCAAAAAAAGATTTAATGCTGGAAAATGATATCTACAGTTACAACATTAACATTACCCCGTCATCATATCCATTGCAACAAACAATCAATCCCGATCCAACAAACGACCAAGATGAAATTAATATTCCTACAGGAAATCATGACAACGCTCCGAATCCTTCTCCATCGAACAATACGCAGGACTCGGAAAATAGTTCAGATAATGAGAATGCAGTAAGTCTAACTAAACAAAAATTATCACAAAAGTATTGGGAAATTGGGGTTTTTAAGAATATCCGTGGTAATTATATATAATTATGGAAAATATTTTCTATGTATACTAAAAATACAGTGGCAGTTAATGATGAAATGAAGCGGGTGTTTTAAAAATAAATATAATATACAATAAAAAAACATTTCAACCTAACCTAACCATTCATTCCTCTACCAAATAGGGCATGTCCACCAACTGACAAGTATATATATAGTATAGTATAGATAACATAGGTACTAATGACATTTGCAATGAGTTTAAACAAATATTTGGTTATATTTTAGATTTGGCTGATTTGTATTGTTTTACTTATCCTTTCTATGATAAATAGCTTTTTAAAATGACTAGATTTTGTTGTGGTAATTGTTACTAAAGGATGAGATATCCTTTAATACATATTCGTGTTTCACAAAAATGGAAGGGTAGGGATGTTTTTTGCCACAAGAAAGAAGGGAACATCTACATGTAGTAGATAATCATCTATAATAATATAATATTAAAGTAGAGGAGTCTTTCTTTCTCTCTCTTATCCTTATGCCTTCTCAGGTGTCGGATTGGAGTTCTTCCTGTACCCATTTTTTCCTTTCTTTTCTGTCCCTGGCCAATGCCTTCATCTCTCCCAATTTTTTTTTCCTTTGTTCTTTCCAATTTCTTCAATCTAGTCAATCCATTTCCTCCTGGGTCTTCCTCTTTGTCTTTTTCTTGATATTCCCATTTCCAAACCAGTTTCTTTTTAATCTTTGATATTATTGGATCTTGATTAGTTATGCTTCTGATTTCTTCATTCCTTACTTTGTCCCATTTAGTTTTACCTGCTATTTTCCTTAAATGTTTCATTTCCATTGCATTTATTTTTGTTTCCTGCTTTTTCTGCAGTACCCAGTTCTCACTAGCAAAGTTATAGTTGGTACTGTAATGTTGTTGTAGATTTCCAGCTTTATGTCCATATCAAATGTGTTTATGGCTTAATAATTTATTTGCTGTTATTAATTTCAATTCCTTGTAATTACTCCCCTCTCGCCGTTTTTTTAAATTTACTATCATTACTTCGGTTTTTTCTGTATTGTCATTTCCCTATTTTCTATTTCTCTTGCCAATTAGTTAATTAGTTTCTGCATTTTATTTTGCTATGAGTACAATATCGTCTGCTTATAGTAGATTACTTAATCTGATCGGCACCATGTTTCTGTACCCTATTATCATGTCCAGATTTCCTCCTTGTCTTTTTATTTCCTTCACTATTTTGTCCATAATAATGACAAACAACAGTGGGCTTGTTTTATATTTTTTTCATTAAAAACTCTTCCTATCTTTGACCTCCTACCTGCACTATTACATTAACAGTCTCTTATGTTTTTAATTATATTAATTAGCGCTTTCGGTATTTCTAAGTCTTCCAATACCTCCCAAATTTTGTCTCTTTTTACTGTGTCAAAAGCTGCCTTCAAGTCTATAAATGTTAAATACATTTCTTCTCCCGCTTCTATTGAATTATCAATTAGCCTTCTTAAAACGTATGTATTGTCATTTGCTTGTCTTCCTGGTTTAAAAGCTGCTTGTTCTTCTTCTAATCTCTATTATTGTCGTATAGATTTTAAAGCTGCTTTGGGCTAAAATATAGTGAAGGAGTCAAAAAGCCTTAAAAAATCACGTTTTGGTAGAAGTATAAAGTTTCGTTTTGCATGAGGCCTCAAAATAAATTGGAACACAACATCGAAAAAAGCACTAAACTCAAACACGTTCATAATAATCTATATTATAAAGCATGATTGTCGTGCTGAAAACGCTCAGGGCAACTGTCAGATAATGTCACGTGGACTTGCCCTATTGGCACGTAAGATGACGTTACGTGGACTTGCCCTAAAGGTTGCGAAAAAGTTTAATAGGTCATATGATTCTCACAAGTACGACAAGGATAATATGAACAACACTATTTGGAAGATAGAGACAAGAATTGTTCTGTGTGAGATACTCAGAATTACATCAGTGACTATCAGTCCAATGTACCAAAACAGGTGAGCGTGTGTTTATTGCCCTTCTTACCGTTTAACCGTTGTGTTGCCAAATGTACATATCTGCATAAAATGCCGTTGAACATTTTAAAATAACAGTAGACAAAAATTGGGAATAACTTTCACAGATAAGTACATTTTGGTAATGGTTAAAAATAAGAAGGCCAATGGACACAGACTCTCACCTGTTTTGGTAGATGGGACTGTTCGTTTCACACAGAAAACAATTTTTGTCTATTTCTTTCAAGTAATGTTGCTCATATTATACTTGTCATACTTGTGTAAATCCTATGACATATTTAACTTAATATACCTAACATAAATTGTGTTAATATTGTGAAGTCGTTAGCCAAACCTCATTCCTTCCCATTTTCTCGAAAGTGGATCCGAAAAATATTCTCATAATTTCCTGAATTTCAGCCCAATGTCTTGTGTTTACCATTAGATCATCTCTGACCGATTGGTTAAATCTTAAGGCTAGTCTTTACGTCACTTTTTTGAATCTTTATGGAATAAAATATCGTAAGAAGTTATGTTAAGTCTAAACTTAAGACTTAGCCAATAGGTCAAAGTTAATCTAATGGTAGCCAGAGGGCAGAGATTGAACAAAAGTGACCATTAGTGTATGGTTTTACTGAACAAATGAACAAAAACTTTTTTTTTTAAATAATTTTGACTCTCAGTTTATATATTTTAAGATATTTAAATATATTTTTTCAAGTGAACACGTGCCTGTGCGTCCGTTATTACCAGCCGCCACTGTTTCAAACATCAACCTGTCGTTTGTTGTCAGCATAATATATGTAGTCTCAAATTACAGGAAACTACCGAATCGATGGCCCAAGCTAGTCGAGAAGCTATCGTAGATCCAAATTCAGTGTTAGATTTATTGGATGATTTTGGTATTCAACAGAGAGAAGATTTAAATGGTATCATTGGTTTGGGAAATTTCGTCGTAGTCGGAATCCATCCTGTACCAGATGGTTTGAATATTATTTTATTATCATTTGTTTTATATTCAGTGGCGGCTCGTCAATAAGCACCACAGTATTCTACCACCTTTTTTTTAATGTATCATCTGTTCTTCTTTAATTTATATTTGTTTCTACCAAAAAATAATTTAATCGATTAAGGCTCGGTAACCTTGAGGATTATTAAGCCAAGGACGTTATGCTGAAGGCAAATCCAAAATTTGCATTGAAGATTGAATTACAGCCACATTCTATAATGACTAACAACATAAGCGAGGGATATATCCGTTCAAACAAAATTTAAATCGTGCAACCACATATGCTTTAAAAGTGTGTGTATAGTGTTGCCTATAAAACAGGCATTTTATATACTGTCAGTTAACCTCATAGAGATAATACACATAGAGTAGGGATGCCATAGGGGCTCGTGTAAGTGTATTCGTCCACCCATTAGAATGAGATGGACAACCAGTTTGGTATTGCTTTCTCTTTCTAGTAGCGCATACATTCTTAAAAGGTTAGTACTGTTACAGTCTTCGCGCATGTGCATCACGCGATGTTAGAGAGTGGCAGCATCACCATTTCATTCGCCATCTCTTTTTATTGCGTGAACGCTTCCGACTATAGGTTGCCTACTATATGTCTATTATCTCTATGGTTAACGCCGTTATTGGAAATATCCGTTTTCCGCAATACCAATAATTATCAACACATTTTTTTATGGATTCATACGCATCCGAAATGGAAGGGTTGTACTTGCGATTTTTATCATTTATGTGGTTTTCAGATTTTGATACCAACAATGGCTTTCCTAATTGGCTGCTTCAAATTCTTGGTAATCAAGTGGCAGTAGAAGATGCAATACCGATAACTGAATTAGATGAACCTCATTTTTATTGTCAAGGAGACGGATTAGGTAGGTGTTCATTTAATTTGGAGAGATATAAACGAATTAAAAGTATAAAAAATGCTTAGTTTCCTATAAATTGTAGATAGATGTCGAAGAATAGATTTAATACGAGTATAACGCGTTTTTGAAAACTATTTTTCAAATCACATTGACTTTTCGGGCTACATGCCCCGTAAGACATTGAATTACATTTCCTTAAACGAGGTAGGATGATCTAAAAGATTTAACTAACCATTCTGGTTTGCAATTAGGGACAAAATCGATTGTAGACCTGTTTCAGAGTATATATTCTCCGTGAGAACCTGTTAAATATAGCTAAAAAAACAACCAAAAACAGTTAGAAAGGTAAAAAAAAATAGCCAGAAAGCAGTAGGAAATTATCAGGATCATTGAAATTATACGCGTAAATAGGGGGAACATCTGTTGAAGTTGCAAACCTAAAATTTTTGAATTCCAGAATCGTTCCCAAAAAGGCCAAGAACATGTCATTTGTTTTAGACCCCCAAATTTTGTAGTGGCAATACTGAATGGACTACTGGGTCTGTATTCTTGACCAAGGGAGTAAAGCTTTCCGATATAACCCATATTTTCTCTTCATTTTGCTTGGCTACTCTGTCACTGCGATTACAAAGACAAATATCTTTTCTCTCGGGAATCTTAACTCCCTCAGTCAAGAATACAGCCCCTGGAATCACCCATTGGCCGAAAGTTGTGTAGGCGCTCCTGATTTCACGTCAATGTAGTATACACATACACTTTTCCTATTGTATATTATCTCGATTATTTATAGTTCATAATATGACCACTTGGCGGAGACCGGGCCGCCAGCGAAATGCAGATTTAATATTTTTTTATCTATTGTTTTTTTTATTTGCGCACCTAACGAAATTACCTTGCCGTCGTTTACGGAGACAAGTTAACTAGTTACTCTTTCAACAACTCGTTAGGTGTACATCCATCTATACTTGCAGTCGAAGTAGATGACGAAGAGGATGACGATGAATCGACAAACACCACCAACAATACCGCAGATTTCGCCGAAGTCGATCAGGGGATATCTTCACACGATGCTAGTTCTCTACCGGAAGATTCGCAAGGAATCATCACAGACACGCAAGACCGTTCAGAAGAGGAAAGCGCGGACAGAAATCGGCCGGCTGCAACGACACAACTACAAAACGAGGTTCTCGACTCTGTGTCAAATTTGTCAGATGGCGAAAGTGGAAATGGCAAAAATTTATAAATATTGTGTAAAAAAATAGTCGTCTTAAATAAATAAGTTAAATTTAACTAGATTTTAATTTATTGATAGTCTTTCGAACCCGATCTCTTGAGAGGTAAATATTTGATGCTTTGAGGAGGATAATAGTATATTATTAAACGAGCAATTTATGAGTCATTATTCACGCAGGGTGACATTTGCGTCACCAGAGTGGCCATAAATTGCGAGTAGAATACTATACTTTGTCCACGAACCTTGATATCTTTATTAAATAAGTCGAGTGTAGAACGGAAAGTAAGAATTTGGTATTATTGACAATTCTAACGTCAAAATTAATAAATTTCTGGAGTACGTCAAATGTGACATATAGAGATGGGCGATACTGTGTAAAGTATCGGTACACCGTACATTTATAAATATATTGTTTGAAAAATATCAATATTAAAAAATACAGTTATGAAAAGTATAAATACTAAAAGTTTCGATATTTCATCGATACGATATATTTCAGAAACAAATTTCCCAAACAAAATACGCAGATTAATAGTTTTTTTTATATTGTACCCCCATCTCTAGTCACCTATGTACAGACATTTTGTGAGTGTCGAGTTGTTATTTAAATGCAGAAGCGTGAATTATGAGTTCATAATTTTCTCTAGTAGATATATGGGTACCATACCTTTTGTTAGGAGGTAAAATATTGACTTATTATAAAGTGGTCGTGGACAAAGAACAATTATCTTCGTTTTGAAACATATGCTACCGATTTGGTTAGGTTACTAAAATAAGATACATACGGGCAACTCAATAAATAAAAATATTAGGCAAACATGATTTATTACCTTAACAAAAGTATACAGACTATATCATTCAATAAACCACATTTTACAAAAGGGCAAATAAAATGAATTTATTAAAATCATTATTTATTCATCATTCAAATGCAGTATTTCAATTCATCGAGATATCAGATTGTACAAATCCTCCTGAAACAAAAACATTATCAATGGCAACGTTATTAAACTTGAATGGAATATTTTAAAAGGTTTAAAAATTAAATTCAGACTAATGGCATGGTTTTCTGCATAGACATATAAGAGTGGTGCATGCCTATCATCATGTTGAAATTTTTTTTTTTTAAATAAAATAATTATTATTAAAACTCACCTGTTTAGTGATGAAAACGCTGGTAGGGTGGGTAAGATATTCTGAAAACAAAAATGTAATTAATACAGATGAACTGCATTTAAAAGTGTAAGATAAATTAGTTACGCGAATCAGATAGGAGCGAAAGACAAAATTCAGTGTGTAATCACTTGGATTCATTTGAACTATGAAATCATCATTTTTAATCGAATATGAAGAATATATTTTCAATCTGCCATTTCTAAAACCTACAATGGACTAATCGATATTTCAAAACATCTAAAATTGAAAATTTGTCACAGATACCACTATATAGAAAAAAAATTAAGATGTGTGGAACCAGGCACCAAAATTCACAGAGTATCTACTGAGCCAGAATGGGAAAACTATCCTGGTTGGGCTCCTGGCAGGGCATTATATATGAATATATATGAATAACATCGGATTGGCAGACAAAACCATATGCACGGTTTTGCCAAGAAGTCGAGGAAACCTCAGAATACATACTGTGCTACTTCGAAGGTATTACACTAGGCTGAGGTTTTCAATGATGTGGAAAAAAAACCACAACTCTCCCAGTATATGGAGGAACCGAGGTTTGCCATTCGAAGTCTAGTAATAAGGACGGGCCTAGACAAAGAACTCTAGTAAAACAAGAGGGCATAAACAATATATCTGCAAAGGTCGTAGTGGTCCTAAAAAAGCACATACCAGACCAAAACACAAAACAAGTGACGCAGTTGTTACATAAAATCTACAAACGCTATCAATTGTTTAGAGTGTACAATATCTTCATGTCTACCGAAATTTCCGGTATGATTTATTAAGTAAAATTAAATTAAAAAATTAAAAATGGTAAGAACAAAAAATTGGACTACTTTAAAATTACTAATTTGAACCTTTAAAAATCCCACGTGCCGCTAAACTACTTTTTCTCGAGGAAATTAAATCACTTGTAATGCAAATTTTCCAGTAATTTTTGTAATTATTTCAACAATCTCCTGACGGAAATGAAAACACAAATACATGTGCCCTTATATCAATTTTATCGAATGCCCAATGAGAATTTTTACAAATAGTCTAATAAAGATCCCCGAGATTCTGAATGAAGAGAGCTGTATGGTTGCGAATACGTTTCTAAGGGACGGGGAATCGAATGGCGCTATTCGCAACATCAAATTTTCCCGGGAAACAGTGAAAATTGCGGAAAATTTCTTAAAATTCTCGACCATTTCCAGCCGAGTAGCAGAATAACGATTAAGGATTTAATATTTGTAACATTTTTTTGTATATGATCAAATGTTTTCTACACTGGTTTATCAAAAAGTAATTGCTGTCACTATTTTTGTATTTTTAGATCTATTAAATCATAAAAATGTTTGTTTCCAGCGGATTCGGAAATGGTCGAGAAAATCTAGAATTCTGAATGAAATTCAACAAGTGAGGTAGTATTTCGACGTAAAATTTTGCGCTCTACAACATTTATTTGAAACTTTTTTTGATAAATCGAATAGTTGCCGAGAAAACGTGAATTTTAAGAAATTTTCCGCGATTTTCACTGTTTCCCGGGAAAATTGGATGTTGCGAATAGTGCAGAATCTCGGGGATCTTTATTGGACTAAAAGTAACCTCTTGCATGTTGGTGACGTGAACCTGCAAGTTTTACCCTACTAAAAACCCATAAAAGAGAAAGTTTTCACTTTAAAAAAATTCAACTTACTCTCTGTCGGAAATCGTTTGAAGGTAATACTGAGCCACGAGCGTGCAAACCTGAAATAATAAAAAAATCTTCATACTATGCAAAACCAACAATGAGAAAAGAAAATTAAATGCAATGTTCAGATAGGAGCGAAAGACAAAATTGCAATGTGTAATCACTTTGATTCATTTGAACTATGAAATCATCACTAGTTGAATTGAGAAGAGATGCCAATTTATTTTTTTAGTCAACAATGTTAATTAAACAGTATTTTATCAACAGAAGTTATTTCATATAGTTGTGAGTAAAATCAATTTGCACCGTTTCACAATTTGTCGGCGAGATAAAGATATCTCTATAAGTAGAAGCGAATGTGCAAAAAATGATTGCCAAATGTAAGTATAATACCCATTAAAGTAGAAAAATTACTCAATCATCCGGTGAGCTTTCTTCCTCACTCGATGTGTCATCCAGCTCAATGACAAATGAAGGAACAAGAAAACGCTGTCTACAGATTTCTTCTACACTTTTACACGCTTGACGCAGTTATACCACATATCTGGGGATCACTTCAGATAAAGTTGGTAAAATTTTTTTCATTACCAGTTTGATTTTAGACCAAATTAACCAAACACACAATAGTAAGGGAGTAACGAACCACTTCATGGCCAAGCTGCTTGGCAAATACATCCACTACATACTTGGGTTTTAAATTGAGCTCTCAATAATTTTAGCAAATCTCTTGAAATGCTGACAACCATTTTTTGCAGCTTTTGGTTTAGGAATTTTTTCATTTTGCCTGGAATGGTAAGGAACATTATCCAGAACTATTACAGAACCTCTTGGGATGTTTGAAATTAACTGTTCCTTGAACAATTTCTCAAATAACGCAGCATTCATATCTTAATGGAAATCGCTTAACAGCTAGACATATTTTTGGCAAATAACAATAAGCCGTTGTTAACGAAACCATGTTCAGTACCCACGTGGACAATAATAACTCGTTTTACTCTATTCGGAGAGGCACTTTGGAAAGCTACCATGCCAACCTTTTTTTGATAACATCGTGGGTATCATACCACATTTAATCGAGATATATTGTTTTTCTGTAATCGTCGACAATGCGTGATTGTTTCTAATTAAGAATGTTGAAAGTCTATTATTCTCGAGGATTACATAATTTTTTGACAGCTATTTAATTTTCTAAACCGAAACCCATGAGTGCAAAATCTTTTCAACGGTTTTATCTGCTTTGTAAGGAAAACCAAGAATTTCCATCAGAATTTCAGTTGCCTGTACATAATATTTTGTATCACTTTTTGCGTAGATGGCGACAAAACAATGCAAATTTCTTTTTGTCTACCGTCTAAAATCATTCCACTTCACTTTCAGAACATTTAGTAAAAAAATTCAACAATATTCTTGTTTTGTACATACAACAATCAATAAACTCACTATCTTTACTGCAGCATGCATCATTACTAGCAGATGGAACTATTTCAAGCTCTAAAATACACCAATCAGAACCTAATTTAGTTGCATTTGTTGAATACATTTTTTCAGTTTAAAAGGAAAAATATTTCCTGTCCATATTTACATACCAATAACAATATCTTCCTCTTCGAATGGTCGCCAAAAAGACAAATTAGTTTCAATCACATCAGCAGCTAACAGATATATAATTCTTATTCAGAACACAAGAAAGCAGACAATCTGGACTAGCAATTGAAGTAAATTTTGCATAGGCCAATCATAAACTACATTGCACCAATGAGAATCAATTGTTTGCTCTAAAATTTAGAGTCTTGACCTACCTACATTCATTGAATGATTGATGATCTTTTGGCCTTCTAAGTCTCAGAGACCTATTTCAACGTCAAATTAATTTTACTCACAACTATATATTCTAATTCACGCTTTGACATGCAGTTATTTCAAATATTACAGCTAGATCAGAGATTCTGTAACGATATTGAATTTAATGTTCATTTTGTAAAGAAAATTGAATAATTTTTAGGCTCATATCCCTATTGTCGCCAGGCCAGGCCAGGCCTGGCAGGAAATTGCAATGAAAGTTGGTGTACAGTTGTATTAAAAAAAATATGGTATAAGTATCAGGATGAGACGTTAATGTCATCCCATTTTTACCCCCTGCCCCTGCGACACCACTAGATAGATAGCCACAATCAAGTTGTGAAATGGTACACAACTGAAGACATTCCAAGCATCTTAAGAGGTACCTCAATCAATGTGGAAACTGTATTCTCTATTCCCAAAATATAAATTGTTTATACTTGATTGATACAAACAAAAATCATAATATTTTTGTAAAAGGCATAAGATATTTTCAAATAAAACTGGACAAACTAATGTGATAGGAATTCTGGCACAAGCAAAGTGACTAAATCAGTTAAAATCATTATGATTTTCAAGAACTTGTCAATTTAAACATTTTGACCAGCTAAGATCTTATAATCAATTTAAAAAGTAGGAACTTACATTGATTTCTATCTGCTTCATCTTCATACAGTGACTGTAACAATCCGTTTATCTGCAAGTTCAAATATGTTCAGGTAACAAAAAACAAAAAAGATGAAAAAAGAAAATTTTTTTATGAATTACATCAGTTGGTAGTGCATGTTAATTTAATAATCAGCATTTGTCATATCTCGGTGTAAGAGTATCATCATGTTAAAATTTAATATGTCCTATCTTATAATTCCTTACAAACAATTTAAAAAAACTGGTACTGAATTTCGGATCTATATCTAATAAAAAAAAGAGCGGAGGACAAATCTATAGGATATTTCAAGACTACACATGGTTTTCAAGAAAATGTGATTTTACCTATCATTCGAGAGTTCAAGAAAATGTTTTAAAATGGTATTCAGTTAACAGAACCAACTTTTAAATATATTTAATAATTGAACAAAAACAAAAGATATGATTGAAATACCAAAATAAGCTTACCATCTCAAATCCTTCTATTTAAATCAACTTCTCATCTTGCACTTTCATTGATTACCTGAAAGAAATACTTTTTTTCAATATGACATTTACACAAATTCTATTTAATGATTCGACAAAGTTTACGTCAGTTGGTAGTGCATGTTATTTATATAATCACATTTACTCAGGTCTTGGTGATAAGATTATTCATCATTTAAAAGAAGCATTTTTTTTTCAGCTCCTGAATTAAAACTAAATCTAATAGCAGTTTTCCACTAATACAAGACATGTCCTATATAAAACCTTGCATCAATATTCTTTAAAGTTATTCTATATCTCAATCCCTTCTCAATTCATATGCAAGTGGTCAAAACCAATGAATTTTTGAAATTACCAAAATGAGCCCAGAAAAGGTGAATCACAGTAAAAGCCAGTCATGATCATTAAAATAATATTTTTAAAGACACCAAAAACAAAACTAAACGTAGCCAGCAGTTTTGGGATTTAGTTATTTTTGTCAATTGTCTTTTAGATGGAAAACTGGCCTAGCAATTTTATTTGGATCTATTTCAGAACTACATCATTCCAAAAAATACATCTAGAAATATCAAACTGAATGTGTATAAAATAAAATTGAAATATGGTTTCACTTTTGGAGTAGAATGGTCTATTTGAGTTTGAAACATGTCATGATCATTAAAATAATATTTTTAAAGACACCAAAAACAAAACTAAACGTAGCCAGCAGTTTTGGGATTTAGTTATTTTTGTCAATTGTCTTTTAGATGGAAAACTGGCCTAGCAATTTTATTTGGATCTATTTCAGAACTACATCATTCCAAAAAATACATCTAGACATATCAAACTGAATGTGTATCAAATAAAATTGAAATATGGTTTCACTTTTGGAGTAGAATGGTCTATTTGAGTTTGAAACATAACAAAATTTACAAGCATAAAAAACAAATTTAAATACTGTCAAATTCCCTATTAAAGAAAAATTGAACTTACACATTTCATCCAACTGGTTTTCTGGCCTTGCATTGAACAAAAATCCTAGGAACATCAATATTTTCTTTTCGATTTATGGTTCTTCTGTGTACATATGAATTGAAAATTACTTCATAACCAGTTTCTTCCAACAAACTTTTCATATAATCAGTTGAAAAATAATATGATCGTGTGCCATCTTGCCTCATATAAAAGTTGTCGGAAATTTTATGACCTGCTTTAAATCTCAACTGAGCCATGTCGTATTGTCCATAATCTCTGAATAACAAAAGTCCACCTGGCTTCAGGAGATCATAGATGTTTTGAAGAGTTTTGTGAAAGTTGTCGGGATGTATTGCCGATAAAACAAATATTAAAGTCGCAATATCAATGGTACTTGGTTTTACTTCTGAAAAAACATTGTTTGTAGTTATATCACACTGAAACGCCTAGAAATAGAATTTAAATAAGTAATTTTGAGAAGGCAATAAGACTAATACCAGATTCTTGAATAGTAAAATTAAAGTACCTTAATATAATTTGAATCATAATTTGGATGATTTTTCACAATATCTACTGCTCTAGATGAAAAATCGCACGCCAAGACTTCGAAATTCAATTTTTCTTCAATCAAGGGAAATATAAAATTACCAACGCCACATCCTATTTCAAACAAGGTTCGCTTGTCAGAGTTGGTGTCGCTAATAAGATCTTGAAACTCTCTAGTGGTCCAATGACGATCTTTGAAAAACCTATTTTCGTTCCTTTTATAAAATAAATCCCAATGTTTTTTGGCTTCTATTTCTAGTAATTTAGCTTTATGTTCACCAATTAAACGAGTATCTTGCATTTGAAGCTTTTGTACCTCGGTGGTTGATAAAGTTTTTGAATGATCGGAAAAATCATATTCAGCCATTAATATCTAGAAAATATTGGGTATACAGACTACATAATAACAAATTGTCCAACAATTTGATAATAAACATTGTAAAATAAATATGATCGGGTGCTACTAACAAGATGTAAATTTTACTTACTTGATGGGCTTATTCTAGTGACTCCAGCTCCAGCCAATGTTGTTACTATGTTAATGGTTAAATGGGAAATGAAAAATGAAATATGTTTGGTGGCAAAGAAGGTCTATAGCATGGTCTATAGCCTAAACCGGAAGCGTGATTTGACATTTCACTTTACACTAGTTTTGTGAATGCAAGCAGTATTGAAGGAATGTTATTGGTTGCTGTTAAACTGTATAACCACGGTGGCGATCCTGCACATTCCTACGTCGTAAGAATCATGATATTTTCATGTTTTGCCTTTCTTTTCTCAAAAAATATGTAATACTTTGTAATCTACGAAAAAGGGAAGGGAATGGGCAATGCACTTTGGCTTTTGGTCAACCAATCAAAAGCCTTAAATCCTGCTTACATTCAGAAGTCTAGTGCAAATTCAAATCAGGTAAACCGGTAAAAGTAAAGCAAGAGACACCAACCTAAAGACAAAAAATACTTAGTACATATTTTAATAATCGTCCACGTTCAATGTTGATTGTAGAGCAGGAGTCTGGAGTAGGTGATGCAGATATAAGTAGTTATACTCGGTTTAGCAGTATAATAGTACAATGAACTTACCCAAATTAAGGAAGTATATTTTGAAACTGATTAGCGAACCTGCATGGAGTGCGTTGGAAACAGTGGATGATGGGTGGGGTCATAGATAACCAACTGGGTGGGGTATGGAGAAGTATATTAATTTTACTTTTATTGCAGTCCACTTTAATTTTGCTTCTTCTTCCTTTGATATTTGGAAACCCTGTGTAAATTTGTAGATGTCCGATACGAACAAATACCATTTTGGAATATTTATCATGGAACTGTTTACTTCAATCGGTCAAATTTGATATTAAAGTGTTGAACCACAGACCACTTACTAAGTGGTCTGTGTGTTGAACAGAAAAAGAAGAGAAATACATGTAACGTTAACCTTATTATTTGTAGTTCTAAAAGTTTATAGAAATTAGGAATAATTAAATTTACAAATGAATGAAAATTATATAAGTCGTGTCAGACAATCGCTTTACAACAAAGTGAAGACCCAAATTGATTCAAGTGAAGAGGATATCCAGATAAACTCAAATATCCAAATTCCTCAAACAAAATTAGGGGCCCATGCTGCGTTTCTACCAAAAGATGCATTATACAAACCTGAAGCAACAAGTAAAATGAAAAAATCAATTAGAAATAAAAATGTAGGTTACGGTGAATTTGTGGAATGTGACAAATATATTAGTGAGAAGAAAAATCGTAAGAAAAAGGTAAATTAATTGTTAGTACTCGCTATTGCTCTTGGGTGCTGTGGTTTGTGCTATACCAACTCTCCTCTATTATTTACTCTGCGATTGTTTCAGGCCAATAAATCAAAAATTGAATTAAGTTATACAGTGTTTCCCTCCACTTCAGAAACTTCTGATTTTAATAGCTCACCAATTGACAATGTTTCGAAAAAGAGGAAAAAGTTTAGCAAGACTACAGAACAAGATAAATCAGATGAAAGTTTTGATTTAAATACATATTTTAGTTCAAGGGAACAAAGTTTTAATGAATCTATCATAGAACCCCATTCTGGCATTGATTATGAGTTTCTTAATTCTGGTACCAGTAACACAAAAATAAATAGTAGTAAAATTTATGAAAACTGCAAAATGAAAAGAGAAAATCCCAAGAAGAGCCTTTATAATACTCATGATCTTAAAACTTCAATCAATAACATAGGTAAATATTTAACTTATTTTTACCAACATAATCTACTTTTCAACAAAAATTGTCAGTAGTAATATCACAAGAGAGTGGCAATAAAGGGAAAATAATTCGACAGATTTTTTGGCTCCTATTGCCTAAAGACAACTGGTTTGAAAAAGAATCCTTGAACCACGTCGAAGTAATATTCACTCCGTTGGCATATTTTTGTTATATCCCTCAAAACATAATTTGTCCCTAACATGATTCACAGTAAGAAAAAGGTCTGTCAGTTTTAATATTTTTGTTTCACTTACTTAGTAATTTATTAAGCAAAACAACAGAGCAAATGTCAGAGTTATTTTTATTGGGTACCAACAATTTACACACCTTTGAGATACTTTTGTGAATATCAGGTTAAACTTGGTGCAGCCAGTGATGAAACCATCATTATTCTTTCCTCTTTAAAACAATGTATGCAACATTGTACACCTTCCACCATACCTTGCCAAATCCAAATTATGTGAGGAGAATCAACTTTTTTTGTAATTCAGTCAGTGTATTTTGATCATAGTATTTTATAACTTCCAACAACTACTGTTTGTTCAGTTTCCAAATTGTGCTTTTCCTATGAAAGGTTTCAAAATACAATTCTTGAAATAATTTTTCCATTTTTTTCTTTATAGTTTTGATCACAGTTTCCTTATAATCGTCACCATATAGCTTTTCCATATTAACTGCATTTTCTTTCAAGATATTGGCCAATTTTGTCACTGCTGTGTTTTCTTTAAGTTTGTAGTCCCATTCCTCACAAAATGATTTAAATTGTTTCCAAATGGACACATTGCTCACCATCATGTACTTGCATCCATTTTCCTTCATGTTTACACTAATTTCATCCAACGATGACGAGATGAAACGGTTTTTATTCATATTTTTGAAAACTACTGTCTGAACCTAACTGAGTGTTGTAGTTGCCCAAAATAAAAATGTCTTGATTGGCTCAAACAAATGCACATTATTGAAATTGTAAGTGTTTATTGGCTTTCAGAATTGTCAAAAAATAACCATTTTAATTTTGATAGTAAACATTGAAAAAAATTATTTTTTGAATTTTTATTTCAGTCAGTGACTTCCAAAACAATGAACAACAATCAGAAGCACATATTTGTAAAAATAACATAGTTTCAGAAACTGAAGAAATAGCCAGTTCTAGTAACATAAGTTTGGCTTACTCTGATGAAGTGCTAGATCCAAATGATGTAGTAGAAAAAAGTTTAGATCCTATCTTAGAAGGATATCGAACTGATTATACATATTTTGACAGACAGCAATTTAAATTTGTAATACTTGAAAAAAACCAATCAGTTTCTTGCTATGGTTTCTGTTTATTGAAAGTTTTATATGGAAAACTAGATGTTTTAGGCTATACATTAGAAAGAGGTCAAGAAGTTTCTTTATATTCCCCTAGGGGAACTTCCTTACTACTTCTAACAAATGTTACCAAAGGAAAAACAAATAGTTCTACAGAAAGAATAATAAATACTTTAAATGAAATCTCGTGCCTTAAAGACGTTAATATTCAAACAACATCTGTTGTATTTCTTTGTACCAAAGTGAACCATTACAATATTGTATTTGTAGAAAAATACATATCTCAACAAATATTTCCCAAGATGGATTCCCCAATATCACCTCAAATTATACTTAACCCCAAAGAGAAATTTAATGTCATTAATATTAACCCAGAATGGGAAATTATTATAAATTCTGCCACTACATTGACAAAATTTTTGATTATCGGTGGTAAAGGAGTAGGAAAAAGTACTTTCATACGATATTCTATAAATAGGCTTTTAACCAAATTTAAAAAAGTTAGAGTCATCGATTTGGACCCTGGGCAGTCAGAATTTTTTTTACCAGGATGCATTTCAATTTTAACACTTACAGAGCCAATTCTAGGACCAAATTACTCACATCTTCAGAAACCAGAAAGGTAATGTACACTAGTTTACTCTAAATAAAATTAAACAAATTCATTTTAGGTCCTATCTGTCAAACATAAACGTGGGTCACAATCCTATGAAATACATAGAATGTATCAAAACTTTGATGAACACTTTAAATAGAGAAGATAAATTGCCCACAGTGGTAAATTACATGGGATTCGTTCAAAGTATAGGTATAAACATAGTTTCAGCAGCAATAACTTTAATTAAACCCACTGATGTAGTTCAGATTGATAGTAGGAATTCTAAAAAGAATTATAAGATCGATGTCACTCCGAGGAATGTACTAGAAAATTGTGGTTTATTTGGCGGATATTTAACAGCTTCGAAAACTTTGGATTACAATTTCGTTAAAATATCCGCAATGTCAGACGATAACTGTGGATGGTCGCTAGAACCGAGACAAGTACGAGATATGTGCGTGTTATCTTATTTTGGAAAACTAATGAATGAAGATACTGATTGTCTATCTAGCCCAAATGTTCCTGTATATAAGTACGTATTTGATTTTTTAAACTCATTTCTTAATAATTTACATTGCAAAAGTTTAAAATGTTGCTTAGTAAAGTTAAAATGCATGCAAGGAACATTATTCATGATTATACCTCAGATATTTAAAAAAAATATACAAAAAGTAATGGGGAATGAATCTTATAAATTCATTGGCAGATTCCCTGATATTGACGTTCAAAAAATTCAGCCATATTTTATAAAATTGCCTAAGCCAGAGTAAACCTGCACTAAGAGTATTGAAAGTTGTCCTACCAGGACACTGCCGCCTGAATGGGTACCTAGTAGAGCAATAAGAATGTAGGTTCTGTGGAATATAAGAAGAAACCTACATTCACATCTTTCCAGAATGCATATCACATTGCCAAACCCCAGATAGAAGAAGGACACTTGCCTAAACTGCCTGCCAATATCCTAAAATTCCTTCATGAAATAAGTCTAAAGAAATTACTAGTGCCTGAGACTTTCCTTACGAACTAAGTAGATAAAGGGGGCACAATAGATATTCTAGGTCTCGATGAATGTCACCCCATACATTAATTTATAAAATTGAACATCTTTACAGTGGTCTCCAACGTTTCCCATCTATCCTTCTCTGTTGTCCAAGCTTCTGTACAGCATTTTTTGTTTAATTTCAGAATCGGGCTATCTTCCATCAGCATTGTGGACGACCAAGGAAATAAAATACCAGCAGCTGCCGTTAACGCTAATTTAGTTGCATTAGGAAGGAAGGTGAAAAATAAACAAATCTTTGATGTAGCCGGTTATGGTATAGTAAGGGGTATTGATGCAAAATCGAAAACTCTATATTTAATCACTCCGGAACCGTTCGATGACTTGAAACATATTTTTTATCTCATACTTACTAGCGTATCGTTACCTCCGTCGATATACATGACATCGAAAGATGTCGGGGGATGTATTCCTTACGTAATGGACGGCGAATTAGAAGCGTTAGGACAGATCACGAAACGATCTTACGTTCCTACTAATAAAAAGTAATTTTTATGCCATGTCCATTGCAGAAACTGATTTTTAAAGTCAAACGTCATTTGTTGATTTTAAGTTTACTTTAATTGTAAGTACCATTATCGGGATATTTTTATAAAATGTTTTGAATAAAAATTATTCGTGTTTTATTCTTAGTCGGCAAACAAATTCTAACGATGTAAAGAAGTAAAATGGAAACTATTGAGATTTTTGCTCAGTCGGATAATTAGATTAGTTCGGAAATGTTTTAATTACGTTATGAACTAAAATAATCATAAACAACACATGTTTTCAGTTTGTTTGATCACTCTTCAACTAGCTACAACGTGAAAAACTCGCCGCTTGATAATTTTATTTTGGTCCATTAAAAAACATGCTACCAGCTTATAAGTAAAAGGTATTGCCAACATCAAGGTAAATCACTTCATAATTTATCATTACAGCCAATAGACAGCGCTGCACGTATGTACTTTTCAGTGAAACGGCGAGCGAGAAGTGATAGTGTTCGTATTAAAGATATTCTACATAAAGTTGAGAAATGCGTATATTACACCTAAAGACCAAAAGCGAATCATGTTTCTATTAACTTGCTTCGGTTACTATTATTACAAATCAGAAAAAGTAGACAGATATCTCTAAAATAATTAATGTGCTCTAGGCGCTTTTCTTGACATAAAAGCAGCATTTGATAATACCCCGTGTATGATGTGGGAATTGCTAAAGAGCCATGGTTCAAATTAAAAATTGGCTCCAATACAAACTACTTAAATTCGAATGAAATTTATCAACCCATTTTGGAGTATATATTTTGGAGATACACTGGTGCCTTGGTTTATTTAATTATTTGCCAAAATATTTAAAGAATTGTTCATCAGTAAATACTTTTAAACAGAAACTGAAGTAAGTTGATTGAAGCCATTGAACTAGGAAATGGTGATGGGCTAGCCACGAAGGCAGCAGCTACTCCCTTTGTAGGGCCCGAACCGAGAAAATATGTCTTTCGTCTATCACGAAGCTCCAGGGAATGTAATAATTACAATTATTTTAATTTACCGGTGCTCAAGAAACATAATTATGGACTGGCTATCTTGCTCCGTGAGTGAGGCCATTTGGATCGGAGATGCACATCCATGAGATAGAAGAACGCACGACCTTCAATTTGACGTAAATATTATGATTTCATGACGATTGATGACAACATCAATTTATATCAACGTGGTTAATCGCCGGGGTATTACTCAATTATCTCTGGTATTACTGTGCTGTCAAACAATTTACATTTATGTACTAATTTAAATAAACTATAAATATGTATTTGACCTTAATATATATTAGTGTACTTTTTTTCACAACTACCGTTATAGCGGACGAATCGTGTCAAACATTTGCTGGTGGAAGTGTTTACCCTGCATCTGAAAAACAAGCTGATCATAGTTTACAGTATTCAAAAGCAGTTAGTAAGTAACCAACAACTAAATCACATTTTTAGTTCCTAATTGTGTAGAGTAGGCTCTATACTTTCAATTGGTTAACATTATATAATTGGAAAATAAGTATCTTGCAAGTTGAAAAACTGTGTAAAAATCATAGAGAAAATTAATTTGCCTATGACAAAAACCAATATTCTTCTACTCAGTGGCTCTCATTATTATTTTTAAAATACTCTTTGCCGAATACCTATTTATTCAAAAATATAGAGAAGATCTCTTACAATTATTACTGATGTGCTTAATATTGCATGTGTATTGTATATTTTAGTTTCAAAACTAGCACCATTTTGGGAAGGTACTGCAGTTAAAAATGGAGAATTTGTACATTTGAAATCAACTGATTATCTAGGAAAATATTTGGTCTTCTTTTTCTATCCTCTTGATTTGTAAGTAAAAAATTTGTGATTAATATAAAACATTTATACTCATATATACTTTTTGTTTTCTTTACAGTACATTTGTTTGCCCAACAGAAATATTGGCATTTAGTGATAGACTAGAAGAATTTAAGAAAATCAATACAGAAGTTGTTGCTTGTTCAGTAGACTCTCATTTCACTCATTTAGCTTGGATAAATACACCAAGAAAGGAAGGCGGATTAGGAAAAGTTAATTTCCCAATTCTTTCAGATTTAACTCATAGCATATCAAAAGATTATGGAGTGTATTTGGATGATTTGGGACATACACTTAGGTAGGTTTTTATTTTATAATTTTAATAAATAGACATTGGAAACATTAGGTGCATTCTTTTTGATTGAGATCTCAGCTTACACTAGTAATGTTTGCTTTTTTGTTTATTTACTCATTTTGAAGTGAGCAGAAGTGAGGGGATGAAAAAAAATTTGATTTGCTTGTGCCTTAAACAGCATAACCTAATTTTCTTTGGTTTGGAATGAATATTATTTATGGAATCATGGAAAGAATAACTTCATTAGATGCTGATTATAGGTAACCCACTTATATGATGTTGATAATATGAATCTTGTATTTTAAATCTTTCCCTTGATGATGCGTCGGCAAATCACGCCTTTAAATTGAGAGCGTGGATCTTTTTGGTGCTTGCCCACATCAATATATCTCGGATCACAAAATCAAAAGAATGCACACATTGTTACAATATGCCTAGCTTAATGGCAGTCTTATTTTAGAGGATTGTTTATTATCGACACAAAAGGAACAGTTCGACAAATTACCATGAATGATCTACCAGTAGGAAGAAGTGTAGATGAAACCATACGATTAGTTCAGGCTTTCCAGTTTACAGATGAAAATGGTGAAGTGTGTCCAGCTGGTTGGAAACCTGGTCAAGATACTGTAAGTATTTCATTTTAAGGTCAAAACTAGTGTAACTTATAATACAGCAATGATATATAAATCTTTCTTTAAGGATGTTAATACATGTGATTTTTTTACAGATTATCCCCAATCCAGTAGAGAAGAAAAAATATTTTGAAAAACATTGACAACAAACTTGATTTGTCTATTGCCGACTGAAATAATATTTATTACATCACTTTGAAATACACACATCACACATTTTTTGGTTAATTTTAACAAAAAATTATGTCTGCATAGGCATAGACATTTTCACAGACTATTCAAACTAATAATCTTTTGTATTTCATAATTTAGAGCCAGCAAATGACTATTTCTAATAAATTAATATTAAACTATTTCTGTTTTTATGTTATAGTAGTTGAAAAATGAAGAAAAATAGACTCATTTAAAGGTTAAATGATTATTACAGGGTACATAAAACTAACTGATCATAAATGGTAGGAGCATATAAAATCTTTTCAATTATATACATAAAATTAAATGAGTGAAAACTTAACAAATAATAAAATGACTTAAAAACTGCTTCTAGTATCTTAAGTAGATCGCTTCACCGCCATATTTAAAATATATTTTTCACCTACCTTACCGGAAAACAAATTGTATGAACATCAAAACTAGTGTGAAAAGTATTGTTTAGCAGCGCAAGTGCGGAAAATTCATATCGCCACGATTATGGAGACCGCATGGACACGATTTTTGAAGTTTTTCACCATCTGTCACTTGATTGCTTTGACGTTTTACGTGAATTTTTTTTAATTAAACGTCAGTGTACGTCAAAGTTTTTTATATTGTCCTATTTTTTGGTTTATTTGGTAGGTTATGTATGACACAAGCAGGAAACGCTTTTGCAGCCCTTAACTATCAGCTGCCCTCGCTTCTAAATACATCCTAAGTACCTACTGACATTTCTTGGTTTCTGTGTAGCTGTGTATGCTACGTAGAAAATAAATAGAAAAAAGATTGTGGATTGATATCTATAAAAAGCAAACCAGACGGCTTAGTATAGGCAAGTATAGAAGGCACTATACATGATATAGTAATGATTAAACGGCAGTTCGGCATTTTTTTTAATAATCTGAAGTGGACCTATTCGACTGTACCCACATTTATTAGGACATTGGTGAATAGTTATTTAACCAAGAAGTACGATTATATGTATAACAATCGATATTTAATTTTGAATATTATCAATCGCCCTTATTAATACACATCCTAATTAGAAAACTCGTCTATCGACTGTAACAGAAACTGATTACAACAGCTTAAACTTTTATAGGTCTTATCCTACAAACATGGAGGTTTAGTGTATGTTTGGTTGCCTATATACCAAAATAGTTTATTAATAGAAACTCCTTCATTGATGAATGATTTTGTGTATACTAGTTTAGCTCGAAAATGCATTGAAAACAAGATTTATTGTGTATTTGATAACCTCAAACCGATTTTACGGAAATAAGATAACGTTAACGTGTTTTTCTAATACTTGTACCTTTTTTTTAATTCAAGTGAACATACTAATATTCTCTAGTGTTTCCTTTCTCAAGTATTTTCTAGTACACACACATATACACTGGAGGAAAATATCCAACATTGTTCACAATGTATAGCTGCAGTTGTGAGGCCATTGGAAGCAAACATTCAGCATATCGTTTAGCACCGGCTTTATATAGGCAGATTGTTATTTTTTTTACTCACATCTACCAACGAATACACTAAGCAATTGGTGTATTCTTTGCTTCTACATTTTCACGACGAATACATACACCAGCTACACAAAAGCATCCCTTTGATGCATCAGAAAAACCGACAGTGACGGAAACACTCCAACATTTGTTCACATGTGTGGATCCATTAATTGAGTCCCAACGTTTCTGTGGCGTCGCCAGGGCCGCGCCGACCCCCGGGAGAGCCTGTGTGCGAAACTCATGAAGTATAATATACTTAGATATTTTCCTCAATAGGTAAAATGTCCGCTTGCCAATTACTGCGAAAAATAAAACTCGAATTAAATTGTTACATACTTTACACTCTTCTCGATTTTCTGTTTGCGAAATTCTTAATAGTTTTATGTATCTATATGGTCTAATACGGCCTAAATTTTTTAATCATTCCTAGCTCATGGTTGAGCGCAGGTAATTTTTGATAAGTTTTAATTTAGAAAAGGACATTTCCGCGGCTGCTACGGTAACTGGCATTATCAAAATTCGTAATGCTATGGTGATGTTCGGACATACAATATTTAATTTTTTGAAAAAAGACTGACATGACATAATTTCTTCACACAAGTCATCGGAGCGCGGCGTTAATATCCAATGAATCATTTGCTGAAAGTTTTCCATGCAAACAATGACAGCTACTTCTAAATCGACTTAGATCTTGGTCATCACTTAGTTTAAATAAAAAATTAAATATACAGGGTGTTTCATTGGGAAAGGGCCTAACTTGAACTGTAGATGGGGATCACTTTGGTGCTTCCAAAAACCTATATTTAATGTGTCTGTCTGTCGTTAAAAGTACTCGTATAAACTAGATAATACTTCAAGTATTTTGAGCAAAGTGATCTCCATCTACAGTTGAAGTTTCCCAATGAAACACCCTATATCATTTTGATTATTCAATAAATTAAATCTTTCGTCTACGGAGGATAAAGCTTGGTCCAATATATAAAAAAATACATTAATGTTAAAAGAGGTTATCAGATCATTTATATGGTGGTCGTCGTGTTCATAATCAAAACTCTTTGGGAGTTTTACGGCGTCCTATGGGTCTAGATCTGGAAGTTTCAAATTCAGCATAAACATCTAATTTTTCGACAATTTTCATGGCATTTACAATTTGTTCAAAAATGTGCGTGGGTTCTTATTTTTATTAAAAACTTCTTTAATTCCGTTAAAGCATCTAAAGCAATTTGCATATTCATATCGATGGACTACAGGATTTTGCTCACAAAATTATATGACCAGTCGTGTGATGATTGAGGCTGGCAGCGTCGTTTACTATTAAATTTGAGCTATGGCAGAACTTCACGCCATAAGAAAGTGTGCCCAGTACAATATTGACAAAGGATATAGAAGGCAAAAGATTATCATCATGTCTGATAGTCAAGCAGCCATTAGAGCGCTGAGTTCTTGTGTAATCAGTTCCAAAATGGTGTGGGAATGCCTAGGCATGCTCAATGAACTAGGCGAGAACAATATAGTAACCTTACTGTGGATTCCAGGATACACTGGAATAGAAGGAAATGAACTAGCAGATGGACTAACAAAGAGGAGGACTGATGAAAGACTCTTTTGGGGGGCGGAACCCTTTAGCGGTATCACCCCCAATGAAATATTGGAAGAAATATTCAAAGCCGAAGAAAAGAGAAGATCTGACCATTGGAAAGATGCTTAGACAATCAAAAATTCTGATGGGTGACTACAACCCGTTGAGATCAACTGAATGCACAAGTCAAAGTAAAACTGCGCTAAGAGTTTCAAAAGGGATCCTAACAGGACATTGCCGCCTGCACGGGCACCTGAAAAAGCTCAAAATAGTGGAGGAAGAAGATTCTGTGGCATGGAAGAAGAAACCTCCATCCACATACTTGCTAAGATGAAACCTGCAGATATCCTAAAATTCCTCATGGAAATAGGACTAAAGGAGCTACTAGTATCCAAGACGTTCATCAGGAACTAAGTAGAAGTAAGGGGGCACAATAGATATTTTATGTTGTGTAAGTGTAACATAAATAATTTCGGTGGCGCCCTCATTGTCTTGGCGCCTGTGTGCACCGCACACAGGGGCGGCGCAAAATCGACGATAAACATGGCCACAATAACGTGATGGTACAGAAATCTCAGCTAGAGCACAGACAAAACAGTTCATTAGAGGTCAATGCCACCTCATGAAATCTAATCACGTGTATAGAACTGGACATAGCGGTTTTTTCGACTTATTTCTTTCCTTCGTCTTTCCGTCCGTTCGATAACTTTTAGATGAGTGTATAATATAGGAACGGCGATGCCGATACATTTCCAGTACTATGGCATGTAAAAAATGAGCAGGTCTGTACAAATATTGAATTGGTTATAAAAGAATCGTGATATCTTCATTAAATCGAAAACTGTAGGAAAAGCAGTGGGAACCGACAATAAAATGGTCTGGAATGTTGACATCGGTTATATAACAACGTATAACACGCTACCTCTACTTTTAATTAGTAATCAAAAGTTTCAACTAATACAAATCCGAAAACTTTGTAGTTTTTTTTAAATATTTTTGTAATTAAAAGGTTTTGATTCATTTGCGTATCAGTTTAGGCGTAATTCTACCATCGACAGTGCAAGATTTTCTCATTCAGAGGAGCAAAGTTGCATAAACAATGCACCTAAATGCCGTAAATAGTGCCATCTGTTCGGAAAATTGTCGGAATAGGGAAAATGTTAAAGAAAAGCCAATAAAAATGTAACATTTTATTTTAGTTCGTTTGAAATAAATTTATGGCTCACAAGAAGGTTCCTGAACATTAACTGCTCGATTTTATGCAGGGAAAGTCGAAAATAAAAAGCGGCGAGTGATAATATATTTATATTCAACAAATGAGCACGAGTAAATCTCATAAAACGGACTATTTTAATTGGATAAAGAGGAAAAAAATTATTACGATTCTATTACCTTGAAAATTAAACCGTTCATCCCCCGGGAAATAATACAAAAATAAAATAGAAATTAATACTATATAAAATTATATTTATATATTATGGAGTGGGGTTTGAAAAAAAATGTATTCCCAGAATTTTAAATGTAAAAAATTGTAAAATTTCCACACTTATTGATTTAAAAAACAATTTTTGTTTAAATTCCAATTATACCTTCTGCCTTCCAACAATATTGACATATTTGAAAAATATTTCAAATTGAAATTTTCTAATGTCACTTGAAATTCACGACATCCGAACAGTAGTTGTAAGCAAAATGAAATTTTGGTTATGAAAGCTGACAGTTGACGTCTGCTTACAACTGTCCCAACAAACGTTATTTGAAAGGCGATTAAACAATTTCCTACGGTTTTAGAGTTCCATACATAACTTTTATATTTTATACTTATACTGGAAGATTATAAGTTGTATTTATTATGAAGGGCTGGGCAGACAACAAAAGAATTCAAATATTAAAATTTTTGAAACTGTGAGAAAGTAGTCGAAATCGGTAACCAATCAAAAACGGTTATAAAACAGCTAAAATATGGTGGAAATATTAGCAACTATGACACAAAGAATTCCTTTCTTAAAACAAAGTTTGCTATGAAAGGTAAACCGTAAATGACAGTGGCAAGTTGATACCAGCATTAAAACATTCTGGAAAGTTAATACCGACTCTATAAGATGAAGGGTTATACACCAGTAGGTCGAAAAGGGAAAAGCTGCAAAGGAACAGTATTGTTGAAACAGAAGAAAACGGCACAAAAATTAGAATCTACATCAATGATTCGTGAACCGAAATATTAACTACAGATGTTTTTATTGGAAAACTTCCATCTTTATGTAATTTCCTATAACTTTTCAACCACCATGTATACCAGGGGTTCCCAACCTCGTGCCCGCGGATCGATTCGTATTTGCCCGCCACTATTCGACAGACAGAATTTTTTCATAAACATTAATTAAAAATGTGAATTATTTTTATTTATTTGTTAGTTTTAATTTTTTCGAGTGCCTTGGTTTATTAAATACGTTCGTATGTTTGCTATATTGTATGTATGAGTGGTTTCTTTGCTGACAGTACTTGTCGCAACTTGTCTAGCGGCGAGCCAAACTGCACTGCACTCTTCAAGCTAGCCTGGAACGGACTCACTTCGGTTTTTCGGCGTGTACAAGGAGTGATGTGTAAATAGCATTCCCGCCTGAAACAATTTGAAGAGATTTTTGCAGTTTACACATATCGAGCCAATTGTTTCCTTCTGTATCAATCCTTTTACTTTCAAATACATAAATGTAATGGAAATGGCAGCATGTATTGCAGATTTTGTTCAAGGTAAGACAGAAGAAGTAAAGTTAGAAATTTTGGCAATTAAGAATGATATTTAACTAAAATCCTTAATATCAGAGGACTTTTGGAATACAGTGGACAAAGAAAAGTTCCCATTTTTGAAAAAAAGCGGCATACAAAATTAAATCATTTTTCAAACATGAACTTCATAAAATCAAGATATAGATCTCGGCTCACCGATGAGCATCTTTATGATTGTTTGCTAATAAGATTATCGTCATACTCTCCTAATAAAATCCAAACCAATGATATGCAATGCCAAAGATCACATTGACATATTGATAATATTTATTTTTAAATGTTTTCTTTGTATTTGTGTTTTTTGTTTACGTTTTGTAAATACATTTCTCTGTGAGTATGCAATTTGAATAATAATATTATTTTGAAACATTTTGTGTTTATTTATCAATACATTATGAATATAAGAAAATAATTATGGGAAAATGAGAAATTATGGAAGTAGTTTGTCGATTAAAAATAAGTGGTGCCCGCAACCCTATCGATATTTTAGAATGTGCTCTAGAGTCGAAAAAGGTTGGGAACCCCTGATGTATACGAACCAAATAATGATAGTTCTGCAACATTTTTTCCTGTTAAACAAACTATTTTGTATGGTCAACACTGCAATAACTAATCATTCAGCCTTGTCCTTTGGGTTTGATCTATTTAGACAATTTGAGTGTTGAGCCTGAAGAAATTTTGACAGAAACAATTTTTTATCCTACCTTTGGATTAAATGCCAAAACTAAATGTATTTTCTGGCAAATCGGGGGTATATAGGAGTAACTAAAACAGTTTACGTTAGTTAGAATCAAAAAAAGATATAAAGATCATTTTGAAATGTATAAATTGTTTTGATAGTTTTCTCGCCACGTTTTCGGTAAACAAAGCATCTCGGGTTTGAAAATGTAGAAATTCGACAATCTTTTATGTTATTTTTTTTTTCGTAAAAATGACGGTTAACCCCTCCCAAAAAAATGCCTAACTAAAAAAACTTACTAAAACATTAAATTTAAAATATAAATTACTTTTTGTTGTACATAAAATGGTATCTTATAGTCACAGCGGTGCGAAAACGTCACCTACAGGGAAGAGCTTGTCTACACACCCCCTACCCTTCGATCGGATGGGGGGGGTTGAAAATAAAAAAGCGCAATACGCGTTTCGTTTTACGGCCGGCGCTCGCTTCTCTATTTTTTTTTTCTTTAGATTTTTTTACTGTTTATATAAATGTGTTTCTCTCTTCGTGTCGATTTTTTTTTGGTTGAATTTTTTTTATAACATTTTATTCCGTTGTCGACGTCATGTGACCTTGTTTTTTTGCTGCGTTACTGACAATTTGACGTTCAGATCTCGTTCACTTGCAAATTTTCAGAAGACCGCTCCCGCGATTCTATTGTCATTCTTCTGCCGAACTCGATCAATAGGGCTGGGAGAATTGGGCGCTTGGTTGGTAAAAGGCAGACCTAAAAAAAAAGGAAAATAGCGTAAATGTATGAGTAAATAAAAACAAGAAAACGGTGATAACACTAAGTGGAAAATTAACACAGATTAATGGAAATTTATTTTGAAAATGAAAAGTTAGAAATAATTAGAAAATTGTAGACAGAATCTTTAGAAAATTGAGAATCTGTAAGAAAACTATCGGAAACCGCGAGAATATTTGAAAAAAAATGTCGGAAACTAGAAGTAACTTACCTATCTCCCTGGTATGTAGAATCTTGTGATAACAATCCATCCATTTGCGATTGGTATTCGGCCATATAAGGATCCTGACTAAGTTCCGCTTGCGACAATCCAGGTTGGCTCAAACTAAAACCAGGTTGGGATAGACCTGGTTGCGACATACCCTGCGTTAATTGTAAGCTTTGACTGAACGGTTGAGTGTGATCTTGACTTAAATTACCGACTTTGCCCTTTTGTCGCTGCGGTGGTTTTCTATTGCGGTGATTTTGTTGTTGACGCGCCTAAAACAAGTTTTCAAAATAAAGAAGAGTCTAAGCTCAAAATATGAAATCTCTTGTCTTTTAGTTGATTTAGTAAGATATATTGGTAAATAAACATTCCAAGTTTTTACTCGTGTTGTGTATAAAGTAAATAAAGCAAAAATAATAAAACATAAATAGACTTGATAGATAGAATGGTATCATAGTGTAAGTTATGTGTGTCATGAATTTTGTACTGCTAAATGTTAATCACCATATGGGTACAAATGTATGGCTACCTCCGAATCCCAGCTTTGTTATTGAGTTGTCAACTGTCGAATGGATTATGTGGATTTTTGTGTACAAAACACTCTTCTGTGGTTGGAACCAACGAAATATACAAGTAGACCAACAACCTTATAGGAGTCAATAAACTATTGGTAGAACTAAATAGTAATGAACTTTACACCATGGGATATGCAGATGATCCGGCAATATTTTATATCAGAGATAATGCAACAAACTCTAAAAAAGGTGGAGAAAGGAATGTCCAAGAGTTAATCTTTAAAAATTACGCTCATTCCTATAAAAATAAGGAGTAAGAGACTAAAATTGCGAAGGTTCTACTGTCTAAGCCAGGAGGCCAAGTATCTGGGAATAACTCAGGATGCTAAGCTAACCAGAAATTCACACCTGCTGGACAAAACAAAGGGAAAATTGTCCTAATAGCTGCCGAACCGGCGATTGTTATAACGTTCTAACCGTAGAATTGTAGGAGTTACGCATTGTTTTTTGTTCAAGAGTTTGGTTATTTTTTGAAGATTTATAAAATGAAAACACTTTAGGTAATAGTATTGCGAAATGTTTTCCCAGTAGATTCGTTTACAAGACTTCTTAGGTTGATGTGTTTTTTCGAAAATATCATGACACGAATTGAAGGTGAGTAGTAGATTTTATCAAAAAACTAAGTCGAACAGTTGATTTTTCGGCTCTGTAGCAGAATAGCGCTGGACAAAACAGCGCTGGTCAAAAACAGCGCAGGACAAAATAACGCTGGACAAAAACAGCGCTACATAATGGGATGTGATTGAAAAATCAAGTTTCACCGCTAAGCATCAACCTTCCTTTACAACAAACAATATCAGAATATAAGGAACGGAAATCAAGTAAGAACAATCAATATTTTTCATCATACTTCAACACATATCGCTTCCCGACCAACTGACACAGATCAAAGTGTAAACAACTACTTGTCAGTGTCATATCTATTTAAAGTCTAAAAAAATGCAATTTCACGTTGCTTGTCATTTCGGTAATTATATCCTTCGTGGAATAATGAATCACCTCCTTTCTGAGACTTGCCAAATTGCATTTTTTTAGACTTTAAATAAATATGACACTGACAAGTAGTTGTTTACACTTTGATCTGTGTCAGTTGGTCGGGAAGCGATATGTGTTGAAGTAAGATGAAAAATATTGATTGTTGTTCTTACTTGTTTCTTGTTCCTTATATTCTGATAATGTTATAGACAGTTACCAACACTTTGATCACTGTCAGCAGGTCGGGAAGCGATGTTGAATTGAATTAGGAAAACTATTGTTAAAACTGTAATTTATGAAAAATATGTTATTCCTAATTATGCTAATTCGGTGCTACAGTCTATTTTTATGTATGAGATAGTAGTAAAATAAAGAAGCATAATTATCTTTTGGCGGCGCTATTTTATGGAGCGCTGTTTTTGTCCAGCGCTATTTTGTCCTGCGCTGTTATTGTGCAACGCTATTTTGACCAGCGCTATTTTTTCCAGCACTATTTATGTCCAGCGCTATTTTGTCCTGCGCTGTTTTTGTGCAGCGCTATTTTGACCAGCGCTATTTTTTCCAGCACTATTTATGTCCAGCGCTATTTTGTCCTGCGCTGTTTTTGTGCAGCGCTATTTTTTCCAGCACTATTTATGTCCAGCGCTATTTTGTCCTGCGCTGTTTTTGTGCAGCGCTATTTTGACCAGCGCTATTTTTTCCAGCACTATTTATGTCCAGCGCTATTTTGTCCTGCGCTGTTTTTGTGCAGCGCTATTTTGACCAGCGCTATTTTTTCCAGCACTATTTATGTCCAGCGCTGTTTTTGTGCAGCGGTATTTTTTCCAGCACTATTTATGTCCAGCGCTGGTTTTGTGCAGCGCTATTTTGACCAGCGCTATTTTTTCCAGCACTATTTATGTCCAGCGCTATTTTGTCCTGCGCTGTTTTTGTGCAGCGCTATTTTGACCAGCGCTATTTTTTCCAGCACTATTTATGTCCAGCGCTGTTTTTGTGCAGCGGTATTTTTTCCAGCACTATTTATGTCCAGCGCTATTTTGTCCTGCGCTGTTTTTGTCCAGCGCTATTTTGTCCTGCACTGTTTTTGTGCAGCGCTATTTTTTCCAGCACTATTTATGTCCAGCGCTGTTTTTGTGCAGCGCTATTTTGACCAGCGCTATTTTTTCCAGCACTATTTATGTCCAGCGCTATTTTGTCCTGCGCTGTTTTTGTGCAGCGCTATTTTGACCAGCACTATTTATGTCCAGCGCTATTTTGTCCTGCGCTGTTTTTGTCTAGCGCTATTTTGTCCTGCGCTGTTTTTGTGCAGCGCTATTTTGACCAGCGCTATTTTTTCCAGCACTATTTATGTCCTGCGCTGTTTTTGTGCAGCGCTATTTTTTCCAGCACTATTTATGTCCAGCGCTATTTTGTCCTGCGCTGTTTTTGTCCAGCGCTATTTTGACCAGCGCTATTTTTTCCAGCGCTATTTTATGGAGCGCTATTTTGTCCTGCGCTGTTTTTGTGCAGCGCTATTTATGTCCAGCGCTTGTTGTCCAGCGCTTTTTTTGACCAGCGCGATTTTGACCAGCGCTATTCTGCTACAGAGCCGATTTTTTGTAGCAAAAAACCGATTTTAAGAATTTTCAGCATTTTTCATGTAATAAAATATGTTTTTGTGTGTGTGTAAATTTTGAACATTTTTCGCGATTTGATAATTTCTTTGATAAGACTCTTAACGCTTGGAAATATCGATTCAAAATTTACTCATACATCTAAAATTTTCTCCTGAATCGATTGGTGATCTTTACATTTTAATAAATTGGTCTAGAGTTAAAATGTAAAATATTACACCAACGTGAAATTACTATTTAGTGATAAATAGAAATAAAAGGGCAATCAAACCACTATAAACTCAAGACAAACTGTTTAAATCACAATGTCCGATAGAAAATCACTTCGAATGATTACAGTTAAAATGTAAAATACAACAAAGATTAGTTTACCTGTAAAGCTTGTTGATGTTGATTGTAAAATCTCGGTGGAATGTGGGCCATATTCAAAAACATACCCACTGGTACCGGTAAATTCATGCCTGCTTGTGCCCGTTCTGGCGATATATAACTGATCGGATCGTGAGTTCTACCGAAAACATCCAACGGCACACCTCTATGACTAGGATAGTTGAATTGTCCATTTATAGTCTAAAATAAAATGTACAATAAACGAAATCTATAAAGGATTCAATTGTTTCAATTTTACCTGATTGGCGCTGCGATCGTACACGCTACCGGGCACCATCGCTTCTCTGGCATCGAACATGGACGTCGTCATGAAATGCGATCCGGGATTTTCGGAATTAATCAATTTCTTCGGTTTGGCGAATTGAATCAACGATTCTTTAAGATTCGTTAACGGACCTTCGACCAAAACTTTCTGTTCTTTATAAAACGACAACAAGTGATTCCAAAGCGGTTGTTTCGATAAAACCTTCGGGTTCCCTACAAAAAAAAAAACTCATCAGAAAATAAAATTCCACTCAAAATCGAATTAAATAACTTACCGACGATGATGATACCGTATTTCGCTCTAGTCAATGCGACGTTCAATCTTCTGGGATCGTTTAAAAATCCGATACCTTGATGTTCGTTAGAACGGACGCAAGACATTATTATGATGTCTTTTTCGCGACCTTGGAAAGCGTCCACGCTCGCTATTTCGATTTCTTGATAAAGTTTGCTATGTAAAGATCCCTGGTATTGCATATATTGCACCAGATACGCTCTTTGTCCTTCGTATGGTGTAATGACACCGATTTGTTCTGGTTTTACTCCGGATCTTAAAAATCTGCAAAACCAATTCCTTTATAGCAAATAAAACGAACAGCTGATGAAGCAAACGTAAATTAACGCAAAAATCTCGATCAATTTCAATTATACAGATTGATCAATTTATACTCCAAAGTGTTACTGTGGGTTCAGATGAGTTAGCAGAAACTCCCTTTGGAAAGGTCTAGTTGGGCTAAGATAATCAAAGAGCTTAGACGGGTACACTATAGTAAAATCGCAATCGGTGCGGGTAATAAAACTGTCGGAACAGGTCATTTCAGGGATGGGTATCTATTATTATTTTTAAGGTATAGACATATAAACGACTTGCATATTATTATTGTTGTGTGATGCGAAAAGTGGAGTTATTAAATCCTCAAAGAAACATGCAGGCAGTAAAAAGAAAGTTGAATTCACAGAAGGAATTAAAAACGCAATGAGAAGAAAAGTGCACGAATTTTATTTTAGGAGAAAAATCCCAACACTAGCTAAAATTTCGGATGAAATGAATAAAGATCCATATTTCCCTAAAATGGGCCGAACGAAACTACGGGAAACGCTACAGGAATTAAAATTTAAATGGACAAAACATGATAGACAAGCGATTCTAATTGATACTGACGAAATTATTTGTTGGAGAAGGAGATATCTAAGAACAATTTCTAAATTACGTGCAGAAGGCAAACCAATATTTTACTTGGATGAAACCTGGGTGAATGAAGGCAGTAAAATGTGGCAGGATAACAACATTCAATCTTCACAACAGGCTTTTTTGGAAGGATTATCTACAGGATTCAAGAGTCCATCCAGTAACTCATATTGACAGTGATAATGGGTTTTTAGATGGTTTAATATTCCAATCTAAAAAAAACTGGAGACTACCATGAAGATATGAACGCTGATGTTTTTGAGGAATATTTTGAGCAGATGATTGGCCTAATACCAAAAGGTTCAGTCATAGTATTAGATAATGGTAGTTACCATTCTCGCCACATTGAGAAGGCGCCAAACACATCATGGAGAAAACAAGAGATCATTGAATGGCTAACAGACAAAAATATTAATTTTCCTCAAAAATCAGTTAAACCAGAACTTCTACAAATTGTAAGCCTCCTGTTCGATATGCAGTGTACGAACTAGTAAAAAACGTGGTATTGACGTAGTTCAACTTCCCCCATCCATATCACTGCCAATCAAATCTGATAGAACCAATACGGGCACAAGTGAAAAATGTTATTTAATCATGTATTAAAAGAGGAAGAAAACATGTGGAATCTGGACAAAACCTTAGATGCAGACATTACAGTGACACCATTAACAATTTCAATAAATAATGACTCCTCAAGTGACGATTGTGATTCCGACAGTGATTTAGAGACATTTGCACTTACTAATCTAGACTAAGATGAAGGAAGAACTGTAATGAGTAGGGCTAACTTTCCAACCCAAAACATATATTTGAATATTGTTAATTGGTATGTACTGGCATACCTTCGATAGAAATGGTTGTAGATGACCTGCACTGGAACGGAAATATTCCTTCCAAAATTCCTTAGACAGTTGGAAATTAGTCAATCTTTTCAAATTAAGAAAGTATATTGCAGCAAGTAAATTATAACAATAAAATATGCGTCTGGTTGAAGGTTTTTTATCTGGTATTATCTCTCATTAATTATAAATAATAATTACTTCAGTGGAACAGGTGATCAATTACTACATTAAATGTATTTCTTTTGTGACTTCTTTTTATGCATTGAAAATTATATTATATGGAAAAAATCAAAATTAGATGACAGTGACAGTTACACTACTTTTCTCAATTTTTTTGATATAACCACACTATACTATTAACAAAAAGAACACAGACACTACAGATAGAAACGTAATGCGCCGAAACTCAAACAACTGAATAGACAGCGCTATGCTTCTTGTAAAACATACTAAAGATGTTACAAACTGTTTTGTAACAAGAACTATTTAAAACAATTTACAAGTGGCATGTTCATATTAATTTGGTGAGCAAATTCCAATTAGTACCTATCATAACATTGTATTATTTAGAATTCGAGCCATAATTTAACGGTCAACATTTTAAACCACACTTATTTAATAGGATATTGTGAAGAATAGTACGTAATTAACTGTGTTAAATGCAAATTTATTGTTTTATATTATTTCTTATTTTAGATATAATACGTTAATTTATATTGTAAGACTTTAAGTTGTCTCTATCGAAGAAGTATAAATACTACGTCCAAACTAAGATTTGACAGGTTGTCAGATAAAATTTATAATTGGAAATATTGAAACGATAGAGGCAACCGTAAGTAATATTTAATTGGAATTTCATAAAATTAGTTATATTATTGTATTTTAGGAATTTGAGTACTACTACTACTAATACTACTGCTACAACTACTAATACTACTGTTGTTAAAATAATAGAGTGTGTACTGCAAGTCCAGCCGAATTCAGTTTCGTTTCAATCCATAATTTTAACAGATATCTACATATTGTCATAATTTAAAACTTAACAAAAAGTAGCAATATATACCTACGAACCCCTAATACTGTTCCTAAACCTACGCCTATTATACCCCTAGAAAGATAAAACTTGGTCATTGTGTCATTGTTATCTTTCTACAATATCCGTCGGCACAAATAAATTTCTTGTTTTCACAACATGCATTATAGCAGGTAGTGTAAAATTACATACTATTTTGATTTTGTTTGGTCCACTTGTGCTGAGCAAGTCCCATAAAATTTTGATTTACTACTCCGCACCGATTGCGATTTTACTATAACAGGAAATTGGGTAGAAGAAGAGGGCACCTGTTTACCCCCCAAAAACATCCATGTCCATATAAATTTTATAAAATTGAATAAAATCCAATAAAACTCACCTAGTGGCTATTTTTTCGACGTTAGACGCTTCAGTTCTATTGAGATAACTCGTTCCCGATCCAGCAATTTCTTCTTGACCTTGTGTTACCAAAAAAAACATCGGTCTATCTTGTATCGGCCATGGAAAATCGATTTTCGCTAATTTTCTTTCTTCGGCGCTAACTCCGTTTTGTAAACTACCTTCGTAGAAAAAATTGGATGGAAAACGAGATAATTCAGGATGCATACGATACTGCACTTCTAATCTGAACGGTCTGATGCCGAGTACAACGAGGCGTTCGAATAAACTTTGAGATAGACCAGCTCTAGCGGCTTTCTTACACATTACCACCGGGCCTAATTGACAATGATCACCGACGAGGATGAGTTGTTTTACACCAAGTACAACGGGCACCATACATTCTGGTTCTGTAGCCTTTGAGAAAAGAAAAATATTAAAAATAATGTTTTCGAGTTAGATTTAAACAAAATTATCCAACAATGTTTTAAAAGCATCTTTTTTCGTGCCTCTTGGAATACATTACAATTTTTAGAGCAAAAATCTGGACACAAACAACAAATTCAAGAGATTTAATGTACACTTTTTCAAAACATATTTGCTAATGTGGTGAAGAAAATTTTGAGTCTTTTTAACCTAAAACTTAGCCACCAACAGGTTTTAGAGACAATATAGAGAAGTAGGACTATGTATGTATGATGGGGCGACATTCATTGAGACCTAAAAGATCTATTGTGTCCCCTTGCTTCTACTTAGTTCCTTAGGAAGGTCTCAGAGACTAGTAGCTCCTTTAGTCCTATTTCCCTGAGGAATTTAGGATATCTGAAGGCTTCAACTTAGGTAAATGTCCCTCTTCTATTCAATAATCTCCTAGGTTCTGAATTGTGGTGCAATTTGCAAGTATGTGGATGGAGGTTTCTTCTTCCATGCCACAGAATCTACATTCTTCTTCCTCCACTATTTTGAGCTTTTTCAGGTGCCCGTTCAGGCGGCAATGTCCCGTTGGGATCCCTGTTAAAACTCTTAGTGCAGTTTTACTTTGACTTATGCATTCATTTGATCTCAATTGTAGCCACCCATCAGAATCTTTGATTATCTAAGCCCTACTAGATCTTTCCAATGATCAGATCTCCGCATTTCTTTGGCTTTGCCTATTGCTTCCAATATTACATTGGGGTTGATACAGCAAAAGGGTTCCGGTCCCCAAAAGGGTATTTCAGTCCCCCTCTTTTGCTAGTCCATCTGCTATTTTATTTCCTTCTATTCCAGTGTGTGCTGGAATCCACAGTAAGACCTACTATATTGTTCTCGCCTAGTTCTTGCTTAGGCATTCCCACACCATTTTGAAACTGATTACACAAGAGCTCAGTGCTTTAATGGCTGCTTGACTATCCGACGTTATGAAAATCTTTTGCCTCCTATATCCTTTGTCAATATTGTACTGGGCACACTTTCTTATGGCGTGAATTTCCGCTTGAAAGATCCTTGGGGTTTCTCCCAAGCTTTCAGAGTGTTTGGTTCCTGGCCCGTACACTCCTATCCCAGTTCCTTCTATTGCTTTTGAGCCGTCTGTGTACCATTGAATGGCATTCTGTCCAAGCCTGGTAATGGTATTTGGATCCCATTCCTTCTGGTTGCTTAATTCCATAACGAATTTCTTTGAAAAGTTATACCTTTTCATCATACCATCTTGTGGCATGTCCCAGGTTTTTGATTTCTAAGAAGTAAGGGGATGGTTTTGCTTAATGATTCCCTCTCTACTTAGTCTGTATCTCGTTCTTTCGGCAACACTTTCCACCACCATATAGAGTAGGACTAGATAAAATGGTTACAGGTTACAACAATGGGCTATATGAATATACAAAAAGTAGAAATTTCAGTAATAACACCTTTTACTGTACCTATATAGAGCTGGAATATTTTCTATAAATTACTAGATGAAGGTTTGTGTATATTACATCATAAATGGTGCTGCGTTTACTAGTTAAAAAAAGAACAAACTGTTATAACTTACCTGCATGCTTTCATCTATCAAAATCGAATGGAACTTCAGTCTGACCAATCTGGGATCCCCAGCACCGACGCAGGTGCAGCATATAACGTCGGCGGCTTCTAACAGTTCTTTTTCAGCCATCTTCTTCAACATTCGATATCGTTTCTCGTCCACGGAACTCAATTCGCCGGTTTCGTCTTTGAGTTGTTGTAATTTTTGCAATTCGGTATTTCCCTCCATTTTTCTGATTTGATTGTGTAAAGCTAAAAAGCTGACCGGCGAATCGATGGCTTCTCTGGACTTGGCGCACAATCTAACGACTTTCAAATTAGTTTTGTGAATTTTTTCGGTGAGTTGGTCCACCGCGGTATTGCTAGGGGCACACACGAGTACCTGAAAATTTTTGTTTATAGTAAAAAGCTGATACAGTTGAGCATTATGGTATCGAAGAATCATATTTACAAGTCACAAGAAAAAATAGACGACACTGGGATGTGGTACAAAAACCGGTATGATATACGAGGATGTATTGATATCTAGTTAGCCTAGACCAGTTCCATGCATAAACAAAATATTGCATTACCATAGCAACGAACAATAACTTATTAGAAGTGTCAGTGTGAAGTTTGACGTCAAAAAAGTAAACCAGAGTTACGCAATAAATTAAAAGAAAAAAGATGTCCACCGAAATTGTGAAAATCGACAAATTGAAGTATCGAACTATCATCAAGTACCTGTATTTAAAAGGGTTAAGAGGTAAGCAGATTTACGAAGATATGCTTAATACCCTTGGTGATCAATGTCCTTCGTATGCGACCGTGAAAAATTGGACTGCAAGCTTCAAAAGAGGTAAATTTTCCATTGAAGATGATGACCGATCGGGAAGGCCAGTTTCTGTGTCAGTCCCCGAAAATATCGATGCAGTTCATGACATGATTTTATCAGAACGTCGAATTGGGCTAAAACGGATATCTGAAGCACTGAATATTTCATACGAACGCGTTCATCATATGGTTCACATCAATTTGGACATGAGAAAAATTGCTGCAAAATGGATCCCCAAATGTTTGAATGTTGACCAAAAGCGTGCAAGGGTAGAAGCATGGCGTTCGATCTGTGCTCGATTTGAAAACGATGTTGACTTCTTAAACCGAATTGTTACTATGGATGAGACTTGGGTACATTTCTACGATCCAGAAACAAAGTAACAATCGAAGGAATGGCGACACTCTGGTTCTCTAAGACCTAAGAACTTTCGTGCCCAAAAATCTGCTGGAAAAGTTCTTGCTTCAGTTTTTTGGGATTGCCATGGAGTAATCATGATTGATTTTTTGGATAAGGGTAGAACAATAAATGGAGATTACTATTCGACATTACTGACCACTCTACGGGAAAAAATTAAAGAGAAAAGACGCGGAAATCTATCCAAAGGTGTTTTGTTTTTGCAGGACAACGCCCCTGTACACAAATCTCATGTTGCCATGCAAAAAATTCGTGATTTAGGGTTTGAATTACTAGAGCACCCCCCTTATTCACCAGATTTGGCTCCGTCCGACTATCATCTCTTTCCTCAACTGAAAAAAAGTTTAAAAGGTCGTAAATTTACTTCCAACGAGGAGGTAATAAAAGCTGTAGAGGTCTGGTTTGCAGAGCAAGAAGAAACATTTTTTTTAAAGGTCTAGAGACGTTGCTGGTTCGCTGTAATAAATGTTTCCAATTAAGAGGAGAATATGTTGGGTAATAAAATATTTTGACATTGAAATTTTGTTTGATTCTATAGTAGGCTAAGAATTTTTCAATATATCCTCGTATACCTAGGAAAACTTGGAACTAGACAATAAAAGCATTGTCTACTTACTGGGGGTTTCAGGGCAGACTGGAATAGAATGAAACGAAATATCAGATAAACTAGCAGAGAGCGACAGAAACATTATTTTGAGAACCAGAGAAACTACGACCAGGATGTGTAAGCTTGAGTAAGACTGCACTGAGAGTTTTGACAGGTGTCCCAGGGACACTGCCACTTGTATGGGTACCCCAAAAAGCTCAAATTAGTGGAGAAATAAGAATATAGATTCTGTGGAATGAAAAAATTATGTTTCTTTTCGTTCATTTACATACTGGCGGAATGCAAGGTGTTACAGAATTCCACGACACAACACCTGGAAGAGTGTAGAGTAGTGCAGTAGTTGTTCTATTCCTCAAACTTACAGACACAAAAAAAAACAGTTATTACTTTCCAGTAGCCACTCTTTTTCGCCCGCATCCTAGTTATCTGGTTATTAAGCCAGTCTTTTATTAACGCTGGTACACTTTTTGTATACCACAAGGCTCACACCATAATTCTTCAGGTTTCATGTTGCCCCCGACCGTTGTGTAATGAAAAGCCACAATTCTTGACACTATAGAATTTAAAGGCTTTATACCTGTTAAAAGAACGCTAAACCTTTGCGACCGATAGGTTGTACAGAGATAAATCAACTGATTGTCTGTTTCCTCTAAAGATTTAAAAATAATCCAATAGCCCAATAAGAATTCTTATTGGGTTAAAACGAGGGTTAAATTACCCACTTTATGTGAATTTACCCATAAATGTACCCTATTTCATAGAAGATGTAAAAGTGGTAACCCTTTACATCAAATAAGCCCAGTGACAGATAACAATTCCCAGAAATTGGTTCAATACCTACTATCCAAATAAAGCCCTATATTGCTTCTATAATTACTAGCAGCTTTGTAATTGACCCCAATTTTTTGCTTGTAAATGTTCTATGACCACCATCACCACCACAATTTTCTAGTAAACCATAAATGAACATAAACAATATTAAATACAACACTTAAAACAATGGTAATAAGTTTACACTTACCGGTCCACCATTTTGCTTGACCAGCTGATAAACAATTGTTGCAGATGTTACAGTTTTTCCAGTACCTGGAGGACCCTGTATCAAAGACAGGGGACGTTGAAGAGCATGTTTAACTGCATATACTTGTGATCTATTCAAATCCGGCAGATTCGGCGCGGAAAAATGTTTGGGTAAATGACATCTAAATAACACCTCTTCTACTTCATGTCCTAATAAACGATGATAGATGTAAGCAGAAACTGAAGCATCATCAACTGCGAATTTACGAAGTGCCAATTGCATCCTGGAAAAAGAATAGATATTTGTTAGAAAATTGAAATTTTCAAAATTAAATATACTAACCTATCAAAACTTGTACTTTTCCAAATAAAATCTACTACAAAGTTACTTGCACATTCTACTGGGGCTCCTGATCCATTTTTCAACTCAATCCCGATATCTTCACCATAATTATCTGGAACTTTGATAACATGTCCTACTCCTGCCCAAGTTTTGTGCATCTCACCAACATATCTCAACCTTAACTCATCGCCATGCATCAATTTCATATCACCATCAGTCTTAGCGAGCGTGAAATAAGCAATAGTTTTTTTGTTGAGTCCGACATCCCAACGAACTTCAATGTTTTCTTGTGTTTGGGATTCTTTTAAACGTTTGTCATAATCGGCTTCAAGTTTTACGAGAGGTCCAAATATGTTTTGATATTGGTAACCATCTTCATATCGGAGAAGAACCTACACATAATAATACCATGTTTATCCACAAAAAGCAAAAGAAATTTATTTATTCAAAAGATCAACCATTTCTGATTTAAAACTACTAACCTGTTGAGGTTCCTCATCTACACCAGGTTTTTCCAAATCTTGAAAAGTAGCATCCACATTTTCCTTCCAGAGTTCCTCCAGCTTATTAATTTGCTGTGCTGAAATTTGTCTAGCACGGAGCTGTTCTTGTTCTGACGGTATTTTTACCAACCAAGTTAAAAAACACCGGTCAGCAATCAAAGGCTTCCATTGATCGTGATCCCAGTTCATATCCTAAAAATATTAATATTGATTACAATTATATTTCTTTTAAATAAAAAAGAATACCTTTAGAGAATTTTGGGCAGCACAAGGTTGTCTGCAAAGTAGCACAACTACAGAATCCGCTTTGGCTGGTATAAAACCTAAGACAAATACATTTCGTACACCACAACTGTAACATTCTAAAATTGTTTCTCCTAATGGCCCATCCTTGTGAAGAGTAACTTCCTTATGTTTAGCTCTTACCTAAAAAAGACATTAATAAAATCACTTAAACCAACAATGTAACTTTGCGAAACTTACTAAATGATTGATAATGTGACTTCCTGAAGTGTTGCCTCTACCATTACAAAACCACTTTTTACATAAGTTACACATAACAACGCAATTAGGTTCATGAATGCCGCAATATTTGCAGGCATAATCTGGAAGTTCTTTCGCATTAAAATATCCTTCCTCATCATCTTCTTCAAATTGTAGTTCTCCTAGGGCACTAGTAGTAGCTACAATTTTGTTAGCAATATTGTTAACCTACAATTTAAACATTTTCAATTTGATAGTTTTAAGAGAAATGTATTCTATCAGTAGAACAGTCAAATGACAAATACTTCATTACTAAGTATGTTTCTATAACACATGTAATTTCATTCAAGATGGTAAAATTCAGATACTAGTTTGTGAAAAGTAAACACCACATGGTAAAGTACATTTTAAAATGTTGAAGTAGTTAAATATAATTTGAACCTTGATTGTCCCAAGTACAGTTGTAACTTGTGACTAGGCAGTGTCCCTCGATATGACCTTGGTAATGTACTAACCTGTACCCCAGACACTTTGGGACCAGCATGATCATGTTGAGATGCCTGTGTTTGAGAAGGGATAGTAAAGTCTGTAAAATCGCATTCAGATCCCTGAGTATCAGCTCCTATTAAGTCAGCATCTTCCGTGTCCAAAAACGTGAGAGTTTGGGAACTCGGACCGTATGCATCGACACTCATTTTATCATAAAATTATCAACAACTCTTTTTCGTATCGGTAATTTTTTTTTGAAATTACTTGCCGTTTCCTTAAAAATATCAAAATTGTATAAATTAGTGGCAGCTTTTCAAGTTAACTTGAAAATAATCACTTACGACAGCAAGCACCATTTCCCATTACTCATTTGTTTTTTGGTAGTAATTTAGGTGGGTTCATTAAAAGTTTATATGTCATTGCGATAATATTTGGTTGGGTTATATAATACTAACTTACAATTTAATTGGTGGACAATATGTGTAGCGATAATAAGACAGTGTTTGTGAATTTGCCTTTACTGTATGCGTGTTGAGTGTTTCCTGTTTCGATAAGCGGTAACTTCAAATTAATATACTAGACTTTTTTTTAAATTTGTTTACTGCTTTTGTATTTGTTAATTTTATAATATAGTGAAATATCATATGTTGCATATAACAATAAATAGAGATAAACAAAGCAAAACAATTCCTATTCTTTGTCTCGAACGGTGTTCGGAATTGATTGACGTAATTTTTGTCAATCAATGATGTTTGTAATTCTCATATACAGTGTGTAGCATTTAAGATGAAGACACTCCCATATTTTCGCTGTTTGAAGAATTACAGATTCGGATTTTTGTAGAGTAATACAGGTTGATGGGCCACATTTTTTGAAATAGTCAACTGAAATCTGAACTTTAAACTCAGCCTACTACGATCTCACAAACAGGACCGCTTCTCGATATTTTGCTTCGCGTTAGAGATATCGAATAATATTATTGAAAAAAGTTGTTCAGAATATTATGTTAACCCCAAATACCAAATTTTATCACAAAATTCGCATTTTGAATTTTTTCATTTTTTGGTCTGAGAATACAAAATTATTATTTATTTTGAAAATTAGTGTGCCGTGGAAATTAAAATCTTGACACAGTGTCATGTATTCAAATATTTTAGGAAACAGCACTTTCAAAGTAATAATTATTTTATCATTATTATTATGGGAAAACAATTTTGATAATTGATTAAATCTAGGAAAAAGTATCAAACAATAATTTTCATAATACAAATAAATAACTATAAAATGGGACCTCTCTCAACTAGTTATCCGTTTAATCGAATACATTTTTCGATTCTTTTGCGATTTGCTACTCGTCTTAGTTCCGGGATGCTGATTTCTTGACAGGCTTGCCTTATTCTAGCACAAAGTTCATCTCGATTTATGGGCCTTGTTTTATAGACTTTATTTTTTAAATAAAAATCAAGTGGTGTAATATCGGGAGACCTCGGAGGCCACAGTTCAAAAGGACTGTTTCTTCCTATCCAGCGCATAGAATAATTTTGGTTCAACCATTGACGAACAAGCCTTGAATTGTGAATGGATGCACTGTCTAGCTGCAAATACATATCCTGACGCACATTAAGAGGAAGATTTTCAATTGCTTGCCAAAATTCCCGATCGAGGAAGTTAACAAAGCGATCAGCATTCAATGATCCATTGAAGAAAAAAGGACCAATTATACAGTCTCCTAAAATCCCACACCAGACATTGACTTTCTGGAAACATTGGTCTTTACAATTGATAACCCAGTGTCTACAACTGTGAGAGGATACAACCCCATTAGTGGTAAATGTAGCCTCATCGGTAAACATAATCTTCTTCAGAAACTGTCTGTCATTTAAAAAATTACCTTGGGCCCAATAACAATAGTCTAATCTTTCATTATCATCACCTTCTTTCAATGTATGTAAGAACTTCGGTTTATAGGGCTTGATCTTATGACTTACAAAACATCTAATTTTATCCTTACTAATCTTAAGTTGAGGCGATAAATCTCGAAGGCTCATGCATGGATCTGTATTTGACGAGGATGACCATTCCGATGAACTTTAATAACACTGCCAGTTTCGTTGAAAAGAGCGTTTACAGCAGCTGCTTTTCCATGATTATAAAGGGCGCACGTTGGAGATGTCTCGAGTTAAACTGCAGCAACTTCTCTGCTACTACGAGCATTATCACCAAACAACCGGATTATTTCTATTTTTTCTCTTAAAGTCAAGCGCATTTTATTTCTTGGATTTCACTGACTAGAACTTAGCTGACATTTAAAAACACTGTCAAAATGTTATTTTCCATTGCACGCTATTGATCAAATTAAACAATATCTTGTACTTAATAATAAATCTGTGCGGGCCAAAAAAATTTAAAACAAAAATTGCGAATTTTGTTATGAATTTCGGTATGAGGGGATAAAATGATATTCTGAACCACTTTTTCGAATATGTTTTTTCGATATTTTTAACGCGAAGCAAAATATCGAAAGGTGACCCCGTTTGTGAAATCGTAGTAGGCTGAGATTGAAGTTCAGATTTCAGTTGATTAACTTAAAAAATGTGTCCCATCAACATGTATGACAGTGCAAAAATTCAAATCTGTAATCTTTCAAACAGCGAAAATATGGGGGTGTCTTCATCTTAAATGCGACACACTGTATAACAAAAAAGAGTAGATATAAACTGCAGTTGAATTTAGATAAGATGTATCATGGACATGGCATTAAAATCTTAGTATAAACCATAGAGAAATAATATATAATTATTTTATTTTGTCTATGGTATAAACATCTGTTATGGCATACAAGGTAAATTTTATGACAATTTGTTACAGTATTAGACAACCAATAAAGCACGACTCACGAGCGTAAAGAGCTAACAACTTGTCTTGAAACATATTTATTAGTTTATTTCTATTTTCCAGGTTTTTATCTTTTATTTGTACGGAATATTATTAAAATTTTCTTCACAGCTTGACCCATGGAGCCTCCATATGGCTTGACCTATGAATTTAACTGTTTTTTATGTGTCAGTGAATGTCGTTATTATACATATAGGTACATATAACCATGCATACAGTCCAAAGAGTAGAGTTTCATCTGAATTCCTTCAACATTTACTTGTACTACATAATATTTTGTTTTCAACTCGAAAAGTATGTCATGAAAATAGTATATATTATGCAATGAGCACAAAATGATACCCATTTTGTTGCGCGTTGCATACTATACTTTTTCTATGACAACATATCGTTCACGTTTAATACATGCATACATTGCAAAAACTTTGAAAGAAATAAACTGATATTTCATTACTCCGAATTCGCCTCTATAATGGGCTTTCTATCAGAATTAAAATATAAATTGAAGAAATATGTAAATATTTTCTTAATTGCTATTTCTAATAGTTTTTATAGAAAACAACTATGAAATTACTAGTTACCTACTAAAAGTTTGACAGAAACGATCTGCTGACATTTCATCAATTTGTCGCTGGACGTCATAATTTGACAAGCCGTAGTCGTCGTGATTTTAGAGTGAACCTAGACCTAACACGAAATATTCCATTTCGCATTTGTTGCTTAGCAACTTGCCTAGCAACCGTTGCTTGTTTATGATTGAAGTTACGGTTATAAAATGAACATTTATCGAGGTTGTCGTAGAAAAACGCTATTTTGTCACTGTTTTAGTTGCTGCTCATTTTTTCGATATACTTTTTTGACAGTTATAACGTTTAGTTTGTCAATTGTAAGTAGAAATGTGGCTATTTTCGGCGGTTTTCGTATTCCAATTGTGTCACATATACGAAAGCGGCTTTTTAGAAAAAATACAATAAACTGAAAGATGGATGGATCGAAAAGAAAAATTATTTTAAGAAAAAATGCAATACTTTATTTGATTTTTATTTAATAATTCATACAATACCTTGAAAAATAGCTCGACAAGCCCGAACCATAAAAATACTACTTTTCGAGCTTTACAATATAGTAACATTATTATTAAATCCTATAATTAAAGAAAAAAAACTAAACATTTTTCACTAAAGCGTTATTTAACAAATCCACGATAGTCAAAAAGTTAAGTTTTCTAGAACTGAAGAAAAAAAAATTGGATATATTTCAAATTTATTATTGTTAATTAATTATTGTATTCGACGTTTATATATTGTCTAATAAATTTCAACATTTAGACTTAAATCTGAAATCGGGAAGTAAGGTATACAAGGCGCGGCCAAAAGAGAAGTTGAAGCTGAAACTATTAATAAAATTGAAAAAATTGAAAAACATTGTATTGTTTTTCTTAGACCATCCGCCGTAATCGCTTGTTTTAGCACCATGTAACAGGATAGTCGAAGATTAATCGCTTTAAAGGAAAAAATTTGAATGCGATAGAAAATATACAAACGCTGTAGAAAGTACGCTAAAACTTGATTACAGATGTGTAAATTAATACATTATTTTATTTAGTCGCGCCTTGTATAACCAGATATCAATCTAAAGTGGAACGATGAAAACGTTTTGAACCTTGAAAATTGACATCTTGTAGGTGTTATTAGAAAATGATTATATCGACCTTAAAGTGAAATCTCAACTTCCCTTGTAATGTGTATATTTGGCACGTAGTGACTATTTTCTTTTTTTATTAGTAGACAACTATTGCCGCTATTACGTAGATATATTCTGGAATTAAAAATATATAATTATATATTATAAACATACTTTATACACGTAATAATTATCGTTAGGTTTTTTTTTTAATTAGCAGGTATGTCTAGACTATAATTAAATCACATAGAACGTTGTACGATCTTTTGAATTCCAGAAGATGTCCTACATCATCAACAACTGAACATTTTCTTTATACTTAATATCTAAATCACCTTTTTAGAGATCAAAATAGGTTTAATCACAAATATTAATTTTTTGGTTTATATTTTTTATTTTAAGATTTTTTTGTTTTTTTTTTTTGAATCCCCTCGTATCGAACTGTATGCTACAAAATTACTTTTTTACGGTTTTTAAATTTGAAACAAACGTTCGAAGTTGGCAGTACTGCAACATCATAAAAGGTATGAGAACACGGAAAAGGCAAAAAGAAACCAATCGAACAAGTATTATAGTAGCTCTTCATCTTATGAAAATCAAATTTAGAAAATTATGGTGTCTCCTAGGCTTGGGAACCAAATACTAAGTAAAATCGAGATGAAAATGTAGAAAACTGTGACAAACAGGATGAAAAGAAAGAGCCACTCGAAGAAATCGGGAAAAGAATTAGGAAAATGGTGGCAAAAGGAAAAGAGGAAGAAAGGCAATTGCTAAGGAGGAACCAAGATAAGATTTAGTAGCATCTAAGTGATTACAACTCGACAAGTTAATTTTTTAAGCAACACCATTTTATCAAAACCAAATTTAGACGGCGATGGTGTCTACTAAACGGTAAACAAAGTAGCAAAATCGGGATCTAAAAACCGCAGAATTAAAAAATGGTGGTAATATTTTAAAAAAAAGATAAAAACTTTGGGAGCAAAGAAAATACAGAAAACAATAATCGTGAAAATAGTAAATTTCCTGAAAGCGAATAACATTATGTTGCAGAATTGCCAGCTTAATTCCCTGGAAGCTAATGTTATATTGCAGTGTTGTAAACTTATTTCCTGAACTGTGGAGGGTATTCTTTCTATGTATAAACATCTGATACCACAGAAATTCATCATACACCCATTGACGAAAAAAAATAGAATATCTAAAAAACGTTGTAACGAAAACATCGGTGTATATCGTTGCTTAATTTTTTTTTTATTATTTGGGTGGCAGCCGGGGTGCGGTAAATACACCCGTTGTTTGATATGTATCATTTACAGTGCTTTGCGAGCTTTTAGACCCGCAAATTCTAAGCGTAATAAGAAAAATTACCGTTTTGTAGTTACACTTAAAACATTTACGGCTTTTTTTTTGGCTCACTACTACTTTTTATAAATTTTTCGTAGTGAGTATTTTTCTTTATTTGTTTTTTTTAGTTTTATAAATATTTATTCACTGGAACACAATGTAAATTGACCACAATCCGCTATTTTTATATCCCGATGGGCATGAGGGATAGTTGGAATTACATGGATATGGTCAATTTTTTTTTAAACAAAAATAAACAGACGCACACAAAAAACATTTAATCTCACACAACCATTTTCTCACAGATTCATTAAAATTTATCTTTCAACTTAAATTGGAATGATCGGAGTGCGTAAAATAAAAAAATACTCGTTTGAACCACGTTTAACTCTAAAAGAAATTCACTAGTATATGACTGATCTTTTCTGGTACATATTTTTTTGAAATTGCGACTTTAAATGGAGTAAATAATCTACTAAAACAAATACAGCCTTATTAATGATAAATTTAGATTATTCGAACATGACTTTAAAATCAAACTAGTGAAAAAACTTATTAATAAATACATTTAACATTATTTTAACATGCTATAAGTACGCTCTTAGTAACCATTAGTTAGTATGGTGTTATCATCTTTATTATTAATAAGGCTGATAGTATCTATAGTGGTTTGATTATCTAGGAAGAATTGAAAAATAGAAACCTCGTTGCGACATTTTTTAAAGACAAAAACTGAAAAGCCGCAACGACAAAATAGAATACAGAATACAGCAACATCGAGCAAGAGCTGTATGTTAATTCGCTGTCAGATTTATACGAAATAAGAGTTAAATTCATCTATCGAATCCAAAATGTCAGAGAAGTGTTATTTGTCATTTTTCAACATTGAGTTAGCATATAAAGAAGGAGACATCGCGTTACCAAAAGCAGTAGGTATTGGGTTACTTTTGCTGGGTTTCTGTCATTAGGCGATCTTTTCTTGTATGTACCAGGCACACTTTGGTACCTCGAAAAAAAAAATTAGGAAAAAGTTGATGTGGGTTTTGAGCATCTATTTTTCTAATTTGACGACCTATTGTAAAAGATCAGCCAATTCCAGAATCTCGTTAAACAAATCGAGTACGTTTTCATTTTAAAAATAATTCTTTTCATAATTCGAACTGTATCATCTAATTTCGTATTTTCCGTTCAAAGGAAGGATACTGCTCAAGGTTTTTGTGGTCGATAACTTTTCATAGGACGTCGTAATGATATTTTTGATGTGCTTGAAGGATTCCAAATCGAAAACCGATCGAGCAGTGTTCGTATAATCGAACGGTTCTTCGATACACATAAATTTCCATTGATGGGGATCGTTTTTAGGCGCTTTAGCGTATCGACATTCGTCTATCGGTAAACTACAACCGGCTCTTACCGACAATGCGTAATTATTGAAATCGTAAGTGGCGTAATATTTGAAAAACCCGATTAGAAGTTGGGAGAGAGTTAGGGTGTTGTCCGATCGGAAATCTTTTATGGTTGGTAGGTCTTCTTGGACGTCCATCGTGTGGTTTTCGTTGTACGAGTTGAATCGATCAGGCATAAGACCGTGTAAGCATGGTAGCACTGGGGGCACTACTCCACCTGTGAAAGATAAAATATTGTTAGGTACATCTGACCTGTTCTGGCGAATATGTAAATGTCAACAAAGAAACAGAAGAAGAAAAATATCTGGAATCTTCTAGAAATGTCATGTGAACATGTGAAAAGTATAAAAAGCTGACGTTGATTTGAGTTGAGTTTTTGTATTAGAGGAGTTCCAAATTCAAAAAGTGAGATATGATTAGTAAAGTGTTGTAAAAGTTGAATTTAAAGAAATAAATTAAGTTAATATTATGAAAAAAGGGGTAACAGTATACGGGGTTGGGATAAAGTATAGAACCAAATAAATATCTTTTAAACGAAAAGAGCGATTTTTATGAAAATTTGCAGGTAAGTGCAATGGAACAAAATGCATCTGATGTACATTTTTTTGTTAATAATATACTTCCGGTTTAACCGGAAATGCCATCAACTTCTTTAATTTAAATGGGATACCCTATATATTCTTACAGCTTTTGAAAGAGCTTGTTTTTTTGAATTCATACATACTGAATTTGTAAAAACGAGGAATAACTCACTGTTAGTTGTACAATAGGTGTACATTTCATTATTTTAGAATAGTGAGAAACAAAAATACTTCAAATGTTCAAAATGCTCGCCGTTTACTTGCTGACAATATGCCATCCTATTAACAAATTCTTGAGTCACTCTTTCCAAGACTTCTCCATTCATCAATAATTCTTTGTCTCAATTCATGTAAGTTTGTTGGTCGTCTAACGTAAACACGTGATTTCAGATAACCCCAAAGAAAATATCTAACGGGCTAAGATCCGGAGAACGAGCAGGCCACTCTATGAATCCTCTACGTCCAATCCATCGATTTGGAAAATTCGCATCCAGAAAATCCCTAACCCGTCTATCATAGTGGGGAGGTGCACCATCTTGTTGAAGCCAAACATTTTGTGGTAATTGCCCATTCTGTTGAAGTGCAGGAATAATTTCGTTATTTAGTAGATCCAAATACTTGTCACCATTCAAGTTTCCGTCGATAAAAAATGGGCCTATAAGCCTATTTTTGACAATTCCTATCCAAACATTTAACTTCTGTGGATGCTGAGTATGTGTTTCATGAATCCAATGAGGATTCTCATTTGACCAATACCTTGAGTTATAGCGATTAACTGTTCCGTTTAAACAAAAAGTTGCCTCATCGGTAAAAACTGTGTTAGAAGCAAAATTGTCGTCGACATTACAGATGTCCATTAGCCGTTCGCAAAATTCCAGCCGTCGGTCAAAATCATCGTCTGACAATTCTTGAACCAAATTTAACTTTATACGGATGATACTTTTCACTTTTTAATATCTTTCCTACAGAACGTCGACTTTAGTTTAGTTTAGTTTAGTGCCAAATTTGTGGTGGAAGTTTGAGTTGATTCTTCTAAATCGATTGCAATATTTTGTTTAATAGTTTTTTTCGTTGCAGTCCGCGGTTTTCCACGTTTTAGCAAATTTTTTACCATCCCAGTTGTATTAAAACGTTGTAATGTTTTAGTTACTGTTGAGCGTGATATAGGATTTCTCTCCGGATGCAAATTATTAAAAATATGATACACTTATTCATGAATTCTAACACGATCACCACAACCAATCATCATTAAAATTTCAATACGCTCTATTTCACTTAATTGAACCATTCTAAATTGTAAAATTTATTTCCGTCAATTAGAATTGGAGAACAAAAGACGTACTAAACAGTACTCGTTTATTTATTACTATGCATACAAACAACATCAATTAGTTTATCTAAATAGTTTTTTGCTCTAATGCAAAAAACTCAAAAGAGGTTGATTAAAGTGCTATATTCCTCGTTTTTACAAATTTTTTCACACTAAACTCAGTATGTATGAATTCAAAACAACAAGCTCTTTCAAAATCTGTAAAAATATATAGGGTGTCCCATTTAAATTAAAGAAGTTGATGGCATTTCCGGTTAAACTGAAAGTATATTATTAACAAAAAAATGTACATCAGATGCATTTTGTTCCATTGCACTTACTTGCAAATTTTCATGAATATCGTTCTTTTCTTTTAAAAGATATTTACTTGGTTCCATACTTTATCCCAACCCCGTATTAATCTGATTTCAGCGTTGTTTTTAAACTAGGAGGAGCATTTTAGTAAACCTCAACCACACCACTAAAAGTTACTAGATTGGGAATGTGAGCTGAAAGGGTCGTGTTCAGACTTTTTGAACTAAATGAAAATTACGTGTTGTCGTGGCCAATGAGGCATGTCTAAATATCAAATGATGATTGGCCACAGGTAATTGCGAAAGTAGTAACCAAATGTCACATTATTGTGAAAAGATGTGAGGTTATAAGTAGTTCATGTAAAATGTTTTAAGAATTTGAGAATTAATGAGAATATAGAAATTCAATTGTATGATTAAATTTTTTTTTAACATTTGCATTTGAGGCTTTGGTGTAGCAAAACTAAAAGTGAACAGAAATTTTGTTATCGAAAAATACCATAATATAGTACTGCAATATATGTAAAACTTGATGTGAAACTTATATTATTAACAAGGAAAAAGAAGCATGGATTTTTTTCATGAAAGGGAATGAATAATAAAAATAGCAAATACCTTGGGTAAAATATAATACTTTGTTAAAAATAAACAACAATCGTGGTAGTAATGATTGAACTAATGACTATTTTTATAATATAAATAAACACAAAACTGACAAATGTCAGTGACAGTGGTATCAAAAGAGCTGTGTGAAACTGGTGGCAATCTGACCAATCACTAGGCAGCAGAAATGCCAAATTAAATTCAAATCGCTCCTATTAGTTTAAAAACAAGGTATAGGAGTATAGCCTCAGAGCTTCTGGACGGATGATATCTACCTTGTACTAATGAGACGAAAATACGCCGACACGGTCTTTAAACATGCATTTACTAATGAAATTCATTAACTTACACTGTAGATAGTGTATGACCATCAACGCCCACGAATAACTTGAAACTGTCATATTTTTGGCGTCATTGATGCTGTTCGATTGTGCCCATATCTTAACTATGATTACCAAAGGTCGTACTCTCCAATCGAGACGGGCGTAACTGTATAGTAAGTGAGTATTTCTTATACCGACGGAATTATTACAGTTCAGATCGATTTCGAAACCGGTTTGTTTATCTTTGAATTTTAAAATGGGTACTTTTGCTAATATCAGCTCTGGTTCTGCGGTTAGATCTAAAAAAAATCACAAAAAATAAGAATATATAAAAAAGGAGGTTATGTCGGAGGACGCCCTTTCTTCATAGATTATTATTCCCAACGTCCTTATGGTATTACTTATCCATTTCTCCTTGTCTAGTGACATTAAAAGTGACGGTTGTTCCGACACTTTTACCACTGTAGCTCTCATAATTTAAAAATACTCACCATTTTTTAACAATAGTTGCCTAATTGCAGTTAAATGCTGAAGAGCATCCAATCGGGGGTCACTTTCAAATGGTTTTGTCAGCAAACACATGTCAATGTCACTACTTTCCAAGCCAAATCCAGACATTGTAGATCCAACCATAAATAAACCGTAACTATTCAAACATCTCTGTAAATTGTATCAAGCGAAATATTACAAAAGAATATTTTAAAGTAATTAAGAAGAAAAACTTTACAAAATATATTGTATTTTTCTGGGTATAATACTCGCCAAGATATACCATTATTCATGATCATTATGGCCGATCAATCCCGAGGGATTATGGCTAGCTCAATTAGGCAATCCAACGACCTGTCAAATAAATTCAATATGGCGCCTGGTCGGCAAACAATTGTTTAATACGTTTGTTTACTTGTTCAGTTTTGTTAATTGTTGAAGCTTTTTTGAAGTATTTGGGTATAATTACCTTTGGTTTTATTCAGATTTATAGAAAATAGTGAGACCTAAGTTCAGTTTTGAAAAAAAATGCCAGTAACGTGTATTGTGGTGGGTTGTGGAAGCCGTGCAGATCGGGACCATTTGCTTAGTTTTTTTCGCATTCCCACATTGAAAAACTTTGTACATTTCCCACATATAAACAATTTATCAAGGAAAAGGAGGGATATGTGGTTAGCAGCCATCAAGAGGGAAAATCTAACACTTGAAACTCCTTGAAACAACGATTACTTCGATAATAATCAAAATGCAAAATAAACACCATTAAAACTTGCTGTATATAGCTACCTTGCTACGGCTTAAAAGCTTTGTTTGCCAACCAGGCGCCATCTTGACAGTTGAAAAGTCACGTGGTTTGGATTCCCTAATAGAGCTGTGTTTAACCCTATTGACAAGGTGGGTTCCTACTCCTTATATATCAATGTGACTATAATCTTTTATCTGTCCTGGTCTCTTTTGATATAGTTATCCAGTTTCTTCTGTCCCTGCATTTTGTTTTCCAGTCTCTGATTTTCAATGCTTTTATATCTTCCTCTACTTGATCCCACTACCTGCTTCGTGATCTTTCTCTTGTTCTTTAATGGAATCCATTCTCTTTAATATTTCTGTTGGTGCTCTTCTCATCCATTCCAGTCTCCTTGTTTTAATATATGGGACTATATTTTCTCCACCTGTTTTTTTTTTCTATTTCTATGTTTCCTTTTAATCTTTCTCCATCTCTTGTTATGCCTGGTCCAAGTGTTGTTCTCACTATTTTCCTTTTTAGTATTTTTATATCTTCTTCTTTTTTGTTTATAGATGTTGTTTCGAGTGCGTAAGTAATGACTGGTCTGATCAAAGTCTTACAGATTTGTATCTTTGTTTTTTTGCTGATCAATTTAAATTTTAATAGTTTCTTATTTGGGCCAAGAATTTGGTTTCCTTTCAAAATTCTTTCTTTCATCTTTTTTCCTTCCCCACTCGCATACATTTTGTTTTGTCTTCATTTATTTGTAGCCCGAATATTTGTGCCCCTACGTCTATCTTCTATACTGCTTTTATTGGACTTTTCTTAGGTCTAGCCACGATGGTGAGGTCGTCGGCATAAGCAACTAACTGGATCTCGTTCACTATAATATTTTTCTCGTTCAAGTTTGCATTATTTAAAATGGATTCAAGTACTAGTTTTAAACAGTGTTGGAGAAATTGAGTCTCCCTGTTTTACAACTTAAATTAATTTCGTGTGAAATTTCACCTTGGAATTTTACTTTCCCTTTAGTGTTTGGTACCAATTTTAGAGCTGATTATACAAGAACTCTGCTCTTCAGGAGATTCTTGACTATCGGAAATATTGACTTTCATATATTTTATCAATATTGAACAGGGCGTACTTTCCCCTGATAAATTTTATCTTTAAGCGTACTTGGAATGTTTACCAAACCCTCAGTTTGACTTCTGATCCGTACAGTCCAACCTCAGCCTCTTTTATTATTGTTTTGGAACAATGAAACGTACTCTGCTTATATTTATGTTCATCACAGCTTCTATCAAAATAATAACATTGAGAACACCAATTTCCTTAGCTTATTTGGGATTCCTAGTATTTTTAGTGCTTCTATAATCTTGGGTTCTGTGATTGAGTCAAATGCGTTCCCGAAGTCTTTAAAAATGACGACCATTATACATACTATATTTGGATGAAAAAGTATGACTTTTCTAATAAATTCGATAACAAGAAAGAATGGGATCCCAGCATATCATTATGTCAAATTGTCAAGCACCATTCAACATTAATATAATCCTTTGTTTCTATATGTTTTATCAATATTAAACCGCACCGAGTTTATGTGAAATCAGTTCTAAAATTATATGGGAATGCCTAGGAAAACTCAATGAACTAGGCGAGAGCAAAATCGTCACCATACTGTGGGTTCCAGGACGCAACGGAATAAAAGGGAATGAAATAGCAAAGAGAAAGGCTGAAACACCCTTCTGGGAGCCGGATCCCTTTTGCGGTGTCAGCTCCAATTTAATATTGGAAGAAATAGACTACACCAAAAAGAAAAGATCTGATCGTTGAAAAGATCTACTATGGCTTAGACAATCAAAGATACTTCTGGGAAACTACAACCAGGTGAGAACAAATGCATGTCTAAGCCAGAGTAAGACTCTACTAAGAGTTTTGAAAGCTCAAACTAGTAGAGAAACAAAATGTAGATTCTGTGGAATGGAAGAGGAAATTCCCACTCACATCCTTGCAGAATGCATAGCAATACAGAATCCCAGGGCACAACTACTGAATAGAGGAGGGACACTTACTTAAACTAAAGCCTAAAATCACTTTGGGAAATAGGTCCAAAGAAACTACTGGTCTATGGGGTCTAAGAGATCACAGAAGGTCTTTTAGGTTTCAGTGATTTTTATTTAGATAGGACACGGACGTCTCTCTCTATCCTATTAACCATTTTAAATAACATAGAAAATCAAGAAGCTTGTTAAAGTTACTGAAGTCATTATTCAAACATGTTTTAATGTCATTACAAAGACCTATTGTTTGCCGGACTGTCGAGTACTTAACGCATTCCACTAGGAGTTGTTATTCTAGATATTCTAGAAACAGTTCTGTGATACTGTCTACATTAATAATTAGTAGTTGAATGGTATTAACAATAATTGTAGTATATGAGCCCTCAATTTCTAGAACATGATGAACGCAATTCATTCAAACACTAACTGAAATATTTTTAACATAATTTTTAATTAGACCTATAACACTAGCGATTAACGTTGGAGATATTGTGAAACCTGACTTTTGATTTCAGCTGATGCTAAATAAGTTCAATAAGATTGCAAATGCAGTAACCAGGAGGAAGGTATTGCAAGTCCCTTTTTGCTGCTATTTAATCGAACTCATAATCTTTTTTAATGTTAAAGCTCTTTGAAACCATTTCTTTGCTTCAGAGTACATATCGCTCATTCGAAACAATACTGACACAACTTAAAATATCTCCGTGGTCAATTAGGTATAAAATATATTAAATAATATTGTTGAGCAGCGACACATCTGAACTTTAGTGAATGAGCGGTAGGTAGAGTCAGTATTATTTTACCCGTGTCAAGGGGGAAGGTTAACTAGTTAAAAACACATCAAATAATTATTTAGAGAGAACAGTGACACATTTTGACTTCGAACACCATAAGTAATTATTTTTTAACAATTTTTTATGAATAATAGTGACACAAATGGGTGTATGAGCAAAAAAAGGGCGTGTAAAATAAAAATTTTTAGGTCATAAAAAAGAAAATAAATATTTTTAAATGTGTTTCCTGGAAAACTATACTTTTTGACTTGTGCCACTGTTGTTTTGAATGAGTGATATTTTGATCATAAATTGTTGGATTTGGTGCTTAATATTTGTTGGAATCGGAACTTTTATAATGTCGGCTGTGATAACTATAGTATTTATTGTCGATCACTATTATACCAGTTTAAGGAATATTTGACAGTTATAAATCCTCATGATCCATTATCTTTCTAGCAGACCACTACAGTGCATTTGCAGTCTATCCATATTCTAAACCAGCGTGTAACAAATGTAATATCAGGTCCCTCGACTCAATACACTTCTAAATAAACTGCAGCGTTTTATAAGAAAACAATGACCAAGCCATCATAGATCAGTTTTATTTCAGGTCAACAGTATAACTATGAAATAAAACAATAAAATGTTGTTTAAACCTTCATTATAATTGAACTATGTTCAATTACAATTTGTGACGCGTTTCGCTAACACAGTAGCTTTCTCAAACGAATGGAGGTATAATGATTGTTTTATTTCATAGTTAAGTATGGATCTTCATCAAGTAAAAGCCTCATCTATTCAATCAACAGTATATCTTGGGGAACATTATGCCAACTATGATGACTTATGATTTAATTAATTATTGCTCAACCAATCCTTATAGGTACCATTTCAACAAGTGCTTCCTTATTTTTCACTGTTCCACTTACCCTTATATTTAAAAATAGATCTTTCCATAAATTAATTTTGCTATCATAGGTGTTCTCTTTTTGTGCCTTACTACTGAAAACGCTCCAAATATCTTGGTCAAGTTGGTCCCAAGGTGTTCCCACCGATAATCCCGGAGGATTAGGTTCAATTTTCATAACGTCCGATCTTGATTTGAACCTTTCCACTAATCCGTACGCTCTTTTTACCATGTTATCCATGCTATGTTTGTAATTACCATATTTTTGGCGCCCGATAGTGTTGTGCGAGCTATTATTATTATTATTAATGATACTGTTGTTAGGAAAATGTCTAAAAAAGGCAATATTTTTATAAATATTGTGTTAAACAATGTTAAAATGCTATAAAAAAATTCTACCAGAAAGCAAAAATAACCAAAACAAAAAATATTAATTATAATCCTTAAAAATATAAAATTCAAAGCAAATTTCAATTAATTCTCATGCTGTATACGCCAGTTAATAAAGGCCATATTTTATTATTAAAAGGAAAGAAGAAGAACGTTTGACATTTAAAATCCTTAAACCCACTTCTGAGGTTAAATTTTACGAGTATATTTTACTTTTATGAATTAAATTAAAAATATGGGTGCCGATTTAATAGTAGATCCTCAAATTCGTTTTTGGGTGTTTCTACCTATTGTGGTTATAACATTTTTAACAGGAATATTGAGACACTATGCCTCAATTTTATTGTCGAGTCAAAAGAAAATAGAACTACAGCAACTTGCTGATTCCCAATTATTGCTCAGAGCCAGAGCTTTGCGAGAAAACTGTGGATATATTCCGAAAAATTCGTTTCTAATTAGGAAACAAGCATTCAATAAAGAAGACGGTTATCTTATGCAAAAGCGACCTGCAGTTACCCAAAACATGATGACTGATCCTTCTATGATGACAGACATGCTTAAAGGTAACTTAACTAATGTTTTACCTATGATAGTAATAGGAGGATGGATCAATTGGATGTTCTCTGGATTTATAACAACAAAAGTACCATTTCCTCTAACTCTTAGATTTAAATCAATGTTACAAAGAGGTATAGAACTTTCTCATTTGGACGCGAGTTGGGTATCGTCTGCTTCTTGGTACTTTTTAAATGTTTTTGGCTTAAGAAGTATCTATACATTAGTGTTGGGAGAAAACAATGCTGCTGACCAAAGTAAACAGATGCAAGAACAAATGCAAATGACTGGTGCTGCATCTGGAATGCCTGCTGATCCTAAAGTGCCATTTAAAGCAGAATGGGAAGCTCTTGAAATTACTGAGCATCAATCTAAGTTGGCCGATATTGAAAAAGAATTGTAAAAATTGTATTTAATGTAGTGTAGAAGTTATATCAGTATGTATAATTTATTATTAAAATTTTGTTTTGTTTAATAAAATGCTGAATTATAAGTCTTGAATTTATCAATAATATTTATTTTACCTAAGCTGACCAATTTTGCCCATCAGCTGTAATTGACTGTAGAAGCACACTTTAGGATAACGGGACTTATCTGTCATAAGAATTTTCAATAACCAGTTTAGCAGGTTTTGCAGAAAGGATCAGATACAAACTAAGTCACCACCTCGCTTTTTAGAAATCAGAAATCCTCGGATGGTATGATGAAAAAGTAACTTTTCAAAGAAATTGGATACAGAATTCAGTAACAAAAAAGAATGAGATTCCAACACCATTACCAGACTTGGAAAACATGCCATTTGGTGGTATATAGACAGATTAAAAGCAACAGAACAAAATGGGATAGAAGTGTATGGGCCAGGAACTAAACACTGAAGCTTGGGAAAACCACAAATTTCTATCAAGCAGAAATTCACAACATAGGTAAGTGTGCTTCAATATTGGTAAAAGATATAGAAGGCAAATCATTCTGTCATAGTCAAGTGGTCATTAAAGCACTGAGTTCTTGCGTAATCAGTTCTAAAATGGTATGGGATTGCTTAGGAAAACATCGTCTTCTTTCTGTGGGTTCCAGGACACACTGGGATAGAAGGAAATGAAATAGCAGATGCAGTATCAGCTCCAATGTAATATTGGAAGAAATAGGTAATACCAAAAAGAAGATCTGACCATTAGAAATATCTAGTAGGGCTTAGACAATTTAAGTTACTCCTGGAAACTACAACCAGGTGTGAATGAATGAATGCCTAGGCCAGAGTAAAACTGCACTAAGAGCTTTGTCAGGTGTCCTGATAAGACACTGTCGCCTGGATGGGCACATTAAAAAGCTCAAATTACTGGTGCAAGAAGAATGTAGATCCTCTGGAATGAAAGAAGAAACCTCTTGCGGGTTGCATAACACTATAGAATCCTAGGACACAACACCTAGGAGGATACTGGATAGAAGAGGGACACCTACTTGCCTAAACTAAAGCCTGTGGATATCCTAAAATTCCTTCAGGGAATATGTCTAAATTGTAGACTCTAAAAGAACTATTAGTCTCTGAGTTTCTCAGGAACTAAGTAGAAGGGGACACAATAGGCCTTTTGGGTTCTCAGTGAATGTCACCCCAATATACACATACATTTAAATATGCATAACTTTGATATGTTATAACCATATGAAACACAATTCAATGATTGATTATGGTATGGACTAGGACTATCCCATAAGGGTGGTCCCTAAGTAGTTGTCCAAACTGAAATGGAAGATACTTGGCCTCAAAATATTAATAAAATATTGATAATAAAGGTAGATAGAGGGTGGCAAAGTTGGACAGAGAAAATGTGTTTTTTTTCAGTAAATTTTAAGATTTTAGATAATACAAATTGAAGATATGGGGTTTAATCATAATGTATTTTCTAGAGGGCGCCACATGAGCTATATGTTGATATAATTGCGCTTTTAATTGAAAAATATTGAAATTAAATCATTTTTGCCAAAAATATCATTATAGTCTTATAAAAGTTACTGGTTTTAGAGATATTTGCAATTTAAGAACTCCCTAAAAAGTTTTTATTTTATTTATTATCACTTTGATGTGTTAATGAAATAATTATTTTGAACTTAATAATTTATAATAAAAAAAAGGAACGATTTATTCAAAAATACAACAAAAAATTTAATTATTTCACAATAATTGTTCAATATATCCGCCGTTTATTTCCATACATTTCTCAATTTATCAAAAATATTTTTTATTATAAATATTTTATTAAAGCAAATTGCACCAGATTGTAATTTGAGGCCAAACATCTTTTATTTCAGGTTGAACCATTACTTACAGACCACCCTATAAAAATGCAATGCAATTCAAACTTTTTATAACCATTTTTATAACATATCTGTATAAAAAAGGATTTTTTGCATTTTTAGCAAATTTTATATTTATAAATTTAAATGTACCTAGTGTTTAATATTTATTTTGAATTAGAGTATTACATAGATTGAATATACAGAGTACTCCATTAAATTTAAATTGAAACATGATTTTATGCCTGATTTTTTGGAAGCAAAACATAATATAATTTGAATATCAAAAACATCTTAAATAAAAACTGCATAACAGAAGCATGCAAAAATAAAGAAATGAAAACAAAATAAAACAAAAAAAATTAAGGAAATAAAAAGACGACCACAAAACAAAAACAGAATGTAAGAGGCAAAACGTGCTTTTTACTTCTTACATACAAAAAAACCAAACATTCAGTACCAAATGATTTAGTTGAATTAGTAAATTAGTGTGATTCTGTCTATACTGGATGAATAGCTAACAAATTTTCTGGTATTCTTAAACTTGTATCCGATTATCTCATTTTACTTCAATTCTTTCATGGATTTTTATTAAGGACAAACATGATTGGTGGATTTGTTCTTCTATGACCCGATTCTTAATAGCAACTAAATCATAAGGTTACCCACTATAAAACACATTTAAATTGTTACCTATGTTTGTTGCAATACCCGTTAGTGTGGGCATTATAATTTTGTTGAACATTAGACTGATATTGAACATGAGAATTGTGGTAAGCATTGGAAGAATTGTGACTATATTTGTCAAAAATTACCTTTTGTTCTTCCACACTCAAGTTATTATATTTTATTCCTTGAAAAGAAAGTGAGAAATGTCAAGGACAATGTAATAGTAAATAAGTGCTCCTTGATCAAACTTTGGATATTTTTCAAAAACTCAAATGTTTTGATAATAAGTATACTTACTAGTATCTGGGGGAGTTTCTCTTGATGAATATGAGGTACAACTCTCATCGCTATCGTAACCTTTGGGTGATATGGGTCTATAAAGGTCCCTGTGCCTAGATGAATCTCTGGGCTGATATCTTTTTACTTTATTATTTGTATAATTCACGATTTTATGAGGTGGAGGAGGCATAACACTTATTGGAAATCGTACTAATGTCACATTTTGATTCAACATATCCAAATTTTCCATGCTTGTTTCTAATAAATATATTGTTTTAGAAAGGGTAATAACAATTAACCAGTAAACATACCTTTATTCGTCAATATTTCCAATTTTTCTTTTTCGCCATTCTTACAGTAATTATTTAAAGGATACGTACTCTGAGAGAGAATGTCGTAAAACATCGTCTCGGTTAAGATATTTAAATTATTATTTGTCATAATTTGAGGTTCTAGCTCCATTTCCAAAAAAAACACAAACCTTCAACAAGTTTGTTTTTCGTTCATCAAAAAATTCTAAAAGAAATTACAATTAAAGTCTTTTTTCATTACCCAATTTGTATCAACTTCTCATTCTTAATTTTAATTAATTGTCTTAACAACAGTTTTTTGATCAATTCATCCAATTTCTTTCAAACAATATTAACATCGACCAACAACTATCAATCTTATTTAAATCACCTTCTTTTGACAACCCCAAAAATTCGTAGAAAGACGAGAGATATGCACAAAAAATCAAATAGTTTTAGAAAAAGAAGAAATACGTGCTAAATGTCACATTAAATTGGGGATGCAGTGGGACAAAAGGCCATCATTAAGGCTCGTTTTCAGAGACGCGAAATTCGCAATTTTTTAGCGAAAACCTAACCATTAAAATTGAAAAGACATTTAAGTTAGGTGTCATAACAAAATTATAATCATAAAACCAAAAGAAAATGGTGTTCCGTGGTCATATTTAGCGATATTCGCAAAAAAGTTGAAATTAATTGAACTTTCATTTTTGTTTCGCTAAAAAATTGCGAATTTCGCGTCTCTGAAAACGAGCCTTTAGGAAGCAGAATTGATATAGTTTTCACATAACGAGAAAACATATAATTCTGTTCTAATAACTGTTACTGTGTAAACCAAAGATAACATTAACATACGTGTAAACATTTTTATTCGCTGCAATGGTTATCATAATTTATCGATTCTACTGAAGCTTTCAAACTGTATCGGTAGAGCGCGCTTATCTATATTTCAATAAAAGCGCTTTATATAAAGGTCACCACTTTTTAAAAGTAAAGGAAGTCTTTATTAATAAATTAATTTGATTATCCTGATCACATCGCCCAGTACACGAATATCATGGATTTTATAAACTTTTTGAAGACTTCCAACAAAACATTTATCATTGCTGAAATTGGTCAGAATCATCAAGGTAGCATAGATATGGCAAAAGAGTTAATAAAAGTAGCAAAGGTAAATAAAATACTATAGAAATGAATATTAACGGAATTGATAAAAATAAAATATTTCAGAATTGTGGAGCGGATTGTGTAAAATTCCAAAAAACCAATTTAAAAGAAAAATTTAATAATACAGCCTTAAACAGACCATATAACTCTTTACATTCTTTCGGGAAAACATATGGTGAACACAAAACATTTTTAGAGTTCAGTAACGACGATTATAAAGAATTACAAAAATTTGCAAGCAATATTGGAATATTATTCACAGCTTCGGCAATGGATTTAACATCTCTCCAATTTCTGGTCGATATAAAAGTTCCTTTTATTAAAATTGGTTCTGGAGATGCTAACAATTTTATTTTGATTGAAAAAGCTGCACAAACTGGATTTCCTTTAGTTATTTCAACAGGTAAACACCCCTATTATTTCACCATATACTTGGTGGTCTTCTTAGGGCGCGTTGTATCTCACACCTAAACTCGGTTTAATTATAACTGATGTTTAGACTGATGTAATTAATGATAATAAATAAATCAATACGTCACAGTCTAAACATCAGTTATAATTAAACCGAGTTTAGGTGTGAGATACAACACACCATCAGAATTGGGATTCCATAACTTTTTTAATTCTAGGAATGCAATCTTTGGAAACGGTTACAAACATTTATAAAACAATATCAAAATATCACAAATATTTTATCCTCCTTCATTGTATTTCGGCTTATCCAACTCCATTGGAAGATATTAATTTAAATGTTATAAATTTATTTAAGCAAACATTTTCTGATATTTTAATTGGGTACTCAGGACATGAATTGGGCACTCATGTCAGTCTGGCAGCTGTAGCTTTGGGTGCTAAGGTAAGAATGTGAAGTGAGGACACATATTTTTTATATCCTACAGGCAATTTTTGTTCCCAGAGTGATGTGGACAATCCTACTTTGATATACATTATATATTTTCTATAACTTATTAAAATACCAACACAAGCTGTTATATCCATTAAATATTCAAAACTATGGGAAATTTTTAAACAAACGTTTTTACCAACTTTAATAAGTTAAATTTGTTATTAGGAAAGAATATTAATATTTTTTTTCAGGTTATAGAAAGACATTTAACTTTAGATAAAAACCAAAAAGGGTCAGATCATTCTTGTTCTTTGGAACCAGTTGAATTCCAACATCTAGTTAGTAATACAAGAGAATTAGAAGCAGCAATGGGTCAACCTATAAAAATATTACAACATTCAGAAAAACCTTGCTATGAAAAGTTAGGAAAAACATTAGTGTATATGAGAGATTTAAAACATGGACATATACTTGAATATGAAGATTTGAATGTTAAAGTTGCTGAACCCAAAGGTATAGATGGGGCTCAGATGAATATGGTTGTAGGAAAAAAAATATTAAATGATGTTTTGGAGGACCAATCTATATTATCTGATCACTTAGAGTAATAAATTATTTTTTTGAATTATTATAATGTGTTTTTTCCAATAAAATGAACTGTTCTAAAATTGTAACCTCAATAAATGCTGCGTGTAAATATTAAAAAATTGTACCATCTTTTTAATTTATTAAAAACTCTGTTAACACAACCCACATTACTTCTTTCTTTCATATTTCCATACATACACTGGAGCACTGTCTTTTGATCCCTTTCTTACTCTTTTTGGGGGTAATATGGCTTTCTTATTTTCTAAACTACGTTTTATTTCTATCTTCTGTTGTACAACTGCCAGTTCTCGTTCCCTATCTATCCTTTTACCTAATTCTTTGTATAAATTTTGCTTCACCTTTGCTGATTCTATTAGTTCTTTTTCACTTACATCTGGCAATTCTTTTTCTAGTAGCATCTGCAAAGTTCTCTCCGACGCCTCCTTTTTCTTTTGCTTGTCAAAAAATATATGCTTATTGCGTTTAGAAAGTTCTATACTAGATAAATGAAGTTGGGATTGTATTTTTTCTATTTTTCTAAGTTCTTGAGTTTTTTTCGTGGTTATATATTTTAAATCTTGTGTTCTCATCAACAATAACTGTTCTGGTGTGCATTCATCTGCTTTTTCTTTTTCATGATGTTCACCTCCTTCAGTTTTTGCATTTATCATATGATGATAAAATTCATCAGGATTTTTGTTCAAAGCTCGTTTTCGAAGAAGTTTTAAAGTTGTCTTTTTGTCATTAAAATCTTTGGCTCGTAGTACATAGTCCTTTTTCTTCTCAAGGAGCCCTAAATGAGCCCGATCTTCTGGCTGGTGACGTTCTTTATGTGTTTTTTGGTGAGCTTTCGCCGCTTTTTTCCAAACAGACATGTTAATTATCAAAATCAAACTAATAAGGAAAATTATGAACTATAAAATTCCATACACAAAATAATTTGTTACGTGTTTGTTACTGGTTGAGCTGTTCTTCTCATTTTTACTTTCTTTAGCGGCTAAGGCGTAAGGATTATTCAACCAAGAGAATTTTCAACCCATGCTAAAGGCTAAAGCCATATATAAATTTGAAAAGGAAACAACTAAAATCACGTTATTTTCATAAAAGAATCAAACCGTAGACAACGTATATAAGTTTAGAACTTTTATTTTATCACAGTAGTTGTAGAATGTAGAATATTTTCTAACTCTTTTTTAGTTACCTTGTTACCTATATTGGTAACAGTGTTTATTGACATGTTGAAATTGATAGATTGTTGATGTTAAAAATTTTAGGGTTAGGTAAGTTCTAAGTTCAGAGTCAAACTGAAACAACGAAGTCTGAACGTTTTTTTCACTGAAATAGTATTTATTAATATCTCAAAAAATGGTTAGAAAAAGTAGAGATAGAAGTAGAACTCCAGAAAGAAAACGTAGACGGTCTCGTTCAAAAAGCAAAGAGAGGTCAAAATCTTCTAGGCACAGAAGGAGTAGATCCAGAGAAGCTAAAGAATCTAGACGTCGAAGTAGATCACGCTCAAAAGATCGTAATGAACGTGAACGTAGAGATAGAAACAGGGAGCGAAGGTCTTATAGTAGAGAAAGGGAACGTGAAAGAGATCATAGAGATAAAGATCGTAGAAACGAAAATAGTAAATCATCCCGAAGGAAATCTAGATCCAGATCAAAAGAAAAGTCCAAAGTAGATGATAGTGGATTGCCCTTTGATCCAGCTAATCTAGATAAAGAGGAAGAACAGAAAAAACTTGAAATGGAAATGGTAAAAAGAAGGGAACGAATTGAAAGATGGAGAGCAGAAAGGAAAAAGAAAGAACAGGATGCATTGAAAAAAGAGGCCAGTAAAATCAAAACTGAACCTGCTGCTGAACTTACTGCAAAGAAGTGGTCACTTGAAGATGACTCTGAAGATGAAGATAAAAATGAAAAGGTAAATATAAGTATATTTCCAATTATAAAGCTTCTTTTAAGAATATTTTGAGGTAAACAGTGACCCATTTTGGAATAAATACCAAAAAAAAACACGTTGGAAATGTATGTAAGCTATTTTAAAAAGAAAAAGCTTATTTGATATTTAAATAATAAACATTTAGAACAGTTAAATTTATTTGAGCAACATTTAAAAAATATTTTACACATTCTACCCATACTCAAATTAAATCTATGATTCTGTCTTTCCTATACAGATTTGGCAATTAATTATGTTCCATATAGCCATTCCCTATGTGAAATAGAGAAAGTTATAGAAGAAGAGAGATACAATGTCCTATTTTCCTGTGCAGAGGGTGTATCCTGTCTAGATAGTCAGTTGCTTGAAGGGGAAGTATTTTGTTCTCTCTTGGACATATAGTATTTTATGTATAAGTGCTGAATTTTACACATGGAAATTAAATATTTGCCAAACCTATATACCGAAACTCTCAATATATTATAATGCTAACCAAAATCTTATTCTTACAATGCTCAAATGAATTTCAGGAGTCATTCTAATGCAATACAAAGCAAAATAAGTTATAGCAGAACCATCTACAAATCACAAAATTTGTCTTGTTTTAAATAATAATAAGTAGTTGTATTTAACATGGTGTAACATAAAATAGTTATAAATTTAAGTAAGTGCCAAATTGATTGTCCAAATTAGGTCTTTTGAAACTGCTTAACTTAACGTAACTATAGATATTTTAAGAATAATATTATTTTTCATAATCCTGTTTCAAGTAGTATAGTTACTTCATTTGGTTTGTTTACATCTGAAATAATCTAGATACAATAAACTTCATTGAAGTTGATGGTGACCCTTTAAAGACAAAAAGTTGTAATGAAATTTTTGGTATGGTAATTTATAGAAAAGTTGAGAATCATTTTTTTGATATGTTTTATAATAACGACGGCAAATTTAAAAAACGAAAAGGACCATTTACGGATTTTGTTAAAATATCTCCGGAACTAGTGGAGATATTTTAAATTTTTTTGAACCATCTAATTTCCCATTAATATACCAAACTTTTTCTCCATTTAATCAATATTGTATCTATTGTGGTTCACGAGATCTCTGTATACGTCAGTTAAATCCGGTCCACCCTGTATATATGTAAAATTTGAATAAAAAAGTATTCTAAAATAACTTGAATCAGTTGTTGCATCCAAATTATACAGGATATGCTGTATGATTAAAGATGGGTTTATTATACATACAGATTGCGAAAATTACTTCGGAACCCTCGCCTCGGATTACACAAGTACGACAAGGATATATGAAAGAGATAGAAAGAATAATTGTGCGCGGTCATCACTTTGTTTCATCTTAGGGGTGTATACTTATTTCCCGAGACTGGCCGAATGCACCTTTACAGAGAGAATTCACTAGTTGGTGGTATAACGGTGGTATTCAGTATGCTCCCAACATGGAAGGAGTGAGGGTGTTAAAGAAATAAAAGAATACAATCCTTATTACGTAACCTGTACATCTTAAAATTCATTTTTGTTAACATGATCATTTCAGACCAAGTTGACAATTTCCAACTACAATAGGATATTATTTTAGCCATTGTAACTTGGAATTGGGCGATTTTCAAATGCCACAATTAACAAATTAACGATTGCATTAGCCGAATGACCTCCAAAATACCATCTTACAATTTGTACTTTTTCGCTGGTTAAGTATGTTAATGAAGGCATATTGTAAATGTTTTATTTTCAAATACAATGGCATGCGCTTCCAACGTGATCAACGTTTGTAGCGAAAAGACCTAGGAATAGCAGTTTAAATGTGAATTCTCTCTGTAAAAGACAATGTTGCCCGATGAAAGTGTTTTGTTTTACCTATTGTGCATGACTTCGAAAAAAAGTCAACGATAACGAGACAAAAATATCATTTGTACACATTAATCTGCGCTTCTGGCAACAGCGGTTTAATTAGGGGGGCAATGAGCATTCGGCCAGTCTCGGGAAATAAGTATACACCCCTAAGGTGAAACAAAGTACACGCCGTAATGACCGCGCCTAATTATTCTTTCTCTCTCTTTCAGCTGTTTTTCTGTCGTACTTGTGTAATCCGAGGGTTCCGATGTAATTTTCGCAATCTGTATGTATTAACTAAATATTTACTCCTCTGTAAAATCGGAACTAAAAAAGTTTTTTGGTTTTAATTGCAAAAGATGATGGATTTTCATAAAAATTTTGGAGTTTTATATCCTATGCTCATTTTAAGCTATTGTGAATTTCACAATGTTTCTTAATGAAGCGAATATTGTTTTATCTTATCAATAAAATGAAATACATGTATTTTTAATATTTAGATGGAAGTAAAAGAAGATATAAAAGAAGATGTATCTGAAGAGGCAAAACGTGTGGCGCACACCTTAGCAAATACTATCAAGGAGAACGCTTTATTGAAAAGCGAAATGAAAGAAGAAGACGATGTAGACCCCCTCGACGAATACATGAAAGGCGTTCAAGCGGAAGTTCGAAAAATCAACAAAATAGAACCAAAAAAATCAGGCGAAGCCGTACAAAAAATGGGTGCTTTAGTTATAGTCACCGGCGTTGCCAAATCTAAAAGCAACGTCAAAAAAGGCGAACTGATCGAACAAAACCAAGATGGTCTAGAATATTCCTCAGAAGAAGAACAAGAAGATCTCAAAGACACCGCTGCCAACATAGCAAATAAACAAAAAAAAGAACTCGCTAGAATCGATCACAATAATATCATTTACATTCCTTTTAGAAAAAATTTCTATGTCGAAGTACCGGAAATAGCGAAAATGAAACACGAAGAAGTCGACGCCTACAAAGAAGAACTAGAAGGGATTCGAGTCAAAGGTAAAGGTTGTCCCAAACCGATAAAAACATGGGCCCAATGCGGAGTATCTACCAAAGAACTCAATATCTTGAAAAAATTAAATTTCGAAAAACCGACTCCGATTCAAGCGCAAGCTGTTCCCGCGATAATGTCCGGTCGAGATTTAATAGGAATTGCCAAAACCGGAAGTGGTAAAACTCTAGCGTTTCTTCTACCGATGTTTCGACATATTCTAGATCAACCACCTCTCGAAGACACCGACGGACCCATCGCGATCATCATGACCCCCACTAGAGAACTTTGCATGCAAATCGGCAAAGATATAAAAAAATTTACAAAAAGCTTGAACTTACACGCCGTGTGCGTTTACGGCGGCACCGGAATTTCCGAACAAATCGCGGAACTGAAAAGAGGCGCTGAAATAATCGTCTGTACCCCTGGTAGAATGATCGATATGTTGGCGGCGAATAGCGGGAAAGTAACCAACTTAAAACGAGTCACTTACATCGTGTTGGACGAAGCAGATAGAATGTTCGATATGGGTTTCGAACCGCAGGTCATGCGTATCATCGATAACGTCCGACCTGATCGACAGACCGTCATGTTTAGCGCCACGTTTCCTCGACAAATGGAAGCTTTGGCTCGGCGAATTTTACAAAAACCAATCGAAGTACAAGTAGGCGGGCGATCGGTGGTTTGCAAAGACGTCGAACAACACGTCGTGATCTTAGAGGAAGATCAGAAGTTTTTAAAATTGCTTGAAATACTGGGAATTTATCAAGAACTCGGCAGTATTATTGTTTTCGTCGATAAACAAGAAAACGCGGATATACTTTTAAAAGAATTGATGAAAGCCGCTTACAATTGCATGAGTTTACACGGCGGCATCGATCAATTCGATCGCGATTCAACTATTGTCGATTTTAAAAACGGTAAAGTAAAATTATTAATAGCTACTTCGGTAGCTGCGCGCGGGTTAGACGTGAAACAGTTAATTTTAGTGGTAAACTACGATTGCCCGAACCATTACGAAGATTACGTTCACCGCTGCGGTAGAACCGGTCGCGCGGGTAACAAAGGCTTCGCTTACACGTTCGTTGCGCCGGAGCAAGGCAGATACGCCGGAGACTTAATTAAAGGCTTCGAATTGGCTGCGGTGGCCGTACCGGAAAATTTACGAGCGTTATGGGAAACTTACAAAGCCAAACAGGAAGCTGAAGGTAAAAAAGTACACACTGGCGGAGGATTTAGCGGAAAAGGTTTTAAATTCGACGAATCCGAAGCGGCTGCCGTTAATGAAAAGAAAAAATTCCAAAAAGCCGCGCTTGGTTTGGCCGATAGCGACGACGAAGATTTAGAACACGATATCGATCAACAAATCGAGAGTATGTTCGCTACTAAAAGAACCGTTAAAGAAATTAAAGCTCCTCTCGGTATCGTTAATCCCGCCGCTCTTAACGCCGCCGGCGGTGTAACGGCGGTTGATAAACTCGAGTTGGCTAAACGTTTAGCTTCGAAGATTAATTTGACGAAAAACGCCACATTGGATACCAAATTCGCGACACAACAAGCCGCCGAATCTATACTTAAGGGAAGCGGTCCGCAACCGGCTATAACTGCTAAAACAGTGGCCGAACAATTAGCCGCGAAATTGAATACGAAACTCAACTACCAACCGAAGGAAGACGAAGACGACGATAGAAATATGGACGACGAACAGACGTTTAGAAAATACGAAGAAGAATTGGAAATTAACGATTTCCCGCAACAAGCTCGGTGGAGGGTTACATCCAAAGAAGCTTTAGCGCAGATTTCTGAATATTCCGAAGCCGGTATTACTGTTAGAGGTACTTACGTACCTACCGGTAAAAGCCCACCGGAAGGTGAACGTAAATTGTATCTAGCTATTGAAAGTACGTCCGATATGGCTGTGTCGAAAGCTAAAGCGGAAATTACGCGTTTAATTAAAGAAGAATTGCTTAAATTGCAGACAGCCGGACATCATACGTTTAATAAAGCTCGGTATAAGGTTGTTTAAACGTGTGTGTACGGATGAAGAAAAAGAATGGAGGTACAATTTGTTTGTAAAAAATGTTCGGTACACTCTTACCCTGTATATCAAAATTTTAAAATCCATGGTGAAGGTTTTAAAAAATTTGATGTAAATATTTATGATACGTGTCTACAGGACAGAGTGATAAATGTATGTTTCAAAATTCATCCTGTATCAGCTAGCAAAATAGTAAAGGACTATGCTTCCATCTTATGGAAAATAAAAGACCACTCAAATGCGGATATTTTGATACCAACATATTCGACTTGAAAAATAGAACATTTGATAATATTGCGCCAATGTTGTGACTTTTATAATTAACTCACAATTAATGATATTATTTTTAAAATCGCTTACGGAGCTTGTATGAGTAAAGCCGGTCCCAGACACTACGTGTATTTGGCGAATAGGCCAATATTTATCATTTGCACGAATGTTTGCTTGATCTCCCACACGTTGCCGTAGTATAGCAAAGGTAGTTTACTTCGCTGAACTACGGAGTCCTTTACTTCGTGCTAGTTTCCGACCATCTCCGTGAAAATGACGAAGGACGAACATTTGCCAGTTGCACCCTGCATATGTATAGCAGGAAAGTACCGATTCCGACTCTGTTTCACCGCAGCAGGTGGTGTCCTATTGAATGTTTAGATTTTGTAATCCGATGCAAAATTTCTGACAAATGAACTGATTTTGTGGGTTTATTAATTAAATTACTACATTGACGCAATGTTATCAAATGTTCTATTTTTCAAGACGAATACAATCCGCATTTGAGTGGTCTTTTATTTTCCATAAGCATAGTCCTTTGTTTACGGTCCGTTGCCTGTTGCGGCCACCGCTCGGCTAAAAGGCGCCTCATGTGTCTGTCCTAAATCAGTGTCAACTTTCCAGCTTCTTTAACATAACCTAGCATGTTTAAAATAAGCGGAAACCGTTTTTCCATGTTTAGGTACTGGTATTTGAGTTTTGGTTTCATTTTAGTATTTTTTGTCAACAAGTTGTCTAATTAAACAATATTTTTCAAATATTTCTTTTTTGTAATATTACGACCTCCTGCAGTCCTCCATTTTAAGCTGGAGTTAGTAACTTCGGTGAAAAAACCAGAACCGGCAGACGTCAGTAAGCTGGTCGGACCTTCATTGTATTACATTATTATGGAGTGTAATGAAATATATATCAAAAATACTAGATCACTGCAGCAATTATGTTTTTTTTTGCTTTTTAGAATTTGATAATCGGCCTGTAACTAGCAAACTGTTTTTTTTTTTCGGTATGCCCTATAAAATAAAATGAAGTGCACCAGTTTCCCCAGAGTGATTACCAAATTGAAATAATCATTATGTAGTGAAACGAAATGATTTTAGTTACACTAGATATATGTTCAAACATGCATTTTTCGCTCACAGCCTAAAGATAAAGTTTTTGTTACTTCATATTTATATAACAATAATATTCTTAAAGCTGAATGGTAATTGTTTCATATATTTACTTAAATAGAAGTATTTTTTAAATAAAACATTGTTTTGTGTTGTTATTTAAGGTTTAATATTATTTGTGTAATTTTTTGTTAGTTAAATTGATCTGAACCAATTTTAGATCATTTACATTGAGTTTCAATTTCTGACTCCGTTTGTGTAGGTATTATATTACAAGCTATTTGTACAATTTAAGTGAACGTTTCTTGATCCTGTCCTATTGCAAGAATCACTGTGTCATCTGCAAAATAATGCCAGTTACTTGTACTAGTTCTTGCATGTTTCTTTAAGGTACTATTGTTTGAATTTCTTGTAGGTCAGAATACTCGTCTTTCTGTTTAATTCTACATAATCTGTTTGATATACATATTATATTTTTTTGTGGACAGTTTATGGTTTAATCTTCTTCATCAAACTTTTTCAAAGGCTTGCACCACATCTAGAAAGAGAACAGAACAAACTTTATTTTCATCCATCGCTTGGTTGATGTATTTGATTAATTTTTGGATGGTCCTGTACCTATAAATTCGAATTGATAATCTGGAATTATTTTGTTTTTTTATATTATTTGCTTCAGTATGTTTAGTAACAGTTTTCAAAAATTTTTTAAATAATTGGCATGTATGACTTGAAATCTGAAGAAGGTTTTCCTGATTTTGCTAACATGATGAATTCCATTACTTTACAGCTAGAAGGACATGTTTTAATCTAAGAACTGCATTAAAATAGGTATGTAAGCATAACTATTCTGGGTAGGTTTTTTAGAATCTCGCCTGTGACAACTGAAAACTTTTGCTTTTTTCTATTCAGATTTGTTTTTATATTTCTTAGAAATATTTAGACACGTGATAGCAAAAAATATAAATGTTATGAAGCCGTGAAAGTATAAAAGCCGGATTAGCTCAACTTTGATATACCGGGTGGATGTGAAAAATACAAATCTTTTTAAATTATTGGTTATTTTGTGTATTATATTTCGTAAGTATCCCTGTATGAACTATAGAAAGTGTATAACAACGCAACATCTTAATCGTTTAGGTTTATAGACGGTGTCCCTAAACATTTTGGAAAAAATTTCATAATGGTGAAAAACGCCTCTTCAAGTATTACGTAAGCACTATAGGGAGCCGGGGAGTTTTTGTTTTACTTATTATTGTTGACATGGGGGATGGGAGTCTAGATGGTGATTACGTCAGCAACAGTTATTTACATTTTTATACATATGGTAGGTGTGGAATGGTATGGTGCTAATGCTTGAAAACGAAACGCATTTTCGGGAATTCCCACAAATAATGAACACGTTTAGGTACTCGCTTAGAACCGAATAGGGGAATTACTGCGCGCTATTCACTTGTCTAAGTTTTTTCCGTCAATTTATTTGACGAGCTGTAAGCAAAGATACAAATGTTCACGTAATCATGGGAGGGGGGGTTAGGTTTATGGTGAGTGGGTCTATATAAGCTCTGCTCTGCACTGCGACTCGCAAGAGTCTATTGTGGCTATGGGAGGGGGGGAGTACGAGATTTATTTATTTACGGGTAACACCCAGTATTTTATAAAAACAAGGATAAAATATAGGCTAAACGTGTAGAATAAAATTTAAGCTTAATATAAATAACAACAATTATGACAAGGAACTCAGAGAACAGTAACAACAAAAATTACTAATCACAATACCATTTTAAAATAATGCAATCTCAATCCTATACTAAGATTTCATCTCTCGTAGGAATTGCCTAAGAGAGTACCCAGATATGTTGAAAAAATCCAGATCCAACCTGTTTGCACTGGATAAAATTCTACTTATAGCAGAAAACCTCCCATAATTACATCTATGTAATGGAGCTGCAAAAGTATGATTATTTCTTGTTGACCTATAAGGGACATGGAAACCAATGCGGGATAGTAATTGCGGGCAGTCTATATTATAACAGAGTAGGTAAGTTATGGAGAAATTTTATATCAGCTTGAGATCTACGAATTGAAAGTTTATCTAGACTGAGACAGTCTCTTACCTCTTGATATGTATTGGTTGATACAGGCATTCCGATTTTAAACGACATGTACTTAATGAATTTATTCTGAACTTTCTCCAAGTTATTCACAGGAATCTGGTAAGATGGTGAACAGTATTCCATCAATGACCTGACTAATGTAAAATACATTGACTTGAGTGCCAAAATGTGAACAGTATTCCATTAATGACCTGACTAATGTAAAATACATTGACTTGAGTGCCAAAATGTGAACAGTATTCCATCAATGACCTGACTAATGTAAAATATATTGACTTGAGTGCCAAAACGTTCTTAAAGTCCTTAGCAGTTCGCAATACAAATCCCAACATTTTCATAGACTTATTGATGATGTGATCATAATGAAAGGTGGAAATCAAGTTTATGATCTAATATTACACCAAGATCCCGAACAGAAAGAACATAATTTAAATCATTATCATCTATTGAATATGTGAATGATACATTCTCAATTTTCCTAGAAAAGCAAATGGTACAATATTAATTTCCATTAAATTTAAGTTGCACCAGTCATTGAAGGCATTGATATCTCCTTGTAGCTTCTCACAATCCGTTATTGATTATCGATTTAAATAACTTAAGGTCAGCAAAAAGCAAAATTTCCGAATGCACAATTTTATACCTATAAGACCATTCATGAAAATATTAAATAACTGATTACTTTTGTTGACAAGGGGAAAGGTTAAAAAAATGTAAACCTGCTCACGTAATACTTGAACGGCCCCATAATTGATGCTTAATATCTTTTGTAATTACAGAAACTTACATTCGTAGTTGTAGAAATCCCGTGGCTATTATTGTTTTATTTTAACAGTGACAAAAGTGTTTCTCAAAAAAATGTTCGACTCTTCATTTTGAAATCACCTTGTAACTAGCAATCTTTCAAACGAAATATATAAATGTAATTAAACAAAACTCCTCTAACTTGAGATGAAAAAAATTTTGCACAAATAATGGATTTTAAAACCAAACTACGGATATAAAATTATATTTATTAATATCAATATTTGAAAAATCTTAATCTCAAAAAACCGACAATTTAGGGTGTATTTCAACTCTGAATTATTATGCTAGGTTCCTGCATAGTTTTAGATTGAAATTAATCTCAATTACATTCATTTTAGTTTAGCGAAACACTTTTTTTTGTATTAATTATTTAAAGAACGGTCTACTTTTATTAAATTGTACAATTTTTATTACTTTCAAAAATATTTCTGCTTTCGTGAATAATATTTTTTCTTAGAATTAAAACTGCTAGTTGTTTACAAAAGTTGTAAATAAACCTATATCGTGAATACTAAAAAAGTACCTACACTTTGTGTAAAATGGTTTATTTGAAATCATTATTTTGATATTGTACTAAATATCAAACAAATTATCATTACCATTTGTTTAATAAAGACATTTTGAGAACAAGGAATTTTATTTAATAATATGTAGTAATACCTGGTTAACTATTTTAAATCTTATTTACCAGATAAATTACAATAGACCATTCCAGAATGATGTCACTGATGACAGGTCGTCATTGTGTTGGATGGCACTCAGTTAGACTTTAATTAACAATAATTTCTTGAAGGTACCTATCTAAAATGCTATCGTTTTGTAGTGTTCTTATTAAGTATGGAATGCGGGGGAGAAAGAGATAGGGTATCTGTTTTCGACTGCCGCCAGTTTTAACGACATTTAATTGATCTCTCTGATGCTTGGATCAGTGAATCACAACTCACTCTTCTATCCAATCATCTCCTAGGTGTTGTACCCTAGCATTCTGAATTGCTGTGCAATTCGCAAGTATGTGGATGGAGGTTTCTTCCATGCTACAGAATCTACATTCTTCTCCACGATTTTGAGCTTTTTCAGGTGCCCATTCAGGCGACAATGTCCCGTTAGGATTCCTGTTAAATCTCTTGGTGTACATAGTTTTACTTTGACTTGTGCATTCATCAAATATCAACACAATATTTGATTGTCTAAGCCCTACTGGATCTTTCCAATGGCCAGATCTTCTCAAAAGCTTTGCTTATTTCTTCCAATATTACATTGGAGCTCTGATACCGCAAAAGAGAGTATAAATTCTATCTACGGCAGGTAAATTTATATTTATGATATACAGGAAAGTAAGTAAAAATTTTTTTATCGTATATAAACCATTTACGTGTACGGTTCTACATATGCAATAATTTATATTTGACGTTTCTCTATATTACTCAAAACTGAGAAATAACATTTGAGTTACGACTATTAGAAATTGGAAGCTTCTGATTATGTTGATTTACATTTTTCTATAAACTGCATGCACAAAAAGGTGCAAAAGGTTTGGAAAAAAGAATAGTTGCCGGTAAAACTGGAAATCACCGATTATGTTTTTTCTAACTCTGCATAATACCGGTACAAACATTGTGAATATTTACTACTTGTATTCTTTATATCCAAAACATTTGAAATTTTGGTTTTATAAAACACGAATTGTTTTGCTGATGAGAGAACCTCATTAATCTGATTTGATGAGATCAGTGAGTTTTATTAAGTATAAGTATACCTATTTCAGATAAACGCAACACTTATAGTGCCTAATAGTCATGTTAAAATTTGTGTATTTTTTAGGAAAGTGAAAGAAAAACAACAACATGCATGTCAATCTAACTCTATTTTGTTGGAATATGAAAATATTGGGACAATGCAATGGAGGAACTATCTGTTTTAATAAGATTTGACTGTATGTATAGGTACTTCTAATTATTATTATTGATATTCTAACATTACCCGGAAGTAGAAATAACAATGTACTTTAATTTTGTCAGTTGAATTTTTCCAAAATCTATCTTGGCTAAAACTAAAATAGAATGTCTTTTTGTTCCAATTTCTTCCTCCAATGATTGAATTTTATTTGTGTCTTGATTGAAATATTGTGAGTTTAACACATTGCGTTAATATAATTTCATTTGGACACTATTACAACTATAAGCAGCAAGGAGGTATGCAAGTAAGCGGGCAATAATGTATGTTTGGTTGCATACCTATTAGAGAGGTAACTTTCTAGTAGTTGACAACATCGATTAATGTTTGATTTGATCGACCTCCCTATCTTATCGTAGTATTCTAAGACATCCAACAACATTGTCCGCCTTAGATATTGAAACAAAGGTAATTGAGGTAAATGAGTAAACTAATTCTTTTTTTCAGGTTCTTACAGCATTAGGTTTTTTTGCTGCAGGATCATATCAAACAGATGTTGGACACAGCGTGATACATGGGGTTTCCCAATCATCTGTTAGTCGTGCTGGTGATGAAGTCACCAATGCACTTAACAAACCTGAGATTTTAAATTCATATGTATTGAGGATAAAATAAAGAAACAAGCAAAAAAAAGTAAATAAAATTGGAAAAAAATTTCGGTTTATTTGCTCTTTTTTCTTAACTATGGGGGGATTATTATATTTGGTTGGTCAGGATTGACATAAACATCCACTTAATGAAGGAGCGTATATTTGTATCCTCTACGAAATAATAATACATAAACAGGTATCTTTCACCATAACCGACTTAAAGTCATCTTAGAGTAACCTTTTAGCAAAACGTGCCACGCCGCTTCTTAACCTTAAAAGCGCGGGTCTTCTTCTCTTACATACATTCCTCGGCCTAAGACCACAGAGATTAAAATCCCGTTCACCACAGAATACTTCAAATGTCTATGGTGCTAGGCGCGAGATTCAAACTACAAAATATCGCCTACAATTCGGCCTACCCGACATTATGACCGTCTCGGTCATAAATCGAATACATAAACTTGTTGGATTAATGCATAACAATAATAGATGAAACATAATGAATGCATAAACATAAGGTAGATAATCATACAATAATACATAAGTTGAGTAATCATAAAGTAATACATAAGGTGATAAATCATAAATACATAATGATACTACATAAAAAGATACATAAAAGACTTCATAAGGGATACAAAATAATTCAAAATACAACCTGAAATTACTATTTTAAATATGCTGAAATTATAATAGCTTATATATTAAATAATGTAACATAGATTACATTCAGTTAACAAAAATAAAAATGCAAAATCAGTAGTTTGGCATAATTCACAAAGTTTTTAATCAATCATTAGCCAAGGTTTCATGTTCTCAACACAACTTATTCCTTCAAAAGGAATTTGGGTTATTTGAAAACCCTCTATATCAGTTACTAAATAGCGGTCATTACCTAGTACTTTCTTTACAACGTAAGGGCCTCTGTATTTTGGTATTAGTTTTTTGTTAACACCTGGTGTAGAATCAAAATTGCGTAGCATGACGAAATCATTTACTTTGTATAACTTAGGAGCTTTGTGTGCTCTGGCATAGACTTGTTTGTTATAGTCCTGCACAGTTTTATTTTTTTCATATGCATCTTGTCTTAATTTGTCTAAATCTACCGGATAATCGGTTTCTAAATAGTTTCGCAAGCTATCATCATAATGTCTTTGAGTAACACCAAATAATAGTAAGCTAGGGGTTGTACCTGTTGAACGACAAATAGTATTATTCAAGGCATATTCCACTACATGCAAGACATGGTCCCATTTATTTTTAACTTCTACTATTTTCGATATCATTGGGGTTAGGTCTCTATTAACACGCTCGATTTGTCCATTACTTTTAGGAGAGGCGGTAGCTATTTTAACATGTGCAATGTCATGTTTTACTAAGAAATTTGAAAATTCTTGAGAAGTGAAAGCTGTTCCTCTATCTGAAATAATTCGAAGTGGTTTACTATAATTTCGAAAATAATTTTCCAATCTGACTATAACTTCTTTAGTGCCTGTGCTTTTGACATCATACAACTTAACAAACTTTGTAAAAGCATCAATTATTTCAAATATAAACTTTTTGTTGGAAGAAGTTTTATCAAGGGGACCATAATGGTCTATATGTAACGTTAAAAATGGTTTGTCGCCTTTAGGTATATTATGAAGAATGCCTTCAGATTTTCCTGACTTGGAAGAGTATGTAATACATTTTATACAATTCTGAATATATAATTTTACCTTCTCTCTTAAATTTGGAAACCAATATGTGTTCAACAAATAATTAATAGTTTTATCCAGTCCCACATGACCTAAACTATCGTGACAGTTAAATATTACCTTCTGTTCCATTGATATAGGGACATAGAATAGGATTTTGTTTTTGTATTTTTTATAAATCAACCCAGAACGCATTTCAAAAATTTTACTTTCTCCCTTTTCTAAACTTTCTTTAATACTGGTTATATTTGGATCTAAGTTCTGAGCAATGGATAAATTTTGTTCAAATGTGTTTTCTTCAAGGACTAAAATAGAATTGCATCTGCTTAAAGCATCAACATGTCTCATGCGATTATTGTTCCTGTGTTCTATTTCATAATTATAATTTTGCAAAATAAGAGCCCACCTATTTATTCTAGGATTAATCTCCTTTTTGTTAAGGGCCAATTTAATGGAATTGCAGTCTGTGATAATCTTGAATTTAATTCCTTGTAAATAGACATGGAATCTATTCAAAGCATGGATTATTGATAAAAGTTCTAATTCATAACTGTGGTATTTGCTTTCAGCTTCTGTGGTACGTTTACTAAAATAAAAAATGGGTTGGAACAAATTATTGTCTTGTTTTTGAAATAGGACAGATCCATATCCTTTTGAGCAAGCATCACAATGTAGTTCGGTTTCTAATAATGGAGAGTATACAGCTAATACAGGGGCAGTTGATAAAGATTGCTTTAGTTTATCAAATGATTCTAACTGTTTTTCACCGAATTCAAAATTGGTATTCTTTTTAAGGAGATCATAAAGAGGTTTAGCAATTATAGAAAATGAAGGTACAAACCTACGGAAATAGCTAGCAAGACCTAAGAATTGTTACACCTCCTTTTGATTTTTCAAAATGGGATATTCAACTAAAGCTTGTATGTTTTCAGAGTTGGGTCTAATACCTAATTGGTCAATTTCATAACCTAAGTATAAGATTTCATTTTGTAGGAATTTGCATTTATCAAATCTCAGTTCAAGACAGTTTTGAACCATTAAGTCCAATACTTCTGTTAGGGTTTGAAAGTGCTCAGTTAAATCTCCAGTAGCAATTAAAATATCATCTAAATATAAAAGAATTTTATCTTGTCTTAAGAGTGAGTCAAAAATTAAATATAAATATCTTTGAAAGACTGATGGTGCATTTGTTAAGCCAAATGGAACCTTAATATACTCAAACTGTCCAAATGGTGTGATAAAGGAAGTATATTTGACTGAGTTTTCAGCTACTTTAATATGATGAAAGCCATTTTTTAAATCCAAAGTTGTGAAATACTTTTTATTTTTTAACCTATCTAACTGGTCATTAATAAGTGGTAAGGGAAAATGGTCACGTACTGTTAGGCTATTTAAATGCCGGTAGTCTACACATAGACGTAGTTCATCAGATCGTTTTTTCTTAATTAGTACTATTGGGCTGCAATAAGGGGAGTTACTTACTCTAATAATATTCTGAGCTAAAAGTTCATCTATCATTTTCTGTAGTTTATTTTTCTCATCAAATGATAACCTTCTTGGCCTATAAGAAAAAGGTTGTTCGTGCTTTAGGACTATATTCATTTCATAAGTTAAATTTGGATTTGAAGGCTTGGGAGCATTAATGTAAGAATTATTTATAATTTCTTCAGTTTCAACTTTAATATTGTAACTCAAATTTGGATTAATATTTAATTTTATATTATCATCTTCAATTAAATTTATATGCATAATTTCATGATCAATAAAAGCATTATTTGAAACTTCTAAATTTTGACTGGGTAATATAGATTCATTTCCTAAATATATTTTCAGTTTAGAAATACTAGCAAAATCTCTGCCCAATATTACAGGATAAACCATTGTATCATTTGATACTGCATAAAATTTTAGATTTAAGGTTTCATTCCCAATTTCAACCTTTTGAGAATAAATTCCTTTAATATCAAGTTTGGAATTATTAATGCCAAAATACTCATTTTGATCATTATAAGGTTGCAAACATCTTTCTGGCAATATTTCAGATTTGACAAGGCTAATAGGACTACCTGTGTCTAAAATACCATTTGATAAAATAGTACAAAAATCAGTTACAAATTTTACCTGCAATACATAAGGCTCTGGATTTACTGGTGAAGTGTCACTTACATTGTTGTTTGAACTTAGTGAATTTGAATTTAAAACCATTGTTGTACTGTCAGGACCTGTTGACGAGGCAGGCTGCCGGAATTGTCTTGATTGTGTAGGACAGTCTCTAATCATATGGTCCATAGAACCACAACGATAACAGCTACCTCTGGGTCTTCTTGGTTTAGTGCACCTTTCTATTACATGTCCAGTTTCGCCACAGTTGTAACACTTTATGTTGTTTGGAGTACCCTGTCTTCGGTTTATTGGTGCGACTCCTGGACTTTGAGGAACTCTTTTTACATCACGACCAAATCTTTCACTTTGAGTTATTTCATTCATTTTGTTTAATAATTCGTTTAAACTTGTAAATCCTTTCATTTTGGCCATTACCTGTAATGATTCATTGTCAAACCCATCAATGACGTGCAGAATCAATTCGTTTTCAGGCATTTTTAATTTATTGCCCAAAAGAACTTTGTCCATGAAATAAATAGGAAATTTTTCGTTTTTCTTCCATCTTCTGAGATGAAATTTTCTAGTCAGTGTCAAAATATCATCTCGGATTTCGAATAAAGCTATCATTTGTGTTTTTAACTCATCTAATGTCAATGATACATAATCTGGATTAGAATTAAACCAGTCTAGGGCACTTCCTCTCAATTTGTTGATAACGAGTAACAGCAGTCTATCTCCAGATGATTGGAAACGGTTTCTTATCTTTTCAATTCTATCGAACCACCTCACGACGTCCTCATCTGCAGAGCCACTGAATACGGGAATTAAAGCAGCTAGCTCTGTGTTGTTTATTTGGATTCCTTGTTGTATGTTTAAGGCTCTTACGGTAGATTCAACGAGATCATCAACCGTAATTTGTTCCACTTTGTTACTGTTACCATCATTACGGCCTCGTTCTTCCTCACTGTCGCTCATGGCTTTGCTTTTGTTTCAGACCCCACACCTGAATATTATGGGGGGATTATTATATTTGGTTGGTCAGGATTGACATAAACATCCACTTAATGAAGGAGCGTATATTTGTATCCTCTACGAAATAATAATACATAAACAGGTATCTTTCACCATAACCGACTTAAAGTCATCTTAGAGTAACCTTTTAGCAAAACGTGCCACGCCGCTTCTTAACCTTAAAAGCGCGGGTCTTCTTCTCTTACATACATTCCTCGGCCTAAGACCACAGAGATTAAAATCCCGTTCACCACAGAATACTTCAAATGTCTATGGTGCTAGGCGCGAGATTCAAACTACAAAATATCGCCTACATAACACATCGTACATTTGTGTCGGTACACGTACAAAAAATAAGAAAATATGCTGAGAAAATTTTCCGCCGGGATATTACCCAAAAAAAGAAAAAAAAAAGAAGTTCTCAAACTGTTTATTCGAATAAAACATTCGTATACGGAAATTTTTCCGCATACCATTCAAGAATTAAGATTGACGTTCTTATTCGAATTTAATTCGTATGCTACTGAAATCCGAATAATTTCAAGAATTGAGTCTCAGGCATACTTTGCTATATCTCGACTGTACTACGCGTATGACAAATAATTTGTAATTCCACAGAATAGTGAAATTTCTTGTCCATTCACAAGGAGATTTATTATATGTCCATTTTTTAAATTATTTTCCACTTTCAGCATAAACAATAAATGAATAAACCATAGACTACTGGAATAAACACGAGTTCGAAATCTTTTTGTGGTTATATACGGTTTAAAACCACAGAAATACAACCCATACTTCTGGTACGGCATAGACAAAATAAATTATATTTTATATTATTTCTCTATGTGGTACGGTTTTGCAAGTCGAAAACCACAAGCTCCGATACTAGGTATACCGTAGTATATGTGGTATATCAAGAAAAAATCGCCTAATGTGTCCCACCGTCGCCACCGAATACTCGTAGAGTAGTATTCACCTTTCCCATTATTCGACTATTTTGCGGTAATAATGCGCGGACACTTTTGGCACGAACCCCACTCCGTTCAAATCTAGTGATAAATCGACCTCTCTCCTACTTGTCATTTGTCACAATAAAAACAAAAATCACTAATATTGTTTTGGTTTGTTGATTGTTTATTCTTTGCTTTGTTGTGTTTTGTTCGCTGTTTTATAATTTCTGAACTATATTCCTTTTATCATCTTTGATTGAACTCTATTTATTTAGTTTTAGTTTAAGTATGCGTTGTTGTGTTCCTAATTGTCCTAATTCGTCAAAAAGAGTTACAAGCGTATCACTTTTTTCGTTTCCTAAGTCGAATGTTCGAAATAGTTGGATTGAAGTGATAAAATTAGATCCTCAGTCAATCAATAACTCAACCAGGGTAAGTACTCAGTATCATGATAATTCAAAAATATAATATTAATATTTTTTAGGTATGCATAAGACACTTCACTGAAGATGATATTTATAGGTTTGCCACAAGATGCAAATTAAAACCTAAAAGAGTACCATCCATCGACCTTTCTTGTGTTCGACAAGTTGTTGAAAATGCTGATGAACATCAGGCTGACACAGAGCAAAGCCAATTGGAAGAAAGTAGATCCAACAGACCAGCAAAAAAAATAAGGACACACTTTAGAGTGATAAAATCAAGATTTTATGTCGAAAATTTCATGTATAATGATAAAAAGATATTTTATTATAGTGGAATACAAACTTATAAGTTATTAACTGCTTTGTTTAGATTTGTGTTTAAATCTGAAAAAGAATGTACAACTGGCGTGGTCCATCAGAAAGGTAATATTTTGAGAAAGAAACATACACTAACTCCATTAAATGAAATGTTTTTAACATTGATGAAATTACGACGGAATTTTGACTATGAAACATTGTCAGATATGTTCCTAATATCAAAATCAGCTGTAGGAAGGATATTTCTAACATGGATCAACTTATTATATTTAAAATTATCTGACATGAATATATTTCCACATAGAAGTATAATATTATCTCATGAACCTCCAAATTTTCTTGAAAATTACCCAAATGTTATAGGCAGTCTCGATTGTACAGAATTTAATATACAAACACCATCATCTTTGATCAGACAATCACAGTGCTACTCCCACTATAAAGGAACTAATACTTTAAAAGGATTAATTATGATCAATCCAATTGGAGCCATAATATTTGTATCAACGTTATATACTGGTAAAAATTGAATGTTAAAAGTTATATTTTTCTTGTTTATTCTTCGATTACATACATATCAGACACATCCTGGAATTAACAGTATACTTTTTTTAGGCTCAATATCAGACAAACAAATTATTAAGGATAGTGGACTTCTAGCTCTTTTAAAGCAAAAAATAGAAAATGGACAGTTGATGACTGGAGATAAAATACTGGCAGATAAGGGATTTGAAATTGAAAATATTTTAGATAATGTTGGAATAGACATCAATATTCCTACATTCAAAATAACTGGATTACAGTTTCAGCCACAAGATGTGGACTATATAAGAAAAATAGCACACGAAAGAGTTCACGTAGAGAGAGCCATAAGAAGGTTAAAAACATTTAAAATTTTATCAAACACAATACCGATTTCTTTATTAGGCTGTATAAACCAATTATACACTGTTTGTGCCTTACTTACAAATCTAATGCCTCCATTGAGAAAATAAACACATAATAAAATTTTAAAGTGATTTTTATTTATTACAAACTTAGATATACATTGTACATTTCTGTTAATTTATCAAACATTTCATAGCAAAATGCTTCATGGAAAGGTACCCGAACAACACAAATTTCGTTGTTTTTTTTTAAAGTATGTGCATAAGTCGCACCACTTTAATCCAGTTATTAACATTTGCCCTTGCACCTGATAATAATAATTATGTTTTTTATTTGGTACAAGTTCATTATCGTTTTCCTTCAAATGGAAATTTTTTTTGTTTCAATGCTTCTTTCAATGTCCCACTTTTTGAACCATAGGGACATTTAAATTCCACCAGTCCAATATCAGACTGTGTTACCACAATGCCATCTGGACTTTTTCCTAGATAGGGGGCATAGGGATGGATGATTAAACCACAGCAGTAACACTTATTTCTTGTTGTTTTTTCATATAGGTCTCTTGCATTTTTCTCCTCTTTTCTGCCATGCTCAAGAGATCTCACATGCCCCAAATCTTTCTCTACCCATAAATCATCGAAAAAATCTCTTCCAAAAGCTTTGGTTCTTTTACACAACATACCTTAAAAAAGCAGTGTATTAAAAATCTTTTTAAATCCAAAATATTCGTTTCTACTAACCAAAATTTGAAGAAGTAAATATAAATTTCCTACTCTGGTGCCACTCTTTATGAGTGCCCTGCAACCTTGTTTTAGCCTCTAGTGTTTTTGCATCATCCATTGTGAACTGAAGAAAACGATCCACATCTGGTAAAGGTAAACTTATTAAAATATTGGTAGTTGCAAGGTTTAAAATAGGCAGCTCCACAGGTAATTTATCATCAACTACATCTCTGGCTATGGCTTGAGTTTTAGTTTGAAGTGCTAAAACTGTCATGCTTTCATCTGTAAATAATATATTAGAGAAAAGAAATCAAAATGTATAGTTTGAACTTACCAGTATCATTTGGATCAATTAAATATGACAAAGGTATAGTCTCATCAAGTTTTTTCAGAGTCTTTGTAAATTTAGTCTTTCTTGTTTTGACATACTACAAAGACTTTTTATTGTCGTTTTAGGCCTTAAAAGCTTATAGCTTATGGGATTTTTCTTCCTTGTTAATTTAGAGGGTTTTCCAAATGATACGTTAGTAACATTTTCTGGCATCACTTTAGTACCGCGCGGTATATTCCATTTCATTGGCATTGAAGTTGACGCCGTGGGTTCTAGCAACTGCTGCTCACCCCTTAATACTAGATCTTGTAAATAAAATGCCAATCCTATTAAATGATGGCATGACTGTGATAGCCTACAATATGCACAATAAATTAATTACATTTAGTTTAATAAATAAAATAACTCACCCCACTTCACAAGAACAGTGACATTCCACAACTGTTAACGTTGGTTCTGTTTTAAAACACATCGAAAGTGTGTGAGGTTTTTGATTTTTTTTCTGGCTATGGTACGATTTGGCTTTTAAAACCAAATCGTGTTCTTGAAACCATAAATCGTGTAAGTAGCCTTCCAAAAAAAATTTATATCCTAAAATGAAAAATATATATTGAATAGATGAGGCTTCTTGATGTAGATCCATAGTAAATTATGAAATCAAACAATTTTAATTTGTTAAATCTACATTATATTAAAACTTAAAGTGACGCATTTCGCTAACACAGCAGCTTTGTCAAAGGAATGAAGGTATAATGAGAACTTTTCAATTTATACAGTGCCTCAAAACTAAATTATATGGATATTTCACAATAAAATTATAATCTATTTACAAGGAAATAAAAAAGGGAATAGAATTTGTCTAAATATGGGATTAACTATAAAGTATTTAACAAGTTTACCTGTAAATTCATTAACAACTATTCCACAGGTACATTTCTAGGTAAAAAGGTTTAATAAGAAAGAATTGTTAATATCAAGTTGGTCGTTAAGAAGATTATCTGAATATTTGTTTTTATTTAGACAAATTCTTTTTTCTTTTATTTCCATGTAAATAGATTTTATTGTTAATGTCCGTATAATTTAGTATTAAGGCACTGTATAAATTAAAAATTTCTCATTATACCTCCATTCGTTTGACAAAGCTACTGTGTTAGCGAAACGCGTCACTTTAAGTTTTAATATAATGTAGATTTAACAAATTAAAATTGTTTGATTTCATAATTTGAAAAATATATACTTATACCACTTAACAGAGAATAGCAATAAACTTAGCTTACCTCTAGAATTTTGATTACTCAAAACACCATGTTTTTTAAAAAAATCTTTAGCGATGTCTATAGTAAAATCACTAAGTAATCTAATGTCCTTACTCCACATCTTTAAATTCTCACAATAAACAATTAACCAACGATATAAACACAAACAACACCAACAACAAATGAATAACAAATGTCATTTCTAGACATTAGACATTTCCGACAAGTCACAATAACCAACCCTAAAAGGGAGAAAGGGAAATAGGGGAGGTGCGCACGCATTATGACCGGGCACTCTTTAATAATGGGAAAGGTGAATTCGGTGATGTGTCCATCCCACTCGAGTTTGTGCACAAGACAATACTCGAAATGATTCCAGAACGGTTCCTAAATAACAGTTGGAACAAACCTATAATTAAATAATTATGTCAATTTATTGTTAACCCTAATCAGCGACAAGTCTCCCTAATACCCCTAATATTTCTAAACGGATTGTATATTTTACAAAACATACCCGTAGTTTCTTTATACAATGGCTAAAAAAGGCATTGATGTCAATTTTCAGTCTAAAATCAGCAGAAATGATCGCTTTGCTCAAATGTCTCAACAGGAAAAATTAATAGAGCAAAAGAAAAGAGAAATTCAAGCAAAACTTGAAGCTAAGGAGAAAGTTATTAAAGTGGATAATAAATCAAAAACAGATAATACAACTAAACAAAATACCAAGAGGTAAAGTTCTTATTACTTACTCAAATACATACTGTTAATTAGTTCCAACCTTCAACCAATAACTATTTTTAAAGTTTTAATTACATCAAACAAGTGGCAGACTCAGTATCATCACTGCAATAGCATAATATCATTTATCCTGTATAAAAAGGTATAGTTTTTGATTCACTTTTCAGCTCAGAGTTGAATGTTAGTGGCCAGAAGGAAGTTAAAAATATATTCTCAAATGATGGATCATTTCTCAATCAATTCAGACAAATGAAAGAAACCAAAAAATTGGATTCTAAATTCAAGTCACTCAACAGATCTAAAGGACGACATGATAAACTTTCAAAGTAAGTTAATGATATTATAATTTATATTTTACTTTAATGCTGTTTTACTGAGATAATTTAATTTGATCATATCATTAGTAACAAGGTAATGTGTGCCATAGTTGTAAGTTGTATTTGTAAAATACAATTTCAAAATTTTGACTGTAATGAGTTGATTCTGATGATACTTGGTATCCAATTTGAGACCAACCTTTGGACGTTCAGTAATAAGTCTTCCTGATATTGGTAAGAGCTAAGTGCTCTCAAAGATACTTGGTTATCTAAAAATATTTTAATTGTTTCATGAGGGAGGTTGGTTTCCTCCAATAGTATTTCTGCCTGTCATATAGTTACATAAGACTGTAAATAGGTTGACATATTTGTATGTATGCATCGAGGTATGCATGTTCTTGAGGTGAATGACTGCTTCATTTATGCAGTTCCTAAGGATATTCTTGTCTCATAGTTCCTTTAATACCATCTCGTGAATGAATTTTAAGATATCCATATGCTTCAGTTTACGCAAGTCTTCCTCTTCTTTGTATCAACATCAACTGAGTCCTTGATACAAAAAATTCTGCATTATTTCAAGAGATTTTAAACTGCACAATTTAAAATTATTTTTTTACAGCCATACATCTGTGATGGTCTTCTAGTATCACAATTCCGTAGACCATCTTCCATATCTAAGAAACTTTATACAGGGCGATTCTAAACTCAAATACATCAGTTTCACAATTTTGTTAAATGGATTGTCCCATTTAAAAAAGTGTAACTTTGATTTGGCACGGCGTTATAGATTACGTTGCACAATTGTGGCTAATTTTAAAATATGTGCCTTTTGACTGACTACAATCAGTCAAAATGTTATTTGAATATCTGAGGATTTATAATAGACAGGAGTTATGAGGCAAACAAACTTTATTTCAAATAAACAAATAACAAGTTATTCACTAAAAAAAACTAAATTTTACCCTGCTTTAAATAACTGCAAGTGAAGAGTAAAGAGAACCTAAATAATTTTTGTTCTATAAATATAAAAACTTGTAATTAACAACAGAAAACACACATTCTGATTATTTGACAAAAAATATATATCGGAGTTGCAAGATCTGCTTTCATATTATGATGTTTTTTGGAGATACGAGGTTTGTGTCTTCTTTCGATTTTCGTAGTTACAAGGTTTTCTAAGTACCGTCACCATGGTCGGAGTTAGGAGCTTTTCTATTTCTGGAATTAATGCTTTACAAATAGAATTGGAGTTATGAGATTTTCGAGTAGCGTTCGCTCAGTGCAGTTCTTCTGATTCTAGATTATTGGTTCTCACATAATTTCTTGTACATGCATATATGTATGCTTTCAATATTATCCCTTAGTTTTTTGTCGACTCCTATTCTTCTTAAGCTATTCCAAATTGCTGTCCTATGTACGCTATCAAATGCTTTATCTAGATCGATGAACTCAACATAAACATTATTACTATTGTATTTTTTTTTCAATCACCTGTTTGATAGCAAAGACCTTGCACTTTTGCAATAAAGCTGATAATGAAGACTTGAAATGAGAAAAGGAAATTTTTTAACCATTTTGTTGATCTACCAACATTTGTCACATTTGATGATAAAAGTAATTTTCAAATTATTATAAAAAATTTTCATCTTGTTAATAAAATGTAATAGGGCATGTGAAAGAGAATAGCGGAGAATCATGGTATAATTTTATTTAATATTCGCGAATGATACGACGCAATTGTCCATAACAATTACCGAATTTGGCGGAATATTAGGCAAAAGCTGTTCGTCAAACAATCTTTCAAATAAATCGGATGTCATATAGCAGAGCCACTTGCAAATAAATCGATGAAACCTATTCCAATAATTGTCGAATAATTGTCGAGAATTTGTCGTGAACGTAAAAAATTTGTCGCGCTCTTAGTTTTTTTTATAAGGGGTGGCTCTGCTAACTTAATATTAAGTTAGCAGTGCCACCCATAAATAAATATTAAAATGCATCAAAATTATTACGAATAATTGTCGAGTAATTGTCGAAATCCATCTGACGTAAAAAAAACGCAAAAAATCTATTCCGTCTAGCATATATATACGTTTTTCTTGGAAATTCCTGGTTTTTGTAGGAATTTCGTATTTTTGGCAACAGCGCATGAGTATATTGATATTTTACGTGTTTTCCATATCATTATTGACGATTATAAATTTTTTTAAGCAGCTTCCTATTTTCCAGAAGCAAAAAAATTATGTTTCAAAGCTGAATGATAGAACATTAAGTAGTACACTTATGTAACTTTGTTGATTTATTATTTTTTCAATAACAATTTATCTGAACAATTGTCAAATGACCAAAACGTGTTTGTCGTGGGGTTTTAACGAGGGTTTTCTCCTATATATGCACCGTGTAATGTAATGAAAGAAATTTTCCGATTTCTCAGTAATACCCACTTGTAATTTGGTTAAATATGATTTTTTCCATCCAGAATTGTACTGAACAATTGTCGAATAACCTAAATGTAATTGTCGTGAGCACAGAACAAATGTCGCGCTCTTAATTTTTTTTATAGGGGGTGGCTCTGCTAACTTAATATTAAGTTAGCAGTGCCACCCATAAATAAATATTAAAATGCATCAAAATTATTACGAATAATTGTCGAGTAATTGTCGAAATCCATCTGACGTAAAAAAAACGCAAAAAATCTATTCCGTCTAGCATATATATACGTTTTTCTTGGAAATTCCTGGTTTTTGTAGGAATTTCGTATTTTTGGCAACAGCGCATGAGTATATTGATATTTTACGTGTTTTCCATATCATTATTGACGATTATAAATTTTTTTAAGCAGCTTCCTATTTTCCAGAAGCAAAAAAATTATGTTTCAAAGCTGAATGATAGAACATTAAGTAGTACACTTATGTAACTTTGTTGATTTATTATTTTTTCAATAACAATTTATCTGAACAATTGTCAAATGACCAAAACGTGTTTGTCGTGGGGTTTTAACGAGGGTTTTCTCCTATATATGCACCGTGTAATGTAATGAAAGAAATTTTCCGATTTCTCAGTAATACCCACTTGTAATTTGGTTAAATATGATTTTTTCCATCCAGAATTGTACTGAACAATTGTCGAATAACCTAAATGTAATTGTCGTGAGCACAGAACAAATGTCGCGCTCTTAATTTTTTTTATAGGGGGTGGCTCTGCTAACTTAATATTAAGTTAGCAGTGCCACCCATAAATAAATATAAAAATGCATCAAAATTATTACAAATAATAATTGTCGAGTAATTGTCGAAATCCATCTGACGTAAAAAAAACGCAAAAAATCTATTCCGTCTAGCATATATATACAGTGTTTCCGCGTAAGTTGGCTACACATGGAAAACTTTTTTATTATTGGTTTTAGGAAAAAAAGTTATTCTTCATAAAAAGCTCTGCATTATCTAAAACCTGAAATGCAATCATTAGATATTTCTTATTTTGAGCCGTATACGAGGTTTGTCAAAAAATATTAATCTAAATTGGAAGTTATATCCAAATATGCAATTACAGCTATTTAACATGAAAATTAAGATTTGGTGATTATTTAAGTTTTACATTATAAAGTATTTGTAATCGTAAGTAATCACCAAATCTTAATTTTTATGCTAAATAGCTGTAATTGCATATTTGGATATAACTTCCAATTTTAAACAACTTTACTTCTTACAATTTTTCTGTATTGTGAAAAACAAAGGTACTTTACTCTTGAGTGAGATTAATATTTTTTGACAAACCTCGTATACGGCTCAAAATAAGAAATATCTAATGATTGCATTTTTATGAGGAATAACTTTTTTTCCTAAAACCAATAATAAAAAAGTTTTCCATATGTAGCCAACTTACGCGGACAAACTGTATATACCTTTTTCTTGGAAATTCCATATCATTATCGACGAATACAATTTTTTTTCAAGCAACTTCCTATTTTTCAAAAGCAAAAAAATTATGTTTCAAAGCTGAATGATAGACTTATATGTAACTTTGTTGATTTATTTTTTTTCAATAAGAATTTATCTGAAAAATTGTCAAATGACCAAAACGTGTTTGTCGTGGGGTATTTGAATTTTTTGAAGCAAAAAACTAAGTAATTGGTGAAATTGGATGAAAAAAATATTCCGATTTCTCAATAATATACCCAGGAAACTTGGTTAATTATTGTTTTTCCCACGATCGTGCGATTTAAACTTTCCCGCACGCATTTTATTTTTGAAAGTGTCACTCTCCCGCACTAGTGCGAGAAAGTAAAATTATGCAAATTTTGACCTTATTAGATAGATTTTTACTTCGGAAGTTATAATCAAAACTGTGGAGATTCGCCGATATTCATCAGTGATGTAGATATTTGAATAGAAACCCTGGATAAAACTTGTTTTATTTATATTTTACAAAATATAAGAATTTCTGGATAGACTTTTCTATTTGGTGGGCAACTTTCTCCTTTTTCTTTGAGGTCATCATATTGGATCCAACACGTTCCCCTTCGGCAGAACGCCGTATAATGACCTGGAATAGGAGTCCTAGTTTGTATCTTGGATCCAGTAAAATTTATCAATCCTATAAGTTCGTATTTTTCATTTGTTTTTCCATCCGTGAATGAATTTGTTATCGAATCTATAGTTATTGGTTCCTCTTGTCCATATATTTCGAACAAAACGATATTTCCTGAAATATAACATTAACAAAATGATGTATTCCAAACGGCTGAATAAATAAACAAAAAATTTGAATTCAAAAGAGGGTGGAGACTTTCTGAAGCTTACTTCTTGCTTATATTGGCCCTGAAAATTGTTAATATCTGTCACCAGCGAAAATGTTCGAATATCATGAATTTTTTTGTCCCGTCTTTTTTTATGTAGGCAAGTATCTTTATCTTTTCTAAACAAGAAATCTTATTTCGTGAAATGAAAAACGTCAGATTAATGACATTGTCATAGCTTCGGTTTCCGGAAATTATCACAGGAACGAAAGAAATATGACTGAACTTTTTCAGTTGGGATGAATAAACGGTATACAAAAACACCGCACCACTTTGTGGCCTCACTCAGCCCGGTATTTTTTTAAGCAAGTCATAACTATTTTCGAACTAGATATAGTTAATTTCATCAAAATTTTAGAAAAAGAGTTTGGATAATTTTTAACAAGTATGTTTCCCTATTTTTGTTTAATTGCAGTGGTAGAAGTGAGGTCTGATAGATATATTCATGAAGGGACCTTGAATGCAAAATTTCAAGTTTTTAAAGTCATTATTGCAAAACAAATCAATTCATATCAAAATTTCGAGTAAGCTTTTGGAATAATTTCTTATCAAACTTAATTGCTCTAAAGTGGAAAAAAGTTAATTAACTAACCTATATCCAATGAAACTGATTGTGATGTTTCGTGGTGGTTTCTACATTTTTTGTCGTTGGTTATGATTCCTTCTATAAAGCTTCCTAAGTTCTCCTTTGATAATTTCGCATGCAAGCCGTAAGTTGGGTATTCAATTCTTCGAAAACACCCATTTTTACAGTTTCGGATTTCCACAAAACTGGGAAACTGTTTGAAAATTTTTGCTGCAAGAGAACTCACGCTGGTGGTACAGTTAATTTCTCGTGTTGGTGTATTTTCTTTGAAATCTTCCCCAAATAATATACATATTATTTCGGCCCTTTTCTTATATGTCGTTTGTCTGACACCGTTCTCCATTGTATCACACACAAGGTGAAAAAAATTATTTTCATTTTTATTTAAATTGATGAAATTTCTTATGTTTCTATTATCGCCAAATGCCGCTAGTAATATTTGGAAAATACTGTCGAACGCACAAGTATTTGTGAGCGACACTTCTGATTTTCCCAATTTAATTAGTCGTAAAGATGACACGGTTCCATTTTTTAAACATGGCAATTTACCGTATCTTTTGTACGACATTGCGTCGAGAAACTCCACAGTATTTTTATTCAAATATCTGGATTTTTTAGAAATTTTCGGTGAGCCACCCTTTCCTCTCCAATTATCAATTTTTTGAGTTGCGAGTCTGTCGTCTTTCCTTGAGTTGTAAAAGCATTCGGGGCAAAATATTATTTTATCTTCCTCTTCTTTATTATATTTTGTACAATTTAAACAAATTGCAGCTTTACAAATTGCACACACTCGAGCATTGTAGGAGTTTCCTTTGCAATATTCGCAAACAAATACTCGTTTGAATACATTTACTTCTGACGACAAGTCCTGAAAAGGTTGTCTCTCCGTAGATTCGTCTTCTATTTCCCTTTTATTATTGGAATCAGATGTTTTTTTGTCGAAACTTTCATCATAAATTTCATTTTTTGTGGAAGAAATGGGGGGGGACAAATGATCATGATCATCAAATATATCGGACAGTCGACTGTCATGAAATGTTTGACAATTTCAGAAGCAGTTGTGGTGTTAACTGAACTGACGGGAAAATCTGCGGAAAATTCCTTCTCGATTTCAAAACGATTCAGAGAGACGTCACTTGAAACATCAATTTTCATTTTCCTTTGTGATTTTTTCAATATTGGTTTTATATCTATAATATTCGTAGCTGAATGTACATTTTCATTCGATTTAGTTTCGAATATTTTCAACTTTCCGTCATTGTATTCGAGAAATGTTCTCACTGCGACATCTACTCGTAATATGCGATTGCAGAGAACATGATTCTTTATTATGTTGAATTCAGCTTCCACAGGAGCACTACTGGCAGGTATTCGCTCATAGCCAAAATCATCCCAGCAAATGCAACTCCAAAGGGGTATTGTTGCCATTTTTTTTATTAGACGATCGGCGAAGACGGGAAAATATCTGGGGTTGAAATCATCTCCGTCTTCGCACTCCAGTTTTCTCTCAACTCCTTTCCTTATATCAATACCCCATTGTTGCCATAGGTTCCCAACCAGATCTGATTTTTCGTTTCCTTCCTCATCATTTTCTTCTTCATCTGTTGATTCTTCGAAATTCACTTCTTTTTCGGAGTCTTCGATTGTTTTATCTATGATTTCCCCAACTTCTTCTTGGCAAGTATTGCTATTCATCAGAGAAACAATAACATCAAGAGATTCCTTCAAAGAAATTGCACCTACACCCGCTTTTTCAAACAAAGAAATTGTCAATAGTGCGGTAATAACACGCTTGGCAGAGTCTCTGTCACGACATAAAATGAGTTGTCCAATCGCACACAAGTAGAATTTTTTTTTCCATTTTTCTTTGCATTCTTTCTTGAAGAAATTTACCCAGCTCTTGATAAAATGTGCTACATCTGTTCTTATGTAAGTTTTTGGGACGTCCGATATTCCAGAATTGTAACACCTATTTGTGTAATCCATTATATCGTTGAGTGAAAAATACAAGATAATATAAACAAATATAAATAAAATTGTGGCTGGAGCTGCTCCTAGTAGATGGATGCTTGGCCTCCATGGTTGGAAGATGATCCCAGCCGGTAGAAAATATAATCAATCGGTCAAAAAATCAACAACCGACAGAAAATATTCCCCACCGGTTTACAGGATGTTTTCTACCGGCTGCACCCTGCTAGAAGTTTGTCTTTACTAGCAAAGTGCAGAAATAAAAATATACAATCAGGAACAAATTCAAAATCAACAATTATAAAACATTATATGTGAAATATCAACAAAAAATTAACAATGTACATTTAATACAATATTTTAACCAAAAATATCAAACACAAATTACACAGCATAATATATTTTAAAATTAACATATTAACACCCCAATATCACCACTACTTCACCAACCCCTACCACACTCAAGCTTGAGCATGCAAATATTAAACCCATGCAGATAAGAAAATAAACATGCAAATAATATGTACTTTACCAAATAATATAAGCCTTATAATGAATTAGAATGGAAATTTTGATTGATTAATAGTAGGTACTGGAAAAAAATCTGGAGCTCCAAATTGAAAAAGTCAAAGATAACTTTTGTAACCTGAAAAATCCTTTCCTGAAAGAAATTCTGGAACAAAAAATTAAATTAATGATAAAAAAAATTATCTAAAATTTTTGATTATTTTTGAGATAGGCCTATGAGCAAGTTTAAATATATCGTTATATTACAAATAAATTCTGAAGAGTATATCCATCGCTGGTAAAATTTCTAGAACAGAAAATCAAAAAAAATTAAAAAATTCAACAAAAATCCGATGGAATCTTGAAGCCTGTAAAAGAGTGTTAGTGTGCTGAAAAGAAGCGCTGAAAAAAATTAAATTAAATTATATTCATGAAAAAAAAGTATCAAAATTTTTTATAATTTTGGAAATAGGCCTATCAGCAAGTTTGAATATATCGATATATTCCAAATAAATTCTGAAGAGCATATCCATCGCTGGTAAAATTTCTAGAACAGAAAATCAAACAAAATTAAAAAATTCAACAAAAATCCGTTGGAATCTTGAAACCTGTAAGAGAGTGTTAGTGTGCTGAAAAGGAAGCGCTGAAAAAAATTGTTAGTAGTTAGTCAGAACCTGCCAAGTAGCCATTTTGCATGTAACAGCTTTGGCTTCTACGATATTTTGATAGCCCATACTGGGCAACAATTTCCCCAACTTGTTAATCCATACCCATTCAACAAACGGAAAACACTTAAGCGCACTCGCCCCATCTGGATGACCGCCCGCTTTGCAAACGAGACTGACCGACAACCTAGTGAACGAGCACTTTCCCACAGTGTGGTACTGCGTGCATCCGTGAAGGAAAAAGTCAATCGTAAGCACACAAGTGGCTACATGTGGCGTCCTTGACAAGTAAAATAAAATGCTTACCAATGTCTGTTTGAAAAAAGAACCAACTTGTGAAAGGAAGGCAGGACAATATTTAGAAAAATGAGGAACAACATAGCTTACCTATGTCTTTTGAGAAAATAAGCAATTCCTAAGAGAATGGGAGGACAATATTTAGAAAAATGAGGAACGACATAGCTTACCTATGTCTTTTGAGAAAATAAGCAATTCATAAGAGAATGGGAAGACAATATTTAGAAAAATGAGGAACAACATAGCTTACCTATGTCTTTTGAGAAAATAAACACCTTGTTAAACAAAGGGAGGACAATATTTAGGAAAATGAGGAACGTCATAGTTTACCTATTGTTAGTTGTTAGTCAGAATCTGTCAAGTAGTCACTTTGCATGTATCAGCTTTGGCTTCTACGATATTTTGATAGCCCATACTGGGCAACAATTTCCCCAACTTGTTCATCCATACCCATTCAACAAACGGAAAACACTTAAGCGCACTCGCCCCATCTGGCTGACTGCCCGCTTTGCAAACGAGACTGACGGACAACCTAGGGAACGAGCACTTTCCCACAGTGTGGTACTACGTGCATCCGTGAAGGAAAAAGTCAATCGGAAGCAACCTAGTGATTACATGTAGTGTCCTTGACATGTAAAATAAAAAGCTTGCCAATGTCTGTTGAAAAATAACCACCTCTTAAAAGAAATGGAGGACAATACTTAGGAAAATGAGGAACGACATAGCTTACCTATGTCTTTTGAAAAATAACCACCTCGTAAAAGAAATGGAGGACAATACTTAGGAAAATGAGGAACGACATAGCTTACCTATGTCTTTTGAAAAATAACCACCTCGTAAAAGAAATGGAGGACAATACTTAGGAAAATGAGGAACGACATAGCTTACCTATGTCTTTTGAAAAATAACCACCTCGTAAAAGAAATGGAGGACAATATCTAGAAAAATGAGGAGCGACATAGCTTACTTAGGTATGTATTTTGAAAAGTTAAGCAATTAAGGCTGAAAGTTACCTTGCGTAGATGGAAGTTTGTCCCCCATGGCTGGAAGATGACCCCAGCCAGTAGAAAATATAATCAATCGGTCAAAAAGTCTAAAACCGATGGAAAATATTCCCCACCGGCTCATAGGATGTTTTCCATTGGCTAAACCCTACCAGAAGTTTGTCTTTACCTGCTAAGTGTAGGAATGAAAATGTACAAACATGAACACATGAATTCAGGAATTATAAAAACGGTATGTCAAATATTACCAAAATATTTACATTTTCAATAATGCTTTCACCAAAAGGTATACTAACCTATGTCTTTTGGAAAAAGGCATATAAAGAAGTTATAAAAATTGGGAAAAGATGGAAAACAATATAGCTTACTCGTGTCTTTTGAAAATTAAGTGCATAAACAGTTTTAAATTCTAATACATAATTTGTAACAATATTCCAAGTTCATATAAGTTAATAATCATGAGTAGGCAATTATTATTCTATCGAAGTGTTCTAAACTATTTCAAAATCAAATAAGTACCTATATCAGTTTGCTGATAAATTATAAATCGGTTAATATTATTGTATAAAAATTATTTGTAAAAGATCCATAACATTTTAAATACAGTGTATTTATTTATTGCTAGTAGTAGTGAGAAATAAAGAAAGGATAATATTTTGGGAAATATAGGAAACAACATAGATCTCCTATGTCTTTGGAAATAAATCAATACAGAATGGATTTTATAAAATAAGTAACCAATTGTACAATAACTAAAAAGTATATAACTTACTGTATCAAAGATTATTCTTAACTATTTCAAAATCTAATAAGCGAGTACTCAGATTATTGATGAATTTTATATCAGTTAAACTTTTTGTATAAAAATTATTTGTAAAAGATCCAAAATATTTTAAATACAGTGTATTTATTTTTTGCTAGTAATAGTGAGAAATAAAGAAAGGAAAATATTTTGGAAAACATATAGGAACCAACATAGATCTTCTATGTCTTTGGAAAAAAATATTTTGAAAATAAATCAATACAGAATGGATTTTATAAAATAAGTAACCAACTGTACAATAACTAAAAAGTATATAACTTACTGTATCAAAGATTATTCTTAACTATTTCAAAATCTAATAAGAGAGTACTCAGATTATTGATGAATTTTATATCAGTTAAACTTTTTGTATAAAAATTATTTGTAAAAGATCCAAAATATTTTAAATACAGTGTGTATATTTATTGCTAGTAGTAGTGAGAAATAAAGAAAGGATAATATTTTGGGAAATATAGGAAACAACATAGATCTCCTATGTCTTTGGAAATAAATCAATACAGAATGGATTTTATAAAATAAGTAACCAATTGTACAATAACTAAAAAGTATATAACTTACTGTATCAAAGATTATTCTTAACTATTTCAAAATCTAATAAGCGAGTACTCAGATTATTGATGAATTTTATATCAGTTAAACTTTTTGTATAAAAATTATTTGTAAAAGATCCAAAATATTTTAAATACAGTGTATTTATTTATTGCTAGTAATAGTGAGAAATAAAGAAAGGAAAATATTTTGGAAAACATATAGGAACCAACATAGATCTTCTATGTCTTTGGAAAAAAATATTTTGAAAATAAATCAATACAGAATGGATTTTATAAAATAAGTAACCAATTGTACAATAACTAAAAAGTATATAACTTACTGTATCAAAGATTATTCTTAACTATTTCAAAATCTAATAAGCGAGTACTCAGATTATTGATGAATTTTATATCAGTTAAACTTTTTGTATAAAAATTATTTGTAAAAGATCCAAAATATTTTGGAAAACATATAGGAACCAACATAGATCTTCTATGTCTTTGGAAAAAAATATTTTGAAAATAAATCAATACAGAATGGATTTTATAAAATAAGTAACCAATTGTACAATAACTAAAAAGTATATAACTTACTGTATCAAAGATTATTCTTAACTATTTCAAAATCTAATAAGAGAGTACTCAGATTATTGATGAATTTTATATCAGTTAAACTTTTTGTATAAAAATTATTTGTAAAAGATCCAAAATATTTTAAATACAGTGTGTATATTTATTTATTGCTCGTACTTATAGTGGTAGTGAGAAATGAAGAGAGGATAATATTTTGGGAAAATACAACAAACAACATAGGTATCCTATGTCTTTGGAAATAAATAAATACAGACTATATTTTATAAAATAAGTAACCGACAATACGATAACTAAAAATATTCGAAAAGTATATAACTTACTCTATTTATGAATGTCTTAAACCATTTTAAAATCCAATTTGTTGATAAATTAAGAATCGGTTGAAATTTTTGTATGAAAATTATTTGTAAAAGTTCCATGATATTATAAAAACCTTTAAATACACTCTATTCATATATTGCTAGTAGATCTAGTAAAGAAAGGGTAATATATACGGGTAAAATATACAAAGCAACATAGATACTTATGTCTTTTGAAAAAAAAATGGAAAATGAATAAATAGAGTATATATGTAGTGCTAGTAACTACCAAATAATAAAATACTGACTTACCTTATATAAAAAATTATAATCCTTGGAAATCATGACTAAATATTCGAACTGCACTTAGGTACACTATCGAAAAGTTCGAAGACACACACAGTTTCACTACCGAAAATAATTTCGAACAAAGGTACACTCCCGAAAATTCGAAAACACACTTATATTCCCGTAAATTAATAAAATACACTCCCGACACGACCGTCCGATTTAAAAATTCATTCGTTACTGAAAGCAATAAGATATTCATTAGTCACTCTATTACACATAAACAAGTATTTGTCATCGATGTGAATTCAATATACACTGGCCGCCCCATTTAAGAATATAAATATATATTATTTTAAAAAACGTTTTCTATTATTTTTGATATTTTCAATATACAGGGAAAGTAGAAAAGTTCTAAAAAAAATTCTTAAATCAATTTTTTTAGGATATTCTAAGAATTTACAAGAAAATAGTTATTGTGAATTCTATTTTCAGTATAATTTTGGCAGGCAGTGTATATATCGACACAATTAACATGTATTAGAACGTGTATTTTACCTTCATATTTTTCTGCGATTAACGGAAAGAAGAAGAGACTAAGGAATATCTATTAACTTCTTCTTTTTCTTTAACAGGGGATAATTTACCTGGATTATACAGGAGAAATATTTTATTGTAGTATTGATGTATGTGTTCGAGAGGATATTTTACTTTAATTTGTTTCCCTGATTCACAAAATGAAGAAGCACTAAGGGATTTTGTTTAATTTCTTTTTTTATTCTCTCAAGAATGTATAAAATGATGGCTTGTTGTGTGCTGATTTTTAAAAAAATATGTAAAGACAAGGTAAGTGAAGTACATGGATAAAAGTGTAACGCGCAAAATACCCTCTTGGGCTCCCCGACTAATGTGTGAATCAAAAACCAGAAGTATTCTGTTAAAGCATTCAGCATTACACAAATAATTGTTCAATATGACTGTATGCTTGGTTGCATATACCAAAATCTTTTATTAATAGAAAATCGTTCATTAATAGGGGTCATTAATGAATCATTTTTAGTACATTATAATTCTTGATAACCACAACTGTGTGTATGGTTGCCTTCTACTTCACTTCTAATTAACATCATAACACTATACAAGAATAAAATTATTCTATAATATTGTACTCATTACCCGGAAGAACTAAATATGTTTTTCATAGCCGCCCATATCTTTACTCGACAATGAAAATGGGAACATTTATTTGGATATACTGTGAACAACCATTAATTTATCGTCATTACAGAAGACGATCTTAGAGACGTTGAATTAACATTTTTATTCTTTGCCTCAATTTTTCCATGCGAATTTTCCAAATCGATGGATTCACAGAAGTGACCTCTGGTTCTTCAGACCTTGGTTCGTTTGAATTTTACTTTTGAAATATCTGAAATAACGCTATCTACAAAATTTTATAAATATCATGCTTTTAGTTTTAAAGATGCTTACTTGATCCATACTTTATGCCAACCCTGTATTATTAATAAAAATAATCGATCTTTTTTTTTCTGAGCCCGTCTGTCAAGTCTCCGATAGACTGCAGCCTAATGCTTATTGTCTTTTTGCTCGTGCTTTCTCATTGCACACTTTGACATTTAATCGAAAATCATCTGTCAGTGTCACACTTCTCCCTATTACGGCTCGATAATAGTTTTCTTGCAATTTATTCATAACAAATTATGGAAGATATTCAATGCACGCCACATGAAATTCAAGAGAAGTTGGCGATAACATTTTGTATGCACCACGTCAGTAAAGTGTCTTTATCGAACTCGCCTGTTAGTCGCCTCATAATTTCAGACTCGTCCGATAAAGACTCACTTTACTGCCTTGTAAATAACGATTATTTCTATGCTCACAAAAAATATATAGAATCGTTGAGTGAAAAATACTCAACGATTATATTAAAATCCCCCGAGAGTATCAGAGCACATGCATTCTCAAGTGCTTTCGACTCGTCGATAGTCTGTGAATTGAATATAAGTATATGAGTTTCTTATTCATTTCAAATTATTTATTTCTTACCACTTCTCGAGGAAATTCCATTCCACATCTTATTGTACCTAATAGCCATTTACTAATCGACACCATGTCATGGGATTCTGAAAATTGGGATGTTACTGAAAATTGTTGATTTCCACAATATGCCACTGCGTTGTACAAAAAAATGTGTTTGGAAACACTTCCATCAACATGAATGATTTTCTTCGCAACTCCTCCAGTTGCATCTATACATAAATTTGTTTCGTATATTTTATTCATTTTGTTGAAAACACGAATTTGATGAGCTGAGGCGATCACGACATGAAACGGATCATACCCAATTTCACGAATTACATTTTGTCCAAAGGAACTTCTTTTCAAAATTGCAATTGCTCTGATTGGGTCTTGGTCCAGATACTGTGATCGAATGTATTCATGTTTTGCAACCCTCAAAACTTCTGCGTCATACAAGTGCGGTGGCTCCTTTGTTTCCCCCACATCCATCATTTCACCAGCTAATCTACATCTCCATTTAACTGTAGATTCGGTTTGCAGGTCTTTCGCGATTTTTTTTCTGAGATTTCCGCGTAGTTGGCGTTTTCCACAATCTCCTCTGCCTTCAGAAATTGAACATTCTATTTTTCGAATTGCTTTTTCCTGATCTGGAGGCAGTACCTTGCAAATGGCGATACTTCCACATTTGCAAAAACCTGAAAATTGTAATGCTTGTTCAATCAAATATAGTTTAATTAAATCATTTGTGGAATTTTCTGCGGGAGAAATGAATGAAATGACGGGTGTGAAAATATCGATAACCACAATATAGAAAATATTTTTTTGTATTCACTTCCTAAAAAGGCCCCTCCGCGATGAACGTGTGAACAAACATATTTCGATAGACACCTAGACGATGATGAAACAGTTTTGTTAAAATTCATAAATTCTAATTTTGTTATTATTGGACAGTTTTTAATTTGAGCATTAGTAGTGGTTGTTCTGAAAACAAATTAAAAGGTTTCAGTCTGAATTGAAGAAATTGATTATAAAAAAAGCTTTTTCGAAAACAAGCTTTTATTCAAAGTGCACTAAAAAATAAAAAAAATGTAATAAAATAATGGGTTCAATTTACTCCTCAAAGTTTACTTTATTCACTTGGGTGCAGTTGAATGAAAGCTTGTATTTTGAAATGTTCTTTTCTCACAGATCATATGATTCTTTGTAGTCATTCGTGAAACGCGTCATTTTATTGAATTAAAATTTTGAATGAAATTGGGCTATGATAACAAATCTCATCATCATCTTGTAGCCGCCATCTTTAATTCATGAATTTTGATTAGAAAATCATGATCTCCGACCCCTATACACCCAATTTCAATACAATAGGACCATAATCACAAAACTCATCCTCTACTTGAATAATATTTAAATTTTCCCAATGTCCGACCCCACAACGCCCTCGCCATTTTCTTATGTAACCCTGCCAAATTTCAAATCAATCGAACGATTAGAAGTGATTTGATTAAAGACTGACAGACACACAGACACCGAAACAGGTGAAACTTAATAGGTAAAAACTTGTAAAAATTGATAAACTCACCTTTGAAAATACCGAAGTCAGCTTTCCTGGTCAAATGATGGTTTTTAAAATGGAATCCATGGGTGAGTCTGTAATCATCAAAAATTTTTTTTTGATACAATTTGAGTCCATTTACTGGGTTGAAAAATCGTGATCCGGCGTTCACCAATTTTTCCTTTTTTTGTTTTTCTCGCACAAACTCTTTCGGTTAGGAGACTTTCAAATTTGGTCGTCTTAATGGAAAGAATGAAGTTGATAGAATTTGATTCGAAAGACAATTCGGGAGACAATTCAGGAGACAATTCAAGATTGTTTAAGGATACTTCCTTTTTGTCCTCATTATCCAGCGATGCTATGTCTGTGAGCAAACTTTTCAAATTGTATCGATTACCCACACACATGGAGTGAAGAGAGGTTGCCTTTATTTTATTGCCTAATTCATCTTCAATCACTTTCCAAATAGCTGCTGTTGCCCTCGCAATTTCGTTATTGAAAACAAGTTCATTTTTGTGTAGAAGTATAGTTTCGACCAAAGTGTCGCGAGGAACTAGGGGTCTCTTTCCAGGAACGAATTTTTTCATTTCTGAATGAATGTTGAAACACCAAGAGTTTTTCACCAAAGTTATAAATTGTTTTTAAACTTAAATAAAACTACCTACAAGATGATAACTAAACTACTAATTGTTTTTCACCAAAGTAATAAGAGTCACTAATTATTGTTTTTCACCAAATACGAATTACAATCGACTTAATCCTAATAGCACAACAAGACAGACAATACTTACGATTTAAGACTGGGTAGTGCGGTGATATTTTTCAGGATGACGCATGTCTCCCAACTGCCGCCCCATATTTTGAATAATTCAAAATTGAGATAAAAAAAACATGAAAAGAAACCGCATATCTTTATTTTCAAAATATAAATAATAATAAATAGCCTTAATTCTAATGCCCGGTTGCAAGAACGCTTATTAAAAATGATGAATGATTAACGGCTAATCAATGAAATAATAACTCGTTAATTCTTCAAATCAACCATCATTTACACAATCAAAATGCAACGGATAGGTACCTGCAATGATGAACAATTAATCGACCATTATTTTTTTCGTGAAATCGGGTTCCCATTGATGGTTCATAATTTTTTAATCAACCATCATATGATGAGAGATTTGATTAGCGTTCTTGCAACCGGGCATAAGTCTATTTAAAAAAGGGTATTACAAGGGGTATTATCAGCAATATTAAAAGCGGCGTGATATTGTGAAAAATATAAATCTTGTAAGATGATACCCTACCCTATTGGCAAAGATTACAGAAAACTATAAGATGTTTCACTCCAGGGCGGCTTGATTGAAGTTGCTGTCCGGAAGTGACGCCGCTCTCATAAATCATTTTTACGAATCGCCTTTGTTGTCAATAATTAGACCGGTAGGTACCAGAGAAGTTCGAAAAGATTATTTCATTTTAAGCTATACAAGGGTAATTTAAGAAATATATATTTAAATTGATAGGATTCTTTAGGTATAACAAAGGTTTTTGGATTTGAACTTTTCTACATCGCAATAATGTTTTCAACAATGTCCCTTGACGGTATACAATAGTATACATAACCCACTTAATTCATCCTTCTTTGTCGTGTAGGCTTTCAGTTTACACAAAATAGTTTCTTTGTTTACTAAATTATCAGCCGAATGGGCAAAATTTAGGCAGGTTTGACAAGAATGTTGTATTCGACATTTTTTTAACAAATACCCCGTAACATACACTAAAGCGTTTCCTTCTCTGCTTGATAGATTTCAGTAATCTGTTGTAAACACTTTTAAAGGCACATTTTTAGTTTCTGTTGGAAAAGTGAACTGTTATAGACATTCTTTTGTAAGTTCAAAACCATAAGTTAAAAGAACTTCGTTTACGTCATCGATACAGTTTGTACCTTCAAATAGTTTTCTGTAATTTTTGCTATTGGTGCCGATAATAAAAGTGTCTTTTTTTATATCATCAATCGTCGGACCGTAAAAACAACGATGGTTGTGTTGAACATTGATGATTTAGCTATTCTTTAATAATAATGTTACCTATTATAAAAATATAAATTCTTTTTTGATGTAATAACTTAACTAAAAAACTTTATATTCGACAATAATGACAGGTAGAACACGAAAAATGTCATTATACTTATGCGCTGTTGCCAAAAATACGAAATTCCTTCAAAAACCAGGAATTTCCAAGAAAAACGTATATACCTATATGCTAGACGGAATAGATTTTTTGCGTTTTTTTTACGTCAGATGGATTTCGACAATTACTCGACAATTATTATTCGTAATAATTTTGATGCATTTTTATATTTATTTATGGGTGGCACTGCTAACTTAATATTAAGTTAGCAGAGCCACCCCCTATAAAAAAAATTAAGAGCGCGACATTTGTTCTGTGCTCACGACAATTACATTTAGGTTATTCGACAATTGTTCAGTACAATTCTGGATGGAAAAAATCATATTTAACCAAATTACAAGTGAGTATTACTGAGAAATCGGAAAATTTCTTTCATTACATCACACGGTGCATATATAGGAGAAAACCCCACGACAAACACGTTTTGGCCATTTGACAATTGTTCAGATAAATTGTTATTGAAAAAATAATAAATCAACAACGTTACATAAGTGTACTACTTAATGTTCTATCATTCAGCTTTGAAACATAATTTTTTTGCTTCTGGAAAATAGGAAGTTGCTTAAAAAAAATTATAATCGTCAATAATGATGGAAAACACGTAAAATATCAATATACTCATGCGCTGTTGCCAAAAATACGAAATTCCTACAAAAACCAGGAATTTCCAAGAAAAACGTATATATATGCTAGACGGAATAGATTTTTTGCGTTTTTTTTACGTCAGATGGATTTCGACAATTACTCGACAATTATTCGTAATAATTTTGATGCATTTTAATATTTATTTATGGGTGGCACTGCTAACTTAATATTAAGTTAGCAGAGCCACCCCTTATAAAAAAAACTAAGAGCGCGACAAATTTTTTACGTTCACGACAAATTCTCGACAATTATTCGACAATTATTGGAATAGGTTTCATCGATTTATTTGCAAGTGGCTCTGCTAACTTTATAGGGGTTCAGCGGAAGACTTTGTTATATTTTTAGCCGACAATAGCAACGCATTAGGTACAAAGCCGTCTTTACTTCCGGCATGAAGAATAATAACGCGTTTTCCTCTAGAACAGTTTTTTGTATCGTCAACCCAACCATACTTGACAACATCATGCGTATCAAACCAAGTTTCGTCTAAATAAATTATAGTTCTATTTGAATCACGGTACCCTTTTATTTTGCGCAAATACTCCTGTCTAAGTTCAACGATACGCCGAGATTCCATGATTACCATTCGATTATCTAACTTCTTATATTTAAATCCACAATTCAATAAAACCGCGCGCTGTGTTTCTAAACATTGATAAGTGTATTCAGGAATATCCCGCAATTTATCACGAATCTGTTCTAATGTTGGTACTATATTGTCCTTCTAAAAGCCGTACACAATCCGTTTAATAACATGTTACGTAGCATTGTGAACTTTATTCAGTGATTTGTTCGTTTTCGCTTTAAAGATGATCCGTACCAGTACCTAGTTTAATTACTTTATAAATCGTTGTAAACCCGATTAACGTTAATTCGTGAATTCTCGCGATAACCGCATTATCAGAAATTTCAGAATTTTCTTTTTTCAAACACGCGTACATATTTAAAACAACGCGTTGACACTGAACATGGAAATATTTGTTCTTAAATTCGGCCCTATCATCGGTATCATTTATTGCTAAGTCATTTGCATTTGTTTGTGGCGCCAAATTATTTCATTTCCCGCGCATAAATATTATATTGATATCAATTCACTCAACTCCACGAACAAATAATAAATATTATATTGATATCAATTCACTCAAGTCCACGAACAAATAAATATTATATTGATATCAATTCACTAAACTCACTCGACCAAGAAATAGATACTAGATATTTACTACTATTATTTTAAATATTTCTTTAAAACAAAATTCACACACTCCCCTGAATCAACACACAATACTAATATCTCTCTAATATCGCAGGCCACCCTTGTAGTTAAATTTTTTTTAGTTACAGTTAGTGCGCCTTAGTAAGTGACCCGTTACTCCATTATAATATAAACAATAATGTACTTGATGATTGTATAACGCTGAACACCTGCAATGCGTTGTCAGAGATACAAAATTTTCTTAAATATAGTAGGCATACAAAAAGTAGTTTTAATTAATTTCTCTTTTTACAGCAATTTCGAGCGACTTATTTTAATGCTTACTAATAAATTTATATTATGTATTTTTTTTTTAAATATTTACAAACTAGCTTTCTGAGAACATCACGAGCTAACAGTTTACTGAAGTAATGGGAAACATTTGTATAGTGAGCCCAACAATTTTAGAAAATATATCTGACAACATTGCTTTATTTTATGATCATCACACTGACAATAGTTAGAGTATATGAAAATGTTCTTTTAAGTGAAACCTCTTTTGCTTGTACTCAGCGCTGCCAGATATAAATCCTATATAAGCAGGTCAAATAAGTCAGAGCAGATATTTGACACATTACTGTATTTATTATTTTTTCTCTTATTTTTTTGGGAATCAAACCACAATAGCTGGAATAAGTAATGCCACAAGGAACTTACAGAAGATATTACTATATTTATTTTCCCTTTTAAAGAAATTCGTATCTCTATCGAAATTTCTTTTTTTTTTTAATTTCGTATTTGTTGTTTTAGCGACGAAAAACATAAATCGGATCGCAGGACATCACGTCACCGTTCACCGTCCCCGAAAGACCGTCAACACCAAAAGAGAATTTCCCGTTTCGACAAAATACCCAATTTTGAACCGAAAATAACTATAAGCACATCGTTCAGCTCTACCATAATCCAATCACAAGAACCACCTCAAACCAACTACGAAATCCCAACCGTTAACATAAACACGCAAGACGTAACTGGTCAACCTCTTTTAAAAAACGTCCTACCACAACAAACCGTTACTTTTCAAAGTATTCCCGAACAACCTTCCATCACTGAAACAGTCATATCAGCGTCTCCGGTACTTTTAAACGTCCCTCCTCCTCAGTTAGTCCAAGGATCGAACACGTTAGTTTTAAATCAAGCTGCAGCTACACAAAATGTTATAGTGACAACTCCGATTTTGACAACCGTTAATTTACCGCCGAATATTAATCCTGTGCCGCCTCCGTGTTTACATACGGTTGAATTGTCGAGTATACCACCGCCGAATCCCATACAAATTCACAACATCCCCCAGCCGGAGCCTTTAAATACGCTAAATATACCACAGCCCGCTCCGCTGCAGGTACATAACATTCCCACCCCCAGTACTCTGCAGTTAAGTAAAATACCGACTCCTAAACCGTTAGATTTGTTATCTATACCGACTCCTTGCGAAGAGGGCGTTATATCTGCTACAGATTTCCTTAAAAACATACCTCCGCCTAACAAAACTATCCCGCCGCCGTTAATACAAGAAAATCAAATTCTTTTGCCGCAATCTCAAACTGTTACCACCACCATAACGGTACCGTCGACGCAAAACGTATTGATTCACGGTATATCGTCAGATAATTCTACGTCGGCTTTTTCTTCAGTTACCGTGGCTCTGCCGGTCGTAGTTGGACAAGTAGCTAACAATATACCATCTCTTATGGCTCAACCTATTTTGCCGCCACCGGGTATAGTGAACGTGAACGTTAGCTGCCCTCCTCCATTGCTGAGTGGACAGTCTCTACAAAGTTTCGTTAGCCAACCGCCTCCGGGAAGTGTACAAGTGTTGGGGCAGTTGCAGGAGTTTAATGATATCAATGCAGGTAATTTATGTTTTTAGAAAATTTTATTTATATATATTTTTTGCAACATTTATCGATACTTTTATTGCGAATTTTTTTTTTATGGAAATATACCACCGGAGGTGTTTGACTGTATTTGAGCAATTTAGAACTGTCAAAATTTCAAACATTATTACACACGATCCAAAGAATACTATTACATTTTTTATTCACGAAAATATTGGTTCTTATTTAACAAAAAATGCTAAAGAGAAATTAATTTTTTTCTAAAAATCACGTGTAGGTAAGATCAAATGTGTTTATTGTCATACAGTTAATGTTGGTGAGACGTAAAGAAATCTTGGAGTAAGATGTAGTCAACATATTGGTTGCTTTAGAAATAAATATCTGGATATGTAATATTATGCAAAACCCTTCATTGAATCAAATGTTTACCGCATTGAGTAATACTATTGAACATTCACTAGTTGTCAAAAATATCACAGATTAAAGTACTTAGAATCGTTGAAAAATATGTTCAATATACTTATAAATGAACAGATAGATCAATTGCTGTTTTGTATTTAAGATTAGCATACAGATTCAGTTAAGCAAGCCGTAGTTCAACCAGATCCTCTGTAAGTTGTGTCATTTTCGACGATTTTTCAAAATTCACTCAGACTGCTATCTCATATCAGACGAAAGTAGATTCAAAAAGTAAACCAACCTGTTTGAAGAGATCTGCAGATGTGATTTTAACCTATTTCTATAAAATCAAAATGAGCCTATTGGTTATTAATTATTTTTATTGATGGTAATTCATGGGAAGAAAATTGTTCAGCAATGTTACAAAACAACTCCTGAAACCAAAACAAAAATTGATATTGGAAAAAATAATAGAAAATCTATTATTTCAATGGTTTTAAGTATGGACTTGCAGCAGGCTGATTTACTATTGGTTTTTAAAGCTTCCTTTGCTGTATGAAATATTTTGTTCTTAATCAACAGTTCAGAATTGCTCAAAATACAGGAGGACACTCAAAATGTCACAATCGATTTACATAAATTGGTTTTTGACATTTATTTGTAGAGTTTGTTTAATCGACCTTTGCCGTTACGTCATACATTGCCCAGCTTTATCTCTCATTCGTGAAATGGATGAGACGGAATTATGACGTCATTAACGTATTTCTTAACTAATGTCGACGTAATTTTTATTTGTTACTTTTGACAGTTCAGTTGTCACATTTTGATTTGATCAGTATTTTTGGTCGTTTTCGCTTTTTTCAATTAATTTTTCATTGTCAAAATGCCTTCCCGGTATAATGAGAAAGAGCAAAGTTTAATTTTGAAGTTAATTAATTACTTTTCATAAGAAAGGGATGCTGGAATGCCGCTTTTACCGTTAAATGCAGTCTACAACGTAAGTATCTATCTATATTATGCAAAATTAGAGTTAGTGTCTATCTTGATTTGATTTTAAAATTTTATAATCGTATATATAATTTTATAATCGTATATAAAACATTTTCAATATATATTATATAATTCGCCATTTAATCACAATTCGGTAATGCATAATTTTTTAAATTCAATAAAAAATCATGCTTAGGGGCGTTAAACATCCTCAAGCTGAAAATTTGAAACAAATCAGTTAAAAAAAACGGGGATTTCAAATTAAAACAAAACTAAATTAAGTAAAAAAGTACGTAACGCATAAAGCAAAATACAATTTTTGGCATTACTAATTTATTCATACAAACACACCTTAACAAATGTCATTGATTATGATTTTGAGGTTAAGTGTAAAATAACATTCAACTAATATGAGACAAACGTAAAACAGCAGAATACGTCACCGATTATGACGTAACGGCAAAGGTCGATTAAACAAACTCTATGTTTTTTTTAACAAGGATGACTGTCACTTATCCATTAAAACTAATTAATACAAGGTAAATCGGATACAACCTTGCACAATGACAGTTTTAAAAGTATGTTTTTTTGGGGGTCTACTGAAAAATATTCCAAAATATTTGGCAAAATGATGGATAGATGGATGAATGGTTCGATGAGTTGATTTTCTATAATTTCAAATTAAAATTCACTACCTCTATCCATTTACAAAATGTTGCGTAAATTCGGTTATAAACAAGTTATGGTTCTGGAAACTTTGAATTGATTCAGTTGTATGTTCATATGATGGGGTGACATTCACTGAGACCTAAAAGATCTATTGTACCCCCTTACTTCTGCTTAGTTCCTGAGGAACGTCTCAGAGACTAGTAGCTCCTTTAGTCGTATTTCACTAAGGAATTTTAGGATATCTGCAGGATTCAACTTGGGTGAATGTCCCTCGTGCAATTCGAAAGTATGTGGATGGAGGTTTCTTCTTCCATGCCACAGAATTTATATTCTTCTTCCTCCACTATTTTGAGCTTTTTCAGGTGCCCGTTCAGGCGGCAATGTCCTGTTAGGATCCCTGTTAAAACTCTTAGCGCAGTTTTACTTTGACTTATGCATTCATTTGATCTCAACGGGTTGTAGTCACCCATCAGAATTTTTGATTATCTAATCCCTACTAGATCTTTCCAATGGTCAGATTTTCTCTTTTCTTCGGCTTTGCCTATTTCTTCCAATATTACATTGGGGCTGATACCGCAAAAGGGTTCCGGCCCTCAAAAGAAACTTTCAGTCCTCCTCTTTGCTAGTCCATCTGCTATTTCATTCCCTTCTATTCCAGTGTGTCCTGTGACATATGAAGACTAACTTAAAAGATGGCTCCCGCAGATTTGTTTTTCTCCGAAGTTTCGCTTCTTGTCAATTGTTGTATTCTTTGGTTCTGGCAAATACTGCCAATACAATAGCCACTTTTCTTTGACCTTAACCACACAAACGGGTTAACTATAAGTCAACCAGTCAATATTCCTCGACTTGTATTCCAAACCATGACATAACAGTTAACCAACCACACAAACCAGCTCACTGAGATAGTTTGACAGAGTAGTTATCTTATTGGAGGTTAGGAGTTTGTTTATTTCTTAGTTTCCACAAACCGTTACGTCATAAAAGTTAACCGTGACGTCATAGTATTGTTAACCAGGTTTGCGTGGTTAAGTTCAAAGAAAAATGGCTAATAATTCTAGGATAGGCAATGTCACTCACCCCAAGGTCAAACGACTGTTCAAAAAATATATTATACGATTTTTTCTTGCATGTACCTGGTATACTTTGTTATCATTATAGGGCACTTCGCCACATGACACCATACTCTACCAGCCAATTAGTTACTGCCAAATTTCGCATGTATTGTTGCAAATATGTATCTAAAATAAATTTTAGTTAGGAGATTCCTTTTGTAAAAAATAAAACCTTTATGCTTCACCATCTTGTAGCTGTATATAATCGGACATTCCACAGAATAGTGAAATTTCTCATCCTTTCACAAGGAGATTTAGGTCAATTTTTTAATTTATTTTCCACTTTCAGCATAAACAATTAACGAATAAACCATGGACTACTGGAATAAACACAAGATCGAAATCTTTTTATGGTTATGTATGGTTTAAAACCACAGAAATAAATATACGAAGTGTACTCGACTCCAAATATTTTTGTGGTTATCTTTCAGAGGGTTGTCTCTGTGGTTATATCCGGCTAACCTAAAAGACACAATAATAATAAAGCTAGGTTAAGTCACATTTTCGAACAGCGCATAGCGCGGGTAAAAGGTCGCTTCCGGTAACTGTTGAAAAAAATTGAAATAACGCTTCCCAAACTTTAATAAGCATACAAGAATATGTCAGTTTTTGCATTGTATACTGAGTGATTCATTGAGGATGGTCGAAACCGATGTACCTCTATGATTATTTGTCTCTTAATTTGCAAAATAGATGGATAAATCGGTCAATTGATGGATCAAAGTTATTGGAGATGCGTTGATGGATGAATACAGGGTGCTTTAACAAGCATGTGAAATGTCCAGCTTGTCAGTTTCTGTGATTAATTATTCTAGAAATTCAATTGCCTGTAAATAATTATTTGTCTCTTAATGTAAGGTATAAATAATTTTAAAATATTTCGTATTAATTATTTTTAATGTCGAAGTCATCCTTGTATCTTAGTCGGGGCGTTTTAGTGACGTGTTGTGAAGTTTTCCCCCCAGGTACCCCCGAATACGAGGCGATGGCGTCTCTGGGACGCATGGTGGCAGAATGCGGAGACACTTTCGAGGACGTCGTCAGACAACGAAAAGAACAAGATCCTAGATTGTGGTATGCGTGGCAGAACTACAAAAAAAATTAAATTAAATAAACAAAATACTATACGTGGATGAAGTCCGATTGTGCTGTAAATATTTTTATTGTTGGGGAGAAGTTTTTTAAGTTATTTTAAACGTAAAATTATTCATATTTAAGAATTTTTGTAGTGATAATTATGTTAGAAGGAATACATTTTTCATAATTGATGAATTTTCGACATTTTAATGGTAATAACGTTGGTTATATGAACTTGATAGCAAAATAACGTTACATAGAAGAATTTCATTTTTTCTTTTACCATAGGCAGTTTTTTATGTTTCAGAAAAAAAATAAAATTTTCGAGATTAGGTTCACCCTGTATACTAAAAAGGAATATAAATGAAAACAATTCATTGAATTGAGTAATTGAACTCGATTAGACCCAAAAGTTCCTTTTGTTCTACAATGTACCGGGTGTCTGAAACTTTTTCAGTATTGTAACCATATTTTTTCACTTAAAAAGGGTGTTGAGATACAGTGTAAAAGTGACTTTATTTATTTCCTTTAAATATTGGACAGCGATGGCTTCTAGACCATTTTATGTTTTTGATATGGTATTTTAAATCTCATTAACATTATCTAAAATCGAAATGCAGTTTTGATTAAATAAATTACATTTTTTAATTTTAATTAATCAAAATGTACCAAGTTAAAAGTTATTTGAATAAAGTTTTACCGTTTATTAAATAAAATGTAAACCAATGCTATCGATTTCATGAAAAACAAAGTATATTAATTAAAATAATTAAATTCTTAAGTATGTATAATTTTAGCTGGTTTATAATATGATAGATAATGACTCTAATTTAAATATATTTAGAGTAAATGTGGACTGTAAAAAGTGAATGTTTTCTCCAATTTTGCTACACTATGTGTGTTTCAATTGAAATCCCACTGATACTCCCAGCTTTATGAACATTTTGTTCTTTGATTTGCTTATTAATATCGATGGTCTCACGTTTTTATGTTTTGGGGTAAAAATTCGCTGAATCCTGAAAAATGTATCTTCTCGATTCCTGAGAAACGTCTAGTTGCTTGAAGGATGCATTAACTGTATCTGTGTCCAAATTGTACACGCCGAGAAGACACGATTGACTACGAAGTACTGTCGTTTTGTTGTAGTGAAATGCTTTTTCTTGATTTTGAAATTTTGTGCTCGCAATCGAGTTTCAGCATATTACTTAGACTCGGCAGAAATCCGTGTAGAATTCGATAAGTTAGTATAAAATCTCCACATGTCTTTGTTTGTCAAATGTAGTCAGACATAGCTGGTTCAAACTATATTCGTACTGATGCCAAAAGACATTCGGCTTACGATCTCTAACCAATTCTGGGCTCCAGACTTGTTCTCCATATTCAAGGATCGGTCTAACATCAACTTTGTAGAGGTTAGTGAATGTTTCAGGTGACGAATTTTGCATATATTTGAGATATGGTGTGACCATATTAAATCATTGGTTATGGTAACTCCAAGATAATGAATACACCACAAGGAACATACAGACCATTATGGTATTCAACTTTGACCAATTGCTTATCATTTAGGGTGTAATTCTGTCTTGGGTTATTTTTTTCAAGATGGAGTACAGCTCATTTATTAATATTTAGGTAATAACTTTTTGCAACTCCAGTTGTGTATAGTAATTAGTGATTATATTTGGGGCTGAAACTGCAAAAGGTTTCTGGTCTTCAAAACGGTTTATAAATGTATCCTGAATCCACTGAATGTTGCCCTTGTCTAGTTCCTTACGTTTTTCTAAGCATTTCCATACTATTTTAGACGTGATTACATAATAAATGTCCGAGTAAATGTCCTTTAATGGCTGTTTGACCATCCTACACGGTGATAATCCTTAACTTTGGCAACATTAAACTGGGCAAAATTCTGCTTTAAAGATACTTGTGGCTTTTCCCAAACTTACAGAGTATTTGGTTTCTGGCCACTACACTTTTACCCCAGTCCCTTCTATTGGTTTCGAACTGGTGGTCTGTTATCTCTCCGTTGTCAGAAACCAATCAAATAACTATTGCGGTAATAACGTATCATCATAGCACTTCAATTTTGAAATTCCAACTTAATAGACCTTTAACTCGGAAAGCAGGGTCTGTATTAAAACACTAAATACTAACATACTTTTTACTTTATCCGAATCCGAGTTAGACAGTCAAGCACAAAGGTTCTTTTAGGAAGAAGTGGGTGGATGGTATTCTTTACTATAATAATAGAACAAATAAAGTTTATATTCCGCATTGGTCACACTCTCAAGCTTTGCGCAGGTTGCTAAGATTGCCAATTCTCGTGCTACATGTATCTGATTGTAGTTTCATTCAAGCTTATAATATTGATGATGCAATTGAGAAATAAAAATTTACAATATACAACTACATATCTATCATATTATACAACTTTTTTAATTTTCCTTAGCCATATTTTCTCGGCGTTATAAATAAAAAAATACGAAGAAAACAGTATTAGGACTTGATCCATCGTAGAATCCTACGTAGGTTTTCAGTAAAATTTAATCCTTGGCAAATTTTTTTGGAATGTTTATAGGTTCTTATTCGATAAGGAATCGGCAGCCTACAAACAATATAGGCAGTTTGTAGATCAACTCAAGAGAGACATTATGGCCGCGAAAGAGCATAACGTTAACTTGGAAGATAAATATGAACCGGAAATGGTTTTAGATGACATTGATTGTGGGGGTGTTAATGAAGAACTAGACAAAAATTCTGGAAATCAGGTTAGTATGGAAATGTAATCGATTCACTAAAATATACAGTAGTATAGTCCATTCCATATTTTTGCATCTCGGTGTCCTGAAATTGAAAACGGGAGGACTTCAATGAATGAGCAGTTTAGGTTTAATATTTTAAAGTATATTCACCCTCACTATTCCATCTCCATTATTTCACTTTCCGAATAAGAAATATTCGACTAGTTAGTCCTATTACAAGAGTCATCTAAATCCGATTCCTCGAGCGAAATAATAACAGTTGGAATATCTTGAAAAATACAGTTTCCCATACCATATTTTGTACAGTCAGTCAGTATTAGTGCTTCAGTATATCTACAATTTGTTCACATGGCTATTGTACAGTTTGAAAGAGCCTAGAACCATTAGTTCTTAACTTGGTTATGGACAGAGACAGGCTTGTCTGGCAATTACTGGCACCATTAACACGACACCGTCAGCAGCCACACAAATTCTTCTGCACCTACCTTCTCTCTATATCTTTCTGGAAAGAGAGGCTAGATGGACAACATAATATATAGTAATTTGCTTATTTCCAAATGTACAAAGCAGGCTTATATGGAGCGTAGCAGGTTGTTGAAGGACACTAGTTTCGAAGAGAGATGACTTTGCCAATAACAGTCTTTTCACAATTTTATTGACAAGTATATAGTTAAACTGAAAAATAGATGAACTGATCAAGAAGTGGTTTGGAGTGAGTGATTCATTATCTGAAGGATCGGTTGATACCCTCGTCAAAAGTCTAGAATTGATCATTGCTCCCACTCCAGCAAAGAAAGTTTGCAAAGTTTCATCCCTTAAAGACTGATCATAAAGGACTTTACCAATAACTTTTTTTACTGAACCAATTAAACTCTCCCAGGTTTCTCCCATGTGAAGCGCAGATTCCACGAGAGGTAATTGAATCGACTATAACAGACTGATCTAGTCCTTTAAGTGCTTGGGTAATTTCTTTTGCAGCTCCTCTAAGATTTCTTGCCATTGTCACAGTAAATACATGAGGCTGGCCCCTTCTGGCCGATATTCTCACTATTGCCTGGATAGTCGAATCGCTGTTAAGAGTGTATGCAAGACAAGTGAACAAAACACCTACCTTTTCTCCACTCTTCTTCCAACCTTTACCATAATAGGACCAAAATAGTCCATACCTATATTAACAAATGGTCTAATTTCTATCTTCACTCTTTCTTTTGGTAATTTGCCCATTAGGGGATGTGATGGTTTGCTCCTTTTGATTTTGCATTTCAAGCATTCGGTTTAACACAGATTTCACTGCAGCTCGATTGTTAATCACCCAGTATTTCTGTCTGAGTTCATTTATAACCAATTCTATCCAGATGTCCTGCATGAGAATTTTGCCTGTAAAGGTAGATACCTATACCAAGTGGATCGAATACACCGATACACCAATTAGAATTTATTTTTCAACACAGTAAACAGTTTTAAAACTTTGCAGAAAATATTTTTCTAACACTATTGTTGAACCCAGCTAATTTCTAGATACTATTTTTCAGAGCGATGAAAATTCCGATAGGAGAAGGAAAAGAAGAAGTAGATGGGGTAATAAAGATCCTAACGTACCGCCACCTGCGGTAATGTACACACCCCCAATTGGTACTTTACCGATGATGACAATGGGCGTTCAACCGAGTAAGAACTTTTTTATTTACAAATTTTTATAGATGAAAAGTGTACAGAATAATTTGAAAAAAAGGGATTACATCACGTTTCCAATACTTCAAAGATCATAGCTGTTTATTCATATAGAGGGTATGGAAACGGGTTTATATACACAGATAAACCGTTGATTAGAAAGATGTCGAAACCTAAAGTTGTATAGAAAGCGAAAATTTGTATTGTTTGATTTCTAAGGGTGAACTATGCAATGAAAATATTGCTATTATTTTTCTACGTCCATTTATAGCGGAAGTTTTTTATAACTTTGTTTTCAATGGGACACCCTGTATATTTTCGATTGTTGGAATATTTGCGTTATTTATACAATTCTTGTTAATAGAGATGCTATCTTGTAAATTTTTTAGACCCTGGTCCGGTGGTGTTATCGAAAATAAATAGAAACGATGCCGGTCTCATACAGTACGTCATGAACACTTACGGAACCACAAATTTATCCGACGAAGACTGGAAAAAAGCCGAAGACAATTATAAGGTGAATTTGTTGTATTTGGATATGGTTAAGAAAAAAGAAGAAGCGGAGAGGTTAAGAATGGCGGGGAAGAATAAATACGAGTACGATTCCGACGAAGACATTGACGGTGGTACTTGGGAACACAAGGCTAGAGAAAAAGTAGGTTTCTTCAATTTTTTATCTTTATTTATGCAGAGAGCGACATAAACTGTTCATCTGCTGAGATCTGCTTATGATATTAGAAGTCTGATCATTTATTTGAACTAATGTCTTGAACCAAGAGCATGAGGATGAAAAAACTTTTTTTTTCACCATAATTTTTTTTAAAATATGCTTTTATATAGGAAATGATGAACACCCAGATATGGGCGCACGAACTCACCAAACACGCCGAAGGTAAACATCACATCGGCGATTTTCTACCGCCCGAAGAACTAAAAAAATTCATGGAAAAATCCGTCGCCGTAAAAGATGGACAACCTTCGAATGTATCGGATTATAAAGAATTTCAAATTAAGGAAGACAACATCGGATTTAAGATGTTACAGAAACTTGGATGGTCCGAAGGAGAAGGTTTAGGTTCTGCAGGAATGGGAATCGTGGAACCAATTAATAAGTACAACTTTTTTTATATTTATTGTCTAACGATTTATTTTCCACCCAAATAAAGGGTATATTTTTCCAATTAGCTCTAATTCTCCATTACTGGATCACACCCTGTTTATCATTTGTATGTTTAGTGTGATCGATTAACCAAGAAAATAGTACAGGCCGATTTAAATGAATTAAAAACTTCTTTAATAACAACTCCCTGTATTTAATATTTTTTTAAATTTGAAAATGTTGAAACGAAAACTGAATCAAGCTGTTTTAAATTTCGAAATAGTATATTTCATTACGGGTCCAGAAAATAGGCTTTTCCTTTGTGCTCGCGATGTGCAAAGCACGGGAAAAGTATTTATGGATGTGTATAATGAACGATACTTTTCATTATACCTTTTTGAAAACAAAAACAAGTAAGTATTGACTGAAAACTTTAATTTTCCAACATAAATGAACAAACATCAGCCTATGGATTATATAATTCTTACTGATGAATATACACTCCTTTAGTTAGTACTTCGTTTCGTAAAATAATTGTTGTTGAGGTGGATTGGACATTATTCAAGTGAACTACAATGTCTTCAGGTTATGGAAAATTTCAATTTTCCCGTTTACCAATTTTTCGATACATTCAGCTACAGTCGAGGAACGCCAACCACCATGTCGTTTTAGATTAAGCAAACCCCACCTCCTTCGACTAATATAGATGCTGAAGATCTTGTTAAACCCTGTCCCGTATCTTCTTCAGGATTTTTTAAGTTCAGATATTCTGCAATCTACCACTTATAGTATGACAACCTGCACGCTGGGCATAACATCTACCATTGCGATATACAATAAATAGTCATCTACTATTCATATTTTTAGGTCTTAAATTAATATATTTATGATATAAAGCGTATGGGGTCAAAGAGACACCCTTCCTTTATAATTGTGAAGTTTATTGATCTGAGAGTTTTGTCATCTCTAAGGAATACCACTAAGAAACGGCAATTATCTTCCAAAGTGAAACAGGTTAGTTATAGGATTTACTAGAAGAATATCATCACTGTGCTAACATTTTTTTGCTGGCGCCCCTTGCAAAATAGCAAACTTCTCGTATCTCTCACATGACTTCGTGGGCAGTAATTGTGCACTTATTTTAGAGCACAGGAAAGGGTCATTTTTGGTACCCTAAATAGGCATCTTAAGATAGGGTTTTCAGTAAGGTATAATGAAAATTAGTTTTTTCTACTATCCAGAATTAAAAAAGTCCCTTATACAGGGATAAATAACATAACAATAAACAACTTTTGATATTTAACCGAATATATACTTAATTTTCCGGTAAGGATTATTAAGAAAATAATATACGCAGTGATTCAGTAATTATTAGTTACAAAGTCCGAAAGACATTTTATTAGAAGTATCCACCGAGAATTCTCCTTTTAGAGGCCCCCCTAGAGAACATACACAAGGTTTGGGATTGAATGAATCCGAAGAAGACGAAGATGAATATCAATCGTATAGAAAGAGAATGATGTTAGCTTATAGATTTAGACCGAATCCTTTGGTAAGTAATTAGTTTCTATTTGTACGTTTACTTACCTATATTGGAGTCACTCACTTCGTCGTAGTTTCCCAGGCCTATCTTTGATTATCTTATCTTTACTAGATCTTTCTTGCGGCCAAATTTCCTAGCAAAAGAATCCCCAAAATATTGTCTCACCCCTTTCTTTGCTATTTCGTTTTCATATATTCCAGTGTGTCCTAAAACCCACAATAGGATGATGACAATGCTGCCCTTGTCTAGTTTATTAAGTTTTCTGGGCATACCTATACCGTTTTAGAACTGATTACTGGCTGCTTGACTATGACTATTTGTCTGATACAATTGTTTCAGTTGGTATCCACTCCCCATCCTCCAAAAAATCACACACTGCTTGAATATTTTGATCATCCGATTCATTTTACTAATATATTGCTTCTTTTCAGAATAATCCTCGTAGACCGTATTATTAAGTGCATTGTTTATAATATTGCTGTATATAAAGTGTTGAATTGCTAGTCTAGCTATTTGTTTTCTTGTAAATAATTACATAAACTACAAAAATTATATTTATTATTATTAAATATATCTGAAGTAGATGTCGATTTTGGGATTTATTTACGGAAGAGACTGTGCTTAGGTAATACGTGATGATATTAATAATAATAATGGTTTATTGACAAAAAATAATAATCTGAATATTACAATAAGTAAAGTATAATTTTGGTCAAAAAGACTACTGATCAGTAAAACTGTTCTTCCTCAGAAGCCTTTACAGAAAGGAAAAGAAGAAAAAAAAGAAGAAATATACCTACTATCTAAATAGACAATACACTCCAAGTCCTACGTTATAAGGCTACAAAGGTATGGTTTTAGGATAGATTTGTACATTGGTAATTAAAAATAAGTTTGGTTGCTCTTTTCTTAAATACTGAGACAGGCAATTCTTTTAATTCGTCCGGTAGAAGGTTATAATGTTTCGAGATCTGATAAGTGAAAAAATTTTCAAATTGAGTTGTTCGATGTTTAGGAATATTGATTAGATGTTTTCGACGAATGTTCACATTGTGAACATCTGTCCGAAAAGAGATTTTGTTGTAGAGATATGGAGGGCTCTGTGCTGCTATAACTTTATGAAATAGGCATAGTGCATGAATCTTTCTGCGATTCTCCATATTCAGCCAGTTAGCTATTTTCAGGGTGTGATATTTTACCAAATTTTCTAATTCCATAGGTAAGTCTTAGACAAGAGTTTTGCAATTTTTGTAATCTTCTCTGTTCGACACTAGATGTTGTCACCATAATTCGCTAGCGAGAGAACTAATGTTTCACACAGTTCTTTTTTCAGTTGACTATTTAAAATCTGTCTATTTAAAAATAATAATTTGAGTTTGGCACATGACTTTTGAAGGATATGAGACATGTGGTGATCGAATTTGAGTTTGTCATCTAAATAAAGCCCCAAGTTTTTTGCGTAAGTTGTAGACGTTATTACGCTGTTGTTGATCTTGATATTACAATTAAAATAATCCACAGACCTTCTTCCAAAATGCAGAACCACTGATTTTGACGGATTTATCATTAGATCGTGAAGAAAGCTCCACCAACGCGTTAATATCCTCATTAATATTTTTTTCTGATTTTGCAAATTAATAAATGGTCAAAAAAGTAGTATAATTGAGTATCATCAGCGTACATATGAAAAGTGCAGTTTTTCAGAACCGATGTAAAATTACTTGTATATTCCAGGCATAAGTTGCAGCAAAGCTATTAAGGTAAGAGTTTAAGGAAAAGAACATTACCATATATTTCGACTGGGAGAAAAAATCACAACCCTCCCAATATATGGAGGACCTGAGGATTGGCATATGGAGTGTAGTAATAATGACGGGTCTAGACAAGAAAATCTAGCATCACATGAGGGCACGCACAATAGGTCGTAGTGGAAAGGCTCTTGGGAGCACATAAGCCAAATTTTAATCTTACCTGGGCCAGAATCTTGACTGAGAGATTATAGTATATTTTTTCTTTGTGTTTCTGGGTTACTCCGTCATTAGTTACTTCCTCATTCAAGAATCCGGATGCTGGGAGAGTGCAATAAGGAGTGAGGTGTATTCACTGTTTGTTTTAGAATTTATATTGGACCAAAAATAAAACTACCATCTGCCCGAAATGTCTATATTTTCGAATTTCATGTACCTAGTAATCGGATAATTATCCTCGCATTGACAACACTGATACAGACACTAAAATTGATGTATGTTGATAAAATCACTCGGTCATATTATTTCGATTATGTTAACATTACTATTGTACAATCGTTAACATTAGCTCCGGATTTTAGTTCGAATATTTTCCGGGCTCATGTTTGCTTCTGTTAACTGTATATTAGAAGTGGTGCCGAAGGTATAAGAAAAATTCATTTGAAATAAAGTTGGTTTTTACTGTTTTTTTTGTATTTTTAATCATTATCTTCATCTTCGCTTTTAAAACCAAAAAATAAGAAAAAAGATTGTTAAATAAATAATTCAAGCTATACTATGTACAAAGTGGATTTTTAAAAATCTGATATACAGTGTGGCCCATTCATGAAGAAAACACTCATAAAATGTAGTGGTCTGAAAAGATGTAGCAGTGGAAGAGTGAAATAGAATTGCAAGAATCAGGTAAGCAAAATAAAGTAGAAAAATATTACTCACTATGAGATATTCTATTTTGCATGTATAAGCAGTTTCGTTTATGTAAAAAGTTGGTTTTATCTTTGGAATTTAATAAAGTGTAATCAATATTTATAATTAATTTCGTATTAATACACGCTCTACAAAAAATTCCTCCGAAAAAAAAAAGTATTATGAAGTTAAACTTGACGTGTCATGCAAGGCTCCACCCACCCCAATTCCTCAGTTCCCATGCCATTTATGCCTCTTACACAAGAATGTCAAAATTGATAACAATATACAAAGTCTACTTTTGATATAACAATTAAATAGTCCATCATTAATTATAATTCTTCCCAATTATGTGAACTGCTCCATCATCGTATGTTCTTTTCTACTCTGATGCCCGTTTGCACCGTTTGGAATTTAAGCACGCCTTTCATAAGTTGCTCTTTACTTTAAAAAGCGCTATGTTTTTCGCTTATTGCACCGCTGCAACTTAAGCATTACTTAGTATACAACTGCTTAACGCATTGCGTACATGGCAACACTGAGAAAATTAAGTCTTATTAGTGTTTTCCAGATTATGCTTAGTACCGAGTGACAGCGTCAAATGTGAACGGTTAACCTATAAGTACAAAGAAAACAACAAACTTCAGAAATCAACAATGTTTATCAAATGACCAGAGCCGGCATGAAACCGAAGTACTGCTAGCAACTGATTCGTGAGACACGTGGTTGTTTCTGTAATACTAGTTGATCATTTGGTATTGTCAGTTTCCTTATTACGTAATATTTTACTTGAAAATCATTTCGAAACTTCAGAGGTTCCTCTATCAATCCTGAACCAAGAAAACAATAATGCTTTGTCAAATCGAAATCTTTGATAAAATGCAAATTTCTTTGTTTTATGCAAACATGAAGCTACAGATAGCAGAACCAAACAAAAGTATCCAGGGAGTTAGCAACATTGTATCCCAAATTTATGAAAATGCCAACAACCCAGAGAGATCCTGACACAAGAAAAATCGTTTTCCATTTTGTATGGAATAATTCACCGAATAAATAAAAGAATCCAAATCTCAATTAATTCCAAACCAAACAATAAACAAATAATGACAATAATGGCATTTGAAGTCGAAAAATTATTACCAATCACTAAACTAAAAATTGTCTTAGAATCAGTATACCTGCATGGCTAAGCCGACCTATAGTTCACATGGTACAAGGGTTATATTTTTAGAGAGCCTTACATTTTAAGTTCTACTTAGTTAAGTACACTTTCAACAATGAGTCGGTGCAAATGGCACTTAATAACTTTAATAATAAAGTAAACGGAATGTACTCCGATCTTGAATGGGTCAAACTGTATATATGTCACACAAAAATAAAATTCATATCTAAGCCAACAGAATTTATATCACAAAAATGTATTCTATGTATTAGTAAATCTATAAATCTGTGTAAGGCGTCACTAATGTATCCAATTATGAAGATAAGCTACTATTCAATACAGGAAATAAGGCTGGAATACTTTGATTTCTAATCCAAAAGAGACAAATTATCATATTTGTCATATGTCCACTATATCAATGGTCCTTATTTGTATGTGGAAAATCATTATAATTATGAAATCAGTAAAATAAGAGAAAAGTTGAGTACTACATCGTTAGGCCGGCGTTGTATTCAGCCAAAGTTTAAACCCTGATTTAACACCTAGATATTTTATGGCGTTTGCAGTACTTTATTCATAGTAGGCATGGTGCAAGAGTTATATTTTTAGAGAGCCTTACATTTTAAGCTCTAATAATTTAAGTACACTTAGGGTGAAATTCATAGTCGACACTTGAGGGTCACTCAAACTCAACTTAGTTTGAGTTTAGCTCAAGGCGAGTTTTCATATCCACAGCCATTACTCAGGTAATACTTCAATTTGAGTGAAGAAAGTTTGGCATCAATGTTATTATTAGGAGCTTTTGGTTGCGTTTGGTTAACAATTGTGATTTACGAACGTCCTTTAACGTTTATCTGACATTATATTATGTTGCTTTTTTTCTATCCCCCGGCTTAGCTTAGCTAACTACAGAATTCTTAGCTGAGCTGAATTGTAGTTCGAACGCACATTTCAAACGCTGCTGAATTAGAACTTTCAATTTCGAAGGTTAATTAAAATTACCAATAAAATCAGGAAACTTGTAGTTCAGAAAATGGATTTGCTGGATCCACGTTTGGAACAACACGATGAAGGTTAAATTAAAATAACTACGTGAATGTTAAAGCAATTAATAAGTCTAACTTGTATTTTTTATTTTAAAGTACCTATTTATATATAATAATTTCTTATAATTCTTCACTTAAGGGAGCTGAAACCTTTACTCGTATTTAACTCAAACTCAACCTCACTTTTCGCCTGTCAAGTATCTCTGCATACAATCAGGATGAGTGACCCTCAAGTGTCGACTATGAATTTCAATTAGTGAGTCGGTGTAATTGGCACTTAATTACTTTCTCGTCAAATAAAGTTTTGATCTGTGCACCAGAATTATGTTGCTCTTGAATCACATAACTCCTATGTTGATTGCTTTTTTTCGTCGTCTGACATTTTAATGATTATTTAATTCAATTCAGAAACAGTGTACTGGCTGAGCCATGTGTCATTTCAACTCCAACTGATCGGGGGACCCTGCACAATATGACCGACCTGTCAAAGTTCTGGAACAGTCCATTGTAGAGCCTGTTGATATCTGAATATTGTAAATTGCATTTATACTGCTACATAAACTGTGAAAGATGTAACTGACCATGGGTATTGTTTTGAAATGTTATTGCTTTGAAACCAGAACAGATAGTACTGTACTCAATGAAGTCCTCAATTTTTGAGACTACATCAATTTTTTTCGATGTGCTATTTCTCCACCAATGAAATAAGAATCTGGTCTTCACCGGCGCCGTCGTTGAAATTATCACCTCTTATCATTCTATTTAATGCATTCTATTTAATGCATAGTTTTAAGGTACATTTACATTAAATTCCAATTTTAATTGGAAGTGAAAATTTGGTGCTTGTCAAAAGTGTAAAAATTTACTGTCATTTATATTGCAAATTATTCTCAAGGTCATTCACACGCCCAATTCAAATTTGTCCAAGTAGCTTGGCGAGATAAAATAAAAATTCGCAATTTGTCACATTTAAGGTAATGTTAATGGTTAAACTGTGTTGCCAACATATGAAAACAATAGACGATTTTTTCTTGGTATTCCACATATACTACGGTATACGTATACCTAGTACGGGTACTTGACTTGCGAAACCGTTCCAGAAGTATGGGACCAAAGCATACACAGCGCCGGTGTCGAGTACACTTCGTTTAGTAGCACTTCTTCTCCTTTCTTTTTGTTGTCATCTTTATTCAATTTTTCTAAACGTTGCCATTAATATTTATTTCTGTAGTTTTAAGCCGTACATGACCCATAGAGATACTACAGATAGAGGCAATAAGCCATAGACCGCTGTGTAAGTGGGAATGTCCCACCGAACTCCGGTGAGAGAGAAAAAGATAGACGATCAGAGGTTTTTCTGTCTTTGTTTTTGTATATAGCATGCGCGCTATTAGAGAAAGACAGCCTAAACTCCGACTTTCTATATCTCTCCTGCTGACGGGTTCCGAGCTGGCTTGTTGCCTCTATCTGTAGTATCTCTATGACATAACCACAAAAAGATTTCAATTTTGTGTTTATTCCAGTATTCCATGGTTTATTCGTTTATTGTATTTTAAAAATCGACGTAAATCTCCCTGTGAATGAACGAGAAATTTCACTATTCTGTGAAATGACATTATACAGTGATACCATGCCTGGTGCATGTAAGAAAAAATCGTCTAATATATTCTTTACAGTCGTTTGACCTTGGGGTAGCCTAGAATTATATTGGCAGTATTTACCAGAACTGCATCAAAGCTAACCTTAGGAAACAGTATTGTATTGAATTAAATGATCCTTTTTTAGTTTTCTTCAACCAGCTAATTATAAAATTCAAACTAATGTTGACCAAAAGTTAACTCTTAACAGATAGTCAACTGCACATTATAAAACTGTAATAATTCGGTCGTTTGCATAAAAAAATATTTGAATACTGGCCGTTTAAATACTCTAACATTGCGAAAACTGTTCTTTGTGATATAAGTATCTGAAAGTTACAAAATAAAATTACACCTATTGCCATAAGCCTGCGTAATTTCCAGTTAATGTAGCTGGTAATGGGCCGCCTGCAGTAAATAATCTCGTTCCTGTCGTATCGTAGCAATGCGTGTAGATGGCCGGTACATATTTTACGTTTTGAACGTTGTCGATGAATTCTTCATCTGGAAACTATTAATGAAAAAATTTAAAGTGGTATTAATTAGATGATAAAAATGAATTTTTAAAACAATAATAGTTAAGTCTACTAATTAGTGCAAAACTTAGTATAGCCTACTGCAAAGATAAAAGCCAAAAAGGTGAATACATGAGCCAGATCATATTACAGACCTAGCTCCAAAACCGATAATAGGCTTTCTCAGAAGCCTAGATCTTTTGGACTAAAATATAGATGTAGGATATACACAAAAGATCTTAAAAGTCGCAATGTGGTAAGGCTAAACAACACCCTATATATTTATATGTTAAAATTTGGATTATATGTTTGGAAAGAAAAAATAAATAAAGGCGACCTTACATTATGCTATTTAGGTGCAATTTTAAAGCCACGCTATTTTGAAGCAATTTATGGCTTCGTTTTACACTAAGCTATTTTCGAGATAGTTTGGTTTATTTTGTATAATGCAATTCAGTGTGGCAAACTTAAAAATATTTTTAGGTGATGTTAAATAATTATGAAAATGGATAATTAATTAATTATCGGTACTCCAAACATAAAAATTAATTATTACATCTATTTTATACCAGAAAAAACAAGATAACTTACTTTTCCCCATTTTGTTTTTCTATACAAACACGATTCGAGGTTTGAGTTTCTGCTCTAATATTTTTAGGGTTGGTAGCAGAATTATTACTAAAAAAATAACTAAAATTGCCTACAAATTTCATGAAAATAGAAACTGTTCTAATTATTTTTCTTGCTTAAAAATTGCCACAAACTAGCACACTCACATGCGCTTTGTTTATTTTGTTATAGCATGAAACTTGCATTGCACCTAAATAGCATAATGTAAGGTCGCCTTAAGACTAAATGTGTGTTTTCGCATTCAACTTTTTTACTTAAAAAATTTTTTAGGCCGGACCTGGAATACGATTTTTATTTATCATGTTAATCGACTCCACTGTGGACAAAGAACATATGTACCGAATATTATAAAAATGTAAAAGATGGTTCATAAGGTATGATTATTTGAAAAAATTTGGTAAATTAATAAATCATCCTGTATCTTGTTTATAAAGAACGATAGATCCATAAAATATAGGTTAATTAGAATCACCTTAATGTGAAGGAACTGGGATAGGAATGTACAGGCCCGGAACCAAAAACTCTGAAAGCTTGGGAAAAACCCCAAGTATCTTTCAAGCGGAAATTCACGCCATAAGAAAGTGTGCCCAGTTCAATATTGATAAAGGATATAGAAGGCATAGGATTATCATAATGTCTGATAGTCAAGCAGCCATTAGAGCGCTGAGTTCTTGTGTAATCAGTTCCAAAATGGTGTGGGAATGCCTAGGCAAACTTAATGAACTAGGCAAGAACAATATAGTCACCTTACTGAGGATTCCAGGACACACTGGAATAGAAGGAAACGAAATAGCAGATGAACTAGCGAAGAGGGGGACTGAAATACCCTTTTGGGGGCCGGAACCCTTTTGGGAAAGCTCCAATGTAATATTGGAAGAAATAGGTAAAGCCGAAGAAAAGAGAAGATCTGACCATTGGAAAGATCTAGCAGGGCTTAGACAATCTAAGATTCTTCTGGGTGACTACAACCTGTTGAGATCAAATGAATGCATAAGTCAAAGCAAAACTGCACTAAGAGTTTTGACAGGAATCCTAACGGGACATTGTCGCCTGAATGGGCACCTTAAAAAGCTCAAAATAGTGGAGGAAGAAGATTGTAGATTTTGTGGAATGGAAGAAGAATCCTCCATCCATATACTTGCGAACTGCACAGCAATTCAGAATCCTAGGGCACAGCACCTGGGAGACTACTGGATATAGGAGGGACAATTACCTAGGTTGAAGCCTGCAGATATCCTAAAAATCCTCCAGGAAATAGGACTAAAGGAGCTACTAGTCTCCGAGACTCTCCTCAGAAACTAAGTAGAAGTAAGGGGGCACAATAGATCTTTTAGGTCTCAGTGAATGTTACCCCAAAATACATACATACATACATACATCACCTTAATGTGCCCCATCTTAACCATATGCATAGTATCTGTCTTGAGCATATTATATTTAAAAACAACCAAAAAGAAAAATACTGACATGTATTTAGATAAATAAACTGAAAATGTCACTGTTCTTTTTTACAAAAAAGTTGATTTTATGTATGTATAACTTACCACATAGCCCTTACTAGCTTTAAGCACAACAGTTCGAGAAGAATTAATACTGGAATCAAGATATTTGCCTGCTTTTAGGTCATAAAACATTAGCATGCCCAATCCAGTTCCAACTGTGAGTACATCGCCCTGAAAACTTGCTGATCTAATGCCACAACCAGAGTATCTTGAGTTCACTTTTTTAACGGCCTGAAAATAGTTCTTTTTTAAATAGGATGTTCTTAGTCCAGATCTGGCTTTATATTATCATCAGTAAGTGGTTCAATTGGGCTTTTATTGAGAAAATTGTGTACCAAATATCAAAAAGATGTATGGTGTTATACATTAGTTATTACGTAAATGAGCAAAATCAACACCCCGTATCTTGTTTACAATGATGGAGTATTTCTCTATCCCAATAAAACCTGGTGTATGTGACTTAAAATAATACCTGTAGAGTTCGACAATCAAGCAATAATGTATAAGATCTACATCCAATAGCATACAATCCCGTATCTTGCACAGCTAGACAAACATTTTCTTGAGCAGATGGTAATTTTCTAGATAATTTTTGTTTGAAATTTTCTGCATTCCAAATGTGAATATAACCATTTAAACTTAAAGCTGCTATTTCATCATATTTTTTATTGAAAGTCAAAGCTCGAACCTAAAAATATAAATATACATGAAATAAATTCTCATATAATCAATTTTTTTGTTAACAGTAGAATATAAAATTGATGTTGTATTGTAATGTTCCATTACTTGTTAAATCTCTTTGTTTCATGTCAATGATCATAGTAGTCAAGGCACAGAAATTTGAAAACAAAAAAATTATTTAAAATACCTTTTGAGCTCCTCTACAATCTTTGATAGATACTGCTTGGATATGACGATGCATAGGAATCTCTTCAGTGCTTTCTAATAATTCAGGTGTTATCCTCCATAAAGCCATTTTGGTGTCTCTTGAACCAGAAACAAGAAACTCATCATCCAACCAACACATGTCAAATACCTAAAATAAAAAATATTTAACTTATTTATATTTTTCCAATAGGAGGAAGACTGACAAAGTTTAATACAAAAAAAATGAAATGTCTTACCCAGTCTTTGTGAGCATTCTCTCCAACACAAACAGGATCTAATGTAGGCAATCTATAAATTGCAATATCACAAGTATTTCTGGCTCCTGTTGCCAGCAGAGTCTTCGAGGGATTAATTTGTACTGAATGAATACCACTTTGTTGTTGTTCATTACCCATTAGGTCCCTTTTACTCAACAATGATGGTATTTGGTCTATTTTATGTGTTACAACATCGTACACCATTAACTGTTATAAATGTAATTAGTTATTTTCATTGGCATAAAAACTATAGCAAAATTAGATACTCAAAACTAACCAATATAAGAATGTATGACTAAAATGGTGTATAAATTGTTTAAATAATTCATTCTCACCTTATTACACTTTGTCCCAAAAACAACTTGTCTATCACTTAACCACTGGGAACAAAACACTTTATTCATATTGCCTAAATTGATTGGAGTCTCTTTAAACATTTCATGAGTTAACATATGCCTACTACCATAGTCCTGCGTTACAGAACTTGATTTGGTGCACTGTATTTCTCTATTTCTAATATAATCAACAAAATTAAAAGAAGTGTTTAATATATCTTTTTGTACAGATAGTGGTTCTTCGTCGCTATCGCTATCCTCATAAGTAATGAAATCTTCTGGTTTTTCAGATTTTCTACTTTGTTCTAATTTTATAGCTTTTAATCGGGATTTCCTCTCTTCCAATCTTTGTTCTAGAGAGCAAGATGGAGTACGCCCAAATACAGGACGCATATGTGTTTTAGACATCTTATGTTCAAATTTTTAGATAGGAACTATACAGTTTTTGTTATTTTTTTTCGAACCATCCTTGTTAGTTTTTCTTCCAGAATTATATTGTTGATTTTCTTTGAATAACAACAAATATGACATTTCACTTCATGACGGACAATAAATGTCAATTGTCTAGTGATGAGCAGCATTTTACTTTTTCACTGATACAAACAAATCACAGCTCCTATTATTTAAAGCGTGACGTGATCACAGCCAGCTATATTGTTATGATATGGTGACTCGATATCTATTGATGACAAATATTGATACCGCCAAGATATCTCAATGCATAATAATTGCTTGTTACTCTTTTTATTATGGAATAGTGAACGTTGCTGTTGGTAACATGTAGGAACTTTGTCCAAGACCACTTAATAATAAGTCAATATTTTACCTCCTAAATATGGTTCTACCCATATATCTACTGAAGTAAATTATGGTTCATAATTCACGCTTTTGCATTTAAATAGCATATATTGCTATGACAACACAATACTCACAACATTTCGGCACATAGGTGACAACATGAAATAAGCTTTTAAATCTGCGTATTTTGTTTAGCTAATTGGTTTCTGAAATATATCATATTGATAAAATATCGAAATTTTTAGTATTGATACTTTTCATAACGATATTTTCTAATATTGATATTCTTAAAACAAAATATTTATAACGGTGTATCGATATATACTTTACATAGTATCGCCCATCTCTATATGTCACATTTGACGTACCTACTGTATGTAATTTTGACGTTAGAATTGTCAATAATTACTTTTTTTAAGACCGACCAACCGCCGATAATTGCGCAATTGTCGCTGTCAAACGCAGATTTCGTATTCTGGAAGAAGCGACTGCGACCGCGATCGCAATATATTTGATAACTGCCTCTAGTGAGCAATTGGTTAACTAAAAAAGTGCATTTTTCAGTTGTTCTATTGAAAAATACGTATTCTGTAAGCGATTTTTTAGCAATTACAACGCGATTGCGACTGTCATATAGCAATCGCAATTATAGTAGTTGTAGTTGAGTTGCTTGATAATTAAATCAAGTTTTATTAATAAAAATAGAAGGTAAGTAACATTTTGTTAATAATAAACATGTTTTATTTGTACAAATAGTAATTTAATGGGCTTACTGCCCTCAGAAGAGGTGGATATACCTACCTAATATTTAATAACAATTAGAATACTTACCACCGTAATAAAAGAAATAAGGGGAAAAAATTAAAACTCTTCTAACTCTAATATTTATTATTACTACATCCTATTTTTTTTAAAGAGTTCACAGATGTAACACACAATTTCAAGTGGAAGTGAATTAAACTCATTTGAAATATTCCATTATATTTGTCAAAAAAAAATTATTAACTAATCCAATACCTATATAATACTATTAAACTTAATAATAATTATTATTGAAAGTGTATATTAGGATTTCCTATTCAGAGTTAAACAATAATTCTTAAATAATACTATTAAACTTATACTAATTTGGAAAAATAATACACCTAATAAAAGAGTACATTGACATTTACATTTTTTTTTTCAGCTCCTACAAAACTTTCAATAAGCAGCAGCTTCAGCATGAATTTTAGCAGCCCCTGCTTGAATGAGTACTGCTTCGGCCTGATTACGTGAAGCTTCAGCCATTATCACCCAATTTGGTTCAATTTTTGATTTTTTGGAAGACAGAGTTTGGTACGTCTGCTGCGATGAACGTTTTTTAGATGCTGTAAATAAAAGCAGATCAAGACAAAGTTATATAACATTTTGTAATACAAACTAACCTTGGTTGATATTTTCTTCTGTAGCATCAAGTACAGGCAGTAATTCTTTTGGATTTTCTTCATCCATTGTATCTAAAAGTAATAAAAAGAATATGTTAAAATTCTTTCTTATCTGATGGCACAAAATGATGCTTACAAATACAATACAAGGAATAATTTCTGGTTGATCCTGGTCAAAATCTAAAAACAATATTACATGAAGCAACATATATTGTTATGCTAAATTAAATGAAGTTCTCATAAATATTTTGAAAATATATTTTACAGACCTTTGTTATCGTTTTCTGACAAGAATCTAAAATAAAAATATTTAATTACTTTTTTATGTTAAATTAATATCCAAACAGTTATGTAGGTAGGTAATTACCTACTTTTTCCACAATATTACCTTTATTGCAGCTGGCACTTTCATGATCCTGTGAACAAATTGTGTATGAGTTATTCAAATATAAGTGTGCAATATATTTTGCATTTTATAATACAAACTAGTTAAAAGTTATTTATTAAAAACTTACTGGGAATACAGGAATACGATGATTTGAAGAATTTGCTTATCAGTTTCTGACAAGGCTGTTTCTACTGCAGGACCACCACCTGTTCCTGAAGCTTCTCTTCTCCTGGCAGCAGCCCCAGTCTTAACTTTATGTTTAAGATCAATCCAATACTATGAAAAAAATGTATAATGTATTTGTCAATAAAATGAAGCTACTTAATGTGTTGGATTATAATAAAAATACTTACACGTTTCCACCTCTGGCAATTTTTACTAGCGCCCGATCCAAGCGCATTTAATTTCTTGGCAAGATCATTCCATTATTTTTTCAATGGTCTCCTGGCCAGATTAGGATGACTAGTTAAATAGTCCAGCAACTCTTCCAACTGACTATTGGAAACTCTGAGTTCTTCCATTTTCTGTATGAAAAACAATTAATAGTAGCAATACACATTCTCAAATTATTTTACTCACCTAATTAATAAAAGGGTAAGTACAACCACAATAGACACAATAAATTTAAAACTGATGTGTTCACTAAGTAATGTACTATTTAAAAATAAGAGAAGGAAATAAAAATTCTTTCTGAAGGCAGATGCTATAGATTTTCTACCCACTTATCTTTATTATGGTAACATAAACAATCACTAAGAGTTCATTTTTGTTAAGGCTATGGTGTGATTTATATGCCCTTTAAGATTAAAATATCTATTAAATTTTGTTTCTAAGCATGTTTGTTCTTGAAAAGGAAATAAACTCTTACATAAATGAAATAATAAATTGACTTGAGAAGTATTGTTTTTTTTACCCAAATCACATGAAAAAGTATTTGGAAACCCATTTTCAACTGCTTTTAGTTATGTAAGGAATTGTTTTCTATAAAATAATGTATTTTAATTTTGTGCTCAATTGCAGTAATAATCGCTCAGTTATAATTTTTCGACGATTCCTTGGGTTTAATATTTTTTAAATTTGTTTTGTTCATCAGCTGATTTTACAGACAATTTATAGTTACGTTGATCGCTACCCGATTGCAAGTGGCGCTAGTTTTATGACGTAAAAGTGCATCTTGACAGCAACCAGCAATTGCGATGCGACTACCTTACAGAATACCAAATTTTGCGACTGATTGCGCGACCGTTGTGCGATAGTTGCTAGTTGCAAAATAATTGTTATTTTTACAGAATAAGCCTGCAGAAAATATACAGTATACACATTCTGGACCATTTTTCGTCCAGAAAATAACGTTTTGCCGATCAAGACCGGAAAATGGACGTGAGGGACCGGCAAAAGCTTTTTCCGTCTCTGATTTTTCATTTTTTCAATCGCTCTTTTATAATACCTTGATTTCGAAACTACGATAACGTTTCCATATAATGTTGAGTGATGACAGTTCGTTGATTTTTAATTTGTCGTTTATATCAAACTTATTTCGCGAGTGCGCAAATTTAACAATAATATGAATTCAGATTTTGAATTATCCAATAAAGAAATAAATGTATATCGAAGTGTCTGTCTTAAAAAAAATATTAATATTGTACGTCACGCAAACGGAAATTAGTTTTTCAGGTGTCTCCAAGCTTCCAGGACTCGTCTACGGCTCGCCCTGGAATCTGCTTGCCTCGACCTGAAAAACACTACTTTCCGGTCTTATAACATAAATTACTGTTCCGTTTTAAACTCGCATTAAGTAAATAACTTTTATTTAATAAAGAAATCGAGGATCGTGGACAAAGCATAGTATTCAACTCACAATTTATGGCCATTAATCACTCGGGTGACTTGCGCCCCTCGCCTACGGCTCGGGGTGCAAACGTCACCCTGCGTGAATAATGGCTATCAGTATTTTCTATTAGTAATTTGTAGGCAACTGTGGAAAAATGCCAACTGTCAAATGAGACTCAAAATTCCCGTCACCCAGTTTATCCTTAGGGCTACTGTCGTTAGTGTCAACTTGTCAGTTGGTTGAAATGCCATAAGTATAAACAGTAGCCCATAGAGAAATAAAAATATTTCTCTATGCAGTAATGTAAAATATATAAGGGTAAGAAGAATATGTATGTATTTTACATATATTACAAAATATGCCTAATCAAAAAATGTATTATCAGTCATATCACAAACATCATGATACTGTTAAAACAAAATTTTTTTGTGCATCTTTGCTAGGTACCAAGTTATGTCCTTTTTTATCACTCAAGTTAAAATCTACAGAATTTGTTACCTGGCTAGCAAGAAGCATACTCATCATACCTTGTAATGCTGCTAAATTATTGGACAATTCACTCTCACGTTTTAATACATTTGTTAGTTCAATGAACAATTTGACAACTTCAGGAGGCAATGAAGTAATGCTATCTTCGTATGTATCTAAGAATATGTTTGCTGCATCTATAAGAACTCGTGTAAAACGACAATCTGTTATATTTCTAACGAAAAACCTTAAAATTTGTAGCAAAGTCTTTTTGTCTCGACCTTGAAAAGCTTTGTTTAAAGCTCTTCTACGGATTAATTCTTGTATTAATGAAACTGTAACTTGTGGATTTTTATTAGCAACATATGGAAGAAGAACACTGTCTAGTGCTTTTGAATATTCAAATTTTCTCAAATGATGGTCATGTTTCCTTTCTTTTTCATGACTCAATTCTGGAACAACTGTATCTACAGATGTTTGATGGGTGTGACTAATAAATTGATATGATGATACTCTTTTTGTAGGTTTCTTCTCTTCTTTATCTTCTTCTCTCCTACTAATAGACACCAACCCATCCACTAGTCCAGCAACCAGGGTGTCATCATTTTTAGAAACCCCCAAACTCAAAATAGCATTTGGAAAGTCCAATGTATGTACGGTTTTAAAAGTAGCAATGTCATATATCTTCACATGTCTGTCTAAACTTCCAGACAGCAATCTCTTATTTTCTGATGCCAATTGAAGACATGTAATTGTTTTGTGATGCTGCGATACACTACCTAGCAGTCTACCACCTGCTAAACTATCCCAAATTTTAATTTCTGTACCACCAGCTGACAAAAATATTCCTCCTGCTGGTAGAAATAGTAAAGATTCCACAGGACTGCCATGATCAACTGTCAAAACTTCATTTTCTGTTCGAGTGTCAAACATTTTAACTTTATGATCATAGCTACCAGATAGTACAATGTCTGGTACAGCAGCACAAGTTGTCCCTGCTCTAATATAATCTGTATGACCAGTGTAAGTAATTAAGGCTTTCTCTGTTGGAATGTCCCATATTTTAACACTTTTGTCATCTGAAAATGAGCTAATTTGTGCTGTATTGTGCAGAAAATGTGTTCTGTGAACAGGTGCTGTATGTCCTTTAAACAACCTGCAAATAAACAAAAATTGTTAATGCATATACATGATTTTAAAATATGTTGTAACTATACCTTAATAAACTTTTTGATGAGACATCAAATAGCTTTATGTTTGTTTCTTCTCCTCCTGCTAAAAGAAGTTTACCATCATTGCGAAATACTGCTCCATAGGCATTTTCTCTAAACCTAGAAATATTTTTTACTACCAACTTGGTAACTGGATTATAAACTTGCACTCGAACGGAACATGTAACTGCAAAATAGTGAGGCTCTATTGGTGAAAAATCTATATGATCTATTGGACCAAATTCTTTCACTAACACTGGAATCTATAACAATTACAGATGATTAAAGAGAATTTTTAAAAGTTTTAATAACTTACACCTAACTTTTTCCAATAGATATAATCTGGTGTGACCACGGGTCCACTCTTCTGATAAATTTTAGTATTTAATTTTTTAAACGCAGGCATTTTTATTGACCTTAGTTGATGGAAAAATGTGTTTTGTTTAGCTTAACCCACATTTTTCTTCGTCGTTTTTTCATTGGTCGTAACTCATTGTGCTAATAAGACACACTGACCACAGAAATAAATAATTTATGTATGTGGTCTCGTGCATGTACTGTAGGTACATGTACACTATAGAATTTTACTATCGACTCTATTCACACGTCTTTTGTCGTCGATTTCTTCATAAAAACTTCAATATATTTCATAGTAATCAGTGAAGGATAAAAGGAGACTTGTCAACAGTATACAGACTTTCGACTGCTGTCGACTGGAATAATAGTAGTAATAGTTCTGTAGAGAGCGACTGGTAGAATTCTATAGTGTGCAGAGTCCCAGACTGGGACTCCCAGTAGTGGTCTGATAGAGTTTGTTTAATCATCCTTTGCCGTTACGTCATACATTGTCCAGCTTTATCTCTCATTCATGAAATAGATGAGACGGAATTATGGCGTCATTAACGTATTTCGTAACTAATGTCGACGTAAATTTTGTTTGTTACTTTTTACAGTTTAGTTGTCATATTTTGATTTATACAGTGTTTTTGGTCATTATCGCCTTTTTCAATTAATTTTTCATTGTCAAAATGCCTTCCCGGTATAATGACAAATAGCAAAGTTTTATTTTGAAGTTCATTGAATACTTTTCAAGAGAAAGAGATGCTGGAATGCCGCTTTTACCGTTAAATACAGTCCTGTTATGATATATCTGAATGAATCGGACTTCCACAATGATGATGAGGATGATTTTGTCAGTGATGAAGCTTAGACTTTGCATATTATTTCATTACATATGCTATCTCAGTTTACCTTTCTTATCCGTTTGTTCGTTCCTATTTCCTGTTTTTATTGGGAGTTTTTTCAGAAATAAATTTATGTATTGCCTGTTTCCTCCCATACATGTGTTTTTTGCATTTCTCAGGAATACTCACGAAATTGTTCCTCACAATGACACAGACAATAATTGCTATACAATTTTTAAAAACATGACCATATAGATATTCTAAATAATTTTAAATAATCTCATAATAGTTGTTTAATATATATTATACAATTCGCCATTTAATCACGATTCGGTAATCCGTAATTTTTTAAATTCAGTAAAAAATCAAGCCCAGGGGCGTTAAACATCCTCAAGCTACAAATTTGAAACAAATCAGTTAAAAAAAAGGAGATTTCAAGTTAAAACAAAACTAAATTATGTAAAAAAGTACGCAACGCATAAAGCAAATTACAATTTTTGGCATTACTAATTTATTCATACAAACACACCTTAACATGCATCATTAAAAACAGTATGTCATTGATTATAATTTTGAGGTTAAGTGTAAAATAACATTCAACTAATATAAGACAAACGTAAAATAGCAGAATACGTCACCGATTATGACGTAACGGCAAACTCTAACATCATTGCCCTTCAAAGAATAAAATAATATTATTATAGTACACTATGGACGTAATCAAATGAATATTTATTATAATATTTGCTTAATTATTAGCTATAGTGTGCCCAAGTTGACTGTGGTCTAAGCACAGAGTAGCCAATTCAGAGAAAAAGGTTGAAGGCTATAACAAAAAATAAATAATACTTTGTTATTCATTAGTATGTAATTATTTTATTCTACGTTCATGCAACAAAACTTTATTGAACTCTATTTAATGGAAAAACTAGTTCTTTATTGCTCTAGTACAATAAAAACTTTACTGCACTAATCTGTCATTTTACTACAGCGTTTTGTCATATTTGTCACCTTGACAAACATAAAGAATCAAATCACCACCATTTTTAGTCCATTTGAAACAACCTATATACGATACTTTTTGGTTTTTGCAAGAATGTAGAAAAGATATTCTATGCTGCTCGTGCAAAAGTGTTTATTGCACGCGTGACGCGACGTGAAATAAACACTTACTTTTTGCATCTGTTACATAAATAACTATAGTTTGTACTGAATAGATTATTAATTGGTTATAATAAACACATTAGGGGCCATCCATAAAGTACGTCACACGTTAATGGGGAGGGAGGGTATCACCGAAGTGTGACATCGTGTGACAAGGGGCATGGGGGGGTCAATACTTTTGTGACGTCACATGTTAAAATTTAAAATACTAAAACGCAAAGTTTGGATGTGAATTAAAAATTTTAAAAATTTACGAAATTGATCTATATTTATTAAAAATGTTGGACTTTATGTTGATTTTATTAGATTATTATTTAATAAAAATAAGTAAAAAATGAAAATAGCTGTTTTCTCTCGATTCTTTTTAAATACATACATAAATTTAAAAAATGTGTGACGTCATATCAGGAGGGGGGGGTTATAAAAATGTGACAACCTGTGACAAGGACGGGGGGAGGGGTTCAAAAGTCCTAAAATTCGTGTGACGTACTTTATGGATGGCCCCTTATAGTTAATGGAAGTTAATATAAAACATGTCCATATATTTAGGGAAGAAAAAGTTGAAATTTTTGGAGAATTTGTTATAAACATTTAAAACGAAATAAACGTATTTTTTTTGTTTTTTTTCATATAACGTATAATTGCGATAACATTAGTAGATCGCCTGCTTTTCGCTTATATAATGTGCATACGGACAACTTTTTTTCTACAAAGTTCCAGCTCTTAAAATTGAAAAATGACAAAGATATGAATTTCCCAAAAGAAGTGACTCGTTTTCCTGTTTTTCCAAATTTATTCCGTTCCTAATTATCCGATCAAGTAGCTCGACCACTCAATTTGTTCGTATTTTAGTTACCTACGTTTTATTCTGTACAAACATATTGAGATTGCTCCAGTACTTTTTACGTTATGTGAAAAAAATTAAGAAAGTACGTTTGTTTCGTTTTAAATGTTTATAACAAATTACTGAAAAACATCTGCGTGTCCAAGACATATAAAAATTATACTATATAATGTCTTTTATATATGATGATGGCGCCATCCGTTTTCTATTGGGATTTTTGCCAAACATTACTATATTTGCGTGCTCTATTGATGGGCTTAGCCTATTTGATGCATTTCTGACAAACTTCAGGCACTCGCCCCAAAGGTTGAACTGATGGTGTACAAATTACCATATTTGTTTAATTTTTTTATTAAGCTCTGTGACATTTATATTCGAAACAAAGCTGCACAATGTTAAAAATATCAGTAAGCTTTTGAACAAACATATTTTCGTGCAATCCGCGAAATTCAATTTCGCGGCCTACCCATAGCAACGGCTGCGAAACCAAACGTCACTTCAAAATTTGAATATCACTTCCAAATTTGACATTTCTAAAATACTACAAAGACAAGGATTATTTTTTATTGAATACCAACAAATACATAAGTACTTATATTATTTAGGATGAATATTAACATTATTACTTATATTTACTCCAGAAGTTGAAGTAAGAACTGTCAAAATATTTTGTATATATTGAAACATATCATTTCCATAGCACACATTGTTAAATAAATTGAACTGCTGTTGATTTTAGAGCAATAATATATTTATTTACAATTATCTAGTTTAATAATTTTAACGATTGCACGAAAAATAGTGTGTATGCCATGGCCGCGAAACTTTTTAACGACCTCAAGATTATCTTGCCTCGGCGATAACTTTTCTTTCGGTACGTTAAAAAGGTATTTCGCGGCCTAAGCCTACAAATAACTATTGTTTTAAGCATATAGTGAAAAGACCCATTAGTTTTTTAAATAAAAAATTCTTGTGCGATTTTTTATGGTAGCAAAAAACTTATCTGTTGGTGACGCAACCACATATTAAGGTCGAAAAACAAGGATAACGGTCCATATTTTGTTCGGGTGTACGGCCACGACATGTCGTGTGTGTATCTTAAACTTTATCGTCACCAATACTGGGGCTCTGCACGGTCGCTTTCTAAAGTATAGTTGACGTAAAACATATAGTGCAGCTATATCTTAATCGTATATCCCCTTTAAGTTATGTTGCGGAGCTAAATTCTGAAAGGTATTAATATTATTTTCGTCTATTTACTTACCAAATATAATTCTATACTGTATTTCTATTTTGACCCACCGTCCATCCTTTCTTAACCGTATCGTGTGTATCATACCGAGTTTCGTCCAAATAGATAATTGGCCGGTTTTCTTCTCTATACTTAGTTACTTGTTCCAAGTATGTATACAGCATATCCACTATTCTTCTGCTTTCCATGACTGTTTGACGTTTATTAATCGTTTTGAATCCCAATTTTTTAATCCAGTTTTCAATGGTTATCTTACAGCAATTCACATTACGGCCGGCATTTGTCAATTTATTTCTTATTATTTCAACCGTAGGTAACTTATTACTTTTGTAACAGTCATATATGGGTGGTTTTTAATAATTTTATCAAAGATATATCTAAAAGTTTGACCAATCCCTTATCACATCGCTTTCTTGCGTTCATAAGGCCCATTCTTGGCTATTTTACGTATAGTTGACAGGGGAACTTCTGTTAAATCAGATACTGCAGCTTGCATTAATTCTGTTTTTTCATCGAAACCAAACTTTTCTCGTAGATTCTTATATATATACACATTGAAACATATTTTCTGTGCTTCCAAATCATCACTCTTATCACCATTATTTAAATTTTCGTCGTTGTTACACACAATATTTTGGACCGAACTCGATATTTCCCATGGTAAATAAATATTTTTTAACTAAAAATATAATTGCTAATAAATATATGTATACTTACTTACAATTTCCACACAAAAACACACACACTTTCTTGATGTCAGACCACCGACTAAAAAGAACACCTGCAACAATAGTTATACTGTTATAGTTCAGTCAAATTATTAAAGGCACTCACTCGCTATCGCTCGTTCCTGCTTTAAACAGTTTCGTTTATTAATCGCCTTCATTAACAAACTATTAACGATTATTAGTTGAAATTATAACATTAAATGAATTTATCGTCAACTAAGTAAGCATTTTAAATAATTATAATATGGACTGGGCTATGACGGTATACTCTTAGCTTTTTTTAGACAATGCTCTTAGTCTTAGAGTCAAACAAAAAGCTGACAACTTTAAGTTCGCACTATATCTTTTACGTTGAATATACCACTACATTATGTTGGCGGGCGTCCATAAATTATGTGAGATGTTTAAGGGAGGGAGGGGGTCGAGTCAAATCTCATCTAATCTTACGTTGGGGAGAGGGGAGATTGTACATGCTCGAGATTTAATCTTAAGCGTAATCGTAATACGATTAAGATCATTCAGTAATTCGTTTGAAAGAAAATAATTTCATTCATACTTCGACGTTATACGTCTACTGACTGTCAAACCACCAGCCAACGGCTTAGAGTGGCTAGATCAGAACGAAGTTGAATGAGCAGAAAATCATATGGACATGTTGGTTCCAATAGTCTCTCTTGAGAAAGCGCATGATTCTCCATGGACTGAATTAGAGTAGATATTCTTTTTTTAATCACAGTAGTTACGATTTAAGTATTCGATGGTACACTTACATTAATAAAATTTGGATCGTGAAAATAAAGTGTTGTAAACTTCTATACGAATGGTAACAGGTGACGTAATAGTAATAATTTTAAACAGGACCTTATGGCAAGTGATATCTCGTTTGAAAGGCATTGACATTGACTACATAGCCATATTAATTTTGTTTGGGTTTAAACTAATTTTGACGGATAAATTAAATAAATACCAAAATTATTGAAATTATTTTTATAAATTTAATTAATCAAATATCAACAATGGTTGATATGTGTTCGAAATGTGCTCCATCTACTTCCTGAGAGTAATACATCCTATTAGTAAACTCTTGTCGTACTCGTTCGAATGTGTCAGCTGAAATTGCATTGCATTCTTCAATAATTCTTTCTTTCAAAACGCCAATGCTATCTGGTGCCGTAGTATAAACCTTGGATTTCAAGTACCCCCATAGAAAAAAATCTAATGGTGTCAGATCTGGTGACCGAGGTGGCCATTCTATAGGACCTCGCTGGCCGATCCGTCTACCTCGATATTCTTCATCCAGGTAACGTCTTACTGCACCATAATAATGTGCAGGAGCACCATCTTGTTGAAATGTTATTTCCAGATGGCCGAATTCATCTGGATTATCTTCCAGAATTTCAAGAATTAACGGCTCAATTGCATTTTGTAACATCTCCAGATACACTTCACCGCTTAAATTTGAATTTAGGAAAACAGGACCAACTATGTGGTTTCCCAAAATACCTGCCCAAACATTGACTTTTTCTGGAAATTGCATGGGTATGTTGTTCACGAAAGGTGTGAGGATTCGTGTCACTCCAATACCTTACATTTTGTGTATTCACATTTCCATTGAGGCAAAAAGTACTTTCGTCACTAAAACAAATTGTTTTTGTGTAATGTGGGTTTTGACTAATTTTATTTGTCATACATTCGAAAGGTGGTGCACCATTTTTAACTTGTATGGATGAAATTTATTTTTAGCCAACACTCTCCTGTACTGTACTTTTACTTACTTCACAGATAGACGCAACTTTAGTTGAAGAGGAAGTAGGGTTTACTACCATTTCAGCAACTATATCAATTTTTTTATCATCACTAAATGTTGGTCGACCAGATCGTTTGGCATCTTGAACACTACCTGTTGCTTCAAACTTGTGAAGAAGTTCACTCAAATATTTCACCAATTATTAAGATAGCTGCTACTTTGTCGGCTTGAGTAAGTACCATTTTGCCTATGTAAACTCTTAAACGTCTCGTTAAACAATAATAAAATTAAATATTTAAGCTATTTAGAAAAACTTTGCAAAGCAACAAATACTATTAAATTAAAAACGTCAATTTTTTTGATAACTAACCAAAGGCGGACTGAAAAATCTTCAATATTTAAATGTGAAATAATGATTTTGGTATTTATTTAATTTATCCGTCAAAATAAGTTTAAACCTAAACAAAATTAATATGGCTATGTAGCCAATGTCAATGCCTTTCAAACGAGATATCACTTGCTACAAGGTCCTGTTTAAAATTATTGGCCTAAGTGGCACTGTGACGTCATCTATTACTATTACGTCACCTGTTACCATTCGTAGAGAAGTTTACAACACTTTATTTTCACGCTCCAAATTTTATTAATGTAAGTGTAGCCGTTCAAAAGATACGAGGGGGGGAGGGGACTTTTGAATAGCACTGTATAATATAAAATATTGACGGTTTAGCTTACCATATTATGTAATTAACATGAGAAAGTGAAAATTATAAATAAATTAGTTGTTAATTAATTAATATTAATTGAAGCAGTTAATTAATATTAATTGAAGCAGTTAATTAATATTAATTGAAGCAGACTTATGGTGGCAGAGGTTGTTTTTATAAATTCATAATATTGAAATCAGCCTATAAAAAATTGTTTCATTTAATTAACAGATGAGGGTATATTTTTCTAATCCCGGATCTTAGACTAGGTATTATATTGTGCAGAGAGAAAGAAGAAGAAAAATTATATATACATTTATTAAACAGAGTGATATTTTAATTTCTCAATATTTATATATATACAATACAATCTATACATAACATAGGTATAAAAATTATCTATGATCTAACCAAAAAATGATCGTTCAGAAGACCAACCATTAGTTGTTCACTCAACGATTGAGTCATAAGTTATGTTTTCTGAACGCAGCCATTCTTTAAAACAGAATTAAGATGTGTTTCGTATTTTACAAACTCATTACCTAACGGGGTTAAAAAAAAGGGGTAGAAAGTTATTTTGAGGGTGATTTGCATCGAAGTTGATATAATTGCTCCTTAATGCTTTTGATTTAAATTACATTTTTATTTTGAAACGTTTGAAAACTCAATCCGATTTTATTCAAAAAACGTTGAACTGATCACTTATAAAAGCTTAGTGCAATGCAACACTGAAATTCATAATAACGTAAGAAACTTATTAAAACCAGCAAAAGCTAGTTATCAATATAAATATCACCGCTAATCAATATTAATAACAATTGAAGGAACTTTGACAGACACGCATAAAAGTTAAGCTACTTTCAATTTCCGTTAATTTTGACAGATACTGCAGCACTTCCCAAGTGGTGATACAAATGGGAATTTAAATGGTTGTTTTTCCTGGGTGAGAACGTAAATGTATTTTCAAATACGATTTTAGTTTAAAAGATTTTGAACAAATATCACATTTAAATGGCTTTTCTTCTCTGTGAAGAGTTAAATGTACATTTAAATTATTTTTTGTTCTAAAAGATTTTGAACAAATGTTACATTTAAATGTTTTTCCTTCTTTATGAAGAAGTAAATGTGTATTTAAATTACCATTTTGTGAAAAAGATTTTGAACATATTTTACATTTAAATGTTTTTTCCTTATGCACAAGTAAATGCGCTATTAAAACACATTTTAGTGCATAAGCTTTTGAACAAATGTTACATTTAAATGGTTTTTCTTCACTATGACTAAGTAAATGTCTCTTTAAAGAGCGGTTTTCACTAAACGATCTCGAACAAACCTCACATTTGAATGGTTTCTCCCCCGTGTGACAACGCATATGTGTAGTTAAAAAACTTTCACGTGTAAAAGATTTGGAGCAAACTTCGCATTTAAATGGTTTCACTCCAGTGTGTGCACGCACATGTGCGCTTAAATTACTTCCCCACGTGAAATATTTTGAACAAATTTTACATTGAAATGGTTTTTCTCCGTTGTGCAAACGCATGTGCCGCTTTAAATAACTATTCAATACGAAAGATTGGGAGCAGATTTCACATTTAAATGGTTTTTCTCCGGTGTGCCTCCGCATGTGCTCAGTCATACTAGCTTTATTCACAAAAGCCTTTGAACAAATTTCACATTTGAATGGTTTTTCTCCCCTATGGCGACGCAAATGTACACCTAAGGTGTATTTCTCTGTAAATGCTTTAGAACAAATTGAACATTTGAAAGGTTTTTTCCCTTCATGACGAAGTATATGGATATTTAAATTGCTTTTCCATGAAAAAGATTTTTGACAAATTTTACATGTAAATAGTTTTTCCTTTGTGTGAAATAGCAAATGTGAATCTAAATTCTCTTTATAAAAGAATGATTTAAAACAGATACTGCATTTGAATGGTTTCTCCCCTGTGTGACTGCGCATATGTCTCTTCAAAATGCTTTTTAGTGAAAAATATTTCAAGCAAATATTACATTTGAACGTTTTTCCCAAAATGTGACCACGCAAATGCACATTTAAGGAACCTTTTTTTGTAAAAGATTTTGAACAAATATTACATTTGAATGGTTTTACCTTTGTGTGGGATCGCAAATGCTCATTCAACTGACTTTTGTGTAAAAACGACTTCGAGCAAATGGAACAGTTAAATGATCTTTCCCCTGTATGTATACTCATATGAAATGGATGACGTTTTTTAGGAACAGTTTCATGACAAATTTCACATTTGACAGGTTTTTCACTGTCTATGTGATGATACAAATGTTTATTGAAAAGTTTTTTCTGTGAAAAGATTTTCAAACAAACTTCGCATTTGAACGGCGATTCGCCCGCGTGGAAACGCAAATGGGAAATTAAAATATTTTTGGATGAAAATGGTTTCAAACAAGTTCCACATTTGAATACATTTTCTTGAATGTGGAAACACACATGATCATTTAAATCATTTTCATATGAAAATGATTCCAAACAATTCTCACATTTAAATTCTTTACCCTCAGTATTAAAACAGTAATATCTAGAATCACAAGAAATAATTTCATCTGTAAGTGATGTATGGTTTTCAGTTTCCTTCATTTCTTCTTTCAATTCATGTTCAATTAATTCAATCTTATATTTTACCTCTGTATTGAAATTGTCGACAACGGTACTGCTTTTCACATGATCAATTTCTTTTTTTATAGTTCCTGTATGACATAATTTTTTTTGTTTAGTAAAATGATTTGCTGAAAAGTGACAAAAAAATTCTATTGGTTTCAAGTACATGTTTCCACAAACTATGCACAGAAATATCCCACCAACAGGTTTTTTTTTCTTCATATCCTTTCTATTGAATGCTAAGCCTGTAAAGAATAGAAAGAAAATTAAACTTTGTTTTAAGCAAAGTATTGAAGTTGAAGTTATATATATTTTTAGAAAATTTTCCATTATTCTGCAGGATATTGTATAGTATAGTATCTCTATGGGTACAGCCTGTGACGAAAATTATGGCGAATTATGCTCTCTATTTTTACCACTGATATGAACCAACATTTTTTGATGATATTGTACCACCACAACTACCTTAAAGAAGTATGTGTACATTATACAGCTTATAATATTTGGTCAGGTCCAAGAGAATGAAAAATAGATGGAATCCTTTACCACAGAACAATTTCAGATGAGTGCAATAGAGAAAAATATTGTGTATTAGGTACTTACTGATTTCATTTTATTTTTTAGATATATTTCCTTTGGTATCACTTTATTCAAATACTTTTATTGTACTTATTTATGACTAATGTGAAATTTTATTACATATAGAATACCTCTGTAGACAAAATATCTACCTATTTATAAACATAAGGTTGTGTTAAAAAAAACAATGGATAAGTGAGAAGCTAAGCTAAGCGAGCCAGCTAAATTGATATGCCAATGAAATTTTGCAAGTATAGTTTAGCTCAAAATATATTGTTGGATTCTACTGTCATAAATAATCACTTAAGCCTCATTGTGTAGTCCCAATATCTTTAATAACAATATTTTTTTTTATTACTTCATCTAAATTTATTATAAATTGTTCAACATTAGAACCAATTATGTGTATTGGTTAGTTGAGAATTTTCCAAACTACTATTTTATTAGGTATAAATAATAAGTTTGTATAGCTTTTCATTACCAAATACTTGAGTTTAACTTCCCCTGTTTAGTATACTGGTTGATAATTTAACTTTTCCTGTATAGTATACTGGTTGATACTTCAACTTTCCCCATATAGTATACTGGCTCGAACCATAAGGCGCTAGCTCAGACAACGAACAGCAGATTTACTGTTGGAACTAGTGGTTAGCTTCTCACTCTTAAGAAATCATATATATTATGTTTCAGATTCCTATCAACCTTGTACGTGTTACCTTCCTACCTAATTAGATAACTATTTTAAAAAATAATGACTTACTTACCTTTTAATTTGGTGCTCATTTTTAGGGTTTTAGTGTGACCAATTCGATTTAATTAGATTACTTATTGCTTTAATGCTATTTCTATGATTGCAATTTGGGAGATTGTTTCACTATTGTTATATTTCACTATTACCTACCGAATTATTTTGATAGAAACATTATTATTATTTATATTGCCTGTTCAATACACGTCATCAATGTGGGCATAGAATCAGAGATAATATACACAAGCATAGAATAATGTCACAATCACGCGGATATGGTTACCATAACAGTATAAAGCCTGATAAAGCATACTATCAAAGCCACCAATATAGATAAATACTTCCTATAAATATAAATGAGGGTCAGCTACTTTCTAAATATTCAAATATTTCAACAGGGCAAGTCCACGTGTCATCATGTGACAGTCGCCCTGATGATAAACAAGCGATCTTTACACAACAGGTGGTTGTTAATAATAGTTCATTTAATTCTAATTTGGTGCTTCCTTCGACACTGTTTCAATTGCTTAGGTATTTTAAAAGCGTAACCTGACTGTTTATAATAAAAAGGATCATTAAATCATGATTAAATCATTGCAAAACAACCATAAATCTAAAATCTATCCAGAGTATGCTCCGTATGTATCTTTGGTTACCAGTTACCACAACACAACTTTGCTTCTGGGTACGCACATAGGGTTTGGTCCGTATGTATCTTTGGTTACTTTGGCTTTAATTGCGCTGTTTAGCAGTGAAGCCGCAAAATCTTGATCTTGAAATAAAAAAATCATAAGAAACTTGTCCTATTCACACGTAATGAGAGACCACTCACCGTTTTGAGCTCTTCTATAATCTTGTTCATTTAATGTGAACACATAAGCAGAGGTGGGTAAAATAGGTTTAAAAACCTATTTAAAATAAAAGATACAAAATAGGTGACCAAAAAGGTATTTAAAATGTTAAATAGAAAATATATTTGAGAATTCTATTAAAAATAGAAGATAGAAAATAGGTATTTCAGATAGATATTAAAATAGTAAATAGGTCTTGTGTGAAGGTATGAAAAATTAAAAATGCGTTGCTTTTCATCCATGTATTTTTTAAATACATTCAATTTTTATAAATTATAATAAATTTCTTTTCCTTCTATGTAGAGCCTACTAAATGGCCTTTAACTTTTAGTAGAAGCTTATTTTCAAAATTGCGGTCTGTCATTGATCTTCGTTTTGGTCTCATCACCATCCCAGCATATGAGAATAACCTTTCAACAGGTGCGGATGAAGCCAATGGAGTATTATATTTAATAAATAAGGCCCAGATTTTTTTATTTCATATAAAATCTAATGGCTATAAGCAAAAACCATCAATATGTAAATACAACTCAGCGTTAACAACAAACACCACAATATATTAACAATAATTGGAAGATACATACATCTACAATTGTTTCAAAACCCAAGTTTGAAACGAAGTAGTGGAATAAAATCGTCGTCTCTGAGATATAACATTATTATCTAGGCGTTTGAGTCCACAAAATTTTGAGTATCTCTTGATTTCTACCTATAATATAGATACAGGGTGTTTTCAAATGACACTTACAACGTTTGCATGTAGATACCTCTCATAAAACTGATCAAAATGATATAAGGAATGAGGGGCCCAGCTCATTTGCTTTTCGAGATACGGGTTGTTGAAGTTATGAAGAATTAAATATTTTCATTTGATAATTTTAAAATAAATTGATTTGACATTTGGCAGGTTGTTTTAAAATATAAAAGGGCATATTTTGATGGAAAAACAATTTTCAATTCTTGATCCAGTGGTGTATATTTAGAAAAATATGTCACCTTTCCCCTCCCATTTTTCACGCCACTGCAGCAATTTTCATTCAAATTTGTATTCCTCAATGGTTTTCACGTGAAAAACGCATAACCTTTACATATCAAAAGATGTATAGTTTTCAAGATATTTAATGTTTTCATGAAGTCTGCAAGTTCACTTTTTAATAAAGAAATATTTTCAACAGATGGCGAAAGGAATAATTATAAATATTCAACACTCTATGAATTTTTTGAAAAATAATATTTTTCAAAAACAGTGGCCGTTCAACTAAGGAGCAACAACTACTTCCCGTGCAATATGCACCGCCGGATATTGAATTACACCCCAAAAGTTTGTAGGTTAAATGTCGAAAACGCACTGTGATAGCTCATACTCATGGCGCTGGTAAAAGGTCGCTTCCGATAACTGTTAAATAAAATTGAAATAGCGCTTGAGGTAAAACCAATACCGCAGGACGTTAATTACGTTCATAGGCGCTATTCATTTTACCGATATCTCTCTAATCATAATTTTTCATGTTTGACACTGTCAGTCCTGACACATTTTATTACACATTTACAAAACATTTACAAGTTTTTGCGTTGTTGCTACACTTCTTCACAATTCTCTCCACATTCAGTTATTTAGGGTAAAATAACACAATTCCTATGTTTAATTTTCTTTATTAAATTTTAATTTGTCAGAACAAAAATTTACAGCTTTTAAAAAAAAACCAAAATCATATAATATATAGACCATCCAGAAATTATAAGCTATAACATATATAAAAAAGACAACCTGTATATATAGTGTATATACATACACAACTAAAATTGAAAATAATCAAATATCAACGGTCTCACATTTACAAACAAAAAAATGAAAAGTCATTTAAAAGTGAAAATAATTTATAACTTAAAAAATAACCTGACAGTAACTACATAATATAAAATTGAAATTAAATAAAAAAATGAACATACCTTACTTAAATGAATCTAGTTTATAACAAAATAACTGCAAAATATTTAAAAAAGATCCACCAGAGGCACAGCACTAATCGCGGGTGGGTTCCAAAATTTAAATCTTGGACAACATATTAGACGTATTGTAAATGACAAACTAAAGCCATTTTTCTTTGAGCTTGAACACACAAACCGGGTTAGGTTAGGTACCCCACTAGTGCTGCAAGTGATGGATCATTTTAAATCTTCGGAGGAAACAAAATTATTGAAATTTAATGAAAGAAACCGAAACCAAGCGAATACAACTGAAAACAGTTAAAATCGAATCTGAAGCAAGGTTGGCAAAAATACACTTTTTGGCAAAAGTTTAGGTCAGTTAAAACAAATGAAAAAAATAAAAAAGTGGAAAACCCCGATGAAATAAAATGTAACTCAAAATGTCTTGCATACTAGATCATAATATTTTGTGAAAAAACATCAGTAAAATATTATTTGTGTCGTTATTCTTTGATATTAACCACTTAACATGAGAAAAAGCATGTTTTAAAATATTTTCACTACTTCCGTCACTAAAACCGCATCTATAAAACACGGGTTTGACATTGGCAAAACGTCACTTCAAAATTGCGAAAAGTCACACCTCGTTTGTTATATGTTTGTCAAACGTCACTTCAAGTATGTATCTTCTGTAATTTATATTAAATATTCCGTGATAATTTTGTAGTTCTGTGTCATTTGATTTTCCAATGACACGTCAGTCATTGTCTGTCATCTTGTGAATATAATTAAAATATAACATATAAATGAATATCCTGGGGGCGCAGAAAAAGTATAGTAAGCACCTAGTGTCAAAAACATCTTTATTCACTCGTTTCATAAAACTCGTGACTAAAGTAACGTTTTTAACACCTGGTACTTCATATACGCGCATTTAGTGAAAACGTCACAACTGCCATATGTCAAGTTTTTGGATGCAAGCAAACTTTTATAATTCTGTTAAATTAGTTTAGTAATAATAAATATATCATTTTCATACCTTTTAAATTACAATAATCCAGCAATAGTAGTTTGTACAACTAGTGCGCAAAGCGTCACTTTTCCCACGAGAGCAGAAGTTTGTGGCACGAGCCGTAAGGCGAGTTCCACAAATCTAGCGAGTGGGAAAAGTGATTTGCGTACAAGTTGTACACAATATTTTTTCTACAACCACATTTATTAATGAAATAAACACAGAAATTTATATAGGTATTTTATTAAAACTTTGAACAGAAAGAACATACTAAATGAAAATTTAATATAGAAAAATCAGTTGAGTGTATGTTTAATAGTGAATAATCAATAAATAAATAATCAAATAAATAGTTTACTTATTTTTGGTGTGAAATTTAAAATTTTTACACCCAGAAATTCACTAAGTATAATAAATATGTTGAATTGTCAAAAAAAGTTGACAGGTCATGACAGCTTTGGTTGACATTTCGGTGCGGAAAAGTGCCATAGCGTGTACTTTTCGCATTACTTTTCCAACAGTTATCAAAAGAATTAAGAAAAGGCCTGCTTTGCGTATACAAATTTGTGTAGAAACGCGTGTTTTGCATAGTGGTTGTAGGAAAATATATTTCTAAAACACTTGTAAAAATGTATTGTTTGCATCCATAAACTTGACATGACAACTGATGACGCGTACCAAATGCGTATTACAGGACAAAAAATCCAATTTTTCCACATGGTTGTACCCAGCCAATCCTGATATCAGGTGAAATGGACTGCCTAACCTCTGACGTCACAGCAGAAGACTCCTCCTATAAACTTTTCCAAACAAATCTAATGCGCGTGCCCAACACAAACCACGTGTGTCCATGTGTGCAAACAACATCAGTTATTTTAAACTTATCGTTTGCTATATAGTTATTTATATAGGTATTTTCTTATAAAAACGTCTTTAATTCATCACTTTTTACTTGTCTCTAATACCGTTCACTCTCATTTAAAACTAAATCAACAGCAGAGATAATATATTTCTATCAACACTAAACAGAAAACTTGCGAAAAACTAAAAATCTCACGTGGCAATCCTCAGTCGCACTCGGTTTGTTTGGAAAAGTGACGTCAGACTTAGGCAGTCCATTAACCCATTTCAGCTAAAATCAAATCGAACCAAGCAAAAATAACTGAAAAATAATAAAATCCAGTATTAACCTCTGAAATTTATTGATACACAATATAACTAAAATTAGAAATCACATTTTATGAAAAACAAATCGCATATTTAGATGAAAAAAAGTGTATCTTTTTAAACATTTTATATCAAAAGATGTTGTAACATTTTTACTAGAATTACTATAAAGTACTTACATTTTAAAAAAACAATAATTGAAAAAAAAGAATGGATAGTACTTAATATACTATTATAGTTTTCTCGCTGTTTGGAAAGCAACATAGACACATTTATTTACGGAATTAGATAGTGCATCGTGGTGTTCACAAACGATTGGTAAAGTCACTATTAAAAAAATTATATTGTTTCCTTTAATTCACTTCACACCACAGCTAATTCTATTTTAGAAATTCTGCTATACGGGTTAATAATCATCATCAAACTGAATTATTTAAATCGTAGTAAAATGTACATTCTTATTAAATGGTGTACAACAAGAGTTCTGCATCTCAGCAGGCTAGAGTGCTAAATGTCGCTTTGTATACAGTAGGAGGAAGGAACTCTTGTCACAACTTAGTTTAGTATCTGTCATTAAAAAAAAACCACCTCCCACTTCTTAGAAATAAAAAAACCTGGGACACAAGATGGTATGATGAAAAGGTATAACTTTTCAAATAAATTCGTTACGGAATTAGGCAACAAGAAGGAAAGGGATACAAATACCATTACCAGACTTAGAAAGAATGCCATTCAATGGTACACAGATGGCTCAAAAGCAATAGAAGGAACTGGGATAGGAGTGTACGGGCCAGGAACCAAACACTCTGAAAGCTTGGGAAAAACCCCAAGTATCTTTCAAGCTGGAATTCACGCCATAAGAAAGTGTGCCCAGTTCAATATTGACAAAGGAAATAGATGGCAAAAGATCATCATAATGTCGAATAGTCAAGCAACCATTAAAGCACTGAGATCTTGTGTAATCAGTTCCATAATGGCGTGGGAATGCCTAGGCATACTCAATTAACTAGGCGAGAGCAATATAGTAACCTTACTCTGGATTCCGGGACACCAGTTGAAGCCTGCAGATATCCTAAAATTCCTCAGGGAAATAGGACTAAAGGAGCTACTAATATCTGAGACGTTCCTCAGGAAATAAGTAATAGTAAGGGGCACAATAGATCTTTTAGGTCTAAGTGAATGTCACCCCATCACACATACATCTGTCATAAACGATAATGTGTTGAAAATAAATAAGAATATTTGGTAGGGATACGGGTATGCCAAAGCTTGGTTTAAGAGGATACAACAAAATTTTGAAACGGTCTTAACTACCCAATTCATATCTACGTCTAACTACTTATAAGGGTGACTAGTATGTAATTAAGTTTAGTAGATATCCGCGCGTTCAGTAGCGAATTAATTATTGAATTGGTGTCGGGAGCTTAACTGAGTGTTCAAAACTCTCGGCAGTGGTTTACATTTATTGTTAGTTTATTTATTCCCTTTACTTTAACGGCCCGGACCCGACCTTGGGCCTCACAAAACAAACAATCCGTAAGGAGACGAGGAACTGGTTGAGAAACCAGCACCTTGCTCAGTGGAGGGCTCTACAGGCTCTCAGGCAGTCCAAGCTCCTATTCAAGGGATGGATCGACTGATGGACATGCTAGAGCTGCTCTAGAACTACCAAGGAGTTGGTTAAAAAATATAGCAGGACTCCTAACAGGGCACTGCTGTCTGAAGAAACACCTCTGTAACCTAGGTTTAGAGGAAAGCCCCCTATGCAGGGGTTGCGGCACGGCTAACGTAACGTCGTACCATGTTCTCCTCGTATGTCCACATAGGGCTGTGCTACGCAGGCGAATCTTCGGAGTCCCTGTTATAGCCTCTGGGGACATAAACAGGCATCCACTGGAGAGGATTGAGTCCTTCATCGAGGGGCTCGGCTTCATGCATGTATTAATGGCAGGAATGGCACAATGGGCCCGCCAGTGGCCTCAGTGCCGGAACCTTGGCTTGAGTTTATCTTGGCCAAGGTTTTCCTGACTAAGTAGTAGTAGTAGTTTTTATTTTATTATCTGGTAGTTACTTGCTCTAAACAAATACTCTGTCAGTAAAAAAGGTTTTTGTAATATTTTGGATGTCATACGAATAATTGTTTTAACACATTGTTGCGTACGCCTTCTGTTAAACTTTGATGTAACTAGAAAGATTTCAGCATGAAGTAATTTGAGGTTGAGTATGTTCAAGCATGCCGAGAGATAATGCTTATTATGGAATACCTACTAAACTTTTTAGCTAAAATTATTCTCGATCTCAATTATATAAAACGTTCCTTCCGAAAGATAACTAATGTATACCCTTTCTAAAGTCAATGTGAAAAGAGAGAGAAACGCAAACTGTCTTCCTTCCAACAAATCAAGATTTGCCAAAAGAAGTTTTGGATTATTATTAGAATTTTCGAATGTTTAGTATGTAAAGCGGATTTAAGAGGACAATATTAAACTAAATCCTCTTATCTCCAGTACAAACATACTTTATTGATACGAATTCGGTTTAGCCATGATATATTATCACTCATCCAGTAGTCTTAGCAAACGTTTCGAAATTTCAAAAACATAATTATCTCAGTGATTTTTCAAACTAAATGTTCTGCGCATGCATTTTTCCAATTCCCTATAATGAATTTAAAAACACGTTCAATTAGTTCGTTTAACACATATTAATGTTTCAATCGAACATGGCAGAATAAAATAAAAGAATCAAGTCACCGTCGTACTAAAGTTTGACCTCTTATTGCCAGCTTCACAAAATTCGGTTACCTCATGGTTAAGAAGTAAGTAACCATCGGTTACGACAAAATTTGGGTTTCACAACTTGTGGTTAAGGGTTTAACTATAGGTTAACTATTAAAATATTTAACTGCAACCCAAAGTGCGGGTAATTGTACTAACCAAGGAAATCTAACCTAATTTATGGTTGTCAACTGCATCAACTGCCAAATTTTGGGACTATATATATATATTGTTATTTTTAATTACAAACAATTAGAAATATGAACGATTACCTATCATGTTTAAGTCTATAGCATCGACGATGAAGTCAGACGGCCAAAAATTATTCGTCCAAGACGTGATTATTCGACAATCACCATTTTTTCTGCAGATTTCGTTTGTCCAGGTGGCCAGAAAGTCTGTTGGAAGAAATTGAAGAGGTTTTTTCCATCCAACAGTAAGGCAATTTATCAAGAGTTAAAAAATTATTTTTTTCATTTAAATTCTCCTTGATTACAGAGTTGCACGTTGATAGTTTCATTTGGTGTGTTATTTTTTCAGAATTTGCTCGAGCAATTCAGTTGCTCTGTTCACTTGAATATTTTTGCGTATTCTTTTTAAGCGCTCGTTTTGAACAGAGCTGAACTATCGCTTCCTCCCTTGCCCCTAACTGCACTACCTCTAGAGGGGGCTCGGTTCTGATTATTTGCTCTGTTCAGTTGATCATAACCTCAAACCATAGACAAAATTATATAACATTTCTCTATACCTCAAACCATAACGAAAACAACCAGAACTTGATTTATTTTGAAGCGGTTTCAAAATGTGTGAGCACTTATATGGAAACACCAATAATTTCATCACCATTTTATAATACACTTTCCTCTTTCCTCCACTTATTATTTTTGCGCATTCTTTTTAGAATTTCCTGCTCACTTTGGTCACTTGCTCAGGTGGAAAATTATCTCAGCAGAGCTGAACAGAATACTGTAAAAAGAACACAACAAGTATAAAAACTTAACTTCCAAAGGTTTTCTTTTTCCTTTCATTTGATATAGAACACCATTCTATCGATGGTTTTTGTCCACCCTGTACCAATTGGAATCAATATGTGATACATTTTTGGAATCAGCTCAGCTAGAGTAATCCGAAAATTGAGACAAAATGGGGGTGTTCCATTTAAAAAAAATGACGGTGACGTCATTACTCAAAAGTAATTCACCCTGTATATTAGATTATTATTTTAAAATACGGTAAATTAAAATCAAAAATCGACGTGTTTCAGGATTATTTCTTAAAATGGTTTGTTTAGTTAAAAATGAATTTGTTCCATACTTTACGGACACAGTGTATAAAAAACATGTAGGTTCTGTGTTCTATAAAAATATTGGATTTGTCATATTTTTTGGATAGCCCTGTATAATCACAAATATATTGAAAAGGTGTATCATCTTCTTATTTATAACTTTTGTAATTAAATATTTTATGTCACCACTTTCTTTGATGAGGTGTGTGACAGAGAGTTATTGAAGATCTGTACTAAATGCTGCTTTTATTAAAAGTTCCTTTATTAAAGTATCCTTTAATGTGACTTTTGATAGAGTTATTGATAGTAACAAATACAAGACCAAAAACTTTATTTTATTATGACATTTATGTTTTATGCTGCTTATTATTTATGTGGATATATCCATTGTAATATTAATTTATATTATGGAAGAAGAATTAGAAATAGCAATTTTAGCGGGAGCGAATGCTGAAGAGATAGAGATGTTTATTTTGGTGTTGGCAAATACTTTTGACTGTAAAATCTTTTTTAGTGAGCACAAACATACTATGTTTGATATCATCTCATGTATGTTTGCCATTTTTAAATGGATTCTGGGAAACCACTTCTCTTAAGGTACGTTTTCCTCCACATTCGCCAGCCGCTATATAGTAGCCGCGAAAAAGTAGCGACGACTTAATTCGTCAAGACACCTATTCATGTATTTAAACGCGTAGGTACTGAGTAGCTGCTACCCAAATTCGCTGCGAATGTGGAGGAAAACTAACTTTTATCATAATAATATCATCCTCATAGGTGAAACGAAGACGGGTTTTCAACGGTTTTGATGATATTTTCATAATTATATAAAAAATATAGCAAATCCAACGAAAAATTGTGCAATTTAAAATATTTCGCTCGACAAAACAATTATTTTCTGTCACATATTGACAAAAGTATGTCAAACTTATGTCAAAATTAAAAAGCTTTAACTAAAATTTTCCTTTCCTGTATTTAATTTAAATATAGGATATCCTTTATTTACATAAAAACCTTTAAGACAAACTAAGGAAATGCGCATGCGTATATGTCAAAATAGAAGAATCTTTCAATAAAGGATATCCCAATAGACGTTTCAATAACTCTCTATCCTTTATACTTTTAAGAGGTCAAAATCGGAACTTCGATACAATTAATATTTTCGGTACGATTCGAAGGGACAGATACAAAATATATTAGGGGATTTCAAAATTGCATGTACGAAATCTCTCACGTCCTCAAATGTAAATTATATATTAATTCTGAGGTTGGAACCATTGGAAAATAGATAAATCTAGGCGCGAAAAAAGAAATTACGATTTGAATTTGACATTTGAAATAGCAGCATATAATCAAATTCAACTTAGGTAACTAGTTTCATTTCAGTAAATTTAAAATTATCACCAAAAATTTTAGGTTCATCTCTGGTTAAGAGACATACAAAGGTGACTTTTGTAATTAAATCTTCATAATTTTTACAACAATGCAGAACACAAAATTATCGATACTAACTAAATATTAGAAATATATCTAATACATTTTCATTTCCGTATTGACTAAATCACAAAAAAGCTTAAATTACTATGTTATGTTAAAAATATATTTCATAATAGAACCCTGCACGCAGATTCTTCAATTTCCCTAACTTCTTTCATCGATAAACTTGACCGGTTAAGGTAGAAAAAGAACAAGAATAGATACATTTTATACAATGGCTTACGTTAAATTCATTCTGATATGTACTTTTGAATTGAATCTTGAATTTGTTTAATTTTCAAATGGAAAAAGAACTTTCAAATTCAATTTCAAGTTCCTATAACTCATTGAAAATATTCAAACAGACTTCCACACAATATATTTATCATTAGGAGTAAGACCGAATTAATACAAATCAGCTACAAAATTTAAAATAAAACATTGCACCATTGTATAAAAATATATATTTTTATAAATTTCATAAAAATAAATCACTTATATTAGGCGTACCATAGTTCTGGGTTCGGACAATACAAAAGTAGTGAAGTCCTTTGAATATATCGAATATACAGGGCGATCTAAATCACGAGAGTGTCACTTGAAAAATATAATATTTTTACTCCAAACTTTTTTGTAGCTTAAACTGTAATAAAAAATGGAACGATACCTGAATGCAGGGCCGTCTTTACAAGGAATGAGGCCCTAGGCCCAGGTATCGATGGGGCCCCCAGTAAATGTAGAAAAACAAATCTAACTATTCGAATATCTAAACTGAAGTTTCATAGCGTAACGCTATTGTTGTAATTCGGTTTTATAAAAGCTTATTTCAAATGACACCAGACAAAATTTATTTAAAAATAACCTTATATTATTTGTGAAATAATTTTACATAGAGTAAGATATTCGCCATAGTATGGATAAAAAAATTCTGCGTAATAACTCTGTAGATTTGAATCGTGTAAAAAATATCTGTTTTGAATTATTTCGAGTACGATTTAGAATTATTTACGTATAAAGTTAATCCAGTGTCTTTCAATACTTTCAAATTTACCGCGAGTTCTGCTCTCGCTCCATTCGGCGCGTGTTTTAACAAGCTCAGAGTGTAGCGTTTATGAAACTAAGTATGTTATCTGTGTATGAAACAAGCTTTCGCCTGTCATTACTTTTGCTTGCGACTGAATGCAAGCCCTACCGTTTATCTTTGTTTTAAGCCATAGTTCATTGTGCGAAAACTATCAAAATGAAGCGTGTATATTTAAATGGAGAGCAAAAGCGTAAAAAGGGAGAACAAAAAGAAAAAGAAATTGCTAAGCTACAAAACATATCGTACTTTTGCACGGCTGTGAATAAAGAAACTCAACGAAGACATAATTTCGCTCACAAAAAACCAAGAAAAAAATTGTAATTTTTCGTTTCTATATTATATTATATAATTTATATAATAAATATTTTTCTACAGAATGATTTTCATCATTGGGGGCCCCCAACATGCCCGGGGCCCTAGGCCCGGGCTTATTAGGCCTTTGCATAAAGACGGCCCTGCCTGAATGGAACATTAATTTTGAAAAATATCGACATCAAGTTTTTTATGTTACACCTAATAACATCCGAATACAGTAAGTACTTTAAATCAACATTTCCATGTAGAATGTGTATACAGGGTGATTGATTAGTGTGATAAAGTTCAGTGCCTCCTTTGTCCTTTGAGATATCAATTTGAAAATTTGAGAGTTTATAGCCATCATCAGTCTCCACATTTTAAAATTATTTACAATCTTACAGGGTGTTCCAGAATGCTGTGCCATATCGAAGTTACATTTTTTTAAATGAAACACCCTATATTTTATTCATTCCATTTCAGGTAAAAGTCTTTTAAGAAGGTCGTAAATGGTCGTATTTAGATTATTATCGGCAAAAGCTAAGACAAGATGGAAAAGATTAAAATATATTTTTTAAATTATTTCCCTATCATAATTCACCTAATTTTGAATAAGTAATTTGAAAATCAGAACTATGACACACCTCTTATATATAGGGTGCGTCGGGGCTAACGGGAAAAATGGAAGCAAATTGGTTTGCTATTTGTCATGATCACCTACAACACTCTGTTAGAGGTGGCTATGCTATTTGTATACAGTAACTGTCATACTTTTTCAAAAATTGACATTACATAAGTTTCATAAATGTCCCAATAGTCCCAAGTTATCAAGCACATATCTGTATATATACAGACAGCACTAGAGTTTTACCAACTATACGATTTTACTAGTTAGTAAACAAATTAGTTGATATACTTTTAATATTTGTGTTATTTGTCCACGACCACTTAATAATAAGTCAATATTTTACTTCCTAACAAAAGGTATATGGTATCCATATATCTACTAGAGTGAATTATGGCTCCATAACTCACGGTTTTGCATTTAAATAACATGCCATGGCAACTCAATACTCACAACATTTCGGTACATAGGTGACTAGAGATGGGGGTACAATATGAAATAAACTATTAAATCTGCGTATTTTTGTTTATGAAATATATCGTATCGATAAAATATCGAAATTTTTAGTATTGATATTTTCATAACGATATTTACTAATATTGATAGTTTTAAAACAATATATTTATAACGGTACGGTGTATCGACACTTTACATAGTATCGCCCATCTCCATATGTCACATTTATTTGACGTACTTTATTAATTTTGACGGCATACATCTCATAATGGCACCGGATGTCAAAATCTTTATTGTAAGGCTACATTCGTGATCAATTCGTTGGCCAAGTGGTATACTTTGGCACGCTAGCAAAGCAAATTTATTTCACTGTGATTGTTCACAACGAAATTTGGCGTCAGAGTTGAAGTTGATGTCGTCGAAATTTCTTGCAAGCTGCTAACTTTCACTTCGACTTGCACTTCGTGCCGGCTATGGGACATGCGCATTAATTTTTGTTACCACGAGAGTGAAAATTTTGTCGGCAAAATTTTTCGATTGTCATGAAAGTTTGTTTGCGAATGACATTTTTAACAAAACCACGAGTCGTCAGGCGAGTGGTTTTGGATTAAATGTCATGAGCAAAATTACCTAAAAGCAACAAACTTGAATACGACATGAGAAAAATTTTACCTTACAAAATTTTTAATTGAGAGGTATTCGACATGACTATTTCACGAGAGAAAAACTAAAAAATCAGAATTTTATACACATAGATTTGATATATTAAACGTCAAAAAATTGCCGCGACAAGACAAAAAATTGCCAGTTCAAAACCTTCAAATTTTGTCAGTTATCAATTTACTCTAGTGAAATAGTCATTTAAATATACGACAAAACTATCCCATTTTTCCCGGAAACGGAAAAGTCACATTCACACTAGGCAACAACAACTGTCCCATTTTTTTTTGGCCGCAACTGTACGAACGCGCTTGCGTTAAAGTCCACTTTGAAGTTTGTAAATGATGGCAAATTTCGTGCCGACTTGCGTGCCAAAGTGCCACTTGGCCAGCGAATTGATTACGAATGTAGCCTAAAAACAACCATCTCTAGATACGTCAGATGTACGTCATCATGTGATAAGCAAGCAATAATCACCCTGTATTCCCCTTCAAAATTATATAGTTGGTTAAACTTTTTCCCCAATGTATAAAAAAATCTAAATAAATTCCTGCATCTTTCAACATCTACACATACAAATACCTTATTTGTTGAGGGAAAAATCTTTTTTAATAAATAAATTGTAGCACAATTTTTTTTTTGGGTAAACAAATTTGAAATATAACTATTTTATTTACATCCATAGCTATCACTCTTAGTAGCTTATCTGTACGCTTAACCTTAACTAATTTCAATATACATTTAAGAGTGTTTAAAAACAAGTTAATATGCCTAATCTACTAGAGCATGTAAGAACAAAATTTGCACATTTTTAGAAGTGCATTTGTAACGCTGAAAAATTGCTGTCAATATAAATAATGGGAATTCTAAAAAAATAAGCAATTTATTTAAAACTAAACAAAACGTTTTATACTACAACTACGGTTAATGCACTGCCCTTTTTTAATACAGAGTGCTTTCAAAATAATTTGAAATATAACAACAAAAAGTTTATAAATATAGAGTGATGATTTTCTTTTTATAAACGAGCTTGTGTGAAATATCACAGGGAGTCTCAAAATTGCTTATAAAGTTTAATTTGCATGCTGCAAATATAAAGTTGTACATATACCGACTGAAAATAGACAAATAAATAGACTAAACATTTATTAACTGAAATGGGGTTGATTTTACAATTACTACTTTATTTGATAGAGAGTTGAAAGCGGTAAAAGTATAGGTTGTGATTCAATAGTACGAAATAATTATTTGAATGGGTTAAAATAGCTCCAGCACTTTATGCAGTTAATATACAGGGAGTCCCAGGAATTTGTACCAAAAACTTGATATAAGTTAAGAGATTGGCGAAATTCTAGGATACAAAGAAGTGATTTTTAGGAGCTGAAACTGCCTTGACATTTTATGCCGATTGTGATAATTCAAATTGAAAAATGGATAGTAAGGTATTGATTAAAAGAAGCTGAAATACAAAAAAGTTGTCAACTTTTTTAACACGCAAAGTATAGGTTTTCTGTTGTGTTGTAGGTTGTGAGGTATCGAATTAAATTGTGTAAAGATTGTAGTGCAATAAGTTTTTCAAGTAATTACAGAAAATCAGGTTAATGGAAGGGAGGATTATGGAGGAAAAACTATTTTTTATTAAAAAAAGATTGGGTAGATACTTAATAAAAAATCTGATAGATGATTATAAAATGTTTCTGGACGATGCAAAACTGCTTACAAGATGCACATTTAAGCTCTTCTATGTGAACAACTATTTGAAACGCGCTGTATGTATAAATTACGGATTTATTCGAGAATATTTTTACTGGACGTGATAGTCGGTATAGACAAGATCCAGCATTAGCGTTAGGTACTAGTTTTGCAGCATTCTGTTTAAAATAGACTTAAATTCATTCTTTTGTAAATTGTGGCTAGATGGCGCTCCTAGTGCCTTCTTGAACCATGTTGCTGTACAGGCAATTATTGCAAGTGTTTGCAAATTTGCGTATAGTGATTATGAATATTGACCAAATTTCAAGTAAGTATTACAATTACATTCTAAAGATACAAAAACTGTTGAAAATGTATAACACTTATCAGCGTTACAATACACAGAAAATAAATAATGTGAAATACTGGAAAAACTTACAGACCAAACGATGTGTGAAGGCGGCTAGCTTTCGTCTAAACGCCTTTTTGGAGAATGTAAATGCTGCTATGATTAATATTTTACCTGCATGCGAATCAACTTCGAATTCAACATTGTTAACATAATAATATCAATTCCTAATTCGTTGAAGAATCGGGGGAAGTCCCAAATAGATTTGAAGAAAATGAGAATATAATATTTTAATTTTGATACTATAAGTAAGCCCGTAATTTTAAAATATATCAAAAAGTATATTTTACATTGTTGTCAAATTAATATTTTTTCATTGATTTCGGGAAAAATGAAATACCCTGTATACCCGGTATAAATGAGCCATGAGCCATTCTTGTAAATTTTAATGATAAAGGACCCCGCACTTTTTATAGGTAAAATGGTTCTCGTTAAAATTGTCTGAATTTTTAGTATATTGTAGTATTCCATGCAGAATCGCAAAATTCGTTGAAGGATAGATATTAAAATACAGGGCGTTCAAGTTAAAAATCAGTAAATTTTATTTAATTATTTCCTCGGGATTTGAAAGTGCCAACTGCATTTTTTTTCGCTCTTATCATCAACGTACCTTCTTATTAGTAAAGATCATTCAGATGGTGCAGATTATATCATTATGTACAGAGTGAGGAATAAAAACATTTTGGTAATGTCTCAAAATTCGATGTAATAATGAAATATTGATAAAATTATTTTGGCATGCAATATACTATTTTCATTCCATCATTAATCACAATTCATACATTTCGTACAGGGTGATTTGAAAAATTGGTGAAATATATGGCCGGTTCTTTCTTACACATCCTGTATATTCCAGTGAATTATCATCCTCCGAAGATAGCTGATACCGTATAAATATGATCTCGTTGGGATATATAGGGTGATCATGAACATTTTCGATGATAAAAATGACAAAATATCAAAGTTTCAGAAACCACCCTGTAATTCACGATTAACCCGGTGAAATTCCTTTATTATTATTTAATATATTCTTCATTCTCTTCTCAACACTTTCCCAAAAATTCAGTTTCCTACTATGATTAGTTTCATAGTTATTAATTATTGACGAGTTGAAGGAACTTCGTTCACGCGTACATAATTCTACTAGTGGCCAAGATATTTCACAAATAGTGAAACGTGAGAATGTGGAGATCATGTATATACGGTATCAGCTATCTTCGGAGGATGATCATTTACTTGAATATACAGGATGTGTACGAAAGAACCGGCCATATATTTCACCAATTTTTCAAATCACCCTGTACGAAATATATGAATTGTGATTAATGATGGAATGAAAATAGTATATTGCATGCCAAAATAATTTTATCAATATTTCATTATTACATCGAATTTTGAGACATTACTAAAATGTTTTTATTTCTCACTCTGTACATAATGATATAATCTTCACCATCTGAATGATATTTACTAATATGAAGGTCCGTTGATGATAAGAGCGAAAAAAAATGCAGTTGGCACTTTCAAATCTCGAGGAACTAATTAAATAAAATTTATCTATCCATCAACGAACTTTGCGATTCTGCACGTTCAGTCAGTGCATCGAATACTACAATATACTAAAAATTCAGACATTTTTACCGAGAACCATTTTACCTATAAAAAGTTCAAGTTTTTGGTGAATATTTTGACCAATTTTGAATGATTTCACGCAGTACAAATAATTTACTTTTCCTGTGTATCATCGCCTGAAGAGTAAATTAAAAATATAAGCAGTGAATAAAATAGTGAAATCTGATAAGTGATAAGAAATAAATTAATAAAAATAAGAAAGACTTTAACTAACCTAATAATATAGTACCTATATTATGATGAAACTTGAGGTGATGTCCTCCCCCTTTGGTTGGTAGGGACTTTGGTCAAAGTATCTTTGACAGCTCTGATTTCACGTGTAAAATCAAAATCGTTGACTTCCAGTTTAGTCATGAATTTTGTGAAAGCTAAATATGTTGATAGAATACCCTGTATATTTTTAGAAAATTGGTTGAAAGAACAAATTTTTGAAAATTGTATGTAGTTGAAGCCGGAGAAAGTAAATTTGTGAAAACATACAGGGTGTTCCATTAAAATTTTTGATTTTAACACAATTTCCGGTTAAGCCAGCAGTGTTATTGATTCTAGTGGTGAAAAACTTCAAAATTGGCCCCAAATACAACAAACAAAAATATAAACAGAAACTATCTGCCCATTTAAAAGTTACAGTGGTGGACCTATGACTTATTTACACTCGGTAGATTTGCTATAATCTAATTTTAATGAATGTTTGATTTATTTGTAGTTATTAACGGATCTATGATGTTTTTCATTGCTCTCAATTTAATATTATTTTTTAACGTCGAGGAAAAAAGATGCGGGCTATTTTTCAAGAAAAATAACTTCAATATTTTAAATAGAACAAATAAATTTATTTTTTTCATTTAGAGCACATGGGTTTAATTTTTTTTCCTGGCACTGAAAATACTAAATCAACAACAATGCAACACATTGTTACCGTATAATTAAATCCAATTTTCGATATCAACTAGCCCATCTTTTTTATTGGATGTGGGAAAAACAAATTTCAATCAAAATATGAAAATTCCCGAGAAATGGGAAAAATACCAAATTGGCAACGCTGCCAAATATTTCGGGTAGTTTGCTTATTTTCCCCCAAAATTAGCGACTGTGAAAGTCGTTTGTACACTCTAAGTCTATATAAGACCTTCCAATTAAATCCTTTCTCAATATACTGGGTGTCGGGAAAAATATTCTGACCCATTTTAACTGTAAATAACTCTGCGATAGCGAGGCGAGGTTTTCAGTGAACAATTTCTTTATATACATAAACTTTTTTTAGAATAAATGTTTTTAGAGTAACGTTTTTAATAGTGTTATTGAAATACAAATAACGTAGATATTCTAAGAACCTATATATTTCGCACATCTCTACGAAGAGAGGTCAAGAATACCATTTTCAGAAAGTGTTCGCAAATTGTCAAGAATAGGTCCCCTGAACCCATCCACTGCGATCGCTGAAATTCTTCTTTCATACCTTGACACAGAACTTTCACTTCACTGTGGATGGGTTTGAAACCTAATTTTTTCGTTCTAGGTCTTTCCTATAAACAATCACTTCTATAGGCTAGTCTGTTTTGTGACTTCAGCAGCGGCAAATACACTAGTGGTTTTTTTCCCTTATTTATTTTTTAATCAACTATTGGCGATAATGTTCTACTTTTTACGATTAAATTAAGTGACAAGAATTTTATTAAGAAAGAAATTGTATAGTGAAAACTGTACCCTTCTATATTTTCTGAATTCGAATATATTTGTAGTTAGAATAGCCAGAGATTCTGGGACACCCTGTGTAGTCACGCGCTCATCCAATGTCTGTCCTTTTAACTCCTCTCATTTAAAAAACTTCTTTTCAAATATTTGACCGCCAATAAAAGCAACATTTACCAACAATAAAGCTCAGTCGTTTTTGCTAATTTTAACATCGGTACCAATTTAAACAAATAATATTTTGCGTACAATAAGGGTTAACTACATTTTGCTGGTTTACGAAATTGATTCGAATGCGTCCGTAAGTAATTAGTTAAACATACATATTAATATAAATCTGATCCATTTTTTTACTCTCTGAGTTTGTGCCATTCGGCTATTTGTCGACGCGGTGAATTGCAGACTTCGTTCCAATGATGCAAAGCGGATCCCGTGCATTTTGGACCGCCCAAATCCAACCTTCCTATAACCTGAAAATATACATACAATCTACAGTAGTTTTTCCCCATTATATTGGCTTTAAATTGTTAAAACTCTTGACAGAAGCACGAGATAAAAATATAAAATTTGTCTTACCTCATTTTTAGTAACTCGGTCCCAATCTAATAATAAGAATTCTAGACTAACGCCTTCCAAACCTTCTCCAGCTTGAGGTATATCAAATACGAAACTTTCATTGAACACCGGACTAAGGGTTCTCTTTTTCACGTGAGTTTTCTTTTTGGCAATTCGTTGACCTACAAAAAAATGACATAATGTGCGGTTGAAGAAACATTTGACAGACACAAGTTTTGGCAACATTGCAGTATAGCTTTTGGAAACGATGGTCTAGAGACTATCTAAGCTAGCTTCACCATAGTCCAAAATGGCTTCATTCCTAAAAAGACGCACCATATTTCCTGACAGTGTCTTCTTTTCTCTCAAAAAAAGGTATAATGACAGACGGAGCTAAGCTCTACACCGTCTTTTGGCTAGAGCAATTCCTACTGTGGCTGTTCACTGGTTACCTCATACTAATTATGAACAGAGAAGAAATCTGTGAACGCATGCCGGAAACTTTCACATCATCAGCACTGGTTTAAAATTAACGTTTGTGCTGGAATAATTATTGGGAACCAGTTTATCGGGCCTTTTATTATACTGGAATATTTAAATGAATCTAGATATGAATACTTTCTTAGTAATGATGTAGACTCCGTTTCAGATAAGAAGAAGCCACCTGAAGTTTGCCAACTGTCTTGCGCAGAAATCAAATCGGTCTTGTTTATCTATGTCGCCTCATAACGACCGTTTCATGCCGTTGGCGTTACGAACGATTTTATCGAACATCGCCAACCGCGAACCGTTAATTGAAAGTATAAATATTTTAACGATACCAAGTATTTTGTTACACCAGTGTCTATTGTGTATGAAAATATCTGGAAAAGCTTCAAAGAATTCCAAATATGTTTGATTTAAACTATACAAACGATAAATATACATTTTTAATACCTATTTTAATTATGTGTTAACCTACAAAATGTGACAACGTTACGCTACTGATTTGAAGTGGAATTAGTATATTACATACCTAGCGGGGAAGTAGATCATTACAGCCCAGGCTTTGTTAGAGAACCGAGGCGCGTAGCGCCGAGGGTCACTAAAAGCCGTGGATGGAATGATCCTTCCAGCATGGTATGTATACAAATTTATCCACAATCGCTTAGTTACAACTGACTGATTGTGAATAAATTAATTTTACAATATGGCGCATGCGATTGCAACTTCAGGTGGGTTCTTCTTATGTGAAAACGGAGTCTACCTTATCAACCTAGACTATCAATGTGGCTTATACACGATGGGGTCTCCCCTCATTTTACACTGCAACTTAGGGAATGACTAAATAATGTAAATAATGTTTTGGTGTGTGAAGAGGACAAATGAAACAATCTTTCGAGATTGTTTGGAGGTTATGACAGTATCAATATGAATTAGTTTTTTCTTACCATTGAAAAGAAGATATATTTTAACGTATGGGTCTGCTAGTCCTGTAACATCCATCTTAGGTAGATTACGAGCTTTTAAGACAACAACTGTCAGTCTGTTTGCTGCCGGTTGCCAACATAACGATACCAATATATCTCCTCTGCCTTGAGAACGAATCTACGAAAAATGATACAAAAATAAAGTAAAATTAATAAAGAGTAAATAGTGAAAAAATGTACCTTCAAGCTCCTCGGCTGTATTTCTCTGCACACTGCCATCTGTTGGGTTTCGATTTGTGCAATATCGACTGAGTTTAATGCGCAAAATACTTCTCCAATTATATCATCTCTGCTGTATCTGTCGAAACTGAGTATAACGAAATGTAAGGTTATATTTTGAAGTTGGTTAAAGGCTGAAAAAAATAAATATGGTTATAGTTTATTATTATTAATCGTGTATGGACAGATTCGCTTTCGTCTTTGTCCTGACTTGTTTACGTTTCCTCCGGTTTATGTTTCTTTTTATATATTCATTTGACTATAAAAAAATCTCAAATTTTCCACAACTCTGCATAATTTTCCTCCGGAGACAGAAAAGAAAAGATGACACGTAGGTAGGAAAAATAGAAATAAAGTGTACACGTACCTATGCCATAAAAAGTGAAATCTTCGTCATAAACGGGATTTCTGGTGTTTCTGAGTACGCGAGTTTTCACTTTATGCTGCTTATCAGGAAGGAGTTGTAACTTCACGTAAGGATCGCTCGATCCCAAACTGCTATCCTTAGCCGGTAAATCTCGACAACGAACGACGGAGACTATTAAAGCGTTTTTATCAGTTTTATACCTGAAAGAGAAAAAAAATTGATGTCTACGATTGATATATCGAATGAAAAACAAACATTTAAAATATTAAAAATATTTTTATTCTTTACTACTACTAATTCAGTCAGGCGAACCTTAGCCAAGACAAACTCAAGCCTAGGTTCCGGCACTGAGGCCGCCATTGTGCCATTCCTGCTACTTATGCATCCATGAAGCCGAGTCCCTCGATGAAGGACTCAATCCTCTTCAGTGGATGCCTGCTTATGTCCCCAGAGGCCATAACAGGGACTCCGAAGATTCGCCTGCGTAGCATAGCCCAATGTGGACATAAGAGGAGAACATGGTCCGACGTTTCGTCAGCCATGCCTCAACCTCTGCATAGGGGGCTTTCCTGTAAACCTAGGTTACAGAGGTAGCATGTCCATCAGTCCATCCCCTCAATAGGAGTTGGACTGCCTGAGACCCTGTAGAGCCCTCCAGTGAGCAAGGTGCTGGTTTCTCAACCAGTTCCTCGTCTCCTTACGGATTGTTTGTTTTGTGAGGCCCAAGTTCGGGCCCGGGCCGTTGAAGGGAGTAGTCACTCCTTCCACAGCCAGGGCGTCTGCCCCTTCGTTGCCTTCAAAACCAGAGTGGGACGGAATCCATTCTAGCCACACTGTGTTCCGCCTTGCTAAGTCAGCAAGGCGTTCACGACATTCAGCAGCAAGCACTGAGTTGATGGTATATCCACTCAGTGCCTTAATTGCCTCCTGACTGTCGTTGTATATGGTTATGCGTCGATCCGTATAACCTCTGTCTAGGTTTATCTGCGCACATTCCAAGATAGCGTATACCTCAGCCTGATATGCAGACGCACTCTTACCCAATGGAACATAGACTTGTGTCCTTGGGTTCCTGGAGTAAATTCCAGCCCCCGCCACATCGCTGGAGCATGAACCATCTCTGTACCATACGATCCCATGAGGCTGTGAATTTCCCTCCCTTTCCCAGAATACTCTATTCCGGATCTTCACCCTTTACCCTCCTTTACCTTCACCCTTTAGTATAATCTCCTAAGAGCCCATAACAATCCAAATTTCGTTAACCAATAGCCAAGTTTCCATAACTAACAATTAGATTTGTTGTTATTCGTTGGCATGACCAAGAGTTACGTGGCGTCCAGTTCACATAGCATGGCCATTTCTCAGACAGCACCGTATAGTCATGGAATATTCTTCAAATATACAAGAATATTCCAAATTCCCATAGTATATTCATATGATATGACGAATATTTTCATGCTTTTTTACATATTCAGTGAATATCCCTTAGAGAATATTCTTAAGTAGCGGTGATGTGAACATTCCATGGATATTTATCTACGTTCATAATATAATATACTAGGAATATTCATTCAAAGTATATTGTATTAAGAATATCCATAGTATATTCATAGAATATAACGAATATTTTCATGCTTTTTTACATATTCAATGAATATCCCTTAGAGAATATTTTTAAGTTGCGGTAATATAAGCATTCCATGGATATTCATTTACGTATGTACATAATATTCATTCTGGGATATTCAAAGAATATTGTATGAAGAATATCCACAGTAAATTCATAGAATCTGACGAATATTATTATGCCTTTTTATACATTCAGTGAATATTTCTTAAAAATTATTCGTGGCTGATGTAAATATGAACACATTACTTTATTTATCCATTTACATTTTACATTTATTATATTTACATCTTCGAAATACTCATAGAATATTCTTATACCGTTTTACACATTTCATGCATATTTTTTTTTTAAATATATTTTCATAGTCATAACGTACGACAACGTGTGGATACTTATCAAATAACAATGAACATTAAATCTCAACTCAATTCTCAAAAGTATTAATTTTTTAATATTCTAGATTTGCCCACATGTAATATTCTAAGAATATACATAGAATATTGAAAATATTTATCAACATACAAGAAATATACACGAACATACCAAGAATATTCTCAATATACCTGCATTATTACATGGCTTGTTCTATAATATACAGGAATATTCTTCTGGGAGTATACTGAGAATATCTAAGATATTCCCATTCTTTGATTCAAAGAATATTCCATAATGAATATAAATATTCCATGTTTGTTCCAGGATTATACATAGAATATATAATGTTGTCTGGGTTGCCTATCACATCCCACCAATTGGCTCCGTATATGGAAATAAAAGGGTGCTATGGCGAGAATAGTTTCCACCGCTGCCCTGGGAGTGGTGCCAACTGCACCCGTAATCGCTAGGCAGGTTTATTGTCTCTGCAGTCTGGTGAATCTAACATGTACCAGATTTTGCTGGCATTTGCTCTATTAGATCACCGAGCTTTATCTGATTTTAGGTCTGACTAAAATCACATACATAGCTATTGTTAGTACCCCAAACCCCAGTTCATAATGTTGGACTGTCTTTGTGAATTACTTTTTGCAAATGGAAGTTCCAGTTGAGCGTTTTTTCAGCTTAATGACTAGATATTTTGCTCCCTCTACAAATGGAACCTTGTAATCATATAAGACAGGTTCGTACAGAATTAGTTTCCATCTCCTCGTGAAAGTTACAATTATAGTTTTGATGGGATTGACAGAACTGTTCCTTGTCACACACCATTTGCATACAATGTCTAGAGCTTTCTGTGTTCCTGCCAAGACAATAGTTTCAGACTTGCCTGTACTTTACCCAGGACGACTAAATCGTCAGCACAGGCTTGTGCCTATCGTTAAAAAATTAATGGTGTTGTATATTTTTTTTAACCCACATGAATATAGAGTAGGCAAGCGTATAGTTACTATGTCTTTTCAAATCCCAAGTGTTAATTTTTTTACTTTTTACTGATAATACGTATTACCTCAGTTTGAAAACAAGTTGTCCCAAATAGGCAGCGTTCTGTTGTAAATTCTTCTCATTTACTTCAATTTCTTCTTTGGTTGGTAACAAGTTCTTTTCCTGCTCAGTGCTGTAAACGGCTGCAACCTCAACTTTTGCGATCGGATCAAGTATCGGTTTCGTGTCTATTTGATTGTTGATCACTCCACTCTCCAATGGACCAACTACACTTCCTGTAGGGCTTGGAGTGTAAGGAGTAGACATCTGCAACAAATAATTGATATCAGAATTCATTACAGAATACCAAGGATACCAGTGTTGTATAAATCAAAAATATAAACGAAATAGTAAAGGTTGATTAAAAATATATAAAAAAGGTTATGGTTTGATTTCCCAAACATTAACAAAAATAATAATAAATACTCCGCAAGGAACATATAGAGAATATTCGGTTAATCTATATAAATTATTGCGGAATGATACTAAAAAAATAACAAAAACTGGACACGGTTTAATATTGCATGTATGTATGTATGATGGAGTGACATTCATTGACACCTAAAAGACCTGAGGAACGTCTCAGGGACTAGTAGCTCCTTCAGTCCTATTTCCCTGAGGAATTTTAGGATATCTGCAGGCTTCAACTTAAGAAAATGTCCCTCTTCTATTCAATAATCTCCTAGGATTCTGAATTGCTGTGCAATTCGCATGTATGTGGATGGAGGTTTCTTCTTCCATGCCACGGAATATACACTCTTCTTACTCAACCATTTCGAGTTTTTTCAAGTGCCCGATCAGGCGGCAATGTCCCGTTAGGATCCCTGTTAAAACTCTTAGTGCAGTTTTACTTTGACTTTTGCATCCATTTGATCTCAACGGGTTGTAGTCACCCATCCGAATTTTTGATTGTCTTAGCCCTACTAGATCTTTCCAATGGTCAGATCTTCTATTTTCTTCAGATTTACCTATTTCTCCCAATATTACATTGGAGCTGATTCTGCAAAAGGGTTCCAGCCCCCAAAAGAGTATTTCAGTCCCCCTCTTTGCTAGTCCATCAGCTATTTCATTTCCTTCTATTCCAGTGTGTCCTGGAAACCTCACTAAGGCTCTCGCCTAGTTCATTGAGTTTGCCTAGGCATTCCCACACCATTATGGAACTGATTACACAAGAGCTCAGTGTTTTAATGGCTGCTTGACTATCCGACATTATGATAATCGTTTGCCTTCTATACCCTTTGTCAATATTCAAGTGGGCACACTTTCTTATGGCGTGAATTTCCGCTTGAAAGATACTTGAGGTTTTTCCCAAGAGTGTTTGGTTCCTGGCCCGTACATTCCTATTCCAGTTCCTTCTATTGCTTTTAAGCCGTCTCATTGCATAGATTGAATTCTACTGAATTTCTAAGTGCAGAGGTGTGCGAGTTTTTTTCTTAATGGAAAATACCTGAATTGAATGCATGGAAAGTCAATAAACACCTAATTTCCTTTATGTTGAAATATACGTTGACAGAGTGAACGACTGTTCGATGGTGTAATAGAAGATTTTTTACGCTTTCTATAAAACCAACAACCTTTAATGAAGTCAACAATATATCACGCTGTCATCTGAAAACAATTAATCATTCTTTTTTCTTTTCTTCTACATTTTCTACAACGTCTAATGACTACTCTAAAATCGGCTGTTTTTTGTATGTGCTGGAGTCAAGAATTATGCCTATACGGTCGTGGAATACGAAATCAAGACACGAGGAAAAAATATAAGACATATTTTATTGAATTAATTTAAAGTAAATGTAATGTAATTTTCTATATAAATGGTTACAGCTTCTTAAGTGAGATTCAAAATTACAGATATATAGGGAATCCCAAAAATTTCATACAAATGGAGAAAAAGTTTAGCTTGCAGCTGAAAAATAGAAAATTATAATTTGGAGTTGCAAAAAATTATTCACACTTATAGATTTGTTTTTCCCAGATAAAAATTAAAAGATATTTTATTAAATTGTTTGACAAATGCTGTTTCTAATAAGCACCTTATATATTATGTTACATAATTAAACACGTTCTTGATAGAGTGGAATATCTTATAACTATCAACATAATATGTCAAAAAATGTAACACCCACCTTTGGAATAATTAGAAATGCCATTAATAATGAGTACTAAAGATGAAGTTGTTTTCATAATGTCACAGACTTACGAATTAATGGTAAATTCACTTTATTTGCTGATGACACTAGTGTAACCTGGAGTAGTTCAGACATATCAACTTCACATTCTTGGAAAAAACAATAATAATAACAAGACCGAATAAACACGAGCAAGACAGAATAAACACAAACAAGACCGAATAAACAATAACAAGACCGAATAAACACGAACAAAACCGAATAAACAAAAACAAGACCGAATAAACAATAACAAGACCGAATAAACAGGAAAAGACCAAATAAACAAGAACAAGACCGGATAAAGAAGAACAAGACCAGGACCGAGAATGCAATACTAAGACCAAAGTGGAAGACTAAGCTTAAAATTACAACTTTCATTTTAAGTAGAGGATATAATATGAGAATATTCGTTTCAACTTCCATATATATGTTGTTGATCATATTTTATAATCTATACCTATCAAAAAACAAGAAAATTTTACAAAACGTCGTAAGCAACAAACTATTTGAGATAGACCAAGATCAAAACTGAGTATGATTTGCTCCTTTTACGATTTTATTTCAATTCAATAAAAAATGTAACTTTGATACCTTCCACTGTTTTGCGGATACCCTGTATAGTACAATATCTTTTTAAAATTATTAATCTACATCTTTTTCATTTGAAACCTTTTTAGTAACATCTTCCTATTAGATGATATAAATCAACGTTAAATTTGTTTATGAAAAATTCAGTGATTTTTCCCACAAAAAAAATTTAATTTGAATATTGAATAGATAAGCCTTTTACTTGATGAAGATCCATACTTAACGATGAAATGAAACAATTTAATTTGTTTAAACCTTCATTGTAATTGAACTAAGTTCAAAATACAATTTGTGACGCGTTTCGCTAACACAGTAGCTTTCTCGAACGAGTTATTAATTTAATTTGTTTTATTATTTAAATTTTACCGACTACGGATCTGTTACTATTTCTTCGACAGTGTCGACTGGTTGTGTACTTTGCAATCGACGGTGTCGATCGACAAGTCGGATTGTTTTCATGAACAAGACAAAGTCATAGCTTTTATTGAGTCATACAAATTAAAATCAAATCTATGGGATTCCAAAATTAATAATTATAAAAACAGAAACATGAGGCACGATGCCCTTATGGAAATTGCTAATGAATCTTCGTCAGACATGTTGATTAGTCTGATCGACATCATTTCTGTTTTGTCGACTTGTTGATCGACCATGTCGACTTGGTGTGTACGTTGCAATCGACGGTGTCGATCGACAAAATAAATCGATCGACATGTCAAATTGTTTTCCATCGACTGTCGGTAAACATGAAAGAGCTGTCGATCGACTTTAGTGTGTGGACGTGTTTTCGACGTTCGACATTCGACAAATTGAGTACTCAGTGACGTCGTGTAATTTCGTTGGAAATTGAATCAGAACAAGACAAAATCATAGCTTCTATTGAGGCATACGAATTAAAATCAAATCTGTGGGATTCCAAAGTTAATAATTATAAAAACAGAAACATGAGGCACGATGCCCTTATGGAAATTGCTAATGAATCTTCGTCAGACATGTTGATTAGTCTGATCGACATCATTTCTGTTTTGTCGACTTGTTGATCGACCATGTCGACTTGGTGTGTACGTTGCAATCGACGGTGTCGATCGACAAAATAAATCGATCGACATGTCAAATTGTTTTCCATCGACTGTCGGTAAACATGAAAGAGCTGTCGATCGACTTTAGTGTGTGGACGTGTTTTCGACGTTCGACATTCGACAAATTGAGTACTCAGTGACGTCGTGTAATTTCGTTGGAAATTGAATCAGAACAAGACAAAATCATAGCTTCTATTGAGGCATACGAATTAAAATCAAATCTGTGGGATTCCAAAACTAATAATTATAAAAACAGAAACATGAGGCACGATGCCCTTATGGAAATTGCTAATGAATCTTCGTCAGACAAGTTGATTAGACTGATCGACATGTCTGACGAAGATTCATTAGCAATTTCCATAAGGGCATCGTGCCTCATGTTTCTGTTTTTATAATTAATAGTTTTGGAATCCCATAGATTTGATTTTAATTTGTATGCCTCAATAAAAGCTGTAATTTTGTCTTGTTCATGAAAACAATTCGACATGTCGATTGCAACGTACACAACAAGTGTCAATGTCGACTCGGTGAGGACGCAGCTTTGGGCCAGATGTCGAATCACTGTGAAATATTCTTTACCAGATCGAAATTATTTTTTTTTAAACAACCCATATTTTGTTTTGAAACTGAAATATGCTTTACTTCCACATTCCAATAATATAAGGTTCTAGTCTCTTATACAGGGTATTTGAAAAGTTCTAATACATTTTCCTTCAAATTGTAACAAGTTCAACGCCCTGTATAATTGGATAGGAGTAGAGAAATATTAATCTATTGAAGCCAAATCTTCTTAATTACTTCCAAAATTGATAAACACGAATGGTTTTACAAATATTTATTGAATCAAATTTACGGTGAGTCAAAAAAAATTGTATCGAGCATTTCTCATACCTTGAGGTATGTATAAGTTTTTGGGGGGATATATTTTCCTCATTTTTACGAATGTGATCTTTGAGCCAAATTACATCAAACATTATGTGAGAGTAATCAACTGCTGGATATGTATAATAATATAATTAAGGATATTCGTATTGGTAAACGTGACTTACCCCAGGTGGCGTTTTAGAAGGACCAGTCGGACTAGGACTTTTTTTCAGATAATGCGTTCCACCAGCTGAACCAGCAGGACTTTTGACAGCTGTCGGTCGTTTGTGAGCGTGGAAAGCTAGAGGTTGATCGGGACCATGTCGCTTATGAGAATTCAAAACTTTTTTCTTGTAACAATACCACGTTACCGCCAGCATCATCAATCCAAAAATGAGACCGCCAAGACATAGTCCGATAATTGTGGTATAGGCAACTGTAACAACGAAATTTATTGTATAACGACGAACACAATATAAGCTAAATTCTTCTCAGACTACTTGTTGGTAATAAGTGAACATATATGGTCCAAAAACGGACGTGTCCAATCACTCTATCGTACGCCTGAGGTGAATGGATATTGTTGCAAATTAACCCTCTTTAAAAATTGTATCGTATGCCTATTATAAAAGGAAAAATGTTGAAATAACTCATAGGATTAAAGATGCAGATATTAAAATTTTACGCTATATAGAGATAGCTTAATTCTCAAATTTTGACATTTTGAAACACTGAATTTGGAAAAAAAAATTACGTTGACCAATACTACTGTCCCTATGGTCATCGTTTTTGATGGTTACGCTGATGAGGCATCACTGAAGACTATCTCTTCAAAAGCAAGCACTTTCCACCAAACGTGTTCAGTGAAACGATGGCTGCAATGTCAACAGGAGGCTGTCAAGATTTTCCACCATGCATATGCTGAACTTGAGGACCTTAATGCATAAGGTGAATTATTTCCAGTAGCCAAACCAAAAGCCGATGATACCTCCTTGAACAAGATCCTACACTAGGTATCAAAATCACAAATAAAGGCAACTTTCAATCTCGCCTATCAATTCCCAACAAATGCAGTCTTCGCCCAACATATTTTGCGAGTCTACCTTCGAATCCAGGGCCTCTCAACTGAGATTGGTAGAGAAAGTGCAGTTGGCGGAAAGTAGGCATAAAATAAATATTCAACAATTTGCTATGGGTTTTTTAATGGTAGTATGTGTTATTACTTAGCTCGTGGTGAAACGGAAATTGCAGTTAGGAATTCCTAAATCCGTTTTAGGTATTTCCTAACTTTAGGAAACGGTTGGTGAAATTGGGCATTAGTTTTTTTGGCAGTCAGTGTATGTTGCTACTAATCAAATATCCATATCTAACAATATTTTAATAGTATATTATGCAATGAGCATTAATGACGGCTATTGAAACACGAGCATAAAAATGTAATGGTTACAAATGTCTTAATAGCCATTAAATACGAGTTGCATGCAATATTTAATCTACTCTCATACTTCAATTTTATTATTTCATTTTGTGCACAAATATCAAGAACGTGTGAACTTCAGAGAACTGTTACATTTAATTAATGCAAGATATGAGACATTGACTGAATCTAAAGTACATTTCCTGCATATTAAATGATAAAATTAAACCATGAGAATAGTACAATTGTAGCTTATATGCAACAAGTGGAAATTCCGCGAATAAAAAAAGACACTTTATGCGTATGCTGCATACAATATTTTGTCTACAGTTCTATAGAAATAAAAAAATCAAAATAAATACTTTAGGACTACCAATAACGATTGAATTAGAAATTGTAGACAATATTTAGAAACATTAACAAATAAAATTAAATATAAATCTTGTAAACAACTGTTAAATTGCATTAAACCGATTTATTGATAGTAAGTATAAACACATCTGTAAACGTCAAATCAGTTATAGTGAGGTGAGACGATAGATTTTTTTGTTTTGCCAAAGGTGTGGTACAATTGCACTAATGAACTATATTAGCTTATGGAAAAGGTGTATTAAAGTTACCGCTATGGCAATAATAGTTATTTATGATACAAGTGCGTAAAAGTACTTTACGCACAAGTGTCATACAAAGCTTTATCTACGACCACATGAAGAAAAAATAAAAAAAATGTGCTCTGAAGGGGTTAAAAAACATGAAAATCAATTTTCTATAAACAAATATATACACAACGAATTCTAATTATTTAAATTAATATTTACTATGAAATGAGGACTATTACTACTAATTATAACATTGGGTAATTTGTCTTTTTTTAAAGTAACTTGGTTACAAGACAATAATTGGGATGTTAATTTTGATGCTGAAGGTGTATCAATATCGATGAATTCGTTCGATTTGGGCTGTGAGATTGAAGAATTTTCTGCCAGGGGCATTTCTTCAGAGCTTTGATTTTTTTTCAGTTTCTTTTTTATTTTGGAATGAATTTTCAATATAACCTCCTGCGACGGTAGACGATTTCCATCCTCTTTAACTGCTAATATGTTTACACCTGAATCGGCGAGTAGAGAAGCAGATAAACGCCTAAAGCAATGACCAGTATAATCCTGCGAATTTGGCAAATGTAAATATTTAGCTATAATGGATGGAATCTTTCTAAATTGGTTGATACCAACAGGCTGTTTGGTACATTTGTTCTGGCGATATATGACAAAAAACCGTTTATGATCCACATGTGAGGGTCGCAAAGACACATACTTTTTGTAAAGTTCAATAAATAATATATTTTTCACTATGTCTGACACTTCTGTCAAATTTACTGACAGCACAAAAGTTTATACAACAAACGACTAAATTCAAGGCAACTAGATAATTAGATAGCTAAAAAAGAGTGTTAAAATGAAAACCCCATTTAAAAAGCATTGGTCATTTACGCACGCTTTTGGGTGTTATAATGAAAGTCCCATATAAAAAGCGTTGTTCATTTACGAACGCTTTTTAACGTATGTATAATGTATGATTTCACACATTTTTAATGGTTCGTAAATGCCTAATTTTAAAGGTGGTCGTAGATAAAGCTTTTTTAAATTTTTTCCACTCTAACCTTAAACAGCCGTTTTAAGCACTACAAACCGGTAAAACACAAAGTGCTTTAAAGATAGGTAAAAGAAAAAAGTAATTTTAGACTTTTTAGTCAGTTCGATATATGCTGTACCCTGTTTATAGTTTCTTAAACCATTATTTTTATTAAATAAATATATTTATCTTTTGTATTTGTCAAAAAATTGACATATTAATTAACTGTACAAAAGAAACACACAAAAACGTCGTTTGTCACTAATATTTTAAAACAATTAAAACCGGTCTATTTTTAGATCCAATAATTCAACCTACGCTATTCTGTCAAGACGTAGTCTGATCTTCTAAATGACTTTTAGATAAACTAATCAATAAAGTCATATTTACATTACTTTTACAATTTAAACATATTCCTCGTATCCAATAAAAATAATTTATTTAAATAAAATTTGTTTTATCCTTAAAAATATTTTACAAAAACAAACGATCTATTAATAATAATTTTTTTTAAAATAGTATAATCAATCCTTATTTATTCATCTACCTTTATACCGACAATATTTATTGACTAATTTATTTTTTATTAAATTATAAAAATTGCTTACCTCCCTGTACGGGCTTCATTTTGGGGCCCTCTTCGGCCATAATTATATCCGTAGCACTTATCCCGATTTCTAATAACAAGAGCACCTGAGAAACAAACTAAAATCGCGATTATCGAAGATTTTCCACCGAGGGAAACCTCTGGCTAGAATTCCCACTTAGTCATAGACGTAAAAGGGATGATCAATACTACGCGTTACGTTTGCGCAATCGGAAATGTCAAATGAAAAGGGGTTTTAAATGTACATAGAAGCGATATAGGGTTGGTTAATGTCGTTACAAATACTTATTTTATTTGAAACTACGAATTAAGTAACATTTTACGTAAAATGTTGTTAGTCTTTATTTAAATTAAGAATCAAGTTTGAAATATTTGGAAAAAATTATATCCCAGCTGAACAGAAAACCGCGATATACTGCGTCATCTGCCTTCTCAACTCAGTCTTCAAATTAGTGTATTATAACAAAAGAAAAACGATCGGATACAGTGGCGTATCTCTCATATGAGTAGGTACCTACATTGTTATTAAGATTTTATATTTTTCATTCACTGAGACCAGAGATGTCAGAAAAAAGTATCTTAGTTACTTTAAAGTATTAGGTATCTTATAAGTACCTCTAACTAGTATCTTAGATACCACTGATACGAACTTTAGAATAGAGTCGCGGTCGTTGTCAAGAGGCGTCGAAAAACGATACTTTTTCGTGCAATCGCACGCGGAGTCAGTATTTCGAAACCAAACGTCACTTCCAAATTTGACATTCCTAAAATACTACAAAGACAAGGATTATTTTTAAACACATTAGTACTTAGTTATATTATTTAGGATGAATATTAACATTAATTGCACAGTTTGTATTATTACTTATATTTACGCAAGAACTGTCAAAATATTTTGTATATATTGAAACATATCATTTCCATAGCACACGGTGACATTGTTAAATAAATTGTTGATTTTAGAGCAATAATATATTTATTTACTATTATCTAGTTTAATAATTTTAACGATTGCACGAAAAATAATGTGTATGCCATGGCCGCGAAACTTTTTAACGACCTCAAGATTATCTTGCCTCGGCGATAACTTTTCTTTCGGTACGTTAAAAAGGTATTTCGCGGCCTAAGCATACAAATAACTATTTTGCAGCCGGATGCGGTACCAAGTTCTGTACCTTTCCTTAATTTGTTAGGCTCTATACATACGAATAATCTACAAAGTAACTATAAAAGTATCTTACTTAGTATCTAAAAAAATAACTGAGATGAGTATTTAAGTTCTTTTTGTAAAAGTAACTACCTAGATAGGTAATAATTTACATAGGCAAAACGGTACGTACTCAAGCCGACAAAGTAGCAGCTATCTTAATAATTGGTGAATCTGGAAAGAATCTCTATGAAGCGGAACGTTTATTTAATGAGGGATACCCAGATCGCCCTAACTCGAGAACTTATTTGAGGGAGCTTCTTCACAAGTTTGAAGCAACAGGTAGTGTTCAAGATGCCAAACGATCTGGTCGACCAACATTTAGTGATGATAAAAAAATTGATATAGTTGCTGAAATGGTAGTAAACCCTACTTCCTCTTCAACTAAAGTTGCGTCTATCTGTGAAGTAAGTAAAAGTACAGTACAGAGAGTGTTGGCTAAAAATAAATTTCATCCATACAAGTTAAAAATGGTGCACCACCTTTCGGATGACTACCCCGACCCACATTACACAAAAACAATTTGTTTTAGTGACGAAAGTACTTTTTGCCTCAATGGAAATGTGAATACACAAAATGTAAGGTATTGGAGTGACACAAATCCTCACACCTTTCGTGAACAACATACCCATGCAATTTTCAGAAAAAGTCAATGTTTGGGCAGGTATTTTGGGAAACCACATAGTTGGTCCTGTTTTCCTAAATTCAAATTTAAACGGTGAAGTGTATATCTGGAGATGTTACAAAATGCAATTGAGCCGTTAATTCTTGAAATTCTGGAAGATAATCCAGATGAATTCGGACATCTGGAAATAACATTTCAACAAAGATTGTGCTCCTGCACTTTATTATGGTGCAGTAAGACGTTACCTGGATGAAGAATATCGAGGTAGATGGATCGGCCGGCGAGGTCCTATAGAATGGCCTCCTCGGTCACCAGATCTGACACCATTAGATTTTTTTCTATGGGGGTACTTGAAATCCAAGGTTTATACTACGGCACCAGATAGCATTGGCGTTTTGGAAGAAAGAATTATTGAAGAATGCAATGCAATTTCAGCTGACACATTCGAACGAGTACGACAAGAGTTTACTAATAGGATGTATTACACTCAGGAAGTAGACGAAGCACATTTCGAACACTTGCTATAAGAATCCATTGTTGATATTTGATTAATTAAATTTAAAAAAATTATTTCAATAATTTTGGTATTTATTTAATTTATTCGTCAAAATTAGCTTAAATCCAAACACAATTAATATGGCTATATAGCTAATGTCAATGCCTTTCAAACGAGATATCACTTGCCATAAGGTCCTATTTAAAATTATTGGCCAGAGTGGCACTGTGACGTCATCTATTACTATTACGTCACCTGTTACCATTCGTAGAGAAGTTTACAACATTTTATTTTCACCCTCCAAATTTTATTTGTAAGTGTAGCCGTTCAAAAGAAACGAGGGGGTAGGGGACTTTTGAATAGCACTGTATTTTGATCATATTAAATTGATAACTCCCATTTTTTAATCAAAATATAACCTACTTTTATTGTCAGGTCATCACAGACTTTCTTGTTCCTGTGTATCTATAGAGATTTAATAATTTAATTAATTTCTGTCAGTCGATATGCTCTCAACAAGTCAGATATTATCTCAATTATTAAATAACTTTGTGGGTTCTAAATGTAATATTTCAGCCTCTTCCAGATCTGCCAACAAGACAAGTTCATTTGCCAGAACGATTTAATACTGTCAATACAAATATCTAACGTCAAAAATTTGTTCAATGTACTGTCAAATTTCGTTCGAAATGGTTTTTAGTTAATGCCACACAGTTTTATTGATTCATGCGAAAATGGCTTTTGCAGAAATCATGGACGTATGATTCGAGAATTGCATCTCTGATCAAAATAGTCTATGTCGAAACAAACTTTGAAAGCAAAAAAAAATATTCAATACTTTCCAGGGATAACGTAGAAGAGTTTACTCGTATTGCACCTGATGAAGTCTATTCAAGCAAGGTAAGATTCTAATACAATTCAAAATGTACCCATCGAGTTTCATGTGTAGGTAGATTGGTTTTTCGTAGAAAAACTCTTGTATATAATTTGAGCGGAAAGCTATTTGCCGCTTTTGATAAATAGCTATTGTGTCAATAGTGTGCGCTTGTACCTCTGTTATAAAGATGACCCGCTTTTAATTCAAAATACCTGAGCCTTCACTTTCCTTGGGGAACTTTCAAATATAACAATCACATGTTTTATGGTTTATGTTCCATATAAGCATAGCGGTAGAAAACAATTTAATGAAAAAAATTAAGAAAACTTATTTTTTTTAAGACCGACCAGAAAGTATACACATTCTGGACAATTTTTCGTCCAAAAAATAACGTTTTACCGATCAAGACCGGAAAATGGACGTGAGCAAACGCTTTTTCCGGTCCCTGATTTTTCATTTTTCCAATAGCTCTTTTATAATACAATCGACCTTGATTTCGTTACTATGAGAACAACGTTTCGATATATGTGTCGAGTGATGACAGTTCGTTGATTTTTAATTTGTCGTTTATGTCAAATTTATTTCGCGAGTGCGCAAATTTAACAATAATATGAATTCAGATTTTGAATTATCCGATAAAGAATTAAATGTATATCGAAGTGTCTGTCTTAAAAAGCGGCCTCGGCGATAACTGTCCTTTGGGTACGTTAAAAAGGTATTTCGCGGCCTAAGCATACAAATAACTATTTTTCCCCGAGCCCGTCTGACAAGTCTCCGATAACACTGCAGCCTAATGGCTTATTGTATTTTTGCTCGTGCTTTCTCTTAGCACCCAGTCCAGCACCAGTTTGTACAGGTTTTTAGCTGGGAGTTTGCTATATAATTCAGCGTTTCCTTGCGGTTAGCCAAATAATAACTGTCTTTTGCGATCAAGAGACTCGCATGTAAACAATATATTTATTATTATGTTTCACTGTCTCCCTTTCCCTACCGCATAATCTGCATATAAGGTCTCCGTTATATAGTTTTAATTTGCACAGGTTCCTTTACTGGTGCATGACCAGTCATGAAACTGGCTATGATTCTCAGCTGATTTCTACACAGTGTTAGCAAATCCAGTGTACGTTTCAAGCATGGTTCTTTCATAAAAGTTTTCCCATGCATTTGCCTTGGGACGTTTACCCAGAAGTTTTTATGTTGTTCTCTGATCCAGGTCTTTACAGATCCTCGTACTACAGTTTTCGGTATACCGAAAATCTGTCCTGGTTCAGGCTGCGTTTCCTCTGACCCTCTTTTTGCAAGTTCGTCAGCTTTTTCATTGCCCTCGATACCGTGGTACCAGGTCAGCTTGATGTTATTCCGTTCGGCTAACGTCTTCAGTTCTTCGATGCAATCGGCAATCCCATACTAGTCTAGAGGTCACTTTCTGTCTTGACATTGCCTTAAGTGCCGCCTGACTTTCTGACAAGATTGGATCTGCTTGCCTCGGCAGCTCTCCTGTTGTTTTCTCTCGCGTATTGAAAGATTGCATATACCTCTTTCTGAAACACAGAGGTGTGGTTCCCCAGTGCGTAGCTATAGCTGTCACCTGGTTTTTTGGAGTATACTCCCGCCCCAGTGCCATTTGCAGTTTTGGACCCATCGGTATACCATGTCTGTTCCTGTTTAATGGTACCGAGTTCTTCGTCAGCCCATTTCTTTCTGTCTGCAATCGACACTTCGAATGGACTATCAAAGGAATATCGTGCGGTTGTGTAGTCTGTTCTCTTGCTTAGCACGTCCTTTGACACAACTTTTACGATATTCATGTGCCCTGATGATCTAGCGTTTAGGCGAGTATTTTGGTTTTAGATTCTTCCTGTTTGAACATTCACAGGTCTCACTGACGAGCCGGCACTGACAAAATTACGTTTCATCTTGAGTTAACGAAAATGTATATCAGCATAATATGTAAAATATCACAATCATGTGCCGTTAGTATGGAAAACTTATAATAAAACACAAAAATTAAAAATGCAGGAAGGTTTATTGTAAAAAAAAACGATACGAACAAGTTCTCTCGAATTTAAACGAAAAATTATTGAAAAAAAAGAGAGAGGAATCATAAAAATAAATATTTTATTTACACGCGTTGGTTTTTTTTTTGGTGTCGTATCGAAACTTCTTCTTCGTCTACGAACGTACATTTTTAATTTCGTCGAAATCCTTTTTGATTTGCATAAAACATACGCCGTTCGACTGTTTGTGCCCGCCGAATAATACCAACATCAAACTAGGACTATCACTACGTTCGTATATTTCATTAATCCATTTATCTACATTCTTAAATATTTTACAATGGTTCCCTTCTAATTGATTATCGGATACGCGCAAATGCGCCACATTCAACGAATTATTCTTCAATGAATCACAATAAGTTTTAATTACCTCGCGATTCGATTTTCCCGAAGCGCAAGATACGTTCGGCGAATTTTTTTCAACGCCTTTGTCGACGTAAAATTTGTATTTTAAACCGATTTCGTCGACGCCGACTACGTTCGCCGTTTTGTCGACTTTGACGCATTGCCGTAACATGCTGGTGGCGTATTGGGCAGTACCCATTTCCGGGTACGTTCGTAAGTCGTTTTTAACGCCTCCCATGACGGCGTCGCCGTAATAGAGTTGTTTGCGAAGTCGCAGCTTCACTAATTTCATACAAGCCAAACTGTCTTCGGTGGAACAATGTCCGTGGTGGCCGACTTGAATTCTTTCTTTTAAAAATTCTCTTGCCAAAGTTTGTAGTTTCGTTTTTCTCGTTCTGTCGCCGGTTATGTTGTAGATCACACTGAAAGAAACAAAAACATTTAATTAGAATACAGGCTGCGGCAATAATATCTGGAAAGTTAAAAAAGAAGTACAATTTCAATTTGTTACCCCTAAATTTCCAAAAAGTATTTTTTTATTTCCAAAATAAAATATTTAAAAACAAATAAATCTGAAAGTGAATATTAAAAATTAAAAAAATAACCCTCTCCAAAGCTTTGAAGTTTATTAACGTATTTACCTAGTATCGATAATATAGGGGTGCATCATTTTGAGTGCATGTAAATCGTTGGACAAAGATTGTCCGATCAATATAGCATCCGGTGGTAGCAACTTTTTCAAATCTTCTTGAACGTCTTTCAATTTCTTCGAGACATTTCTCATCATATGTTTATTAATCCCCGACCATTTCGTCAAATAATCTACTATCACATTATCCGGTTTTACGAGGGTATCGTAGAAAACTTCCAATTTTTCATTTACACACGAAATTCTAGTTAATTCCAATTCACCTGAAATCAAGAAAAAAATATTGAAAAAGTCATGTTGAATAAGTGAAAACACAAATTAATGAACACTTTTAAAGAATGTTATCCTAGGCCCATGGTAAATCGACATTTTTACGAATAAATGGACTTTTTACAAATAAATTAAACTATTTAAAAAATATTGCTACTCCAGTGGATTTTTACCAATAAATTTGCCTCAAATAATATAGAAATTTTTTACTAATAAATTAACCCCCTTTAGATGTTTTATCGTACGCCCATGGTTAATGGAGCTTTTACAAAATAAAGCAATCCCTTATAAACGTTGTATCGTTGCCCATCCATAAAGAGTACTGTAACGCGGTGACGACACCAACCCATAAGTGTTTCCCATGCCAAAAATCACTCATGTCCGATTTCACCTTACCATTTCCTAAATAGGCCAAGCAATAGGTAAATATTTTTGACAAAAATCCTAGTGAAAACGAATGATGCCATCGCATAAAAGACATTTCGTAGTATCATTTTGATATGTTTTGGACAAAAAAATGTTGCTCAGTAATTTGTTATAAACATTTTAAACGAAAAAAAACCCCTTTTAGTTTTTTTCATATAGCGTAAAACGTATTAAAGCAATCTCAATGGTATGCATAGATAATTGAAATACGAACAAAATCAGGGGTCGAGCGAGTCAATCAGATAATTAGGAACCGAGAAAATCAGGAAAAACCGGAAAATTAGTCATTTTTTTGGAAATTAATATCTTCATCATTTTTCAATTGCAAGAGCGGACACTTGGTACAAATGAAGTTCTTCGTAGGCCCTTTATATGCACGAAGAGCAGACGCCAAGTAACGGTTACTTTTATCGCAATTGCAATTTTAATTTTTTCATACGATAATTTTCAACGTGTATGGATGGGTGGTCGATTGTCCGATTTTAAATTTGAAAACGGTTTTGAAAAGTGTAAATATAGAGTAGCAAAACGTATATTTTCGATTTGAAATCGAGTGATCCGAGTCGGCCAAAAACGCCAGGGAACATCAGCGAAAATGACTGAGAGGTGGAAAGCGGCTGAGTAGTGGGGGAAGCGGCGAGAGATCGGTGACCGAGGAGAGGTATTATACATAGATATGCGAGCTACCACGCGCTAAGTAGTACCTAAGAGAGATAGGAAACTCCTAATATTCGGACAGCTTGCTCGGTCTGCTAAGACTTGACATTTCTCGGTTGTCATCTTAATGAATAGCAAGTCGAGTTCGCGAAATTTTTATCGTTAGTTATTATTACGAAAATGTGCGAGTATTGTAGAACGTCTCGAAAGGTTTGATAGTTTATCGGAGTCTGAAAATGAGGTAAACCGAAAACGAGTCCGCGTACCAATGATTTGAAAACATTCGATGAAACAGATTTCTTTCGGCGTTTTCGGTTGCACAAAAATACAACGTTACAAATATTGAAGATAATTGACAATGCCCCTAAATTTAAAAGTGATAGGTTAGGTGAATATTTAGGATATTCCCGATAAATTGAATTACATTGTAATTTTGCATTAAATTGATCAGTTTTGACATTTCTTCCTGTGTAAAATTGGCACTACTCCGTTTTTCTGCCATTTTCATAGATATTATCTCCACGTTTACTCCACGTTTACTAACAATATGGCAAGTCGACCAACTGACAAGTTGACACTAATGACAGTCGTCCTGAGGATAAACAATTATTTGGAAATATTTTAGATTTGTAATTTGGTTGTTCTGTATTGATTTAATGATCCTTTTTGTTAAAAGTAAAAGCAGTCAGATATAATTTTTACAATAGATCATTCCAGAATAGCGTCACTAACAGTTCGGCCACATTGCTGTGGAGGACTCATGTCATATTCTATTTTGTTTCAATTGTTTACAGGTAAACAACGAATGGCAGTTAGATTTTAATTAATAATCAGTTCTAAAAATGATCTAAAATGCCATCGTTTTGTAATGTTTATAAGAGTGGAGTACGGGGAGCAAGAGATAAGGTATCTTTTTTTCGATTACCGGCAGTTTTAAGCAAACCAGGTGATTATTTAATTGATCTCTCTCCAATGCAATATGGCCGACTGTCAAAGTCAGGTGTTCAGGAATGGTCTATACCTAAGCAATTAAAACTGCTAAAAAAGAGAATGTCGAAGAAAGCACCAAAACAAAATTAAATGAGCTCATACACGATGAAACTATTTAGAGCCACGTTTTGTGCAAAGAACGCTTGTTTATCATCAGATTCATCAGGACGACGGTCACATGACGTCTCGTGGACTTGCCCTATAAGTTTGTGGACGAAAAAACTAAAAAAAAAACCGAAAAACACGTACTCGACGTTAATTTGAAAAAAATTTAGCCATTTTTGTTTTTTCTCACCTTCTCCTATCACTATTTGTTACGATATGATCTCCACCCATTCGGTTTACAAGTTAAAATTAAGCAGTAGCTTAGTTTACACCGTGTGGAGCAATTTGGTCCGTGGACATTTGCTAATATTATTTGGTATAATTTTTTTAGTATTTATCAGTCAGTTTTTTTTAGGTTATTTTGACCCGATCTTACGTGACAGCTGACGTATTTTTACTCTGTGCTTTTAGCAAAATGTCACTTTGGTCCATGAATACTAATCTGCCGTGTCTACACCGTTAAAAATTGAATTTAAACTACCCTAGATGAGATGGATCAAATTCGAGTACCAAATTTTACTCATTGGGCGTTTACACCGAAAGTAAAGTACACGTTACGTCATTTAGACCTCGGACTAAAAATTTGGTACGCCCGGTGTAAACGTACTTAGTTATTCCAATTATGCGCAAAAATAAATACAAATCCGATGTTTAGTTAGGTATATTTCTTACTTAAGGATTTTGTAGGTTGGTGGAATCCGATTTAGGTAATTATTGGATTTAGGCATTTCCTAGCTTAGGAATTACTTAGTTAGGAACTACATAAAATCATGTTGGTGAAATCGGTCATCAATGCGGATAAAGAAGTTCTCTTAAAAAAATATTTTGATTTTTATACTAACCTGTAGATGTTCTGCACATCTCACAATCGATAGCGTACATGGGACTGAAGGGGGTGACATTTTTGTACTGATCCCTAGTCAAAATATACCCGGAATATTTTCGTTCCATTAAACCTTTGATTGGTAGAGGGAAATTTTCTTCCACCATTTGCCAGCCTGAAAGTAACAATTCCGTTCGTGAAAATTTATCCGTATTCGGGAGTTTTCCATTTAAGGATACGTTAACGTCTTCGGTTTCAGTGTCCAATATCGGAAAGGCGTTTTTAACGGTATCGAATACTTCTGTACTTCTTAAAACGGCAGCGTCTAATGTACCAAAGTTGTTTTGGAATTTTTTCATTTGCGTTCCTACAATAAAAAAAGATAGTTTCTTTATGTTTTTCGGTAAATGCTAGTTCCAGATAGGAGTGTACGGGCCGGGAACCAAACCACAAGTATTCACGCCCTAGGAAACTGTACCAAGTTTAATATGGATAAAGGATATAGAGTCCGACCACAATAACTTTGGGCGACGGGATTAAAGTTGGCCTTTTCTGAATTCATTAAATAATTAGCAAGGAAGAAAACAATTTACCTAATCTTAAGTTAATATATTCCAAACCTAAACACTTTCACAAACGTATCTAACATGTCAACTTAAACTTATCATAAATATAATCTTATTATTAATCTGAGTCATCAGCTGATTGTAATGGTTGTGCAGGTGTACTACTGTCGCTATCAAGATCTGAGAAACTTTCATCAGAAGAGCCAGTATTAACGTTAAAACATAAATGATCCAATGTATTATCAAGGATGTGTTCTCGTTCTATTTGTGAGTTTTCATATTCTTTGACGTGTCGACAAATATTCGTCCATTCACCAAGTGGAAACTCGTCGAATCTTTTTCGGGATAATGCTTTAACATCCTTTAAAACAAATGTAGTATTATGAGCTGCTACCCAATTTTTGACATATGCCCATATAGGGTTCAATTCATCCAATACATAAGTGGGCCTAAATACAGCAACCCGATCTATAATTTTCTTTGCTAGACTATGCAAAGCTCTTCCTTGTTTCACTCTCTTGGGAGACATGACAAAAAAAGTTCCAGGACATGAAAAATTCACTATTCGCAACAACAAAATGGCACAAGAAGACCGAAAGCAAAGTACTGTCTGGTATGCTGTCAACACTGAAATGAAAACGAAGAAGCTACATAAAATAATGCGCCCGGTGCACCGCCGCTGGCTCGAAGCCAGTCATAGATCGTCATCGCATTCGAGGCGGCCTTACGTTGAATCACGTGGTGTCCCAAAGTTATTATGGTCCGACTCTACTAGGATTATCATCATGTCTGATAGTCAAGCAGCCATTAAAGCACTGAGTTCTTGATTAATCAGTCACCTTACTGTGGATATCAGGACAAACTGGAATAGAAGGAAATGCAATAGCAGATGTACAAGTAAATAGGGGGATTGAAGCACCCTTTTGGGGACAGGGACCCTTTTATGGAAACAGCTACAAAGTAATGTTGGAAGAAATTTAACAGATGTACTAACAGGATATTGTCACCTGAAAAAATTCAAAATAGTGGAGGAAGTAGAATATATATTCAGTTGTATGGAAGAAGAAACCTCGAACCACATACTTGTTGATTGTATAGCAATTCAAAATAGGTGTAAAGGAGCTAGTCCCTGAGACTTTTCTCAGGAACTAAGTAGAAGAAAATGGGCACAATAGATCTTTTAGGTCTTAGTGAATGTCACCCCAATATACATTTATAAATAAAATTCCTTTGCTAGTTTGCAGTATTTTGTTCAATTCCACCTTTTTCGTACTCATTGTTCGCGCATTAGGGGCTTGCCACTACTAAAACAGTTGCATTAGCAGAGAAGGCAAGATCAAAAAGTTTTTGAGCTGCTGCCTTCCTAACCAGCGCATCATCAGCATGGTTATCTTTAGACTTGCCATTGCAGTCGGTCCACGAAAGTGTGACTACATTGGACGATTTCTTCTTGCATGTACTAGGCATACTTTGGTATAGTTATAGGGTATCTCGATTATACTATGCACAGGACACTACTATCAAATTAACATGTATTGTTGCAAATATTCAACTAAAACAAATTTTAGTAGATTCCCTTTGTAAAAAATAGAGCCTCTACGCTTCACCACCTTGTGGCTGCCGTAAAATAAACACTGGTTCAAAATATTTTGTTTCCACCAAGGATATGATCTAATGTGAATGGACCTAAACACATTTTTGCAGTCTTAAGTATATTTTCCACGTTGCGACAAATCGCAGCGACTTGTTGCTAGTTCAGTGTGAAAAAATTAGCGGGTGAAAATAAAGCAAATAGGAGTAGTTTTTCTAGAATCAAGTCTGGAAGTTAACAGAATGGATGAGGAAAACATTGAGGGCATTGTTTTAGTAACAGTAATTAGTATTATGGAATGTGCTGCTCTACGAGAAGAAAACGTAGAAGAAATCCTGTGACAGCAATGTCAGAGCGTAGCAGCCAATTTAAATTTTGGGTTGGTGCGACAAAAACCACCAGAAAAGTTACCAAGTCGCAGCGACTTCTCGCTCGAAAATAGAGCAAGTTCTAATTCATGCGACCGACGCGCCCAACGAAAAAAAACCACCAATTTGTATGCGACTTTTTCGAGTTGCAGCGTCAACTCGCACCGTGGAAAATGGACTTTAAACTTCAAAATATATTTGAATGTCCAGTTGTCGAATTTTTTCGTTGTGTCAGATAGGGACCAGAATTTATAAAGCTTAATTAATCTTGATAACGGTAGCTGGAACGCTACCGAAACGTTGAAATAAAAATACAAAAAATATTGTGGTTTAATTTCGCAACAAATAACATTCATCTTTCCAACTCTACAGCTCAAAAAATTTTGATCGGAGAGTATTTGCTCAAAGGAACTTTTTTGAAGCAAGTTTAATTTTCTACTCATTTAAAAAAAAAAAATTAATACCGAAAAATCGAGTTGAAACCAAAAAAAATACTTTTTTTGTGTTCTTTATATGGGAAATCGAATCTTTGAATGATCGAAACCTCTAATTGACTTTAAATCTTTTTTCCAACGGGAAAAATTATATAATATTAATTTTCAGATTTTCAGGTAGGAACGGAAAAAAATATTGCCTAAAAATGAAACATCCCAATACACATACACACCCTGTATAAATTATATAATCAAAATCCTTCTGCTTACCAGTTAGAGGTACCATAGATAAATCCTTGACAATATCACTGTTATAGGAACTGGGAGTTATCATCTCGACCTTATTATCAAAATGAGAACTCAAAAATGGGAACATACTTTCGTGCGCGGTAAAATGATACAAAGAAATATTTTCGACGATCAACAAATTCGTATTTTGTAACCTATTGTACTTTTCCAAAGCTAACCATCTTGCTGGGGAATATGGCGCGTGCGGTCCTACTTGCGAATACATTAGTAAATGTTGAAGATCCGATAAAAAAAGCGGAATTCGATTGTCCAGATCCACTGTTAGACTAGCGTTTACACCTAGTTCGCGTAACCTAATTTGAGGAATGTGGCGCGTTCTTTGTGTTTTTTCGCGTAACAATTTTTTCAATTCCAAAAATTCTTCTCCTTCCAGTTTTGGTTTGCCAGATGGACCTATATCTCCTATCAGTGGAGGCGGCATTGATTGTGTATCGAGTTCTCTGAAATAAAAAAAATACCATAATGTCTATACATATAAAATGCATCGAAGTTGATATCAATACTCTTTAATGCTTTTGATTTATATTACATTTTATTTTGACACGTTTTTTAAGGTGACAGTCAAGCTACCCTTAAAGCACTTCAGAGCTCTAAGGTAACATCTCGGCTGGTATGGGAATGCGGCAAAGAACTTAGAAGACTGGCGACTCGGAACAGTGTTGTAACACTGGAGTGGGTCCCAGGTCACAAAGGAATCGCTGGCAATGAAAAAGCTGACGAACTGGCAAGAGCAGGATCGTCAACCCTGATGAACGGACCCGAACCATCTGTGGGCATTCCCAGATGCTCCACTAGGTCATGGTTAAAAGGGTGGGTAAAAGAACAACACAAAAAACACTGGAAGAATACGCCCAGGCAAATACATGGGAAGAAATTAATAAAAGAACCATCAGGAAAAGTAGCGAAAGAACTGCTCTCAATGAGCAGGAACAAACTACGCACCATAACGGGGCTTCTTACGGGACACTTTCCCACAAAAGAACACCTGAACAAAATAGGGCTGTATAACGGAGACCTTACATGCAGAAGATGCAAAAAGGACTCCGAAACAGCTCTGCACATATTATGCAACTGTGAGACGCTGGACCACAGGAGGCAGAAACTTTATGGAAGACCCCAAATAACTCCAGAAGACTTCTACAACCAACCAGTAAAGAACCTGTATGAGCTAACACAGGGAACGGATTGGCTGAATAGGCTGGAGTCAGAACACTAGGAGGATCCACAATAAGCCCAGGAGGCTGAGGTGGTGCCGGCGAAGGGAAGGCTCCTTTTTATAAAAAAAAAAATTAAAAAAAACTTATTTAAGGTAAGTTGAATATGGTCTGCTTTGTATTAAATTTGATGTCTATATGCATATAACAGAACTACGACTAGTGTTCGAGATATAGTGCGTTAAAGTTGGAAAGTACCGGTTTTTCAAAAATATTATTTCGCTTAGGAAAACCTTTTCATTGAAAATATTTTGAGCAGCTGTTAATCCTTACTCATGAGGCTTTGGTTAGATTAATTTTTGACCCAAAATATTGATGGTTACAAGATGAGTCTAGAAATATTTGGAATAAAATTATTACTATTTCTAATGTGTTCCAGCATAATGAAAAGCAATTAAAATGATAGAATAGTTTTAATCTGTTTTATATCAAATTTCAATATTTCTCACAGGATAAGTAAAAAAGTAGCATTTTTTGTGTGGCTTTTTGAATATGAATATTTAATATTCCTAGCTTTATGGATACTTCCCTGTTCCATTTAAAACATATAGGACCCGTATACAGTATGAGACAAAAGAAAGGTTTTTTTTATAAATCATCCAACATTCAAAAAATTCGTCGGTCCAATTCTGCAATTTTTTGTTCTTAATTTTAGTGCTTGCACACGGGAAAAGCTTATTTTCTGGACTCGTAATGAAATATGCTATTGCTAAAAGTTGAGGTTATCCCGATTCGAGTAAACATCGCAAAATAAACTGTGGTTCTTTTTGTGCAATAGCTAGTTTGCGAAAAACTAATCGAGTAGGGAAATCACAATCTCGTATCGCATGAACTTTTTGAATGTGAATCTGGTAGAGGTTTTCTTTATGGATAATATTCTATAAGAAGGATTTATAAATTTCTGGATACATAACCGCGAGTCATCTGAAACTAAAGTCAATATAATTTTCGTACACCTCTGTAATATCCGGGATAGATTAAATGAATAGCAGCATATTCTTTATAGGAATAATTAGCCTTTTTGATAAAAAAAATACGAATTATTTTACCTTTTTTTACGCAACAACAACAACAATAACTGTTTAACTTCAAAGTAATTTGACATAACGTCAATTCTTGTTAATTTGTCAAAGCCAACTAGGTAATCGTTTACTAATCAAATAATGAAATTGAATGCAATACAAAAAATTTACATTGATTTTTCTCCAAAACGGTGCACAATAGCGAATTGAAACAGCACATTTCTTTTGGGAAATACGTCGTTAGTTCTGAATACAAAAGGACCCCGCGCTTTTCTTATGACAAAGGGGCGTTCCGTCAAATGTTATAAATTTTGGATATGATGTTTTACTCGACTTCTTGACCAAAAGTGTCCATGGGACCAATTCAATCCTATGACTAGTTTCCGATATACAGGGTATTAAAGTTGAAAAATCCTCGTTTTTCGTGACTACGTTATTTTATTATTAACAAATAAATATGCATTTTTAGTTGATAGTACCATTTATATGTTCCAGTTTATCGTAAACTTACACATAAATAGTTCAAAATGTCAACATATACAGGGTGGGACTCAATTATATAAGGACGAATTTTTGGAATTCTAGGAAATTCTTATATTCCATGAAAACAAGGTCAGAAATAAAAAGTTACTTCATATTTAATGTTCTGGCATCAAATATACTAATAATTATAGAGGTATTCCATACAGGGTGATTCTCAAAGCAACCTGAAATTAGTTTTTATCTATATGAAATAAATAAGTTACACCATGTATTTCAAAATTAGTTTTTGATGTTGAAAACGGATTGGTTACCTAGATATTAGTACTTTTCTTATAATACAGGGTGATTTGCACATACACCTTGTTATTAAACCGACAAAAATTAGAGAAAGTACACTTTTTTTGAATCACCCTGTATTTTATAATTCGATCCGTCAAAATGATTAATTCATTTTGTTTTGTAGTAAGCTTTTGACAATTCTATAAAATGACAATACCGATGAAAAATATTATACAGGGCAATGTTTTAGAATTTTTCTTGATAGTAAAATTAGATTTTTTTATTAAAAATTCAGTGATTTTGCGAAGAAAAAATAAATACGGCCGAATTAATGATAGATTTCCATACTTTCTTAAATCTTGATTAATGTTTCCAAAAAACCATATACAAGGTGGAATTTTACATGTTTTGAAAACGAAATAATTTTTAAAGACCAGTACTGATTTTTTTTGAAATTTCATTTGATATTCCCCATAGGAGCCTCAATACGAGGTAGGAATATATGTACAGTTGTGCAATTGTGCAAAACAATCTGTTAAAATTGTATAACGTCAAATAAAAGCATATCTATCTATTGTAATGTGCCTTTTGAGACACATTAGTTAATAACAGACAACACTGGAATATAAGGAAATGAAATAGCAGATGGACTAGCAAAGACGGGGACTAAAAGACCTTTTTGGGGGCCGGAACCCTTTTGCAGTATCAGCCTGAATGTAATATTGGAAGAAATAGACAAAGCCGAAGAAAAGAGGAGATCTGACCATTGGAAACATCCAGTAGGGCCTAGACAATCAAATATTCTGATAAGTGACTACAACCTATGGAGATCAAATGAATGCATAAGTCAAAGTAAAACTGCACTAATGCCGGTTGCAAGAACGCTAATCAAATCTCTCATCATGTGATGGTTGTTTAAAAAATGATGAACCATCAATGGGAGCCCGATTGCACAAAACAAATAATGGTCGATTAATTGTTCATCATTGCAGGTACTTATCCGTTGCATTTTGATGTGTAAATGATGGTTGATTTGAAGAATTAATGAGTTATTATTTCATTGATTAGCCGTTAATCATTCATCATTTTTAATAAGCGTTCTTGCAGCCGGGCATAAGAGTTTTAACAGGGATCCTAACGGGACATTGCCGCCTCAAAAATCTCAAAATAGTGGAGGAAGAAGAATGTAGATTCTGTGGCATGGAATAAGAAACCTCCATCCAGATACTTGCGAATTTCACCACAATTCAGAATCCTTGGACACAGCACCTAGGAGATTATTGGACAGAAGAAGGACATTAGTCAAGTTGAAGCCTGCAGATATCCTAAAATTCCACAGGGAAAAAGGACTAAAGGAGCTACTAGTCTCTGGATGTCACCCCATCATACATACATACATAATAATAGACAAAAATAAAATAATTAGAATCAAGAACTAATTTCGTAAAATTATAGAAATAGGATAGAACTTATAATTACCAATAAATGTATCCAAAAGAACAACCAAATCACACACGAGACGAACTTGTACTTTACAATGTAACGCGAAATTGAATTAGAGCAGTAGAATTGTAGAAAAAACTGTCTTCACATTGTACAGCTAATTTTAAATACATAAATTGGTAATGATGATGATGGCCTTAATGATATTTAGTAAACAAAATTTAGACTTGTATCTATTTACTGAGATAAACAATGACTATGATGAATAAACATAATGTACAGGGTGTAATCTTTTAGAAAATTAAGTTGGTAAATAAATCTATCAGAACTTACATAATAATGGTAAGTTTGTCATCTTATTATTTTATTTAAATTATAATTGAATGGTTTCATTCATTCATTCATTCGATTGGGATGTGCTCAAAAGCCCAGGCACTTGAACTGATTCTTTGTACCATTTCCCATGTTATGTACTTTCATTCCAGAAGTAATTGAATGGTATCAAAATACACAGGCACAGGTAAATTACACACAAATAATCCTTCAAATTAAAGGACTGTATACCCATAGCTAATTCACACACCCACGTTTTAAGAGTTTAAGAGGGTTGGTCGTCCCAAATTAAAATCTTCAGATACCCATACCTAGTTGATATAATCACCAAATAGTTTATTATTATTCGGTGATATAATAAATAAAATATAGCCATACCTAATTTAAATTGTGGTATATTTCATATTGAAAGTAGACACTATAATTCTTCTGTATGTTTCTTATTTTTTTGATCTTTTTGGGATATAAACTTTTTTATGCTTTTATAGGGTGCTTTGCTGTGGTAAAATTTCTGTAAAAGTGTGGTAATCATGGAAGCAAAATCAATAGAAAGCAATCGTAAGAAATAATTATAAATAAAAGGAGCTGAATGGAATATATTGGAAATATTCAGAAAAAAGATGGAAATCTCAAGTTGGTCTTTGACAAGACATAAACGAGTTTTATGAAGCCAATATCATGAAGTATAATTGGAGAATAGTTAACAATTCCTGCAAATGGAGTGATAACAACAAAAGACTAAAAGTGTTGCCAGGGTATACAAACCTAACAGTGATGGTATTTTTGTTTTTCCTTTGGTTTTGCAAAATACAAAATCAGGGATAAAGTGGGGAATACCATGATAAAAATTTTGAAATTGGTCTTCCATTGAACTACTGTTTTGGCTTGTTCTATTTAGAACCTGAAGTACCTAGTAGGTTTTACTTATATTTGTATTCTGTAAAACCTGACATTGAGGGCATAAAGAAAGTTCATGATTACCTACTAGAAATCTATACAGTTAATGAAGCTGATTTTCTAGTAGAGATATGGGCAGAGTCGAGTACATATATAACTCAAAAAACTAACTGTTCTTCTTTTCATGCACATTCTAATAATTCATTTTGTAATTTATCCTTAGACAAACTTTCCAATAAATATGTACAGAAACATTCAAAGTATCAATTAATCTAAAATAAGAGATATCAATTTGAAAAATTTATACCAGAGGCAGTTGAGAAATCTTGAGTTTTTTTTTAAATGTGTTAAATTTATATTTTTCAATAAATTTTTTTATAGAAATCTAGTTTTATTTCAAATATGATCCTATTGCCTGATGTGGAAATTACTAGTAGGATTAAAGCATGAAATTTTGAGTGTGCAATTTACCTGCCAGATTAAGAAAGGGGTAGTCTTGAAAAAAATGGTTTATAAATAAAAACAAATTAAAAAAAGTTCATTTAGTAAATGTAAAAGTAATTCTTTACTTTAATAACTTCTACTATACAAGAAAAATAAGCATATAGCTTTACAGTATAAAAACCGTTTTCCAAGACGTTTGTCATAACTGGACTATGTTGCCAAGCACTTGAAATAGTAAGTGTTTCTAGTACATGTCAAATGATGTTTATCAACTTTTTAGAAAACGTACTGAATCAAATTTGTTCCTCTTTCTAGTTTACTAAGTCTCCATTTCTTCCACAGAGAAGCCACCACTGGATTAGAAGGGGGCATAATGAATTTTTTAGTTCTCGGTATTCACCCCAAAAAAATGCAACACACACCAAAAATATATTTTTGAGAATTATTCCTCTGAATTCTTCAAAATGACCCTTTTTTGGGAATGATTACTGACTGTTACACATTATTTTTGTTTAATTATTATACCTATTGATCAAATCTTTTTCATTACACCTCAAAGGTTAAATTTAGACCGTTTCTTTGAGAGTTGAAGCCATTTGAAATTTTGTTTTTTCGCCACCATTCGATAATGTGAACGTTTGTGTGTATTTTGGGTAATTTTCTTGAAAAAAATATTGAAGAATTTTGTAAATTTAAACTAAAGTTTGCAATATGGCACACATTTGTAGTGGACGCTTTGTAAAATTGACCAAAAATTTCTTTGCTTTTGGTTTGATTAATGAAGCCAAATTTTATTAATGTTAAACTGAGACTGCCGTTAGTTTGAATTTGATATTTAATTATCCAACGAATTATATTTCGTTTGAAATTAATTGCAAAATATTTCTTTAAATATATATTGGTCGCGTTCATCTAAACGTAGTGCTACCGGAGCGATAATCAATTTCCTGCTGAACGCGTGTTTTGTCAACTGATTGATGTGAGCGCTGTCGTCGCAATCGCCATTTTTTCCATCAGAATTGAAATACGCTATGTTACCGATCAGTGATGCATTAACTGTCATTTATGACAAATATCATGTGAATAAACGTATAAAATGACGTACTTAGCATATTTTTGTTTGAAGATATTTGTATCTTGAAAATGAATCAACACCACTGGGAACTATTAAACTAAATTCAAATCGCAGATGAATAAATAATTATTGCAATCATATATCAAATAAAATTAGGTTATGGTGTTATATCAAGATTAGAACGTTCAGCAGAATTAAGAAATGATGGATTCCTCTGAAAATCGCTACCTGATAAACTTTGTTGGGATGAACGTGACCAATATTTATCAAGCTTGAAGTGATAAAATATAATGATTGACAGCAGCAAACGAACGTCTCTGTATCCGCACTTTGTCACGTGGAAAACGGTTTTTATAATGGATGAGCTATACTTATAGATACCCCCTGGCACAAGAAATCCAGAAATACCTATCATTTGTAGCCAAATGTTATTAACTGAAAAATTCTAAAAAGTAATTCTACAATAATAACTATTGGATTTTTTACAAAAATAAATCTGAATTTGGGGTACTGTTTAATAAATATTATAAAAATACATCGTACTGTAATAAGAGTAAAATATAATGATTTATGGTGTTAAGTACTCTTAGTTAAGCGTAGAATATAAACATGTGCTATGATAGGATATAGTCTTTTGAAGACTGACATGTGATTATTTCCTTTTATGATGTTTTTAGTTTGCAGTCTTCATTCAGTCCTAGTATAGAATAGATCTTTACTGATGACAGTTTTTGTGATAAAGTTATTGTCAAGTTGGCAAACTATGTTTGTATTATTATATCCCATTTTCTAGCAATTATAATAAAACCTACTATGTTGCAACGTTTAAGAAATATGCAGTTTATCAATTTAATCCATATTCCTTGTCCAAAGCACAAATAGGCTAATTTTTATAATCGTTTCAGTGAATCTTTACTTTGATCTTGAATGTAGCAAATGACCTTGTTTTTATAATTTTGACTGAAATAGTCCAAATCCAAGTTTTCATTGGTCAAACATCTATCCTAATACTGTTTTTTCACTATATTTGTGAATATTTGTTTTTTGAAAAAATAGCAAAAGTTGTCGAAGTAAAAAAATAGCATTTCAGGTAGGTTTTACTGGAAGAAGTGAATAAATGTTTTGTCAAATACCTCAATTAACAATTGTGTTCCAATTCCTGAGGAATCTTCAATAATTTTAAAAGCAAATAGAGTTGTAACAGCTTCCACACATCACATTTTTTATAGATTTAACTTAGTTTTGTATGAAAAGAAAATTATATTTGAAAAATTCTAGACTAAGGTAGTGCCAAAATAAAATGCTTAAATAAGAGAATAAATCTATTTGAAATTTCCAGGACTTGCAATCATGTGGACACTTTTTTAAAAACTTGTTTACATCAGAGATTTATATTTCAGCAACATGAAAGAATGTGATGAGTGTGATATTTTGAAATGGGAAGGAATAGAGTTACATGAATCACAGTGCCCTTGAAGTAAATGACTTTTTTTGGAAGAAAAGATTTAAAAATTAAACTTAAAATTTATTTAAAATAAGCATTTAAATTTTTCTTGAGAATGTTTTTTGGAGGTCCCTAGAATTAATTGTAAAAATAAAATCCAATCTTACCTGACCTCCCTATTTAAAGTTGGTTGAACTCTACCATGGAATGTTTGGAGAATAGGTCAAGTCCATGTGATGTAATGTGACAGTCGCCCTGATGAATCTGATGATAAACAATGGTTCTATGCACAACATGTGGTTCTTAATGGGATTTTGATCATGATTGATCTCATTTAATTTTGATTTGGTGCTAAGGTATTTTAAAAGCTATATTTGACTGTTTATAATAAAAAGGATAATTAAATCAATACAAAACAACCAAATTTCAAATCGAAAATAATTGTTTTTTCCCAGGACGACTGTCATTAGAGTCAATTTGCCCTATATGGAAATTTGAATGTCCTTATTTTTATAGATACTTACAGTAATTATTCTAGTAATTTTCCTGGTGCAAATTCAATCAAATAATTTATTTACAGTACTTTGATTAAATTTTAAATTAAATTATATAGGTTTTTATTTCCTTGATTAAATAATATGATGAGGAAACAGAGTATTGCCAATATCGTCGTTCTAAGATGCAAATTGCCTAACTCACAAAATGACAGTTTTGCAGGAGAGCTAAAAAACGTTGTAAATTTTAATTTTAATTAGAAGCAAACCAAATTTAAATATTTTTCAACATTTCTCGTTTTTTATAAATGTTAAATTAAGGATTAGGGCCGCTGTCAGATCATTGGTTTGTGCATTTATCACCAGAAGGCACTAATACCTTTGTTTTCATCAAAAATGGACTTGGGCAATTTGCATCTTAGAACGATGATATGCAAAACTCGAATAAAAAAATAAATCAATTAATAAAACACTAGTGTGTTCACAGATTAATAAACTTTGATTTGTTTTGAAATACGAGAAGGTTATTTTCTTAACAATTAACAATGGAAGTCTTCAAAATCTGGACTATAGGCAATAAAAACTGCTAGCAAATTGTAAAAAATTATAAAGAATGAGTGCATATTTGAAAATGATACATACAATGGGATAACTATTTGTTCATATACCTTTGATTAATCATACATTTTAATTGACACTATAACAAAACTGGTAAAAATTGATTTGTTTACAATTTTCAAATATAATTAAAATATATAAAATACTTTTGAAAATAACTCACATTTCAGTATCCTCTGTTTTCAGTCTTTTTGGGCTGGGTTCTTTCAGTGGGTGCATACTAATATTTTCATCAAGTTTTGATTCTTTGCTTTTCTGACTTCGATCATATTCGTTTAATTTTACTATATCCATTAATGCGGCCATTTTTTTCTTCTTATTTTCCAAACGTAATTTTCTTTTGGTTGAGCCTGTCATAGTTTCTCCATAAAATAACCAGTAACTAAAAAACACAAGTGTCAAAGTGTTGAAGAGCAATTTCTACATCTTGACAGCAGATTTTACCTTAAAGTTATGAATTTCAAATATTTCGTTAAAAAAGTGATAGAAACATTTATTACAATTTTTATATAGTCTCGTAGCATTCCCTATATTTTGGAACTTAAGCTGGATTGACAAAAAAAATTAGGTTACAAAACACGAGACAAAAGCCAAATTTTAAACACAAATCTCTTTACCTGATGCATTATAAAATGACATTAACTAATAATTAACCAATATTAGCACTCTCTATTATTAGTAAATAATTGGAATACTCCTGTTTTGTAAGTTTAAATTAAAGCAAGAAATTTATAAAAAGTCACATTCAGCCTATATTCATCTTCTATTTTCAACCCACAGATTGACAGATATGTTTCAACCATCAGGACACAGGCCATCAGCCACTCATTTTTCAAAGGCAGGCGCGTTATCAGCAGAATCAGTGATTCCAAGAACGCTACTAATGATAATAGAACTAAACATTTTCGAAAAAGTTTAATAATTTTGTGAACTCACATCATGGACTGTTTAAAAATTATGGAGACATCATAAGACATGGTAAAAATGTTTAAAAATTCAATTAGGGCGGGCTGTAAGGCAGTGTCTCAGCATACTTTTTGCGAAAAGGGATGACTACCAACATAAATAAAAATAGAAGAAGAATAAGAATACAAAACATTACTCATTACTGATTACTGACGTGATAAATATAATGTATGAATGAATATTATAATTTAAATAATAAAGATGTCAGAGAATATCCCATTTACGCTCAAATCTGACAATGATGAATTTACTTTACGCCAAAAAAATGTTTTCCAACGGCTATCTGTGCTTGAAACTAATAGCACTAAGTTGCTGAGTGCCACACAAATGGAAGTAGATACAGCTAATACGAATACACCTCAAACAAATCCTAAAATGCAGAGAGCTATAACGAAAAGGTTGAGAGGCAAAGAAAGTATATTCAAAAAGCCTCAACATCCTGTCCCTAAAAACTATATTAACAGAATGCCAGATTTTAAAAAGAACCCACATAAATGGACAAAATATACCTTAGACGATGTACCAGATGAAGATATGTCTGATAAAAGTAACACAAAAACTGCTTTATCTTTCTTGGAAGAATTAAAAGACAGAAAAGTGTCTGATCCCTTACTAGTTAATGCTAAAGCAGATTTAACTCAAAAAGTCGTATTTAAAAAAAACAGTTCTACAATTTGTAGTCCCCAGCTAGATGATAGCAATGTAAAGGCTAGTTTTAGGAGTTCAAAAGTTATCATGCCAGAATATGTAATTGGCCACAAAGTCAAAAAAGATAGAAAGAAAAAGGATATAGCGAAAGGAAAAGAATTAAAATTGGATCATTTACTTGAAGAGGAGTTGTCGGATGCGTGTTAAAATAGTTAAGTGATTTGCATTAGTTTTAAATCATTAATATTATAAAATGATAATAAATAAAAATGAACACATACTGTAAGTATACCACAGTTAGATTGCTTCTTGTCACTAAGTAAAAAGTCTAAATTCATACCTGGTTCATACCTGGATCTTTGTTGTTCACCATTCCTGTTTTGAAGTTAACATAAATAACATATAACTTGGGAAATAAAACAAATAATGATGCTTCTAATTTATTGTGGAATTTAAATTATTATTGACAAAAAGTTCTCTATGTGCATAGCCAACAAATATTCAACTTTTAAGTTTCATTTAATGATGTAAGAACAGTATAATATGAAAATGAGTTTCTTATGAGCTGAAACATAAAATATAGAATTAAAACATAGTTTTTTCAATTGATAAGGGGTTGAATAATTGAATGGACAACTATGTAGATGATTTTATGAATGTGTGTCCAATCAGGGACCAGATTTTTGACCAGCTTCCTGAGAGAACATATTTTGTCTTCATCACTGTAATGACAAAGTAAACAAGAACAATAAAGACAAATTATGTGTTGACTCTATTCCATCAATCAAGATTCTAGCAACAGAGCACTTCTCAGAGTATCTAATAATAATAATGTAATTTTTTAAATAGAAGCAACATACTTGCAAATATTGCTCCATGGATAAAGAAAAAAGCAATGTCCTCAATAACAAAGGGTGCTGACTTTTTGCAATAAATAATTTTAAATTTGTCTGTGTAGATTTTTCAACATCAAGCCTGTAACTATCATAAGCTAAAACTGGTATTCTTTTGCTCTAGAAAATAAAAGAAAATATTTAAATAATATATATAATCTAATCCCTCTTCTACTGTGAAGTTTAGAAGATGAATAAATATTTAAATAAGTAGATAAACAAAAATACTTTTTGATATTTAACATTTATATAAATAAAATATTTGTGAATTTTCTAGAAACATTCATCAATCTACATTACTAGGCTAGCTAAATTTTCCAAACACAAATGGATTTTTGAAAAAATGTTTGTGGCACTCATGACAAAACCACACCTATTATAGTGTGTTGAAAATCAAACTTGGCACATGTTATAAATGAACAATTTAATAGCTTTTCCCATGAAGGTGGAGATTAGGAGAAGTACGTTTATAAAATAGAGTACCTTGGAATGCCAAATTCTTACTTTTGAGGTTTTCAAAAATGCATTTGTTTCCCTCCAATGACAAAAAGTAAGAATTCTTATTTAACATTGCTGACAAATGGAAAATCAAAACATTTGTGCAGCCTCTAGTGGATTATTTTTATTTTAAATCTTTAGAGGAACAGGCTAATTCAGATTATTTCTGTGCATTCAGGTTATTTAAAAAAGCTATAAATATAAATTTTTGGTTTAATTATTATTATTTTTATGAAAAAATTTGTTTCTACATATACTCTTCCAAGACTAATCAAAAATTTAATCTAGGTAGGAAAATGCATACTTAATTGCAAAGTTATTCAACATTTTAAATTTAATTATGGAAAAGCAGTTGCTATTAGTGTTTTGAGAGGAATTCCAATTTTGCTTAATACTTTATAAAAGTAATAATTAAGCAAAAACCATTTTGATGTACCTTTTCAGTAAGTGATGATGCAGTCCAGCAGTATAGAAACATTTGTAGAAGTAAACAGCATTGGTAGCTCAAGGTTTTGAAGAAATCTACACTCATGGGTTCAGCCTAAAAAACAAATCATTAGAGATAATCAATAATTACTGTTAGTTTATTTTGGGTTGGATATTTGAATATTTTGGGAAATGATAATTAGCATCAAATAAGTAGGATATTTTCACGTGTCCAAATTTATATTTTTGCAGGGTATTTCTCAGTACTAATAGGTACTTGTAACGAATGTGTTATTGAAACACTCAGTGGGGGTGCACAGACTTTATTATGAGGTTTCATTAAAAATTGTTGTTTTACTTTCTAGATTTGGACTGACTTCTTTCATTAAATTTCTTGTCCCATATAAAAACAAAAAAACCACAATATTTATAATTTCACATAAAAATTCACTTACAATTGATAATTTGAACATGGTGGTACAACTGGATATTAAGTTACAAAAATACTGTTGCAAAATCGGAAAGGAAAATATATTTTCGACGTTTCGAACAAACCTACAAAAAATTATATACAGTGAATCTAAAAAACATTATGTAACATAAATAATTATTTTTATGTAACACAAATAATTTTTAAGACAGTTTATATGTGGTACTAGCCTTGGAGTTATTACTATCTACCATATGTTTTGAAATCTGACCATATAATATTATATTTGTAATATCGAATCTTTTAGATAGACGAAAGAGAGACAATCATGTGCATGCGTCGGCTCGCTAGATAGGGAACGCCGTAAGGACAATGAAAATGGGTAAGATTTGTGGTGAGTGGGTAAATAGGGCCCTCCACTGCGACTCGCTAGAGTCTATTGTGTCTCACATATATTCATATTTCAACAAACAAATTCAGATATGCTATAGGGAAATCTCGGAACAGGCTAGATAAATTACACCAACTCGAATATGGAGGTTGGGGAAGTATTCCAGGCAGAAATCTACGCTATCGACACGTGAACATCAACAAATAAATATCGAAAGACGGTACGGAGACCAAAAGATCCTTAGTCTCAAATAGTCAAGCAAACCACAATAGGGTGACACTTAAGTGGGTCCCGGTACACTAGGGTATTGTAGGCTATGAAACGGCAGACACCCTAGCAAAGCTAGGGTCTGAAACTGTATTCACTGGTCGTGAACCAGCATTTGGAATATCAAAAACTGGAACAGTGTTAGTGGATTCAAACAAAACATCAACCACGATCCAAATCAGGAACACAGCAAACCCGATCAAAAAACTCTCGGAGTCGTTGAGTAGAGAAATATTAAACCTCAGCAGGGGCCAAATAAAAGGAAAGTGACGGGATTACCCACTGGTCACTGTACCCTAAGGAAATACATGTATACAATTGGCATATATAGGGATGTCGGTTGTGCATGGAAAAGGAAGAAAACAACCTCACACATCTACAAAAGAATCATCGGGTTTGACAAACTATATTTCAGTTAGTATTACAACTAGAATAATAAATGATATGTCGGTAGACAGAGAAAACATTAAAGTTTTAGCGCATTACAAAAATGTTCAATGTGGGCTCCGTGAGTCACACGACAGACGTCCAAACGATAGTCCAGCTCAGCCCATACGCGCTGCAATGTATCTCAGTTGATAACAGCATCGGTAATGCGACTTCTGAGCTCAGCAAGTGTTGTAGGTATAGTGGTGGTACGAAAACTGTGTCTTTAATGTACCCCCAAAAATAAAAATCGTACGGTGTAATATCAGGAGAATTGGTAGGCCACGCAAACAATGCCAAATATTCTGCAGCACAACGATTTATCCAACGATGAGGGAGCTCCTCGTTTAAATATCGACGCACTTCATGTTGCCGTGAGGTGGAGCTCCATCTTGTTGGAATATAAAGCTGTAGGAATCAGCCGTCAGTTGCGGAAATACCCACAGTTGCAACATATCGAGGTACGACATACCGGTTACAGTTTTTTCATGAAAGAAAAACGGACCATACACTTTTGTGCTAGATACGGAACAAACAACATTCAATCCCTTTCATGTTCGAGAATTGCATGATGATTTTCCGTGCACCATATCCAAATATTGTGACGGTTCACCTTGCCACTTGAATGAAATGTCGCTTCGTCGCTGATCACCAGACGGTTAGCAAATCCGTCATCCTCCATTGCTTCCTGCATGGTATTCCAAAACTGGGTTCGATTGACACAGTCATCTTGTAACTTTTACAACATCTGTATACGGTACGGTTTGAATCGAAATCGCTTCCGCAAAACTTTAACTAAGTTTTCTGCCGAATACCAAGTGCTCGGCCGGTTTGACTGGTGGACTGTTGCGTCTGACACTCGTGGTTTTCCGGTACTTTTACGTCTATCAAGTACATCTGTGGTCTTGAATTGTCGATACCATCTTAGAATACTCTGATGACCTGGAGGATCAATTTCGTATTCCCATCGGAATGCACGTTGCACTATAACAACCGATAAACATCGCGCGTATTCTAACAAGAAAATGCTTCCTGCCGCATTTTCGCCATTTTGATTACTGCGGACGTGACGTGGGCGTGCGTGTGACAAGCTGCCTCCGGAGGCGCGAGCTTTAAACGTAGAGGTTGTTGCTGTCTATAGACATGCCATTTATTGTTCTATCTGTCATATTTAACGAATTATAGCTAGGTTCTTTTGTAGTAATCCTGTATTTAAAGGAACTTCTAACAGAATTGGCAAATCACGTGAAAATCTTAAGTACTCTTACCATTTAAACTTTCATTAAAAATAGAAGGCTCAGTATTTCACCATCTAAGATCCCGCACCAAACATTTACCGACCATGGATCTTACGTCTCTTAATCAAACACTCGGTAGAACTAGAAACAAAACTTACCTACTGATTTCTTCATGATGCTTGATACACTGTTTTAATTTTTGACCATACGTAATGGGGGATGTTTCTTTTTTCAAATTGACCATATTTTCGCATAAAACATCGCATTCAGCAATACTGAAACCGATCAAATCCAATATAAAAACGTCAAACGGGAAGTTGTGCATCATCAAGTAAAAGCACACGAAAATTTGATAGATATACATTATTTCGTAGATGGGTGATTGAGTTACTCTAAATGGGTAACAGTCCACTAGAGGTAATATTTTAGCACCGTTTGTTATTAAATCAAAAATTGGTCCGATAACGACGCATACACAGAAGCTGACGTTAACAAATATTATTATCCAGAAAAGTTTCTTGTAATTATCCATTATCTAAAAAAACATTTTACAGAGTATTACTACAGTTAACTGTAAAATTGAAAATATTTTTCAAAACTTTGTAAAAAATACGACAATTTTACAGAAAACTGTAATAACACTGTTATTGTTTCAAGCCCATGGGCTTGTCAAATTTTTCGAATTTTGGTTTGGGGTAGGAGATGAAGATGATGCTGCTATTGTCACAACTTTAACATTTCTGGTACTGGAAGACATTTATTGATTGTGATTTTAGTGTTTCATTCAGATCGGGATTAGGCCCTTACAGCTCTCGGACGAAGAACATATACCTTGTATTGATGAGGCATAAATATGTCGAAACCAGTCTGCAAGTTATCTTGTCCCTTCTAATTGCAAACCAGAATGGTTGGTTAAATCTTGTTAGGTATCCCTTGCACAACAACCAGCATGCGTAAGTCAACGGAGAGTGCCTTACACCAACTGGTAACACAGGTGGAAAAGGCGCTGGACAGTGGCATGATCGCCCTGGGCGCATTCTTGGACATACAGGGGGCTTTCGACAGCACCCCCGTAGAATCAATGTGTAGAGCTGCAGTAGATAGAAATTCACAGCCTCATTGGGCGGGGGGCTGGAATTTACTCCAGGAACCCAAGGACACAAGTCTGTGTTCCATTGGGTAAGGGTGTGTCTGCATATCAGGCTGAGGTATACGCTATCTTGGAATGTGCGCAGATAAACCTAGACAGAGGTTATACGGATCGACGAATAACCATATACACCGACAGTCAGGCGGCAATCAAGGCCCTGAGTGAATATACCATCAACTCAGGGCTTGCTGCTGAATGTCGTGAACGCCTTGCTGACCTAGTAAGGCGGAACACAGTGTGGCTAGAATGGATTCCGGCCCACTCTGGTTTTGAAGGCAATGACGGGGCGTCTTTTTGATTGATTACTCTCCATTCCACAATGTTCAGCAAAGCACGTACATCAGTCCAACCCCTCAATAGGAGCTTGGACTGCCTGCGACCCTGTAGCGCACTCCAGCGAGCAAGGTGCTGGTTTCTCAAACAGTTCCTCGTCTACTTACGAATTGTTTGTTTTGTGATGACCAAGGTCGGACCCGGGCCGTTAAAAGGAGTAGCCGCCCCAAAAGGTTCATGCAACGCCGACCGAGGATTCTCCTTTATGCCAAGCAATTTTTATGACCATAGCCCTAGTAGAAAACAGACTGTGCAAAAAGATACCTGATATATTGTCGACTCAGAAATGTTGTTCACGAAATTGTTATAAACGAAAAAAACGTTATTTTTTTAGTTTTTTGTTAATATACAGAGCAAAGCAGAGTGCTAGCAGACATTGGAAGTCACAGTATTCTGAGAATGACCTCTGATATAATGCCTCCAACAGTAAACTACGACCTGCTCTAATTCCAAATAGAGCAGACATCTGTTGGCTCAAAAACACCCTCAAACCCTGGTGCAGGTCCATACAGAAATTTCAACCTCTCTAGGATCCCTTGCAACCATATTTCAGGCGGAAATGTTCGCCATTGCTTCATGTGTGGAGAGATTGGAGCAAACCAATCACACACATAGAACAATAAAAATTTTCTTGGGCAGTCAAGTGGTATCGAAAGCATTTAGCTCTTACCGTGTAACGTCGAAATTGTTATTAGACTGCCAAAAAAGGCTCGCCTCAAAAGGATAACTCAACAGAGTATCGCTGGTCTGGATCTCTGGCTACTCTGGCATGGATGGAAATGAGAAGGCAGACTCTCTTGCAAAAGAGGGTGCCGCTCGTGTCTTTATCGGACCAGAACTACAATTGGCATCGCAATAAGTTTTGCCAAACAAACAATAAATACCTGGACAGTAAGAAAAGCATCAGTTTTGTGGTACAATATGCTAGGATTGGTTGATTCAAAGGCTTTTATACATCTTTCGAAAAATGTATCCAAACAAATGTTAGGAAATAGCAGGCACGACCTACGGTGTCTAACAGGCAACTGTCATCTGAGTTGTCATATGCTGAGACTTAGACTGTCGGAAGATCCGACTTGCCATCTTTGTCTGGAAGATGATGAAACAGCAAACCATAATGTAATTTGTGCCTGAACCGATGCGGCTTTTTATAATCGTATTCTAATGCTCATTCTGTAATTTACTAATATTTCCAACTTTAAGTTCTTATCTAAAATCAAATACTAACGACTTTAAATATCCGTTGATATTGTTCTGTGTTTTTCGGTCTAAAAATTACCACATCCATGGACTTCATCAGTTTTTGTATGTCCTTTCTGTGTTTAATTAAACAATAATCTTTACATACGATCATCAACGATGCCATCGAAACATAAAATTCGTCTGCAAAAGCTACTACATTGTCTCTGGCTTTGTACATATAAATGAAATGACAGAACTGTGGGGTAATGATAAAAAGCAAATTTACAGACACTACGTAGATCATAGTGGATACTATGGAGCTTGCTATGTATTTTTTATCGGTCCAAATTCCAAAAATGTTGAATATTTTATTGTAAATTTCAAAATAATTGGGTAATTTATGTGGTTTTAACCTAAAAGAGAGAAATATATAAACTAAACTGGTCTACTAATCACTAAATTATTTCTTATTTTTACTCTTTTTCGACATCTGCTTTTCGTTTGCAATACGTTTTGTATTTATTTTTATTAGTCTGTATGAAATTAGATTAACAAATTTCAAATTACCTACTCTTTTTAATTGTAGAACTATTAATTACAGACCCATAAAAACGTTTTGGTTCTCATTACTTTTAAATGCGTATTGTACAGTATTATACCTTCTGATGAAGAGCAGCTTTACTGATAAGTAGCCCTTTTGACCAATTACGAATTATTTTTATTATACTTATTGTAATACTCGAATTTTTTGGACAATAAATTTATTATTATTGTTGAATGCCAATACTGTCTTTGTTAAAAATATTATAACTATTACAGCACTAGAACCAAACTTACCCCGAAATTGTATTCATCATGCACCTTTATTACTAATTAAGATTTTAAGCAGTTTCGTAATTAAATCAAAAATTAGATCCACTTGATCTTTCTATTGCTCATACCAAATACATCTGTTTATTTTTAAGATTTCACTTACCTTTTATTCATTATTAGATGATTATTGCTATGCATTATAAATCAAAAGGTAAAGAGCATACATATATGATTATCACAATTATTTTCAGAACTTCTATATTCATTAGAATTAAACGGATGCACATGTGTTTATATCCCTGATACATTTTATATTAGTTTGATGTATTTAATGTTTTTGTAAAACTCCGAAATTACCAACCTAAATGGCTTATCAAGGCTTCATTGGGGTACAACCCTTCTTTGAAAAAAAGTATGTATGTATATTGGGGTGACATTCGCTGAGACCCAAAAAATCTATTGTGCCCCCTTGTTTCTACCCCCAAAAGGGTGTTTCAGACCCCCTCTTTGCTAGTTCATCTGCTATTTCATTTCTTTATATTCCAGTGTGTCCTGGAATCTACAGTTAGGTGACGATAATTCATTGAGTTTGCCTAGGCATTCCCATACCGTTTTGGATTCTTGAAGATCTTAGTGTATGGATATTTTTCAAGAAATGGTAGAGTGAATGTAATTTTCATTTTCCCTTTCCCTTCTTGAAAACCTGTAGGTATGTATATTTTTCGAAATTTTGAATACGATAATCATTTTCCCTTCTCACAACTAACAATTTGGTTTGCCTAGATAGCTTTATTTATGTGCTATAGACAAAGTATACAGAGCGTTTCAACGTTAAAAATCATATGAAGGAGAAAGCTTATTACCGTTTCCTGTAATATTGTCGTATTTAATGAAGTGTTTTATCAACAGATGTCGAAGAATAATTATTTACATTCACACTTCATAAATTTTTGCACCTCATCAGTACAAGGTAAGTATGTGCTATCCGTCTCGGAGACGGATAATTCCAATTTACTAATACATACCTATAGTAACATTTTAATTCGTAAAAAATCAGCACAACAATACTAAATTATTTTATAAGGTGCCCAACTTCACTTCCATTGGTTTCCATACAATGACACAATCGAGCCTCAAATGAGATTCGAACATTATGCATCATTTCTGGGGTTATTTGTAAACATTCTTGAATAATTCACTGACGTAAATCATCTATAGATACCTACCAGCTGAGTGGCATACATTTTGGTTTTCAGATATCCCAATAAAAAAAGTCTAGAGGGGTTAAATCGGATGACATAGGTGGCCATTCCAACATTGGGATATTTCAACGTTCCATGCATGTATAATATACCTAATTTCAATCTTCAGTGTACCATGTTCTGTTGGTGTTAATACTGCAAAATGTTTTGATGCACACAAAAAACATTCTTAGTAAAGTACCCTGCACCATTTTATAGGTAATCCTGGTTCTCGTACGATTTTCGATTTTTTTTTTATATATTGCGTAGTCTTAATGGTAACTAATAGATCGTGATGGGTTAAAACTGTGCAGGCCCTCAGGTTTGGCGGTGGTAGCATCTTGAAGTTGCGTCCTGAGCATAACATTTTGCCTCCTAGCACTATAAATCTCACAACTTCAAGACGCCACCACCGCCAAACTTGAAAGCCTGTACAGTTTTAACCCATCACGATTTAGTTACCATTATTAAGACTATAACATATCAAAAAAAATCGAAAATCGTACGAGAACCAGGATTACCTATAAAATGGTGCAGGGTACTTTGTAAAATATATTATCTTGTAAAGATGTGCCAGGCGTAAGCCACAAATATTTTTAGGTAGATATTAGAATATTTGTTGCTACCTCCTTTTTCTCTTTGCTACCTAAACTGCTTTAGAAGGTAGTGTAAACGGAAGGACAACGAATAGTTAGTATCTAAGTGTCCTATCCCATATAACTTGCTAAAATTGATAATTCTATTATTTCTTCCTGGACTTCCCGTTTGCGGAGAGTGGGTGGATAAAACCTGAACGAGGTAAATGTATAGTATTTCCCCTCTAGCTATGGGATACTCTGTGATTCCTATTATCTTCTGAGGTGGAAGGTGTAATAAATTGAACTACTTGGTAGGCGTTTTGGTGTAGGATCTATATTCTATCTGTTAGTGTTAAATGTTGTTCTGTGAACTTACAGAATGACAGCGCTTGGCTTGCATTCAAGAAAAACTGAGGTGGGAGTGATTATACAAATGAAAGAATTAAATTATACGATGAAAAGATTCCACAAAAGTATATTTCTGGGATTAGGTATACGTGTTTCCTTGTAAGTATTAGTGTATAATAACTAAGTAGATTATGGTTAGTATTATCCTTTATTATATCTATACTCAAGGGTATTATACTATTTACATTAGGATATCTAAATTATATTAGTAAACTGATAATTGACATCTGTTTTAGGTACTAAAATATTGCTTATTTTAACAAGTATAAAGGACGAACTATACAGGATATTCTATAAATACCCCCATATGAACTTAACTCAATTAATGGAAAAAGGTATAAAATAGGCCTGAATGGCGTCCAGATAAACTGTGCTGTAAGTTGCATTTACAAAATATTAATAGGTATTAATGTCACTAATTAGTAGGTCAAAAAAAGATGAACAATAAGTTTACAATTAGGAAAGGTCTTACTTGTCTGTTCGCTTCTCAAAATCCTTGTGAGGTTACCTGGGGGGTAAACTGCTTGTGCATTGCTTATTTGTACATATTCTGGCCACACTCAGGAATTGTTGGGCATTAGTAGGAATTAGTGGGCATTACTAGGAATTAGTGGGGAATTAGTAGACATTAGCAAGGAATTACTGGGCATTAGTGTGCATTACTGGGCATTAGTGTGCATTACTGAGCATAAGTGTGCATTACTGAGCATTTTTTGGAGTTAGTAAATTGATATATGCTAATATTGGTAACATTACACTGTTGTCATGAAGGTTTATATGCTACATGGAGTAGTCTTGTTATTAAACTGGGCATTCCTGGAGTCACTTTAGACTGCAATCAAACTAATTAAATAGTTAGTTTCAGCCACCGGAGTGAACTTGGCAGCCAATTCCCGAAGACACCCGAACGATTATAGACGTAGATAGATATTTTTTAAGAAGGTTGAAAGGTTGAAATTTATATAAAAAATGTACTACTGATAAGAATCCCACACACAGAAAAGAAAATCGCTTCGGTGCCGTCGAAGGGGTAGAAATTAGAAATGCTACCTACAATATTTAAAAAAATCATTCTAACACGAAGGAAACGAGAAGCCAGGTTGAGATTTAAACAAAAAATGTACATACTGTTTATTTATCAAGTTACAGAATTTGTTCCAGTTAGACTTTCCACTCTGTATATTTATTAAATTAATAACTTCCTCGTTTGTCCACCCCGCTTGAAAGCACTTGCTAATTGGCAGATGGTCTGAATTATACAACTGAATTCGCGAGAGGCCAGTGGTTGACACGTCCCTACTCTCCGTTCTCATTGGCTTCCTTTGAAGGAGACGAACACTTAAGCGATTTTCATTGGCACACGGCTGGCTTATTGGTACGTGCCAACGGTCGCGTATACGTAGAATAGGCTTTGCCAACTGGCCATGTGGACGGTGATTAATCAGGGTGTCTAGAACCATGTTCCACAGAAGGGGTGATAAGACTCCTCCTTGTGGACATCCCCTCATGACCAGTCCTCTTACTGTGATGTCCTCTACATTAATACTTATTGCTCTACTAGAGAGCATCTTGAGTATCCATTCTCCTACTACCAGAGGTACGTTCCTGGAGTTGAGTTGCTGGGTAATTGTTGGAAAGGTTGTTTTATCAAACGCTCCCTCGATGTCTATGAATATACCCAGGGTGGATTCTTTGTTGTCCAATGATCTTTCGATTCTGCCAACCACTTGGTGAAGGGCCGAATCGGTGGACCTTCCCGGAGTATATGCATGCTGATTTGGATGAAGTGGGTTGTGAACTAGCACTTCGTCTCTTATATACCGCTCGCATAACCTCTCCATTGTTTTCAAAAAGAACGATGTGAGACTAATTGGTCGGAATGCTTTTGGTAAGGTGTAGTCCATCCTGCCTGGTTTGGGTATAAATACCACTCGTACTTCTCTCCACTTACTGGGAATATACCTCAGAGCTAGAGAGGCTCTGAAAATTCCAACCAGGTGCGGCATAAGAATATCCATTCCCCATTGAAGTAGGGCTGGTCTTATTCCGTCAGGTCCTGGTGACTTGAAGGGAGAAAAGCCCGATATGGCCCACCTTATCTTGTCCTCATCAATTACTGCACTAGCAGATTGCCAGTCGTATTGTGAGGGTGTTGTTGGTACTTCCGTCCAGATTGACGTTCCAGGAAAGACAGAATCTGGGAAGTGAGTTTCCATAAGAATCTCAGCGCTCTCTTGGAGGTTGGCGGCCTTGTCGCCGTTTACCCTTGTCAGGATGCCGATACTCTTATGGTGGTCGTTTGAGAGTGCCTTCTGTAGCCTAGAAATTTGTGGGAAGTCTTCGACTGCCTCACAATAGGCTCTCCAGGCTTCTCTTTGCTTTTGTCTGCAGACTTTTTTGAACTCTTTGAGGTTGGCTTTATATATTCCCCAGTCCTCTTTGAGTTTTGTTCGTTTTGCCTTGTTAAAGGTCGTTCTCGCTGTCTTTCTGAGGTGTTCCAGTTCAGGGCACCACCAGGTATTGGTCGTGCCACCTGTCTGAACCATCCTCATCGGACAGGATTCCTTATAGGCAATGTCTATTTTGTTTTGGATAGATACTGTGTACCTTTCCAGTTCCTCATTATTGCTAGGAGTCAGGACCTCTGTTTCCCGCAGAGCACCTTTTAAGAGTCGATTGTAGAGAGCTACATCCGTCCTCTTCGGGTCACGGGATTTTACAGTGGTACTGAGATCCTGGCTTACCGTATAGGTCAGCCAGCGGTGGTCTGACATAGAAATGTGATCCGACACTTGCCAGTCCTGAATTTTGTTTGATATTTTGGCTGTCGCCAGCGTGATATCTATTAATGTTTGGCTACGGGCGTTAATAAATGTCGGCTCCGTGCCTCTGTTTAAAATTGTTAAATCTTTCTTAATTATATATTCATAAAGAGACTTACCTCGGGCGTTGATATCCTTGCTGCCCCAGCTCAAGTGGTGTGAGTTTGAGTCGCAACCCAATATCAGCTCCACTCTCTGGTTGAGGCAGTGATCCACAAGTACCTCCATCTCTTTAGTCGGTGGTAATGTGGCTGCATCTGAAGGTAAGTACACCGATGCGAGTACCAACGCCGTATATTTGCCTCTTCCATCTGGACATTCCACTTTAACCGCAGTAAGGTCTGAGGTGCAGAATTGTGCCATCGAAGAGGCTCTGTATTTCCTTGGGACGTAAACAGCTGTCCTAGGTTGCTGATTGCTTGGTAGGCTAAAAATTTGACCTGTTAGGCTACTGAAACCAGTAATTTTGGTCTTTATTATCTAGGGCTCCTGGATCAAAGCTATTGCATCCTCCAATACATCAAGATGGCGACATAGTGTTGCCGTTGCCGCCTTTTTGTGTTGGAGGTTGCATTGTATAATATTTACCTTTTTTCCAACGTCCTTGCCCATGAGTAGGTTGCATGGCATTGGATTTTCTTTAGAGGTCCATCTGCTCCTCCGCTAGGGGAGAGACGACCTCGCTGTGTTCGGGTGCCTCCTCCGTCAGGTCATCGACTACTTCGACGTCCTTTTCGGGACCCATGGTGGCCTTGGGGTCAATATCCACTTTGGGTGGCTCGACTACCAAGGACCTCGGGTCTTCAGAGGTACCCCCTGCTTCCTTCCTCGTTACCCTGATAGTCAATGAGGTGAACGCATAGCTCATCCTCATCGACTTCTTCTTGAGGACAGCCATATCCTCGTCTCCGATTCCGAAAACGAAGAGGTGTCCTTCTGGGTTCACCTTCACCTCATGATGGAAAGTGCACCACCTTGCCACCGCCAGGTCAGGGTTCTGCGCCCTAAGCCGACCAAGCACCCTCTCTTTTTCACCGGATGTCGTCTTGTGGACGTCCTCCGGGATCCAGAGCGAGGCCTTGGTCAGCCTGGGGAGCCTATCCACACTAACGACCGCCAGTGATGCCTCCTCCCATGGCTTGAGGTTTTTTGTGGCTTTTTTCAGCCACTCTAGCGTCCCGTCGTCATCGCAGACCACTCTGATGATTTCACCGGAGTATGTCCACGATTTAAACGTGGGCGCTTTGCTATTGCTGCTGGAGGCGGAGAAGATGATCTTGTCCAGTTCCTCTAGCAGTTGGTTTTTGATGATTCTTATATATAAATATACTACAAATACTAAGTAGGTAGGTAGTTAATTAAAATTAAAAGTAATGCCCAAATTACGCATTGGTGTACACAATTTGGGTGCATCCAAACCCAGTTCTTAATATATTTTTGGTATTTCAGGATGTACCGTAACACACTGTCTGTTACACTGATTTTGGATTTGGGCGTCCTTCCTTTACGGCGCCTTGGGCGCTACTGTTGTACAGTGAGACATAGGTATGTGCTTTATATAAAATATTTGACGAAATAGGCGTCATTGAAAAAATACTTCTTTTTAAAATAAAAATCTTGGGATGGCTGCTAATTTTTTGACAAATAATCAAATGATTATAAGCAAAATTATTCAAAAACACTTCGGTCCTCATAGTTCACCGGGCCCCTCCATTATTTTTTAAAATATTTTCTACACTTTTGCTTGGGCTTTGGGTATACCCCCAAGTATCTTTCAAGCGAAAATTAATGCTACTGTATGCCCAGTCCAATATTAATCAAAGATATTGAAGGCAAGAGATTATTATAATGTCGGATAGTTGAGCATCTTAGTATACGCGTAATTTTCCTGCATAATCAGTTCTAAAATTGTATGGCAATGCCTAGAAAAACTTGATGGACTAGGCAAGAACAACATCGTCACCCTATTATGGGCTCCAGAACGCTTTTGGGGACGGGATCTCTTTTGCTTTATCAGCTACCATATAATGGAAGAAACAGGCGAAATCGTAAGACGAGATAGGACCATTGTGAAGATATAGTAGGTTAGGTTTGTGGGGAGTGGACTTTTACTGTGACTCGCAATACTCACGCTTATTCATGTCTCATTAAACAAGTTCAGCTTCTTAAAAAAACTTATTGTATATTTGGTTATTGATATTTCCTTCTCTCTCCCCCTAATCATTCTCTCCACTACGCCACTTACCTCCATCCATTCCTCCTCTTCCCTCAACATTATCTCCACCATGTTCTCCCAATACACCGCCTCCCCTAGTTTCTGCTCTAATTTTTCCAGCTCCTCCACGTTCTTCCAGCATCTGAACACATGAACCACATCATCATCACATCTCTCGCATAATCCAGTCTCTCTTTTCCCAATCTTGTGGAGGTATCCTACTCTCGACCCACGCCCAGTGAGCACCTGTGTCAAGAAGTAGTTCACCTCCCCAAATTTCCGGTCCATCCATTCTCTCCTACTCCCAATCGCTCATTTAGCGCGCCCTCATACTTCTCCCATCTTCTCTCCATTTCCTCCTCCATCCATTCCTGCATTTCCTCTACAGTCGCACCCCTCCAGCGTTTGTTCCTGGCTCTAGCCTCTAAGTTCAATGAGTAGGATCTTGGCAGCACCACTGCCGCCAGTCCACCCACTGTCCTGTATCCCTGTACCACCCTCAGGAGTATCCCTCTCTGCACCCGCAGGAGTGGCCTAGCCCTCGCATTCACCCCCGCTCTTTCACCCCACACTTCCGCTCCGTACAGCATACTCTGCTCTATTGTCCTACCAATTATCCTCCTCTTCCACTCTCCCGGCCCTTTCACATTGCACAACAATCTCCCCAGCCTTGCTGCTCTTACTTTTGCTTTCTGTGCTGCCTTTGCCATGTGTGTTGTGAAGGATAATTGGCTATCCAACCACACCAGATTTTAGCTTAATGCTATCAGTAATCCAACAACTAGGTCTAAACTGGTAAAATACTGTAGAAAATACCTTAACATGATAGCAAGAGACAACAAAGTGTCTCTTATATGACCTCATATTAGAGATATAGAGATATTAAATATTTTTTGATGGTTTTGGACGATCCCAAATGTACAGTTATGGACTTTCTAGTTTGGTCCAATATTGTACATTCACTGGACAAACATATAGACGTACAATTACGAATTGTGTACGTACAATTTAGATCTAGCTCTGTACATCCTATGGACGATCCCAAATGTACAGTTATGGATGTTCTAGTTTGGTCCAATATTGTACATTCACTGGCCAAACATAGACGTACAATTATAAATGGTCTTGGTTAATACAATATCGGTCGTCCATTGGACGTACATAAACGTACACATTGTGTATGTACAATTTAGATCCAGTTCTGTACATGCTATGAAATGTACACTTATGGACGTTCTAGTTTGGCCCAATATTGTACATTCACTGGACAAACAAAGACGTACAAATTATGAATGGTCTTGTTTAATACAATATTGTTGGTCCATTGAACGTACATAAACGTACAAATTGTGCACGAACAATTTAGATCCAGTTCTATACATGATGTGGACATACATGAACACACAAATATGGATGTTTAAGATAATGTCCAATTTTATAACTTCACTGGACATCCATAAGACGTACAATTCTGAACGTACAGCAAATATCCATAAATACACATCCACTGAACGTCCATATAATGTCCATGATTTGGACCTAAAATGGATATTTATTGGATGTTCTGTGCTATATGGGAGGGCACTTGAGGTTATTGCAGGAAACGAAAAGGCAGACCAGGTATCTAATGAAGGTTATAAAGGAGACTTGATAGGTCTGGAACCGTTTTGTGGTATCACAAATTATTACATAAGAGGGGAAATCGGGAACCAGTTAGATAAGGAACACCAATTCAAATGGACGCTAACACAAGGACCCCTCCATACAAAGAGTTTACTGAATAAGGTAGATATAAGGAACTCTGATCCAGGCTGTTGGATCTGGGTAAGAGACATTTGAAGACAGATACCGACCTGGTAACTGGACACAGTCCCCCGAGGAAGCATCTGCACAGAATGGGCAAAGTTAGTGAATCTATGTGCAGAAAGTGTGAACTCTATGATGAAACAACTACTCACATGCTCTGCTTCTGTGAGAACTTACAAGGACAACCCAAACGTATGGATGAATGAAGCTTCTTAGCTTTCCAAGATAATTTTTGTTTATGTGCAAGGTTGGTTTCTTCTAATTTTTCCACACATTTAAATCAGTGGAATACATATCCCCCTGAAATACACCTGCATATGATCCTAATCAGAGGCTGAGGGCGTTTTTGAACCATCTCTAACCGACAACTATCTGCTCTTAGTAGTTTCTCCTTAAAGTGGACCCACAGTTATCTCTATTCGGAATAAGGCTGGTGTATAATATCTAGTGGGACTGACAACCAGTTACTTATACTCCTGGTAAGCTGCGATCGAGTGAAATCAAAAGAAAGCATAAACCAGACTGTACTGAGAGTATTGACAGGTATCCTCAATGAGCCTGAAAAACAAACTTGTGGAGAAGGAAAAATGTATGGAACTACAGAATCTCAGGGACAACTCCTGGAAGGCTACTGGAAAGGAGAACAAGAGCTATTTGGTAGGAGGAGACATAATAGATCCTGCAAGTTTCAAAGAATGTTCATTCCAGAATGAAAAAAGTCAGATCAGGAACTCTTATACGATCCAATGTTTTAATTTCTACCCAACTCCCATCCGTCAGTGAACCTACCCTACCAGTTACCCTATACATTGTGATATTTCATAAGCAAACGGGAAACTTTGAATGAACAGAGCTCAGACAGCTTAGAAATGTCCAAATGACTTGGAATGTAGTGGTAGTTGTGCTCTTAGGACATATATTCAAATAATATAACAGAACCCTGGGATATGCTAATCACTTAGTCATCATGGCATAGGGGATATAAAATACCAGTTATTGTTTAGCAGCCCAAGGGTAGAAAATTCATAACGCTACGATTTTTGAAGTTTTTGACCATCTGTCACTTGATTACTTGGACGTTTCACGTCAGTGTATGTCAAAGTTTTTTGTTATATTTTCCCATTTTTTGGATTATTCGGTAAGTGAAAAACAGTTGTGTGTCACATATGCAGGAAACACTTTAGCAGCCCTTAACTATCAGCTGCCCTCGATTCACTACGCTTGCTCGTGCATCTAATAGTGTTGGGCTGTTAAAGCTCATTTTCTGCCCTTGTGACACAATATACCATTGGAAAAAATAGTGAGAAATGCGGAGACCCCACTAGTAGTGTAAATGGCACATCAGCGGGAGTATACTCCAACAATCATTGACAGTTATAGCTTCGCACTGGGAATTTACACCTTTGTATTTTAGGCGGAGGTAATGCTATGTGCGAGAGAATACAATATATGAGAGCTGTCGAGGTCAAACAGATCCATAACATGTCAGGGTGTCTATTCACTAAGAAGTGAGAGCTCCTAGGAGAGTAAACTCTTATAACATGAGCATATGCTCTCTCTCTCTCTCTCGAAATATGCAATTTTGAGAGAGGGCGAATGCACATTTTGTAAAAGTTTACTCTCCTATGAGCTCTCACTTCTTAGTGGATAGACACCCAGACAGTCAGGCGGCAGTCAAAGCAATTTCGAGCCATAAACTGACGTCTAGATTAGTTTGGGATTGTATAGAAGAACTGAAGATGCTAGCCGAACGCACCATCCCCTTCGGTGGCGACAGCGCCATTTAGCTGAAAATGGATGTGGGTAATTTTTTAAATAAAAGAACTTTTTCTGGCCACATGAACTTACATTTTTAATAGCATTTAGCGTTTAATAACTAATACATAAAAAATATTGCAATATTCGTATTAAATTGTCTAATTAATAATTAAATGGTATTTTAAAGACATGCACGAGTGCTATATTGTTGGCAACTATGCGAAAGTTTGGCCCATACATAAAGGATAATCACAAACTTGATAATTGTTCATGCTTACTACCGTAAATATACCCTTAATATATTTATTAAAAAGCAAAATTGCCAACTGACACTAGGACTCCAGGACAAGCATTTAAATACACAATCAAACATCATTCTCTCACATATATTTTTTTAATATATTGGTCACATATGCGCTGGATCGTCCTTAAATCCTTAAAATGTCCCGCACCGATTTATAAATAAAGATTTTTTTGTTGCCCTTATTATAGAAAATATTTGCCCGCGTCTTCCCTACAAGCTTTGTTAAAATCTTCAATACCAGGTACGTTCGCTTAAAAACTGTTTGCTTATTTTAGGCGACAAATGGGCGAATGCCATTGTTGAATGTATTTAAAAAAGCCTGCCTGGTATTTACTACAAGACTATTTAGGGATGACAGGAGCAATTTATAAAGAGGTAAATAAAATCTAAAAGCATTTTTCCTAAAAATTGGTTTCATTTGAAGTTAAAAAAATTTAAATCAAAAAGCAAAGATAAAAATATGAATTTTGCATAAATAACTTTTTAGTATTTTCTAAATAAGGGGCAATACATAGAATACGACTTGGCTGAAATTAATATACCGAATAATATATTTTTTTTTAAATAGGAATGAATTTGGCATAATTAATTTAAGGCAAGTCAAAGAAAATTCAGTAACATCGTCTATTAAATACGAAACCCGAACCGAAATAACGAAAAAAAAAGCGAATTTTTGCAAAGAGATCTAAAGATGACGACATTACTTTAGTAAAATGGCTTAAATTAATTGCTTACAAGTTTTTTGAGCTTAAAATATAGCATAAAAATTGTTAGTGCGTAAATTTAACAGGTTTCTCAAAAAGATCCGTCAATATAGTCGCATTATAAAAAAAATTATAAAAAATACACCATTTCTCTGTATTGCACATGGCGACCTTTTTGAAAAACTAAAGTATGTTCGTTATACGAGTATAAGTACAGGTAAAAATTCGAGGCACATTATAATTTTTAGATTACATTCACTTGTTAGCTGACGTTCTTTAGTTGGAACGTTTTCGAAGACTAAAAATTGGAACCTTTCATGTCATATTAACCACATCGATACTTCAATATATTATTAAATTGGTGAATTTATCGGCATAAGTAACGTACTACTGGCGCTTTTTGTACAACTAAATTAGTATTTTCAATACAAATATGTTCATTTGAAAGCTTTCTGATAATTTTTCGCCGTGTGCAAGTTTGTCACAGAGTGTAATACAAAAATTAAGCACTCGACCTTGCGGCGAGTGACGTTACATAGCCTGAAATTATGCTGGCAGCATTTGCCAGTATTGCATCAGAGCGAACAACAGCAATTACAAAGAGAATTCCAATTGTCAAAATCCATTTCGAGTTAGATGTCAAAATAAATTTCAAAAACCAGGGAAGTCAGTCTGCAAAATCCTACTAAAGTACCTGCCTTTCGTTTTTAAGGTCTTAATCTTTTTGGGGTTGATGATTTTTTTAATAGAAATCCTGCGAAACAAGAAAAAAACACGGCGAGACTTTTTCATGAAATACAAATATCAAATAAAGCAGTGATTCCTAAAGAGATCTACCATATCGATCATCCGGGGTCTGCAAGAGGTATATGTCAGCAAAAAAAAAGATGGAGGTCTAAATAGAACGAAAATAAGGAAAAATGTGTTTTTTTTAGTTGTTCATACTACACTTCACAACAGTTATAAATTTAAGTCTTTCAAAGCGAATAGCAGTAGGTGAGTTCGGTATTTACGTTCGACCAGTCAAATTTGGGCGAATCTTTCTGGATGTGAGTGTAAGAAATAGATTTCGACCGTTCGGTCAGATCAGTTCAACGGAAATCTGTTTGCCCGAAATATTTCGACCGACGAAACAGATTGAATCTGATATTGAGGTTATGAAAGAGCCATGACACTCAGTGAATTAGTCCGTCTCGTTTTAAATGTACCATAAACGGCTCTCTGTATTAACAAGTTTGAAACAAACCAAAAAATACGTGTTTTTTTAAAGTCCCAATAGTTAGGTTATAAAACAATTCAACAACATTGTCGTTTGTAGGTTCGTTAATTCCACCTATCTACTAATTCAAATCCGTCGCCCACACGATTTATATACCAAACGCAGTAACTATACGTACCAGCTGTCAAAAATATATTTGATGATCTTGCTAAAAATAGATATTAAGTATTCAACCGAAAAATATGGTGTTCCAAATATGGAACACGAGACAAAAAAGTTTGGGTACCTCTGAAATGAAACACAAAAACTTACTGAAACGGCCCATAATCCAGAAATTGATGATAGTATAAGAGCTTGCGGTAAACCCATAAAAATATGGGCGCTAATTTCCGATATTCAACAGATATATTAAACGTGATTTCACTGGAAATTTTATGAATATAAAAAATTTAAATTGAAAATTGTTATCTGTGTTAGTACAGACGATTGAACTATTTTCGATTTTTGGATAAAAATGAACAATAGGCATGGGAAATTCAAGACCAAAATAATATTTCACTATAGTACAAGCGCTTGTGAACTAGTCTATTTATAGAAATATTACACATGGTCGATATTTTGTTTATGCGGAAACGATGTGGAAAATAATTTCGGGCTGATAGTGTAATTTTTCAGACCAATTTCCGATATTTTGACAGATTTTAAAAAAAAACCGACGTTTGGGTTTTACAGCCGATCAGAAAAATCATAATAAAATTAATTTGAAGAGCTTGTAGTAATCAACATAAAATATAATCCTTAAACAATCATAATAGAAAAAATACCGCATTATAATATGGGCGCTTGTCACCAAATCAAATTACCGGTTCATAATATATTGAAGTAAACGATATATAGGACAAAAAAAACTAAACTTTAAAATCTAAAATCTACGAGAATGAGTGTAACCGTTATTATCGTACAACTTGCAAAGACTATCAGAGCGGCTACTTCCTAATTGAGACGGTATACTAACACTAACCGACATGTTGTCGTCCAATTTATTTACCAGTTTTCTTCGTTGCCAGATGAACGTCCAGGCGGCGATGACGGCCAATTGGGTGGAAAGGAAAATAGTTGCTGCTACGATAAGTCCCGCTACGTTGATGCAGAAACCGCCTTCACCCGGAATATAAATGGCCTCGCTGCCGATGCTCGTAGATTTATTCGCGTCTTTGTCGAAACCGAATTTGTCGGTGATTTGTATGGATTGGACCAGTAATAAATCTTCTTGGGCTGATGTGGTCGAGCGACGTCTCCTACGTTTACCGTATGATACAACGGAGCGCAATTCGCCGTTCGGTTCTTCTTCGTCGCATTGAACGGGCTCGCAAGTGGGCATACAAGGTGTTACCAAAGCTCTAAACTGTACTACATCTGATGAAGGAAATTTGAAGGCGTCGAAGTGGGAGAGTAAAATCTGAAAACAAAAATTAAAGAATTCGAGCTTATGTCAAATATGTGATTCAGAAATTTGCTAGTAACAGTCTCTAGAGATAATATATCAATATTAAAGGTAAATGGAGGTCGTGTGAAAGCTGAAGGGCTTGAAAAAGTTACCTACATAATTAACCGATTAGATTTTTTCCCGTATCAATCCAAATAAAAAGTTTTGTTGACAAACTAACCATAATGAATGGGAACATTGACAAAAATGTAAATATAATTTTTCCTCTTGATCTATTTTACCAAAAATTTGCAATTGAGGTGTCACTACCATCACCCGACATAACACCACTAGATATATTACTACGTGGTGACCTACTTAAGAAATCTGCGATCACGCCAACAGACATACATTTTAAAATCACTTTTTGGGGTTAATCAAATTTTACTCACTTTTCCAGTAACTGCAGATTTGTAAATGGGACCCATGATGAAATGATCGGTTGGACAGCCGTCGGCGTCTATCAAAATAATTTCACTGGAATCTACTCCATCCATAGCGACCAATTCTCTAACGAATATTTCGTAGGGACTGTTTTTGTCCATGATTTCGAACTTTAGGGCCAAGGGATCACCGACTTCGGCTGATTGCATGATATCCTCCCCGTTGCGGTCAGTTATCTTCATAGCTACGTTCGGAGAATCTACAGTAACTTCTTCGGAAAGAGCTGCAAATAAGTTAAAAAAAAATTGTTAACAAAAATCTATCGCTGTGTAAAAAAAGGCGACAAACAGTAAGGAATAGATCGGTATGTTAATTACTAGCACAGTAGTGAGGGATTTTAAATAAGTGTTCTTCCACATTCTTAGGATGAATTGAAAAAATGTGGGATTTTGTAGATGTCACTTTTTGGTATGAACTCTGTTAAAAGCTTTCAACTGTGAAAAGTCCTTGGTGACTTTTTTTGAAACAGATACCTACCTACATCCGCAGTGTTTACTGCTATGTCAACAATTATTAGTACTGTATCCAATCGGAACTTCGTAGTTAAATGTCAATTCTACAAAGCTTAACAAGATCACAAGCGAAGGTAATCGAAGATATACTTGGGTGTGTGTATATTGTGACATCACAACGGGTGGGTAGACGCTAAATCAAAATGGTTTAGTACTCACTGACAGATTCGCAAACCCGTAACGTGTGTACACGGAGATATTTTCTTACTTTAACTCTGGTTGAAATTTCCGAATGGAAAACTAGACTGATTCCCCGAGATATTTATGCATGCGGAAGTTGTGTAATCTATTAAATATAACATGATATTCTCAATAACTCATATCGCTATTATATAAAATGGTTTATTAGCTGATGGCAAGGTATGTGACATAAAATTGTTTACTCTACATTAAAAGATATTTATACAAGGTGGTGAGTCAAAGATTTGACTGACGAAGAAGACGTGTCTCTAATATGGGTGCCGGCACATAAGGGGATTGCAGATAATGACTGACCAGTTAGCTAAAGAAGGTTCTAAAGGAGACTTCATAGGTCCGAAACCGTTTTGTGGAATCACAAAAGAGGGGAAATCGGGAACTGGCTAGATAGGGAACACCAACTCAAATGTAGGTCGACACAAAGGCACCTCCATACAAAGAGTTTACTGAACAAGGTAGACAAGGAACTCTCAACCAGGCTATTGAAACTGAGTAAGATACATTTGAAGACAGTTACGGACCTGGTGACTGGACACTGCACCCTGAGGAAACATCTGCACAAAATGGGCAAAGTTAGTGAACCTATGTACAGGAAATGTGAACTCTATGATGAAACACCTACTCACATACTCTGCTTTTGCGAGAACGTACATGGACTCGAACGGAAGCACTTTGGAGAGGAAATAATACCTACAACCATTATAACTACTGAAAATCCATCCAGTCAAACTAGTGGCCTACATAGACACAAAGCTTCTGGAATGGAAGTAGATAACATGGGAAATGGTACAATGATTCAGTTCAAGTGCCTGGGCTGTTGAGCACAACCCAATCGAATGAATGAATACGTCAAAATCATCTGTAAAGAGAAGACAGTCAAGAAGGGCCAGATACAGTGAGAGAAGATCGCTGCACATCTATATCATGGGTTTAAGTGCTGAAGAAATATTCAAAATATTCAATTAAAAAAGGGATATATAAGAAGAACTTAAAAGTAGTATTACAACTGCCAAGAGGTGGACTCTGTGTGTTGTTACGCTAGAGATGCTCGAACGTACCGAATAACAAGACGAAGTAGATTATAACAGCACCGAAGGGAAAGACCCTAGAAGTCACGTACTTCCAAGTGACAAAAAAAAACACTTTTTGATGATGAGGAAATACTTTTTATCCCAAATATCCGAAAACAACAAGAAGACACGTAAAAAGATGAGATGGGATTTCAGACTTTTTGTTAGTGAATAGGAAGATAGGCAGAATAGGCTGTAAAATTATTAGGCACAGTTTAAAATGGATAAACAGAGGAGTTAAAGCTTTAGATGATCCATTTACGCAAAGTTAGGATTCATTGGAAAAGCTCCAAAGAAGTATTGAATTCACCCATAGCTAAACAGCTAATGATTCATTCAAGGACAAATGAAGTTCCTAGTTGTGAAGTAGTACTTCAAGCTGTTGAGTGTTCCTGTCATAGAGGGAGACTGTCTGGAAGGACACTCCGTAAGTTGCAAAAGATGTTAGAAAGTATAGAACAACGGGATGACGAGTAAAAATCCTTCACTAGTCCCAAGTACTTTCCAGGAGTCAGTAACGAAGGAACAACATGAAATAAGTTTATGACGAACTCAACAAAGTACTCCAACTTGTGAAACTCCTCTTTAAAATTGAAAAATTTAAGAATATGTTCCTTTTAGACGCTGCGAAATTACACATCCTTAAAAACAAGTAAAGGAAGATTGAAGTTTGCATCTAGATTAAATATGTACCAAAATTAAATAATATTTTACCTGGTGTAATATCGCCGACAACGCCTAAATCAACTTCATTGGTAACACTTTTATTCGTTAAATCGAATTGGCAAGTGACGGCTAATCCCAAATCGCTGCTAGTAACGATTTTATCGTGATGTTGAATGACGACGTCGTTAATATATCTACCCAATCCGTTCTTTCTCACGTTACATTCCAAATTGTCGTAAGGCATGTTCAATTCGAATTCCAAACTGTTATTTACATCTCGGACGCAGGAATTCGGGCTACCCTTGGCGTAGATTTTACCATCGAATAATTTACTGGTTTGAATTCGAGCGATCATATCACCAGATCGACAATCGATGCTTACGTTGTAACAGGAGCTGAGTTCGTAGGTTGCGGCTTCGTTTACTTCCAAGTAAGGTTCCTACAACAACAAAAATATTGTTAGCAAATTAGATCCATTAGGGATAATCCAATGCCATTTGGGCTCCTTAGTGTCTTAGAAACCTTAGGGTTCACCAAAAACAATTAACAAAGCTGTCAAGATAGATTGAAGAGTATGACTAGAGAATATGACCTTGAAAAATATTCCAGTCTATTAGGAGAACTAACCTGAATGTCAGATAAAGTAGCTCTGGAATGGTGGCTCAATCTGCAGACCATCTCACCAGTATCACCGTAGTCGTAAGAATGACATCTGTAGGGGCTGTTCAAGCATAATTCTCTGCATTCATCTACCGATCCGACGTCTTGGTAGACCGAATCTACTGTCTTCAAAATTCTTCCGGATAATTTTTTGAATTCGCAAAGTTTGGTGGGTTCGTCGATGCAATTATTCTCCATGTATTCGTAACCATCGGCTGGTTGGAAAGCTGTACTACCGGCAACTGTTATACGATCCATTTTCGATAGTTCGCAAATTCCAGATGCGTTGTTGTAGTTGGCAGATCTGAAAGAAAAAGTAACTTTGTTAATATGGCGGTTATACAGAAATAGATAAATTTGAACGCTTCAAAACACAATAGACTGGTTCGCAAGTGCCACTTCTAACCTGGACCACCGAAAATTATGATTTAGGCGAATTCAATTCGAAATGACATCTAAAAAATGTTTTTAATGTAGCTGAAATCTAGTTAACGATTCCTAATTGGATGTTAAGTGATTTTGACAAGTTCTCAACCAGTCCGCGTGGATAAAACCAAATAATTGAATATTGTAACTAAAGTCTAAATCCTCTCTTAGTTTGTGGTAAGAAATTGTGCGTTGTGTGTACATCTGCAGTAATACGAGTACAAATGGTTGATATTCAATAGTTAGTAGTGAAATAAGTTGATTGTTGACTCAGTAGTTATTTGGTTATTAAGTAGGTAATCGTTGGTATTTATATGTGGAGCAAATAAGAACGTTTGTGAAAGTGGTAGTGATAGTGAAATTAATTGAGCGTAATTAAATACGTTGGCGAGAATCATAAATTTGTTTTAATGGATATAAACATTTACAAAAGGTCAGTGAAGGTGAAGTACACTCTGTAGTCTCTGTACTAAGAGAAGCAATTAAAACGTTCGTCCAGTTTACCTTCAGATTACTTTGTTATCGAATTTGTTCCACCATATTTCTTTATCGTTCAATATGTCCATGTTTCAACCTTTCAATATTACATGGAGTGGCTAAACTTTCGTCAGTCTCAATTACTATACTCTGCTCAATATTTATTTATGTCCCGTCAAAACGATATCATAATGTATTTTTTATAGGGTCGATCTTGAGCGCCTGTGAGACCTAAACGATGTGAATGACTGGAAAACGGTTTGAACTTAATTATTAATCAATGTTTTATTCTTTTATTAACCCTAAAGTCAATGTCAAGCTATAACAAAAGTTAGAGAGCTCGATTTATTCTATTCTTAAAATTCCTAAGTTAAACATTTCTAACTCCAGTATCTGGTTACATCAAATAATTGTAATTACTAACTTACTATGTACCAAAGCACAAATAAGACCGTTGCTATGCAACCGCCTGACTTGCTATTAGCAAACGCGTGCCTGTGTTCTTCCCTCTTCTTATCCAGTGGCGTTGGTAATGTCAGTTTTTATCATTGTATTTGTAATTTTATTTGGCATCTTGAAGTTTTGTATTGTATGTTTAGTATTAATAAACTTTTTTGTTATTTTGTAGTGTAGTGCTTTGTATTTGTTTATTTTTCAAAAATGAATCAACATACTCGTGGAAAGACACTTTATAGCCAAACTCGAGAGGTGATTGTTAATGTTCATAGATAAGCGATAATATTAATAACTATATAATAATTACTAATAGTAATCATTTTATTTTTTGGTAACAGCATACACATAACCAAGGTAATAATTGAAAGAAATGTTTGATGTAACCATGTAGGTTAAAATACTTTGGTCTACTGGCCGGAATCGAACATGATTAAATGTGGATAAAGGTTTAGATCTCTGTTTACTTGTTTTTATAGGGTTTGCGAAAAAGAAAGAGAAAATAACTCGTTCAATTTGCCGCTTAAACGTGTCCGTTTACACAGGAGTCAGTATTTCAGAGGTAAAAAAACGTTTCATAGGGAAGATCAAGAAAGGATAGAGAATAACCCTAATCAAAGGACCTTTAGCCCCGGAAAAAGAGATCACGTTTGTCTTTTACAGAGAAAGACGAGAACTACAATTTTCAAGAAATACAGTCGGCAGAAGCAAACATGAGCCCTGGGTGGGCGTGTTCATGTCGCTGTAGTTGTATTTTTGTAGTAACAATCGATATTTTGAATCGATAACCAAATATCGATCCCATAACTGTCAAGAGATATATAAACAAAGTCAAACTTGCTAAAAATTCAACTCTAAATATTAATAAAAAAATTTATATTGGACCAAAAATAAAACTACTATCTGCCCTAAATTTCTATATTTTCAAATTTCATGATTCTGTAGTAATGTCATAAAAAAGAAGGGTCAAGTTTGTATCGAAAGCAACAAAATATTCTTACATACATAAATGGCAGCTGACATCAAATAGAAAATAGAATGCAGTCCAGTGCTTACGATTCAAATTATCAGAATTTGTCAAAATTACCAAAAGGACACAGTGGTTATCTAAATAAAGTCTTCGACCCTAGTCAATATGAAAAATCCCCAAAAACAATAGCCATTTTATATATCCCTTCTGCAAAAAATTCGAAAAACTATTGGATCCAAATTAGCGAAATTGTCTAAAAATCGGATAATTATCCTCGCATTGACAACACTGATACAGACACTAAAATTGATGTATGTTGATGAAATCACTCGGTCATATTATTTCGAATATGTTAACAATTACCAATGTCCAATCGTTAATATTAGCTCCTGATTGGCTCGTTGCAATGACCTTTCTTTTAGTTGGCATATTTTCCGGGTCTCATGTTTGCGTCTGTTAACTGTACGTCATATGATTAATAGATTTTACTTAGTATTAGAAGTGGTCCTGATCACTAGGAAGCTACTGCAAAAACTGCAGGAAGATTCAAGTTTTCCCTATTGTAGGGAAACGCTTAGGGGTTTGTTAAAATGTAATGGTTTTTTTTGGCTAAAATGTAAAAATAAAAGAAATTTTGATGGAGCTTCCTAACATGTTACAATGGAGATATAAATATATTCGTGATATACGAAAGTATCGCCAAGAAGGGCCTAATTTTCAAGAAAAATACCTTAACGTTAAAAAAGGCGTAAGTAAATCAGTTTCTATATATCCTACCTATAATTATAAAATGTTTCTGATACTTTTAACAAATAGGTACCGTACGCCATTGGTACGTTTATGACAGATATCGGTCCTCGCCTCTTACCGATGCCGCGTAGCTTCAGATAGGTTTGCAAAATGATATCATTTCTTTTCAGTAATTAGATTTATTTCATTTTCGAATATGGTGAATTAGTCAGTGTAATATCAAATCAACCGGTTATGCCGTTCTACGCCGATTCTCGCGCATTCTTTTAAGGAATTTGGAACATGTTTTATACAGAGTGTCTTAGAAACTCTTCTGTCAAACGCAAGCTACAGATACTAGATGTGATTTTATGTCCATCTAATCTAATTTACCAAAACGATAAATTCAAACAATTTAAGCAAAAAAAGAAATACAAAAAAAATATTGCCAACTGATTTAAAAGAAGAAGTACGGATGTTCATTATTAAATCAATGAAAAAAACGAGGCGGAATAAATTTACAACAACAGATGCTCTTTACAGTCATATTTTTTTATAAGCTCTAACCATTGATCTACACTCGAATTATACAATTGATTATTTTTATATAAAAAGGCTTAATTAAATTAAAATTCTTGTATTTACCATCTGTCGGAACGAGTAGACTGAGAGTTATTGATGAGTTTAGGAGAAAAAGAATCGTGGTTACTTAATATCAAAGAGTCCATTTAATCTACAATTATTATGATTCTTATTCAACTCGAACTGTCAGGAGGATGAGATTCGTAAAAGGAAGTTTTCACTTTCAATGGTAGCTTTAACTGAGGGCATTGAGTTTTTAACTTGAAACAGGATTGGCTCGAGAGTAGGTTTACGAGTACGCTTAAGAAACTTCGAAGAATTCCAATAATCTTGAAGCGTATCGATGTTCCATTTCAATTATATGAATGTTTTCAATGTAATTCATTATTTATAAGATAAAATCTATATATAAGGCGATATTTGTACTATACTACTTGGACGATAGTTATGAAATTTTATTGACTTATAATTATTGCAATTAATGAGAAACTGTTGCCCAGAGATTAAAATTATATGGAGTGCTTTTAGACACACAAATTAACCTGTTATCAATACAAACATCGAGTGTAATAATTCGCAGGACAATTTAATGAATAAAACATTTAGAAACATTATTATGGAACACTAAAAATAATTCCACTTTTTTAAAATTGTTTTCCAATTTTGCCTATTTAAATCACGCCTCAGTTTATCATGGCAACAACATTTCCAGAAAAATGAAGTCTAGATGACAATTTTTTGATTAATGATCTGATAGTAAAGTCAAATAAAATGTTACTTTATAGCAAATGCAAAGCATACAATAGTATATTATTAAGCGAGCAATTTATGATATCCATTATTCACGCAGAGAGAATAATGGTCATAAATTGCGAGTTGAATACTATACTTTGTCCACGACCCTTGATTTCTTTATTAAATAAAAGTTAAGTAAATAATGCGAGTTTAGAACGGTAAGTAAAAATTTGGTATTTGATATTGACAATTCTAACGTCAAAATTAATAAATTTCTGGAGTACGTCAAATATTAAATTGAATATCCAGCTAGTATTGTTTAAGGTTAAAATTTCGATTTTTTTATCGGAGAAAACGGTATTCAAATTAAATCTGTTAACATTCTCAGAATTCAATGAGGTTGAACTCCCATTAATGGCACTCCCAATAATGTTAGTAACAATATTCTTATTGCTAATGCTATCTACAACGTAACAACTCGCCACAGCGGCCTATTTCCATCCTACTTGTCGTTGAATTTGATTTACTGTCATGCTATTTGTTGTAGCGTACGTACGTCGAACAGCATGTCCCGTGTATTTTTCAGGATCAACCAATTTAAGATAAAGTGCAATTTACAAGGGACATGATATGAATGTATTAATATCTTCTGTAAGTTCCTTGTGGCATTACTTATTCTTTTTTCTTATTTTTTTGGGAATCAAATCACTGGATTCCATTTCTAGTGGACTACATATCGTTAGAATGTCATAAAATGAAATATTTTATTTCACATTTTACCAGAGGTGTGATCTACTATGAATGGACCTTAATAAAATTTGACAACAAAGTTTAAAATATTATCGATTGTCTAGTTGTCAAATTTTTTCGTTGTGTCAGATAGGGACCAAAAAATTATTTTTATACTAGTTAATCTTGACAACGGTAGCTGGAACGCTACCGAAACGTCGAAATAAAAAATAAAAAACATTATTGTGGTTTGATTCCCAAAAAAATAAGAAAAAATGAATGTATTAATACCAACCACTTGATTGGTACATTTCCCTTTATTATATCGTATAAGAAAGCTCGGACTTTACTCACATAAATACTAGGTACTTCACCAAACGCACATAACTACCTAATTACTTCATTGTCGGATACAGCGAAACGTCGAGCTTTCACTGTCCTAGACGGTCGTTTAGTAATGACTAACACACTTTTCTTTTCCTTGATAACATGTAGGCGCAAATCACATAATTCACGTCTTCTACACGACTCAAAGATACCGCAAATGGCTACCACCAAAAATAAATATGTAAGGTGCATCTATGACAAACTTCCGCAAACCATCTTCATGTATTTTTGACTACGACAATCTTTTACTAATGGCTTTGCCTGTGCACCAGGGCACGACAGTCATAAGGGCACGTTTTGTCACCTAGAGGAGAGTACATCCCATGCCAGTACAACTGCCTGGCGAATCTGCGGTTTCTTGTACTAGGTGATGAGAAGCGACGGGCAAGAAATTACATGAAAGTCGGGTTGGAGAATGTAATCTAGATTCAGAGGACCACTATAGATCTGAAAAGGTTGCAGTGTAATAGGCCGATTAAAAAAATTGATATAAGAATTCGTTTTTAAGCACTTCGGTGACAATAATTAATATTTGATGACAAATTGCAAATTAATTTCCTTTTTTTCTCATTTTCATGACATCTAAAAGTGCTTATGATGATTTTACATCAGGAACTCAACCATTTTACATTATTTTCCATTTTTTGTATTGATAATACCAGTATTTACATGGAGACCATATAAGGAGACCGAACTCCATGTATTACAATTTCTTGACAAACTATGTACTTGCGAATTTCACAGCAATTCGAATCCTGGGGCACAGCACCTAGTAGGTTATTGGATAAAAGAGGGATATTTACCTAAGCTGAAGCCTGCAGATATCCTATAATTCCTCAGGGAACTAGGACTAAAGGAACTACTGGTTTCTGAACTAAGTAGAAGTAAGAGAAAAATAGATCTTTTGTGAATGTCACCCCAACATACATACATATATACATGCATTAACAGACAATCATAAGCCATTAATACACTTTACGTTCATGATCGTTTTATTGGTTAGCTAGTTCACTTGACAGTTGCGTGTGAAGTAAGTGAGGCTTGGACATGGAAATGAAAATACACCGTTCCAGAACACATGACTTTGACAGGTCGGGAATATTGTTCTGGAGGACAACCGATCAGTTGGAGTTGAACCTTGTGTGTTTTGGCAAGTGCTGTAAGTCAGTTGGTTGTCAGACAGACTTTGTAGAACAATGTCAATCTAATATATATTTAAATAATAAAAGCAATCAAGAGAAGAGTTAAGTGATTCCAGCGAAAGTCAACAGATTCAAGTGCACAAACGGATTAATTGAATAGTCACTTCGCTTTGTTAAAACAGCAGAAAATCGAAAAATAGATACCTCTATTGCTTTCCGCACTCCACCCTTAACACTATAAAATGAAGGCATTTTAGATAATTTTAAGTACTTATTTCTAATTAAAGCTGTTCATCATCCGTTGCTTACCAGTAAACAATGGAAACTTAATTAAATATAACATGGGCCCTCCAGAAAAACATAGCCGACCTGTCAGTGACGTAATTCTTGAGTGGTCTATAGATAAAAAAGGCAACCATATAGTTTGGCGGGGCATTCTAAATTGATTTATTATTTTAATGAGAAAAATTGCTTTAAATTTCCTTTTTCATCTTGACCTAATCATAATAATAACGGACCTGCGTCGAAGAATAGAATCTACTTAGCACGAACGACAGTGTTTGGGCCGCCAGTGCCACTCCATTTGATGTGCTTCACGTTCAGATCTCACAATCGGCTTGTCTCATTGTTACAGTTGGCAGCTCGACTATCCGCACAAGACAATTGCATAAAATAACAATTATTTTTATATTGACCGTAAAAGTAATTTCTCAACGTCTATCTAACATACCAAGTAATTCATCCACTTTATCACGACATCGGCAACAGCAAAAACAATTGACGTTGTACGATCCCCGCTTTTTTCCTTTGATATAAAAACATTTATTTTCGATTCTGTTAATTGGAATTCATTTTTCCAAATTATCCTTGGTTGACAGATTACGCATTTATAACTAAATTTCAAGAGAAAATTCACACCTCGCATTAGGAAAATGCGCCTAACTCTAAAATGGTATAAGAATGTCTGGAAATACTTAATCAACCGAACAAGAATCATTTCGTCGCTCTACTGTCGCTTCCAGTACATACTGGAAACGAAATAGCAGATGAACTGGCAAAGACAGGGGCTGAAGCACCCTTTCCGGGAACGGAACCCTTTTGCGACATCAGCATCAATATAGTATTGGAAGAAATGTGTAAAGCCGAAGTAAAATTCAAACTTTCTATTCGTTTCAGACTCTTAAAATTTGTCAATCTCTTGCCTACGCTACTGAAGAATACATTTTTCAATGTAGATACACCACCGCGTTCAATATAGCACCTGCTATTATGTCGCGTGGTTAATAGACCGTGTCCTAATCGCAACTCTTCTTCTTGTTTTTCAACTATACACAAACATTTATACGGATGATCAGATATTGACTGCTAAAATTGACAAACGAGTTTTGTTATTGGCCGATACGACAGGTTGTAATAATAATAATAACAATAACGTCCTAAGGAATATGTTAACAAGATTTTACAATTCTGCTCGAGATACATAGATATATACATACTTACCTTGAGGATATTACTTTTGAAACGAAATTAGGTATAACTACTGTAGTGATTCATGTTGGGAGATGATTGTTCTTTGCATATAGAGTGGAACTTTTAACACATTCTTTGCATTGAAATTATCAAAAAACTGGGAATTATTTATGATTTTTCCATTTTTTAACAAATACTTATTTACAACGTGATAAGACGGTTAAGTACGCCTCTGCATTTATCAACAATGCTCTTAAATACCGCAAATACTATGACAAGTATAGTTTGGTAAGTTTATCAGAAGCTACGCGGCATCGGTAAGGGGTGAGGAAACAAGGCGGATATCTGTCAAAAACGTACCAATGTCGTACGGTACCTACTTTTATAAAAGTATTAAAAATAATAATTATTATTATATTATTGTATTGGAAGATTTAGTCTATAGAACTGGACTCAACACGTGAAGACATGAAATGCAAAACATCCAAAGCTAAAATTAGCAACTGTTATGTCTATCTGTGATAGATTACGTCATTTGTTATTAACCAATACACAAATTAAAACAAGTGGAATAGCTTGGAGAAGTCTCTTAGATGAATATAAAATACTTCCTTCTTTTCAATCTGGCTTTCGCAGTGGCTATAGCTGTAGTACTGCTTTGTTATATAGTGTACATGTGTTTAGTGTGTGTGTATAGTGGATGATATTTTAAAGGCAACGGACCTAAATAAATATAGTTCTTATTAATTTTTCTAAGGCATTTGATACTATTTCTCATGATTTATTATTTAGTATATTACATTATATCGGATTTTCGATACAAGCGATTAAATTATTAAAAAGTTATTTTTGAAATCGGCAGCAATATGTTAAAGCTAACTGCGGTACTTCTTATTTATAAAATATATCTAGTGGTGTTCCACAAGGATCTATCCTTGGACCACTTTTCTTAGTATATTTATATTTCAAGTTTAACATCTAATTTAGGCAAAGTGATGATTCTTAAGTATATCATACATTCTCTCCTATACTGATTTGGCAAGTGCTTCGGAAATGCTTAATAGTGACTTATCTAAACTTGTAGTTGCATTTGAAAAACATTGTATTTTTCTCTTGAACTCTGTAATAAACAGTTCATTATTATTATTATTTTGAGCTCTAATACATGGTGAGCCAATACTAGTTACGTATGCTTATGCAGTTTTACTTATATCTTGAGTTAGACAAAAGATAATGGCATGTAGGTTGCGCCATTTTGTGACGAATTCAATCAGTTTCCGTGACCGATAGGTACAGGGATAGGATTTCGTTCGTGAACTTTCTGTGTAGTGATAAAAATATAACACCCTTTTTGGTACAAAACCTGATATTTGAAATCCAAACTTTTATAGAAATATTTTTATGTCACTCATGTCAATTTTGTTTTGCCTTAGTGGAATTAAATTTTCTTCCCCTATTTAAAATGCCAAGTTCACCGTTAAATTGTTTGACAGACGAATGTGGTATCCTTTCTTAAAGTTATATTACTGTTTTAAATCCACATACCTTTATCTGTTGCTCAACAACAAAATTACTGTAAGTTCACCTTTAAAATAAATGACTGGAAAACACTTTGTATATTTGTGCAAATCCCATTTTCTTCGCATATTTCAAGTTAAATCAAGGCAGTGGCATGCGAAGTATGCTGGTGTCAGAGAGTTATATAGCATATAAATAACCAAGAAGGTATATTTGAGAATTTGAAAGCATTATACACCATACAGTTGTCTTGGGTGTACGGCCTAAGAAGGAAAGGCCAGCGGGTAAACGTTGGCTGGTTGCACAGCTTGGATGGAACGAGACCGGGCCCGAAAGGCAAACCGTGCATGAGACAATGAGACATAGATGGGTTCGATATATTTATTTTCAGTGTGTACTCGTAACGCAAGTAGATTTACAAGTTTGGTCTTGTTACACACTGATTAACATTGGTATTTCTACTATGTAAAATAAGTGACGAACTATTTAATCTTTCTATGAAGATTTTATCACGAAAAAGCGAGAGCTACTCGCATAATATTAAAGCGACTTCATGACTTTTTTATAGCTGTAGAATAATTATAATTTTGAGTTTAAAAGTAGATATCAAAAATATCTAAGACATTATATTGCAAATTATTTCGATATTGGTATATCATCGTGCAAATGGTAAATTCAAGTGATAATACTCCAGAGTTATGAAGCGTTAAAGTTATTGGGTAAGAATAAAAATAAGTGAAAGTAAGTTTTGTGGTGAGGAAAAACGTTATAAAAAAATCAATTTAACAGACATACAGCAAGCGCCAAACGTGAGGGCGAGCCCTCCCCCATGCGCACAAACTCATTTTGAATGTTACCTCCCACTACAGCTCTTGCAAGACATATAAATGGTCTACAATTCTGTTGGTTTTTGGCGTTGCCTGAATAATTTTTGTGTTGTTTCTAACAAAACACCAGTTATCAAGAGTCAGGCACGTGAAATAATTTTTAAAGTGTTCAAATATTTTGAAAGTGTCAAATGTGAGTCGGATACGTTATCAAATGTGAAAAATAAAACATCTCTACCTACAGGTACCATCAAATAAATTTCAAAAATTACTATTTCAAGACAAGTCTTTATTTTGTATTAGGTATTTCGATAAGAACCATTGAAAGATCGGTTAAAGAAGGGGAGCAATTAATTTCTGCAAATAACGTGCAAGTAAAATTTTCCACCCTAATAAAGAAGCGGCCTAGAAGAGCACCAATAACTGATATTCCCGAGTAAATCCAGTGATTATAGATTTAAATGACCATAGCAGCACAAGCAGCAGTGAAGATGAAGAAAATTTGTATTCAGATAGTGACTGATTAACGTTTATTTTTTAATAAGTGTATTATTATAAAACATTTTAATGAACTGTACTACTACCTATAATACTGAATAAAATATGAAAAGAAATTACAAAGAAATCCTAATTATAGGTACGACACTGACCGGCAAGGGGCTTATCGTAATCCAATAGTGATTTAGTGGGGAGTGTCTACATCTGCGCGATCGCTCGCCATCACGTTTGGTGCTTGCTGTACTTGGAACTTTGGAAGTGCCTAAGCAAACTTGAAAATATACTCAGTCTCCTTGCTGGTGATGCAAGAATATGCTGGTGAATGAGAAGGAAACCAAAAAACTGATGAGCTAGATACAAAGGATATGAACTGCCCTGCGGGATTGAAACTTATGCCTTCAGGACGAGTCTAATAGGGAATTAAGAAGACAGTGTATACCTCTGGGGAAATCTTCCAGGACGGAATCAGTCCTAAATACATCTCTGGAGCTTCAGCCGGCACTGTCAACTGAATCAACACCTGTGCAACATGGAGCTTAAACCGTCGACTGAACGTCGGGAAACTTTCTGACAGAATGCGATCCTCTCTAACAGTAGATATTTCTCCACCTGGGGCCGTATTGTTGACTGAGGAAGTGAAGCTTCCAGAGAAAACAGATATTTTGTCTTTGTCACTGCAGTGGCAGAGTAACCAAGCAAAATAAAGACAAAATAAGTGATATCGAGAAGCACTACTTCATGAGCAAATCCCAAGTAGAGAGAGAAATGAAGAGGTTAAAGCATGAACGTGTTAATGACACAACACATTTTTTTATGAATCTTCGTAGCAAGATTTACTTGTATATTTTTTTTCAACTTTATCTCTATAATTGACAAGAATAGCTAGTGTATGAATGTGTTAAGTTTGTGACAAAACAGTTTGCATGTAAATGTTAAAAAATAATAACAAACGAAAAAAATCTATAATGGTGGACAATGTGTATATTTAGCAAAGCATGCAAACAAAAACGGCCAATAGCAGCATCCTGGATGTTCATATATATAAAACTAGCTATGATGAGTATACACCATTCCTACAAGTGGATATAAAAAAGAAGAAGAAGACAACAACAACTACAGTTGAAATTTCACGAAAAAATGGAAATGGTTCCATCACAAATGAAAAATTGAATGATATTGTAAAGCAGTGGCCGTATATATCTGAAGAGCATAAATGATTTTATGAAAACTACTACAGGAAATGGCATTCCAATTCCCAATACAAGCCAAAGTTATTTGTTAGCAATAAGAGGTATATTATTTTCGATTTTTATAGTTCATGTTAAAAATGTCTGATATTTTTTTTGAGTATATAATTTATGTTGCTTCTTTTTGTTCATTTACGTATAAGAATGTGTTAAATGAGAATAAATGAGTTTTTATATGATCTCATAATAGCTATATCAACACTTTCATGCATCCTGTGATAAAATTATAATAGAATTTGCGGTAATGCAAAAAAAGCAAGATGGTCTGTGTGTAATGAATTAAAATTTTCAATAACTGACTAAACTATACTTAAAAATTTAAACGTTGTAGATATCTTTTCAAAGTTGTAACCTCAAATTGAAATTCAGCAACTTTAACTAACTTTTTCTCAAAACTACAAAACCTGTTCATGCTTTAACCTCTTCAAATATCCTCTTTTGAAGCCTTAACAGATCCTGGAATTCATAAAAGAATCAGGAGGCGTACCTCAATCAAGCATAGAAGGGGGCACAATTTAATTGCTTCGTATCATTTGTTGTTTTTCTATATTGTGTAAAAATGGATAAAGGTAGTATATATTATTTTTCTGGTTAATTAGATGAAGAAGTAAGTGAAATTGTACTGAAATAAAATCGAAAGGTGATAGAAATACCGCAGTTGAAAAGAAAATGTTTTAACATAAAATATTGTATCTTTTCCGGAATATAAAACAAGAATAATACAGTTAAATGGAAAATGACGTCGTAAAATCCGCAATTATACTTAATGTCCCAGTTTGAATATTCCTAATTTTATAGGTCTTAAATTTAAGATGAAAGAGTTGTTGAATGTGGTGATAAAGAAACGAAATGTTACGTAATTACATTTATATAGGTGTAATGATGTTCTTGGCTAAATTAGGAAATAGATAAATCGTTACGTTGCAAATAATTGAACGTAAGTAAAGGTATTCGGAAAAATGTTGTTAATAAAGAAATAGCGACTCTTGTAGCTTATAACTGCTATTACGATTTTTTTCCTAATTACCACTAAAAAGTCTCGAAAGGACAATAAAATACTGAACTGAATGTTGTTCAAGGAGCTAAAGACGCAGAGGTAAAGCTTCATACTTGCACTCGGGAGACTGTCGTCGTCGAGTCGATGCCCAAGGTAGAGCTTTTTTTAAAGCAATAGCCTAATACTGGGTCAATTCGCATTTCTCAGATATCGTCCGTTCTCTGAACTCGATGACATAATTCTATCCTGCCGGCTCCATATAATAAAAGAAAATAGTACATTGTTTATTCCTGGACGACTCTGAAGATTGCTAAGTCGAAGAGCAAGCCGAGGCTTAGCAACACAGGAATGTGGCTTCTCTTAAACGCCACAAAAAAAACTAGTCCCCTTCCCCTCTTATCTACGCTGCTTGTCAATCGTTAATTATTATAAAACAATTTTGGCGCTCACTGAATACCTAAAATCTGCTGAATTGAATAGGATTAATGATTAATTCATTCTTAAACGAGAATCTTTAAGGACAATTTATTTTTGTAAAAAATTTGAATATTTTTTAATAATCGTCAGTTTACACGAGATGACAGGAGCTGAATTTATTATGATTGATGGTGAAGTTAGTCTAGCGTGACTAATTTATGGAAAGTATTTTAAATTCTGTGAAAAAGATGGTAGTTTGCAATTAAAATTAAAACGACTCATGCTTTATGACAACGATTTTAATTAGCATAGCGTTTTTTAATGGTTTCTAAAATTTTTGGCTTGTTAATGAGAAGTCACTAACCTCCACTTTGGTTAATTATATGGTTGTATACAGATGAGATAATGATGGGTTATGGTTAATGGTTGATACAGTTTTGCATTTTCTCACAATAATTTATCATGAAAAAAACTTCGTGGTAAAAAGATTCCGAAAGGTGGAATCAAACTGAGAGACTATAATCTGGATGAGTGAAAACTTAATGCATTTCTCGATTTTTTTAACAAAATTACGGAAAAATAAATCAATTCTGTTTTAAATTATTGATTTTTGAGTCTTTGAAAGGGTTGGAGAACAATTTTTTCAAATTGTATGAATTGGGAATGTTGAAATTCACAATTTGAGTTATGGAATACTAAAAACTTGTAATTTAAATTGTGAAATAACTAAATTTTTTTTATTTAACTGAATGTACAATTGAACTTATGAGATACTCAAAATTTATAATAACGATTTACAGCCTTAACTATAAATTCAACTAAATTTGCAATTAATTCTGTTCTTGGTAATTGTATGAAGTGGGATTTGAAATTCACAATTTAAAATAATCAAAATTTACAATTTAAATTTTGAATCAATCAAAATTTACAATGTAAATTGTGAAATAATCCCAGTTTTCGGTTTTAACCGTGAAATAATTGAAATGTACAATTTTAATATTGTGAAATTATCGCAGTTTATAGCTTAAATTGTGAATTTAACTGAATTTACAATTAAAATTGTGAAATAATCAAAAATTACAATTTAAATTGCGAAATAATGAAAATTTACAATTCAACTTGTGACATAATCAATATTTACAGTGTAAATTGTGAAGCAATCGAAATTTATAGCTTCTATTGTTAATTTATCTGAATTTACAATTCGAATTGTGGAATAATCGAAAATTACAAAGCTAATTGTGAATTTAACTGACTGTACTAATTGTGAAAAACTCAAAATTTACAATTTAAATTGTGATATAATCAAAATTTTCAATAGAAATTGTGAAATAATAAAAAATTACAATTTAAATTGCGAAATAATCAAAATTTACTATTCAACTTGTGACATAATCAATATTTACAGTGTAAATTGTGAAGTAATCGAAATTTATAGCTTAAATTGTTAATTTATCTGAATTTACAATTCAAATTGTGAAATAATCGAAAATTACAAAGCTAATTGTGAATTTAACTGACTGTACCATTTTAATTGTGAAAAACTCAAAATTTACATTTTAAATTATGATATAATCAAAATTTTCAATAGAAATAATGAAATAATAAAAAATTACAATTTAAATTGCGAAATAATCAAAATTAACAATTCCAATTGAGAAATAATCAAAAATTACTATGTCAATTGTGAAATACCCATAATGTACAGTGCAAACTATGAATTTAACAAAATTTACAATTTAAATTGTGAAATAATCAAAATTTTTAAAAGAAATTGTGAAAAAATAAAAATTTTCAATTTAAATTGTAAAATATCCGTAATGTGAAATTCAATATGTGAGTTTTACAAAATGTACAATTTAAATAGTGGAATACTCAAAATTTACAATTAAAATTGTGATATAATCAACATTTACAGTGTAAATTGTGAAATAATTGAAATTTATAGCTTAAATTGTGAATTCACGTGAATTTGTAATTTAAATAAGAATATGTATAAATCTATTGATAATACGCATTACTAAAATGACAATTTCGTACAGGAAATTGTAATTAAATAAATTGAATAAGAATGTTGACTGTTTTTGGTGTTTCAAATCGTTCATTGGTACCTAATATAGCTGCAAATGATTTTTTTTCAATACGACTAAAGAGTTAAAGTCGCACATTAAATCTGCTAATTTGAAAGACAAAACGATCTCAATTTATTAGTACTCAAGTTAATTAATAAACAAATTACAATTACAAAGCCAGTAGATAAAATAATTGTCCAGCAACAAAGAAAATACATTATAATATTCAAGAATTTCTTTTGTTATGCGGCACATACTATTTATCAAAGACGTTTCAATTTAGACGGTGAAACGGTTTATCGATCTTACGACGTTTTACAACCACCACTATTTTATTCAGTATTTCTATTTATACGAGTATGCAAAAACGACTTGTAAAACCGTTCGATATACCGATTGCGCTATGTAATGATGATGCAGTCATTTAACAAGGTATTTATTTCATCGGAAGTAACGTTAATGGGCAACATCACACTTTGACCTGATGGTTATAACTCTCGCTTTCGAAATATCGTTAAATTTATGAATCGTGCTCGATGTACGGTATATTTATCGTTTATTGATTATATAGTAAGGATCATTTGAGAGGAAATTGCTTTGTGGAAAATTATTGTTATTAAATTTCTCTTATCTGTCAAACAATTTACGGATGACCTTGGCCCTTTAAATGGAGAAATATAATCCAAAAATGAAGGTCATTTTAGATTAGACAATTTCTTGTCCAATATTTAGTTCAAGTTTTGGAACAATGCAAATTGTTTAGTCTAAAATTAAAAATTGTATTAAAGATTGTCTACCCTGTCAAATTGTAAACAAAATAGAACAGGTTCTATTTTCTTAACAATTTGATTGTATTGTTTATGTTTCATGATGAAAATGTCATTAATCTGGATAATTTGTGGTTATGTATTAAAATGGTTGAAGAATATTATTATGATTCTGAGACGGATATAAACTAATGATTGGAACTGAATTATTCCCCCACTATAAATGAACGTGCTGGTTTGTATGAAATCTGTGAGGCTTTAGGTCGATAAGGAAAAAGTGCATCCAAACGGATTCGCATCTTCCTATGTAAATACAACTCTGCAGGAGATTCACCACAAACTAGTGATGTCGCGCGATACCGAAACAAAATGTTTTGGACTTTGTCTTGAATAGGTGTACTGTCATGTATACCTACTCGCTTTTAATCTATGCTTTAAAGTCTGCACGTTTCTTTTTGCGAGTCCATAATTAACTAACGTAACGAAATTTTTGAAAAGGTTATGTTTATTTTATCATCAGATCCAACCACTGCGCAGAATCTTGAACTAAATATTGTTCAATAAATTGGAATAGTCTAAAATGGCTTAAAAGAGTTGGCCAATATTTCACACAAGAAATCCATTCCAAATATTGTTCCAAAACTTGAACTAAATATTGCACGAAAAATTGTCTAAAATGACCTTTACATAAAAAATTATTGTATAAAAAAAACTAAAAAACACGCTTTATAGGTTAGGTAAGGTTAAAATGAATAACGAGAAAATTAATGTTATTATGGTAATAGCCAGCGCCAGATTAACCATATGGCAAAATGGGCAAATGCCCCGGGGTTCACGGACAAACAGGGGCCCAAAAAAAAATACAAAATATAATTTTAATTTAGGGAAATAGAAAAATAATAAAATTATTTATAATATCAGACTTGAATGACACGAACGATCAAACGAAGAGCAACAAGTAAGGACGTGAAGGAGAAACAACATTCAATGCCAGAGATAATTTCAGAGTCAACACTTTCTTCCCAATAATTGAGAGAGTAATCAACGAACTCACAAAACGGCGAGCAGCTTATACATCTTTGGTAGAAAAATTTGGGTGCCTAACTCGTTTTCTTTACCAATCAGCGAAGCAGCAAAAAAACTCTTGCAAATTTTTCCTGATGATTTGGACAGTGATTTTGTGGCCGCGGAAATTCGAACTCGCTATCTCCTGTTTTCTAGACAGGCGTTTTAATCAACCACGGCGCCAGTTAGTGCATTTTTCCCTAGAACGTTTCAAGCAAAAACGATATACCTAACCTCATGAATATACCTCAAAATTTCGAATCAATCTGTTCGTTAAAATGGGTCAAAAGCGAGAAGCTAATATGAGCGTGTTGATAAAAGAACTCCATTCATGGTAATTGTCTCAGATTTGTTAGTAATTTCGACAAATTTAGACAGACAAAATGAAGATAACTCTTTGAGGCTCAAATCTTAGCCTAACACTATTATTGACAGCAATAAATAAGATTATTAAAGATACACCAGAGCCAAAGCAAAAATACCACTATAATGACAAATGTTTTAATGTCCTTCCTTACGGAAGAATGAATACAGTACCGGCAAAAAAAGAAAACCATTTTTTCTACAACTGCTATGAAAAGTGACTTATTTCGCATACCTTACCTAATTTCAAAACCAAATATTGCTCATGCTGTGAGAAATATTATTTCTCACGGCGCTCTTGCCCACGACAAAAACTTAGCAGGCAACTGTCATCTTTAAATACCTACTTGGCAATCCAGTACCGTAGCAGAAGGATACGTTGAGGAATCTATTAACAATAAAATAAACGTTGCTAATAAAATCGTCAAATGTATTCAAAAACCTGTCTAACTCTATACTGAAATGGAGACAGAATATCAAATACAGCGAATGGCCTGTTTAAACATAACAGGAGCCATGAGAACAACACCAACCGCAGCAATGGAGCTTATTACTGGTCTGACCCCTCTGGACCTGTATGTCAAGGAGGTTGCGTTGATGGCCATGGTACGATTGCGCAAGGCTGGTGTAAACCCCGAAGTAGGAGTGGGCAATTTGCGGTTAAGCCTATGGCAGGAAGCGCTTACTGCGCTACCTCTGCTGCAGGCAGCCAATGATGCAATTAAACCCAGATTTTTGTTTAATAAACCCTACAAAATACAAATAAAACACAACACAGAGCCAGATGCTGCAGATGCAATACGCATTTATACAGATGGTTCAAAAATGAATGAAGGCTCAGGATGTGGAGTTTACTCGAGAGCACTAAGCCTAAGGATCAAGTGGGGAATGGGAAACAATACCAGCGTAGTTCAAACAGAACTGGCTGGTATCTCAATTGCCACAAAAGAACTAATCAGAAAAGGAATTTCTGACAAAAACATAATAATCTGCACTGATAGTAGACAAGCCCTATTAGCCTTGAACAGACAACGTGTTATATCAAGACTAGTACTAGAGTGCCACCAAGATTTAGCTAACGCCTCGGCAGATAACAATATTATCCTGAGGTGGGTTAAAGGGCACGACAGGAGTAAAGGAAATCGCATTGCTGATTCTCTAGCCAGGGAAGCCGCTGGACTGAAAATTCTTGGACCCAGTGACACCTACGGCCTGACGAATTCGACAATTGCGGAACTAGCCAAACGTTACACCCATGCTCAATCCCTTGAGAGATGGGAGGCAATCAAAGGATGCAGTTTTGCCAGGATCACCCTGGGCGACCCTGGGAAGATGGCGCCGAAAAAATACTTGGCGATGACCAGAAGAAACCTTCGTATAACAGTGGGATTCCTGACTGGCCACTGTCAACTAAGGAAACACCTCCATACTATGGGGCTAGTGGACACATCCCTATGCAGGATGTGTGAACAGGAAGATGAGACTGTCAGGCATGTCCTATGCGAGTGTCCGGAGTTATCGTCGATAAGAGAGTGTGTGTTCGGTGAGTCTTGGCCTACACCTGCCGATATAAAGGAGATGTCTCCTGGTGACCTGTTCACCTTCCTGAGAAGGACAGGATGGACGATGACCTAGGAGGACAACTCCTCGGGAGGATGTACAATGGGTCATATGTGGCCTAAGTGCTGTGAGCCTACACTCACCCTCCCTACTCTACAGATACAGAGACAGAATAATATATGCACCGTATATGAATCAACCCTCAACTTCTACTATTAATATAACGGAGAATTTAATGAAAAGAAATGACGTTCCGGGCTTGACCATACAAAATTATACAAATATCACCATCAACTATGATTTTAAATAAAATTATTTAACAGTTTAGAGATAAGATAGTTTAGTGTTATTTTTGTTTTATTAACCATAAAAATAAATATTTACTCACTTGTATTCTTTAAATTCGTGCAGTTGTAGAAAAAGTATAGAGTGAATCATGTGGGGAAAGTACAACACATCAAGAGATTCAAATAACAATATCAGTAGTTGTATTATAGTTATATTGTTTTCATAAATAGGAAGAAATTTCTATGATAAATACTAACGTAGAAAATATAATTGTGTAAGAAACACATCATTGTAAAATAGACTATTTTCCGGATTTTTATTACAGTTAACTGATATAATAATAAACTCAAGTTTTTCTTTCAACAGAATACAATGTATGTAGATGAACTTCCTTGTAAATAAAATGTAGATGTACATATAATTTGTGGCATCTGCTCCATTATCTTCGCGATTCAATTATAATTTACTAGTCGGTATGTAACCGTAAAAAAATTCTTCTAGCGTGGCTTATTAACATTTAAATAACCGGCGAGTGAATTATAATTTTTATATGTCATAACTGCTTCGGAATCTCAGCTATTCTGCTTTCTGCTATTCATAACATTACACAGTGTTTTTTTCGTGAAGAACACAGCAAATATTAATGCATACGACCACGGTGTGCCATCTGGTATTACTCTTCATTTGCGGAGCACTTCTCGAGCACTATAAAGCGCTGGTGAGATCTCATTGTTTTCGCAGCCTACGTTATCACTTAAGCAGATCTCTGAACAGTGTTTCTTGACAGTTCGACAGCTGTATTTTGTGTGCATCAATTATCATCACATATATCCAATACATTCGTTTCATCAAAAGAATAGTTCTTATCTAGAATAATCCACAAATTATTGTGCTTCCGTTGCAAATGGAATAATCTCACCACTATAGGAAAGTGGAGTAACCTCCAATTTCCTTTTTCCAGTAAAGGAAACTACTACTCGAGGTTAACAGTGTTCAGCTCCCTTTGGCATCAACTGTGACCATTTTTTGAAGGATATCACTTGGTTCTTCCCATGATGACAAGGTCGTTCAAAGGGCTTACTATAATAATATGACGGCCTTGTATTTGTCATATAAAGGAATTGGAACGTTAATTTTAATTACTCGAAAGTAAAGTTGTTGTTTGCTATGACCACTTATTCTCGGATCGTTTCTGATTGCCGTTGGAACAGACCTTATACAAATGACTTAATTTTTTTTGAGTCAGCAAACGAATCGTTCTACATAAAAATTATAAACATCTTTAGTGCAGATATAGTAGGTGGGATTTTTTAGGAATTTTCGAGATCTTTAAGGATCTATTTTTTAAATAGTTTTTGAGATATTGCCAAAAAATTGAACCATTTATTTTTCTACTTGATTGTTTATAATTTTTGCCTATCCAAATTTTTCAGTTAAACATTTTTTTAAGATCGAATCCGCCCTAATGGCCGGTTTTATAAGCTCGGGTTACCCCTGCCCCGAGAGATAACTCTGTGACCGGTGGGTGATACAGCGTTTTACAAAGCGGGGTTAGAGTTAACCCTGCCCCACCTTTTGGCTCGGGTTAACTCTCGAGTTAGCGGTTGTCATGTTAAAAACATAGATATATATATAAATAATATTATATGATACTTATATTTTCAATGCGAACATGGATGAAGTGAGAGATTTATTTGAAATTTTTGATGACTTCCTAACAGATGTAAAACCGGCCCTACTACAAAGAAAATTTAAAAAAATGTGAGGTTATAGGTTTTGTTGTACCCCACTCATAGAAAAAAACACTGTTTTATGGTTTTTCTTCTTTTATATATTTTTACAGTAATACGCCAGTGATCTTTGATTTTAATCCGAGAGTTAACCCTCGGGGTAACTCGAGATATTTAACTCTACTTTATAAAACCGGACAGAAAACATAATTTTCGGATCAGGATTAGATTTAAATGGCAATTTGGTTTCTTTCTATCATTCAGTGTAGATTTATCACTATAGGATTGGCTGGTTTTTTCTTTTGGATTTCTTACAACTAATATTAAAAAGAAAACCATTAATACAAAATAGAAAGCAAACGTGTTTAAAGATCGGGAAACACTTTAAAAATAAAAGAAAACGTAGAATTTTAGCTGAATTGCAAACAGCATGCCTTCATGTACAAACTATTTCGCATTTTTGTCGTCTCATTTATCAGAATCACCTAAACAATTACAATAAGGTAGTTTAACTTTACAAGGTTATTTTCCAAGACGCACTTGTACTTTCATGCGGAATTAAATTGAACAGAACAGAGTTAACTTTAAATCAAATCCAGAGCCGTATGAGCTCAACAGGTTTTTGTAAATTAATTTAATCTGTTGAAAGAATCGTATATTTTAGGATTTCACCTTTAATTAGAACAAAGGCCGATGTTGATCAAATTTTGAATTGAAGTGCTTCATAAAAAAAATGTAAGAGAGTGAAAAGTGGAAAGTCAAATTCGGTCTAAATTTATGCAAATAGAAGTACCTATCCAGCAGAACGTTCATGAAATATAAAGTTGACGAGGAATAAGTGACAAATTGTATGAAAACTTTTTTTAAACCCAAAAATTACCAATTTTCAAATATAGGTAACCAGTAATACTATTTCATAAGTGTGGTATATTCGATTATACAGGGAAGGCATTTTTGACTTGAAACAGTTATATATTCTCTGTGGCCCTAAAAAATACCACGCCATATAGGATAAAAGTAACCTACCTTTATAAAAATATAAAACTGGGAACAAACATCACTATATTGTTGAGAATTGTGAATTTTTTGGTCAAAGATCTTTTTCATTCCTAGCTCCGAAAATCTATAATTGTATACCTGACTGTATCAAACTTATAAATAATGCCACCCTATTCAAAAAGAAATTAAAAGCATCATATTGCATTAGTGGTGTAACATACCACGGACAAATCTATGATACATACAATTATCTAAAATAAAAAGAAAAAATATGTGGATACATTAATCAAAGTTTTGAAATTTCAAATTATTATTATTATTATTCTAATTTTATCTCTTCCACTTTCAACTAATTATATTTTAAATCTCTATTCTGATTCTAATAATAATTTTTCAGGGTTGTACTTACATGTCTAGCATTATTAAATTAAGTATTGTTGTTTTTATTTATATATATTTTACAGAAGCAGACGTATCTACATCTATCGGGATGTTTATTAACTAACCATTAACCGTTTTTGTAATTATTTATATATTTTGTGTGAATAAATTATCATTATTATTATCAGCATCTTAAGTGTACACTTGACTAGCCATTGCTGGTAATGTTCACCTAACCCGAGCGTTATTAACGCAAAGGGGATTAGGCTCAGCAATTACATATTTAAAAATTTACGGACATTGTAAGCCTTTCTCGATGTATGTGTTTTTATGAAGACCTAGCTTGGTGAGGCTGTCTCGTAGAGTTTTGGGAATTAGTCCCATAGATGAAATGATGACCGACACCACCTCTACTTTCTCTGCACGCCACATCTGTCCACGAGGTATAATGTAGTATAATGTCAACGCGTAGTTGAAGCGACTACACATCACAGGGTAAATTGTTTAGTCCTATATTTTGTGGTATCACCTGCCAGAGTCCATATGGATTTCGAAGAAGAAGCACTACTACTTCTTATGTTGAGAAGGAGAAGAAGAAGACTTAGGAAGGCACGATCGCTTTGGATACACCCATTTTTGGTTGCGCGACGACGGGAATTTGGATTTCACCGATAATTGTATCCGTATGAAAAGTATTGTCCATTGGAAACAACTTTTCGATGCACTTGTTTAGGTCCAAATGACTTCGGACAAGAATGTGGTTGCTTTACGGTGGATGCAGCAACGACCACTCGGCGGAGATCGGCTGCAAGTAGACTGCAGATGCCCGTTTTGACTGTCGTGAACGCCTGTGTACGTATGGTACTGTATTTCTTATCGGTAGCAGCTTGAGTTCGCCGAAACGCGACGGCAATTATGTGGTTGGGTCGACCACAAAATGTGGCTCATGTGCGGCCGCCCTTATTCGTCACCCGTGTATCGGTGATAGTTGACCTATCATAGTATAGTCTACAATCAGCATTTTCTAGTACCGAATGCGGATGGTACTTGCAATAAGGCATGTGTGTAGGTGTTAACTAATCCAAATTTGTTGGCCATCTTCTTCGATGTAATGTGTTGTATCGTCTCTGCTGTTTGTTGACACCTTCAGCACTTGTCCGACGTGATGTTTGGATCTCTTATGACGGATTTCTTGTAGTTGTTGGTATTAACTACTTGGTCTTGAATTGCTATAACAAATCCTTCTGTTTCTGGAAACAATGTTCCATCACAGAGCTTCTTGATGCTTCTTTGTCGATATATGGTTGATTGCGGTCGTGATGATGTCGACCATGAAGCGATTTCTGGGTTAACTTCACCTGTTTGTCATAGTCTGTAACGTTTCTTATCAGGGTTTACAAGATCTTAGTAGGAATAGTTTTGATCTGCTTTCGCGACCATCTTATACAATTTAGATGTTTGAGCTTTGTCAATGAAGTAGTTTTGTAGTTTATACATTTGTTTGTGATGTAAGATAACTATGTCCGCTAGAGCTCTGCCTCCCTCTTTCATATCCAATAGCGTCTGCAGAAACTGAGCAACTGCCAACAGTAATAAAAACGTCGAATTCTGAGGGAGCAGCATTAAATACCATTTACCGGTACTTTCAAATAAATGTACACTATCTGGTAAATAACAAACTTTCAGATACATAAATCAGTATTTGCAGCCTCCCATACGCGAGAATTGCCAACCAAAAGTTATAAAAACAACTATATAGGCATATTAAAAATGCTATTAGACAGAAATAAAATATTATTTTACGACTAGCTACAGATAAGAAGTTAATTGAAATTTTTAGAGGTTATTTGGTCTTGTTTTGATGGTGATCGTATATTTTGTAATGAATACTACATTCAAATCAATAATCGAACGTGTTGAGTATAAACTTTGCTCCTTTATTCATAACCATAAACGTCGAATGAATTATCCTGAGAATAAGAGTAATTTATACGAAGAATAACAATAACCGTAAGTGAAAAAAAAAACATAATTACTTATACTGTGAATAAAATTTACTCTACAGTATAGATTTGGCTATTTGCACGTTCCGGGCTTTCTGTAATAACTTTGTTTTCAATTGAATTAATTTGTATTCTTCGAAATAGTTTAGTTTTTGCTTCTTATGTGTATTTCGTAATTTGTAATTTTTTTCACTTAATTTGTAATGCCAGACATAAAGACATGTCGTAGCTTTTTATTCAGGAAACAGTAACTAAGTAATGCCGGGTTCAGACTATGTAACAAAACATGTTAAATAACAAAGTTTTATAACTTGTTAGAGAAATTCAAATAAAAAAGTTACCCAATGTTATACAACAAGATTCTTGCTATATAGCATATTTTATGTTATCCATTAGGTGTCGGTAAAGATCATAGAAAGTTATAAAACTTTGTTTTATAACACGCCGTGGCTTGTACACACATTATTAAACGTTTACTACAACACCAGCGCAGCGGCGTTTGAATTTGGTATTGCCAGAACTCTCGCTTTGCACATACTGATTTTTCTTAATTTTTTTAGGCGATGGAATGGTCGAAAGAAGCTGTTTCACTATAGGTTTGTTCTCACAAGCAGACAGCCCTTCGAAAGCGTTCCTATAAAGATTTCTGTGTTCACACACGTTTTGTGGATAGTCTGCAAAACAGTCTGCGGATCTTTTACAAGTAATATGTCGGGATCATGCGCAGTGTTTTTTTATTATCAAATAACTTTTGACATCTGTCATATTTGTGTTGTGATTGTTTGTTAGAGTTTATTTTCTCGGCTTTTGTTTTTTTAGAAAGGTTTATATTTAACAATGAGTGATTTTGAGACATCTGATGATTCAGAATTCGTAAACAAAATTTGTAGTTAATTGAGGTTATATTCCCTTTCTTGCCACAGATCACCTACCTGCTAGGCTAGCCCATATATTTTCAATTGTCAAATGTTCATACAAACTGTTCCGGATCGATCAGAAGCAGACATGCGTGTTAACATTAGTTTGAAAACTGTCTACTATTTGTCAGAGATTTTCTCTGAGAACAAACCTTATATGTTCCTCGAGCTCTTATCTATGGCCGTACCCAAAATCTTCATTTAGACTTTACTTGTCGCCAACATAAAATCTACCAAACTTACATCCTCTACGTTTGAGGTTATTTAAATAAAACAGCTGCCACTGCTTCCGGCAGTAAAATGTACACTCAATTATTTAGTTTTGTTTTCTTATATAGTCTGGATATCTCATATTTTTTTTTGTCAAAAAATATCAAATGTTTTATTCCCATTGAGAATAGTCATTTAGCTACCTAGGCAGGAAAGTAATTCTTTGCTGGTTAATGTTTGCTGTCAATCGAAGAAAAAAATATATTTCATGTAGTAAAATTGATAGAAAATCATGAATTCCTGTTTGTTGTCCCGAAGAAACATCTTTCAGTCATTTTCATTGTTACTTTCCCCTTATTTTGTTCAAATAACAATAAAAATGCAGTCAAGACGTTTCTTGGACAACAAACCTTCATGCATGATTTTAAACAATTTTACATGCACTCACTATATTGCAATTGAAACTTTATAATTCCATGAATTTTCCAATTCCGTCCCTGTATCACACAAAACGTTTTTTTTCACGTTCTAAGTAAACTGAAAATTCGCTGAACTAACACGATGATAAATAGGAGCTTAAGTGGGTATACGTGAGAGGCAAAGCAGCCATATGGAACTTTTCGTTTTTTTTTACTGCTACACTTTAAAGCATTGTAAGAACCTTCTTAAATCCTATTTAATTACCGATAATTATGTAATTATTCAGTTAGGTATTAATTAAAATGTTAAAGAGCCGCCAGCGTGCCCAGCTCTCGATGGTCTACGATAGAGAAAATATATGAAGAGATAATTTAATTTTGATTTAATCGGTTTTAATTACATTCCGATAAGATGAATAGAAAAAATAATTTACAAAAGGCACTGAATCTTTTTATGGAAAATAAAATCAAAAAAACAGACTTTAAGTGTCTAAATAAAAAACACCAATTTGAATCTATTAAAACAATCATCATTGCTACTATTCTTTGAAAATACTGAACACAAGCCAAATATTTGATCGAATATGATGTATTCGCAGCAGATAAACGATTAGAAAGATCTCGAGAATTGATAGTGTGTGAAAAGTAAAAAATTAGTTTTGTGAGATTGCTAAGAATAGACTTATATAGACATATTTTCTCTACTTCTGGTTATACCAGTAGTTGTTCATAACTTAGTTATTATGGGAAATCCTGTATCATATTTTTTGATTTTAATATTATTTCGGAAAATTATATGGTGAGTCTTATTTACAATTACTCAGAGAAGCTATTGATCCCGAAATAACACGAATAATAGAAAATAATGATTCCATGTCAGAAGCTTTGCTAGCGTTTCAACAAGATGGGCACCTTTTGACGTTTTAGCTGAATACTCAACGCATCGGTGGCCAACAATTCTAGAAACTTTTGGAAAGTCATCATTTCATTTCTGTCATTATGTCACATGTCAGTGAAAAAAGCAATCAGAAGAATAAAGAGATACAACTAACTAGAACTACTACAAAAGTCTAATCGAAAATAAACATGAACGATTAAACGAATATCAACAAAAACAAATAAAACTGACATCTGACATAACTAGTGACAGAATAACATAAATGGAATGGCGACATGCCAAAAGTTTCTAGAATTATTGGCCATCGATGCTTTGATTATTCAGCTAAAACGTCATTTTAAATTTTTAGACTCACTCTTCGGGGGTGTATTCATTGTTTTGATAAAGCAATATAGATGTTCGCAATGATAAAAAACCTGCAAAAAACCACTTTTTGTTGGCCACACTGCAACTGCAACAACTGCAACTTCAAGTGGGTTCTTCTTGCGTGAAATGGAGTCTACCTACAACAGTACCAGCCTTCATATTAGTTCCTGCTGATGCGGAATGAATTGCCTATCATAATCATCACTTTAAATTTGTCTTTTGTTCAGTTTGTAGTATCTCACCGATCGCTATAAAAACTAATGATATGTTAATTGATAACCGATACAACAATATTTTGTTAGTAGAAACGTATAATCTGGATTTCCATCTTGTTCATATATCCTGAAATATCTCTGCACTAGTCGATCGTATTTTAAAATAAACCAATCATATAAAAGTAAACTGCGTGTTCTACTTAGAGATATGGTAATGCCACTTATTACTATCGAAGAATAAGCAATCCTAATTATAAAGGACCCTATACTGTTGGTCCTTAAGGCACTATCTAGAGCTAACATAAACCGAATGAAAATTCTACGTTTCCATAACATTCGGTGAAATGACTTCTTTCATCACGACGATTTTTACGTCGAGTCAATAATCAAGTCATCGTTTCAGTACGACGCCTACGGGTATTCACAAGAAAAAAAAATACCAGAGATAAAATTGATTTGGAAGAATTTCAGGATCACGCTGTCGATATAATAATTTCCCAATTTGTTGAAATTATTCCACGCCATCGTCTTCTGTAGATCCGTTATAATTGCCCGTTGAGCTGATGATTCAAATGGTACTGCCTACCTACAAACGCGTGATGTTCTTATTGATATAATTGTGTTAGCTTTCATAAAATCGTGTTTTAAACTATAGCTATTGTTACTTCTTGTTTGTTTTTGCTTAACACGCAATTTGCTGCCATCAAAGATATCGAGAATAAAATTTTTCAAGGTAAAAGCAACCAGGGAGCTGCAACAAGAACGTATGGGACAGGAATCAAATACAAAATTTGGCAGGGATAATAAGTCTGCGAGGAAAACAATGGGTCTATAGAACAGAAAATGGGAAGAGGACGGAAGGAAATAGGGTGAAGGTTAGGGTTAAAAATAAATAGGGTTTCGCGTACGTCAATTCAAAGAATGATTAAACATTCCCATCTTCAGATATTTAAAAAAGTTTACTATCCAAAACTTACTGCCAACGTAAGAGAAAGACAATAAAAAAGCTCTTATTTATTGCTAAGAAGGTTTCGCTATCGTGAAGATATTATTAACGTTACAAGGCCGATATGTAGTAAACAACGAATGAGGTTGAATATAGCAATCCGAGGCGCAGCCAAGTCGTGTCAGTTTAACAGTTTAAACTGTCAAACTGACACTTTTTGTAATTATGCCACACGTTATGGATGTATAACCTGATTATTTTGAAGTATTTATAGTATTACTACTGATTATATTGAGACCAAAATGTGACCGCCTAACAGCCCGGAATTAAATCCTGTTGATCATTTAATGTTGGAAATTTTTGAGCAAAGTGATTCACAACAATTTAAATTAATGGTATTTCAAGAAAGTTATACTAACAATACTGAATTGTACTTGGATATTTATGATAGTTTTTAACATCAAACTTTGACTTCTCTTTGATATTATCATTATAAGGTGACTCAACTATATTAACAACAATACCTTACACCAGCTTGAAGGAAAAAAATCTCAATTATATCTCTGGTAATTAATTGCCGCGAATCAGCTCCCATGTTGAGATCTGATAAGACAGGACGAGCGAGTGACTGCTTCATTAAATATTTGAAGATGTACGTTACATCATATTACAGTGGCATTTTTATCTCGTTTATCATTGCTACCAACAATAAAACCTTCAAACAAGCTAAGGTGATGACCGATGGGAGATAACAATTAAGTAAAAAAATTATTATTATGGTTTATTAACGATAAAAAGATGATGACGTACAAAACAAAATTTTGTGACGTTGCCAAGCTGTAGTTTAATAAAACTAGAAACGTCAATTTGATTGTCTTCTTTTTTATTGGCCTATCCCTCGTAACGCATGAATCGGAGATGATTATTTACGAATAAAATTCTGTATTATAGATTCAGATTTATTTAATATAAGTATTATTTATGTGGAAAGTGTGGATAATATCCAAGAGACAGTCAATCTTCTACGTTTAAATATGTAACATTAACATATAATCTTTAATATAAATAGTGTTAGGTAAATCAATAGTCGAATGAAGGTTGGCTGCACTGATATGCCATATGTCAATGTGATAGCATCCGGAATAGGAGCTCTATGATATACTATTGAAAGTAGAATGTATGCCAGTTAAATAATAAATAATATAAAAGAAATCCATTTGCTGTCACATAATTTATTGTCCTCGCCTTGCCTTGTTTTCGAAAATAGAGGATTATACTCGATATATCCAGTTTCTTTTCAATTATTTTCAATTTCGGATACCAAATAAGTGATTTTGCCGTAAGCTGCTTCTCCTCCGCACCAAGCTAATTCAAACGCCAAAATGTGATATCATTTATTCCGGTTCATTTTCGTCATATAATCTGGCCATTGAAAATACTTCACATTTATTAAGAACTGATGCACTGGAATTTCTCTTTTCGGGTTGTCCTTTGTAGCATTTTGGCGGTGGTGTTCCAAAATGTTTTAACTACCGCTTTTTTGTAGTCTTATCCGTCACATTTTCGCATATTAAAAGCCCAATCTTGCAATATTAGATTCAATTTCTTGATGGAAGCATCTGGCTCAAATTTATTTCCTTTAGTATCCCAAAAAGTAGAAAATTGTCGACAGATTAATGAAGTCTCTGTATTAGCAGGTACATAGGTATTAACAATTTGACTAATTTCATTGTTCGTATATACTTACAAATCGACTAATTGTTAGTGTTTAACAATTTAATAAGTTGTTGACAAACTATTTATTTTGGCTACTGACACCGGGATAATTCATTAAAAAATGAATAAGCGTAAAAAAACACTAGTGCATTTGTCGCTGTAAAAGTTCCAGGTAACTTTTGCTGCTGTCAAAGTGACAATTGCACTAAGTCGTATAGGATCTTTTATATAGAAATTAAATTGTCGTAAATAAACCATCCTTAAGTGGAAGTGACGGTGGTTTACCTCTGTGTGGAAGGAATTAAAAGGCAGGATAGAACATATCGTTCAGGAGCCATCATTACAGGCAGAAAAGCTGCACTAAAGGCACTCGATTCCATATATATGTCAATTCTCACTAGTATGATTATGGAACTCGAGAACTGATTAGAAGAAAGGGGACCCAACAGATCTTTTAGGTCTTAGTGAAAGTAATCCCAGTGCTTTCTTTCCATATAAACAAATTGTATTTCTTACTATCCCTGTCTAAGATACAGTGTTGCTCATATATAGAACGAATACAATTTTCAACGCTTTTAAGTCCGACTCTGTATGAAATGATTATCATAATCATGAATGATGTTCAGTTGAATGACTTTCTCTAATTTATTATATAATAAGTGTCATGAAACAACATGGATATTTGTTGTGATAACATCGTTACCGTCAATTATGTTCAAGGAACTTAATCCGTTACACTTGAAATACTTTCCAAGACAACCGTAGCAGTCGATATATACAATACGTTCAAAACGGAAAGTTATTTAAGCAAATAAGCGAAACGAATTTTAATAATTGTACCGACGTACTGGAATTCAATGGTTTGTAGTGAATCACTTTGTACTGAATTTATTTCACAAAAATATCGATAGAAGATATTAGTGTTCTGAATGAATTGGCAAAATAGGAGGTATTAAGTGGCCATTAAAGTAACTGGACACGAAACTATTAGATTTCTTTTAACAACGCTAATAAAAAAATGAGAAAGAAATTTTCCTTTGCTGGAGATTATTTTTCCCTGTTTTACAGAAATACTTTTGGTTGTGTCGAAGCCAAACAGTGATTTGATAAGCGTTATGGAAGCCCCCCATTCAGGAAATCGAATACTAGCAGCAAATTAGTTTTAAATTAGTCAAGTACAGTTGGGTGAGGAAGCGCTGACACATTCAATATATCAATAGGCTGCTTAGAGCTACACAAGCAAGATTAAAAGGATTTCTTTCGTTGGTAGGTGAGATATAGATCCCCACTACACATCTTGTAGTGTGGTACTACCGTAACAGATAACCAGGTTGGTAATTACTGTCTGTCAATTGTCAAGTCAGATATATGTCGTAGGTTAAAGATGATTGTATGATATCTATTGTGAAGTTTCAAATAAAAAGTATAAAACACACCTTCATGTATTTTATTGAAAATACAAAACAATACATGGCGCAGTCATATAAAATAAGTTCCTAAGTAAAAATAACAAAGGTCAATAAGTATTTCTGGGACCACGTGAAAAAGCCCGCCATTACCATGTCCGGCTTTAATTTGCCGAAACCATTAAAATATAAACGAAAACTGGAAATGTTTCATTAAATATTTACCTAAGAGCTTCTGGTCAAATGACAAAAAGTGATGATACGAAAATAGCAATTCTTCTCAACTGCATAGGAGATGATGGTTTAAAAACATATAATAATTTTAAACTTGAAGAAGAAACATTCGAAGCAGTATTGATCAAGTTCCAGGAAGTGTGTAATGCCAAAAAAAAAACATTTTATACTGTAGGCATATGTTTTATGAACGTTCACAAAAAGTAAATGAACCCTTTGAGTCGTTTTTAATAGATGCTCAGACTTTAGTGAGAGACTGTGAATTTACTGATGTAAATGAGATTCTACGAGACAGACATATTTTTGGATCAGCTGATAATGAAACATTTTAAAAGTAAAAATAAGGGAGATGTAGTGTGGTACTACTGTTACAGAAAACCAGGTTGGTAATGACTGTCTGTCAATTGTCAAGTCAGACATATGTCGTAATAACTATTGTGGAGTTTCAAATAAATAGTATAAAACACACCTTCATGTATTTTATCGAAAATACAAAACAATAGACATCTGAATAAATAGTATATTGTATACCTAGGCGGTAAAGTGGCATTTTTAAGGCCGAAAGAAGATATGGACAGGCGAGGCACAGCCGATCCTGGCCACTTCTTGAGGCCTGAAAAAGCACTTTACTGCCGGGGTTTACACATAATTTTTTATCCTACACAATAATTATTGGTAATATTCTTTCTATAAAAATTTTATTTTATAATATGAAATTCATTACGGTTTTTTTTTTATTTTCTCTCCTAGGCATAGAAAGGGTTATTTTCTCGCCTCCGTAAAGCTGGTAAAATTCAACTTTCTCATAGCGTGGCATCAACAATCTTAAGAAAGGTAAAACTAACATTTGCGATTATATATTATGGCGCTATTGGATCAAGAATAAACGATGTCACATTCTACGCTTCGAATTGCTTCCTCCTCTGCCGCATCTTCTAGTTCTGGCTTTTTTTAGATATCTGAGAGATGCTCCAGGGAAAGAAACTTGGTTCTAATGAAAGTGATTGCATAGGCTAAAGCCTCTTTTTAGATAAAAGACAAATTGTTCTAAAAAAAAGGTATCCAAAAATTGGAGTATCGAAATGAACGAATTATCATCGTTAAATATGTTGAATACATTTATTGCGTGTTTTGAGTGTTGTAATTTACCCACAATGCGTTTTGTTCAAATTAAATCTTCAGTCTAACGGTCAACCGAGCTCAAAGTCGCTCAAAAACTCTCAATTCCACTAAAAAGCACACGGCATGACTTTATAACTCAGAAAACCACTGAAATATACCTTAAAACAAAAATTAGCGTTCGATTGGACCATTTTCCATCCTTTTTCACTCAAATACAGACAAAAACACCTAAGAACACCGAATACAGTCTAAAACGATCGAAAACACACAATGCGACGTTATTTCATCATATAACGCACAATTTCACGTCCATAACACTCCAAAACAGTCAACGGTGCTCGAAATCACTCAGAAAGCCACTGAAAAGCGCATAAGATGACTTAATGATTCTCAAAACCCAGTCAAATATTCCTGAAAACTAGAATTAGCTTGCAATTTGTCCATTTCTCATCACTTTCCTCTCAGACCGTTGTTATATTTTTAACGCGTTTGGGACAAAAAAATCGGGCAGTGGGCGATTTCGGGTAGTGCGAATAATAAGAAAATTGCAATTGCTTTGAAATAACATCGAAATTTATAATTAAAATATATAGTAGCTTATAGTGTTCCACCTTAAAACCAAAAATAATAAAAAAATGCTTTGTTTGGTCACTATCTAAAGAGTAAGCGCGTATTTAACGATTCACGCTTATTTTGAAGAAGTTTATGTACTTCTTCCGTTGTATTCATTTTTCATCGTCCTTCATGCTTCGAAGATACTTCGTTCATAATTTTATCGGAACGTTCTCGCTTCGAAACGTTTAATTAGTGTGTGTTATACATCAAAACGCCACTTAGGTTAAAAACTAAAAGGGGATTTAAAAAAATTAATTGTAATCATTATTACGAGCACGCGAGTTTGTTATTTTTTGTACGGTAGGCTTGATGATTAGTTTATTAAATTATTAATATACATGTAGAGAACATTTGGTTTTGGTTTGGAAAGAAAATTTGTTTGAAGTTTATTTTTTTGTATAGAAAAATAAATTTTGTTGATGCTATTCAAAAGTTTTTATAAAATTGGAGTAAGTTCAGTGTGAACTGGATTTTAGTGCCATCTACTGATACTAATTGTGAATCTAAACAATCAAAAAAGGTCCAGTTGCTTAGAAGGAGTTGCGTTACATACACCCCTCACCTTACTGTGAGTGCCAGAACACACTGGAATGAAAGGGACTAAAATAGCAGATAAACTAGCGAAGGGAAGGGCAAAACACCATTTTGGGATCTAGTAGGGCTAAGAAAATCAAAAGATACTACTGGGAAGCTACAGCCAGGTGAGAACGAATGAATGCATAAGCCACAGTAAAACAGTACTAAGAGTTTTGACAGGTATCCTCACAGGACATTGCCGCCTGAATGGGCACCTCAACAAGTTTAAACTAGTGGAGATCGAAGATGTAGATTTTGTGGAATGTAACAAGAAACTTCCATTCGCATACTTGCATCATTAAATGTTCATACTATTTCAACTGGTTCACAAAATAAATAACTATTTCGGAAAATGTTTTAAATTTAACAAAACCGCGTCTCTTTTTGGAATATTTTATATGTAACAAAGTCATATTACATATTTTTCAAAATATTAAAAAAATTAGAACGATGACAAATTATCTTTTTCCCACAGATACAGAAAATAAAAAATAATGGTACACTCCTTCGAAATATTTAAAAAATATTCAAAAGGAATAATCGCACTTTAAAAATTCTTCAACGCAACAATAAACAGGTGATTTTTTTGAAAAATATTTAGAACAGGTTTTAGACAGATAATTTTTTTCAAAAAACTATATAAATGTTCTCTTTTGAAAATATTTTCAATACAATGGAAAGAAGATTTTTTCTCCCAAAATATTTAAAATTTTGTTTTTTGATATTTTTATGAAATAAAAAGGATTATCTCTTCTGAATTTTATCGTAAGAATAAAAAGCAGATCTATTTCTATCTGCTTCCAAAGAGCAAAGAGGGGGACTGAAATACCCTTTTGGGGACCAGAAACCTTTTGCGGTATCAGCCCCAATGTAATATTGGAAGAACTAAGCAAAGCCGAAGAAAAGAGAAGATCTGACCATTGGAAAGATCTAGTAGGGCTTGGACAATCAAATATTCTGATGGGTGACTACAGCCCGTTGAGATCAAATGAATGCATAAGTCTGCAGATATCCTACAACTCCTCAGGGAAATAGGACTAAAAGAGTTACTTCTATTTAGTTCCTGAGGAGGCAAAATAGATCTTTTAGGTCTCAGTGAATATGTCACCCCATCATACATACATACATCCGCTTCCAAAAACATTTCAATTGGATTGAAGCATGGTTAGTTTTTTTATGTTTAAAATAGACCAAAAATAAATGACTCCATTTCGAAAAGACTTTAAACAGAAAATAAACATAAATAGTTAAATGAAATCAATAAATTACAAATTCAACAACATAAATATAGCATATATTATTAAATGTATGATAAATATCTCTCATTAGAATTATTTTGAAAATATTAAAGAAAAAATTAAAATATATGTCAAGAAAAAAGTCTTTATCTCAAAATAATTTCAATACAACTGAAGTGGAAACTTATAGAATTTCATTTTCCAAAAAAATTTAAGAGGGAGAAAAAAGTAGTATCTTTCTTTTTTAAGAATTATAGATACCTTATAAATAAATAACCTAAGTTTTAAAATAATAAGAAATTAGAAACATATTATTGAAATTTTAATTAAAACAGAACCAGTTCATCTTCCAATAATATTTTGAATCTCAGGTGTATGCGAGGGGTGAATGGTGTCATCGTAATCTTTCGAAATTAAAGAACGGATCTTGTATAACTGTCATAGCTCGGCGCTATGAAAAGCCACACAGATTGCAACTAACTTCAGGTCACGTTCTTCAATAAAACAATAACTAAGCTCGTTCGACTATTACCAGATTGTATAATATTATGAATTCTAGGGCAATGGCATCGGAATTATAGAAATAATGATATACTGAAAGATAAATATTTGTCTTCCTCTAATTATTCCTCGATTTTTTCAGATATACAGTATCTAACAAACAAAGGCGTGGATATGATGAAGAAGATAGAATGGATTTTATAGGCACATTTTTAATGCCTTGTCCCTTTTTCAGGAATCTCCAGTATTTTTTAAAATAAAATACATTATAATATGCTGCTTGTTGATAATTTAACTTTCTATAACTAAATTTTCAAAATGTGAACAATCGAATCATTACTCTTCTTAATATAAGGTTACATAAAAATACCAACCCACGTACGATACGTGGAAAAAAATCACTACCTATATCAAATAATAATGGTCTATTAATTCTTATTTCGATTGAATCTTAATTAATAACAGGAAATAAACAAAAAACGCCAGCGGCATCGGTAGTTATACGCCAATCAGAGTCGGTTCTTCGGACTCTGGTTGCGTGAAGGCAGGTCTCGAGTTACGGCATCGTAATCGGGTGCGTAAATCGCGCACAAGCTGTCGAGAGTCGCGCCTTTAGAATGGACCCACATTGTGTATGCATCGCAAACGGCAAAAGCGCGCAATTTAACAGCAGAGATCTAACCATTGAAATGCCATTTTAAATTGGACTGATTGTGCGATATGAAATAAGCGCGACACTGTTTGTGTGTGTGTACTCTTATAGTGTACGTTCCTCATTCCTTCTTACTTTATTGTGTGATGTTTTATTCGAATCGTTTCCTTGTATATTGAGAAAAAGTGACGAAAACAATCTGTGAGCAGATGCAACAAAGTTTTGAAAACTATTTTTCAAAAACAGTGACCGTTCAAATAAGAAGAAACAACTACTTCCTATGCTATAGGCCACGACGGACAATGAATTATACTTCTTAGTCGTTATGATCTACAAGATTTATCCAACTATTCTGGTTTGCAATTAGAAGGGACAACATAACTTGCAGAAAACTTCAAGAGCCTAATCCCGGACTGAATAAGACACTAAAATCACAATCAATACATATCTTTCAGTAGCGGAAATGTTAAAGTTGTGACAATAGTAAATAGTAAACCAAACCAACGCAAACCAAAATTCGGAAAATTTTACAACAAGCTCATGGGCCTGAAAGTATTATTACATATTCCTGTAAAATTGCCGTATTTAGTAATACTATTGGATGTCAAAGAATAGATTTGACATATGTGATGAGCTGGCCAGGAAAGAAGCTGCCATTACTTTGTAGCGATGAACTAATCTGCGGGATAGTTCTTTATGCCTCGAGGAAGGAATAAAAAGGCAGAGAAACCTCAATCGAAAATCAAAGCAAAAGCAAAAAACATCTAAGAATCCTTAGTGGTTTTCTCACATGGCATTGTAAACTTAATAAACACCAGTGCAAACAGGAAGTTGAAGAAAAGCATCCCTTGTACTGACAGAATGCAACCCTCTCTTACTAAACACTTCATCTGGAAAAACCGGGAGAAATCCCCTCTCCCCTTTGAAACTTCAGCAAATCCTGCACTCAGTAGAAAGACTAGCCGAAGTGCTACAACCCCCTTCTTAATCCATTTATTAGTTAGCTAAAATTGACCATACTTTCTATATCCGTAGTTGATTGTTTTTTTTTAAATATGGCGACAGAAGTTTAAATGAAACTTCGGTAAACTAATTTACTGAAAAAAGGCAAAAAAACGTGTATTCTGCATGGAGATACTACAGATAGAGGCAATAAGCCATCAGCTGCTGTGTAAGTGGAAATGTCCGACGGAACTCCGGTTATAGAGAAAGAGGAGGACGATCAGAGGTTTTTCTGTCTTTGTATGTGTCTACAGTATACACGCCATTAAAGAAAGAAAGCATGACTCTCTGACTTTCTATCTCTCTTACATGCTGACGGGTTTCGAGCTGGCTTTTGTTGCCTCTATCTGTAGTATCTCTATGGTATTCTGTGTCGTGGTTGCGTAGTCGTAAATGCCTGTTCAATTTTCGTATTCACTTTTATTTTGTGATTTTGTGTGACATTGTCCTATTTAACAGTGTTCACATCATATTTTATTTCTGGGCTAACAATATAAAATACCATGAAAAAAATAAAGCTGGATTGTATCATTTTATACATATATACAAAAATATAAATTTTGAGGTTGAGAATTAGTGTGGTAATAGTTCTAGTAATAGTAGAATAGTTATTTGTTTTACTAGGCATTAAATCTGCTTTTCTGCCGTGTGAAACATATAATTTTTTCTTCAGATTTTTTCCAATTCCACGGAAAATCGACTTTTTCATATTTAAATTGCGTTTCATTATCAATATCCAGCATCATTTTGAGTTTTCTTAATGTCATTGTCAATTTTAATAACCAGTTTGATTTAAATTATTACTTGGAAGGTTGCCTAGTAACGAACTTTTCCTGCCTAGGCAGTAAAAGTGGGCTTTTTCTGCCTAGGCATTAAAAGTACAACTTCTAAGCCTGCCAAGTGTCATTAAAAGGCCGCTTTTAATGTCATTTGGAGAAAAAAATTATTATTAATTTTTTGAAAGCGAAAATTCGTAAATTTGAAAGTGATAGGTCAATATGACTTTTTCGAATCGCTCTGAATATTGCTTTATAATCTTAATAAATATTATATTGTAGTTATGGAATTTTCAAAAAGTTTATACTATTCCAAGCTTAAATCCATAGAAGAATCTTTGATGTAAGAAGGTGAAAATCAATCTAATTTGCAATAGTATCCAGATGAAGGTCTACAAAAAGAAAAGTTATTATAATTTTTGTAAGATGTTATTGATCTAATAAAACTTTTTGTAGCAGAATCTGCGGTTCAAAAAGACACCCAAGAAACAGATGATAATGGTAATGAAACAACTTTAGATGACTCAAATGGCAGCATTTCTTTTTAGTAATATTGTATAAACAGACTGTTTGGAGTGTGCGGAAACATTTTCACATGGTTAAAGTGTTATTATTGTTCTTTGTTCATGTACGTGTGCAGCGGTAATGATATTAATAAAGTTAAGCCCTAAATTAAATAAAATGTATCGTAAGAAGGGGTTTTATTTAAACAACACCCAGAAAAAATGCGATATTCAATGTTCGTGAACATACTGAGAAAGCAATAAATCTGGCTACACTGCAAAAATCAAATACGACTCTAAAAACGTATAATTCAAATTCTAACTACCTTAAAAATTATATGTTACCTTTTCTTATAGATTCGTTTATAATCTAATAGTCAATCGAATAAAATTGTTGATTTATGTTTATTTAATATCCTCGTATATATTAAAAGTGACCACAGTTATGGGAAATCTAGCAAAACCTCAACAAACCATCATAATTATTATATTATATCGTCATTCGTTCTAGGTGGTTATCGAATTAAACTTCGCTATCACTCGACTGCCTCGATCCGAATAAGGCTTAAACATAATAATCGAAATTATCTTATTTTTCTTTCTTAGACATTTGTCTTTGAAGATTTCAACTGAGGACTCCACACGATATAACCGACATTACTTTTTATTGCACGACAGTAACCAGAGACGTACTTAAAAAAAACTTTTTATCCATTTAAAAACATTGTGGACTCAAATTAAATTGATAAATGCATCTCCCCTCCCCGCCGATTTCTCTTTCTATGCCATATCTATTAAAGTTACGTATTTTATAATGCCGTCATCCAAACCCTTGGGCACTTGCAGCTGGACAGTCCTGATTTAATCCATAATGTACAATTTTCGTTGTACACTCAGTATATTGTTTTGTTTTTGCAACTTTCACTACAGTTACGTCACAAACCTGAAGATGAAGTTAGCTACTTTCTGATTATACGTTTTATGAACTAATAACCAGTTACAAAAAGACCATATGATTTTGAAGATTTTAGAACTGTCAAAGTCTACAATGTATATGAGTGTTTTGTTTGTTTTTGTGTACAGTTTATACGAGTTTGATGTTTCAATATTATAAAAAATTAAAAGCATTATGTTAATATTTTTTAGTTAAGTTTAGTTAGTTTTTCTACACTTAGTTACCATTACTGTGAGGATTATTTTGGCGCAAGTAATTATATATCTGTGTGTATTTGCCTGTACGAACCAAGTCATACTATCAATTTACGAAAAATATCTAACACTAACAAAAATAAAAAGAATATGAATCGGAACTAAATTTAAACATTCATAGCAATAGCAAGCATAGCAAGCATAACCTATACTTCATCAGGATTTTGAAAAAAAGATTGAAGAAGAAGACGACAGAATTGTGGTCCTATGTCATCCCTTATATAGCTAACTTCTCTTTAAGGGTATGTACGCCTCAGCATAAATGGCGTACTGTTTAAATCATCCAAAAGCAGAATTTTCAAATCGACATAAAATCCTTGTGAGAATAAAAAAATTCAAAATAATTATGATTTTGTCCACTATTAACTATCAATATTAAGAAAACATCATATTCTTGTCAAGTTAAACACCTCAATAAACTTGAAAAAAAAAAACATTTTATTTTCAGTTTATGATAGTTCCAAAAATCATTTTATTAAAAAAATAAGACAGTAAAAAAGTTCAGGAAAAACATAAAATTAGTTCTTGTTTTCCAGCACAACCCAGCCTTCCCTGACAATCCTTCGAATAAAGTCAACAATTTAAACTGATCATTTCCAGTCATATTTTACGTATTTAAATTTTCTATAAACCATCTTTGTTTAGGGTCATTTTGATCACAAACACTCAATACAACTTTACCATCATCAACACGAAGACACTCTTCACCTGGAATGTTAACAATCAATCCCGAATCCCGATTGAAATACCATTGTTGAATACCATCGCAAGGATACAATGCGACATTCTCGTCAAATTCCGGGTTGTAGCCAATACAACCTTCGTCCTTCCTAATTTCCTTTTTCTTCGTATAATACCAAAATTGACTTCCTCCCAAACTAGTTCTATAACATTTTTTTACGGACACCAACGTGTATAAGCCCCCCCAACTGTCTAAACAGTACTTTTTATCGATAGTACCTATTATACCGTATCCTAATATATTGCTTGGTATGAATTTTTCAGGATAAACGTTTTCCAAGTACCATTTAAAAGATTTACATTTTAAAGATTCTCTAAGCTCTTTTCTATCACTTAAGTCAACGTCAAATTCAATTTTACTTCCGATTCTTTGATAATAAAAATCTTTATAATCATCCAACCAAACCTCTACTACACGTTGTAAATTTTTCGATGTAACTAACGAGGAAATTTCGTACGGGAAACTTTGTCTAAATAAATGTCCAACTCGCGAACAAGGAACTATTTCCAAAGTACCACCGCACATCCAAATTTTGAAAGAAAGTTCCAAATTTTCCCCGCCCCATATTTCAAAACCGTCATCGTATCTTCCTATTTCTTCGAAAAAAGCTTTACTTATGGTGAAGATTCCGCCGGCCATGGTGGGAGTAAACACCGAGTCAGCTTCATCGAACCTTTTTTCAATATCTCTTTGCGGAATTTGATGCCAGGTGAAAATTAAGTTCCAGTCGAATCCTCCTACGTATACCTCCTTAGCTGGGATGTATTCAAAAGTCTCAGCATCAATTATATCTATAACAGGACAAGCTACATTGGTATAGTTAAGACGGATTCTTTCTAATAAAGGTTCTATCCAACCAAGAGTCACTTCTACGTGTGAATCTAAAAAAGTTAATATTTTACCTTCCGCAAAATCACTTCCTACTAATCTGGATCTAATCAAACCTTCTCGTCTTTTATTCCGGATTATTTTAATTTTAGGCTCACTTTCAAAGTAACTTTCTAATTGTTTCAAATGTGGCATGTCGGAAAAATCGTCCACGAGGATGATTTCTTTTAAAAGTCGCGGTGCAGTTCGGTCTAAAACTGAATAAATTGTCCTAAGTAGCACTGACCAAGCTTCGTTGTAGAACGTTATTATGACCGAAGTGCTGGTAAGATTCACATCGTATCTGAAGGGTAAGGTGCACCATTCTATTCTGTAATCCGGTAAAGATCTATGTAGGCTGATCGAATCACTTATGTATTCGTTGAATTTGTAATCTGACCACCCTTTTTTGATTTTGGATGAAACTTCTGGCGATAGATCAGTCAGGATTGTCACCGGCTTGCCCATTTCACCCATTCCTGATCTTCTAACTACTTTAAAGTTGTTGTCGATAAGCTCGTTTTTGTTGGTGATTATAAAGTAACCCCATATCCAAACTGTTATTATAAATGCGCTAAATAGAAATAAAGATTGTTTTTTTACGAACACTGTCATCATTTTCAATTTAAAATAATACTAAACGACAAGTTGTTGTGTTGCATGTTGATAAATTGTTATCTTAATTTAATTCAGGTAGATTAAACTTAATTTTTGAGTAGGTGATTTCATATCAGTTTATATTTTTTATTTAAAGAGACAGTGGCATCAAATCAATTATTTTATACAGAGTGTCCAGAAACCGTTCTGCTAAACCTAGCTGGTATAGGTTACTCTGGACCTGGAAGGGACAGTGGGTAAATTTGGTTAAATTTTTTTGTGTATCAGTTTCTTGACCAATTTTACATTAAATTAAAAAACTATAAGGTATTTTCAAAAAAAAAACGTGTTTGAATTTATTATGCATTATGCACCGTTTTAGAGGAAAAGGAATCGGTTACAAACATACATAACTTTGCTTATTATATAACAAATTAAAAAAAAAACTTGAGGACACGGCGAGATTCGAACTTATCCTGTTTACTAGACGACGCTTTAACCAACAAAGCCACGTCGCCAGTGTATTTACTCTAGTAAAAAGTTTCAAGCAAAAACTATATATACTGAATTTTTGTATACAGTAAGTTCAAGATTTAACCTAACCTATATTTTATTACTATATTGTATTGTCGTCAGTCCTTGAAGAGTGTACAAAATTTCGAATTAATCTGTTTGTTTAAAATGGGTCAAAATCGAGTCCAAAGAAGTCGGTTACAAACAAACATACGTACATACAAGTGAAACAAATATAAGCTTGTTAAAAAGGCATCGAAAAATTAGAAGAGCGTTGGAATGAATGGATCAACACTTGAAGAAAAGTATGTAGATGAATAATGTCTCATTATTACCTTCAAATATTTGAAAAATAATTAAGATATCTTACAATTTCATAATAAACAACATCTTTTTTATTTTGTCCGTAGATATAATTTGCAAACTTCGCAAATAGTAATCTGCGCTGAAGAATTTGTCCGGTTGTGTAATAAATCGGACTTTTATTGTCGAGTCGACTCGTATATGTTAAGTCGGTAGTTTTATCATTGGAAATTACGGAACACGGCATTATCATCGGCAATTTACCCGTACTCGTAATTGATATCGTTATGCTCACTTAACCTAGAGATTAATTTGTTTTATCTAATTTGTCACAGGCATTCGATACAAGAGAGACAAATAAGTTTTCAGCATCCGCTTTGGACTAGCGGGAGCGATCAATCTCGGCAAATAGAAAAAAAGAAGAAGCTGCATCACCGCAGGTTCTACTAACTACTCCCTTTTGTAAAGTCGATAACGTACAGACAAAACTGCAGCTACGTATAACACAAACACAAGGAAATGAATACAACTTTGTAACGACAAAATGGTTTCCTTTAAATTAAAACAGAATAATTTCGAATGATTGCACGCATACTCTTTATCCGGAATAAATGTTATTTTTGACAAAAAGGAATTTTAACAGCGGAACTGCTAACACTGTGCGGAAATCACCTGAGAATCATAACAGGTTTCATGACTGGTCATGCACCAGTAAAGGAACACCTGTACAAATCAAAACTATACAACGGAGACCTTATATACAGATTATGCGGTAGGGAAACGGAGACAGTGAAACATATACTGTTTACAAGCAGTTATTACTTGGCCAACCGCAAGGAAACGCTGAGCTATAAGCAAACACCCAGCTAAGAACTTGTACAAACTGGTGCAGGGGACAAAGGTGCTGGAGTGGGTGCTACGAGAAAGTGGGAGCAAAAATACAACAGTGTGTCGGGGAAAAAATGCTGCCTATATTGAAAATAATGTTTTTTAGAAAATATTGTTTTGAAAATATTTTTTTTTTGCTTTTCGACAGAAGCTATTTTTTACTACTACTATCAGAACTATTTGCAAGTACCTTGTATAATAAATAAATCGATAAAAGTGTATCGAAAAGCAAAGGCAAACGAACTCATATTTTTAACGTTTTTCAACTTTCGCATATAAAACATACGACTGACCGATCCTCACGTAAGTAAGTACATGTAATAAACAACAGAAAGTTCACCCAATGCGGTTTCCGCGATACAGATATAACATCACTCTCTCATATATGTTATTATTTTAATGTTGCCTACGTTCTCTCAATCTTCACCGATACTGAAAGCTAATGCTCATGCAATACACTTTTCGAATCACCTAGTACATCTTTTACTTTTCTTACCTAGAAGGTGAAATTGCCATATCATTATTCATTTGATGTGTTTACGTATTTTCCACTAGATTTGGTACATAATATACACAGTAATGATAAATATAAGGTTTTATATGTGTAAATTGAACGTTGCATTCGATCTAAAAGTCGAACACATCATTGTTGAATTTCTTTTTTATTTATTCTAGCTTACCTGCAAGCGAATTCGTTTTCACCAAGACACAATTCCAGACATTCTTGACGCGATTCAACCGTGTGTTGACTACTGACATATCCAATCAATCTATGGTTTTGCACTCGATCTATGCACCAAGCTCTTTCGCAGGGCTTCACTCCAAGGCAACTTTTCTGAGCGTAGATAGTAAATACCGGAAATTGGGATCGGGTTAGAGCACCTGAAACAATAAATTTTATTTTTCATAAATATAATACATTCATAAGTATTCACAATAAACAACCAAATAAGGTGATTAACCAACAAAAACTTCAGTAAAAAACATACTAAAACAATTACGTAGGAAGTCGCTTAATTGCATAGTCAAAGTACACATAGAACCTTACAAATAATACAAAAAAATTCAAAATTCAAAATTGGGTATTAAAAGGGTTGTGTTTAACATGAAAAAACTTTACGATGCTAGGCATGCGATTTTCCGGAAAATCATCGAGTGAATATTTTGGTTTTTGTTTTTTCTCTCTAGTTGTTTAAATATTAAATATACAAAAAAACTTCCAAATCAATTTGTAGCTGATGCATTTATCTACAGATTTTGTCTGGAAAGTTTTTCTGTAAATTGAAAAGTTTACGAGATAAAATCAATTTCAGTGGTAGTCAATTCGTGGTTACGCGCGAACGGCCCGTGAACCAAATTTATTAACCGCTCGACTTAAAAGTTAATAATTTTGGGATTATAACATTCTGAAAAAATAAATAAACTCATGTAAAATGTTAAGAAAGATCTCAACTTTTATATAGATTTACTTTCAAATTTAAAAAAGGAGATTTTCTGACTCTAATATCAGTTTATTATAATGCCTATTTAATTAATACTTATCCCAGCGAAAACTCCTTTTGGATTTAGCATTGCAAATGAGCATGAAGCATTATTATTATAAAAGCAAAGCCATCAATATTTAGAATTTTAAACGAATGCTTCTTAAAAATCTGTTTTTTTTGCATGCTTAATTTTACTTGTTTTTTTTAGATTTCATTCAATTATATCCACTAAACACTTTGAAGCGTCTACTCTACTCTACTACTATACAGTTTTTCTATAAATATCAAATTTTTTAAATAATAGACAATTATTTACAATAAATACTTAAATCAGAAGTCTTTCAGCAAACCTTCTATAACTTTTTATACCGTTTATGATATCTGAAAATTTGTACTTTATAATGAACCTATTTAGAAGTTATCGCGATACAAAAGAACACACCTATGGCTCAGGTAAGAAAGAGAAGGGGGCACAAATAAAGATGAAAAAGCAGGTGAGAGAGTGGCTTAAAAAAATAATAATAATAACAACAACAATAATAATAATAAAATATTAACAACAAATTTATTTAACAAATTACATTGAAAATAGAGGCTGTTATTACAACAATAATGAAAATAAAGTGGGGTCAAAAAATGAAGGTTCACGTATAAAATCGTATGTATCTTTGTGAAAAACGCAGATACAAAAAAAAATTCAAATAAAGTTTGAAGAATAAAACATAATCTTTGAAGTATGCTTTGTTATATAATTTAATTTTTTAATGTATTAATGTTAATTAGAGGAATTTGGTAAAAAAAAGACTTTTAGTAGAGGTTTACGTGGAAAATCGATGAATTTTAAGAACAAATTTATTTATTTTAGAACACATTTCATATGAAATTTTTTTTCCAAATGTCATTGTTTATTTACTATCGTAAAATTAAAAACATGAAAATTGATGGTGTTCAAAAACGCTACTAGGGAAATTTCGTATATTTTAAAAACTAATGCAGACACAAAAAATATGTTCAAACACGTTTTATAGATAAATGTATTAGCTACAATTTTTGATTTGAACATTTCATTGTGTTTTCATTATTTAAACAATTAGAGGGAAAAAACAAAAACAGAAATTTTCACTCGACGATTTTCCGGAAAATCGCATGCCTAACATCGTAAAGTTTTTCTCATGTTAATCTCAACCATTTTAAATACTCAATTTTGAATTTTCAAGTTTTTTGTATTTTTTGCGGCATTTTACGGATATTTTGTGTACTTTGACTAGGCTATAATGAAAACACATGTGACAAAAAAGGCGAAGCACTACTAATCTTTAGTGAACAACGACATCTTGCGTTTGAACCACCTCCAAAAAATGGAGAGACAATAGGTATTAGATCTTATGAGGCAAATAATGTTTTGACCACGAGGAATATATGATGGGACTCAACCATTTGAATTGGTCTCCTGACGGTACCAGGGATGGGTGAATTCAAAGATAGGAATTGGGTACAAAAAGTCAATGGGCTGCAGCGATTAATAAGGACGAGAAAACGATTCGCCACTGATGCTGATAAGTCTTATCTCATTTATACTCAAGAAACAAGAAACATTGTTGGACGGACACGGTGTTGCTAAACCCACTCCTTCACAAGGACCTACATGCCTATACAACACATCTGTAGACTCGATTTTAAAGGCATCGAGGTGAAAAGGCATCTGAGACGTATGAGACTTGCTGCAGGGAGATAGACTGTATGCTTAAAGGGATGATAATCCACACCTCTTTAGTGGGAGCACAATTTGCAGCAAAAGTCACCAGGAGCTGTCCGCAAGGAGGTGTATTGTCCCTATTGTTATGGAACCTGGACATAAAACACTTTGGTATGCGGACGACATAGTCATTATGGTCTAAGAAAAATATGATACCACGCTCGGAGGGAGAATACAAATGGTCAGTACATGGATAAAAGCAGAAAATTGGAATATTAGTCGCTCCAAACGAAAATAGAGAACTTAGGACTCACATCTAGTGTTGGGGAGAAATTAACAAATTAAGGGTCTCACTAGAAACAAACACTTCCGAATTGTATGCGGAAATTTATGTTGAAGGGGGTCTTATTAACCCAAAAGTGAGAATCTTCTCAAAACACAATAGGTATATCTCTGGTGTGACAAGACACTGTGGCTTCTGAGGCAATGGAAAAGTTGATAGCGAGGGAGGGAGGTTTGATCAACTTTATTTATTGGTCTGAAGCCCGCCCTCGGGGTCAAACCAAAAAACAAACAAAAAGAGAGGTGGGATGAAGCCCCTCTTATACACCACGGAAAACGTTCATTGAAGAACCGTCACGTACAGTGCTGAAGAAAATGAGTAGGAATCAAATCAGAACAATAGCAGGTCTTTTCATTGGTCACAGTGAAATAAGGGTGCATTTACAAAAAGTGGGGCTTTACAACGAAGAACTTTCTTAACAAAAATTTCGTAAATAGGCAAAGAAAGGCCAGTGCCAGGCATCAGACCGCAAAAGAGAGTCTAGGCCAGCTCCTCAATCAACGGTTACCGTTGAAGAACCTGCAAAGACTGGAATAGGGAACTGGAATAATGGAATGGGTGTTGTGAAGCTAAACCTTGAAGACATGGAAAGTCCAAGAGGCAAGAAAAACAGTAGTGAAGGATGGAATTGACATTCGATAGATGTATGTATTCCTTTTGGTTTGAAAATCAACCAAGTACTGTTTTTTGTAATAAGATTAAAAAAGCGCAAATTCAATGTTACCGTTCACCTTTCAATTTTTCCGTGTCCAATTCCCGTTTTATCTTATTATATATGTTTAATGGCAGAAATGTTTTTTGGTTTAAATGCTTTATTAAATAAAATAGCTCCAAGCGTTTATTTATTATTAGTATTATTTTTTGTCATGCTCGAATATCAGTAAAACTTTAGGAACAATCACTTATATTACTTCCTTGCCCCAAATATAGTAAATAAAAACCACTAAAATGTATTAAGTTGTTCAATAACCTGATTGAATTCGAAGAATGCCACAAACAGTATTTCATACGTGCCTCGAGATTAACCGCTTCTCGTTGTTACTGGAACTTTTTCAATTATTAAGAGAAAAAAAATAGCCTTCATATTGTGTTTTTTTTTCAATATTCTTTGTTTGGTGGATAAAATGTTTATTAGATCAACCACAGTATTTTAATAACTAATTATATTTTTTCAAGACTTTTCTTGGATCTTCCACTTCTATTTTACACGCTCTCCAGATGTATTATTGTATATACAGGGTGATCAACCGAAAAAGGTATTGAAATTCAATCAACATTAGACACCAATAAGTCTGTATCGATATCTTCAACGATTCAACTAATATTTGTTACAAATAGTTCAATAGAACTAAACTCATCACTTATATTAAAAATCTTATCGGGAGAATCAACAACAGAAGCTTCAGGCGTTGCATTGAGACATGATTTTCCATGACAATTTCCGCATACAGCAAAGTAGACTAATCCGATTTGCATCGCATTCTTTCATATTATTAAAAATATTATCTAGTGCAGATGGTAATGGGCTTGTAAAAATTGTTATAGAAGATCTTTCTATAGATAATTATAAATTTATTTTCTGTTTTTAACCACTTTAGTTTAGCTACGAACTATAGAAAATGAACTGTTTTTCACGAAAAACTTTTTTCCCCCAATTTACATAAAAGAGGCTTTTTAATAACACTTCATAGCCTTAAAACGCATGATACAATAAAAGGAAGGTACAATATAGAGCATATGGGAGTGATGTCACGCGGAGCGGCCTCGAATGCTCTCACTGCTGTCCAATTTATAATCTGTATCTGTACCCCAGAAGTTGTTTGGGTTTGGAATACGTTTGTTTGCCATGTAAATTTGCAATACTTATCTAAGGGCCAATTGCACCGACTATTTTAAGTGAAGCTTAAGGTTAAGGGCCACTAAAAGTTAATATTTTTGTTGCACCGTATGTCAAACTCAATTTAAACCTCCCTTAACCTAATCCGTCAATTTCGGAGGCTTACAAGAAAACTTAAATTCTGTTAACCTAAAAGTTGGTTTGTTGTGTTTTAATAAGAAAATGGATATTTTCAACGATGATTTAGATGTGTTAGAAATAATAGAACATGGTTTTCCGAGATGGATATTTGTTCGGTCAAATTATTTTCACACAATGGACAATTTAACTTTTTTTAAGACATTTAGATTTTACAAAGTAACTGTTTTGTTTATTTTAGTTTAATAGAAGATAGTCTGGAGTTTCCTGATGACAGGTAGTAAATCCAAATATATGTCTATTATAGTTATGAAGCTACTTACTTAATACCTTGTCAAACTAAGTTTACAGACCTTGTGTTTAGCACAAAGTATAAAATACCAAGATTATATAGGTACGTTCTTATGAAATGCTTTTAGGAACAACAGCCTTAGTCCAATCAACCAGTTGCTAACTTGTCTGAGATACGAGCTCAGGTTTTTTGATGACTGTTGCACGTTTTGTGCAAATTGATGTAGCTACAGCTTGCAGAACCATAGCAAAAGTATCCAGGGAGCTAGCGACTTTGTATCCAAGATTTATCAAATTGCCAACAACCCAAAGAGAGATCCTGACACACCAAGAAAAAGTTTGAGAGACATTTTGCATATAGTATGAAATAATTCACCATGAAATAAAAAAATCACAATCACACCCACACCAAACAAAAATGTCATAAACAAAAAATGTCAATAATGGCATCACTTAAATTAAATGGCACTAAAGGTACCTTTTCTCTGTGACACTCGATGCTGGTTAGAGCGTCAAATGAGGTCACGCGGTTCAATTTCGACCGGAACACTATCTTAAATTAATGCAACGTCAAATATAAGAGCGTCAAGCTTCAAAATAGTGGAAAAAACAAACGTAATAAAATATATCGCCTGTCAATAGTCTGTTAACTAATAACACTACGTTTGTAATGACATGAATGTCCTTGAATTTGACTACAAATGGTCAAGACCACATATTATAAACAATTTGTATGTTTTAAAAATGAAAGAAATAATTATGTCGTTAAAATGATTAATAATACTATAGAATATTTACCACGCAGCTCATTGCACTTATCAGAACTGTCAAAATACTATATAAGTACCTACCGATATAAGGGTAAATTCTATAAAAAGTGGTTAAAAATTAACGGCACGCCGTTATAATAATTGACGAAATTTCCACTATTAGAAATGTTTTAATGGTTGCATTTTCAAGATCAGGATTCAAATTTTAACAAGTATGGTGCCCAATTAAGAGTTTTCCGTTAATATTTTAAAGCTTACTATGCATACAGAATAGTAAAATGTAGTTAGCAGATTGTCCAATTTTTAACCGTGCGTTAAAATTTAACACTTGCTTACATAATTGCTCCTATAAAAAGCTAAGCAATTTGACGCTGCGTTCATTTGAGGTGAGACTCCGGTCGAAATCGAACCACCTGACTTCATTTGACGCTCTAAGCCAGCGTCAAGCTTCACCATGAAAATTCAACTTAAATATTAACATTTTAAAATGCGTGGTACTTTAGCAGGTTGTAATGCAAACAGTTAATCAAAGATAGTTACTTTTCTCGACTTCAAATTTCTCGTAAAAAACATTACAGACTAGGTGGTATGGGCGCAATTGCTCCAGCAATCATTTCTATGAAATCTTTTTCATAATCATGTCCAGAAAAAAATGCTGTTTACAAGGCTGTATATTGGACCCGAAATTTGTAAATTTGAAGCTCGCTATATGATGTCAACCGGTGCCATAGTGTCCAAAATGTAGCACCACACTTTATGAAGAATTTGTTTTTTTATTCCCCTTATTATCTCAGATATTCTTCAAACGCAGATGTCGCATGTTGAAATTCTTAATGATTGTTTTGGCTAGCTGATCCCAATCCTAGTGAGCATATCTGGGACCAATTGCCTGTCCTCTAGGCCTGGGACCCAATTCTTGAAATAAATCCATATACGGGTTTGGCAAATTCGAATGAAATCGAGTATTTGTATTCTTGAAATCGGTATGCGACTATTGTTACATGAATTTGACATCGAATGGGTCAAGCTAGGCGAGTTTGATTTTCCGTATACGAATTGAATATTCTAAAACCTCTAACCAAACTTCTACAGATGTTTGTTTATTTTTATTATTGTTACTTGCTTTCTTCTGTATACTTTTGAGATTTTGTAGGTAGATATATATACTTGTGAAAAATTTACAAATATTATGTGGAAAAACGGATTTGAGATAAATATCAGTGAGCAGTGAATGAAGACTTTCTTTTGGTAACCAACAACGAACTTAAACTTACTTTGTTACTTGTGGACTAGGAAAGCTTTTGAAGAACAAAGTGACAATCAGTTTATTAAAATTTATCGGCTATCAAAACCTTTGGCCACGGAGTTAATTGATTTGTTAGAACCAAATCCAAGATATCCAACAAGATTGTCCGCCTTAGATATTGAAACAAAGGTAATTTCAATGATACCATTAGTAAATGAGTAAACTAATTTTTTTTTCAGATCCTCACAGCATTAGGTTTTTTTGCTGCAGGATCATATCAAACAGATGTTGGACACAGCGTGATGCATGGGGTTTCCCAATCATCTGTTAGTCGTGCCGTTGATGAAGTTACCAATGCACTTAACAGACCTGAGATTTTAAATTTATATGTAAGACTTCCACGTAATGCTCAAGAATTACAACAAACAAGAGCCCGGTTATTACCAGATTATTTCCAAAAATTATTTTTAATAACCGACTTTCTTTTAGATTTTTTGAAAAATTTAATTTTCCTGGGATAATGGGTTGCATTGATTGCAGCCATGTAGCAATTTTCAAATTTTCAAACACTTTTCTCTGGTCCTTGGTCATCGTTTTCTTAAGTGCACGATTCATGGTTAAACATATAAGTCTGATTGAGTGATTGAGGATAAAATAAAGAAACAAGCAAAAACACGTAAATAAAATTGGGTTAAAATTACGGTTTATATGCTCTTCTTTTTTAACACATCGTACATTTGTTTCGGCACACGTACAAAAAAGAAGAAAATATGCTGAGAAAAATTATCCGTCGGTATATTACCCAAAAAAGAAGATAGAAAAAGAAGAAAAGAGAATTTCTCAAACTGTTTATTGGAATAAAACATCCCTATACGGAAATTTTTCCGCATACCATAAAAGAATTAAGATTGACGTTCTTATTCGAATCTTTTGTTCGAATTTAATTCCTATGCTACTGAAATCCGTACAATTTCAAGAATTGAGTCCCTGACATCCTCCAAGATATTCGAGTGAGAAATCGATTGAAGTTCTATCCTTACTAACCGTATTAATTCGATGCCTTCTCGATTAAGCGAAGATAATTTTACATTTGACTCCAGTTGATACCCTTTGTTTCAGCTGCTGCATCCTACAGGGTGTCTCAAATTTCGGATAAAAAGAATTTTCATATTTATGCACACCGTATATTTTCAAGTTTAAATTTGTTTCCTTTGTGTATTTTATGAGTTTTATATTACTTTGGAAAAATAGTAAATAGTCATATGTGGCGAATATTTAGATGGTCGATTCTAGATACATTCAGCATTTCGATTTCGAAAATTACTGTCCAAAGAGTGAAGAAACATTCGTATATTGCACTCGAGTCACTCGGGGAAATACCGGTTCCATCGTTTTTGATTTGTTTATTTATGTTTCTCGCATTCTATTAATTGGAAAAGAACTACTCTCAACGATATTATTAAAATATTCGTGAAATTATTTTCACCGCTAACAAAACTAAAATATAAATTGTGTTCGAATAATAGATACATATTTATCCAAGTATTCTAGCATAAACAACAGAAACATGGTTGTAACGTTACAACTGTCTAATTTGTTAAACCAACACGTTATAAAATAACATGATACGAAGTGAACATTGCAAGAGGTAAGAGAATATGACAGGAAGTGTATGAAAATATATTTCACACAAACACACACCCACATTTCAGTCATGTCCTCGAAGGTTACATGGAGGAGATTATTAATATTACGTTATTACTGAGATTAACGGAGACATGAGGATAAAAAGGATCTAACTGAAAAAAGTGTCTACCAAAAAAAATAGATACAAATTAGCTTTAAATTCTTTTTGTCAATTATTTTATTACAATATTTTTTAATTCAACGTTTCGGTAGCGTTCCAACTACCATTATCAAGAACGATTATATATATAGTCGATATCCCTGTTACCATTAAGTGGTGTAGGGTATATGTTAATGCCTGTATTGTTAACAATATATTTTAATGTCTGTACACGAATTTTGCTCATGCTTTTTTGTTATTTGCTAGCGCCTTGGCCGCTAACCATGTTATAGTCTATCGTTTCTTCATTATTTCTCCTAATACTCCATCCCAAGTTTGCCTCGGTTTTCCTCTTTTTCTAGCTCTTTGTACCTTGGATTCCCACACCTGCTTGACAGGCCTCTTATCATTCATTCTTTGGAGATGCCCCCACCAGCTAAGTTGTCGTTTTCCAATGAATTCCAGCATTGGTTCTATTTCCAGGTCTCTTATTTTTGTACTTCTCATTTTGTCTCTTTTTGTGACACCCCTGACTCTTCTAAGGTACTTCATTTCTACTGCCTGAATTTGACTCTTTTGCCTCTGTGTGAGCACCCATGATTCACATCCAAATGTAAGGATTTGTCTAAATATGGTTTTATAAACATTCATCTTCGTTTTCTTTGATATTACTGTTTTGTTTATAAATGACCTGTTCAATGCATAGTATAATTTCAAAGTGTTTTGTATCCTATTATTAATTTCAATGTCTTGTTTTCCGTTTTCTTGAATTTCAACTCCTCAATATTTATTCCATCTATTGCAATCTTCATTTCTCTACTGTTTCTACATATGTGCTCCACTTTTGTTTTGTTTTTATTTATGTTCATCCCTTTTTTTTTAAAGTTTTATTCCATGAGTCTAAGTTATTATTGTTATATAAAAAATACTTACTTGGTGCACTGAAGTTACAGATATCAATGGTTTACCAGCTTCTTTTGCTAACTGAAAATATTTGATGACTTTCAAAATAAGATGCTGCTCTTTTTCCGTGTATCTAGGCATATTTTTGTATTATTTAAATAAATAAAATGCTAACAATAAGATTAATATTCACTTTTCATAAATAATAATTGATCGTAAACAACAAAGTACAGACCTGACGAGAACTGTCAGTGGGACATTAGAAAAAGACGTAAGACACATTGCCACTACGAAGGGAACGTCTACATCCTATTTTGAACGATATAAATTCACCCGATTGATAGGTCGCGCTTGCACGTAAACTAAACATCAACCAATCAAATTTTTCTGTCAAAGATTAGGGTTAACGTTTGTAATACGTTTAAACAGTTCATTATTGCGATATTGTGATTAGGATTCATCACAGACCTGCCTTTTTTTCCATTTCTTCCAACGTAATGTGTTAGAAGGAAATTAACAATCAATGACGCACACCAAAAAGGCTATTATATGAACTTTAACATCACTTTTTATAATCTTCCTTTGGTGCTTATTTTTTAACAACCGAAGAGAAAAAGGTGGAAGTTACGTATTTTTAAAATCCACCGATGTAGCTTGCTAAAAACTTAATTGCTTATAATGAGATACGTCTTTTAATAGAAAACTTTGTGCTAGGTCTTCAATTGATTTATGTAGATTCGCATCCGCCATACTTTATGTTAAAATAAGCTTGCAGTTCCTTACATCCTTTTAACATCAATCAGGTCATTTTTTATCATTCATATGCATTAGCTCCGAATGGAAGTAACCATACTATCTTCCGATCTATGATTGGTTGGATACTTTTTTGTTTTCACTCGCTCCTGTTTATGGAGGTGCTAAATGATAAAACTTTTTATTTGTTATAACATATATTTCATAGTTATTAACCATAAAAGACTTTTTTTTTCGATTTCCTTTGAAGATATATTTCTATTCTGCATATCACGGTTATTATTGACCATTAAAAAAATGATTAATCAGAAAGAAATATCATTTATGCTGCAATTCTGTGTAAAAATCTTAGCGATAGTAATGATCTAAATGACTCGTAATATCGGAACGATCCAATTGCAATTCTATATGATTTCTGTAAGTAACGAGATCGTAACTTTTTCGATTTATCGTAAATTACAAGTTTGGTGTATGTAAGCTGTAAATAATATGAGTAATAATAATTTTCATTCACTTTGCAGAAGTAAGTATTTAGTTTGTTTTATATGTTGAATTTTTAAATAATGAGTCCCATCTCCAGTAGAATTTACCAAATTTGTGAGTTCTTTCCATTTAATATCCAAATTATTGGCCCCAATTGAGGGAGTTAACGTAATGCTTCTAAAAAAATAATCACTTTCCATGGAACTTGGATATATATTATACGGTTCCAAACTTGTGTTCCTGGTCCTTTGACGACTTGGATTTTACAAATAAAAAAAGTACATAACATATGTTGTGAACTCTTATTCGAAATTTAAATAAAAACTCTGAAGCTGCTCCGGCCCTGTTCCAAGGTACTGATAGATTCAACGGCGTCGGCGTAACATGCAAGTGTTAACAGAAAAAAGGAGGGGGTACTTGACAACGAGCCTTCGGGGTGAACACAATGTATATCTATAATAAATCTTATGATCATTTAAAATATTGTTAACACGTTTATTTAGATTAAACAATATCAAATTACAGTCCACAATTTAAATCAACCCAAACAACGTGAAACTTTTAAAATTTCTCTATCGGTTGCTATGAAGTATGAAATCATCTTAGTCCAAGAGAGACCATGATTTGTGTGAGAATTCACTCAGAACAGCCAGTCAAGGTTTCAAGCCCTCGTCTCCTCCACCAATCGAATTTTTGTACTCTTGGTTGCATTGTTTATGTAAAGAGACTAGTGAAGTTGTCATTATCAGACATCCACTTTTCCACGGAGCTCTACTTGTAGAAATCTTCCCTTGGATACGTTAGTCATAGAAGAAGTTCATGTTTCGAGTAAGTCAAGTAATAATTAACACTGCAAAGAGGTACAAGAAGTCCAACTTGAAGCTGCTGTATATCGAAGACTACCAGTGGTCGAACCCGGAGACTGTGGATACTTTTGTTTCAGGTGTTGAGATTTACCACATATCGAATTGAAAAAAATTGTCCAATTACATTTTCCATAACATTTTGCGGTTTCTTCCATGATCAACACAGTCTAAGACATTCCAGAAATCACAAAAATCTGGAGCCGTATAAATAGTGAGGATTATTGAATGGAATAATATTCTTCATTGGGAACAAAGAACGTTGTGTCACTGGCGGGGAATATACCTTTTGGTCGCCGCGGTCAGTTTTACCCAAATTTAATCCTTTTACTATTCGAAAGGTACAGACCACTTGGTCGCCAAAGCTGGATTAAGGGTTCCAAGGAAATTATGGGATAATTTAAATACTCTAATACTAATATGGGTTTGTGATCTGTCGACAACCAAAATAAAGACATTTTTCATTAGTTAGTTGTCTGCATTCTTACTGAAAAGATTAATTTTTTTATTTGATAAGTGATTCTCTAACCTAACCTAAGCACAAACATTTTAATTCTGCTTTTTATTCACCGCATCCCGATATATTCAAATTTGTGGATGTAATTTTCGATATTCAGTTAAATTAAACAGTACACATATACCTAACAAAATTAAATACCTTTAATGATTGATAACTACAGCGACCAAGAAGCCTACCTGATTTTAAAACTGGCGACCAAGTGGTCAATGACATTATGGAACTCCCGCTGTCAAAACTGACCGGGGCGACCAAGTGGCCAACACCCCACTGGCGAGTTTATCAGATAGTAAGTCAAATTGTTGTAATTTTGAGATGTAATGTTTAAAAAAATGAACCGACACTTCTACAACAATGTAGAAATACATAACGAGACAGAACGGCATGGAAAATGATGATTTTTTACCTTATTTTGAAAAGTATTTAAAAAGAAAACGAAACATGTATACAATGTATTATTATTATTATTATCAAACACAGTAAACTGATGGTTAAATAACCCATACCAAAACTTACTGAAGAAATCCTGAAGTTAAATAGGAGAGATATCAGGGTGGTAACCGGCTTTATAACCGGACGCTGCGGCCTGAGAAAGCACCTTCACACAATGGGGATCTTCCAAGAAGAACCTACATGTAGATTATGTGGTGAGGAGGACGAAACAGCCACCCATATAATTTTCGAATGTGAGGCTCTAAGTTGGTGGAGGTATAGACAGATAGGGTCGGATGACCCTATATACAACCTCACCAAAAGAGATACTGTTAAGAGACTTCTAGATCTCATCAAGGTCACAAATCTTCTCACGGACTAGCAGACAGACAGGACAATACAATAAGCCACCGGCTACAGTGTTGGGGCCCACTAACCCGGCCTGTTTTCGTCTGTTTACCAACCAACCAACCAAGTGATCGTGGAGAAAATTATATAATATATCGCTGGCTTGAGTGAATTGGGGCAATTCGCCGCCATAAGTATATTGAGGAAAACTTAAGACGAACCACACATTGTGAGAGCATCTTATAGACATCTAGATCCATTAGTTGAGATGTCTCAGCAAAAATTCAAATATACAGGGTGCGGCAAATTAACCTTCAATTAGAAATATCTCGAGAACGAAAGGTATCTGAATTATGAAAATTGGCATGAAGGAGCTTTGAATAATGAGCTATTTAATGAAAATATTGCCATCACCATTCTACTTCCGGTTATACCGGAACTTGCACATGACTTTGTAATTTTTAATGAAATACCCTGTATACTTTTCAATTTTAGAAATATTTACGTTATTCTGAACATTTTTTGTTAATACTACCCTATACCTATTTTGAACCGAACCGAAAATTACACTTGTTTACCATGTACATAAAATTCAATATCCTCTAATGTAATTTGAATAAAAGTTTAAATTTCTTAGGAACTATTAACCACATACCGCTTTATCGTTTACACTGTGAAGTTACCTTTTTTATTATACAGGGTGCTGTCAAAATTGGAATAAAAACGGAATCCACAATCTTCGCGGAATTCCTTTTTTTCAAATGGGACACCCTGTATGTGATTATTCATTTTAGAAGAATACGTTGCCCACTATCGAAATGTATTACTATTCCCTATACCTATCTCCTGCAGTTTTCAAATAAATCAGCTTTATACATTTTTGTCACAAAAAATTCGCCTATGGAATATTCTGACAAATGTCAGTTATTGTTAATGTTTAGTAGTCACTTTGTTGTATGTCGTTATGTGAAAGGTATAATAATAGTTTGCCTTTAATTTTCTTGACAAAATAATAATGGCACATTTACGATATACAAATGATGATTTTTTTATCTATGATTCACGGTGAGTATAACAGAATAGTATCCAGAACTTGCCGAGTGTTTGCTGAGAGATATCCTGAAAAGCCTCGACCAAATCATAAAACTGTAAGACGTTTGCTGCACAACTGTTCCAGTTTGGTCAGTTTGAAAGTAAAAGAACCCTAACTCAAATGAAGCTAGTCTTTTTTAGCCACTAGTTTACTTTTCGATATATTTCCGATTTTTAAACAGAGATTCTGAGCATTTTCAAAGATGAAACTATAGTCAAATGTTTCAGTTTTTAACTTAACGTTACTTTCCATAAGTTCCATCTGAGTTCATTTCTGTTCTTGAGAAATATGACCCGTTCTAACCATTCTTGGTAAAATTGAAGACAGAATTAGAATTCTTCTGATCAACAATTAAATGACTTATAACATAACTATATAGGTTCTAAAATTGGACATTTGGATGTGTATCAACAAAAAAAAGATCGTCAATATTTGACCGTCTGACAAATAAACACTACGTTAATATGACAAATGCAACAGAATACACCAACAGAGAAGAAGCGAAAAAAAACGAGTCTGTGAAGGCCATCTTTTAAATTAGTCGTCATATGTCATACGATCACATGCAGACCTCTTTCTTATGGTCCGTTTCACGTAAGAAGATCCCACTTGAAGTTGCAGGCATATGCGCGAACTTGCTGTCAAAACCAGCGCCATATATTGTAAAATTGACATTCGACTTTAAATCAATAGCGTAACGTTTTCACATTTTGTAGGTTAACTAAAAATTAGAAACTGCTGGCCATGACTGTGGACTGTGGTGTCGTCCATTGTGCCAAAAACCTAACCAAATCCAACAACAAATTTATCTAGAAATTCAGCAAGAATTGAGTAAAATATATGAAAAAATTTGAATCAATATCTTGAACAAATTTTACAAAACGAATTCCATCACGTAAAACGTTTCGTTTCCTCGGCGTATGTTTTTTTCGTAGTCTTTTTGTTGAATTGTAACGCCCTTGGAGCAGGAAATACTGTAATTGTTCACACACTTCAATTACAAACGTAATATACGGTCGGAAATCTCATAATGAATGACAGCCTCAAACCATGTAATTGAAGGTATTACTTGTTACTTTTTATTTCTTTTTCGTTTCTCTAATTAAAGTGGTTCCCTTTTATTTGATATAATTAACAAGCGGTAATAATAGGTCACCGTGTTAAGACGTTTCATTGCTATATAATAACTTTTCACAATTCCATTTTCTCCGTTTCTTATTATTACATCGATCGAAGAAAATGAGGTGATTTTCAATGGTTTCAGAATTGAATTGAGTGTAATCAGAGCTTCGATTCCCTCAGGCGTGCCACTATACTGACAGTTGAAGAACCGGATATAACCCGCGTAGTTTATTCAAATTATTCATTGTTGGTTAATAATTACATGCCAAGCAATGATTTTAAGATTAAGATGTTCCAAATACATTCAGAGCTTTAAATTAAATAGGAACTTGCGAAATTAAAGAAACTCATTAAGTGATTCTTCAATCTGGGAAGGTAGTGTCCAAGAAGATACCCACCAAGGCAGTTTAGTATCATCAGGCAATATAGAGCAGATAACTGTTGGTGTACAAGTGGTTCAAAAACACCTTCCAGCTATAGTGCACATGTATATGTCGCAGACTCATGCCAGGATGACATAACTGGCCTAGGACCATATGGAACTGTATTTCAGGCAATTAATTCATCTGCGGAGAGATTGGAGAAAACCAGCCTCACATATAAAACCTAACCCAATACAATGGAAGTATGCACATATAATAATGTTAGCGAAGCCAGGAAAACCTCACCATGAACCAAGCTCATACAGGCCAATTAGCCTACTACCACAACTATCTAAACTCGTTGAAAGAATCCTCCTACATAGAACTAGCGAAATCATACCTAAAGAAGAACTGATTCCAATACACCAATTTGGATTCAGAGAACAACATTCGACATTCCAACAGTGCCATAGATTAGTGAACAATATCAAGCAAAACTAGAACAAAAAGAATCATGTGCTTCAGCATTTTTAGATATCCAACACGCTTTCGACAAAGTATGGCATCAAGGACTACTGTTTAAAATACAACAAAAATTACCTCACCATATTTTCCTTTTAAAAAAATCTTACCTAAGTAATAGATATATGCAAGTCAAAGTCCAAACCTCCTTATCCAATTATCAGCCCATAAAATCAGGCGTTCCCCAAGGAAGTGTCCTTGGCCCTTATCTATACCTTATGTATACTGCTGATATTCCAACTACCGACGATACTCTAATCGCTACCTTCGCAGACGACACTGCAATAATGTCTTCAGATATAGACCCTACAAGAGCATCAGAAAAGCTACAATGCCACCTAAATCTTCTACAAGAATGGCTACATCAGTGGAGAATGAAAGTCAACAATGACAAATCCGCACAAATCACGTTCACCACAAAACGGAGTGTCTGTCCGCAAGTGACCATTAACAATATGCCGATTCCAGAGAAAAGAGAAGTCAAATATCTCGGACTACACTTGGACCAAAAGTTAACTTGGAAGAAACACATACAAGCTAAAAAATTACAACTAAAGTTAAAACTTCAAAATATAAACTGGTTAATCGTCAGACGTTCACAGTTAACAATGGAAAATAAGATACTAATGTACAAAATCATCCTAAAACCAATATGGACATATGGCATAGAGCTATGGGGCTGCAGTAAGCCATCGAACACTAAAATATTACAAACGTTCCAATCTAAAACACTTCGCATAATAGCTAATGCTCCATGGTTTATAAGCAACCACTCATTACATACTGATCTTGGTATTCCAACCATCAATGAAGTTATTCAGGCATCAGCCATAAGACACAAAAATCGCAGTGAAAACCACCAAAATCCACTAATATCCAACCTTTACACTGATCCAATGGAACAGAGAAGATTGAAAAGACGCTGGCCAGAAGAGTGGCTCATAGAGTGATCAACGGAGACCCATCAGTGGATGGTGCCCGCCTCAGGTCGTTTAGCAAGAAACCATATCATTTACTTATTACGTATTATTTATTGAGTAGATTGTAAATTTGCAATTAAAATAAAAAAAAAATATATAAAACAGTCAAACTTTTAATTGACAGCAAAGCGGCTTTAAAACAACTCAGGTCTGACTGTATAAACCTAAATACCATCATGAATGATACAAATTGTTTCTGGTCTCTCGGTTCCTGGCCATTCTGTTATGGATGATAATGAAAAAGTAGACGTTTGCAAGGTACCGTAAGTGAATTTATCTGAACAGAGCTTGCTATTGGCATCTCTTCAAGTTTTGTCAAACCAATATTAAATGCCTGGGCTGTATAAACAGTTTTAGATTGGGTCAATCGAAGCTTTCTTACATCCTTCGAATAATGTTACCATAGCAGGCATGACCTACGTTGTGTAACAGACCACTGTAGTCTGAATATTTATATAGTGAGGAGGATGATATAGATACTTGGTGCCGGTCCCGCCGCGACCTGGATCAGGCTTCTGGCACCGTTTCTCTCTTGTCCTCAGACCTGGAATATTATTCACCAAATAAGCTCATTGGATTTGTTAATGGGCTGGATTTTTAGGTGAAATATGAAAACATGTGAATTATTATAGACTCTTGTAGAGGATGGAGAATGAAGAATGGACTCACCCACTAGAAACCTTACCTTACAGAGAAGTGGTATTTTCAGTAGTCCGAATTTTTTTTTGGTTTTTAACTGAAATTGTATGAACCATACCAAGAAATTTCAGTTAAGAACCACCTCAATATTCTCAAGCGTTTGAAGCTTGATTAGACAATTCTTTGTTGAACGAGACACATTTGTCAATATTCGAACACGAAGGCAGTCAATAGGTAATAAGGGGTAACTAATTTTTTCAAGTTTGCATTCTACGTTGTGCTTTTTTTAATTCTATCTAATTTGCAAATACGATTCAGTGCGACCAGGTATGCGTATAGTGATCGGGTTGTTCCCACGACGATTTCGCTAATATGTAGAATCAGAGAGTGAGCGGAGAGTAAGAAAAGTATATATGCGTAATCAGAAAGAAGATGACTATCTGGCAAGTTCGTAGCGGCTTCCGATCTTGAATAAGTGAATGAAGTACTCGTAAAATAAACATTCTTGATTTGAAGACGACAGCTAGAACAGACTCCAAACGTTTACTAAAAATACAGTCAGGAGCGTTACTTGGTACATCAACTTTTATGGTTTTGGCTTAGGTTTCGGTAAAATATTCATCCCATTGAAGCGCTACAAAATAGACGTGAGGTAAGGTAAAAATAGCATGCAGGCACTTTTTCTGCTAATTCTCTTGGAAATTGAAGGTAGCATACGGTATTTTCGTTTGAAGGAAATCACTTAGAAAAAAATATTTTACAGAATTATTCTTAATAAAATAAAATTCCAGCATAGCATATCTGTTCTTTTTACTCGCAAATGTTGTGTTTTTTGGAAAACTTCATTTTTTGAATAATTAGTTTGGTTAGTGGGAATTAGTAACGGACAAAAAAAATAATAGAGAAGGTTTGTGCATGAAAAACCAGCAGACCAATGCTTTTTTGTGGCTTTCAAATGTTGCGTTCTAAAATCATTTACTTCAACATTTTATAGTTTGGCCTAAGGGAAATACAGGTGTTAAGGTTCATTGTTTGTATCTTATCTGCACTGTCGAATATATAATAAAATTTATTTAAACTTTTCAAAATTAATTTGTATTTTAAAACGTTTTTCCTTTAGATAATATCGGAGCGGTAGTGATATTAAGTTGATGAAAGCAGATATGATAAGTTACTCAATGATTTTAAATCTAATTATAATAAACCTACGATTGCAAAACCTTTTATGAATTGAAAAAACTACTTTCCAAAATTTTACGATGTCGATATAACCTCATTGATATGAGTGAAAAAAAGTATTGATCTGTGACAAATGCTGAGGAAGAGAATTTGGGTTCAATTTAGAAGTTTTTACATTTCTTTTTCATATGCAATATTTAGATTGATCGATTGGTCTGGTTGGTCTTATTCTTTGCTTATACATCTATGTTCTACTCCAAAAAATCTAGGTTTGTAAGAATGCTTATATTATCTGTTTTAGTGCTAGATCTGTAGTCTGATCCAGAAGTTTAAGGTGTTTTGCGAACAAATACCCTTCAATTGCAGATAATGTTCACCGTCGTCTCATCTGCATCATCTCAGAATCTGCATGTTCCACTGTACTTTCTTACATAGATGGTATCTGAATAAAGTGTCCAATGAGAAATTACTGTGATTACTCTAAGATCAATTTAGCGTGGCGACCAGAAGGTTTTGATAACCTTTTTGCCTGTCTTTGGTCTGGAATTCTTTTGACTATTTTCAGACAAAAAAATATGACTAACAACTGAGTGTGTAGATCTGTATCTTTCTTGATGAACTATCACGGTTTTTCTCTTCATGAATATTAACGTATGATTTTTAAAATTAGGCGAAAATAAAAGTTCCAATCCCACTAACTTTTAATTTAGTATAGTTCATCAAAAAATTCTGAACCTACGCTACTGATATAACTTTTAAATATTTCTTCTTGCATCGCATCAGACCAGAAAAACGTTGAATAAAAACAAAACTATTGACGTATGTAGTTCTCTTTAAAGAGAGTACGTCGCTGTAAGACAAGTAACTTTGTAAAAAAAGTGTATAGAATACTATAAAAAAACCAAAATAACGGTGAAAAAGAATCTCGCTCGTATTGAATCGTTAAACGAACATTTGTTAGGTTTTCATTAGTGTTAAAATTATTGTAAATAGTTAACAAAATGTTATAAAACATTGTTTACTCCGTAAACGAAATAACATATGGCAATCATAGGTATTGATCAAATAATTTCGTATTATGTCTAGCTTTTTATTATTTCTATCCACGGGTGATGAGAAAAGAGAAATATCCAGCTTTGAAAAATTCACAAAAACATTTTGTTTTAACGTTACTTTCAATTTTTACGAATACAGGGTATCCCTGACTGATGGGTAAAAAGTAGTATATTCTCGTAGGTTAATAATTTAGTGATTTTTATAAACGTTTTCTATCCCCTATCTTCAAAGTACCTTGTATTTCACCGGTTTGTAGCATTTAAAAAAGCTGTTTATGTGTTGCATTCGTTATTCGCTCTAATTAACTGAGAGAGTTTAATGAATGTATTCCAAATATACGTCAATTTTATCATATGTATCGGGTTGTACAAAATATATTGTATCAACATATGCCTGAACTATTTTGAGTAGCTTCAAAGACAAAATATGCATGGATTGACATCGGGCAATCTTACAGGTCAATTGACTGACCCTCCACCTCCATCCATCGATTTCCATACTTAGTCATGACGAATTGCTTATTGTTTTTGAATTTGTCAAAAAACTTACACGAAGAATTTAACTAGATTTACCCGTTGCCCTTCCTACGTTGAACGCTTGTGATGGCAGATTTGTTCTAGACAATTTATCACCGCAGGGTTGTACAATGTACCAAGTATGTAAGTAGCGTTTTGTTTGAGGAACTGACTTAACAGCATCCTTTCCAAGGGATGAGCTTTTGGATGGAGGTAAAATAGGTTAGATGAACATAAAGTCACATCTAGTATCTGTAGTTTGCGTTTGGCACAACAGTTTCTGGACAATCCGTATAATTAATCTAACAGATTACGTGTTCTGGGAATCTAAATTACTCCCAGACTTACCAATTTTTTTAAAAAATACTTACAGAATATTAAGTTTGCCTGTAAGAGTGCGTTGGTAGTAAAATCTATTTATAATCCTTTAAAAGTCAGAATACCTACCTTAGATAGTAGTAATGTGGTCTATAAACTCATCGGAAATGTAGTGAAATCAATTTTCCGGTACGTTTAAAAATAATTCCTCATACCTTTTTTATTTTTACTTAAAAACATCAAATATAGTACTTACCAGGCAAAGTATCAGCGTTGGAACTGAACAACACACACAAGCCAGTCTCGTAGTTAATACTTTGACAACTTTCATTTCCTTGACAAGTTTCCAAGCAATCAGTCAACATTAACGTTCCCGGTATGGAGTCCAGAACGTTTGCGGGGGCCGAAAAAACGTTACCGGTAATCAATTCGAATCCTATCATTTCCGGATCACAGTCGTCAAGAGGAGATGCCGGTGGAAGAGCAGCTTTTTCCGGAGTATTGACAATGTCGGTCTCCGAGTCAACGGTTTGACTCAGGCATCCGTAGAGCGAGAGAAAAAGACATGTTTGAAGTAACCACCACATTGTAGAATAAATTGATCTGAAACAAAAATAAATATGTTGTAATTAATCCAAATATTAGATTGAATTTACTGTTTGAACCCTTACTTTATTGAATTTACTCAAATTACATTAAATGAAACTAACTGTTTCTAATAAATTCTGGCATTTATGAAATATTATCACAGAATTACCCATTCACACAGAAGTGACACTTTTGTTTTCCAGTATTAGGTGCCGATACTGTCATTTCATTGTTTATGGTTACGATGTTAAAAGTAGACAACCCACGCTACTTTCCACACGTATCAATTTTGCATAACTGATACGGATTGTATAGAAATTCAGAATCCTGGAGCACAACATCTAGGAGACTTATCTAAACTAAAGCTTGCCTAAAATTCCTCGAGAAATAGGTCTAAAGCAGCTCTGGGACTTTCCTCAGGAACTAAGTAGAAGCAAGGGGCACAATAGGTTTTTTAAGTCTCAGTGAATGTCACTTCAATATACATACATAACGAATGTCACGCGACAATGACAATAAAGAGGAGATAATACTCCAGATATTTTCTTAAACCAGATGCCGTTCTGGCTGTGGTGGGCATTGCTAAAAATGTTTACACTTTGGCACTCATTTCTGATGTTACTAATGAAAATTACTAAGAAATGAAGAAAATTATTGTCGTCCATTAAAATCATTACGATTTCAGGTTTATTTTTGAAACAATCAGAATGTAATAAGAAATCTAATGACTTCGATAAATTACAATAGACCTCCTTATAAGATCGACAGTAAGATTTCAATCAAAATTGAGATATATGTAATCATAGTTTATAGCCTACAGCGGCCGGGCACACGGTTTTTTTAGTAGCTAGATTCTTGTGGCAACTTCGGGTTCTTTGAAGTTTACCGCTGACTTGACGGCCAGCTAATAACGATATGTTAATAATAGTACCACCACTTTATACACTGAAAAATCGGTTTGCGAAAGGGATCTTTCAGAAATAACATACTTCAACTTGAGATTGATCTTCTTATCGATAATAATTATCTTTTGATTTTGTGTTTATTTCGAAATATTTAATGACAACCGAACCAGACCGGTCTTGGTTAAGTTCGTTTTAATAGTCACGATTTTAATTTTCATTTGTATCAAATCAAAAAATTATTTTCAAACGAAAAATTGATTGGGTTTAAATGGAAAAATAAAAACGTTTTGGTAAGGTGAAAGTAATTTCTGAGGATTTGTTGAAATTTTTGAGTGGAACAACTTCAACCTAGAATGCCTCTAATATTTTTAGTCGAGATAAAATAAACATATTTATTCATGATGCCCCAGATGAGACTTATCTTTTGCACAGCGGATGAAAAGAGTTTGCGGACGAAAAATACTAACTTTAAGAAATAGCCCATTTTTTATTTGGAAATTAGTAATTTTTTGTGAAGGTCGACGAAAAAATGTAATATACCACTCGGCGAAAAACTGTCACGTGTGTTGCGTGCATTCTCATCAATTTGCAGGCTCGACTATAATAAACAGTATTTCGTAATTGGTTCATAAATAACTATTTTATACGTGCGGAAAAGTTAATTTTCTGCACGCAAAGTATTAACTACCGCATTTTAAATTATTTTATTGCGTTAATAACTATTACTGATTACATCAATAACCACAAGGTAACCAATAAACTGGTTAGTTTGTATCTAGTTATTCTATGTCTAATTAAATGATTTTTCTCCATTTTCGTAAAAAAATGTTAATCCTAACACATGCGGAAACTGCCTTTTCCGCACTACACAATAACATATTTTCCCTTAGCGGCTATTTTTTGAGTGTGAAAAATAAAATTTGGTGTTTCAACGCACTTGAAATAATGACTGTGGTATTTGGTGTACTAAAAGGTAAAAATATCTTTATAAGTGGTAAAAACTCTCACAGAAGGAATGAAGATGCAGATGATGATGGTCAACAACCGATGAAAACGGTGAATCAGTGAAAAAAGCCGACTTACTATAAGAGAAGTTGTTAAGCTCAGATTAATACATTAAAAAGATACATTTTTTGTTTACGTTTAAAAGTGAACCCAACATTACATCACATTCTAAGGTAACTTGCCGACCCTTTGCCAGATGTCTTACTTTTCCTTAGAATTGCGACAACTGAATTTTAGGACACGATAGAAACGTACAAAATAAAAATGTACTTTTGAGAAATTACATAAAACGACTTTAAATAATTATCCTAAGTAGTAATAAAAATATGTTTTTGTTTGAAACTTTTGAGTTTTAAACGAAACAAATGCCTGTTAATAATTTTGTCTGTCGGAAATATGGCAACACCGAGAAAAGGGCGGAAATCATTTTACTATCAATTTTACCTGATTTTACTACGTAGTTTCAACGTTCCTAGTTTATTGAAGCTCTTGTTTTCGTCTTTTCAACTGATATTTGTGTGTGTGCGTACAGATATAATTAAAAACAATATTTTTTTGTGAAAATCATGGTTCGTCAGTGCCAAATTTGCAACAAAAAAAAACAGTCGGAATTTTGGTAACCTCTCTTAAGTAAATAGTTCTATTTGCAATTGGAGTTGTAAGAACACATTGTCCGACTAGTCCGACAGTTTCTCCCCACTCCTTGAAAGTCATTGATGAAAACATGTGTATGGCGATAGAATGTTAGCCGCCTTTTCGGATAGTTTTATGAATGACTTGTGGACTCTATTTGTAGTATTACTCTAAGTTGTTAAGCATACCAGTTGGTTCATGCCATGCAATTTTTTTCACATATTTTGGACATGAAACGAAATTTACTGAGCTAAATACTGAAGAATAACGTTAACGACGATGCAGACGAAACATAATGTAACTCGGAAGCGAATAGGAAAGCCCAAGCTTAAAATCATTCAATAATAAGACCCACACATATAACAAAAATTTCAAATTCTGAAAATTTACAGGATTTTAAAAAAACAGTGACCAATGAAAAGCGATAAATCTGGCAACTTAGCATATCTTTGATTTGAAATTGACTTAGTTTTCCAAAAGGCATGTCCTCTCTGAACGCGTTGGAATGTAAGTGAACCAAACAAAAAAAAACTTAACATTCTTCATGAATTAACATTGAATAGATCCAATCTTTAATTTCACGGTATAATTTGGTAGATTTAAGCGAAACAAATCCACTTAAAACACCATTTCTTTTCGAAAAAAAAAATTACAATGGTCACGCGTCAAAAATGTAGTCATGTATCTCATGACTTGCAGTATATATAAAAAAAATAGATACAGATTATTCTTAATATCTAAACGCTTTAAATGTATTTTTTTCTCAACGTGGCCATTATGAGAGATAAACTGCGCGATTAAGAAATTACAATACAAATTTCCAGTCGTTTGTGATGTTTTGATTTGAATTTAATTTTTTGTTTCCACAAACTGAGTTTTAAAAGGTTTGGTTTCGGAAATAGAGAACAAAAAAATAGATGATTATCACCGAAAATAACTGTTGTTGTTCAAACTACTCCCCATAAAGATCAATAAACATACGCGAATTTTAGAAGCAGTTTTTATATATGAAGCTGAAGAGTTCTCTCTGGCTAGTCCATCAGCTTTTTTGTTACCACAGTGTCCTGGAACTAATATCACATCTATTTTTTTGTATTCTGATATGTCACTGAGTTTTTCTCGACATTTAAACAAGTCCTTTTTGGGTGCATAAGAGCCTTCAGCGAGGCCTGACTGTCTGTGCATATTTGGATCCGTTGTTGCTTATTCACCTCATATTTATTTCTCTCACGCACTGTTTGTTCCTAGCTAGGCCATTATTTGTGAGTTTCTCACTGTTTATTACAACACCATTTCCTTCCTTGGTCTTTCATTCATTCATTCGCTTGGGTTGTGTTCAACAGCCCAGGCACTTGAATGAATCTTTGTACCATTTCCCATGTTATCTACTTCCATTCCAGAAAGTTTGTGTCTTCTATATAGGCCACTAGTTTGACTGGAGGGATTTTCAGAAGTTGTAATGGTTGGTCTTGAATCCGTTTTGATACTAGATCCTCTCTCTAAGTTTGCCTTGATGTTGTCATCTATCCATTTTCTTTGTTCTTCATAATAACCTCGAAATGAATGTTGAAGAACTATAAAGAAGTCATGTGGTCCGTTGGCTTCATTTCTAGAATGTTATCCTTTATCTTGTTGTAATCCGATTTATTATTCATGTTATGTTGCCTTCGAAATCGAAGTCAATAGAGAGAGTTCTCATAGCTCCGGTTATGCTGAGAAAAGTTTTATTCCTTTATACCTTACTCAACTCAACTACGGCTATTTTTTAGGTTATCTTCGTTCATCATACCTTTAAAGATGTACAAATATGAATACTACGGTAGTTGAATTAGTCTGCCACATGTGATATCGATAGGACAACCGACACAGCAGTGTTTAATTTGATGTTTTTAAAATAAAATACATTCAATTAATTATATAAACGCCTGAAGCTTTTTTCATGACCTAACCTAAGAGGAAGATTATCACTTTACAATATTTTATTTCTGTTCATCTTCATTGGATTCGAATTAACCTTTTGACTCGACTCTCGGTAATTATCATCTGTAAGAGTGTGTGTCTACATCCATGTAATAATCATAAATGACTTTTCATTTGAATTGATCAAAATGAGCAGGGCTGAAAAGGTAATATTGATGATAAAAACTTGCTGCAAATGGAAAAGAGTGAAAGCTAAAAGAAGAAGTAAAGAAAAAAGAAAAACGATGTTCATTTGAATTTCATACTTTGTGGGCGGGAAATAGCAGCCTCTAGTATATTTCAATTAGAAGACTTCGATGTATTGCATACCTATTACGTAGTGGAAACGCAGCATGTATAGTTAGACATAGACCGGGTGGTAGCTGTGGGGCACAGCCCCCCGTCAGTTATATAACAGCGTCAGCGGCGTTTATTATATTTTAATATTAGATTACTGTTATTAACAATATGATAGTGGATGGGAGCATTCTGTAAAATTTAAATAAAAAAAATGTAAAATACCTTAGGAGGTTCTTCTTCCGTTCAATGTGCATTAATTGTTTTTTTAAAGTTGAGTAATTTTTTGTGTGATTTTTATCTAGAAAGACCTCAGGTGAAATGGGGGAATGACGAAGATAGACTCAATATTTCAAAAGTCCATGAGAAGCACCTCCATCTAATATTTGATATTGAGAATGTGTGTAAGTAACCAAGAAATATTAAGTACCTAGTGGTCAAATAAATCAAGACAGAATAACTGACTGGTCACTGCATTCTAGGGAAGCAAATTCATACCATGGGCATATATTTATAAGGAGGAACCTATCTGTCGGTAGTGCATGGAAGAGAAGAAAAAAACATAAATAAACTCCTGGGACTACCTAGGCATACAAAATGAACTTGGCGAGAACAGGATAGTAACTTTACAGTGGATTCCAGGACACATTGGAATAGAAGGAAATTAAATAGCAGATGGACTAGCAAAGAGGGCGACTGAAAGAATCTTTTGGGGGCCGAAGCCCTTTTGCGGTATCAACCCCAATGTAATATTGGAAGAAATAGGCAAAGCCGAAGAAAAGAGAAGATCTGACCATTGGAAAGATCTAGTAGAGCTTAGACAATCAAAGATTGTGATGGGTGAACGCCCATGATTTTCCCAAAAAAATATTGTTTTTAATTATATCTGTACGCACACACACAAATATCAGTTGAAAAGACGAAAACAAGAGCTTCAATAAACTAGGAACGTTGAAACTTCGTATTAAAATCAGGTATAATTGATAGTAAAATGGTTTCCACCCTTTTCTCGGTGTTGCCATGTTTCAGACAGGCAAAATTATTACACGCATTTGTTTCGTTTAAACCTCAAAAGTTTCAAACAAAAACATATTTTTATTACATAAAATATTCAGGATAATTATTATAAAGTCGTTTTTAAGTGATTTCTTAAAAGTACATTTTTATTTTGTACGTTTCTATCGTGTGCTAAGATTCAGTTGTCGCAATTCTAAGGAAAAGTAAGACATCTGGCAAAGGGTCGGCAAGTTACCTTAGAATGTGATGTAATGTTGGGTTCACTTTTGAATGTAAACAAATGTATCTTTTTAATGTATGAATCTGAGAAACAGACTAATAAATAGTTTCAAGTAACCCGAATGTTAGGTGATATTTTCCATTTACTCTAAAAGGTGCTTAATGAGAGCTATATCAAGGTAACTCAGTTTTTCAAAAATGTCGTATAAGTATGTTAGTTTTATTAAAGAAGAATTCACATCAAAAATGAATGCACGCACCAGTGTAATGTTACGATTTTCTCGTTGGGAATTTAATCCTACTTTTAAATGGTGTTACATACCAGTCGGTAAAACAGTAATAACGGTTTTTCAAATCTATCGCCAACTTAAACCCGAAGATCGGAAGTTGGCAGTGAATAACAATAGGCAGTACTACTAAAACTGCCACTGACTGACCGGCTCTTATATAGTCGATTGTTACTGGCGGATTAAGTTCGTAGTACGACAAATGTCCATAGTATAACGCAGTGTTGCCGATATGAAGAAAATAAAAGAATTTGCTTCGGACGGAACATGTTCCTGTGAAAATATTGAGTGGAATTTGTTGCGTTTTAAATCTGATGATTTTATTAAAAATATGATCGTTTTGGGTGTGTTGTGATAAGCCGTAAATTCTAAGCAGCTTCGTTGAAAAAACCTTCCCCATCTAAAAATGACTATAGATAGCGGAATAGGTTACGTTAGTTTAAGAAAATCCTCGTAAATGACTCCGAAACATCTAAAAAAAAATCCTTCATAAAAATATATATATATATCTAACTACATTTAAAATTATTATGGTTACTGCAAAAAAGTTGAGTTGTATGGAAACAAAAAAAATCATTTACATTTTTGGATAGGTAGTTAACGATTTATCGTGAATATTTTAGAAACAATTTGCACTTATGATAAAACTACATTTGTAGCTCCACACTTTGCTGGACAGTCCACCGAGATACTTAATATAAAAGTTGATACAACTGAAAGAAGATCACATCCTGAGCTCCCCAGGTATCTAATGGAAGGGATGGTCGTTATTTGGTTAAATATACCTGTAGACACCAAAATCCCTCCAGTTTCAGCACTAAGGTTTTTCAGGGTACGTTTTGCCGTGTGATTTCAACTTCATAGAGCGAATTTACGTGCTAGAATTCCCTTGAGCTTTCCAGTTCTACTTGCACAACACTGAGCTGCCTATTTTCAATTGGTAGATCCACACAGGTGCTGGCCTTTAAGAAACAAGAAAAGGATTCGTGAGAGATGACCAAAGACAAAGGATCAGGATGAGCTTAGGTCTCCGAGGTAGATTAAATGTAAATTTGTTCCCTACAAAAGTACAGTAATATTTTATGGTGGTTTCAACCATCGTACCACATTAATTCCTATGTCACAGAATGTAATAAGTGAACTTCATATTAGATACGTTACAAGGTCCATTATGCAATGAAATGGGGACACATCTTATCTTTTTGGATGAATATGTCGGACCACATCGTGAAAGAAGAGTTCGGGAATAACTCCATTGGATCGACCTACCATTTAGCCTGATATGAATCTCAAGGAACATTTGTGGAATTTTGTTGCTAAAGCCATTCATTGGCGAAGCAACCCAACCCAACCCGAGCAGAGAAAAAATTGTTGGTTGTAGCAGTAGAGGAGTGGAATCGGCAATCGGTTGATTGTTTCAATGCTAAGACGAAGTATAGGAGAACACACTGCTACTGTGTGACTACAGACCTTGGGAGATGCATTTGTGCGTCTTTGGGATGCAGATAGACTTACATCTTCACAGATTATCAACTTCCTTGGGAATATTGAACTCAAAGGGGTAATCGAATTTGGATGAAGGCATAATAGACTGTGTTGTCACAGTGCACATATTTGAAAAGACCAGTGAGTGGAACTATATAATATATCAGCATAGCCGACTCAATGTTCTTTCGACAAAATAATCGATAATGACACAATACTATAATTTTATATTTTGTAACCTTTTGAAAAAATATTTTTTTTGTGCTTTATACACGCGCGGGCTAAAAAGTATATTATAATGTCGGCAATAAAAATACAATAACGAACTGAGATGAAATGTAAAGCAAGTTAAAATACTTGTAATGGTCTCACTTTCTGTGGTATTTATTTTGCACATTCATACTATTTACATAACAATAAAGCAAACAATGGCAGAGTAGGAATGCTTGCTCGAGTGAAACGAGTTACAAAACAGTTGATTCATTTTCACGGTTCTTATTTCATGCCGCAGAATTATAATAGCAGGAAATCGCTTTAATCTTATTGACCTGAACACTCGTTATAAAGGTTAACGTTCAGTTTACGACGAAGAGCATCACTATCGGTTTCAACGTAAGTTTCTTATTGAAAACTGGACCGAGACGTATTTTTATATTCGTGTTTTTTTGCGCTACCCTCAAGAATTTACTGTTTTTTGATTCAATAAAATGTTAATGTGACCCTATACCAACATCGTTCGACAAGACAAAAAGCTTGCGGGTTTCTTTGGGAAAATTGACCAGATGGCATGCGCTCATAAGCTGAGTACAAAGTAAGACGCAGGTATAACAAGCTATACGAAGAGTTGGAAATCGACTTCATAATAAGAATAACCCAACAATAGTTAAACAGTCAAAACAGACTGTTTTTAGCCTTAATACTCGGTGAATTAGACCACAAGGACATGGAAGAGGCGGATTCACTATTACGCTCTTGGTGGCTCAGTAGTGCTGCAAAAAACCAATAGCAGTACTTGGATGAAAACGCAGTCTCATTGAAGAGCCAACGGCAAAAATATCGGATTGGTAGAGAAAACCATACGCAGGTTTTCCCACGATGATGAGGAAACCTCAGCTATTGTGAAGGTCTGACTAGGCTGAGGTTTTTGTTGATAGGGAGGAGGGGAAATCACAACACACCCAATAAACGGTTGACTTGAGGTCTGGCTTATGGAGTTTAGTCTTAAGAACAGGACTAGGATAAAATTGGGAAATACACAATAGATCTGCAGAGATAGATAGAGGTTCCAAAGCACCACATATTGATCCAAATCTTAATGAGAGGTGAAATTTAAATAATACATTGATATGCCAATTTTAAATAAATCAGATTATATGTAGAGTGGAATTATAGAAACAATTATTTTTCTTGGAAATTTTAAAACTCCATCCTTTTCCTCAAAATAAATAAGAGGTTGTAGACTCCGTTTCAAATAAGAAGAAGACACGTGAAGTTTGCCAACTGACTTGCGCAGAAACCAAAATCGGTCTTGTTTATCTGTCGCCTCGTAAAGACTGTTTCATGCCGGACAGCAATTTTATTATTGACATTTGAGGTTGTGTTTAAACCAATCATTTTTAATGTCGAATATTTTTGAATATTTTAGGACGTTCAGCTAGTTTATCTGCGAGTGTTGTGTCTTTTATTTGAACTACTATGCCACCTAAAAAGCTTGTTGTTGTTAAAGAAAAAATTATCCACAGTCAAGGCCGACAGATTCCAATTTTACAATATGGCGCTGGTACTGCAACTTCACATGGCTTCTTCTTATGTGAAGCGGAGTCTAAACCTTTCTTCAAACTCGTATGAACTGTTTCTAAACCTGTATTAATTACATCAACTGTTATTAGAAGCAGCGACTGAAAATGTATACCTCCACTGGTTTGAGAAAGCTAATGTGTTAGCGAAACGCGTCACAAATTGTATTTTGAACTTAGTTCAAATTATAATGAAGGTTTAAACAAATTGAATTGTTTTATTTCATAGTTAAGTATGGATCTTTATCAAGTAAAAGCCTCATCTATTCAATTATTAAAAAAATATAATTTACTAGACTCTGTTCCACTCTGTATAGTAATTTGCGTGTTAATAACCCCATGAATTTTTGGTTCACGAGCTGTTGGTTCATCTTTATCGTATACCAATAACTTCTCGTGGTTAAAATTGACAAAAAAAATTAACAAATTATCCGGTTGATTGTACTTCCAATGGATATTAAACGTGAAATGGTATGCAAGAATTCGTTTTCTTTCTCCAAAGTCACTTACGACTGACGAAAATGTAACGTACAATCATTTTTGAAGACCTCCTATCATGCAACAGCCAATTATTAGAGAAGTTAAGGTATCAATTTAATGTACCATACAACCAATAGTCCATATTTACCCCAAAGCGACTTTTTACGACTTCCGCAATCGAAAATAAGTAGGAAGAAACTTTACTTTTAACAATTTCTTCACGGGTAAATATCAGCATTTTTCTCAAAGAAATCACAATGTTTTTGTTACGCTTTTGTGAAACGCATTATTTATTAATAAAAAAAAATAATTTAAAAGGTTTTTCTTGGCCGTATCTAATATTTAATATGTGTTGCGTTTGTATTATTTGGTAGCGAATAGAAAATACATAGATTGGATTGTAAAATTCATAGTTCGTGACTTAATCAAAACTGAAAAACTCTCTTTCTCTCTCCCGTATGATATTCGGAGTTGTATGAACGGAAATAAAAAAGATGCATCGAAGAAACACCCTTTAATGACGTTAATGAACACTCTTTAAGGAAATTGCGGAATGATTACATTTTCCTTTGTCTGTAAAACATACCGATACGGTTTATTCGCCGATAGATCGATCTGCTTTAAGTTCTACACAGAATTAGAATACGTGGAATTTTTAAAATAATAGCCGGATATTCTACAATGCTAAGGGAAATCAAAATGAAATTATTAGATTATGGATTGTATGAAAAATTTGCAAATAAATGTACAAAAACATTGTATATGCTTATACAGTGTGGAACGGCCAAATGGAATAAATTCGATAACGAATGGCATGTTGGAAAAAACGCTTGGACACGTCGATTTGTATTTTTAAATGCGTATTATTTCAAAAAAAAAGTGTATTATACACCAAGCGACTAAATTGACCCATTTAAGCGCAGCGGAGCCCGAGGGAAGCTATCCACCTAAGGGATTAATGTTACCTTAGTCGAAAGGTGTATACGTTACTTTTTGAATTCCGGTAATTCTACATACATCTTTAAAAAAAATACTAAAGTTTATTTCATGAATTTACTTACGCCTATTTCGGATTATCGGAAAAAGCTCGACGAGCAGTGTTTAGCTTGTTCAATTCAGTAAGAAGGACAAAAGTAAATTGTACTAGTACCACTCCTAGACACAAATGTAAAACAATTTTATTTTTCCCATTATTGCATTTGTATAAATAAGAGATCTGATTACCAAAAATTAATAAAAAAAGAACAAAAGGGAAAAACATGATTAAAAAGAATAAAATTTCGGGTTTCTAACGCATCAAATATTGGGAGAATTTACTTATTTACTATCGAACGTTTCAGTACAGTTTACCATTTCATTCGATGCTTTTATGACTAATCCGAAATAGGCGTAAATTCGTGAAATAAACTTTACTTACATTTGAAGCCATAAAACAATAAACATAGTATGCAATGGTAAACAAAGTCCCTGTCACAACGGCTCCATTGTAAACGTAGAGAAAATCAGTGGAAATGAATAAAAGTGAAGAATTCAACATTACTTGTCATTTTAATTCAACAAATAAAGATTAATGTTACTATGGTACGTTTATATTTGTACTTTAAATCACTTGGGATTTTAACTGTCACTTTATATCCCCTGGGTCTAAAAGTAACACTTTATTCTCGGAATTGCAAAAAATTATATACGGTGTGTCATGTTACAGTGGCCAATACCAACTTCCTTATTTTAAATGCAACCCCCTATTTGTTATTAATTTTTAGGATTCTTCAGAAAATTCTAGACATAATTCGTGTCCTTGAATTGATTTCAATACTAGATAATGTATGTATGTATTTACTTCCACTTAATTCCTGAGGAGAGTCCCAGAGACTAGTAGCTCCTTTAGTCCTATTTCCGGAGGAATTTTAGGATATCTGCAGGCTTCAACTAAGGTAACTGTCCCGCTTCTATCCAGTAGTCTCCCAGGTACTGTGCCCTAGGATTCTGAACTGCTTTGCAGTTCGCAAGTATGTGGATGGAGGTTTCTTCTTCCATTCCACAAAATCTACAATCTTCTTCCTCCACTATTTTGAGCTTTTTAAGATGCCCATTCAGGCGACAATGTCCCGTTAGGATTCCTGTTAAAACTCTTAGTGCAGTTTTACTTTGACTTATGCATTCATTTGATCTCAACAGGTTGTAGTCACCCAGAAGAATCTTAGATTGCCTAAGCCCTACTAGATCTTTCCAATGGTCAGATCTTCTCTTTTCTTCGGCTTCACCTCTTTCTTCCAATATTACATTGGAACTGATTCAGCAAAAGGGTTCCGGCCCACAAAAGGGTATTTCAGTCCCCCTCTTCGCTAGTTCATCTGCTATTTCGTTTCCTTCTATTCCAGTGTGTCCTGAAATCCTCAGTAAGGTGACTATATTGTTCTCGCCTATTTCATTAAGTTTGTTTAGGCAATTCCACACCATTTTGGAACTGCTTGACTATTAGACATAATCCTTTGCCTTCTATATCCTTTGTCAATATTGAACTGGGCACACTTTCTTATTGCGTGAATTTCCGCTTGAAAGATACTTGGGGTTTTTCCCAAGTTTTCAGAGTGTTTGATTCCATTCTAGATAATGCGTCGGCGACATAATTTTCTTTTTACTTTTTAATTTTGAAATCAAACTCCCCTAGCTTTAATTTCCATCTTATTAAACGCTGATTGGGTTCTTTAAGAGGATGTAGTCTGTGATCACTTTCAATGATAAATTTCTTAAGATATGAATATGGTCGGAAATGTTTGCAGCTATCGATTATAGCTAATAACTCTTTTTCTATAGTGCCATAATTTCTTTCGGCTGAATTTAGAGTTCTAGAATAAAAGGCTATTGGATGGGAATCTTGAGAAAGAACGCTTCCTACGGCAATATTTAAAGCGTCGGTTCTTAAGGTGAATGTTTTTGTAAATTAGGGATACGACAAAACTGGAGAGTTACAAAGAAGTTGTTTACATTTTTAAGGTATTTATTTACCGGGTATGTTAATTTGGGAAAGTTTTGAATTAATTTACTGTAATATGAGAGCATTCCTGAAAATGATTCTCGGATAGTCTTGATCTTAATTCATTTAGTCCTGATCTTGGTCATACTAGTCTAAGGATGGTCTTGGTCAGCCAAAAAAGCAGGACTAAGACCAATTTTTGCTCATCACTAGATGGGAAGTAAAGTCAGAGCCATAAATGTCTAAGAGAGGTATCATTAGCTCAGTTCAGGAAAACAGTGTGCTTATCTGAAATACATTCTCATCTTTTCTGTTCTCACCATGTATTTTTCATTCCTCTTCATTCAGAGTACAATAATACTCATATCCTCCGGTTTCTTCGACCGTTGGTTAGTCACATAATTATTTATTAAACTGAATGTATACTTATCTTCTCCGCAATGTCTTACATTTACGCCTGTACTATTAAAAATAGTCTATAATAATATACATTTCCACAAGCTCTTTGTCTTGGCTTCTGATCACATTTCATCGGCGTATCTTACAACTTTCTATGTTTATTTAATAATCAATTTATTTCAGTGGATTTAACATCGATTTAATGCATAATTAAACATGGTTATTATGAAAAATCGCACACGTACGACGCTGGGTATTTACAGAGTTCTGGTCTAACTGTATATATATATCTTCTAGTTGCTGTTGTTATTTTTTATCTGTTTCTATTAACAAGTTGTCTTCGCACATACCTTCCAGCGGCAAGTACAGCAAATTTAATTCAATTTAATTGTAGAGGAAGCTGAGATCTTGGGTGGTTACGAATTTCAATTAAGCGCAAAAGTGTCAAGTATAGAACGGTAATTGTATGGATGGTTGAGAAAAAAATTCCAAAGTAGTAGCACCAGTAGGTGATATACTTTACTTCACGTGTTCGTGTTATTCCAGAACTTAAAGCAATGCCATCCCCGCATTGTTTGTTCGGAGGCTATTTTGTATGATACAGGGAAAATTCTGACTGAAGCAGTTGAGGAGATGATGATTTTCGTGTCTACCGTATAATCCCATTTCTGCGGGCTATAACCAAACCTTTGGGTGTTTACTGATAGATAGACATACAAATATATAGTTTGTCGCGAAGTATATGGTCTTCGCTTTTGCAGGCAATCATAAAGTTAATGGGCCAAATGCAATAAATAATATGGCGAATAGCTGCTGTTTTCAAAGATCGCCAATGGCGGACTATTTAAAATTATATAAAAAGGGTCAAATTAACAAATATCCATATTTTTGTAATTTTATCATACATCCTTTGATTGTTATTTAATAGTAGTATGTGCAGAAGACCATTTCTCTAAATTTTTTAACTTTTTCCTCCTAAATGAAAGTATCAAATACTATTAAGTTAAATAAACTATAACCAGGTAAAAAAAACAATATCCAACTTCGTTGGTACCTATGGTTTGATATTATTCTAAATCTAATTCTGTTTCACTGCCTTGTCACTTGACTGTTATCGGGCTTCAGTTCAGGTAAAATTATTTATTATATTATTTCGTATTTAGACGATTGCCGGCAAGAGCGGAGACGATATACTTTGAGACAAACTGTATAAGTGTATAGATACAAAATTTTAAAATAAAAGTTTTATTTATATATCAATATGTCAATGTTTATATGCAATTGATCTCTTAGATATTATGTCTGATGATGATTTTTTTTAGAAAACAAATTGAAGAGCGTTGTGAGGTAAAATAACGTTGTTGATTTTTGAAATGTTTGGATAGAACGAGGAAAATTTTTCTAACAAAAAATATAACTGAAATAAATCAAAATTATAAATGGAAATATGGAATTAGCAATATGAAGAATATAAAATAGTAGAGATACAACTCAACTTTTGAATATTCTCATCAGAATAAAAAGAAATAAGACTAATTAACAAGGAGCTTCATGATTTGAAGAATTAAAATCCTAGCGAGAGGAAGAAAAACGAGGGACGTAAATCTTAATTAATTGCAATTAAAATTAATCCTGAATTATTTGATTCCGGAACAAATTCACAATGTTAATTATATTATTTGAATTTTTTTAAAGTGAAAAAAAATTAATATAATAACTATTGGAAAATATAAAACAAGAATAATAAAAATAAATAAAGAATGATAATTCTTTTTATCAAAATTTGATTAGATTTTTTATACATAAATATAAAAAGACCATGTAATGTAATATTATATAGACAGTTTTATTGTGCATAAGATAAATCTTGTCACAAGGGTTCGGTACAAAATGTTAACAGAGGAATTATCATAATTAGAAATTAATTATAGCATACAACTAGCTATGATTGTTGTTAATTTTTGAATAAGTCAAGTATACAATATGTGTGTACCTCATGCTAAAGTAGGTCATTCAACATGTGCAAATACTATTAAAATATCACTCTACATTGACATTTCAAGGGCAGTATTGTAACAAAAGATTTGACTACAATTCACGAAAAGAATCATGAAAATCAGTTGATTGGTTCAGAAGATAACTTTTGAAAATATGTAGTGGTCAGTGGATGATCAGTATATAATGTTGAGTTGATTCGGATTTCGTAAAGATAATATTGATCGAATATTATAAAATGACTAGCAGACCCGACAGACGTTGTCCTGTCGTCTTATAATATTACCTATACAAATTTTGACTATTTTTATTTTGAATGAAAAATATCGCATTGCTACTTATTTGGGGTGGCAAAATCAGATAGTAATGTTAATTTTTTGATAGATGGAATATATTTCTTGAAAATTCGACTTTCCAGAATTTTCTTACAATTTTTCGGATAAACCAAGTTTTTTAAATGACTGAATAAAAAAACTCCTATACTAAATGCCATCAAAATCGGCCCATCCGTTTGGGAGTTGTTCAGTATGAATCCGATTGCAGCGCCACCTACCGGGACTAATTGTTAATATAAATCATCCAGTTACTTAATCAAACACACATATAAAATAATTTCATCAAAATCGGTCCATCCGTTTGGGAGTTGTTCAGTATTAACCCGATTGCAGCGCCACCTACTGGGACTAATTCTCTAAACTGGAGATTAAAATAAAAACGAATTATATTTGATTGTTATTCAACCCTATTGCTCATGTGTGGATTAAAAGAAAGAAGATTAAAATCGCAATTTATTAATAGGGGATGATCGTGGAGGGGTGAAAATTTAGGGTTGTATGTATTTTTGTATGCTGTATCATAAAAAAAATAAAAACAAAAAATTTGGTCGAAAAAAATAAAAAAAAAGTTTAGGAGTGGACCACCCTTAACGTTTAGGGGGATGAAAAATAGATGTTGTCCGACTCTCAGACCTACCCAATATGTACACAAAATTTCACGAAAATCGGTGGAGCCGTTTCGGAGGAGTTCAACTTCTAACACCGTGACACGAGAATTTTAAATATTAGATTTAATTTTTTCACCTACACTATAATTATAGTTTAATAAAAAATAGCACTGATATTAGATCACTTCTAGTCAAGTTTTTTGTACAATAAATTTCAATAATATTCGCCAATATTTGTTTCATTTATTCAACATAAGAAAACTTTTGTATTCGATTATAAACTTTTACTGAAAAAATTCTAATTTCTTCACCGTTTTGGTAATAAAATCAGACCGTCGCATGCCATTACTCTACCAATTATTACTGTAAACAGCAATTATCCGCAATGCGCGTGACATTTAATTAAAAAACAATCGAAACATAAAACTTACAAATTTATGACAGTACTTATATTCAAAGAAAAATCTCGGCCACTTTTGACCTAGAATTTTATGTCATAAAGAGCGGTAAAAGCCAATAGTAACAACAAAAAATTGATAATACATTGTCGTCTCGGAATGTTTATGACTTACGGTTTAAATGTTGAAATTGTAAATCTATTCTCTGTCATCTATTATTGTCTACACAATAGATTTATTAAATAATAATTTATCAATCGTACTAATTAATATGTTTTTAAAGTCATGGAAAAACTTGGTAGGTTTAAATACAAAGTGGTACGAGCCTGGTATCATGAGTCAGTGCCTTTTTAAATGTCCCGCGCAGTAAATATAAATACAACACTGCTACTGTCAACTGTCATCTATTAATCTGTTTAATTTTGAACTAGCTGCGTATTTTAAACGTATAGTATATTTCCTTCTTGAGCATGTTAACTTCATATATGTTGGGAAGCTTTCAGTACCTACACTCAATACCTATTTCATTAATTTAGAACATCTGCCTGACATCTATTGGGCTAATGAATTACTTTGTTGTCATCGTATAATTTGCAAAAAAGTAATTGGTGTATTTTATTTTGTTTTTTATCAAGAAAAAAGTTGTTTCATTGAATAAAAGGAAGATGGAAAAAAAGTAAAATGGCCTACTGGTAGACGTGAAAGATAGAGATTAAATAAAATAACCAAAAGAACAAAACTGACATAAAAAATTATACCGAATGATCCTGGGGATAGAACGGTTTTATGACAATAATAACAAAGATTACATCAGTATATAATCTAACCAGATTCATATTTAAATAGCAGAAACAGTTGATGGATAATTTTTTTTTCTGTAATAGGTGCCAGTCGTACATAATTACTTTCGACACACTCTGTATGAGCTATTTCAAATCAAATTAACATTATCGACATGCTATAAGGTAGATTTGTAACAACTGTCGTTTTGTTCAAACTATTTCCGTAAATTACTAGATAGTTTGAATAGTTTGTTAGTTAATAAAAAGAAGTATTTGTTGATACCTTCTAATGTTTAGAAAAGTGAATACAATTATTACAATGGTCCACAAAATTCTGTAGGAATGAAGGTACTTGCTAATTTTCAGATATCTGATGACTTTCGTTATAAAACTATATATATTTTAATTTGATTTTATGGTTCAGCTACTACAGTATTAGTAAGAAATTTTTTGAACTTCATTTTGTTTACCCTGTCGAAATACAAGACGAAATTTGGGTTCATTTCATGCGGGAGGCTTTTAAAAGGTTGGTCAAAAACATTGAGATCCACGCCTCACCTCAAAGCTCTAATATATCTGTCCGATCGATGAAAGTGGATAATCCAACAATCATTACTGGCTTTTAAAAAGTTTCTTCATCTACTATCTCAGGTGATCTCTTAAAAGCAAAGCTTTTAGAGTCTTTTTAGGCATAATTTGTCAAAGTACTGGATCAGGAAGACTCATTTATTGAGACTCAGGTCAGGTGATCGATTAGTTAAGTTTGAGCAGTCAATCTTTATTTTAACACTATTTGGCATTTAGAAAAAAGATTCTTTTTTGTCATACAGCAATGTTAAAAGGTAGTTTTTTTATGTTTCAGTTGTGACATTGACAAAGTAAAGTTTGGGCAGTAAGTTTTCATTTAAACTTGATAAGTTTCAGTTATGGCTTTGAAGAATCTTAAGTTTGGTCAGTCAGTACTTCAATAGTATATTGAGTCACAAGGGCAGAAAATGAGCGGCAGCCGCCTCAGACTATTAGCTGTACGAGCGAAGCCAGTGCAGCTGATAGCTAGTGCCTGCTAAAGCGTTTCCAGCATGGAACTGTTCGCCTACCAAATAAACAATATAGGAGTTTTTTGCCAATGAATGATTTGTGACATTAAAAAAATGCAAGTTTGATTTTTCCTGATGCGATCCAAAAGCTACGTGACATTCTATGGCAAGCCTTCATAGCAGTAATAGGAGCTATGAGGAAGTCTTGCTGAACCTACCCCCAATTCATGTCTTTATACTTGATCATATCAGTTGACCAGATGGCAAGGTAGACAGCACGGTAGGGTGTATAACGAGTTGTAAAAAGATTTGGACGCTATCGGACGAGATGTTTTCCAAGTATAGCTTCGGGAAAAATTTCAAAATAGTAAACAGGTAATAAGCATGTAAGGAAGGACATCCAGTTAATGCAGAAATGACCTTCTACACTGATGATTCACAAAGAAAAGAGGGAAGAGGATTGAGTTTTTGTTTACTGAAAGTATTAGCGGAACTGTGAAATAGAGCGAGAGCTCTACCAGCGACCGGCAACTGCGAAATATCCCTAACCCAGAATAGTCGAACGACTATGATCTTGGTTGGGCTCCCGACAGGACACTGTAGAGTCAATAAACGACAAGAAGATGAGGAAACCTAAATACATATTCTGTGCTATTGTCAAGGTCTGACAGGGTACTCTAGCATAGCATGCTGTTACATAAATCTTCAAATTTCGTAGTGAAGAGTCCTATAGAAATACATAAATCCCATATCAAAGATTACATATTAATCTTATCCCAATTTTCATATTTGATAATTGTGGCATTAAAAAAAGTTTAATTATTAATAATAATACATTTATTGCTTCTGAAACATAGAGTTTACAGCAACGGTTTGGGATTAACAAAATTTCAATATTCTCTAAGTATAACTGAAAAAATAAAATAATATAAAATAAAGTAAACTGAAATAAAATAAAAGTATTCATTCACAATGAAAAAACGTAATTTTAAGATACTCCATGTAATTATCTTGGCAGTTTCACTACTTAAATTGTTTGAAGTAGAAATTAGTACATCAAAATTATCAAAACAATTGACTTTTGGTTTCATTACTGAATATATTGGGCAATCAAATAACAAATGGTGGAGGGTTTCGTATTTATTCGTATTACAAACCGTGCATAGTTCTTCCGGGTTAATATTATAGCTATTAGATAAAAGAGAAAAAAATGTTATGACTATTGGTCATCCGTAATTGTGCAAGAGTGCGAGTGACTTGAATGGGTAGTTTAAGTAACAGGTATTGTTCTACTTGGCCAGTAATATTCAAGCTTGTGTATAAGTTCATGAAAGGGCACCGTTGTGCCAAACTCTCAGATCTATACCATTTAATTTATAGTATACATTTTCAAGAAGATTCTTATTATTATTCCTTAGTGACTTAAGATCCAGGTTTTCCCAAATATTCAAACCTCCCCCAAGTTCAAATAAATTACGCATTTGAGTGGACCAATTAAAAAGTTCTTCGGATGAACGTCGCAAACGTGAAAAACAAAGCTTGGGAAATCGAGTGCTTTCCATTAGCAGAAAGTTTAATCGAATTAGTTAATTTTGATTTTACCACTTTTTCAATTTTTTTATAAGTATTCACATTGCATTTTTCACTAACATGATGTACCGAAACATTTAGTAGTATTGTAACTAAATACATTGTCGGTTATCTTCATAAAGAATGATCCTCTGTAAGAACAAGCAAAAATGTTCCTCATTATTTTGTAGATGCACCTCGTATAACTTATTATATTCAATAAAAGCAAATTATTCACAAAACTGCACTCTTTTGTCATCCACCACAAAGATTTTTCTCTAATTCGATACGCAATGTTCTATTCTCATCTTGATTTAATTTTACGGTCATTAAAACCCGAAGATTTTTTCTTTTTCTCTCTCGCTCTTTTTCAATTAACCAATTTCCTCAAACAAGATTCGTGATAAAAACACATATTATTGTAGATAATAAAATCGAATAGACAAAAAATATAAAATAAACACCGTATGGACGACCCACCACTGTTCGTAACAAATTCAATTCGACCATATCTCCACGGGTATATCTGTAACCAGCAGCTTTATTGACAAGCAGCTGATTATCATCAAGAAAATACCTCACGACTCTCGTCGCTACCAGGTGAAAATGGGAAATCTATCAAATATCTTATACATAAATACGAGGCTAATCTGGAAAATTTCCCACCAATATATTCTCTAAAAACTTGATACCAAACCGGCTTACTGTATTCCGCATTGGTCTCTCCTTCTTAAAAAATCCCAATATCTCAAATAAACTGACATTTGACTGTGAATATTGGGTCCCAACAGAACAAAAAAAAAAGTAAGCAATAGACCAAATTGCCTTCAGCATAGACGTTCACTTCTCATATGTCATTCGTTTGCTGCTATCAAGCTGTATGTTTTACCACTTTAAATATAATAATACTTAGTTCACCATTTTATCTGAGAATTCATTTACAGATACCCAACCATGTAAGTTTATGGATATTACTTCAGCAATTAAAGGAAAAACAATTATTCGATGTAGAATGTGTAGTTGACTAAAATATGATCCACATCTATCCAGTTGACTTATGGAACTTTCAAATTCAGCTGTATGTATAATGGGGTGACATTCACTGAGAGTAAAAGATCTATTGGGTACCCTTACTTCTACTTAGTTCCTGAGGAACGTCTAGTAACTCCTTTAGTCCTATTTCCATGAGGAATTTTAGGATATCTGCAGGCTTCAACTTAGGTAAATGCCCCTCTTCTATCCAATAATCTCCTAGGTGATGTGCCCTAGGATTCAGAGTATGTGCATGGAGGTTTCTTCTTCCATGCCACAGAATCTACATTCTTCTTTCCCCACTATTTTGAGCTTTTTCAGGTGCCCGTTCAGGCGGCAATGTCCCGTTAGGATCCCTATTAAAACTCTTAGTGCAGTTTTACTTTGACGTATGCATTTATTTGATCTCAACGGGTTGTAGTCACCCATCAGAATCTTAGATTGTCTAAAGGTGTGTCCTCACCGAGTCGACACTGTCGACTTGGTGTGTACGTTGCAATCGACGGTGTCGATCGACATATCGAATTGTTTTCCATCGACTGTCGGTAAACATTAAACATGAAAGAGCAGTTGATCGACTTTAGTGTGTGGACGTGTTTTCGACGTTCGACATTCGACAAATTGAGTACTCAGTGACGTCTTGACGTTTACGTTGACATTGTAGTCGTGTATTTTCTTAGAAAATGGAATCAGAACAAGACAAAGTCAAAGCTTTTATTGAGGCGTACAAATTGAAGTCAAATCTATGGGATTCCAAAGCTAAAAACTACAAAAACAGGAACATGAGGCATAAGCAACTATGACATCTTCTTCAGACATGTTGATTAGACTGATCAACAACATTTCTGTCAACTCTGGTGTGGACGGATGCAGTTTTGTCGACTTGTTGATCGACCATGTCGATCGACTGTCGACTTGGTGAGGACGCACCTTAAGCCCTACTAGATATTTCCAATGGTCAGATCATCTCTTTTCTTCGGCTATGCCTATTGGGGGGCTGATACCGCAAAAGGGTTCCGGCCCCCAAAAGGGTCTTTCAGCACCCCTCTTTGCTAGTCTATTTGCTATTTCATTTCCTTATATTCCAGTGTGTCGTGGAATCCACAGTAAGGTTACTATATTGTTCTCGCCTACTTCATTGACTATGCCTAGGCATTCCCACACCATTTTGGAACTGATTGCACAAGAGCTCAGTGCTTTGATGGCTTTACAGCTGTACAAAGGGAAAAAAGAAACAGCAATTTGTTTTTGTTGATGAATCCTGAATTTTATAAAATTGTGGTGTAGAAGCTTGTTCATGTCAAGATGCAGATAAAAGGAGTGTAAAAACTACAAAAGCTGATTGCAAGAGGTATATTATGATAATGTACTAAAAATGGTGAAATAAGAAAAGATCTGTAGTTGAATTCACAATGACAGTATAATTGGCAACGCTGCTTTTCTATAGGTACGTTCGGTAGTCACATTTGTCTAAATTGTCGTTTATGACATCTAGATGTAGGGTAATTAAAGTCAGTTCAGTATAATGACGTATTACCACGTCATTGGTTCAGTACGCCGAGTGCCTTGGTATACACCGAACAAAGTTTAGTTAAACCTGAAGGAAGTTTGACAACGTCGAAAAATGTAGGGACTTTTTTGTAAGAACAATATTCGTAGGTGACAGTGCTTGTCGTTATTTGAGTTTTGAGAACTCTCGTTTACAGTTACGGAGGTGACGGTTGCTATTTTAATTCCGATTTACATGTATTTCATTAATAAAACCTGCAACAGTTTAAATAATTAGAATCAACAACTATGTCTTGTCAGTCACCTTATCAAATCTAATCAACCATTTAAGGGACATTGACATGTGTTACCCAAGTGTCAAAAATAACAGTTAAAAATTAAACCTCCAATATTGGGCGTTTAAGTTTAAACTGGTTTAATCTTCATGGAATCAATGGTACATACCAAATCGAAATTATAAAGTTGTTTAATGGTTGAACGAATATAAGTGTAAACGGTTAATACAGCCATAAAAATGAATCGTTCCGATTTAAAATGTGTTCAAAATTTATTTATGCAAAACGTTCAAAACTTTATCTCATTTTCAGTCCAAGTCACTGACTACCATAATAGCTTTATTTTTAATCTCAAGACAATAGAAAAGATCCCAAACTTGTCCTGATTTTCACCGAAAAAGTTTTTCAGTCAAGCTCCAGACCATATGTTTTTATGTCAAAAGTTGTGCAATCTCCTTATGAGCAATAAAAAGGCCCCCATATACGTAACTGTATACTTGAACGGTATAGTTGACGTAAAAAGTATAGTGCGAACTTACAGTTGCCGGCTTTTTGTTTGACTCTAAGACTAAGAGTATACCGTCATAGCCCAGTCAATATTATAATTATTTAAAATGCTTACTTAGTTGACGATAAATTCATTTAATGTTATAATTTCAACTAATAATCGTTAATAGTTATTTAATAAACTAGTTTGTTAATGAAGGCGATTAATAAACGAAACTGTTTAAAGCACGAACGAGCGATAGCGAGTGAGTGCTTTTAATAATTTGACAGAATTAAAACTATTTTTGAGAGTGTTGAAGGTGTTCTCTTTAGTCGGTGATCTGACATCAAGAAAGTGTGTGTTTTTGTGTGGAAATTGTAAGTAAGTATACATATATTTATTAGCAATGATCTATTTCGAAACTCGGTATGATACACACGATACGGTTAAGAAAGGATGGACTGATGGGTCAAAATACAGATACAATATAAAATTATGTTTGATAAGTAGACGAAAATAATATAAATACCTTTCAGAGTTTTGCTCCGCAGCATAACTTAAAGGGGATATACGATTAGATATCTGGCACTATATCTTTTACGTCAACTATACACATGCAGCACTGTATTGTACAAGTAAACTGGAACGTGTATGTTTAAATACTAGCACAAGTATGGCAACTGTACAAGTGACAAGAGACTTGTTGAAATTCTTTACTTTTTATTTGAACATTTCGGAACTTGAGTGTGTGTGGGGAAGACTTACAAGCGTGAAATGGTAGCAATTCGACAGCAGCAGGGGTACAGTACTGTTTATTTTGGTGCTATGGCGAGCTTTTCGAAGAAAGGACACCGAGAAATTCTCGAAGAATTTATAATTATTTATCAAAATGACCCATGTTTGTGGCGTGTGAAAAGCAAAGAATACCATGATAGGGGAAAAAGAAAAACAGCATATCAGAAGTTAATTGAGAAACTAAAGGAAGTCGATACGAAAGCAGATCGAGATGCAGTGGTTATAAAAATAAATGGCTTCCGAACGAATCATAGGAAGGAAAAGAAAAAGGTAGAAAACTCTATATTAAGTCTGAAGCCGGTACAGAGGACGTGTATGAGCCAACTTTATGGTACTTTCGTTTATTCGAGTTTTTAGGAGACCAAGATACTCGGCAACTACGGCAAGCGCGTCATCGTCCGACAATTACATTATCGAAACTGGTGCATTGTGCATTGTGCAAGTATACTTGTACGCAGAAATCAAGCATACTTGTACAATAGACTATGGGTGCCTTAAGGAGAGAAGGAAGTTGTATTCGTCAATCAAAAACTGAGAAAGGCCGAACGTTTGCTGTAGTTGATGATTTTAATAGTAACTATGCTCAGATTGTTATCTTGTACTATGGCCAATGGAGGGATGAATCTAAATAAACTGAAACGCATAGTAGGAAATTCTGAGGTAAAGTTTGTTTGACAATTCACAATAAAATTCAACATAATCTAATCTTATTCATTAAAGCGGTTACCTAGAAACTGCGATGAAGTGTCGATTATTCACGCTTCTGGGTTTGTTTTGGATGATTTATGACACATAAATACAGAAATAAATCACAGCCACTTCTCTAATGGAAATATTGCATAGCAAAAATAATGTTCAAGTTTGCCAAACTTCTTTAAATCGGGATCGGTAATATAAAAATTAAAACAGTGTGAAGGATTTTAGGCAAGATATCGAAGAAACAAAATTTTCATCCTTTATTTAATGTTCGTATTTCCAAATCACTCCTCGTAATTTGGAAATATATAAACCAAAACGAGAAGATAGTAAATCATTCGCGAGGGTTGCATAGTCTAGAGGCATTTTGCTTCGTTAAAGTACCTAATACATGGTAGTTGCGTTCTAAAGAATACACGTTGGGTTTTTCTTGGGTGACTTTCGATTTATTATCAGCATGAGTTGGAATTTAATTGAAGAAAACTACGTTATATTAAGTTGTACGCAAAACAAATAACTGGAGAGTGTTAGCAATAAAATTGATAATAAAATTGATCGATGATGGCGCTTACTGAAAGTCGTAAAATATAATTATAACATTACAGGTATTTATTATCTTATACAGGGTTCGATTGACTGAAAAACATTTTTTTCGGTTTTTTCTTTTCAAACTAACAAACCAGTCACGCTCGGTTTATAATACGTATTACTATACTAAATTATTTAATAGAGTTATACCTACCTATTAATATTCATAAATAAAGATTATTGAAACGACACTTCTAGAAATTTGTATATTCTCGCTCCTGACCTCTCCTTTTTATTTTTATACGCCAATTGTGCCTATATTCATTCATTAATTCGATTGGGTTGTCCTCAACAGCCGAGGCACTTGAATTGAATCTTTGTACCATTTCCCATGTTATCTACTTCCATTCCAGAAGCTTTGTGTCTTCTATGTAGGCCACTTGTTTGACTGAAGGGTTTTTGAGTAGTTGTAATGGTTGTATTATTTCCTCTCCAAAGTGCTTCCGTGTTCCGAACTTACATGGACACGTAAGTTCTCGCAGAAGCAGAGTATGTGAGTAGGTGTTTCATCATAGAGTTCACTAACTTCGCCCATTTTGTGCAGATATTTTCTCAGAGTGCTGTGTCCAGTCACCAGGTGGGTAACTATCTTCAAATGTCTCTTACTCAGTTTCAATAGCCTAGCTGAGAATTCCTTGAGTACCTTGTTCAGTAAACTCTTTGTCCATTTCAGGTGGTGTTCCCTATCTAGCCAGTTCCCGATTTCCCCTCTTAATATGCAATCTTTTGTGATTCCACAAAACGGTTCCGGACCTATGAAGTCTCCTTTAGAGCCTTATTTTGCTAACTGGTCAGCCATTTCATTACCTGCAAGCCCCTCATTTGCCAGCACCCATATTAGAGACACTATGTTGTCTCTTGCCATCCTGTTGAGGGATTCTTTACAGTTTTTTACCAGTCTAGACCTAGTTGTTGGATTACTGATAGCTTTAAGCAGAGCCTCAGTGAATATTTTTATTATGTACCTATATTTTTATACCCAACCCTCAGGAGCCGGTGCGTCGAAAGAAGACAAAAAAAAATGCATTACGTTTATTCATACTCCTTTATTAGCATCCTTGAGGTCGTAATGTTAACATTTCACTTTCATCCTTTACTAACAGCGGAATTTCCGGCCAGAAAGGGTCAAATTCCATTTCCACATAGAACGGTGAAGTAGTGGGCATGGATCTGTGGATCTCGAGCGTTTTTGTCGTAGCAGTATATTGTTTGTTTAAAAAAAAAGAACAAGCAATACTAATAATAGCAACAGCAATATCCTAACATCTCAGTTTTTATAGTTTTCTTTGAAAACATACCAAATATCACGTTTTTTTAATAGCACCAATTAATAGTTCCGTATCCAAGGTAGACACTTGATTACTTTGAGAGACTGGGATATAGACAAATTTGGCAACAGCACGACTACTCCAAATATCCCCCACTCACAGCACGATACGCATAATGTCAATACCAATCTTGCCACCATACCTACCACACCTGTCGTATCTACGTACGAGCCGAAAAATTTGTGAAACGGGACTTAAACTGTGTCAAATGCCGTAATGTTTCTTCCCAAGTAAATAATCCTGATGAAGCATCTACCCTGTACTGTATGTTTATGCAATACAACGAAACTTGTCTAAATGGTTTGTCAATGTATTTAACTTTCCGTTAAATCTTTTAATCTTTTGTTATATCCATTCTGACAGATTTGTAGTCAATAATAATAATTTTTTGTCAGATTTTTTCTCAATCAATAAAATTTACCAAAAAAAAATTGTATTTTTATACGAACAATCAACTTCGTCGAATGCCATTTAATGTTTCTTTTAACAAACAACTCTACCGTCGCCTTTCGTGTCATTTCTTTTTCAAACAAGTGTACGTGATAGAAAATAATGACTTGCAGATTCTTCAAAACGCCTCATGCCAACCGAGGATTGTAAAATTAACATTTAGTCATTGTTATTAAGCTGCTTCATGCGGCTTCGGCGTCCGAAACTACCAAGGTGCTTAAACTTTGCTACTGCTGAACATTTCCAATAATAGAGACATTATTTTTTTATGTTTACAGTAATAAAATAATTTATAAAAAGTGATAAAAATGTTAGTTAAGTAAAATTTATGAAGATTTGATGTAGTAAAAAAATATCAACAAATACATTGTGTTATCAGTAAATAGGATTTTTGCTATTATTTATACAGAATGTTGTAGCGTTCTAGGATTTGCACCAGGTATTCATTTCAAATTATCTTCTTAGATGTCTATTACACTGAGTCAAGAAACCGTTTGACTTTTTTAAACTTTAAAATAATTGATCTTCCACCCTACAGCCCCGATTTAGCATCAAAGGGCTTCTTTGAATCACTGGATCTAGATGTCCAAACCCTCTCAACGGTCGTTTCGTTTGTGTCGAATGAGCAGACAGAAGATTCTCGGATTTCTCGGATAAATTTTGGTCTTGAGGTTGAGGCATGGGGAAAGAATAATTCATCCTCATCTGAGCCATCAAGTCCGGGATCAGTCATTATTTTTATTATGATACTTTATAGGATTTATATTAAGCACTAACGTTATTTATTTACAAATAATCAATTAAAAATAAATGGAGATGTGCTATGACAAAAATATATTTATTTAGATTGTAAAGTCAAGTGTCACCAAAATTAGGTTAACCAGTGGTCACAGTCTTAACAAGAGCTCAAAGTGCCTGTTACTTAATCCTTTGGTCAAAGAACTTTAACCTATGGTTAAAGCGAAGCAAGCCGTCATAGAACAGCAAATCTCTTGTCAGATCTATCTTGGTAACCATAACTAGAACTCTTAACCAGAGGTGATAGAACCGGGCGTTATAGCAGAAGCAGAAACTTTCATGAGTGAAGATGTTGAAGAAGAACGATCATTTTTGCGAAATTATGGTTCCACATGTTGTCCTCCATTAGTAGGTAGTTCGCGATACACAAAAAATACAACACTTACAATTACAAATTCCAAACTTTTTCATATCTGGACAAATTTTTCGAGACCTACCAGAAAATATACACATTCTAGACAATTTTTCGTCCAGAAAATAATGTTTTGCCGATCAAGACCGGAAAATGGACGAGAGGGGCCGGCAAAAGCTTTTTACGGTCCCTGATTTTCCATTTTTAAAATCGCTCTTTTATAATACAATCTACCTTGATTTCGTTACTATGACAACTACGTTTCTATATATTGTCGAGTTATGACAGTTCGTTGATTTTTAATTTGTCGTTTATGTCAAACTTATTTCGCGAGTGCGCAAATTCAACAATAATATGGATTCAGTTTTTGAATTATCCGATAAAAAATTAAATGTATATCGAAGTGTCTGTCTGAAAAAATATGTACGTCACACAACCGGAAATTAATGTTTTTCAGGTCTCTCCAAGCTTCCAGGACTCGCCTACGGCTCGCCCTGGAATCTACTTTCCGGTCTTGTAACGTAAATTACTATTGGATAATCTTTAAAATAATTAGTTCTATTCTGTGCTGGTGCATGTATTTATGTTTTTTATGCGATGGAAAAAAAACTCCTCTTCCGCATGGGATCTAAAAGGCTCGTTTACAAACAAAGTTACTTTTGGAACACCTTGTATAAAGATTGTGCAGTAGTTTTTAGTATAATATACTCAGTTACCGTTACCAATTAACTCACTATTCTCTGGTAATTTTCAATAACTCCAACGTCTTTTCCATAACAAGTTATTTATAGAAAGTTCTAAATCGAAAAAGGTAATAATCCAGTCAATTTTTGAAAACTGGTACTTACTCTGGACTCGTTCCAATTAGCGTTATACAATCTCGAAGAAAAGTATAACATTCCAATGATATTCTGTATATTAATAGTGCATGATATACTGAAATTATTCTATTTTGCAGCAGTTAATCTATGTTATTTTTCGTTACAAATAAAATAATCTACGAGATTTATCTCTGGCATTATATGTCAAACTACTGTAATTAGTCTTTATGCCTTATTGATTCGATTTGATTTTATTTTAAAAGTTTATATGATTTTATCAGTGAGGAAATGTGCTTAGACCGTGAAGTAAAAGCAAACGTTTCTCACGTTTATGAAAACATAACCTAGAAAATATTTAGATGAATTTGAGAATTTGTTTTTTGTGTAATTTATAATATGCAACAAATAGCAAACGCCTCTATTTACTTATGTATGTGTATCAAGTCACACGCCAGTCAATTCGTCACACGGTAGCTAGTTTCTAGAACGCTGCTGCCAGTGGGAAACACATTTTGTGTGTGTCTGTTCAATTTGGTCATTAAATATTTGTAAAAAGTTTAATGTCTCACTGTCTCCATTGTGGCTCACACCTATTCATATTTCGCCAAACAAATTTAGCTTCGGTTGGTTTATTTGATGAAGAACCATGCCAAACATCAGATACCTGATTCGAATCATGATGGGTTAGCCCTGCTGTTTCATCATCTTCCATACAAAGACGGCACGTCGGATCTTCCAGCACTGCATGCAGAATAAATATTATCTGTCATGGTTAACACTCCATGGTTGGTAAGAAATGGTAAGAAATGTAGACATTTACAGAGATCTTGAAATACCAACTGTTAAAAAATAGATTAAAAAGTTTGCAAAGAAAGTATGACACCAAAGAAGCTCTTCAGCTTAGGGATTACTAACATCTTGTCAGAAGATTGAAGAGAATCAAACCGTACGAGCTTGCGTAGTGTTTTTTTGAAATCAAAGCTCAGTCTGCGGGTGAAGATTGATTAGCTGAACATTAATTGTTGATCTTTCAGATCAGTTTAAATTATATAAAACGCTATCAATTGTCAACACCAAGTGGGATTGTTATTAGAATCTCTCATTCTGAACACAATAAAGGCTACTTTGTGAATCACAAAACGTTGCTCTCTATGTATTTAAAAAATGTGACAAGAAATAGTAGTTCCTGATTCGAAGGAACGTTTTTATCTAGTGTTTAACCTACGCTTAAGATTGTGTCATTTTATAAACGGATCTAAGAGTAAACAAATAATTCATAATAATTAACAGGTTGAAAATAAACAGAAGCCGTTTTGTATGTAAAGCTATTACAAAAATGTAATTTCTTGTTCGATTATAATAAATGCATCGGTGTCATTGGGATAATGTATTTGTTGTAACAGTTCGTGAGAAGATAAAATGTAGAACATTTATCACAAATCTCTCGAGTAATAAGAAAATTATAGTTGTTATACTTATTTGTATTATATCGGTTTTCATCGTTAACGTTTAAATTGAAAGTATTTTACATTTATTTACTTTTATTTTATAGTGTGGGACGGGATATGATCTAGACACGCGGTAGCGTGTCAAGCCAAGTTCACTAACATAACAGAATGGCAAGCAGTACCGTGTGTGTAGTATTACTAGAGCTCTGTAGACATAGGTATTCTCGTCCGCCATTTTGGTGCCTTGTTGTAGGTTGACGTTGTTGTTGTGTTGGTCAAGTATTTGGCATGAGATTCGGTATTTCTACTTAGAGACGTGGCCAGCATCCATTCGTTGCACTTTCTCAATTTTCTGGTGTTAATAGTCTGAAGAAAAGTTGGTAAAATAAAATGTTCTGTTCAATATCAAAAATTTTTCAATACAATATGTCAACTTGACACATTACAAAACAATAAAATTCAGGCACCAAAATGGCGGTTGAGAATACTCATCTCTTTAGTGCCTCAGTATTACACGAACCATTTGGGGACACTTCTAACTCAAAAACTATTTCACATAAACATGCCAAATTTGGCTTATATATTGAGACTTTGCGATACATAATTATGTGCTCCAAATTTAATAAACATACCTCAAACAGTTATTAAGAAATTAACGCCCAAAAATCCGATGCACACTAGTTCGCTCCCGCACTGAATTTTATGAGGGGTGGTTGGGGTTGAGGCTGGTGGGCGCCAACCTGGACGCGGACGTCATCTTCGAGAATTTTTCTGGAAATATGGACAATAACGAACCGAAAATCGTTATGGGGGCTTTTTGTGTGCGCTGAATTCGAATTTTATGTTGAAAACGACCACCCGAACACCTGGTGCGCCCTAACCTGGCCCTGAACGTCATCCCCGAGGGGTTTCCAGGCACAAATGAAAGAGACCACCCAAAAATCTTCACTGGGGGTTTTTCAGGTCGCTTAATTCAAATGTGGCAACACCCCACGGGCACCTGGTGCGCCCTCGGGGAAGACGTTCAGAGTCAGGGTATATACATACATATTTATTCCCTTTCCCTTCCCCGACAATTATCAAATAATTTGTAGGGACTCCCTTCCCCTTTTTGGAAAACTTCTTGTGGAGTACAGATTATTTGATATGTATGTCTATCTATATACATGTATATTTTTATTCCCTTCCCCTTCTCGAAAAAATATCAAATAATTTGTATTCTACGTGAAAGGGACTGCCGTCCCCTTTTTGTAAAACATTATGTAGAATAAAATTATAATATAATATGATATTTATGTATAAATATTTCGTGGTGGAAAAATTATGTTTTTTGGATTTTTCTATATAAATTTTAAATGTAGGTACCACAAATCTTTAAGTAAAAAGATCTAACATCTGTAGACCTTATTTTTCATGTTTGTAATTAATTCCATATGTATTTAAACTTTCAATGACCCAAGTGGTTGACGCAGTGTATGTGAAAATAAAAAAAAATAAAAAAAAGATCTCACGAGTTACGGAAGTGAAAACTGGCAACATTGTCCATCCACCTGTGTGACCACCATTGTGACCACTTGATATCTATACATAATTGTCGAACATATAAAACTCATAGCGGATTTTCAGTACTTTTAATTGCGATTTTCTCTTTCAAAAGTGCATGATCCAAGTATTTTTTTTTCAAAATGTTCTATAGTAATAGGTAGTAATTGCAATACCGGTCAATTAAAGAAATAACTGCAAATATTTTACCGGTAATTTTGTCATATTTTACCGGTAATTTTGTAATATTTTACCGGTAATTTTGTCATATTTTACGTAAGCGAAATATTAAAATATAGGACGAAATTCCCATTATCAATAGTCACGGTCACTCGTGACTCACGAGTTGTTCCGACTCCTCTCGACATTCTAAAACTATCACATAACCAATCCCAATGTTATCTGTGATCCCAATAGATGCAATTTTAAAATTAGTCGCCCACACGAATAGACAAACGTAATATGTCAGTTAGGCCAAAAATTCAGGTAGTTCCTAATCCTACGATTCAGTTGGGCCTAGAATTCTAGAATATGAAATCAAGAGATAAACTACTAGCAACCCTTAATAATATATTAATGCAATGTTAGGTAGGGTAGGTAGTGTAGGTTCATTTATTCATTTTTTGATTAAGATGAAATCATTCCCAGTGTATTCAATGATTAGTGAGAAAGGTTGTAGGTTATTGGTTCTAAAGCAAATACGTTAAAGTGCGGTAAGATACGTTGGAGATGTGTGAACCGCAAATTTAGTGCAAACATTAGAAGATAAAATTAACGCCATTGATAGTAAGATTAATCATAACCATCAACATGACAAAACAATTAGTAAACAGTGTGAGTAAAAGCCTAAAAAGAAAAGCTATAGATGATCCAACGGAATTTTAGGAAAAATGTCTAATGATGAACCCCTGATTATTATTTTTAACCTGTTCCGAAATTGAAACAACAGACCTATAGGATTATATTGACCCATTTTTAGAATCGGATCATAGCAGGTAATTTGGCCCAACTGAATTGTCTCCTAGACAAAGCTTTGTCAAACAAAAATTAATACGCAGAGTTTTTGGTGAATTATTGAATGCTTGTACAGTCCGCAGAAGCAAACATGAGCCCTGGTGGGCGTGTTCATGTCGCTGTAGTTGTATTTTTGTAGTAACAATCGATATTTTAAATCGATAACCAAACATCGATACCATAAGTGTCAACTGTTAAGAGATATGTAAACAAAGTCAAACTTGCTAAAAATGTAACTCTAAATATTAATAAAAACATTTATATTGGACCAAAAATAAAACTACCTCCTCGCATTGACAACACTGATACAGGCACTAAAAATGAATAAAATGATGTATGTTGATGAAATCACTCGGTCATATTATTTCGATTATGTTAACAAATTACTAATGTACGTTCGTTAACGTTAGCTCCTGATTGGCTCGTTGCGATGACCTTATTTTAGTTCGCATATTTTCCGGGGCTCATGTTTGCTTCTGTTAACTGTAGTGCAGCAGGCATCTGGCAGTTTATGTTTTTAATTCATAGGAAAGAAATTATAGTTAATTAGATCCCAGTTAGGAGACAATAGTTTGGACAAACTATGTTTTTTACGAGGATATTTTTAAAAAAATATGAAATTAAAATATTCGTCATTAATATTTTTTTATACTTATATTTGTTTTTAGAATGCTAAATTTCATTTTATTTTAATACATTGTTTTTGTTCTAAATACTACTTGTAGTTTATGTTAATTTTCACCTCTAAATAAAATTTTTTGATTTACCGGGTTTTACCGACCAACCAGTTACGATTTAGAAAATTACCGAATTACCGGTAGTTGAATAATTCGGTTTATTTGCAATCACTAGGAATAGGGCTTTCTAATAAAAAAAATCATTGATAAACTCCAAGTGTTGCGAACCTTACCGAACCCTCAAATCTGACCAACAATTTCGTTATTGTATGTCAAAAATATCCCTACGATTCCCAAATTTCCCTATATACGTATTAAATGTATTTGCGATCTGCATACGCTCAGTATTCAGTATAGAACATTTTAATCACGATAATTTGTTGAAGTTTATGTAAATTGAAACTATTACACTGTCACTGACTGTAATAATATCGACATGATTTACGTATTATCATTTCTGTAATAACCTCCTACGTAACATACGTCGGTTCGTACATAAATCTCCTCCGTATCCTTCCACATCGTTTTATATTTCTGTTTATTACTTATATACATTACATCTAGTTACCGCAAATGGCACCATTACTTTTCTAAATAATCGTATGCTCGAATACGACAATTTTCAACAACACCAATTCATAATTTAATTGATTCTGGTAAAGTCTACCTACGATGAGGAGTTAAGTGTTATGTATTTATGCTAATGTCATTTTCACATGTAAATTTCTTTTGGATTACACCTCGGGGTGATAATCGGTTTTTATGTCCAGCTTGTGTGTCGTTTTGTATGTCAGTAAACACATCTGTGAAAAGTGAATGTTAAAAACAAAAAAAAAAAGCAGATGATCTGTTTGATGGAGCGTTCGTACTTTTTGTTGACAGCAACTACAACAGTAATTCACTCAAAATGGTACCAAATATACAACATACATACAAAGGTTTTTAACGTTTCATTAATTAAATAGCGAATATTTGTTTCTTTTTTATTGTACAGGTTATTTCAAATTGTAATAACAATCGATAACAAAAAGGTTGCAAACATTTTTGAAAAATATACCAAAGAAGAGTCCAGTGACGAGCGTAGTACTTCTTCAGGGACAGCAGCAGGAGTGTAGGTATAGTGAAATGGGGAACATTAAATGTTCCTCCTCGCTAGGAAAACATACCTAGGTATGTCAGGTGGAGATTTACGCTATCCTACAATGTACCAGAATAAACAAATACAGGAATGACACTTATAGGATAAACATACTAATTGACCACTGCCAAGCAGCCCTCGCTGTTTTAAATAGCCGCAAGGTAACATCCAGTCTGGTAGAGGAATGCCAGAAGAACTAAATGAGCTGGCAGATCATAAAAAAGTGAGATCAGTGTGTTTTTCGGGATATAACTGGAAATGATCAGGCTGATGAGCTCACAACAATATAGTTTGGGACAAAACTAGTTCTTGTGGCCACAAAGAAAGTGGTCCAAGGACAATATACATTTCATAGACGGAAACCTTTAAACATTCTTGTAAAGCTTTAGAATGTAGATTTTTCAACAATGAAGCTAGGCAATCACCGTAATCAGAAATCGTCACATTGAAGATTCAATTTTTATAATATTTGATTATTAAACAATAAATAATCCAGGAGAAGTTTTGTTTTCTGCTGACAATTTTCTCGGATCAATATATAAATGTTATTATGAAGCCTATAAATCATTTTGTTTGAATTTACCTTAGACTAAATGAACAAGAGATCGAATTGTTTACGTTTTCTTGGTCTTGGTCTTAATTATTTGGTCTTGGTCTTGCGCACAAAGTGTTGGTGTGGTCAAAGATCATCGTGGTTATAAATTATGAATAATTTACAATCAATTATCAACAAACAAAATTATTGTAACAAGCGACTACTATACTCTAGTGATGAGCAAATTAAGACCTAGACCAATTTTGCTCTTCACTAGTTAGCCAAAATATTCTATAATTTTTTTTAATACTGTGTTTCTTGTATTATTGAATCACTAAAATACTGATTATAAATATACTTCAAAAATATCCCTTTCAGTAAAATATTAGCACTGGCAACATCGTTTATAATTTTACGCATATTTTGATGAATTAATATTGATAATTCGATAATTCGCGTCGTTGAGGGTTGATGTTTAAGGTAGGTTTGATATTTTGTAGACATTTGTCGAGAATTTTTTGATTAATCTTTAAAAACCCCAGCTTCAATCGAAGTCATAATTAGGCTGCGGTTAAAAGCTTCTGGTTATTTAACAAGTATTATATCATATGTGGAAAAGTTGATATTTTGTAGAAATTTTTGTCGAACATTTTTTGAAATATCTTAAGAAACCCCATCTTCAATCGAAGTAATAATTAGGCTGCGGTTAAAAGCTTCTGGTTATTTAACAAGTATTGTATCATATGTCGAAAAGTTGATATTTTGTAGAAATTTGTCAAACATTTTTTGAAAAATCTTTAAAAACCCCAGCTTCAATCGAAGTAATAATTAGGCTGCGGTTAAAAGCTTCTGGTTATTTAACAAGTATCGTATCATATGTGGAAAAATTGGATCGTTCATTCCCAAATTTATTATCGGAAAGTGTGGTTCGTTTCCTTTTATAATTTTCAAGCAACTTATAAGATCAAAATAATTAGAAATTCCCAAGAAAAATTCCGCAGAATAAAAATTATTATTTACTCTATTAGCCCGTCTGATACAGTCTCTGATATCACTGCAGCCGAAACTTTTTGCTCATGCTTTTTCGTAGCACCTTCGTCCCCTGCACCTAACAATAAAATAAAAATATTACTATATATTCAAATTGACAGGTGTGGTTTTGTTTTTATATTCATTGCATCTAAAACGTCGATAACCAGATAAATGATTCAAATTCTCGAAAAAAAGTTAATTGACTTTGCCGATAGTAATAATTTGTAACACGACAAACTCTGGAACTAATTTCGACTAAGTATATTAAGAAACAATCTCCCGAGGTAATAATATATCATCTACATTACGGTGTTAAGCATCCTAAAAAAATCATATACGGTTTTATAACTATCATAAATATAATTTTAACAATTATTAAATTTTTATTCAGAAATTTTTAAAATATATATCAAGATTAGTAGCTCCGGACAGTTTGAGAAAAATTCCACAAGTCTTAAAGGCGATTACTTTGGATTTAATAACAATAATAATAATAATAGGCTAAGCGATTTGCATCTGTTTATATATGTAGAAATTCCGATTTAAACGACCTCAAGCTGAAATAATTAAGCTGAATACATAATAATTATTATACTATTTATGTCAAAACTAGTTTTTATTGCATTCTGGTTATTTATTTCGTATATCCGTCTAAAAATACTCCAAAGGTGGATATTATATTATTCCATCGGCGAGAAGTGTGGTTATGAATAAATCAAAAGCCTTTTTGAAATCGATAACATTTATAATACAGGTGAACACTCATTCTACGGCATGTGATTTATTTGTCAATTTTATGTTGGTACTTATGATCCATTTATTACGAAAGTAATAATACATTTGTTAACTTAATTCTACATCATTCATTCATGCTCAACATGCTCAACAACCCAAATAATAATAATACAAATAATAAAAGAACTGAAAAATGATATAAGTAGTGGTGAAAATTGAAAAATTGCAGAGTTAATAGAAGAAGCCAAGATGGAGATTACTCACCAGAGTGGATTTCGAAGAGGAAGGTTAACCAATGATCAACTATTCTAGCTCAAACATATTCTGTCCAAAATATTTGAAAGCTCATATATGACAAAAACACAAATGGAAGTCAGAAGAAATTAACACAAGAATAACAAAAGGTAGCAGGAGGAGAATAGAGCTGTTAATCATACGCAGATGGGAGAGGTGAAAAAAACAAAAGAGAATAGAGGAAAATTATTTAAAATGAACAAAAGGCTATGAAGGATACAAACAATGATAAAATCGGTGATGAAGAACATATCCATGGTGGTTAAGACAGCCTCTTTACAAGTTCCAGCAGTTGTCTGCCATCATGGCGATCCCACCGGCCTTGATTAACACTCACCGACAGAAAAAATATTCACCACAAACCTAACCTAACTATTAACATTTTGAAATTTCCTCTATACTCCTCTAATTCGACTCCTCTTAACTACTCGCTTAGAACTACGAAGTCGTAAACACAATTGAACCACGACCTAATGAACTATTATTAGAAATGCAACGTACAAAATTGAGCGTGGAAAAACGGTTAATGACAGTTTATTGAATTCTTGACCCTCTAAACTTACGCCTACTTTAAATGGATCTTTCTCATATCGTATTGCAGGAAGTAACAACTATTCATTGACTATAATATCACGAAGAAATTATGTATCTTTCAGATTTAAGAAAATTATTCCGGCTTTCGCAAAAATTATCGGTATTTCATATTGTCACGGAACCATATAATAAAATGACGTTCATTTAATTGCTCTCGTATACATATATATTTAGATATTATCTATTTTGACTGGAGAAATGTTATTATAATTGCCCATTTAGTTAAATATGACTCGTTTTTAGATGTTCACCGCTGTTGCTAAGAGTTGCGTGTTTCCGCGTCTACAAAACAGTTTTAATCGAAATAGTGGGAGGTTCATACAAAAATATCATGATAAATTCTACATTCAATCTGCCAGTTGGCAACAATAAAGTGAGTTCCGGGGTAATACAAAGGTATAGTAGGCAATAAAATAGAAGACACTGTTGCAAAGGAAGGGTCTCAAAAACTGCAGTTGTGAGGAGAATTTCTTGTTGGATTCAAACAAAACATCAGACGTACTGAAGTCTTGTGTCTAAGTAGGAACTCAGCAAAATCCTAGTCAATAAACTCTTCATCTTTGATACATAAAATCCTCCTAGGGGAGCTAGCGCACTTTGAACATGACGATGTGGAGTCAGTTTTGTAAGCATATCTCAAAAGAACTACTTACGCTACATTCAAACTCAAAACTTTCATTTCTGCTGGTAAGATATAAAGAGAATAGTTGAGTGAAATATTCTGTGACCTTGTCAGACGAAAACGATTCGTACGAATATTACGAGCTTGTCTTGTATTGTAATTATTGATATCTGAATTTTTTGTTAATGAGTCAAAACTTTTGTGGATCTCAATAAGGGAGTTGAAAATAAATCAGGTCGGGAGAGGCATTATCCATAGATGACCAAATAACGGAAACTGACATTCCTTAAAATCCTACTTGCTCTCTTTTGAAATATAAAGTTATCTTTAGCAGACGACGAATTTCCCCAAAGCACAACTCCATAGTTAATATGGGAATATACAAGGGAAAAGTTAGCCGTTTTTAAAGTTTGAAAGCTAACGACTCGTTTAAGTTGTCGTAGTACAAAAACTGAGCTTGATAATTTGTTTTTTAAATAATCTACATGAAAATTCCATGATAGAGATCTATCTAAAAAAAGAATCAATAGTTTTACACTTTCAGCTTTTTGGTTAGTTATAGGAAAGTAGAAATTTTGAGTCTTCTCCGAGTTTGGCTTAAGTTTATTGGACAAAAACCATAGTTCTTATCGGAATAAATGAAAGTAGTGTCATCGGCAAATAAAACAGATTCATAAGGATAAATGAAGTCATTTATATGAATAATAAATAGCAAAGGTCCGAGAACTTACCCTTGAGGAACGCCATACACAACCGGTTTAAAATCGGATAAAGAATTATTACATGATACAGCCTGATAACAATAACTCAATAAGCTGGAGTGGCACACCTCTAATTCCATAGTATATAGTTAAGTTTACGAAGCAAATATACTGTGTTATAACATTCAATCATATTCTTGTTGTTAATAATCTCCATTTTTTAAAGAATAAAATAGATGTGGTCAAATAATAAGAATAACACCTTATTTGTCAGAAAACTGACCAAATATACACGTTTTGCCTCTTTCACGTTGAACGCTTACAATAAAAAACGAGTTTCTGAAGTAAACAACGTTTAATAAATTGTAGGGTTATCCAATATACAAGTTTGAAGTTTGCTAGAAAAACTTCTTAACAGCGACCTCTTCAAAATGCGTCAGCATCTATGGGAAGAGCTTTTGGAGATAAATTAGGTTACTTCGGCATAGAATCACATCTAGTATGTGTATGGCAGGAGAGTTTCTGATACCCTGTATTAAAGCGATGAAAGGTCATGGAAGATTTGTATCAATCGTGTTAGAATCGTTTTATATCATACGAGAAAAAAAAGTTGTAACATTTCTTATTTATTACTCATTAAACTCATCTTAAACTACGGTATCTGTATCTATAAGATAGTAGTTTTCTCCTTATGCGACTAGCACACCGATGACCAATTCCATGAACCGAAATAATAGGTTGTAACTTTATATGCCGCGATGCGATCTAGCAAGGCAGTGTTCACTACATTTAAGTAAGTAAGTAAGTAGCATTCGGTCAAATTGCGACCTGAATAAATCAGTTTAATAAATGTATTGTTTTTTTTTAATCTAGACCACGTTTATGGCAAAATTCACACAATAAACACATAAATATGCCGATCGCGTTGTATAGAGGAACGTGACTAAAATTAAAATCTTCTCGTAGAAAATGTAAATATATTAAAATCGCGGCTGGTGACATTGTTTTCGCCAAAACTAAAACGTTTGTGTAAAAATGAGGGGGGTTAATTTCATTAATATTTAAGAAGCTTTGTCAAATTTATTTTCTTCGTTAAATTATATCGTGAAATTCTTAGTTTAAACTGCAGATTTCGTGGAACTCCGGATTGTTCTAGTTTCAGTCGTCAAATTTCTGTAAATCCTAAATTTTTAGCTTACAAGGATGTTAACTTTTGTGATTATGTAGTCGCAAAAATTGCAATTCTAGGAAACTTCCTGTTACCTTTTTAATTATAGTGACTCAAATGAACTACTGTAAACTTCATGCCTATTTTCCTATTAGTCGAGGCAATGAAGCACTAAAAAGGCCAAAGATAGGAAATCTTTTAGGATAGGACGTATCGGAATGCGGTTTTTTGCATTCGCTTGCAAAAATTATTTATATCAATCGTACCTACTTTGTACGGATTGCTGCAGCCAAAATGCATCTTTTGAGAGGCCTTTTCGCAAATCTAATAACTTCGTGAATAAGAGTCGCATAAAGTTCGGGATAGTCCCCGGAGATGACGATCGTCGGCGTTCCTGAGCTCCAGGTGTTCGGGGGGTCAATTTGAACATCATAATCGTGATCAGCGACCTCGAAAACCCCCGGGTACCCGACTTGAGCCAATTCTGACTCTTATTTACGAAGTTATTAGATTTGCCAAAAGGCCTCTCAAAAGATGCTTTTTTGGCTGCAGCAATGCAACTTCCGGTTTGTAATAGGTACGAATGAAATAAATAATTTTTGCAAGCGAATGCAAAAAAACGCATTCCGATACGTCCTATCCTAAAAGATTTCCGATCATAATGCTTCATTGCCTCGACTACATCTTAACCTAGCGAAACCTTTGGTGCCTCGTCAAATTTTATGTGATTTTATGAAAAATCAATAAAATAGAGAAAAAGGGATTTTGAGGGAACAATATGTTCAAAATGAGGTAGGGAAACAGTTAATTACATTTTTATTATCACCGCAAGAAGCACTAATGCCATAAAAAGAAGACGTCCAAAAACACCATCACAAAATTATTTGAGTTATATTTGGAGGCAATGGAAAGCTGCTTTTCGTAATAATACATTTATACTGTTAAATTTAGCCATTTTTAGTTTATCGACTACAAAAAAGTTAGAGATTTTTACAGTGATAATTTAATTCTTGTATAAAAAATCCCATAAGCCGCGTGATTTTGTCATTATGACTTTTCCAGCGACAATAAGGGAACCTAACTTTTGAAAGCATGACAACCAGCATTGTAAACAAATTTTTGATGACGTTATGTCAATTTTTCTCAAACTTGCGTTGTCAGAAAAGTTTTCATTTGTGGAAATGTCGCGATTTGGAGAGTCTTCTTCGAGTGGAGAAATTGAAAAAGCCACCAATGATAATGTGCCTCGCAATACTGTAAGTTTAACTACATCAATTTGGCGACAACTTGCGATGTTTTGTTTGGAGAAAAATATGAACTCATTGCAGAAACTTCCATTGAACAGTTAGCTTCTATTTTATGTGACTGGGCATTCAGCATGAAGAAGAACAATGGAGAAGATTATAAAGAGAGTGCTGTCAAAACGGTTTGGAATACTTCACAAAAATGTTACAAGAGAAGTACTTTAAAGGGATTATAAAAGAATTTTTAAAGATACATATTCATTAAATTGTCTTACCTAATTACACTCTAGCTTTTTAGAGTAGATGTAAACTTTACATTTATAATTCGAATTTTGTTGCCATTAGGTAATTCAACTCAAAAAACTGCCAGAAAAAATTACTCGTCATACGGGCTCGTAATTTTGTCAGAGGCAGGCAACAAAATTCTTATTGATACATATCAAGTTTACTCCGACAAAAAAAAGCTCTCGTGTAATTATAAGTGACAAAATTTTAGTTTTTTGAAAGTGCGTTGATCAAAGTCAATTCTGTTACCATGGTTCTGATATTTATTCAAAATGTCATTTTGCTATTTCTTGTTAGAAAACGTCAGATAAGTTCGGTTAAAAAGGGAGTGTTTCTGAAAAAATAAGAGTTGGAACACAATCCATTGCAGAAATTAAAAAGGCTGTATCGTAGAATGTCTCCAAAGTTTCCTGTTGGCGACAGTTTTTCGCAGATGTTATTGATAAGATATTATATGCTTGAAAAGCATTCTCCAGCCGAAGAATTAGCAAAGAGTATGGAAGATTATGCATACAATATAGAAAAGAACGGAGAAGACTACAAAGGGGTATGTATCAAAAGCATATGTTCCTTAAAGTTTTCTAATTTTACTGTTTTTTGTCATTCTCTAGTGAAATTGTCAAGTCGAATACCACTAGAAAAAAAAGTATGTAGGCAAAATTTTTCTCAAGGTTGTGGCTTTTTGTCAAAAGTGTTAATCGCGAAATTGCCAAGCAATAAACTTTCATATCTTTCGAAATTTTTGCAAACACAATTTTTCTGTTGTGATATTATATGATAAACGATTGCCAAGTACTTGATCGGAAATATTTACAATTCTATAAAATTTTCTGTAAGCTACAGAAAGCACAGAATTGTCTATGGGCTTATAGAAAGTTGTAGACTTGCTTAGAATTGACTCATAAATTTATAACTTGTGTTCTAAATTTCCTTAAAATTATATTTTAAACTGTAGATTTGTCCATACTCTTAAGTTAAATTGTGAATTTGTGAGATTTAGAACTAAAATGGTGAAATATGCTGGAATTCCCAGAAAAACTGTAGTTTTTGTTGAAATTTCCAACCATTTCAATAATTTCAGTCTATTGGAATAGTCTGCAAGTGTAGAAAGCGAGTCTTTTCATTTAAATTAAAAGAAACTGCACATACTTGTTATCTGCTCACACTACGCCATTTGAGTAACGTTAAATATATTAGACCACAATGAATACATATTTTTTTAATAAATGCTCAATTATCTGTCAAATGACACTAAGTTTGCTTGAGTCCACTGAACGGCATTAAAACTATGGTCATAGCATTAAATTGGCATTCTCACTCACCCCTAGCAGTTTTAGAAATCGAGAAAAAATAGTAGATCAAACTTCTGTAAAATCGTTTCAGGATTACACTCCTTTTATTTTTACTCAGCTTTTGAATAAAAAACTGTGAATAAAATATTAGCATTGGTAATTACCACCCCTCGTGAAAAAAGAATACTAGAGATTTTACTCTAGCTTTTCAAAAACCTTTTGATTAACAGTCACCCACCTCAGTTAATCAAACACCCGGTACATTACTTAATTCGATGGTATCAGTTTTGTTAATATCTTGAATAGGTCCCTGTCAAGCTATCACACTTAATGACTCAATCATTTCAAATGCAAATACTTGGCAAGCTTTGCGCATCCCAAAACATCAATTCAAATTTTATCTCGAACAAATCAAAATTCGAGATTATTTCGTGTGACATTTAACAACATTTCTCGACGTTTTCAGACAATTAAATCAAAGATATGGGTCAGCAATGCCGAAGTCGTGTGTGTTGGCTTTTTTTTTCAACCGCGAATAATAAATCGTGAATATAATATTTTCCGGAAAGGTCGTAGGATGTAGCCGGTACGCGGTATAAATTTTGCGATTCTCGTCTTCTTCATGTTCGTCATTTGACCTCTCCGTAATAAATATTAATGAATCCATTGAAATATAACATTTTGGCGCCCTGAGTGATCACGATTTGCTTTTTTTTTTAACTGATTTAATTATAGTAATGTCAAGCCCTCTTCCGTTTCTTTCCCAATGACAAGAAATTGATAGCTTTAGTTTTAATCATACACCAATAAAACAGTTACATACAGTATGACCATTTATTATGTTTAAAATTATTTCCATTAATACCTTTCAGTCTTTTTTCGCATTCCTTTATATAAAAAACTACAATAAACTAAGAGAAAGTATTAGTATTGTATATTATGGGCTTTAGTAATTTCTTTATGAGGTAACATAACATCAAATAGTTATAAAATTTTACATACAAATTTGATGGACTCTTTCAGAAATTACAATAGAAAAATATTTTTTTTACAACCCTATACAAAAAGTCGTCATTTTGTAATAGAACGCATAGAACGAATAGAACAGAAAGCCACTTTATCGATTAAAAATAGTATAGATACCTATAAGTTAATATCCCAGGTTACGTTCGTTTTTGAAACGAAAATCAGATGGATTTAAAAGTCAAAAATCTAAAATTTTTCCTTCCGATGAGATACGTACTTTCTTAAAGAATGCCCCCAATTCCAAATACTTAATGATTAAGGTAACAATTACTTTATTAATGTGACACATTCTTAACATTAATATTAAATTCACGTTTGCAGGTAGTCTTAATTTTTGGTATCTCGGGAGCTTGTCGTTGCCATGAATTAAAGGATTTGACAGTAAATGATGTAAAAGATACTAGCAGTATACTCTTAGTTACCATACGCAATACAAAAACAAAAGTACCGCGTTCCTTCACATTTCTGGATTCTTCTACGAAATTTCTAAAATATATATGAACCTTCGTCCACTAGATATGGACCAAAAAATTCAAGATTCTCTATAAACTACCAAAACGGAAAGTGTGCTCGACAAGTTGTGGGAATAAATGAATTTAGTAAATTTCCTATGCAAGTAGCTCAATATTTAAAATTGCCTGATCCCCAAAAATATACCGGGCATTGTTTGCGCAGAACTTCCGCAACGCTGTTAGTGGATGCAGGAGGTGATTTACTTCAATTAAAAAAGCATGGAGGCTGGAAATCTAATAACGTTGCAGAGGGATATATTGATCAATCAGTTAACAGCAAAAATCAAATACAAACCAAAATTTTACAATCCATACAAAATAAAACGCATCATCATCTGGAGTGACATCAGTTAACAACATAACAGATGTGACATCTTCTACCTCAATACATAAAAATCTTGATTGTAATACTCCTATAATTTTGAATAGTTGCTCGAATGTAACAATTAACCAATATTTACATCATAAGTAATGTTTTGAAAAATTCCGTAATTTTTAATTTCAAATAAAATATTTGTTCAATGTTCTTTTTTAGTATATTATTATGATATAAACAGGGTTGTAGAAAAAGTATAGTGTTTCACTCATCGAAAACATTTTTTGAATCTCGTGAACATTACTAGCCTCGGCAGGTAAACTGTTCTACTCGCTTCGAAAAATGTTACTTTCGTCACTCGTAAAACAATATACTATTAAATAAGAATCAAGAGAGTGGCAATAAAGTAAAAATAATTTGACAGATTTTAGAAAACCTATTGCCAAAAGTCAACAAACAAAAGAACAAATTTTAAACAGTTTTAAAATTATTTGTTATGAGTTAGGTAGAAAAAATATCGATTGAATAAAAAACAGTGTTAAGTTGAAAAATATTGGTTCGTATCGAGAGATCCTGAGAATTTTGAGGTATGAAAATATTCCAGTTCTTCGATTATCTTCTGGGCATTTAACATATTGATGCCGTGAGATTTAAAAGTGTTATAACAATGCGGAAAGTTGTTTATCAAACAAACCATTTGACATACATTTAACATCACGCTATCAGTGTACATTTTAATGCCCCGAGATAATAAACATTCCATGTATTATTCATCGCTATTTTTTTTTTAGTTCCACTGTATACAACCTGACAATTTTCTAAGTGCAAGGCAATTTATTGTTTAATTTTTCTTGCTCGTTTATCTTAACGGAGAATATCGTTCATTGAATCAGAACTTTTCACAATTAATTATTCTAAGACCACACTGCTATTAAAAGAAATTCTTTTTTTAAAATTAAGTTTACAATATCATAACTGGCGCTGTCATTGGGATAAAATCGTTGTTCGACGTCTTAGAGTAGATATAACATCGTGACGGTGAAAATATAAACAATTGCCAAATCTACACAGAGAAAAAAATTCGCTAGCCATTAGCGAATATTCACTTGCAGTAGCAAAAAAGTTCGATTAAATAGGGGACAAATGACTTATTCATTTACCACAGAAAAAACCATATTGCTAGAGTTAAACATTTACAGTTAATATAGAGATCACTTATCATAGATATATTTCAAGTAGTCCATTTTATTTACTATAAATTTTTTAGTCACTTACAGTTATCGACTTGGATAACTTGCTAGTAGCTAGTTAATATAATATCGTCTATTAAAACTGACATATTGTACACCAATCCTCAGTGATTTATTCATTTACCTTAGTAATACAGATTATCAGGACTAATTGAAAAGTTTATTTACAGTAATCGATTTATTCATTAACCTTAATCTTGGCATTTAGGCTTATACAGGGTGTCCACTTATATTTCCCCTATTTTAACTGCCTGTAAATTCTAAACGGTTTAGGAGAGAAGCTCGGAGAGAAGTATTCGGTTTTCATGGAATTGTTCCATTTTAGTAGCTACAAGTTTTGTTTGAATACATTGATTTTCTTCTATCGTTTTCGTTTACGTCACAACAAAATTGGCGCATTTATGACAATTTTTTTTTATTGACTTTCTTAATGGAATGACCAGTATATTTTTTGTAGTTTGATAAGTGATCTTCACCTATTCAGCGATGGAAACTTTTCAAAATCGGTTAGCAAATGACGGAAATTGTAAAAATCCGCCAATTTTGCTTTGACGTAATTGGAAGCGATGGAAAACATTCAATTTATTCGACCAAAACTTGTAATAAAATGAAACATTTCAATAAAAACTGTATATTTCTATCCTGCACCGTTTAGAATTTATAAACATTTAAAGTTTAGGGGAAAATATAATAAGTGGACACCTGGTACTGAAAACTAATACAAAAAATGAAATTTTATATACCAGGTATGTTAAATGTATTTTATAAAATATAATTAAGTACAAACAAATTAACAGACTTGGAATACAAACTTCAAACTCTTTTCCTCATTTAGTTTTCCATATTGGCGACACTCAGAAATGGATTTAAAAAAAAAGCAAATTTATGAAAAACATTTAATTCAAACTTATGAAATATGAACATTTGTATTTTTTCAAGTTCCTACCTAATTAAAAAATAACTTATCATTCCATTGTTCAGACGTTCACTATCACTACCAGAGATAATATTTCACTAGGTAGGTACACTTCACTCATGCTGTCTTTCCGAATTTCAAAAATTAAATGATGCAATTTCTTGTCTGCACCTGACTTGACGGACAGCCGAACAACCCCAGATGTTACCGGAATGTGTCGAAGACCTGATTTCAAGTACTTAGATAGCTAATGATTAATATTGAGCTCACTTAGAATAAACGATAGATAGTTAAGGGTAAATAATTCAATTCTAGAAACTTTTTTTATTAAGTACAAATTACCTGGTGACTAAGGTTTGTCGATCGCTTTAACGGACAAAACTAGCTATCTGTTTTATTCAACTACTAATGAATAATGTTTCTACCACTAATAAAAATTTATTTGTAGCAAGCGATTTTTTTCTAGAAACTTTTTTTATTTGGACGTGTTTTCTCTGTGTACTTGTCAGACTTTGAATGGAAATTAACTGGAAATTCGATTAGCTGTATCAAAAATTCCTGATCCTCTGTCATTTATATTCCAATAGGGGAAACCAAACGAAAATGAAGATAATCTACAGCATATCAGTACTCGGATCGGATTGGTGCTGTTATGTGTGTCCAGGCATTTCCAAGCACAGTATGCAATACATCGTAGTTAGCCGATTTCAACTATTGAATTTTTAACTACAATTGAAAAAGTTTTGAAAACAATTTTCCAAAAATAAATGACTGTAATGTATTTGGGATGTGCTTTTAAAAGTGGTAGTTTCTTTGGCAAGTTTTTTATCAAAAAAAGCTTCAAACATAAGCTGAATGCTATTTTTGATCCGTTCGATACACTTTTACAAATTCTATTTCCGTCTTGATTAAAATTCATCACCTGCGGCTTGAATTTTTTATTTAGTCACTTTAAGAGTACAATACTGCAATTTATGTGTCAGCAATAAATATCAAATAAAAAAAAACACTTCAAACTTGTAATTATTAAAGTTGAACTTGGAGCTAAAAACGGTTTTAGTTGTTTTTAATATCATAATCGATGAATAACATTTTATGTTAATAAATAACTGTGAAGATTTAATTATTGATTACTGGTAAAGGCTAGACCGATAATTAATTTTTAACAACTGGTTAGTATTGTTTGTATTTAAATCACTTAAGTATTAAATTGAGGGTTTTTACTGGTTCTAAATTTGATTTATAATGCCATGTTTCCAAAGTAATTTGAATAAGCAGGTGTACCAGTTTCGGGTATATTTTAACTGCCAAATTTTTTCTTCAAACTTTTTCAAGCGTAAATATTTGGAAAGAAAAAATACCACGTATATGGAGGACTGTCATGATCAGAAGATATCAGTGTTTGTGATAACTATGGAGGCATTGTTATTCTGAAAGGTCTTATCATAAGATACCGATTAAGACATATACAGGGTGTACCAATTTTACGAAAAATTTGGTATAGCAGAAATGAGTTGCGAAATAAATTATTTCACAAAACGAGTCTACATAAAAATGATTTTTTTTGGTTCTTTTCAAAAAACTTGTTTTTAAAATTAGTTTCTTCTAAAGGAAATACAATTGTCTAGTTTTATTAGCTATTTAACTGCTTGGTTTTTGTGTATACACAGGAACTACTGAGTGCTGGATTCAAACTTTTCAGAATAATTTTGTTTAAAAATGTTTTTCCTTTAAGGAGACGATAATATCAGGTATTATTTATTGAACTGTGTAAAAGTTCGAAAAGACGCGCAATACGTGACACTTGACATTTACTAACCTATACATTAATGTAATTTGCTAGTTACTATGTTAGGAATAGAAAATAGTATTTTACATAACAAGTTGCAAGAAGCTTATTACATACGAGTTAAAAATTTGCGTAATTTCACAAGCTTGTGATAAACTTACAACGCAAGTTGTGTACTATGCTTTTTCTACGATTATTTTCATTTATAAAAATAAAGAGCGTGAAGCCGGGCTCAGACGACTCGTGTAGTTGACGTAGTTGACGAATACACAATTATTTGCGTACTTGGCAAGTATACGAGCTTTGCGAATTGCGATGGCAAGTTGGGCGCTCACACAACGTGTACAGTTTACAAGTACGCAAGTGCGAACATTTTGCTAAATAAAAAAAAACTTAATGTACACAGTGGTGTGGCTGCCATTATGGATAGCGGTCTCTCGGAGAATTTAGTTGTTGCTTCCGCGGCTTTTGTTCTGATGAGCTCTACTTATTATTTAATTAAATCAAAACAAAAGAAAAAGAGGAGAAGAAGATGGTCCAACACAATCTCATTTGTCCACTACATTTAAATAAAAAAAGAACATTCAAAAAAAACGTCTGTACGCTTCTGGTAGTCTTTGAAAACTGAATGAATAGTTGCACTAGTAAAAGCAAATTATTTGTGAATTTCGTGTAAGCGCTTCTACAAGTATAGACAAGTATATATGTACTTGGCAAGTGTACCAATAATCGTGATCCCTTTGACTTGGATCATTTTTACCGACCCGAAATGGAAAACCAACGACTGACAATTAATTGTACAAGCAGGTACAAGTAATCCACTTACAGGACATGCCAAGCATACACGAGTAACGATTATTCGCCCAGTACACGAGTCGTCTGAGCCGGGCTTAACAAGTAACTTTATTTATTTAACAAACTTCGGGAACAATTTGAATTAAACAATTATTTATAATAATTAATTGTAAAATTTCGGCAATTATTTATAACTATACCATACGCGATGAACGGTATGGGATGACGTAAGTTTTTTGGACATTGGTATTTTCAGTGTATGTAAAGGTCTGTAAATTATTTTCAATTGAATTCTATTGGCTGTTGACGTCTTATTATTTATTGACTCATCGACGTATCCTTCGGCTGTTCTTGAAGATTTCTATCCGCCGTTTAGGAGCCATTAAATCACCAACGGTATCGACTAAAAGAGTGGCAGAAGTTCGTTTTAAACAGTGACCTATGTAAATTTTGGGATCTGGTATTTTTAAATATTCGGCTATTTATTTAGGAGCACCGTAAATTTTGTTTAATCCTAGCACATGTGTCGTACATTTACCTCTTTAACTTTGGTTTTCGTATCAGGTATTTCAACTCTTCTTTCCTACAAGATCTACTTATTGCAACAACCTTAAAATAAAAGTATTATAAGTATAGATACATTAAATTTATGTTATAGTTTTAAATAACATATCTTTATTAACTGGTATTGTACATCGCGAGCTTCATTAAAAAAAAGTTTTATTTGATCAGGGTGTAAAATTTTTAATTTTTTTTGGTTTTAAAACCTTCTGATTGCCTTTTTAAATAAGCTCAAAATTTAGGGTAATTTTATTTATCAACATTATTTCCAATCGATTGAAAATTCCTTTCTACGAACAAACCTATAGTACCTTCAAAAATGTAAAAAAAAATTCCGTTTCACATTATTTGACAAAATATCGATTAATATTCGTGTACCCATACAATTTGGAACAAACTTCTATACTTTGCTTTTACAATTACCGTTAATTTTGAACTTAGTGTACGTCGTCTAAAATATTAATGATATGACAAGTCGTCGAGATGTAATATACAATGAAAATCAACTCCAGATTGTTTTTTTAGATACCATAAGTGTTTGAGTTAAAAAATTAGTTAGTTTTTTTCTCCATATTAATTTTGAAAGAACGGTAGATAAGAAATGAAAGATAAATTTTAAACATATCGTTAGTCACTTCCGTTAATGTTTTAACTGATTGCTTTCAGGTGTAAGACTCGATTAATATCTAATACATTTTTTTTCGTATTAATTTATGCTTGTATTTTTTTATGTAATAAAACACTTAATGCTGTTTTATCACAGTACACGGCAGAGCACTCCGAGCTCGGTACAAGTACAGGCAGATTAGAAGAATTGAAAAAATAATCAGATAAGTGTTAGTTGAACTCATGTGGAAATATTGATTTCCCTTTTGAATAAACTTCATAGTGCTTGTCAAGCAACAGTATTCTTCTTTTAAAAAAACAAACGACATTTTTATTCGAAATTTACAAAAATATGCTCACTTACGCCGCTGTATTCTGTAAACTGTCAAAATCAGAATTAGGCAATCCAGCGACCTGTCAGATAAAACTCAATATAGCATCCCAGGGCAAACAATAATGTGATTCTGGTGTTTTGATATACACAATAGTGTTTATTTTGGAGAAAGATGATTTTATTTGACTTCAAGGATTATTCTTGTGTCTTGATAATATCTAATAAACAATGAAAATTTTGTAAAATTTTTGTGTTGCATACGTGGATTTTGGTTTTGTTCCTACATAAAAACATTCATTTCTCGTTAGTTCAGTTTCATTAGGTACCTTATCTATTTGTATGGAGATAAACTAGACAGATGAACATACTTTATTGTCAAGGAAAATTTTATGAACAAAGCGATCTAAGAACTTGAGGAATGAAATGAGAGCAATTTCAAATAGTCGATTATTATAACTACCATCTTCAAGATCACAGGAATTTAAAAATAATTAATTTGAATTAAATTCCAAACAAAAATTAAACTTCTTTCAAACACTCTGCAATACCATGAGTAGTAGGGAACAGTTTTTAAATTTACGCAATCAAAATAGAATCATTTTATCTTTTACTTGATCACACAATACCATTGGTCTATCATTATCATCATCATAGATAATACAAAACTGATCAGCCGTCCAGATTGTTTGTCCTGGACTTGCTGGATTGCATAATGTCATGGAATTTCAACAAGTGCCGTTTGTAAGCTGGCATTATCTAGAAATAATCAACAGTGTTGCCATATAGGATTGACCGTCAAAAAAACCTGCTACTGAAAACAACACTTCATAATTATGTCTTAAAGATTTTTTTTCTGGTCTCTTTTTAGGTAAATTCTTCTTCAGGAATACTGTGGTTGGAATTTGGATGTAGAGGGGAATTTAAACCAGGATGTATGAATGTGAAGATGTTTTTTACCCGAAATTTGGATCACCCTAAAATATAAGATATTAAAATGTAGCTCCATGCTTTATGAACATTTTGGTATTATTCCTATTATTAAAGAAGTTACACGCATTTAGACGCAGTTGTCGCATCCAAACATTTTTAACGAATGGTTTGGCCAGCTTGCAGAGACGCATTCGTTTGCCCGGTACAATTTAATGAGGTAATTTTGGCAATGTTGTCACACTTGATATTGGTGCATTACAATTGATCTTTTTCTTTGTATTGTTATTGTTTTTAAAAGATTTTTAAGGGATTAAACGTACTTTTCAAACTCGCTTTATATTATTTTTCCGCCAACCGAGCGTTATTGAGCTATGTTAATGTACACAAAATGTCTATTAATAACCGATTAAGGTATAGGCAACCAAACTTACAATAATATTAACAAAAAAAGGTATTATAAAACTGACTTTTAGTAGAAAATACTTATAGTTTTTAACTTACCTATCGTTTTTACTATAAAATTTGACAAGACTATAATCATTATTAATGTTAAAACATTCAAAAAAGAATTTAAGAATCACGAATACAATGACATTTTAACCAGTGACCTCTGTGACATTTCAATGTCATGATTTATTTTTGACAGTATTTACCTATGAATCAAATAAATATTCTTAGTTTATAGATATTGAAAAAAGGATTTGAGTTGTACACTCGACGGAAAAGTTTTGTAACCAACACGAGTATTGAAAGGGCGTTTAACAATATGAACCATTAATGAGCTCGCTTTGCTCGCGCGTTAAAATATCTCGATTGTTAATAGCCCTTATTATTACTTTTGTTCGTTAAATAACTATAATATCCGAGATAATAACGAGAACAAAAAATTAAAATATTCATGAGGCATGGTGTTACATTTTGAGTAGTTGATATCCCCCGTTGTAGTTGCTGCATACTGCAGGGTGTTACAAATTTCATGTAAAACTCATCCTCATATTCATGCACCTCTCATATTTTCAAATCTGACTTGATATTAAAATTTCAAACACAGTATTGCTACAAAAGAGTTAACCTACAATTCACAAAATAAATCAATAAAATCAAATTGGTACTTCAAGAGATTACCACTTTTGAAAAAATGTAAAATGTTCGGTGGTCTGCCTTTTTTTGACGGTCAATCTATATCGTAAGAAAATAATCAAGTAAACGCCACTGATTCGTATTGTCTTTAGTTACAGTCACGATCCATAAAACTACTGTATTTAACAAATTTTTCTCGAGAATTAAGCACTAATGATGACAACTATAATGTTGAGTGTTAACCATTAGACGACATGCCGCGAGAATTTAAGCTATTAGATAATATGTCTTTTACGGTTGCGTGCTTTCGTAATTATATCATTTTCTCACATTTTTATTATCAATTTAACATCTGGGTTTCTGTAACTTTGATATGAGTATCCTAAAAATATATTTTATCCATTCCGTGTACGGTAAATGCTCTATTATAACACTGTTTCATAAGTATGATTTCAAGTTACCTACAGTAGAAACGGTGGAGCTTTACCATCACGTGACTGTTAGCTTACGTATATACGTATACGTATTTTATTTGTTTTAAATTTGTAATTTAATCAGGTATTATTTTATTCTCAACCTATTTTAACTTACCCTTTTTTAAGCTAGCTCACTTGTCATGCGGGAACATGAAAAACTCCTACTCTCTTCAGGTTCTGGCGCCATATAAGAAAAGAAGATAATGAATTACACAATCTATTTTTTTTATGACAAGATTATTCTTTATAGTTTCAATAAAAAAATTTTTTTTGATACGCCTATGTATTACGAGTATTTATCTATGGCATTTAATCATAGATAACTAACCTTAAATGTACTGTGCTGTGAGTCTGTGGCTGTGCTTTCCTTTCTATCGAGGTTTAGAACAAGTTTTAATGTTTTCTTAATAAAATTGATACACGAAAAGAACTATTTAATAATTTTAAATTATAAAGTAATCACACAATAAGTTACATGAACAAGTACAAGAGATGACGAGTTAAGTGAAAAAAGAAACATCAAATGATTGTTCAACAAGAAACTTAACCTACAAAAAACAACAACTCGATAGATCTAAATCTAAAATGATTTTTTAAAATTGTGACCGAAAACGCTATTTAGCTGTACAGCTGACCGAATACTGTTTTTTATTTATTTATTGGTACCAATAATTGAAATTCACTAACCTTGTGCACTATATTATGGAAATAACTGGTATACGGAGTCCTAAACAATTTCAAATGAATATGGGATTTAAAGGTTCAATTTCTGGACAATTTCTTCTGGTAAGTATTCTTATTATTTAATTTAATTATTATGCTATCTCTTCAATTTACCTAATTGTTTAATATTGGATAGTTTATGATTTTACATGGCTTTAAATTTTTTTATCAATTTTTCTTTCCTTCTGCCTTATTCACAATTTTCTACCAACTCCCCTAGCGTACCCAAACAAACTTTTTCCACTAAACTGGTTGCTATAGGATTTTTGAATTGTTACTTTATTTCTTTAAATTTTTGAAATTTTTGAACTTTTCTTGTAATAAAATTCGTTTTACCCCGATTTCTTCCATCTATTTCTTTTTCTAATTCTTCATTCACTTCTTATCATTAAAATTTTTACAAATAAACACTTTTTTAATTTACCTTTTTCTTACGAACATCTACCAATGTGAATTGACCTTTTTCATTAAATTTCAAATTTTCTACAACCTGTAATTCAATTATTATTCATGTTACCTTTTTAAATTGATTTAATAAATCTAATTCTACCATCCGTTAACATAAACTTGTTCTAAATTCCTTTCGTTTTAAATATAAAATTTTCTTATTTATTCTAACAAAACAAACACATTATTTATTTCTATGATTAATTATCAAATTCCACAGAACTATCCTACATAAGGTAGTTTAACTAGATTTCTGTCATCCTGACATATTAACCTATAAAATGATATTTTGACAAAATAACTTCAAAATGTCTAAATCATAAATTATTATTAATTTTTTTTTATAATGATGTTTACTAATTATTTCTGTTTCAGGTCAAGATATGTATGAATATTTATGAAACTTTCAAGAAATATTTTTATTGAATAAAACATCTTTCTATAAAGAATTTGATCTTGTATTCTATTTCCTTTTTGCAATTCAACAGCAAATATAGTTTATTGATATACTTCTTTCCTAAAAACTTGTTTGTTAGCATTATATGCTCTAATAAATAAATTAATTATGCTACTTGATATTTGATAATTTCAATATCATTTCAATATGTTACTGTACGAACTATACGTAATTAAACCATATCCAAAGCTTTTGCGTATTATAATTTTAATAAGTTTTGTTTGGTTTGTTAATAATTTTCTTATTTCAATCCTATTTTAATACTTCTGTATATCGTTATCATATTTATTTTGATATTTAGAAGAATGCTCCGATGGAAATATTGGTTCATGCTTAATTGCAAATCACTCGTCATATTTATTGTATTTTTATTAATGTTCGTGGAATTAAGTCTATACAAGACTTACAGATTTTCTTTTTCATATTGTTAGTTAACTGTATATTTAAAATCAAGATATCACGACAGGCATTCTAGTAGAACGTTCATAAGCTGTAAAAACACTCAAACGTTAGCGAATCCATCAGGTATATATGCGTTTACGATCGAGTTTTTTGAAAAAAATTCGCACGTTATGTAGGTGTTCGGTAATCATTTCACCTTTCAGAAAACTAGTCTGAAGCGTTAGAGAACCATTTTAAGTGGATGTTCTTTGAAAATTATTACGTAGTCAACGTCTAGATTATGATGAGTTTGTTTTACAGGAAAACAGTGTTAGACAATCTCGATAGTATACTGAGTGGATAAATATGTTTTAGGGTTAAAGGATAAATCACTCAACGGTTTTTAGTCCTTTTTTGTCGACATATTATTATTAATTTAAATCTGTCAAACTAACGTCTATTAATTCGTTTCAGTGGTAACTCTACCAACTGACAACTGACTTACAAAGCTTATGATAATATTATACATTTTTATAGAACCGAAGCATAAGTTTTTTTTCTCCTCCCTATATTGTAAACAACGCATTTTGACACTGTTTTAAGTACGTAAGTAACAATTGCCATGGAGGTATTAATGGTCCTTGACGACGGATTGTAAAAGTCAACCTACCACCCTTGGTACAAAATGTTCCGACTCCCAAGTTTTCTGATACTTTTGTAATGTTGGGTGTTCCACTTTACCATGTAGATTCCCTGGTCCGGTGGGAGCACTCGCAACTTATAGGAAAACTACGTAAGTCACTGGGATGTTGGTTTATTTATATCATAATTATATGTAATCATTAGAACTGAATAAAATATACTAATACTGGAAAAAATTAAAATCTAATAGCGTCTATATTTGCTCTAGTAGAATATCAAATACTAATTATTATTGTTCCCTTCTTGTCTGTTTCACAGCTATATATATAAATATCCTAGGTTATGTCTGTGTAAATATTACGTGATAATTACTTGACCTTAAAGAGACATGTCTTGTCAGCGGTTCACTTTAACTTGACCTCGCCGTGATACAACTAATGTTTTAAATAAACAACGTATTATTTTGATTTATAATTAATTTCAATGAATTTAATTCTTGTTTTTATTTAATGCCAAAGGGCATCACACTCTTGAAATAGTGCAGGAGACTTCAGGCTTCGTTATATTGTATAAACTTTTATTTGCAACTTCCTTTTTATTGTTAAAGGTCTCCGCTACATAACTTTCCGCAATAGTTGCAGATTTCTATCTGCCATGTCGCTTGAGAGCTAAGACATCAAATCCAGTATTCGCTAAAGAAGTGGCCAATGTTCTTCTAAAGGAGTGTCCAGTATGCTTCTTAAAGTTCTCAATGTTCAGCATTTAGCAATTTTAGTTGGAATTGATGGAATCAAGGTTTTCCCGAAGGGTGGTTTAAGCACTTTCTATTTTGATATTGCATGAGGAGCTAGGAGTAAAATTCGTCATCACTTCTAGTCACTGTAAATTTACGTGCCATTCCATTTTTGGAATCAGGAATAGTAACAATTATGGCTTCATGCCTTAATTCAATATTGTCCATTTTCATTGCACAGAGTCCACTAGAACGGTACGCTCCAGCAATTCGCATTATCATTACAAGCTTTAGCATTAAATAAATATCATCGGGAGCTTCAAACAAGAAATCATTTACATCTTTGCTGTCAAACACATTAGATTTTTTGTGTGTATGTCCGTCATTCCTTTTAAAAAATGCTCGAAGTTTAGGATACTTGGAAATATCTGCTTTCCTCTATGAAATGGGTGGACTTGAGCATGTAATATTCAAACCATAAGCTCTATGGAGACTTGAATACAGCATATTTTTCGTGAAAGTACGCCAAAAGCACTGTTCCCGAAACTGTAGTCTTCTGCACCATTTCTTGAAGTTTTGATACATTGCTTCATACCTTTAAGAATGCTTATGACGCTATAGCAACCGGTCAAAGCTGTCCATAAAAAATTATCGAATTTAATTAATAAAAATCCAAGAATAAATTCTGCGGGGAGAAGAAACATACATTCCTTATAGGGTATAAATATTATAAATAACTATTTTTTACGTGCTAGTCATTACGTGTCAGTATAGCATCCAAATAGTACGTAATATGAAATTTACTAGTGAGAGGGTGGAAAAATATTTTTCTTATAATTTTAAATTTAATAGTTTTCAAGTTACGAAAAAAATTATGAGAATTATTATTTTTTTTACAGATCGATAAAACTGTTCACGGTCCGACAAGCCATTATAAAATCGTTCAATATTAATGTCTAAATCTTCATCGTAAAGAAATCCATTACATATTCAACTCGAATATTATCCGTGACTTAAAAGCGTTACATAACATTTTTTTTATAGTATAATGCGCTGAGAATAGTCACAGCATCTTCAACGTTATATGTATCATTAGGTCAAATCTATAATTATTGAACGGCGTTTGTTGCATGAACTTCCGTATTTTTTTGTACCTGAAGAAGTGCTAGAATTGCCAAAGGGGGCAATGAGTGTTTTTTATTATTTTATAGGTAGTTATTCCTGTGATGAATAGAGGAGTGAGAAACGAATAAAATTACTATACAAAAATGCTAAGGTTGAAAAATGAGAATTAGAAATGATCAGCCAAGGCATTAAATCTGCTTTTCTGCCGTGTGAAACATATATATTTTTTCTTCAAATTTGTTCCAATTCCACGCAAAATCAACTTTTTCTTATTTAAATTGCGTTTCATTATCAATATCCAAATAACTAAATTACACTTAATGACACTTGGCAGGCTTAGAAGTTGTACTTTTAATGCCTAGGCAGAAAAAGTACAACTTCTAAGCCTGCCAAGTGTCATTAAAAGGCCGCTTTTAACGTCATTCGGAGAAAAATATAATATATTGTATGAAAAACCAAAAATAATCATGCTGAATCCCAAATGTCTCAAACAGTTGGTGGCGTGGCTGATTTCTTCGTCCATCAAGGCATATTTAATTGATTTGGAACACGACTGTTGACTATTTTCTCGGAACACACCCTTTAGTAACGAATCTGGCAACTTTTAGTGTTGTGAGTAAGGCTTTTCAAATTACTCCTCCTGGTTTTTAAATGAACTATAGAACTGCAAAAATACGTCTTTGTTCAATTGCCCACGGGGTAGAGGTAGTAGCGCTGCATGTTTGTGTTGTATCTGATAGAATATTAATTATTTTCTTTTATTTTTCTCATTATGTTATTTCATTGTTTTGTTGGAGCTATTTGACTTTATTAGAATTCTGACTAGTTTGAAGTGCATAGAAGTTAACTTGTCTCGAAAACTTTATTTGCTTTGTGGAAACAGTGAATATGAGGTTAGGAGTACATTTACAAAAAAATATTTTTTTTAATTTAAAAATTCTGTAGTTTAATTATGGTGATATAACGGTGATATGTTTACGCACTTTCATATTTGTTTCTTGGTGTTGATTTGTGTAGTACGGAAGCTTTTTCAAGCCGATCCGTAGTTCACGCTTTTTTTAAATAGTTCCAAAAAATTTCCAACACAACATGTCACCTCGACACATGTTAAAACAATAAAATTCAGGAACCAAAATGGCGGATGAGAATACTCATCTCTTCAGTGCCTTAGTTTTGCATCGTATTATAGACCATTCCAGAACACCTTACTTTGATAGGTCAGCCATGTTGGGCTGGGTCCTCCGATCAGCTGGAGTTGAAGTTTGTGTATATTGGCATGTGGTGTTAGTCAGTTGGATGTCATACAGACAATGTCCATGGAATATATATTTCATTTAAATAATGAAAACTTCACAAATAACACATGGAGCAGTCAGTAAACTGTTTCTAAATTGAATTAAATAATAATTAAAAGGTCAGACTACGAAAAAAGCAAACAACATTGGATTTATGTGATTCAAGAGCCACAGATTCAGATGTACAGAGAGATTAATTAAATAGTTACCTCGCTTGGTTAAAACAGCAGAAAATCGAAAAAAATATACCTTTCTCTTGCTCCCCGCATTTCACACTTAATAATACTACAAAACGATGGCATCTGAAATAATTTCAAGAACTTTTTACTAATTTATTTGTGTATCAGCAAACAATGGAAACTAAATAGAATATGACATGAGGACCCACAGCAATATGGCCGAACAGTCAGTGACGTCATTCTGGAATGGTCTATATAAGATAATGAAATATCTTAATTTTACATATAAAATGTATCTTAGTTACTTGTTTATTTGTATCATTTTTTATAGTCCAGTATAGTCGAGTAATACATGTTATATTTATTTTGTAGAATTTGTTGATTTTATTTGATAAGTATGGAAAGATTCCTCGTAGTTGGAAGAATTAATGTGTTACTACATTTATTTCATGATTGTACTGTACAAACAATCATATGTATTCAATAATATACATAAGTAATAGGACTTCTCGTTATAACAAAACCAGTCCGTACCGTTCGGATTAATCAACATATAAAGCAATTTTAATCACGCGATTTATAATAAATATAATGTGGGTAACTTCCTCCTCAGATAACTGTTTTGTCTTATTTGAATTTTAATCACCATCTTACACCTAATTCATTGATAACAATCGATAAGACCAGTATACTCATGTAAGTTTTTTATTTAATCACTATCGAACAATTATACGAGGGGCAAACAATGTCATATAATTGGTACGACCAGTGGCAGATCCAGGGTGCTGGTTAGGGAAGGGGAAGAAATGAATATAAAAATTCTCATATTAGAAAAGTAAAATACGAATATATTTCCAATAGGCATATAAAATAATAAAAACAAACAATAAAGTTCTATATGTCATAAAAATGAGATCATAATATATTTTCAGTCACCATATCACTAATAAATAAAACAAATAACGTTCTGCAGATACAAAAAATCAAATAAAGCATTTCCAAAAGGTAAAACTTATAATGAAAACTACGTACCCTATATCACGAAAATAAAAGGAAATCAGTCTACATTTCTGTAAAAAGTAATCAAAACAGAAAACAGTCTGTTTGTTGGAAAGAAAAGTAAATAAAAATATTTGGCAGTCTCACAATCAGAATAATAATAAAAATCCATTCTATATAATGAATTCCAACTTACTCACGGACGAAATGCAACTGAATACTGAAACAGATCGGAGAATCGGCTCTCGAATTATGAATTATGAATATTTCGGCCAAGGCTGGGGGGAATTACCCCCTTTACCCCTCCCTGGATCCGTCACTGGGTATGACTCATATTTTTCTATTTTCGGCCCTGTCCTGGTTTACAAAAGTGGAACTTATTTTTTTAAATAGTCATTTAAAAAATAGTACATTGTTTATTGAGTAGGTAAAGCCACATTCCTTGACTCTGTGTTGCTAAGTCTCGGCTTAGCAATTTTCACAGTCATCCAGGAATGTTGGCTTCACCTACGAGGTAAACATACTATTTTTCCGCAAATTGTTCGAAATTCGACAGATATTAATTTTATTCACAAATTCGTAATAAAATTAATTCGGTTACTATGGAAATGTATTAAGGTTAAATTGTCAAACTTGACGCATAATATAAATTTGATTGCTGGTTTCTCGAGAGTAAAATGATAAATGATGATGAATTTTCCATTTCTGGGACTCTTCCAGAGCTGATTGAGGCAGTAAAACTGCTTCATTAAAATGATTGTCAAAGGAATCAAGAGAAAAGGACGAATATGCAAATAAACGGTTTTTGAACTATCGCAAGAGTAAAAACACAAGTTCTCTCTCAGAAAATGCTGTAATCCTAGACCTTTACTTAAAGATGAAATCTTCAACATTATGGGCCAATTATTCAATGTTGAAGTCAACCCTACAAATTCAAAACTTTGGTCTTTATTGAAATGCAAGCTCAAGGCGATAGGGTAAAGAAATCAGAATTTAACAAAGGAAGAAATTGAAAAATTCATCCAGGAAGCTCCAGATAAAGAAAAAATACTATTAATATTAAATTTCCATTGCTTGGATTCGACTTTTGGATTTCTGTGACAGTACCCAGTACATTGACTGTTAGATGATTTTTATTCCTCTTATGTTATGATAATATTTTTTTCTACTCTCTTCATATTTCCCTTCACTTATAATTTCGAAAGCTATAGATTTTTTTTAAATTTAATAATAATAAAAATATATTTCTCATCAACTAGCATTCTACGATAATGAAAATCATTTCCAATGATTTCTCTTGAACAATTTGTACCTATGTACGATTCTCCAGATCCAGCTCGTGTATTTTTTTAAATTGGAAACCCAGTAATAAAAAGTATTTTGAAAAAATATTAATTTCAGGTTAAAATATTTATTTAGTTTTTACGAAAATTGCCTTTGAAATATATCCGTCAGCCCCTGTATACTTATCTAATGCTTATCACATCGTCATATATGTATAAATAGCGATTCCTTTTCCGTATTATTTACTCAATTAATTATTACGTGCAACTAACGTGTTTCCTTGAAAGAACCGTGAACTATCACATAGCCTAGAACAAATAACAATTTTCTTACGAGAGATAATGGTCTAAGAAGAAGAATAGTCTATTGTATTACAAGTATACCTACTATCTACAAAGTAAAAAGGTCTTTCATATACGTAATTCGTAGGGGAACGCTTTTAGCTACTAAAAATAAAAAAAATAACCGTGGTTAGTGTGGGTACTTACCGATATACGGTAGGACGGCTTGTTATTCTGTAACAAAAGAAAGATAATATTAATTTGAGAACAAATGTCGATTTAAAAGGTAGATATATATTTATATACACGCTGTAGCATATCGGGTACATATTCGAACCTTGTTAAGACTAATGATTATTGATAAAACTCCGGTTTCTTATTGTATACATTTTTTTACTAGAAACACGCGGAAAACTATACTTTTCCGGTGTATTTTTTCCGCACACGATATATTGTTTAACGAATGCGGAGAGGTAATTAATTCCCACGAATATGACAGTTACAGCAGTCATATTCCATTGCCACCTTTTCATATCTATTGTAGTATAGATGTGACAAATTATCGATAGCACTATCGATAATACAAACTATCGATATGATATTTACAGTATCGATATTTTTCGATAGTAAGAAAACCAGACTTGACAGGCCGTAGCCATACCAGTCTGGTTGGATTTGGGCTGTCCAAGAGTGTCCAATCATTAAAAACAAACTGAAAAATATACCATTTATACTTTTGATCTCTTGTCCTTGAAAAACAACCGCTCCACATAATAGAAGAAAATATAACCTTACAACATATTTATTTATGTTTGTTTTCTGCTGTGAATTGTGAATTTTGAATATCAATTTACTCCAGTCAGAATAGTTTGGTAAATAGGTCAGTTTACCAGCTGTCTCTGAACTTTGATAGTAGATATATGTGCCGGGTTAACTTTTAGAAGTTTATTTTTCGGACTATCGACAACTATCGATAAGTAGTGACTATATACTGACTTTACTATCAGACGCATCCCAGACCACAAACTTTTTGGGTATAATTTTAGATAGTAGCATGAACTGGTGTTCAAATATTGAGCATATCTGTAAAAAGTTGAAAAGCACATAATTATGCTATACTATAATTACGCATCATTTTTACTCACGAGCAATTAATGCAAAAAAATGCATTTTGCTCTGGTGTACTACACCGTATCTTATAATATAGTCTTATGGGTGGTTCAACTACGCCTCTAAGGTTTTCATGAAACAAAACAATAATTATTAAATGGATTAACTATTTGAATTACGGAGAGAAACAAAGTTTCACAAAATATAATGGCGAATTCGACTGGCGGCACTAGTACGCACTAAGCACTCTCTATTGGTGATGGTTATTCGAATGACAAAGTTCTGCACTGGTTTTGAAAATATTCATGTTCGTCTCGGACATGCACCAATTTAGTGTTTTTTAGCACTTAGTGCAAAATTTTAGAACTGTGCTACTAGTACAGTTCTAGAGGAACGATCCCAGTCGAGTTAAAATCAGTTTAAGAACTGCACTGGTGTGGCTCGCATTTCTTTAGTGCCGGATCAACTTTTACATGGCACTGAGAAAATGCGAATGAAATTGGGGTTGGCCGTGCATTCAGACAGGTAACTCCACACACCGTTCAATTGTACCATGCAGCGGTATACATAGATATGAAATATTAAATTTCAATTTATCGCCATTTTTTGTCCAAAGTGAATGTTTCCGACATTTTAATAGTTTCTCTGCTCTTGAGATGTAAATGCTATAACTAACACTATTTCATATACTTATGTGGATTTTATATGTTTTGACAAGTTTTTATCCAATAATTGGAATAAATATAAAATCGATTCCGACTTAATTCACATATCGAACTTGAAATGGCAGAAACCGTTTGGTTTTGCTGTGGTCAGTAAACTGAAATAATTGACCATAGTCGTTTGTTCGGAGAATATTCTTTGAAACGTTACCAATTATACCCTAATTCGTTGCCAACTATGGAAAACGATAACTAGAAGAATTGTTGGAGTAACTGAATTGAAGAAAATTGGCTGATGGTGCTTCTGGTTTTAGAAATTATAGCGTCTAGTTTTCAATTCCCATACAATCTACGAAAAAAAAAGAAAAAAACGATAGTTGATGCGGTTTTTACCGATAGAAACTGTTGTTTTAAAAAATTGTTATTTATATATTATTCTTGGTTAACTGTGTTAACATTGAAAAGTAGACCGCGGCTATAGGTACGTATGGAATTAAATTTATGGCATTCCACAGTGAAATATTCATTCTCCTTCAATAACAATGCTGTAGGATGTTTATTGTGAAAGAAAAATGGGAGAGATACAGAATTTCCAGACTTTTTAAATACTTGAGCGTTAAAAAAAACATACACGTTTTATTACCCGTACCTACGCAGTAACAATCTGACTTCTTTACATTTGACTTTTTTTATGATATTCCAGTTGGAAGTTGGACATCTAGCTTAAAGTTGAAAATATCGTAGTATTATAACTTGAGCAGAAAATGACCGAATTATGTATGTGTGGCGGTTGAGATTCTATAGTCAATAGGTATAAAAAGTGAGTGACAGTAGTGAGGGTGCAAGATCGAAATTTTGACAAGTAGATTAATATATAATTTTAAGTAGCTGTCAACATTTTATTTGGTAACGTATTTTCAATAAATAGGAAATATTCATCTCAAAGATACGTCTATTTTACCTATATTGGTGACCCCGACAGAAGAACACAACTTGAAAAGTAAATTCAACAAACGAATTTGCTGAACGATTTTAGTGATTTTCACTGTCAACCTGGTTTCAAGATGTTTTGTGACGAAGGTCAACTTACAAATTTACGAGAGGAGAACGAAGAATTGCTACGCCAAATCCAAGCTCTTCGACAGCAGAACGAACTCCTCGGAAAATCATCCCGAAGTGCAACGGATAGCTTTAAAATTGCCACCTTTTTGGGCGACAAACCAAGGTTATGGTTTGCACAAGCTGATTCTCAGTTCACATTGTCTAATATCTCAAATAAGGTAACCAAATTCCATTACACATCGTTTCTCAATTAGACGAACGTTTTGCATTGGAAGCCGAGGATATCATAACAAATCCTTTCGCTCAGTTTCCATTTTTGCGCACAAAATTAATTGAACGTTTGTCTGAGTCTGAGGAACAACGAGTTCGTCAATTGATTGGCGAGGCAGAACTCGGCGATCAGAAATCGTCGCAGTTTCTTCGTCATCTTCGTTCTCTCTCTGCTAGAGCATCAAAATAGTGAGTCCTTGATAAAAATCCTAGTAGAAAACGGATTGTGTCATCATGTAAAAACATTACAAAGTGTGAACCTGATATATTTTCGATCCGCAAACGCTGCTCACGCAATTGTTATATATACATTTAAAACGAAAAAAACGTCTTCTTTAGTTTTTGTTAATAACACGAAATCTTATTAAGTCATCGTAATGGGGTCAAAAGATGAATCGGAGATAATGAAAATACTTCAGATGTTGGCTGAAAAGTCTCTGGAAAGTCTACAAAAGCCCAATTCTCCACCATCTTCGTTAAAATCGTTCGCTGTTATGCTTTCGGTCCACATCAATAGCTCTTTATGTGATAATTGGTCTTACAATCATCGTTCAAGTGAATATTATACACCACCCTTCCTGAATTGGTCCTTGTAAGTACAGGAGATAATCCCACCTTGTAAGGAGCCCCTTCAACCTTAAAGTTGATGATCTGATCTTGAAGAGATGTAGTGACTGCTCTTTTTATGTGTATACACTGTATACTGTATGGGATACGGTGATGCTGAGCCTATGAGCGCTGGTACTCTATTGTCAAATGCTCTGGTATCAAGAAATATGGAGACCGTAATCTCCTTGTTATTAAGATATTGGGTTAACTTCTTAACGCTAAATACAACTTAATTATTAAATAATAATAACAATAAGCGTTTACAAGAAATTTCTTTTTCAAAAAATAGGAACGAAATTTTTGTTGTCTCCTAGTTGATCTCATTACCTTTGCCGGTTCAACGTTCTGATATATTTATTACCCAGCTGGTAATTAAACAGATTATAATTGGAAGTATATAAATAATCTTAAAGCTTTCAGAAATGTTACCATTAACTTTTTGGAGACTGAAATTAGCATAGCACGGCTCCAAATTCAAGATTTTAAGCAAATTTATTACAATTCCACACTATTTAAACGGTAAATGCTGCCTTAAGACTCCCCAAAAGCGGTAAGCGGAATTACAACAAAAATCACTCAAAGTACTAAAATATTTTTTATAACAGCTGTTAAAACAGAACCATCATCATTAACGACATATACCCACGGTATTTACTTGAACAAATTGCAAATTTATTCGTTTTAAAAATAATGAATGACGAGTTGCAAAAGTATTTAAAATTCGTCACCGAAAAACTCGTTTCGGTGTTACATAACGGTAAATTATACCTTTCTGGTATCGAGACAGGTATACGTATACGTAATCATTGTAGGTCAGAGGCGTTATAGGTCAGTATACTCGGGGAAAAATAATGAGTTTATGCAAATTTTGATGGCATCATCACTTTCAGATATCTTTAAATAATTTTCCAGGGCTGGAGTAATGAAATTGGAGTTAAATTTTGCGTGGAATTTAAATGTGGATATCGGTTAAAAATGTTTTTTTCAGTTTTTCGTAAAACGTAAAATATTCGAAAAATTTGTGGAAAGCAAATTTTTGTTTTAATTTTTTTGGTAAAATTGGTTTTATTTAAATGAAATTTTTGTAATGAAAGCATACTTTCTATTGAATTCGAGAGGCATGATTTCTAGAATAAATTTCAAAATTGGTTACCCATATTTTTCGAAAAAAAAATTCAAAATTCTTTTTGATATAAATAGAAGTAGAACTAAAGTTAGACGAGTCATAAGTGAAATTATAAAATGGGGATGTCGTTAAGGGTTGAAAGTGTTTTTTGCGATTTTTGGAGAATCGTGATTTTGCTAGTGAAATATTTGGCAAAAGTTGTAGATAATCATTGAATCTAAGTCTTTTATTTAAATACGATGGTTGTCTTTCATACATTGCATATTAGAGCTAGAAAAATACAGTAGATAGCTTTCAAACACTACATTTTTCAAAGTATTCTCAATGAGAATTGCATTTTTGCGTCCTTTGGAACCAATTCCACTCGATTGCCTCTCCTGGCGGCTGGAACCTTTGACCACGCAGACAACCTCATAAATGGCAATTATGAAATGGGGCTATTATTTAAGGGTTGAAAAAATTTGACTTCATAGCAAAACATTCTTCACATAAAAGTTTTAGATACTAATAGAGACTTTTATTAGAAAACTTTCTACAAATAACATGAGTTGTTCAAGAAAATTATTTTTCTGTTTTTCACATTTTTGGCTGATAAAATTAATTGAATTCACATAAACTATTGTGAAATTAAACCTTCTCCATCCTTTTATTTCACATAAAACTTCCAAATTGGGTGTATGAATGTAGATCCAAATAAATATTATGTGACTGAAAATAAAATTTATTAAAATAGGATTCGAATATTTTAAGTTCGGTACTGTGTCTCATAACGGCGTACACCTACATATAACAAGAGGTTAAAAACCGTTGAGGTGTTTTTATTTATATTTGGAGAATCAGATTACAAACAAGATAAACAGCATACGAATAAGTTAATGTAAGACTCTGAATAATATAAAAATAAAACAAAAGCCGCAAAGCTTACTTCCTAAAAATAAAACATCATTAGCTTGTTTCTTCAAAGATAATTTCGCCAGATTCCATTAGCTCGCACTGAATTTGCATGTTACGGTTATTTTCCTACCACTAGAAGCTATTGTTTTAGTAAACAATATTTACTGTAATTATTGTTGCGTTAGCTACAACGCCAAAAGATGGTATGATGAAAAAGTATAACTTTTCAAAGAAATTCGTTACGGAATTAAGCAACAAGAAGGAATGGGATCCAAATACCATTACCAGACTTGGAAAGAATGCCATTCAATGGTACACAGACGGCTCAAAAGCAATAGAAGGAACTGGGATAGGAGTGTACGGGCCAGGAACCAAACACTCTGAAAGCTTGGGAAAAACCCCAAGTAACTTTCAAGTGGAAATTCACGCCATAAAAAAGTGTGTCAAAGTAAAACTGCACTAAGAGTTTTAACAAGAATCCTAACGGGACATTGCCGCCTGAACGGGCACCTGAAAAAGCTCAAAACAGTGGAGGAAGAAGAATGTAGATTCTGTGGCATGGAAGAAGAAGCCTCCATCCACATACTTGTGAACTGCACAGCAATTCAGAATCCTAGGGCACAGTACCTGGGAGACTACTGCATAGAAGAGGGACAATTACCTAAGTTGAAGCCTGCAAATATCCTCCGGGAAATAGGACTAAAGGAGCTATTAGTCTCTAAGACGTTCATCAGGAACTAAGTAGAAGTAAGGGGGCACAATAGATCTTTTGGGTCTCAGTGAATGTTACCGTAAAATACATACATACATACAACGCGTTTTAGTAACAAACTCATATCTCCTATATTATTTGCCACTATTGTTATTTTTGATAAAAACTGGGAATATCAAAAATAACCTGTTTCTTTCTTTCTGTACTGTAATTCTTTCTTTTTTCCATGAGCCAGCCTGCCAAAGTCTACAATAACACTGCAGCCGAATGACTGTCTTATTGCTCTACCTCTTTGCTTCAGTACTCTTTTTTGCATAATTCTTCCTCTTTCTCACTTTGCAATCTTTTTTCCCTTTTCTTTCTTTCCATAGCCTTCTCATCTCCCATTTATTTTAATTCCCCTTCATGTTTATTTCTATCACTTTACTAATCTCCCCATTTTCCCTCACTTTTTCTTGATTCATTTGTTCTTTTTTCTTCCTCCATCTTTCTCCCTTAACACAGTCAATCTGTTTTACTTTCCGGCAATCGCCTTTTTAAATCTAAGTTTTCCTCTTGTTCCTAATGAATCGTTCTTCTATTCATCTTTTTTACATACTTTCCTCCATTTTTTATTCCAATCTTCTTTATATCCCTCTCACTCTCAATAGTCCTTGTAATCAGCTGATTTCCTACATTTGCTTCTAGTTTTATTTTGATAAATTTTCTTTGATTTTACCGGTGCACACGAATTCCCGTCAGGTTTCCTTATGACTAGTATAATACACACGAGTTCCCGTCCGACACTTGCAGTTTATATATTCAATTCGCTTCCAGGTTAACTAAATAGTTCTGAAAATTCCAGTATTTCGTAATCTTGAATTCTAATGGAAAAGTTGAATAACCTATTGGGGTGGCTAGGGGATTAGGTTAGGTTAGGTTACTAAAATAATAGAGAGTGTCAAACATAAAACATTTATAAATATTTCTTATTTCATATATCTGAGAACGGACCTCCCTTAAAACTTTTACTGTTCACTTATTACAATATGCAATAAATACATAGCTAAATATCAGTTGATTCAAAGAATTTACCGCAATTACCATAAACACCTTTTGGACAGGTAAGTTTTCACCCTAACGGGAACTCAAGTGACGGCTTAACGTACGCTAATTATGAAACAGGTAGACTGGTTATTCTGACGGGAATTCGTGTGCGTCCGATTTTACTTCATTAATTTTTTGTTTCCCGGTTCCTGTGATTTATTTCCTTTATTTGAACCGGAATCATATTTTTTTCTTTCCTTCATATAATAATATTAATAATAATAAATAGGTAGGTACTCTGACACATTTCCGCATTTTCTTATATAATTACAAATTTTCCACTACGCGGTATTTTTAGTTGTGAGAATGTACTATTAGCCATTCGTTTCGACCAAGTTTAAATAATCTAAACGTCCAATTAAAAGAGACACTGATTCGCAGCGAGTAACGTTAAACCAACTCGATAACGTCTATATGGCCTTCGTCTGAAATACTACTACTACCAACAGAAGGCACGTCGATAATCAGGTCAGACAGACGATAAGGAGCATTTCCTATAGGAAACTATTCGAAAACGCCTCGGTTATAAAATATTTAACTTAAATAAATATACAAGGTGCGTTAATAAAAACATGAAATATTATTTTTCATAACGCCTTGCATGATCAGATTTATTTGTAAGTTTGTAACGTGTAAGAATATTTTTTTTACCCCCTTATAATCTCTATATAAAAGTATATAACATTATAAAATACGAAACATCAGCATTGACAGACACAAAGTATACATTTTTGAGAAGCGTATACCCTTAGATAAGCTATCGGTCAATAGAAACATGTACAAATAAGATAAGATATCGTTTATCGAAGAAAGTTGTAAGCACCCTTTGTATGAGCCCTAAGGGTTGTTTGAGAGAATTTTAGTTACATTCTTTATTCAAGTATCTTACAGAAAAGATCAATTTTAAAATATATATTAAAGTTACTTGTGTATGGGTGTGTTCTAGTGAATCTTGGTGTTTCGAATCGTTTTGGAAATTAAGGTGAGTTTTCTCACTGAGTAATCAAGTTTTATCAATTAGCATTTGTTTTATTTCACTTATATAATTCTACCTACGAGGTGTGATAGAAAATAAAGTGATTAGTAATATTATATTGTTCGTTTCGTTTCGGCGTAGTCCATTGCGGTCAGTGGATGCGTTTGGTGTTTGGATTACTGAGGGTGGTCAGTTTTCCAGGGGTCCGTACTGAGGGTGAGTAGTACGGACTAGTTACACTGAGGGTGGTCGGTGTTCTAGTTTTCACACTGCTTTGGCACAAGAATGATTGGTTGTTATTCTTGTTAAGCCGGTCCCAGACACTTCGTGTATTTGGCGAATAGAGGCCAATATTTGTCATTTGGACGAATGTTTGCTTGATCTCCCACACGGTGCCGTAGTATAGCAAAGGTACACGTGTTTACTTCGTAGAACTACGGTGTCCTTTACTTCGTGCTAGTTTCCGACCAGCGCCGGGAAAATGACGAAGGACGAATATTTGCCAAAGTTAACTTCCCACACGCTACGCGAATAAGTCCGAATACCAAATGTTTGCCAAATACACGTAGTGTCTGGGACCGGCTTTACAAGAGTGATTGTTCGTTATTCTTGTGGTTATAGTTAGTGTTGTTGCCCTGTTGTATATGGATCGATAGAGATACTGTAGGTGGGCAGTGACAACGGAATGGAGAATTAATATTTGGTCAGTTCTATCTTTTGTGGAAAATAAACCAACAAGTTCTTGACATAATCAACTTTATTATTATTGTTTTGCTAGAGATGATTGAGAACGATAATCATTTCAGTTATTTATCAATATCCATTTTTAATTACTTTCTTCAATAATAAAATACTTTTGGTAGGTTGCTCATGCGTTTTTTTTTATTTTCAGGTACGACAACTCATTCATATTCGCCTCTGGCCCAATAGTTACTCCAGTATTTTATTTTTATATTTTGCAGTTAATACCTCTATTATTCGTTTTCTTATCTTATAACATATATTTAATTTATTTTATTTTATCTCTTACAGCCGGAATTCTTAAAACTTGATTTTTATGAACTTGATGAAATTGAAACGTTGCACACTTATCAAGGACCATTAACAATATAATAATTTGTGAGTTTGTTCCAATATTCTGACCATGATCTGACTATACTGTATGTCACCAAACTTTCATAGATTACAATTTTTTTTTCATTTTTATAATTCGGTAGAGAAATAAACATCATGAAGTGAACTACTTATACAATTTTTTGTAACATCCCATTACATGCATTCACCTCGTATATATTATTATTGTTATTTCATTTCGAGCGGTATTATTTCATTTAATAAAATTGCATTATTCATACAACAGAAAAAATGTAGAAAATGACCTCAATCGGTAACTGTGCATTGAAACACATTTTTAAAATTCTGTAATAATCGCTTAGATGTCAGATTTGGTCAGACATCACGTATTCTAGTTTTGTTATCATCATGTGATCTGCCGAGTTTTTTTCTTTGATGATCAAAAATACCTACAAGAATACCAAAAATAATTTTAATAATATAAAATTGCACTACAAGCGCCATAGTGTTCTAAAAATAGTTTCCTACTTCAGTTTTAGTGACATTTATCGATCACTTTTACTGCCTAGGCAGTAAAAATGATTTTTAATGCGTAGGCATTAAAAAAATTATCATATGTTTAATAAATTAACTATATATATCCGATAATATGATTTAAGCAGGCCCATGGAATCAAAAAATCACTTTACGTCACACATATATAGGCTAACTTCACTGTACACACTATTATTGTCGATATTGAACATTATCTTTCGGTAGATCTTATTATGTATACAATTTAAGGTCTAATTGGCAATAATGATTAAGAAATACGATTCCATTATTACCAATAACATACGATTAGAAAAAATAATAAAAATTGTCAGTTATATCCTTTAAAAAAAAGTTTTCATTTTAATTTGATTTCTCTAAATACACTGTAAAAACAATCGGAGAAAAAATTATATGTTTTACACGGCAGAGAATCAGATTCGCCTTCCATTTGGAAAGAAGAGCAATCTATTGAGATATCTCTAAATTGACAGCTTACGAGATCTGGACAATTTTATGTCGCACTGTATACACACAGACCACTAATATTTACAAAAACTGAAGCTGAATTGACAGCCGTCTATTTGGAATAATGCATTTTTTTATTCAAATATTACAAAAGCGATTCACGGAATTTGTTGGTTCTGGGGCACCCTGTATATCAACTAGCCATTCCGTAAACCACTGGGTTCTAGGGTGTTTGAACGGCGGAAAATGCTCAAGAAAATGTTTAACTGATAGATACGATTGACGACAGTGCGTTTGATTTTTTTTTAATGTTAAACTATTTAAATTTTTAAACTCAAAAAAAAATTAACGCTGTATATTTATAGAAATCAATAAATATACAATCGGAAGCACATAATTTTAATTAGAAAAGTGTAATAAAGAAGCAGAACGAGACCATATGCAAAATGTACGTACGATATGGAGTGTGTGTGATGGGAATGTTTTATTAGTTGTACAGTTAAAATAATTAATTGTTAAGAATGTTACGGAACTACTTGAAATGTTCTACTGACCGAGAGATTGATTTTCTTTTTCTTTTTCACATCTAGAGTGAGTATGTAAATTGGAATAACTATAAAAGTTAAAGTTCTGAGTTGTATTTTGCATGAGAATGATATCAAAGCTAATGTTTTGTTTCACCTATTCAGTCTTACTGTTTTGAGATATAATTAGACAGAACACAAAATTGAATCAAATTTGTAGAAAAACAAGATTGAGCCTGTATTTTTTTCAGTTTTATGCATTACTAAAGGACCCGACAGACGTCGTTATGTCCTAAACTTGTCTTGCCAATAAAATTATGAAAATTTGGTGTATTTTTATTGAAATTATCAGATTAATACATATTTTGGTTCTAAAAATCGGATAATAAAGTTTTTTTTATATCTTGAGACAGGCAAATTGCTGTTTCAATAATTTGATTAATATTTTTGAAATCCAATAAAACTATTTCATCGAAATCAGTCCAGCCGCTTAGGAGTTCAGTGTTTAAAATTTAATTTAATATTACAATTTATAACAAAAAATCTAAAAACTATTATATTTTGTAAAAACTAAGCGCACGTATATTATAATTTTTTAACATAAAGAAGTTATACAGATACCCTGTAAATTTGATATTGCCATATACTATATTTACTTAAATTACTCTCGTTAAATATTATTAAAAAAACTTCCCAGTCTACCTACAATTATTCTTCTAATACTATAATAAACTAATTCCCTTTTCCTATCACTTTTTATCACTTATTAGATACGGATCGATCGATATATAGCTATAAAATATTACATACCTTTTAAAACACTTGTTTTTTTGTTAAATCTTAATTTAAAACATTCTTTAACATAAGATCATTTCGTTATTAACGATATTAATCTAAAATAACGTACAAGTGCAAACGACTCACGATGCGGTGGTCTAATCGATGTCTACAGACTAAATTTATTGAATAATTTATTGTAGATATAGTCTACTGGTGGATTTCATGGTTACTTTAAGTGTTATAAATAAGAAAGATACCGGCGTATTCATTAAGTTATTACATAACTATTTTCTATTGTTTAGAAAAAACGGTTTAATTTATGAATTTGGTACAGTTTTTACTTTTTTATTACGGATCTAAAGAAGGTGAAATAGAAGTTTCAGTCTGCGATCATTAAACATATTAGATTAATAACCCGCTACACCTACTGACAAAACACTTTAGACTTGAGACCTCTAAAAGATCTATCCTTACTTCTACTTAGTTTCTGAGGAGAGTCTCATTGACTAGTAGCTCCTTTAGTCCTATTTCCCAGATGAATTTTAGGATATCTGCAGGCCTCAACTTAGGTAACTGACCCTCTTCTATCCAGTAGTCTCCCAGGTACTGTGCCCTAGGATTCTGAATTGCTGTGCAGTTCGTAAGTGTGTGGATGGAGGTTTCTTCTTCCATTCTATAAAATCTACAATCTGCTTCCTCCACTATTTTGAACTTTTTAAGGTGCCCATTCAGGCGACAATGTCCCGTTAGGATTCCTGTTAAAACTCTAAGTGCAGTTTTACTTTGACTTATGCATTCATCAACTTGATGGGAACGACGTTGAATGGAGACAAGAAGTCAAGTATCTAGGTTTGACTCTAGACAACAAACTCCTGTGGAACACTAGAAGGAAATCACATACAAAGCAAAAATGGCTCTAATTGTGTGCAGGAATCTGGCAGGGAGAAACGTTTAGATCCGCATGCTACAATATTGGCCGTGGTCTATCAAAAATTTGAACTTCGTTTAAGATTTTTGTTTTGTTAATAATAAAAATGTGTATATTATACTGTTTATCGAGTTTCAAAGACTTCCACATTTCTTCTAGAATAAATTACTTGAGTAATACTAAACGTTGTGGCAAAGTCACAATTTCAATACTTAAAACGAATTTCGGCTCTGTAGCAGAATAGTGCTGGACATAAATAGCGCTGGTCAAAATAGCGCTGGTCAAAAACAGCGCAGGACAAAAACATTGTTGGACAAAAACAGCGCAGGACAAAATAGCGCTGGACAAAAACAGCGCAGGACTAAACAGCGCTCCATAAAATACCGCCGGTTGCAATATCCTTACAAAATCAACTACTTATTACAGTAGGATGTGATTGAAAAATCAAGTTTCACCGCTAAGCATCAACCTTCCTTTACAACAAACAATATCAGAACATAAGGAACGGGAAACAAGTAAGGACAACAATCAATATTTTTCATCATATACTTCAACACATATTGCTTCCCGACCAACTGACACAGATCAAAGTGTAAACATTTACTTGTCAGTGTCATATTTATTTAAAGTCTAAAAAAATGCAATTTCACGTGGCTTGTCAATTCGGTAATTCTATCCTCCGTGGAATAATGTATCACCACAGAGTACACCATCTAACAAGAGGCGAAAGAAAGTAGTTTTCGTGATCGCAAATTTGTGTGCACATGCGTGAATTAATTAGTTTATATGTCAATATCAAGTAATCACTTCCGTTCATTTCTCTCAGTTCACCGTGTTGCCGGTTTGTCAGTAATTACTGACTTTCCTGGAAATGAATTATCCTGTCAGGCGTGTGTGCAATACCATATTTTATCCACTATCTTCCCAAAACAAATTTGAAGATGATTCTTCATTCAAAATTTTTGTGACCTAAAATGAAATGTGACGTTTGTCAAGAATTAGTTTGAAATGTTGGTGACGGAAAATCATTGATGGAATTCAATAAACGTCATTCCTACTATTATTTTAAACGATTTTCAATTTTTGAGAATTTCTACATATTGTCTAAGGACATTTTCTAGAGTTCATTTTTGATATTCATTTCATAAAATGAATAAATTTCCAGGTAATTTCTTTAAAAAAGTAAAGAATTTCATTATTAACCTAGGACATGTTGTATCGAACACCTAAACTCGGTTTAATTATAACTAATGTTTAGACTGATGTAATTGATGATAATAAATAAATCAATATGTCACAGTCTAAACATCAGTTATAATTAAACTGAGTTTAGGTGTTCGATACAACGCGCCCCTAGGTGAATAATGATTATTTACCTAATAAAAGGTGTTGTCATGTTAGTAGTTAAAAAAATCATCATCAACACTACTATTTTTCTTAGTGTAGTTATGGTTTTACTTCGAATCAATACTCGTGTTACTTTTCTCAGTGTATCTGGTAGTTTATGTTTCAATGCCTCGACGTATTTCCGCTCAATATCGTGTAAGTCCGACTTCAAAGGAACCGACAAAGCTTTCGTCTCTTGTTAGATGGTGTACTCTGTGGTATCACCTCCTTTCTGAGACTTGCCAAATTGCATTTTCTTAGACTTTGAATAAATATGACACTGACAAGTAGTTGTTTACACTTTGATCTGTGTCAGTTGGTCGGGAAGCGATATGTGTTGAAGTATGATGGAAAATATTGATTGTTATTCTTACTTGTTTTCCGTTCCTTATATTCTGATATTGTTATAGACAGTTACCAACACTTTGATCACTGTCAGCTGGTCGGGAAGCGATGTTGAATTGACGAATTGAATTAGGAAAACTATTGTTATGACTGTAATTTATGAAAAATACGTTATTCCTAATTATGCTAATTCGGTACTATAGTCTATTTTTATGTATGAGATAGTAGTAAAATAAAGAAGCATAATTATCTTTTGGCGGCGCTATTTTATGGAGCGCTGTTTTTGTCCAGCGCTGTTTTTGTGCAGCGCTATTTTGACCAGCGCTATTTTGTCCAGCGCTATTTATGTCCAGCGCTATTTTGTCCAGCGCTTTTTTTGACCAGCTCGATTTTGACCAGCGCTATTCTGCTACAGAGCCCGAATTTCTATTCCCCATTTAGGTGCAAATTTGGATCGTGACGTGGTCATTACAACGTTGGGTTGTCTAGCCCAACGTTATATAACTATCTCGCAACGTCCAAATACTGCTTGGGAATTGGCATTTCAAGAGAAGCCATACGCACTCTGGTGGTTTTAATTTAAACTACTTTCTGCCACATTGTTTTCTAACCACACTTTCGTATCGTTTGCTTACCATTGATTTTTATTGATATAGTACCGTTTTTATTTGATTTTTTTCTATCATTTGTTATTCTTATATGTCACTTGTTCTTCGTTATAATTTACTATTAAGAATTTGCCATTTTAGAAGCAAAGCAACCCCTTCGCTCTTATAATGGTTTCTAATATTGTTCTGTGCTACTGTGCAATTCCTGTGTCAAAAGAGACACTGCGAAAAAAAGTAACTTTTCTTAGATTTCTCGAGGAAAATGAAAATTATATTGAGTTAATTAGTAAATTGAGAATAAGCTACCTGAATTAGAAGAGATGAAATGTATTTACATCCTACACCAGCTCCTGCTTTGCAAGAACAAATTAGTGGCATAATTTTAATGTACCCTTTTATAATTTTAAGTTCTCCACTCATTTGATGAGGCTCGGAATGCAGAACGCTTGTCTGGAGTGAGAGAAAGGATCCATTCAGCCTTTAAGCTTTTTGTGCTCTTGGTTGTGCCGTTTATGAGAAGAGACCAGTAGCCATTATCAGGCTCAGCAGTCTTTTCCCTAGGCCCTTCTTGGAGAAATCCTCCCTTGGATGTTCTAGTCCTAGGAGTCTATATCTCCAATGAGATAAAGCTTCACAATCGAAGATAATGTGAGAGGCTGTTTCCTCCTCTTCCATGCACAACCGGCAGAAAGGTTCTTCCCTATATATGCCGATTGTATGCATTAATATTAGATTATTAACTCTGGATAACCATAATACAGGTACTCTTAAGTGGGTCCCGGGGCACAAGGCCATTGTCGGAAATGAGAAGGTAGACATTCACTGGTCCTGAACCAGTATTTGGGATATCTAAAACTGCTGCACGTGGTTGTACATCTTGGTGGACTCAAACTAAACATCAGTCGTACTGAAGACACGTGCCAAAACAGGAACAGAGCAAACTCCTGGTCAAAAAACCCTCGGAGACGCTGACTAATGAAATACTAAACCTTAGTAGGGACCAGATAAGGATAGTGACGGGTTTACTCACCGGTCACCGGAGTTCAAAAAAGAAAGAAAGAAATAAAGAACTGCAAACTATCCAGCAAAAATAATATTCTCCGTAGATATCGAAAAAAAAATATTATTCTTTTTTGATTTCTAAATTTCTCACATGCTAAATTAATTGGGAAATGGTAAAAAAAAGTGTTCACTAATTCTTTGATGACAAATGCCGTTAGGAGATGTTTCCGATGGCGGCGTTGTAGATAATTGGAAAGTGTACAACTGTTGCCTCAAACAATTTTTTCACGTAACCCCAAAGTATCGGAATGAAAGGGAAAAATTCAATTTTCTCTTTTTAAATTTTTTATTCTGTCAAAAAATATACTGAAAATTGGCACAATTGCAGCCCAAGAAGCTAGTTTTTTTTCCTTCGCTGATAGTTGTCTTTGAGAAATTTACAATTTTTAAGATAAAGCCGATGTTTCTCTTTTTTTTCTATGAGCTCTCATTTTTCTTGTAGAGTAGTATGAAGTACCCTCATCAATTTCAGCCACTCTACCATCTCATCAGTTTCCATGAGAAGAAACCCAAATTGAATTTGAATTGAATTGAATTTCGTAACAGGAGACTACTTAAAAAAGCAGATGTCCAGCTCTTAAAAACAAGAGATTTGATGGATCGTGACATGAAAAGTATCTTGATTGACGATACATCGTTGGATGCTATCAAATATAAGTCATTTTGCAAACCACAAACTGTGTTAATAATATTGAAATATTATTTTAATGATTCTAACACCTGTCGTGTTATATAAAAATTCTTTCCTTGTAATGTGATATTCTTATAAATGATAATAATACTTTTTTATTCATAATTTATTAAATTTATCATCAATCTCTCTTCAGAAGTCAGTCAGACCGTCAATCACACGGCGACCTGAAATAACGTATGATTTAAAAATAATCTCAACTACCTACAACGTTAATTTACAACCGTTTGAATAATATCCTGATAAAAAGAATGCTAATTTTATTATTAAGAAAAAAAGAAACACGGTTTCCTGATTCAATGAACTATTATTCTCATGTTTGTGGACGGAAGGAATTTCTTTTATATTGTGCGAGGTTTACGGAAAATGTTTGGAATACAGGACTAATTATATAGGAAAACATAACATGACAATCGCGAATTGAACTCGTGCATAGAGTGTTTTTCTGTAATCTATGAAAATATAATTACTCTCTGTAATTTTTTCAAGCTCTTGGACTCGGTACTTTCGAGGAAAAGTAAGGAGAACATTCTCATCTGTTTTTTTTTTATAAAATTCATGGTAATAAAATTATAAGAAAAGTATGAGACCCTCGCTAGAAGGTCTTTTATTCTATACATCACACGGTACAGTTTGCAAAATTTCCTCCTAAAAAAGGACTCCATAAACGTATTTTTGAAGGTTATTGGGAAAATAATAAAGAAAAGTTGTTCAAGTTATATCGTGTGACATATCAAATGAAAAATCTTCTTGCGAGGGATACAAAACAATTTTTCATAATTCTTTTGAAGTTATCCATGAAAATGGATGATAATCAACACATTCCCCCACATTTATAAAAAAATACAGGAAATAGTTATTCTCCAATACTGTGCCTCCACGGTTCAAGAAAAGAAACATTTTTATTTTTAGTTTTGGTGTCGCTGCCAAAATCAATCAAATTTTTTTTCTCTCACTCTAACCAGAAATTGAAATCGTCAGACGAAAATATCTCTGCGGATTCCCCTACGTCGTTCGCAAACCTTCAGCCAGTCTAACTAATCGTCTGCTTCATTTTAGGCCGATTTTAAAGCTGATCTGTGTACCATGAAACGCTGTGATGGATGGAAAAGCAATACTGTTGCTGAAGGTTACATCGAAAATTCAAGAAAGCAAAAAAAAAATATCGGAAGCAATTTTTGGTGCCAACAACCAAACAGAATTACGCTCAGCTATTCCAAGCCTAACATAATCATCGTACGCAACCCTAGATTACAAGGGGGTCGATGGGATATGATGAGAGGGTTTGGGCCCAATGAAAGGAGTACAATCTCATTTCCGGCAATTCTTTTATACCCCAGCATTCATAACAAACTTACTTTGTTGTGTCTAGTCAGGTAATTAAGGGTTTGTTTGCAGTTCCGTTCGAAACTCATATTTTAGAGATCAGAGCCTTCAAATCAACCTGACTATCAGAAGCAATAAATATTCCAGCTGAGTTCAGTCTATTTACTATTCGACAACTATAAAACAATAACTAACTAATTTTTTTTAAAATAGAAATAAACTGAATTATTTGATAATAAATAATTTCAAATGAATTTGATTCTTGGTTTTCTTTTTATGTAATGCCAAAAGACATTACATAAGGTAATACGGCTACTAGTTCAACTTGGAATTTTGTTGCAGTGTTTTTCTGTACCTGTTACCCCTTTTTCCACTCCTTCGTTTGCCTTTGACCCATCAGTATAATAAGTGAGGTTTCCACCCGTAAATAGAGCGATTTCGTTATGTGTTAACTCACGCTCGGTGATAACAACGTCTTAGGTGAGTTCGAAATCCTGTTTCGCAGACATAAAGTCAAACAAAAGGTTTTTACTTGCTCCAAAAACACGCTTCACAGAAAATTAATTTCACTATAAAAATACAAACGAGTTTCTAACAAAAACGCACACGTATTTGAATTATTCTAACGGCAATCGCAATTTTTTATTGATATAATTTCGAGACACCTAGTGAGAAACGCGATTGTAATCTTTGACGGCATCCAGATCATACATGAATTTTGATGAATACCAACAAGTGTCTATAGATGTTGAAATACACTTTGACGGCATCGTTAGACGCTGCCGTTCAAAACACACCATGAAATGTTGTTTAGCTCTCGGGCGGGACAACATTTCTTAAATAATATTGATTGTAATATCTTCATTGACAGATAACTGTGTATACGTCCAACTTGTTTCAAAGCAGATATTATCCTTAAGGCTATTCAAGAATTATTGTTATTATAGTTATTATGTAACTTGTAATGAAGTTGTTTTGAAATGTTTGTTGTGGTTAGATCCAATTACGGAGTTACATTAAAAATCATTAACAACAATGACAAACAAAACACTTTTTTTACTGTACCAAAAAAACAGCCGTATGGTCCATTTTTTTCAAAATTTCATGTTGAGTATTCCATACTTTTCATACGGGGAATGAACTTCAACACTATACAAAAATATAGGGACACTGGAAGTATCTGAAGACCAGAGCAAGAAAGTGTTCGAAAACAAGCCCTGTTTAAGACAGATTTTCAGATCTCTCGGCTTTAAGAGAATTGACAGCTTGGATTTTGCAAATTCAGCTTCAAGAGACGAGTGGTAAACTATTCGTAAATGACATAGGAAATAATCTGAAATCCAGAATTTGCTGCTTGAGGTTCAGATATGAGAGTGTATCGACGTCCCAATGGTATGCTCAGTGTAATTTCACAAATTTCACACTGTTTGGAGACGATCTGGGGTAGTACCTAGGTTTTTCTTTAAATTAACAAACAGAACTTGCGATTTTAAATCATAACCTTACAGCTGGAAGATTAATATTAAAGCATTTAGACCAGCATTATATTATCGGCAAGAATTTATGCGAATGCACGATAGTGGAAGACCGCATGTTGCTTGAATTGTGAGAAACTATTTTGGAGAGGTGGAAGTTAATACTATGGGCTTGGCCGCCCAAAGACCGCATTTGAATCCCACAGAAAACCTCTGGAACAATGTTGTAAGAAGATTACAAGAAAAATGACGCCAAACAAAAACTTTGGATGACGTGAGATTGGAGGAACTAGACCAAAATAAAATAATATTGCTTATTTCAAGTACGATGAAATGTGTACGAATGTCCTAAAAAGAAGACGATCTAAGCCACAAGTGGGGTATGGGGTATGTACGTCACAGCATGAATGGCGGATTATTTAAATCATCCATAAGTTGAATTTTCAAATCGACATAAAAACCTTGTGAGAATAAAAATATTAAAAATAGTTGATTCCCCATCATGATTTTGTCCACCACTAACTATTGACATTGAGAAAACATCATATTTTTGTTAAGTTTAAATCCCAATTAACTTCATCATTAAATGAAATGGGAGATGGACCAGTCCTAACAGTGGATGAGTGGATAAACAATTATATGTATGTAGTAATAATTGTAAAGTAAAGTTTTAGTTCCATAGGAATCAAACAGGGGATGGGCCACACATTGAAGTTCTTTCAAACTCCTTAGAAGATTATGCATCGAATATATGGGACATACTTAAGGTTGAAGGGGTAAAAACTGTTATTGCCAGCATCAGCCGTACCAGAACCGAAGTCCAGTTCTATTAATAAACAAATCTACATTGAGAATATCAATTTTATCTGCAACACAAAAACAAACTGTAAGATGCATCGATTGCCAGATACCCGATCGGAAATACAATTCTTTAAGACTTTCTGTAAGGTATAGGAAGTAGAATTGCAAATTGTCTATAGGCATCTAGTAAGTTAGTGATTTGCTTTCAAATGTGCATATAATTGATATATTTGATGACATTTTTTGTTGTTGTGTGGTTTTAGTAACCAATCAAAAATAAACTTGTAAGGGAGAAAGAACGTACTAAATGGACACCCTGTATAATACAATGTGAACCGTGTGTGGCCTAATATCTATCATAGAGATAGCACTCACTATCTTAGTGTTCTCTATGATAGTTTAACACGCACCAAGGCCGAGTAATGTTAGGTACTGAAGCGTTCTAAAATGTGATCTTAACTGGTGATCTGTACCTACCTTCAAAGCAAGCATGATTCATTATAATTAACCGCATATATCATTCAGAACAAGGAACATGAGTCTGTATGATTTTCTTAAGGTAAGGTATGTGAAAAATTTGAAACTGAGTGATTGTATGACCAAAGAAGAATCCGTGTAGTTTACTTATACAATTTTTGAGTATTAATAATTGATTAGTACTAAGCAATAGGTTGTGCAACTAAAAATAGATTATTATTATTTATGCATGACAGATAGTGTCAACTCTAAAGAAATAAATTTAATAGTGTAGTTTTGTTATTATCCCCAATAACATACATTTTTTAAAATCTGCCCTCAATAGCCACTTGCACCGTAAACTTGCACTTGTAAAGTCATGTTAGCATTTACATTTTATTATTAATAAGGCTGAATAGGTTTAATAAATATAAATCTATATATTACTACACTATACTCTTATTATATTTGCTGTTTCAACTTTAACAAGTAAACGACAGTGACATATGTCAAAGTAATGTCAACATAGAACACCAAACAAAGATGATCGACTTCACACTTAAACTATACCTTGTTTTTAAACTAAGAGGAGCGATTTGAATTTAAGTTGGCATTTCTGCTGCCTAGTGATTGGTCAGATTGCCACCAGTTTCACACAGCTCTTTTTATACCACTGACACTGACATTTGTCAGTTTTGTGTTTATTTATATAAAATAGTCATTAGTTCAATCATTACTACCACGTTTGTTGTTTATTGTTTATTTTTAACAAAGTATTATATTTTACCCAAGATATTTGCTATTTTTATTATTTATTCCCTTTCATGATAAAAATCAATGTTTTTTTTTTCTTGTTAATAATATAAGTTTCACATCAAGGTTTACATACATTGCAGTTCTATATTACGGTATTTTTCGATAACAAAACTTCTGTTCACTTTTAGTTTTGCTATACCAAAGCCTCAAATGTTAAAAAAAAATTTAATCATACAATTGCATTTCTATATTCTCATTAATCCTCAAATTCTTAAAACGTTTTACATAAACTACTTATTATAACCTCACATCTTTTCACAATAATGTGACATATGATTACCACTTTCACAATGACCTGTGGCCAATCATCATTCGATATTTAGACATGCCTTGATCCCTCATTGGCTACGACAACAGCGAGCAGTACAATACATATTTCACGTAATTTTCATTTAGTTCAAAAAGTCTGAACACGACCTTTCCGGAACACACTCCTACTCTAGTAACTTTTAGTGGTGTGGTTGAGGTTTCCTAAAATACTCCTCCTAGTTTAAAAACAAGGTATAGTGACTGCATTTTTTTGTTCACATTCTTTTTTTTCTGTTAATCAGCAGAGAAAATATAAAATAACTTGATTTTTGAACAGCCCATTTGCCACTTATTCATATTACCTAAAAAAATATGGGGTCAAAATTTGAAGGTGAACACGCGATTGCAGCGTATTTGGCTTTTCAGGTGAAGTTAATTTGGAAAATTTAGTTGAAATGACAGCAGCTACATGGTCGCCATTGTAGGTCCAAAATATACTTTTTCGCCTCCCTTACCGGAAAACGAATCATATGAACAGCAAAAATAGGGCAGAAAGTATTATTTAGCAGCCTTAGGGTGGAAAATTGATAACGCCACGATTTTTGAAGTTTTTCACCATCTGTCACTTGATTACTTTGACGTTCCATGTTAATTTTTTAATTAAACGTCAGTTTACGACAAAGTATTTCATTATATTTTCCTTTTTTTGGTTTATTCCGAGTGGTAAGCCGCGAGACCAATGTGGTGTACAAATCTGGACCAATGCGGAACAATTAAGACCAATAAAGGACCAATTGAGACCAATGAAGAACCAATGAAGAACCAGAACCAATTAAGACCAATGAAGGACCAATGAAAACCAATGAAGACCATTGAATGACCAACTGGGACCAATGAAGAACCAATGAAGGACTAATGCAGAACCAATTAAGACCAATTAAGGACAAATGGAATATAAAACTAGCGCGCACTTGACTGCTCGCCTATTCGATTCGGTGTCACAGTTGCCAGACTGAACGCTTTAACACCATTTGGGCTCATGCTAATTCTTAGTTGATGATGGTACAACAGATAAAATTATTTATCGCCGAGCCCCGCGTTAACATATCAGAATCTTGGTCAAAATAAACCACGGAATGAACAAGAAAAAATGAAAATACGAGACATTACAGACATAACGCCATTGTCACAAGACTATAATTATGACCAATGGAGGCAAATTAGGGGATCAATGGGACAATTAAAGACCAATGCCCAATTTTTGGTCGCGGTTTATTCGGTAGGCGAATAACAGTTGTGTGTCACACATGCAGGAAACGCTTTAGCAGCCCTTAACTGCCCCCACTTCACTACTATCGCTCGTGCATCTAATAGTCTTGGGCTGCTAAAGCACATTTTCTGCCGTGTGACACAATGGTTGAAAGACACTTTTTTAGTATCTAGTTTTAATATTCTTTTTTTATTAATTGATCTGTATCTCGTTTTGCACATAAATGTTTATTAAAATATCATGAAAAATGTCTATCCTTAATGAGGTCGGGCTTTAGCTGGTACTAAATGAAACTGCACGGACAAAGAAATTATTTATCGGAAACTATACACCCCTATCTATTTGCAATAAAAAATGTACCAAAAACATTTTTTTATCATGAAATTGTATTGTTACGATATTCTATCCACACTGAGAAAGAGGTAGGTCAATTCCTCAAACCGATGGAATATTTAACGCGTTTCCACGATTGTCGAACAGAAAATATATTCTCGATAGACATTACAGTTACCTATAGGTGTACTATGTGATAATTATGCGATTTTGACATTCCCACGCATCTACTCTGAATACTAATATCACAAAAAACCCAAATGTCGGTATTCTAGCGATTATGTACACGTTCAATGCATACAAAGTCGAATCCACTTTGACTAATTTAAATGCTCGGTTTACCAGACGTTGTATCTATCGCGCAAATTTCTATTTAACGATCATTACGAAAAAAGAGGACATCTCGAATAAAAATAAAACTCGTATTAGTTACAACATAATTATTTATAACTCGCTTAATGTAATCTAATTTACTCTCACTTTTTTTGCCATTACATTTCAATACAAACTGACCTAACAGTGCAATCATTTGCTACGAAACAAAACAGGTAATCTGGAATCTTCTCCGGGAGCTTAGGACATTGATGATGTCTTAGTTTTTGACTTACTCTTTCCAAATTCCTATTTTACAACCTGGTATCTTCACCGTTCGCGTCGCCATATTGGGAAAATCGCGAATAAATATAGTTTTTTTGACAATATCTTCTTTTCTACATTGTCTATGATGAAAATAATTATTATGTAATACGTTAAACTGGAGAAAAATGTTTATATTCGATGTCAAATTTTTTCAATTTTTAGTTTCTGCTTACGAGCGCAGCAGAATTTACTCCAGCTCTTCAAATTTTGCAGCTGGTTTTTCCAGATAATTTTTTTATGATGGTACCTCTTTCAAAAGGGTTCCTAACGCACCCAGTAAGCATCTTCTACTTCACCATTGACGATTCTCTGATTGAAATGCAGCGTTTCCTTCTTCCTTATCATAAAGTGATCTTGTAGAATACAATAAAAATATCAGCAACACTAATGACTCTGGCACAAACTGCATTATTCTCAATTTCACAAGGAGCTAAAGGATAGTCATAAGTATGTGGCAATGCTAGGAATTTCGCAAGGTAAAACAGCCAACAGTGAATGTCAATAGCACTATTGATTCAATTGATTGTGGAAATCAAGAAAAATGCCTCACCTACAAAAGGAAAAACGATTGCTACATTGAATGAATTATTCTTCGAATTGCTTCCTCTAGATTTACCACTCAGCGACTAATAACTTTTTGCAAACATTAGAAAGATGCTCCGGAGACGAAAATTTGAAATGAATGTATCAATCAAATAAAACAAAACACAGTCAGATGCTGCAAATGCAATACGCATATATGTATACAGACTGCTCAGAAACCAAAGAAGGCTCAGGATGTGGAATTTACTCCAGATCACTAATCCTAAGGGTTAAGTGGGGAATGGGAAAAAACAACAGCGTGGTTCAAACAGAACTGGCTGGTATTTCAATTGCCACAAAGGAACAAACCAGAAAAGGAATTTCTGGCAAAAACATAATAATCTGCACTGATAGCAGACAAGCTCTACTAGCCTTGAACTCTACTAGCCTTGAACAGACAACGTTTTACATCAGGGCTAGTATTAGAGTGCCATCGAGATTTAGCTAACGCCTCGGTAGATAACAATATTATCCTGAGGTGGGTTAAGGGGCACGACAGGAGCAAAGGTAACCGCATTGCTGACTCTTTAGCTAGGGAAGCGGCTGGACTAAGAATTCTTGGACCCGGTGACACCTACGGCCTGACGAATTCGAGAATTGCGGAACTAGCTAAACGTTACACCCATGCACAATCTCTAAAAAGATGGGATGAGATCAAGAGATGCAGTCTTGCCAGGATCACCCTGGGTAGCTGGAGTCGAATAAATATTTGGCGATGACCAGGAAAAACCTACGTTTAACGAAACACCTCCATACAATGGCGCTAGTGGACACACCTCTATGCAGGATGTGTGAACAGGAAGATGAATCTGTCAGGCATGTCTTATGCGAGTGTCCGAAGTTATCGTCAATAAAAGAGTGTGTGTTCGGTGAGTCTTGGCCAACACCTGCCGATATAAAGGAGATGTCTCCTAGTGACCTGTCCACCTTCCTGGAAAGGACAGGATGGACGATGACCTAGGAAAACAACTCCTCGGGAGGATGTATAATGGGTCACATGTGGCCTAAGTGCTGTGGGCCTAACTCACCCTCCCTACTCTACAAATACAGACAGATCAATCAAATGAAATTCTGAAAAAAAATCCGCGGTCTTATTGAATGAAGTTTTATCAATTTTTTTTCTCATTCTCGATTATATTTCAAATCTCAACATAACAAAATCATCGAGTGATAAATTAGATTCGAATCGTGGTCGAGGTGTTTGTATTACGTCACATACGTACTTATATTGGACAAGCTGCCAGTAGGTACTACCGCAACGTCATGTTGTCCCAAGAATGCCGCTTTTAGCCCTACAGGGGGTCTCACATTGTTAACAATGCTCCAACTTCAACAAAGAACGCCGAGATCTACGATTAGAAATAAGAACATCGTTCTTCTTTAAAACAAAAAGTTATTGAAATGTTTTCGCGAACGGGAAGTCATTTCAAATATCACAGTGCTGATTTAAGGACTTTTTGTTTGGAAATTTTTGCTATATCTATTTTTTAGCATAGTTTTCTTCTTTGGAATGTTTCTTCCTGCTTTATATTCTAAATAGAGTTGACTAGAACGGTTTCTTGAAAATCTACTCATTTTAAATACTATACTTTAATCAATATAAATGTACTTGCACGTCATCGAAGTGAACAAATCACGCTGTTCGTTTGTTTCAGTTCATTCGTTCGCTGCTGTCAATCAGTACGTTTTGTCACCGTAAACTTGGTAAATGTTGAAATTTGTAGGTCGCATGGTATTAAAGTACATACCAAATGCATCTAGTTGAATAAATGATAATCAAATTAAAACTAACGTCAGTCGTGCTAAAAATTTTATATGTCAGCTAAAATGCGCTCTGTTGACGAGATAAAATCGGTTTATCAGTCTTAATTTGACATCTACTCTTGATTTGAGGTTATGTTTTGGGAATTTCAATTTGTTCATTTAATTTTTCCATTCTTTAATTTGCGAGTTATTAAAGAACTGCAAAGAACTGTGAATAATATTTCAGAGGGCGTGATGAGTTATCAAAGTTAAAATATGAATTGCTCATAGATGACTAGGTATATAGAGTCCGTTTCACGTAAGAACCCTCGTGAAGTTGCAGTCGTATGCGCGAACTTGTCATTCGACTTCAAATCAGTAGCGTAACGTTTTCACATTTTATAGGTTAACACAAAATTATAATATATTGTATTTATCATTTGTATAGTTTACATAAAACATATTTGTGAATAATTCTTCGAAGCTTTTCGAGATATTAAAATATTAAAAAATCAAAAATATTCGATATTGAATGATTGCTTGGAACAGAACCTCATGAAACATCGTTTATAACGCCAATGGCATGAAACGGTCGTTACGAGGCGGCGACATCTATAAAGAAGACCGATTTTGATTTCTGTGCAAGACAGTTGGCAAAATTCACGTGGCTTTTTCTCATGTGGAACGTAGTCTACTGTTTTGCAGAGACATTCATTCAACACTTGCAGTTTTGGAAATAAAAACTCACTGACCCAAATAATCCTATTAGTTCACCACATCTTTCAATTATAATAATTTTCAGCATCAGCAGGCACCAAAGTAATTGGTTCAGATTAAAAAAAAGTCGAATCTATGTCGTTGCTATTGATAAATTAGTCTCTGATAGACTCCATGACAAATTTTACAAACTCAATTGAAGCGAGACCATTCATTCAATAATCTACGTTTCTTAGTGTATATATTTTACATTGCGAGTGTATGATTTCTGCATTTGATAAAATTGACTTTGTTCTGCTTAGATTTAATATAAATTGGCATCGTGTATTTGAAATCTCTCCTCTTCTGCGATCGTTTTGACTGACAATTTAATGAAGGTTAGAACTGAAGATTGCTAGACTTTAAAAAAAATGTAGCGGGAAATTCTGAGTGAAGACCGGCTAAGATTGACTGTTGAATACATATCATTTTTTTTGTTGTTCAGAAAACGAATCGACTATTTCCTGGTCGTACCGATTTTTAAAAGAAGATATGAAAATTTTTATATTATAAATATTCACAATTTCGCATATTCGTTTTGTTGTTAATGATTGGTTGGTATTATCATTAAAAAACTAGTCGGCTTTAGTTATATTAGAATATTTTGAACAGGAAAACACTATAAGAAACATTATTATTAATTATAATCTGTATTCTGCCGATTCTTTGAATAGAACACCTCTTATATTTCAAGCCATGAAAAAGCTCACTCCCAAATGGCTTCCGAAATATTTCCAGTTAAAAAAAAAGCTTGGAAACTTTTTTGGAATACTCTGTTTGATAATCTACCAAGATACTGTGAAAAAAAATTATTTTCAAATAAACATGTAAAGCTAGTAACTCTACATGTATAATTTCCGTCGGATTTCAGTAAATCACTGAAATCAGAGCATTGTTCCACATTCTCATTCTCACGATTGAAGCACAGGTACCATTTATACGACAAATGGAATGTTATTAGATTGATAATAACTGTACGTAGATACATTCGCACGAGGTTAAACAATATCAGTTCTACCGTAGTGTTCGGAACAGGTAGTTCGTTAACTACTAGAATTACTTTATTTAAAATCCACCGAATTTTAACACACACTATTTTCATACATCGTCCTAAACTACGAACAATCACCACAAATTACCTGAAGCCAATATTACAATTCAGAACCACCAAATATTTAGATCAAATTTGACCGATTTGTTATGTCTTAGTCAACGATAAAATGGCTTGTTAAACGGTACATTAAATTTAATCCAACCCTTAATTAATAGTTTCAGGTTTCAACTTAACGTTTAGTTGAAGTCCGGTTAACTCACAAACTTTTCTTGTCGATGTAAGTCACACTTGCAGGAAACGCTTTTAGCATAGTAACTATCAACTGCCCTCGCTTCGCTGTGTTCGCTCGTGCATCTAATAGTCTCGGGGTGCTAAAGCTAATTTTCGGCCCAATATACCAGGTATTTTAGAATTTTTGGACGTGAGTGGAAGGGTGTGTTCGCATTGGAGAACTCCATTTGCCACATACTTTTAGTAGAATCTTTTTTGATGTAACTTATATATCTAGACATATTGCCAGAGAAGTAGATATTGCTTCCTGGTGAACGGTCTATCCTTTGGAAAGTAATTTTCTAATTTGTGAAGCGTTTTAATAGTTACACACTATTATTTTGACGTCTATTCATAAAACGCTTTACTTAAATATGACAATTGATACAGGAAACTGTAATCAAGTAAATAACCTACAAAACCGAAATGGTTTTTTGTCAATATAGAATTTTGGCTTATATTTAGTTGTGGATATGTCGCTATTATCACATTCTTGGCATTCCCTTCACTGGGTATAATGTGTTAATGTGATTTCAGCGTTGTCTTCAGTCCAGGATTAGGCTCTTAGAGCTTCTGGACGGATAATATCTACCTTGTACTTATGAGGCGCAAATACGCCGAAACCGGCCTGCAAGTGATATTATCCGTTCTAATTATAAACCAGAATGGTTGGTTCTATATTTTCCTATATACCAACCCCGTTTATCTTGGAAGTGTAATTCATTGTCTGGCGGGGCATATTGCCCGAGAAGTAGATGCTGCTTCCTGGTGAACGGTCTATCCTATGGAAAGTAATTTTCTAATTTGTAAAGGGCTTTAATAGTTTTACACTATTATTTTGACGACCAAATTAATTTCTCTTCGATGGTTTTTGCAAGAAAAAAAGATGTGATTCAAATCACACTCTGAAGATTTATCACAGACGCAAGAGGGAGAAGGTATAAGTCTCCACATTTGTTTAAGTGTTAAGGGAATCTGCCTTGATTGAGTTTCAGTCTTGTAATTATGACTGGATGTGGTGAGAACATTATTTCTTCACAAGAAGCAAATTTATCTTTCAATTTTCTAGTGGTATTAAATTCTTTACCTTCAATAATTTGTTTGTAAATTAGTCAAATTAGTCAATATTGGTACTTTGATTTTTTTTAGTGAATGTGCCAACACCAACTTTCTGCCAATCACAGTAACATTGTCTTATTATTTGGAATATGAACTTGATCCATTCAATCAAATATGGATGTCAAAATAAAGGATCAAACATATCCAGTGCCAACACCAACATTCTGCCAATCACAGTAACATTGTATTATTATTTGGAATATGAACTTGATCCATTCAATAAAATATGGATGTCAAACTAAAGGATCAAACATATCCAGTCTGTTTAATGATAAACGGTTCAATTGAAGACTAGTTGTTCCATTCCTAAACGTCGAATTGAGTTTATAAATGTAGATACACTCTTTGTCGAGAACAAAAAAACTCACATTTTTTTGAGACTCTGTAAACATTTGCCAAAATGTAAATGGTGTTCCCTCGTAATGTTGTCTACTATCAGTAGTTCTACCGGTAGTTGGTGTCGTACCGTTGGTTGGAAAAACATTTTAAAGACATTGAAACCATTAAAGCTCACGACTTTTACCGAAAGAGGATTTTCAGGTCACTTGGACAAGTTCAACAAGTAATGCATTGCATTGTCGATGTGTTTTGGTTTTTTTTCATTTCAAAATACCGGTTCATTCTTCTTGTATCGGTGAAAAAAAAAAATAACAAACCAAGCTAGAAACGACGGCATTTTAATTAAAAATACGGGTTTTTATATTTGAGAATTCTGTGATTGACCAACTAGAACAGTTTTTTTTAAAATACTTCGAAATAAGCGAAGCAAACAATATAGCATCTCCTCCACTTATATTTTTCCGTGACTGTGTTATAAGAACAGAAAATTTATCTTTGGTTGAGATTTTCTAAAAATAATATTTTTCAACGATCACCACAATAAGTAGGGTTTTTGCGCATGCTAATCTAATTGTCGATGTTTTCCTAGATCTGTCATAATTTGACACTATTGGCGCTCTTAAGCGACAAAGTTACTTTGACGCTCGGTCTATTTTCGCAAAATATCAACTTCAGGGTACAAAAGTAGCGCACATTGTTTCAATTGTAAAACTCAATGAACGAATAAAGATGCCAAACTCAAAACCGCTTCTAGGTTAGATAGAGGGGAACTAAAATGACATAAAGAGATACTGCAAAATTTCAATTCACCAACTAAATGGTTTCCATTGTTTTGTGAAGCAGATCCATATTATGCCTGACAATCAGACGGAACTAAAAACATTCGCCGCGCAAAAGGAATAACGTCAAGCAGACCTGGTACCAGATCACCATGGTATCGAGAGTAATGAAAAAGCTGACGAACTAGTTCAGGAAGCCGACAAAAGAATAACTGGGTGAACATTGCCAGACAAATGCATAAAAGAAATATGCATAGAGCGTACTGAGGAACTGCTTATTCCATACAGGAATCAGCTAAGAATGATAGTACTCTTCATGTAACAAAAGAATGTATTTATTTTGTGGGGAAACGAAGACATACTGTATACAGAAACTTGATCGTGCAATCACTATTAATTCAAGGTGACATGGAAACACCTATAGTTAAAAACTTGTACAAACTGGTGCAGAAGGCAAAAAAGTAAAAGAAAAAACACAACAAAAAATACGATAAGCCTTTCGGCATTTAGATACTTTGGGGAAAAAGGTAGCCTCTACTTGTTTTGCCATTCAATTTGTGTTCCAACAGCTTGATTCATCTACTGTCTTAAAAACTTACTGCTCTTTGTTCGAATCGCACCTTCATTATGGCTTGCCTTTCTTGTAATTTGGACCTCTTCGAATATATCTTCAAATTACAAAAAAGTCCACCTCTGTTCTGGAAAAAATTCCGCCACCTTCAATGCCAAAAAATTATTCAATCAGCTACATTCAGAATTAAAAGTGGCAAATACATTTAATAAGTTCTGAAGATTGACAAAGGCATTTCTGTTTGAAAGACCTTATTATTCAACGGCAGAATTATACAATCTACCCTAGAATTTTCAGCTACACGCTGGCATAATTCAATTTAGAATATTTTACTATGTTTTGTATTATTCTTATTTTTTTGTTTATATTTTGTTGTGAATTTTCATTTTTTATATTTGATCTATTTTTAAATTATGTTGCTTTGTCCATAAAATTGTAAAAATTTTCATGCTGGAAAGAGTAATTATTGTGGAAGTAGACATGGCCTGGAGAAGCGGCTTTACCTAGCAATGGAGATGGTAGAAGGGAGTAACTGTTGCACTTTTCTGTTAACAAAATACAGTTCTTCGTTATAATAAAACTGGTAGCTGACTAGCTGTAAATGTAATCTGTGTTTCACCTTGAACTGTGCTTTTTCGATAATCAAGAATTATCTGTAACTCTACAATCTACCTCAAGAGACTTTTATGACAGCTTATATCTCAAAGGGTTATTGAGACTCCGCTAGTCATTTCTAGTGGGTTGTTTACAACAAATAATATTTGCGACAAAACTAATTGATTTACTTACCAGATCAGATGGATGTATAAGTAGAGCCCGCTTTTTCTGAAAGAAAAAAAAAAGTTAAATAAGATAATATTAACATAATTTAGCTATTATCCGATAGTTCACTGATTATAAGTAAAGAATTGGTAATATTTACATGTCAAAACAAATAGCTGACTTCTCTGTTAAAATTTTACAAAGACGAGCAAAGACATTGTCTCCATCTGCACAACCAGAGGATGCCCACAGGGAGAAGACGTATCCCCATTAATGTGGAGTCTGACGGTTGACGAAGTCCTGTGTGGTCTGACGGACCTCGGAATATCCTGCCAAGGATATGCCGATGATATTATCATAACAGCCAGGGGAAAATTTGAAAACACCCTTTGTGACATCGTTCAAAAGGGTCTGAACTATACAAGTAGCTGGTGTAGGTAAGTGGGACTCAGCATCAACCCCACCAAAACCATCTTGATAGCATTCACTAAGAAAAGAAAACTCAACCTCAAAACCATTAAACTTGATGGGAACGGGGTTGAATGGAGACAAGAAGTCAAGTATCCAGGCTTGACTCTAGACAGTAAACAAACACGAGAAGAAGATTACATACAAAGCAATAATAGCTCTAATGGAGACTCTAATGGAGACTCTGGCAGGGAGAAACTGAGGTTGTAACCCAAAAATCCTGAGCTGGATGTACACTGCCAAAGTGAGACCAATTATCACGTATGGAGCCATTGCATGGTGGAACTAGCCTCTTGACGACGATAGAAAACCTCTCCAAAATTCAAAGACTAGCCTGTATATGCATAACAGGAGCAATGAGTACATGCCCAACGGCAGCAATGGAAGTGATTCTCAACCTCACACCATTACATATGGTGGTGGAGAGTGTTGCAGAAAGAACAAGATACAGACTAAGTAGAGAGGGAATCATTAAAAAGAAAACCACCTCTTCACTTCTTAGAAATCAGACAACCTGGGACATGCCACAAGATGGTATGATGAAAAAGTATAACTTTTCAAAGAAATTCGTTACGGAATTAAGCAACAAGAAGGAATGAGATCCAAATACCATTACTAGACTTGGAAATAATGCCATTCAATAGTACACAGATGGCTCAAAAGCAAAAGAAGGAACTGGGATAGGAACGATACACTCTGAAAGCTTGGGAAAAACCTCAAGTATTTTTCAAGCGGAAGTTCATGCAATAAGAAAGTGTGCCCAGTTCAATATTGACAAAGGATATAGAAGGGAAATGATTATCATAATGTCTGATAGTCAAGCAGCCATTAAAGCGCTGAGTTCTTGTGTAATCAGTTCCAAAATGGTGTCTAGGCAAACTAAATGAACTAGACGAGTCACCTTACTGTGGATTCAAGGACACACTAGAATAAAAGGAAATGAAATAGCTGATGAACTAGCAAAGAGGGGGACTGAAACACCCTTTTTGGTGTCATCTCCAATGGAATATTGAAAAAAATAGGCAAAGCCGAAAAAAGATCTGACCATTGGAAATATCTAGTAGGGCTTAGGCGATCAAATATTCTGATGGGTGACTACAACCCATTGAGATTAAATTAATTCCTAAGTCAGAGTAAAACTGCCCCGTTTTAACAGGAATCCTAACGGGACATTGTCGCCTGAATGGACACCTTAAAAAGCTCAAAATAGTGGAGGAAGAAGATTGTAGATTTTGTGGAATGGAAGAAGAAACCTCCATCCTCATACTTGGGAACTGCACAGCAATTCAGAATCCTAGGGCACAGTACCTGGTAGACTACTGGATAGAAGAGGGACAGTTACCCAAGTTGAAGCCTGCATATATCCTAAAATTCCTCTGGTAAATAGGACTAAAGGAGCTATTAGTGTCCGAGACTCTCCTCAGAAACTAAGTAGAAGTCAGGGGGCACAATAGATCTTTTAGGTCTCAGGGAATGTTACCCCAAAATACATACATGTTTTTTGTGAGTAATAAGTTAACAAACAGCATACGTACTTCAAGTGAAAACAGATAATTGATAATTAAAAAAAAAGAATGTGTATAATATACAGTGTCTTCTTTTTTTTCATGTCTGCTCGTTTTAAAATTACTTACAAGTTGTTAATAGAAATTAAATTGGATATTCATAAAAATCGAAGCGTCTTTTAAACATCAAATGCTTTAATATATATACTAAAATCTTGCACGCGAGATATTCATCTGTGGTTCCCATCTTTCTTGGGTACCTCCATAAATCATCTTGGATTTAAAAAAAATCGTTCTTTAAAATGCTCTTGCATTTGTTGCAATTGGTACGGGTGAATGGAGGAAAATCAATTATTACTTAAAACATATTTTCCATGAAATTCCATCTTTATAAATAACATTTTAAACTAGTTATGTTTACAATAAATAATATATTTTCGCCTACGTTTCCGGAAAACCTTCCAAACAATGAACATACTAGGGGAGTAAATAGACATATTAATTATCTGATGCCAACATAAATAATGTCAAAGTTTATTTATTTAGCTGGATTCGTCAGATACTGCCTTGTTGTATTTGAACGTAATAGTCGTCCAATGATTAAATTTTTGACGTTTAATTAAAAAATGCACGTGAAACGTAAAATAATCAAGTGACAGATGATTAAAAATTTCAAAATTCATAACGCTACGATTTTTGAAGTTTTTCACCATCTGTAACTTGATTACTTTGACGTTTCACGTGAATTTTTCATTCAAATGTCAGTGTATGTTAAAGTTTTTGTTATATTTTCCTATTTTTCGGTTTACTTGGTAGACAAAAAACAGTTGTGTGTCACACATGAGGGAGACGCTTTAGTAGCCTTTAACTATCAGCTGCCCTCACTTCGCTACGATCGCTCGTACATTTAATAGTCTTGGGCTGCTAAAGCTCATTTTCTGCCCTTGTGACATAATATATTATCGCGCCCTTTCGCTGCTAAATCTTTCTGCCCTATTTTCGAGGTTCATCGGTGAGATAAGAGAAAATAGTATATTGTGTCACAAGGGCAAAAAATGAGCTTTAGCAGTCCGAGACTATTAGACGCACGAGCGACCGTAGCGAAGCGAGGAAAGTTAATAGTTAATGGCTGCTAAGTAGTTTCCTACATGTGTGACACACAACTATCAAAAAAGAGAAAAATATCACAAAAAACCTTGACATTCAGTGACGTTTGATTGAAAAATGTAGGTGAAACGTCAAAATTACGAGTGACAGATGGTGAAAAACTTCAAAAAACGTTGCGTAATGAATTTTCCGCCCTTGGGCTGCTAATAGTATATTACATACCTAGCGGGGAAGTAGATCATTACAGCCTAGGCTTTGTTAGAGGCGCGTAGCGCCGAGGTCCGTTATAAGACGTGGCTAGAATGATCCAGCGTGGTATGTATACTACAATCGCTTAGCTACAAGCTTTTAAAAACATTAATTTCAAGAAAATTTGTTATAATTTAATATTTTTTTCGACAAAGAACTTCATGAAACTGTTGCTAAGCAATTATATCAAAAAATATTTTTTCTGTTACGAAATTTCAACTTTTTTGCTCAAACAAGTACATGATGTCTGATTTTGAATTAACCTGTACTCCTCCGGAAGTCCAAGAAGCTGTGGTTGACCGAATAATTCAGTAGAAAAGCAAAGAAAGGTATTAACTTATTTTTTTTTAAACCAGCTTAATATGATATTGCTTAACTTCGGAAAAGTGACACATCCGGCTAGCGTGGAAGTGAGGGTAAGGGTACTCTCTTAGGCGATTCCTACGAAAGATGAAATCTTAGTATAGGATTGGGATTCCATTATTTTAAAATGGTATTTTAATATTGTGATTAGTAATTTTTGTTGTTACTGTTCACTGAGTTCCTTGTCATAATTGTTGTTATTTATATTAAGCTTAAATTTTATATTACACGTTTAGCCTATTTTATCCTTGTTTTTATAAAATACTGGGTGTTACCCGTAAATAAATAAATAAATAAGTAATGAGTCACTTCCCTACCGTTTTTAAGGTAAGAAATGTCTATATTACTAACCGATTGTGTATAAACAATACTTTTCGCTCTATTTTTGGTGTTGATATGATTGGTTTTCGGGTAAGTAGGCGAAAATAGCTATTTGTGTATCAAGAGCAGAAAGTAGTACTTTTGTAGTCGAGACAAAAAGTTGCAATCTGTCGAAACTACCAAAAGACTTTCTGCTCTAAATACACACAAGATTTTTTCTACTATCACACCAAAATTAACTACTAGCTTTCTTTTATCTAAAAATAAAATTAGGCGTGCCCCAAAGTTACTTTCTGCTTAAGATCGCCAATAATGTCAAATTATGACAGCTCGCGGAAAACATCAACTTTGCAGCTGCTTTTCAAGGTACAAAAGACGACTTTCGATAGTGATAGTAGAAAAAACATACTTTGCATTGGCTTATTGTGATACTATCAATATAACCGAATAATACTCTTGATAATTGGATGAATAAGCAAAGCAATTGTAAACGTATTATTCCATATGGTTGTTTCACACTATATTACGTTATAATAAATACGATAATGTTCAGTTAGGACGAATTAGCAGTACAACAACCTCACTTGATATTCATTAGTTCAGTACTTACTTGTTTTAAGTGAAATTGAGAAAATGCAACCACTCAATGTAAATAAATAATAACGATGTACACACACGTACGTAATTAACATCCTCTATACTTTTCTATCTGGTAATACTGCGACTTTGAGTTAAATTTGTTCGTAGTTGAACTTTTCTATAAAGTATTCTCCACTGGGTATAATTATGCACGATATTTATAGTACAGAAATTAATTTAGAATGTTTTTCACTTTTTCTCTTACTCAAAAACATCCAATTTTCTTTTTCATGCATCGTTCGATTTTTTTTTTCGTGGAATAGGTGTTTAGAATAACAAGAAATAATTAAAATCATCATTCATTCGTCACGCAACATTTTTTCTGTCTTCTAGACCATGTTTTGGAGTGGTTCAGTTGATAATAGTAGTCATGTGTCATCAATTATGTTGAACTAAGCGCTTACCCAAGAGTACAGTTGAGAGTAGAATTAGTTTGCACTGTTTCACGTTATAATAACAGTATGCAGCAAAGGTCCCTTTAAGGATTAAAAAGCCGAAAAGATAAACAAGCCATAAATCACTTCGACCCACAAGTGAACAATAAAATTTATTCTCATTGGTGCAATGTAGCTTCCGATTGGTCTATGCAAAATTTACAAGAAGGGTTAGTCCACGTGGACTGTAAATTTCACAGGTTCCGCTTCTACTTTTAGATTTCTCTATCTCGCCGACAAATTGTGAAACGGTGAAAATTAATTCTACTCTCAACTATAAACGAACTTCTGCGCTAGGGTTTCTAGCGTCAAAAGTCGAAATTTACTGATTTTGTGCATGTTTTGCAGTTTTGTCTTGTCTATTTTTTTTATTAAATGTATGTGGATAAATATACCGGCATAATCTTAAATAACAATTCAAGAATATATATGGAAGATGCTGCGTAAGCAGTGAAAATAAAAGATGTTTTGCATCTATAAAATTGACAAGGGTTTCTTTATGTTTGGCTAAAAACAGTCTCGTTCTATAATCATTTCCTGCAATTTTGGTTTTTGTCTACTAGATACCAATTTCATAAAAAAATACTGGGTATTATTTATCAATTTGGTATAATTATTATTAGTTCGTTTTTCTTCATGAACTATGACCGACCCGCACAACATACGTTTCGGTACGTTCATTGACATTTGAATACGCGGCAACACTGTGCCCCGTTCTTGTCTTCTCTTTTTCACTCCCCTGGGCTCCAGAATACAACATTTTTGTTCCCAGGAGTGAAAGTGGTCTAGTTTTCCAGGGATTATATACAGGGTTGACACTTATTTGATGAAAGTTTCAACTGCTAGGCAGCCTTTGTTGCTTCAAATTATCGCAAGGTAGAATCAAGACTGGTAGAGGAAAGAACTAAATGAACTGACAGACCGCCCTGCAGAATTAGAGTGGGTGTTGGGGCATAACGATAGTTTTGGAAATGAAAAAGCTGATGAACTCGTAAGAACAGTTTCAGCAGCAATATATGTTGGACCAGATCCAATCTTTGGTGCCAGAAAGAAGGTGCTCCGAGGACAAATACAAAAATGGTTACAGAGCCTACATATACTACAATGGAAGAACTTTCCAAAACTGTTACACAGTAAAACTTTCATATGGGAGACATGTGCTTAACAGGCCGAAGAACGATTAAACATAAGTAGGAATTGGCTAAGAATTATTACAGGGTATCTAACGGGTGATCAGCTGCATAAAATGGGGTCGTATAGCGTGGAACTCAGCTGCAGACTTTTTACGAGATCGTATTCGGCATCTTATCTGACTGTGAGGCACTGGTCCACTCGACGATATGGGAATAACTATAACCTTGTTTTTAAACTAGGAGGAGCATTTTAGGAAACCTCAACCACACCACTAAAAGTTACTAGATTGGGAGTGTGTTTCGAAAAGGTCGTGTTCAGACTTTTTGAACTAACTGAAAATTACGTGAAATATGTATTGTACTGCTCGCTGTTGACGTGGCCAATGAGGGATCAAGGCATGTCTAAATATCGAATGATGATTGGCCACAGGTCATTGCGAAAGTAGTAATCAAATGTCACATTATTGTGAAAAGATGTAAGGTTATAATAAGTAGTTTATGTAAAATATTTTAAGAGTTTGAGGATAAATGAGAATATAGAAATGCAATTGTATGATTATTTTTTTTTTAATATTTGAGGCTTTGGTATAGCGAAACTAAAAGTGAACAGAAGTTTTGTTATCGAAAAATACCATAATATAGTACAGCAATGTATGTGAAACTTATATTATTAACAAGAAAAAAGAAGCATGGATTTTTTTCATGAAAGGTAATAAATAATAAAAATAGCAAATACCTTGGATAAAATATAATACTTTGTTACAAAATAACAATAAACAACAAACGTGGTAGTAATGATTGAACTAATGACTATTTTTATATAAATAAATACAAAACTGACAAATGTCAGTGTCAGCGGTATCAAAAGAGCTGTGTGAAACTGGTGGCAATCTGACCAATCACTAGGCAGCAGAAATGCCAACTTAAATTCAAATAGCTCCTCTTAGTTTAAAAACAAGGTATAGGAGGGTAGACTTAATATGGTAGTTGATTACAATATGCCAAAAAAAAACCTGTTAATCTCGATCCCTACTAGCATCTTTTAACAAGGCACCACTATTTTTATTCCAAAGACATAGCCATTTAGTCATTTTATTCCTGATAATACTAATAACTTAGTGTGGAGAGAGGATATTATTAATTCCGTGACAAATCGGCTCAGAACTTCTGTTTTTTTAAACAAGAATAATAATTTCAATACTTCACCAGGACTAAGTTATAATCCTGCGTGATCCTTTAAACCAACAAGTGTCTATTATGTCTTAGCTGAGGCAGTGTATAATTTGCAGCAGTACATAAATCAACAACCTTGTTAATTATTCTTAATACCTCGACTGCAATAAATAATCAACCTTCGTACCCATTTGCTATCAATTCACTACCATGAGGTAATTTTTCAAAAATATACCTACCGATAATTAAACTCGACAAGCACACGTCTGAAAAATCAATTAAACTATCAAATTCGCAGTCCGGCTGAGCTGATTATATTTAGACATGTTTATTACAGGGAACAGCCCCGACAGGACGGGAAAATATTTAATGGATGATATGGACATCACTTGTGTTGGTATTTCGATTTAAATTTAAAATTTAAGCGACACGCCATAATTTTATTTTTTTTAATATCATTTTTATGCTGCCGCTTTGGAAAATACGTTTTACCGATCATTTTTTAACTCGGAAAGTGCGTCGTTGCCGGTCTAGATCGGACAATTGACTTAACTGGTGGAAAGTGACTTTCCCGAGCTATTATGTCAAAATTTTCATTAAAGACAAAATACCAGCATCTATCAAGAGAGAATTTTCTGAGGGTATGTTAAATATCATAGATGCCATGACAATACCGTAGCCATCTATCAGTAGATGTTTTTGACGTTTTGATGCACTTTGTGTAATATTACAAGTTTCTGAACCATTTAAAAGTGATTGGCGGTGAAAGTGACGTAAAAAACATTCTATTTAAAATTAAAGAAGCGGCAGCTGCCGCCACTAATGCATTATCACTAACAAAATCCAAGAAAAGGTATGAAAAAGCCTATGAATTTTTCGAAAAATTGTGCGAGGAGAAAAAAATAAAGGTAGTTAATGAAAATGTTTTGTTACCTTATTATTATTTCTAAATTGACCAGAACATCAACGTTTAATAAGTGTACTTTGCATAACAGCACATAAATATTAATAATAAGTGAGTTATGTTTTGTTATAAATTCTGAGCATTGAATTATCAGTTATTATTGTCAAATTATTGGTGGCTGCACAAACAATATTGTACTCGCTACACTCGGAAAGTGTATTTACAGAGCTCGCATTATTGCAAGGCTCCGCCTTTGGCGTCACCCTGAAACTTGCATGCTCGCCCTGTATCACTTCCCGAGCTTGACTAGTAAATAACTATTATCTCGCTTCTAGCAAACTTTTTGCATTATTTTATCATTGGTTGATTGTTGCCTTTAAATATGGCAGTTAATAAGATACGTAAATTACGCAGTCAAGAGCTGGCAAGTAAGCGAGGAAAGTGGCTGTATTTTGGAAATTGCTTAACTTACAACCTTTCAGTAAAAATGTTTGTGATGAAAACGTTTGTAGAAAATAGTGATTAGAAAAATGTAGCATTCTCTGAAAATTGCATAATTAAGTTATTGAGCACAGGTTACATTACCATTACTACACTGCTAGTGTTCCAGAACTCCCAACCTAAATGAGGTATACTGAAAATGTATGCAAATAAATCTGACGTCTATAAGGAATAACTTTGGATAAGAACTACGTCAACTGACAGACATTTTACAAACTTTGTAAGAACTCCCAGCAATTTGTATTGCCAACTTTCATAACAATTTCTACCGAAAGGTCGTAAGTTAAATATCGATTCAAACATATCAGTCACGCCACAGTTCCGACGCCGAACCGGTACCGTTCCGTCACAGAATCTTGTTGACTGAGTCGTTCCGTTTGTTCGTACACACCCGGAATGTATCAGTCTTCGGCAACCAATCTGTAGAAAAGATGGCAAGTTTTTCCGATGAAGAATTAGCAATAATTGCTATATGTTTGGACGAAGAGAAAGAAGCGAAAGCAAGCCAAGCAAAAAGACGGAAACGGATCCATGATGCATGGAAGAAAAGAGATACCGAAGGAGAATACGTTCATTTCCTTGTGTTTTCATTTCTTTTCCGATTTCCTTTCAAATATCATTTTTAAAATTAATGTCCATGCATTTTACATGCGACAAATCATATAAAACATCATATTTTATCACATATTCTATTAATTGTTCGTCGTTAATTTTATTTTCTTCATTTGTACCGCCCGACATGTTTCCGGCAAAACCAAAAAATATACTCGCGGAGATTCAAGAATCGGCCCGACGTGAAGCGGGTCGAAGCCTGACTGCTTGGAAACTGTTCAGCAACGGATATATGTGAACGCCGCCGGATATTTCTATTATAATATTTTTTATGACGGATTGTTTGGTTCGGCGCCGGAATTGTGACGTGACGGGACTGATGTGTTTGAATCGACCTTTAGAGGTTTAGCCACCCGGTACAGCATGTCCCAAATTTAAATACATAAACATTCAGACAATTGTGTAACGGAATGATTAACATCGCTAACGCATAATTTTTTAAATAAAATGTATGGATTTTACGCAAGATGTGGAAAATATTTATTGAAAGCCTATATTTTAATGATAGGATATTGGTCATTAGAGAGATTTTAATTTTCTTGAAAAAAACGCCAATCTGTAGAAAATGTTATGTAAATTCTAAACTATTTATGACATGATTTACATTTTTGTCTGTATAATCATCGAGTATTCACACGCAGAATTGCTAGTTTTGTATTAAAAGGTAATAAAAAAGCAATTTCTAATCAGTTAACCTGTGCAAAGAATAAAACTGCTAATAACGTCTAATTCTACTCACCAGTAATGTTTGGAGTGAAGTTTTCAAGTATTTAAATATGACAGAAGCAGGAGAAGAATTTTGAAGATAGTAATAAATGGTATGCATGGCGGCAATGGCATTTTGATTGGAGGATATTTTAAAGCAGAAGTGGGCTTTTTTAACACATGGGCTTAAAAGTTCCGAGACTGACACATAAATGGTGCTAGTTTTATTGCAATCGCCGGTTTTTCAGTTAGTACCAACCTTAAAAAGACAGCTGTCAAAATTTCATGATATTCTATTCATTAGTTCGCGAGCTATTGTGCTAAGAGTGACGCTACTTTTAATATTTTCAAAGCGATGGATCGAAAACAAGGTGGTGTTTTAATTTTACACTGCTTCCTGATGGCTTGAAAAGTATTACGGGGACGCCGCATCATCAAAAACAACAATATAACGATGGTTTTTTGACTTCAAACGTGGTCGTAGAGACACAGATAATGTGGAACGCAGTGGACGTCAAAATGAGGCGGTAACACCAGAAAACATAAAAAAATCCACAAAATCGTTTTGAATGATCGAAAAGTGAAGATGCGTGTGCTAGCTGACATAGTAAAGATATCAAAAGAACGTGTTGGCTTTATGTTGCATGGGCAATTGATTATGAGAAAGCTCTGTTCAAAGTGGGTGCCGCGTTTGCTCACTGTTGACCAAAAACAAGAACGTGTTTATGCTTCTAAGCAGTGTTTGGTCTTGTTTAAACGTAACAAACCGGAATTTTTGCGTCGATATGTGACAATGGATGAAACATGGATCCATCTACTTCACTCCTGAATCAAAACGATCGTCATATGTGTGGACAGCAACTGGTATATAGCCAGGGAAGTAGTTGTTGCTTCTTAGTGAACGGTCTGCTCTTTGAAAAGTAATTTACAAATTTGTAAGGCGTTATAATAGTATTTAACTATTATTTTTGACATCTATTAATAACACGCTTTACTAAAATTACAATTTCTTACCGGAAACTATAATTGGGTAAATAATTTCAGAATAAAAGTTTTTTTTCCTAAAGAGTCTCGGGTCATTTTAATAGACACTTTATCTTCTCTCTCTTTGTGAATCCTTCCGTATAGGACTAAGATATAAAGAAGCATTAATCTTTGAATAACAATAGGAAGCAGATACGGATCAAGCTTCGTGTGAAGATTTTACTCTAATGAAATGTTCTCTCTTATTGGTTATCGGTAATGAGACCAAGAGTCATGATACTTCAGTTAAAGCTTCCGTGAATAATAACATTTTTTACGCATGTTCAAATATATTTGGTTTAATTCTGAAGTAAGGTAGACTCCGTTTCACGTGAGAAGAAGAAACGTGAAGTTGCAGTTGTATGCGCGAACTTGTTGTCAAAACCAGCGACGTTTTCACATTTTGTAAATTAACACAAAATTATATAGAATATGTTAGGAAAAATTGTTTTAGATCAAATAAAACATACAACACTCACATATAAACTGTCAGAATGACAAAAGTTACATTTGATATTTTACATATCGAAATAATGATCAATTTAGATATTTCATATATTTTCCTTATTACCTAAAGTGGAATTAATTAAAAACATAGAAATGAAATAGCTCTGGGCATGAAACATCGTTTGTAACGCCAATGGCATGAAACGGTCGTTACGAGGCGACATAGATAAACAAGACCGATTTTGGTTCCTGCGCAAGTCAGTTGGCAAACTTCACGCGGCTTCTTCTTATGTGAAACGAAGTCTACTAGCTAGATCATAATTCAACAGAAGTACAGTATAACGAGATGATACACCAATTAAATTTTTAGCTGGAGAGAACAAACAAAAACAGTATTAATAAATATTTTTCACCTTTAAGATTAAACTTTTAGGAAAATTTCACTTTATCAATGGGAAGAAAAACATTCTTTGAACACTTCATTTACTAACAAATTGAACTTCAACGCTTACGATACAATTATTAGCTGATGTTTGGAAAAATATACTTTTGATCTTGTTGTTAATGGACTGCCTAAGCTCTGACGACACAACTTTTCCAAACAAGTCGATAACGTCATAAGGGTTTGCTAAAAATATAGTTATAAACAAGTGTGATCGTTGTTAAAAATAAGTAAAAAGAGATCAGTTGGAGACTTTTTTACACGAAAATCTGCAAGGTAAGCTTAAAAATCTCTTGATAATTTACACGAGTTTTCGGTTTGTTTGGAAAAATTCTTATGACCACGCCTCTTATAACGTCAGACTTAGGCAGTCCATTACATGTGGCAACTCCATGAGAGAGACTAGGAAGCGCACGAAATTTAAACATTCAAAAATGCAGAATATCTAAGAATGATGGCATGGAAATGTTCCTTTGAGTGAAACAAAGTACCTATAAACATACTTCATCTTTTTTGCTTTTGCCAAATATAAAAACTATTTACGCCTAGTAATGCTTCCCAGCTCGTGCATGGTGATTGTAGTTTCTATTAGAATATTTCGCTAAATATCACGGCTGACGAGCCCCTTGTATGTATGTATAATGGGGTGACATTCACTGAGACCTAAAAGCTCTATAGTGCCCCTGAAAAACCACAAAAAATAAATATAGAGATATTGTTGTTTTTACCGAAAGATCGTTTACAGATACATCCTGTAATCTCCATGGAATTCTATTATCGACATTTGCATTTATTACTATTGTAACCAAACAATAAAATTGCAGTTCAATATGCACGACTCTGTTGTCTATGGCTTTCAGTCATATACCATTCTGGCGATCGAGCAATATTTTCCCTTCTGATTATCTATCTCGTTCTATTTTTATTTTCGTTCTTTTCTGGCGAATAACCGATAAATTATAAGAGCACCGATCTAGAACAAACTATCGAACACAAGCGTACTGAAAATACAGACAGTTAAGGGGTTCATCACGTGTAATAATTTCAAAATATATTTTTCTTTTGCATAAATTCAACTTAAAGCGTATGCAGAATATATAGATAGGGCTATTTTCCGAAATTCGATGTCTTGAAAGTTGAAGCAGTGAGTAGGTAAGTGTTTAGATTATGTGTGCAGCACCGCGACGAGGCTAGGGGTATTTTCAAAAAGAGAAAAGGTAAGTCTATTATATACTAGGACTAGAAAAAAATTCAAAAAGAAATATTCCAAAAAGTGAAAAATGCAGGAAATATATTTATTATACTCAATATTACTTCAAAGGAAAATAGAAAATATTTGAGAAATTAACAACTAAGTTAAAAACTACGACAATCTTACAGGAAACTGTATTGTTTCAGGACCACGGATTTTGGTTTGCGATTGGAAGTGAAGATGTCACTACTGTCACAATCTTTACATTTCCGTTACTGGACGAACTCCTGTGTGGTTTGCGACGGACCTCGGAATATCCTGCCAAGGATATGCCGATGATATTGTCATAACAGCCAGGGGAAAATTTGAAAACACCCTTTGTGACATCGTACAAAAGGGTCTGAACTATACAAATAGCTGGTGTAGGCAAGTGGGACTCAGCATCAACCCCACCAAAACCATCTTGATAGCCTTCACTAAGAAAAGAAAACTCAACCTCAAAACCATTGAATTTGATGGGAACGACGTTGAATTGAGACAAGAAGTCAAGTATCTAGGTTTGACTCTAGACAGCAAACTCCTGTGAAACAAACACGAGAAGGAGATTACATACAAAGCAAAAATTGCTCTAATGGTATGCAGGAATCTGGCAGGGAGAAACTGGGGTTGTAACCCCCCAAAATCCTGAGCTGGATGTACACTGCCATAGTGAGACCAATCATCACTTATGGAGCCATTGCGTGGAGTAGTAGAACTAGCCTCTTGATGATGAGAGAAAACCTCTCCAAAATTCAAAGACTAGCCTGTATATTATGCATAACAGGAGCAATGAGTACATGCCCAACGGCAGCAATGGAAGTGATTCTCAACCTCACACCATTACATATGGTGGTGGAGAGTGTTGCAGAAAGAACAAGATACAGGCTAAGTAGAGAGGGAATCACCCTTCTACTCGCAAACCAGAATGGTTGGTTTTAAAATATCTTGTAGATATACCAACCCCGTTTGACTTTGGGGTGTAATTCAATATCCGGCGGTGCATATTGCACGGGAAGTAGTTGTTGCTCCTTAGTTGAACGGTCACTGTTTTCGAAAAATATTATTTTTCAAAAATTCATAAAGTGTAAATATAAATAATTATTATTCGACATCTGTTAACAACAAAGTTATAAAACAAGCCAGACCTTCTCTATTATACAGTATACATCGACTCTAACCGAAAAAAGATAAATTAAGAGTGGATGCAATAGAAACTATATTTCTAATACTAGGGAAAACAAGCGGGGTCTGCAAATTGATAGCAAGCCGGATGAAAAATCGACTAGGTCTCCATCAAGCTTATGGTGTGAATATTTCATAATGAAGTCCACCCTTTTCATAAAGGAAACCATAGATATTTTCGAGTATCCTAAACTTCGAGCATTTTTAAAAAGAAGAAATGACAGATAGAAACGTAAAAAATCTAATATGTTTGAGAGGGAAGATGTAAATAAATTCCTGTTTGAAGCTCCAGATGATATGTATTTAATAATGAAGGTGGTAATGATAATGGGAGTTGCTAGATCGTACAGTTCTAGTGAGCTATGGGCAATGAAAATGGACATAATTGCTACTATTATTAATTGTTAAAAAGTCGGTTCATTCTCAAGAAAAACTGCACGAAGTAAAATCACGTGAATATTAAATGACCTAAGCAAGTGGTTAAAGGTGAACGGGACGTATTCTGTTCCACTACTGCTAACGTTTCAATGCGAGTCGTCCACTACACAGCCTACTTAAAATAGATGCAATTTTTCTTGTGACCGACCATACTATAGCTGCTCTCTTTGGTTTGAATTTGACAACGCTTCGCGATAGCACACAATCAAAAACCTCTGTACACCAATGATTTACCGAATTCAATATTGGTTTTTTCACTGTCGAAACTCGTGAAGGTCGTGGTAATACCCGAAAAAATAAGTGCTGTACTCATTGCACAATGCATTTTCTGGTATTGGAATGTCAAATATTTATCCTTCAATAACTTCTGCTTGACTCAATTTCTTTGATATAACTGAATGTACACATTTGCCTAAGAAAGCGCGAACATGTCCACCGTATAGCACTGATTCAACGTCAAATGAAAAAGGGTGGGTAAATAGAAACAAAGTAAATTAAGGATATTTCAGACGGCGTGATTTGTTGAATACCTCACTACAAGGACATCATGGTCAAGCTTCCGGCGTAAAATGATGTTAATATATGAAAAAAATCTACTCCAGATCGGCTAATTCAGTTAACATTGTTGCAAACAATTTGTTACGTACAGATTTAACGATTCCAAAAGGTTTTCTCACAAGTAAAGACTAATGGTCAGCTATCGATACCGCAACAAATAACGTGAACGCACTGATGCGTACCGAATATAACCGAAACATTGTGTTTGTCAGATAACAGTTCGTTTTTTTTTTATATTCTTTTAGCCATTCGGAAGCTTTCCTTGTATATTTAATCTACTTTGTGCGTGTCAATTCACTCACTAAATAGAACAAAACATGTCCAACAGTCACGGGTAGCGCGCAAAGTGCCTTGTTTTTTCAAGTATTGCATTTTTCTTGCAATTACATGTATTTCTGCAACTGAAATGATACTTTATATCCTTAAAATCAACTCTTATTCCCAAATATTTTGCAAAGGTACCGTCATTGAATTTTAAAAAATCCTTAGAGCATTCAAATATGACAGGGGAAGTACAAAACTTATGAATCGAGTATAATACTACAGTCGACAGAAGCAAACAAGAGCCCCGGAAAATATGCGAACTAAAAGAAAGGTCATGGCAACCAGCCAATCAGGAGCAAATGTTAATTGATTGTACATTAGTAATTGAAGGGGCAAGTGGAAGAATGTGCTATGTGACAAAAACACTATTTTGCACAAATTGGATTTTAAGTAAACACTGCTGAACTGCATTTTATTTGATGTCAGATCTGAATCAACATCCTTGATTTTATATCTTCAAACGATATTTGCTTCATGGAGATTATCTAGTCTCCATGATTTGCTTCGTAAATTACAGAACTATCTGTCTTTACCAAGACTCATTTGATTATTAACTAACATTCCGATCTGTGAACAGTTGTTTTTCAATAGGTACCTGAAATTTTAGAATATAAACATTTAGGGTAGATGGTAGTTTTATGTTTGATCCAATCTTAATTTTCCACTAACATTTATAGTTATATTTGTTTACTTTTGTTGACAGTTGACACTTATAGTATCGATATTTGGTTTTGGATTCAGCATATCGATTGTTACTACAAAAATGCAACTACAGCGACATGGACACGCCCACCCAGGTTTTTTTTACTTTTGTCGACTGTATACAGTCCTTGACAGTATGTATGGAAAACAAGGGTAGTGTTGTTCAATAGCGCAGCTATAGCCTCGAACCCTGTTCAGTTGGGATGCTGCAATCAAATATTTTCATCGAATCTTCATTTGTACTGTGATCTGTTGCAGTCACTCAAATCTACTTGTAGAAAAACATGAAGGACGTTTAACACTTGGAAATAAGACACACTTACCGAGACATTCAGTATAAGGAATAAGGAAACGATTTCATTGAAAAACTCGCATCAAACATAAATAAGACGTCGATAGTTGTAAAGACCGACCACTATTGTAGTATTTAGTAATGCGAAGGGGCAATAAATAAAGATAATACACCCCGTAGAGAGTCGTGTACGGAGCATCCAAGCTACCAGTCTACAATGGATGCAACCTTTGACCGTAATAGAATCTACTATTATCCTATAAAAGTTTACAGGATGGTATCGTATAAACAACAAGCATATTTTTCCATATTCCATTTAGTACTTTTCATTTTTTAGCATTTACTTTTTTTTATTTATATACCGGGTGTCTAAGAATTCTCCTACCAAACGCAAACTATAGTTTGGCAAGTTTATCTGAAGCTACGCGGTATCGGTGAGTGGCGAGGAAACATGGCGGATATCTGTCATAACCGTGCCAATGGCGTACGGTACCTATTTTATAAAAGTATTAAAAATAATACTAATTATTATATAATAATTATATATAGAAACTGATTTTTGCTTTGCTTTAAAGGTGAGGTATTTTTCAAAACACGGTATTTGTTAAAAATAAATAATGTTAAAAATCGTACTTGAATTCAATATGGATACGAAATATTCCAAAATATGACACTGACAATCGCAACGCCACTGGATAATCAATGTCAGTCAATTGACAAAGTGGGAGGGAAGAACACACGCTCGCGCTTGCCAATAGGAAGTCAGCTGGTCGCTAAGCAACGAAGGCCTTTCGATAAATTTCACCAATTGAGTTAGATCGGACGACGTGAAAATTATGGTTTTCGCACAACGCTGCCAGAGCTTCAAGAAGCCCTAACAAATTTGGAAAACTGTTCATCCTTTAATATTCAAAAATTGAAAAAATAATGTTAATAGACAAAATCCAAGAGGAAAAGCACATTAAAGAATTAATGTTTAATCATATTGTTAATATTGTTAATAATAAAAAGTCCATTTTCTAATTATTATCACTACAATACTTAGTACTTTATCTTTTTCACAGTTAAACGTGGCAATATCGAATGTTTTCGACTGCATTCTATATATACTATAATTTTGCAAACCTATCTGAAGCTATACGCGGCATTGGTAATGGGTAACGAAACATGGCCGATATCTGCCATAAACATACCAATGGCGTACGGTATTAAAGACATTTTATGATTATGTATATATATAGTAAGGTATTTTTCAAAACACTGTATCTGTTAACAACAAATAAAGTGGAAAATCGTACTTGAATTCAAATTGAATGCGAAATAATTCAAAATTACCAGAAAACTGTAATCCCCCTTCTACTGTTCAGTGTAGAGGGTGTATAGTCTTTCATTTTTGTTCATTTATTAACATTCTTCATCTTTTTCTGTCTTTTGATACCAATTCAGCTCAATTCACCTCGTCATCCCTTTCTTGTTCTGATTTGTTGCAGTCCATATTTTTTTAGTTTGTCAATTCTGATTGAGCCTGTTTAATTGGGAATTATCTATATACTTCCAAAAACTTAACTCCCAGTTTCCTTAGTATTCCATTATTCCTTATTTTGTCTACTGAAGTTTCTTTTTTAGTTTTTCTGTCAGTAACCAACGTTTCGCTTCCAAAAAGTAATATTTGTAAATATATTTTGTTTTGTATATTGTAAGTTTTTTTTTAGTCCTGAGTTCCTTTTTGTTCATGAATATAATTTGGTTGTTGATCCTATTTTACTATTTATTTCTGCTTCGTATCGTCCTGTGCTGTCAATTACTGTTCGTAAATATTTGATGTTCTCCACTTGTTCTATTAGTGAATCGTCTATTGTCGTGTTTGCATTTGTTTCTTAATTTGATATTATTTTTACTTTAGTTTAGTAGGTATGTGTTTACTTTCTCTCCTTTTTCTTTTAGACATTTTGACCTTCGCGCTACTGAGTCTATGCTACCCAAATTAATTCACTACTCCCTCATTCGCCAGTCGTCGCTACTCAGTACCGCGTAGGAAAGTACTCCCGTTTAGAAATGCGGGGGAAAATGTGCCTTAAGGTAGGATAGCGTTTTGAGGTTATGTCGAATGATGAACAACGTTTGGATCATATATCCCGGAATACAATATTATTATTGTAAAAGCAATTGGTGAAGTGTAATTCGTTGAGGAATGTTAAAAATATACGATCGGAGGATAATGGTTGTTACAAAATTCACCGACGAATATAATCGCTGCTATTTTGGTCGCAGCCGTTAGCAACGGGCGAATTTAGAGCAAAACAAGTCAAAGGTTGCTACTTCAACTTTTAAATAAGTTAATGAATTTTATTGAATTGAAGTCAATATTGAATTTCTCCACATTTAAAATTAATATGACCACCTTCTAGCTTGAACTGAGATGGCCTCAGGAGTAAGTAATTTTCTGCTGTAATGAGGAACTAAGGAAAAAGCCATGCTAATGATTTTATTGGTACTTTAAAGAACTAATCAAGATAACGGGTGGCTCATACCAAGGTTCCTTTTCAAAAACCCAGTTTCAATAAAAAACTGTGTTTTATAAATTCAAGTGAGTAACTAATATTTCAGCGGTAATTTCAGAACTTTAGATGACAACGATCTAGGATTTAAAATTTTTAACAGTGAAAATGGCGTCATTTAATCGGTTAAATGTATGGATTTAGAGTTGGAGAATCCTAATATGTAACAAAGAGTGTCCTATGGAAATTATTCAATTTTCAAATCATTTCCGATTACCGGAAGTCGGCTATATTAATTTTCGGTGTTTCGGAATTCGGTCCGGGTACCTAGCAAAAGGGCTACCTGCTCACAGGGACCTTGTCCAAATCCGAAAGGGTGATTTCGTAATTCGGTCCGCTGTCGAAGCAGGTAGATTTCATGTGGGTATTAAAAGATTATTTTTAGCAATTGTTCTTCTGAAGTGCAGAGTGTAAGACGTGTTTATTTGTGTCCGTTATTGTGATTTTGTTTGTTTGTTTGACATGGAAAATATTAATTTCACCTCTATGACGAGTGAAAAGGGTAAGCGTTTATTAATAATAGATGGGTTTAAATTTTGTTTTCAAAAATCATTATCTCAAAAATACGAAGGTGGTTTGGTAGGGGTAGGTTTGGTTGGGTTATTATTGAAAATTATTATAATTTATTCTTCAAAAATTGACTAGAAATACGAAGGTGGTTTGGTAGGGGTAGGTTTGGTTGGGTTATTATTGAAAATTATTATAATTCATTCTACAAAAAAATTGACTAAAAATACGAAGGTGGTTTGGTAGGGGTAGGTTTGGTTGGGTTATTATTTCACGTACTGTTTTTATTTTTGACGATACGCATTTAGCGTAAATTTTTAAACATGCCAGTACAACAACAATAAGTGTGTTCTGTTGGTCCTAAGCCCAAAAAAATGTGAAGGAAAACAAAAGTAAAATTAAACAAATAGTAGGTACATGGGACCCAATTCCGAAATCGCATTTTCGCTGGTGTGACCACATTTCGAATTCAATCCGTTACAGGTAGTCCCTTCCACAGGTAGCGGGACCGAATTCCGGTGCGTCCTTAATTTTAGACAGGAATAAAATCAGAATTAACCGCAATACAACATACCACAATTTGAACAAAATAGGTAACTATATCAACACGTTTAAAAGCCAGTGTATAAATATGCGGAGCTGACTACTCCTGTAACTATATTTTCATCACCGCCTCACTGTATACTTTTTTTCCATTAGCGTGTAATCCTGTAGTTCCTTGTTGTATATATACCTCAATTAAAGCCTACAGATAAATCCGTTAAGAAGCATTATATCCTTTATAAGCGACTAATCCGATCAAGTACATTCAGTAAAACTCTTCTTCTTTTACCTTTTCTTCTCTATCGGCGTGTAAAATCTAGATTAATTCTTAAGCACGTTAAAATTTCTAATTAAAACTACTACACAACCTGTTTCATTTTAAAGCTACTTGTTCTCGAGACACTCTCATTTTTTAATGACTGACGATTGTTATTGTTCGAGGAAAAAATTATATTGAAATAAAATTAACTGGCTAACTTCTCAGTTAATCTGGAGTTTTTTTTGTTTCCGGAAGTTTTAATCCGACGTATCCTGGTTTTAATAGGCTGGTCGTGAAGGCATGAAATGAGTTAGTGATTGGTAGAATTCACACCGAGCAAGTGGAGCAGTAGTGTCGCGCCCAGCTTGCATTCAAAACGACCGGGACTGTTACTCTGTAATTTGTATTTTAAGGAAAGAGATAAATATAATAAACAAATGAAAGAGTGGCTATACTTGATTAGCGGTACTCTATAAGCGAATCTCTATCGCTTCGATTTTAGTTCGATAAAATTCATGATCGTCATTCGAATAGAAAATAATGCAGAAAAAATTTGAGTATTTCATGATAAAAATAAAAAAGAAGAAGACTTTTGTCATGTATTATTAATAATTGTACTATAACTATTTAATTGAAAATGGTAGAGGTAGACAGCATAGTTTACTTTGCCATTAACCCAAAACATTTTGATAGCAGCCCAATACTTAAAAAGATTAGTTGTAAAGATTCGTAAAATTAAATGCTCACCTTTTTTCAGGTATAAAAATACAAACACAACTAACCCTAGAAAATTAAAATTATTTCGGAAAGGTATAGGGTAATAAAATTCCGTCCATTTCGGTTCAATTTCAGTGACGGCCATAGGCGTAGGTCTTGAAATAGTATTGTTTGTAATAATAAAATTTCAAGTAATTGCGTAAGAGAATTGGGAAAAGTATGTTTTCTGGCCTGAAGTGCCAATATCAAAATATTGTGTAGGGTTTACTTAGGTAGTAGATTATACAGTTACGTTTTGCTTATATGGGCACAAGTGAAAGGATTTGTGGCAAGACCTAACACGACATTCAAAATGAAAGACGTTAAGCTACTGTTTCAACAAGCCATTAAAGAGGTGACACCAGAGAACTGGCGAAAAGCAGTCCAGCCTGTCATTAAAGAAGAGGAGAAAATGTGGGATCTTGACTACTTGATCGATCAGACGTTAATTATAAAGTCAAGAGGAGATGACATTTCCTCAGATGACGAAGAATATTATGATTTTTTATAATTTAATTTCTGTATAATGTATTTTTTGTATAAAGTTCAATAAAAAATAAGTGTACCTAATACTATGTGCATAATGCCTTGTTTTAATTCTGTTAAAAAAAAAATTCTTTCCTTTTTACGAGTATCCTACCGGCACGCCTTTGGCACACTATTTTCAGTGTTTGTGAGTGGATAACAATAGGCTAAACCCATATATTCACCCCAACCCAGGTGGTAATACCTGCACTTGATAAAAAGAAAGAATTTTATTATGAAACTCGCTATATCCACAGGTTATGTTTGATGTTTATTTGTTTTTCTGACGTTCTGCGCAAGTCGAGCTTTCGAGGTTTCGAAGATACTGCTCGAACATAACAAATAAACTCCCATCACATGAAATACGTGGGAGCATTTGGTCGAAGGTTCAAAGATACGGCTCCAGAGGTTTTCTCGTAACAATAAGCGAATCCTGGATCAAAACACACCTACCACCGCCCCCTCCACTTCCAGCGTTCCACGTGTGGGAGGGGCAACGAGTGATTTTGGTGTATCAGTTTTCCAAAAAAATGTACATTAAATTTAAAAAAATAGGAAGTGTTTTCCAAGAAAAATGTGCTTTAGTTTTTTGTGGCATTTAATATAATTATTTCATTACTAAGCGACCTTTACAGGACCTAGTTGGCTTTAACAAATTAATAAGGATTATTGTTATTATTGTTGAATGAAAAATGAAGATTAATAATAATTTAAATTGCTCGTTTTTCCCATGAAGAATATGCTTGTGCATCCCGGCGAAGAAAGCGGTACGATCAGTATTTACGTAACTCCACCAACGCCTAACTAGTACCTAAAGTACTGAAGCTGGTAAGCACCCGGATGTTACAGAAGTATACGGAAATGTACTGAAATTTCTAAATACTTAAAGTCATCCTCTAACTGTTAACCTTTCAAAAAGTTCGTGCGATTGTAGATGGTGATTTTCCTGCTCTGGTAGTTTCTACAAACTGGTTACTGGACTAAATGATCCGAATTTTCTCTCAAAAAATGTATATGAATGAAATTACGTTTACCAGAAACGGAATTGCAAAGCTTTTTGCAATATCATTGATTTAATGGACAACGTTTCTCTTATGACACAGTATTTATGGTGGACGATGATTGTCCTGCTTATTTTAGTCGTAGTTCGTCGATAACTCAACACTACGTTTATAAATCAATGGATTGGACGAGGAGGGCCAGTAAATTGGCCTGCAAGATCACTTGATTTCAAACCATGCGATTTTATGCTGTTTCAATACTGGTGATCGCCAAATATTTCTCTTCGGCGACATCTTCCCTGGGTCGCCAAGGGTGATCCTTGCAAGACTGCTTTCATTTATTCCATCCCATTTCTTTAGGTGTAACGTTTGGCTAGTTCTGCAATTGTCAGGATAATATTGTTATCTACCTCGGCGTTAGCTAAATCTTGGTTGCACTCTAGTACTATCCCTGATGTAACACGTTGTCTGTTCAATGCTAATAGGGCTTGTTTACTGTCAGTGAAGATTGTTACATTTTTGCCAGAAATTCCTTTTGTGGCAATTGAGCCGTCTTTATGTATGCGTCTAGCTAAAAAATTTAGTTCATTTATAAGAATTTCATAACTTTATCGTTCGGTAGTAGCTGCAATGCAGATATTGAAATACTTAACCTCAAATTCGTTTCAAACACACACAAACAAACCATGTATCAAATATAATCTTATTTCAGATTTGAATAATGAACTTTTAAAATAACTTTACACTCTTTGAAAAAGATAAATATTTTTACATATCAAACGAATGTTTTGGAAAAAAAAGATAGTAAAATAAATGGTGTTTGCCAGACCACCCACAAACAGTTATTTGTGCTGGAAAATCTCATTAGTTTAAACAATTTGCCGATTCAAACGTAAAACGACAAATGATAATAGCATACAACTAATATAAACATATCTTTACGAGTTCCCTTAAAAAAAACCACTCGTGATAGAAAGAAATAATTAAAATCAACAAAACTATTTCGTTTGAAATTATAATTTTGAAGTACACGTGAAGGTGAAAGAACTTGATAAACAAATAGACAAATGATACAAGACAGTCAATGACTTCAAAAACTGTAATTCTTAAATTAGCATATATGCGAAACAGACGCTCTGTCAATATATTAGAAAAGTGGCTAAATAATGTACCTGGTAAATAGTCGAAGATTTCAATTTTCAATCTTATACAAACATTGTATTATGACAGCAATGTTAAACGATAATTGTACTAAACATGTTTTAAATTGACTGGATGCTGCTATAAGTATGGGGTTCAAAATTAACAGACTGTCAGTACCGATTATATACAATGTGGAAGTGAAGAGCGTCTACTATAAAGCAATGATTCACTGTAAATGTTCAAGATAAAGTTTCATATTTGCAGAGATTCTGAAGGATCGAGTCTTCTAAATGCACAAAAAAGTAAGATACAAGCCATTGAAATGAAAATATTTTAGACGTATAATAGGAGCTACAAGAAACGACAGAATTAAAAGTACACAAATCATGGATTGAAAGGAAAAGAGGCAAACCAAGACAGACATGGAATACAGGGATGGGTAACATATTACAACATAGAGGCAAGACATGGAGAGAAGCATCAACTTAAGCAAAAGATGGAAAAGCTTGGAAAATTTTGTTTATGAAATCTAAAATATGAATTCGACATACGGTATCAGGATGTAATGATTATAAATGATAATTGTTTATGAATTACAGGAAAATTAAAGAATATTTGGAAAACAAACTTGGTAGATAACAGAGTTTGAATAATCTTGAAGAAAGAGTTGCAAAGTTTGTAAGGCAAGTGAACATCAGGGGCCAATTCTAAAAAACCGGGGAGAAGATCAACCGAGAGAAAGGAGGCGTGATTCTCTCTAGGATGGATAAATGGTATTATTGAAGTCATTCTATCGAACATCAATAAAAGGATGACTCTCTCATACTTCTACTGGGTAAATTGAAGGGATCAGCCAGGGAGCACAGAATAATTTGACAGATTTGTGAATTTATTTGACATTGTGGTTGTGGACCTTTAACATCATCTCCGAGGAACGTTCTATTTTATTGCCGTCAAGAATTGATGTCCATGTCGTTTCCCATCTCGAAACTTTATTAAAAAAATGCTGAAAACTAGCATAATATCATAACGCAGTCTTAATCGAAAATTGTTTTGTACTTATGGAATTTTCAAGTTTGAAATCCTGCTTTTTTAAGACTGAAATCAGCAGGTTACGTCACTTATTTTTTTTCACCAAAAAGGCAAGTGGAACCAAATCCCAGAACTATTAATTTATTTTAATATTATTTATGGCTTTTATACCGCCCATAAACATTCTCGAATTCGAATTATAATTTAAGATGTCACGAATCTATAAAAAATATAATCAGGCTATAAAAATAATAAGATATAACAATATACAAGTAGGTACTTTTAATTTAAAAACAAAAATAAATCACTATTGTGACAGTTTGCCAGGTTATTACGATAAATCAAATGTCAGTTTCAATCCAGTTCTACTAATTGCAAACGTTTTTCAAGTCTAAGTATAACAAATGTTAATATGGAACTGAAATTTGTGGTATTAGAATGTAATTAATCAGTTACCGGCCATTCATTAAAACCAATCAATTCGTCTCCCCTAAATAAAATAAAAAACTGTTCAAGCGGATAGTATAATAGAAAAAACTTCCTGATTATAATCTGATCATTATTAGAGAGGTAAAGACTTGGCTGCAGTTCAAAACCGCATATTGACTTACTGATCACAGTCCAGTAAGAGGACACCTGTACAAAGGGCTGTATAACAAAGAACTTTCCTGCAGATAATATGGTAGAGCGACAGAAAGTGCCAAATATTCACTGTCGCACAGAGCTAGGTATCAGAATAGAAAAGACAGGCAATATTCCAGCTCCCGAAGAATACAACAGCTAAAAACTTGTACATACTGGTACAGAGGAGTAGGAATACGTGATGGATGTTGTGAAACTAAACCCGCAAGGCACAAAATGTCCTGGCGACTGAGGAGTATTTGGTAATAAGACCAACATCTGAGCAACAAAAAATGCAAAAGACAACTCCGAAGTGGTATTCCAATCATCTGATTCAACTGAAACACTGGAAACCTTAAAAGACATTTTAAATGGGTTGAAAAATATAATAAGGAAGAATATAGACCTAAAATCAAGCGATTGGATACTGAAATAAGGAACTGAAGGAAAGGCGGTGACAATACTTCTGCTAATAACAAGTTGAGAAAAATGTAACTGAGCTCACATGCCTGTCAGTGGCTAAACTTTGAAACGTTAAATATAATTCAAAGCATACAAGTAAAAGTGGAACAGAAGTTTCGGCAATAGTATGGCAAAAAAAATGTGAACAGTGGGACTAACAGAAATTGAAGTTTGGTGCTACAGATAAACAATTAGGGTGAAATTTGCAGATAGGAAGACGAATGAGGAATGAATAAGTCTATGTGCCTCAAAAGTAAAGGTTAAATATAATATCAAGCTAAACATAAATAGTTGATAATTCAAGCAGAGGTGAAAGCATCAGAAGAGGATACTTCTACTAATATCACGTTGAGAAAAAGGTAACTGAGCTCGCATGCCTGTCAGTGGTTAAACTTTGAAACGTTAAATATAATTCAAAGAATACAAGTAAAAGTGGAACAGAAGTTTCGGCAATAGTATGGCAAAAAAAATGTGAACAGTGGGACTACCAGAAATTGAAGTTTGGTGCTACAGATAAACAATTAGGGTGAAATTGGCAGATAGGAAGACGAATGAGGAACAAATAAGTCTATGCCTTAAAAGTAAAGGTTAAATATAATATAAAGCTAAACATAAATAGTTGATAATTCAAGCAGAGGTGAAAGCATCAGAAGAGGATATACGACTATGCTTTAAGCTATTAACAATCCAACCACTGTCTACTACATACTAGTGAAAAATAATATATTAGTAGGCTGTCAAGACTAAAGGAGACTTCACAGGTCTGAAAGCGTTCTGTGAAAATCTAGAGGATAACATAAGAGGGAAATTCCAATTCAAATGGAGGTTGATAAAAGGTCACCTTCATACGAAGAGTTTACTGAACAGTGTAGACAAGCACTATACCCTGGGGAAACAAATGCTTCTGTGAGAACCTAGGATTTTGGAGAGGAAATAATTCAATCATAAGAATAGCTTAGACTGCCCCAGTTGAACTAATGACCTATATAGAGGACGCCAAGACTCTGGAATGGAGAAGAAAAAATTGGAAGTGTTACGAAGATTTAATTCAAGTGCCTGGGCTGTTGGGCATAACCAAGGGTAAAAATTAGGGAGTTTTTTCAAACTTGGACATATTTTTATTTTCTCACCTTATTTTTCACAATTTCTTTCATGACAACTTTAAATTTTGTGGCAATTTCTACTTCCAAAAATACATTTTTAGAACTCTATATTTATTTATTTTTCAAATAAAGACAAGAGAATTTAAAAAAAGTCCAAAGGTTTTGTTTTTTCTTCTAAATTTACATTTACATTAACGGAAAGTATATTCTCCGAGTAGAAAAGAAATTAAAAGAGCTAGGCAAATATTTACCCATTATCCAATATAGCCCGAAGTTCAAAATTAAATTTTAAGTATTACAACAGATCATTTGTTTCTTCATTAGTGAAACATGTTAGATTCTCAGATGCCAAAGACGAAGGTAATTACTGACTAAAGAAAAGCATCTGACTGACATACACATTAACCACCTATACACATTAACTACCCAACCAGCAGAAAATGGAAAAATCATCAATCACTCGAAGCTTCCTAGTTTGAACTTCAAAAATAATTATTTATCTGTTAATCATATTTCGTTAATACAATTTTCTAAGAAGAGAAAGTTATTTAAAAAAATTGTTTTCAATTATTAATTATTAGTAACAATTTTTTGAAGATGGGATATTTCGAAAAAAATTTTTTTTAATGAAAAATAGTTAATTTTTCTTGCTTCGTCCCTCGCATGCTGCTTAAACGTTTGTTGATTTAGAAACGTCTTGTAACTTTCCCCTCCTACGTTAAGCGCTTGTGGTAGCAAGTTTGAAGTTTTTATTTAGCGATTTTTTTGAAATATGCTAAAAAAATTATAAAAGGGCGCTAGCTCCCTCAGGAGGATATTTTGGATAAAGTTAAATTAAATTAGATGGACATAATATTACAACTATTATCTATAGTTTGCGTTTGGCTTCTGGTCATCCTGTATATTGGGATAAAAGTTTTTTTAATATGGGTTCAACTATTCCCAATAATAGTAAAAAGCAAATGTCTTCATAAAGGTTACAACGATTAATGATTTGAGTTAGCTTTTAATTGAAATTTAAAAAAAAAATAATGTTATTTTGCGTTTACCGCCAATTTTTTTCCATAAAATTAAACAATTTCATTTCAAACAATATAATTATTTATGTAATAATGATATAACAACAATTAAATCGGTTTTTAACAAGCAAATTTCTGAATAAATTGTGTATAATGGATGGATTTAAAATGTGAAGAGTTAATTAAAAGCAAAACAAACTTTCCTTTTTTCAAACCGCAAAGTTATCACGGTCCATAGTGAAGCTTGAAAACTAATTAGAGAATAGTTTGCTAGCTTGGCTACTGCATAACGTCGCTAACATAATAATTACATTAGAGAAGTGAAAGTTTCCAGCAAAAAACAAATATTTCACCGACGCTAAGAAAACATCGTATGCCTATAGAAGTTGTTAGCGGGCTTTTTTTCAAATTTCTTACGCGTCATAAAATAAGATATTTAGTTTACAATGTGCTGTAGGGAAGTTCATCAATTTGTAAATTTTCCCAATTTATTTGAAAATATCAGACTGGCTTTTTAAGCATTTTTTTGATCTCATCTGGTTGTGGTTTCCAAGGAATATTTTTCATTGTCTTAGTCAAGATCTTCCTCTTAATGAAATTATCATTTTAGTAGAAACAATAATAGAGATAACATAAATATGCGTAGACGTCAAAATAATAGTGTAGAACTATTAAAACGGTTTACAAATTAAAAAATTAATTTCCAAAGGTTAGACCGTTCATCTACTTCTCGGGCAGTGTGCCCCGCCAGACAATGAATTACACTTCCAAGATAAACGGGGTTGGTATATGAAAATATAGAACCAACCATCCTGGTTTATAAGTAGAAGGAATAATACCACTTACCTACCGGTTAAACATATTAAATCTTCACTATCGCTACTGTTGCCCATTTTGTTCTCTATTTATACGTAAAATTAAGATTATATAATTATTTTGACGCTTCAAATGTCGCGCTGTCAGAAGCGATTCACCTAGTTAGATATTTGACGTTTTAAAAGAGATGATTTGATCTGTTTATTGTAGCTTGAATTCTGATAATCATAGGATTTTATTGGCCAACGAGAGTGAATTCTATTTCATTTTTCACTGGCGTGAAGAATTTATAGATACAGTTGCGGCCAATAAAAAATGGGACAACTCATAGCAATTTTTTGTCTAATTCTAGCTGCTTGAATTGGTCATATATTGCAACATTGAATATTTAACATCTGTCAAACAATTCCAAATTCGAAAGTAATAATGCCGCATATAAATTCAGTGACGAAAAAATAGACGATGGGTGGTCAGTGAGGCAAACTGCGGCATTTTACAATGTAAGCAAGAACACAGTTTCAAGTATTTTAAGAAGATGGCGAAATAATGGAAGAATTAATAGAACTCCAGGCTCAGGACGTCCGAGAAAGTCAACTGCTGAACAGGATGCTGCTTTGATTAACCATTTAAGAACAAATCCATTTGAAACAGTAGTTAAAGCTGTTCCAGCAACAAATTTTCCAGCATCCTGTCGTACGGGCCGTCACAAAGTAGCACAGACTGAATTGAAATGCCACGCAGCAGCAAAGAAACTATTATTAAACAATAGTCACAAAGAAGCAAAAATGGGGTTTGCTTCAGAGCATATTGCTTATGACGAACAATTTTCGAAATGTGTTATTTTTACGGATAAAAAGGTTTTCCAATCGTCAAATAGCGGTAATATTCGTGTCTATCGCCCTCCGAATACACGGTTTGACGAGAATTATGTCAATTTCACAAATAGAAGTGGTCGTTTTTCTGTAAATATGTGGACAAGGATATCTACGCAGGGACCTGGAGTTCTATGGCATATTGGCGAAAGAATTAATAGTGAAGCATATATCAGAATTTTAGAAAATGTTATGCTTCCTTCTGTTGAGATCTTTTCCCTAACAATGATTTTATCTTCCATCAAGATAACTGTTCAGTGCATAACTCTGGTGTAGTGACCGAATGGTTTCGGGCACGTAATATTAATGTTCTTAACTGGTGTAGTAAAAGCCCAGACTTAAATCCAGTAGAAAATGTTTGGGCAATGTTAGTAAGATAAATTCGAAAGGCAAATGTAAGACCAAGAAACGTTGAAGGCTTGTTGGAAGTTATAAATAATGCTTGGGAGAAAATAACTGAAGAATATTGTTCCACATTATTTAGATCGATGACCAGTAGATTAAGAGAAGTCATAGAGCATAATGGCGGGATTACTAAATATTAATTGTTGTTTTTTATTGAAAATTAAAGATTATTTAGTAGCCTTCCTTATTTAATAATGAAAAACAATATTATTTACACTTTAGTGTTATTTTCATATTTAATACCACGAGTGAAAATTTTACCTTACAAAATTTTTAATTGAGTGGTATTCGACATGACTATTTCACGAGAGAGAATTTTATACACATAGATTTGATATATTAAACGTCAAAAAATTGCCGTGACAAGACAAAAAATTGCCATTTCAAAACCTTCAAATTTTGTCAGTTATCAATTTACTGTAGTGAAATAGTCATTTAAATACACGACAAAACTATCCCATTTTTCCCGGAAACGGAAAAGTCACATTCACACTAGGCAACAACATCTGTCCCATTTTTTTTGGCCGAAACTGTACAGCTGAATATGTAAAAATAATTTGTGCAGTGCATGGATAAACATTATTTTTACCTGGATCATCAACTTGTTCTACACATTATATGATTCTAGAACTACATATTTAAAAACTCAGTGATTTAATATTTTTATTGCGTGAATCTCCGCATTAGAAATGCGGATTTTTCACAAATTTTCGGAATGTTTTGTGGCCTGTACACTAATATTTCAGTCCTTTCTATTTCTTTAGATTTCATCTGCATACCATTGAATCGAATTCAAGTCTGATAAAAATGTTGTTTGGATTCCATTTTTTTTACCGTTTTCAGTATTTTTCTTTAAAAAATTATTATCATTATTTTATTCTGTGGCAGAGTTTCCATAACAATTTTTATGAAAATTTTATACCAGTTAATTTTAGCCAATCAGATGCCTGCATTTTGACATGTTGCTATGACAATAACCTAATTTCTTTCTGAAATTTCCCTCTGGCTTGACAGCTGTCATAAACACATAAAACTATCATTTATTTTTAATGCGTTATTATTTTTAATGCCTTATTATTTTTAATTCTTTAAATACTTACCCCTGTTTCTAGTAATATAAAATTAGAAAAAGTATAGGTAAAGATTAATATTTATTTTAGATTATTATTTAAACCATGTTTTACTAAATCATAGGGAAATTACAATATTTGACATCAAATCCGAGGTTAATAAATGAAGGATGGATAATAATATGTCACCTAAGTATGCCACCAATTTAATTTCTATTTTAAAAAAGTTTTGGTATAAAATTTTCTTACCGAATCTTCCTAGAGCATGAATTAATATTCCGGAAATTTTCCTCAGCTGTGAATTTTTCAAGAAAATTCGCACTTCGAGAAAATTTCCGGAAATAATTCGTGCTCTATGGAGATTATAAGTGAAAATTCCACACATGTGATTTTTAACCAATCCGAAAGTGTATTTCTGACAGATCACCATCGCAACGGATGAATTTTAGTGGAAATTTTTTCCTTGTGGGTACCCAACAGCGAATTATACTGGAAATTTTTTTGACGCTTATAATGACAGAATCTTTTTTTTGACAATCTAATTTTTATTTGTTCACATGATAATTTTGATTCATTTCAACTACAAGCTTAGATGTTTTCTAAATTCTTTGGACCATTATTATTAATGTTTATATTAAAAACGCAATTATTATTATAGGCAGGTTGATTGGAAATAAACACATTTGGTGTGGAATTTTCTCACCGAATACCACACGAGGTCAAATTAAATTCGGAAATTTTTTGACCTCTCTTGGTATTACTAGTGAATATTTTGTTCGGTTGTTAAAAATCCACCAACTTGTATAGATTAATTTTTTTTTAGCTCAAAACAAGAATAACAAAATATGTCACATTTTCAACATTTCTGTGTTAAATTCCAGAACAATTGATACGCAACACTTTTTTTTAAATTTAATTGATATTCTGACCCTATAATTTCCAGGCGAGACAAAAATTTAAAAAACTTAATCCTAATCCTGTTTTAATTTAATTTAATTCAGATTACTATAAAATATTATTTTTTTACGCTATAATTTTATAAAGTTACGTTTCCAATATAATTGAAACTAAAAGGAAAAAAAAATTCTTCAATGTATGTATATACGAAAATTGGAAAATAATCGAGTAAACCTCCATCTTCGGATATAATAAAATTCTGCTCGATGATTTTAATCGCGGTCACTATCTGTACTTATACACAACCTACCACAAGCACTCACTTGGAGTACCGTACAGTACCGACATAGGTCCGTTGGTTTTTACTAAATAATTACACACTGGTCTGTCGTGTCGTCCTCCGATAAACCGTCGATTTATTACCAGTGGATTGTCGAACATGAAGATGTATTTTTAGCGATTTAACGCAAATGCGACGCCTATTACGTGGGAGAAAACAATCGCCCGTCATTATTATTATTTCGGTGAATTTATACGGCCGGAACATATGGATAGATATTAGTTGAAAGTTGTTTAACCTCTTTGGAAATAAGAAGAAGAAGAAGAGATATGCTTTAGACGGGATAACTGTAGATTTCCTCACAATAAATTGTTCGTAGTTTATACTAAATGGAATATTTGAATATATATTTGTGAAATAAAAATAAAAATATACGTTTATTAATAGAAAAAATTTTCACAGGTGGGTCGAAGTCAAAGTTAGGAGTTGGTTGTGCTGTATACATCCAAGACTATAAAGAATCTCTAATGTTCAAGTTCCATATATTCCGCAGAACTATTTGCAATATACCAATCAGTAGAATGGGCAGTTAAAAGACTGATTCAGAGTCTGCGTTATCTGCTTCGAAACTCACATAATCAGCTTCATTGTAAGAATTTTAGATATTCAACTAAAATTACATGGAATAAATAGTTCTGTCTGGTTCATTTGGATAAAGGGACACATTGGTATCTTTGGTAACATTAAAGCAGATTATTTTGCTAAACAAGCGATCTTAAAAAGTACAGAAATCAATTGGATAGATAGAAGAGATCTTACAGCAACACGTAGACAATGTTTAAAGCAAAATTGGGATATTGAATGGTATGCCTTCTGTAATCGAAGCAACAATCTTTATACCAAAATCCACCTTGCTTTACCAATTGAGCTTTTTGCTGCAAGAAGTTATCCCAATAGAAACATCTACACCATGTTTGTCAGATGTATTTTTAATTATGCCACTGTAAAAGCGTACCTTGACGGATTTAAACTGAGTGAAACAGAATTTTGTGATTGTCGATGACATATATATCACTGGATGCTTTGCTTTGCTTTGCAGGTAAGTATCCCTCAGTGTACATATGGTTAGTCTTGTTCCTCGTGTCTATCCCTATGTTATATATTTCACCTTCTATCCTTTGCCCGTTTTGTGCGTTGTAAAGTCGCTATGAAAGGCATCTTAGCATGAAAAATGCCCCTGTGTAATCCCGTTGTATGTCAATATAGTGTTCACAATGTACTTTTATAATATATCTATATACGATGCCTAACAAACAGTACAATAAATGCGTGGCTGAATGGATCACGCTATCCAAAGCAATTAAAAAATATATAAAAAATTGTAAAAATAAGTTTTTGCTATTTTTTTTAGTTCCACAATCTTTAAAATGGAGCCAAGTACAGGAAATAAGCAGCAAATGAGTTCTTGTGTAATCAGTTCTAAAATTGATGCCTGGAAAAACTGTGTGAACCAGGTAAGAGCAACATCGTTACGTCACTGAGGGTTCCAGCAAACACCGGAATAGAAGGAAATGAAATAATAGATGAAATGGTACAGAGAGGGGCTGAAACACTATTTTGGGGACCCTTCTCTGGTATCAACACTAATAGTTTTGACAAGTATCTAACACTGCCGCCGGAATGGGCACCGCAAAAAGCTCAAATTAATGAAGGAATGTAGATTCTGTGAAATGGAAGAAGCAACCTCTTAGGAACCGAATAGAAGGGGACATGAGGAATATTATGGATCATTGTTAATTTTCCAAAATTGAATACATACCTACATGTTTGAAATGGACCATTTCATAATGTTTTTGTTGAAATGACTGGGTCTAGTGCACCAGTAAACACGGAAGTTTACTTCTATTAACGAAATTATTGAAAATGTTTACCTCACTCCTGAAATGTTATCCGAGCCACTATATTGAGTGGTAATTTACGAGCCGAAAATGTTTTGTTGCCACAATTCCGATGATTCCCACAGACGTACCAATTCAGGCCGCAAGGCCAACCGATATCTGTTTGCGGCTTATATTTTGCAACACAATGTTTTTCAAACGAACAATTATACGTGCCATGTTTTCGTGTGGGTAAACCATCGAGCCTATTTGTATTGGTAAAGACGGGATGACAAAAAATATCGTACAATCAATTTCTCTCCGAAATTAATATAAATTTTTTTAAATTTAATTTTCATACTTTGGAATAAAAAATATATATAACACTCTTTTTTACATTATGCTTAACTTTTGAGAAATCAAACAACGAATATGTTCGTTACCCTAGAAAAATACATAGTATTGAGAAAATAGATGGTTGGTGACTTTTTTTATCGATCTACAGCGCCCCATTCCTCTTTCTGTCATAGATTTCATCCTCACACATTTAGAAAACGTCCCTTACTCTTTAACAACCAAAATATTCACTAGATATGTTATATAGCAAAACAACGTTTGCCGGGTCAATTAGTGTTGTATGTATGTATGATGGGGTGACATTCACTTATACCTGAAAGATCTATTGTGTCCCTTACTTTTACTTATTTTTTGAGGAACGTATCAGAGACTAGTAGCTACTTTAGTCCTATTTCCATGAGGAATTTTAGGATATCTGAGGCTTTAGCTTAGGTCAATGTCCCTCTTCTATCCAATAATCTCCTAAGATTCTGAATTGCTGTGCAGTTCGCAAGTATGTGGATGGAGGTTTTTTCTTCCATGCCACAGAATCTACATTCTTCTTCCTCCACTATTTTAAGCTTTTTCAGGTGCCCGTTTAGGCCCGTTAGGATTCCTGTTGAAACTCTTAGTGCAGTTTTACTTTGACTTATGCATTCATTTGATCTCAACGGGCTGTAGCCACCCATTAGAATCTTTGAATGTCTAAGATCCTTCCAATGGTCAGATCTCTTTTCTTCGGCTTTGCCTATTTATTCCAATATTAAATTTGGACTGATTCCGCAAAGGGTTCCGGCCACCAAAAGGGTCTTTCAGTCCCCCATTTTGCTAGTCCATCTGCTATTTCATTTTCTGCTATTCGAGTGTGTCCTATGGAATCCACAGTAAGGTACTATATTGTTCTCCCCTATTTCATTGAGTATGCCTAGGCATTCCCACACCTTTGTGAAACTAAATACACAAGAGCTCTATGCTTTAATGGCTGCTTGACTATCCGGCATTATGATAATATTTGACATTTATATCCTTTGTCAATATTGAACTGGGCATACTTTCCTATGGCGTGAATTGCCGCTTGAAAGATTCTGAGGGTTATACGGCAAAACAATGTCTGCCGGGTAGTGTTAAAATATTCGTCAAGATCTTACCATGATTGAAAAAGGTAAATTCGTAGGATCAAGCATAAACTGTACTCGTGTCAACCAGAGGAGGAACTAAATGTAAACCTTTTCAAAACCACGATAGTTATTTTTACCATAATGTTGTTGATAAAGATGTATTCACATTTTTTATTTAAATATTATACTTATTTTTTATTTTTCCACCTCGAAAAATGTAATTTTCAAGCGATTCTTAAGATGAGTATATTAAATTTTGACACTAATTCAACACCTGTTTAAAAATAAATATCCGTCTCGTGTGATTGCATTCTTAATAAATTGGACATTAAAAATAGACCCGTAAAATATTTTAGGACCAATGATCTTAAACCGTTATAAATGTTGTATTAGAAATGTTTTAGTTTCACAATTTGATTGCTATCGCTGAAGGTAAGATTCCAATTTAATAATGGATGTTTTTTTTTAAATTGATATCGTGAATAACTGCCATTTTCGGTATTTTTTTTCCACAACGATTGATTTTTGTGGAGAATTGATTTGAGATGATCAGGAATTATGTTTTTAAATTCAGTTTAATCAACTTATTATACCAATTTTATTACTTTTACAAATATCAGAATCTTAAGTTTTTTGAGTCGGTATATTTTAATAATACCCCATTCTGGTACTTTCCAAGTATTACCTTACTTTCTGTATACTTTTACAGAACATTATATGAAGGTTTTCCACAAAAACCTACCTGGAGCATAAATACTTTTTAAGTATTCTATCACTTTCAACAACAGTAAGTCAGTATTAAATATACAAAGAAGGATGTTTGATAGGAAGCATAGAAGAAAAACTGGATAGATGGGTTGAATATTTCGAGGAAACGCTAAATGTGGGAAAAGAGATAGGAGATGATGGTGAAGGAAATGCGGATATACCAAGGTGTACAAATGAAATCCTAATTGAAAAACCACGAGACCAGGAAATAGAGGAGATCATAGCTAATATGAAAAATAACAAAAGTCCTGGAGAAAGCAACATTACGGCAGAAATTTTAAAACAAGGAGGCAACCTACTAAGAAATAAAAAAGGAAAACTAATCTAAAAAATTTGGGAAGAAAAAAAATACCACGTGAATGGAGGAACGCTATGATCTGCCCAATACATAAAAAAGGAGATTCCATTGCTCTTCTGGAAGTGATGTATAAAATACTAGCTCACATAATAGAAAACAGATTAAACACATATGCAAATGATCATTGGTCATTTAATTATAGGTCAAATGTTCACCATAAAGTGCCTAGTGAACAACAGTTATGAACAAAATCTACCATTGCATATATTGTTCATAGACTACAAACAGGCGTATGACTTAATTGACAGACAAAACATGTACATAACATTGAGCTGCTGGTAAAACTTGTGAAGGTTGTAAAAAAGACTAACTGAAACCTAGAACAAAGTTATGGTAGAAGGCACTGTATCCAGGACGGTTGATGTGAATAGAGGTTTAACACAAGGAGATCCACTTTCGACAGTTCTATTCAATCTGGTGCTAGAAAGTATAATAAGAGAGCTTAATAGATCCAAAAGAGATAATATATTATGAAAAACACCAAGTGATAGCCTATACAGATGACAACGCAATAATAACAAAATCACAAAAAGAACTAGAGCAAATCTTTGGAAATCTGGAAAATAAATCGAGACAGTATGGTCTTTATATCAATGAAGGAAAAACTATTCAAAAAGTATGTCACTTTGAATATTTGGGAGTAACAATGACAGATAAAAGAGATGAAGATGTGGAGATAGACAAAAGGATAATGAAAGCCAGCAGAGCCTTGGGAGCCCTAGAAAATAAGATAAAATTAAAATTATTAACAAGAACAACAAAGTTCAGATTATACAAAGCAATCATACAACCTACCCTGTTATATGGGAGTGAAGCTTGGATTTTAAATTAAATAATACACGTAAACTAGAGAGGTGTGAAAGAAAGACTCTATGAAATATTTATGAAGAAGGAGAACGATCAAAGAAATTCAAGACGTCACCATGCATTACAAGTAAAATTCAGCCAAGTTGGATGACGAAAGGAGTGCGAAGAAAATTCTTCTTGAAGGCGAAGGAGGTAAGAAAAAAAGGGGACGACCTGGGAAGAAATGGATGGATGCTATCAAACAAGAGCTTGAAACAGTTAGGAATAGAGAACTGGAATAGAAAGCGATCGAAAAAAAATGGAGAAATATAAAAAAAGTAGAAGCTATGGGCTTGTGAGGACTAGCCCGCTGTTCTACATATATAAATATTTAATAATAATTTACCAATTTTGGTACTTTTTTAGTATTATCTTGATAAACGTAGACTTTTACAATGCATTCTATAAACTTTTTTCGCAAAAAATTGTTCAGAAGCTGAAATTCTCATATATATTAGTAATATTCGAGTTCTGGAGCTTTTTAAGTATTATCTCACTTTCTGTACTTTTTTACAACGAATTCCATAAGCAATACAATAATGTTGCGAAGAAAGAACATCAACGAATAAGGTGAAAAGAGTCCACTATCCATCTACATCATGGAGAAATATATAAAGAAAAAGAGAAGATAGGAAAGATTCAATTCACATGACACGTTAGAATAAGATGGGAAAGAATAGAAAGACAAAATGAACCGACGCAATGTTAAAATTACCACACGTTTCTCATTTTTACTTGAGAGAAAAGCAAAAACCGGAGTACTTAGTTATGAAATTTTGAGGTTAAATTGAAAAATACCATTTTATACATTACATATTTGAGCCAGGATTTGAATAATATTGAATAAGACAAAATACCTTTTATATTTGCTCCCAATTCCCATGAAACATGATGTTTCTGGACAAATCTCACCTTGTCTAATAAATCAACTTAGCTCTCCCAGTAAAACAATCTCTCTAACTCGTCTACATTTCATCCATGCAATTAATTAATAAGAAAAAGTAACTTTTATGAGTTTTTCCAAGCCAACATTTATTATAAAATCTAATATTGTTTCTTAATACATTGGCTTCGCCGATTATAAACCATAAGTGTATTTTCTTGCTTCACCTGCTTACAAATATACCAGTTTCTACATCTTTTCATATTATCCAAGAATACTAAACCAGTTTAATTTCATTTGAAACACGCAAAAATTTCAAAACTCGACGAGAATTTTTAAAACGAATCGATACATTATCGACATTTTATAAATTACGGATTTAATGTAATGTACTTCACTTTGATTAGTTCATTTCGGTATTTAATTTCAATTTTTTTTTATAGAAAAATCTTTTGCTACAAGGTCCCTGGACAAATCTATTTGAATTCTTGAAAATACTTTTTTCTCCATTTCATTCAACAACAATGTTTTAACTGGGCATACTAAGTACGAAAGTAGATTCATATAAATTCCAAATCTCTTCTCAATAACTTTGTTCATTGTTAATGATGATTTGTGAATTAAATGTTTGTGAATTAAATGCCGAGTACTCAGTTATGGGTATCGTGTGCTTACAGTTCCTCCTTATCATGGCTAATTTTTTCCTGTAGGATATATTTGGGGAATATTACGATAACCACATTGCACTATGTAGCCACATCGAAATTAGGTGAGCAAACAGCTAAAAAAAATGTTTTGATTAGTTGAATTGGCTTTCCCGATGTCTTAAGCATCGAAATATAACTTCTATTCAGGTAGATCAGGTTGGTGCTACTGTAAGTACAATGTACTCAATTCTCGAGCACTGCTGACGCTGCTAGTACAAGAGCTTAACGCTTGCTTTCAAGTGACACAAAAAGAGACCATTTAACCAATTTCAATTATGAAAATGGATCTACAGGTACATACTACCACTTAAAGTAAATATATTTATCAAAAAATTAATCAATGACATGGTAATAATTAATTTATTCAAACAATAATTTTGCGTTAAAACAATAAAAAATTAGCAAAATTTAAGAAACTGTGCCGGTCTGTGAGCGGAGAAGTATTTTCATTGATAGATATAATCGTTATGAATGATTTAACAAATTTTTAGATCCACCCAGATCCTATAGCCAGTTTTATATAAGGTTTTGTAATGAGAATCGTAATTTTACGCAAATGAAACTTGTTAAACTGTCATAATTAGTTTAACGCCCAAGTTTTGCTTGGACTTTAATGAGTTGATATTATTTACAATTATAGACCAGGGTCGATAATTTTTAATAGTAGGTTGAAACCCATTGCGAAAGGAGGAGAATATTATAAAAATGAAAGAAAAAATAATTTTTGGGCGATCTTAGGTGGGCAAGGGGAAGGGGAAGGGGGTGAGTTTTTGAGGGTAAGCAACGGTTTTTCTCGAAATCCGGCAAAACTAGGAGTCCTATGGAAAAAGGTGGTCAAATGGTAGAGTAGAGTAGGTAATAAAAAGATCTACAGCTTTTGTGTTCTTACTTTTTTCAGATAACCTCAAAATTTATGTGTAAAATTTAAAAAAACCAAGTTTTTGGTTTTTTATTTTTATCTTTTATAAAAAAAATTTTTTTACACGAAATTTGGTGAAAACTTACCGTTTTATGCTCCAAAATCCACTGTAATTTATTTGATTTGAAATATTTATTTTTTCCCCTTATTTTGACTTAATATCGAAAAAGAATCCTAAATTTCAATCGAAAATTCACCCGTCAAAATATCAGCTTTTTTCAGTGAAAAAATATATATTCCAAATCAAATAAATAACAGTGTATTTGGGACATAAAAAGGTAAGTTTTCACCAAATTTCGTGAAAAAAATTATTTTTTTATAAAAGATAAAAATTAAAATACCAAAAACTTGGTTTTTTTAAATTTTCCACATACATTTTGAGGTTATGTGGAAAAAGTATGGATCTTATTACTACCTATAATAACTCTACTATATGAATTTTTCCATAGGACTTGTAGTTTTGCCAGAAATCGAGCGTTTTTTACCCTTAAAAACCCACCCCTAAATGGGTTTCATCCAACTATTATTTTTGTTGGTTTCAAAAATTATCGACCCTGGTCTATAATTGTAAATATTATCAACTCATTAAAGTCCAAGCAAAACCTGGGCGCCAAACTAATTATGACAGTTTAACAAGTTTCATTTGCGTAAAATTACGATTTTCATTACAAAACCTCATATAAAGCTGGCTATAGGATCTGGGGGGATCTAAAAATTTGTTAAATCATTCATAACGATTATATCTATCAATGAAAATACTTCTCCGCTCACAGACCGGCACAATTTTTTACATTTTCCTAATTTTTTATTGTTTTTTCGCAAAATTATTGTTTGAATAAAGCAATTATTACCATATCATTGATTCATTTTTTGATAAATATATTTACGTTAAGTGGTAGTATGTACCTGTAGGAGTAGAATCCATTTTCATAATTGAAATTGGTTAAATGGTCTCTTTTTGTGTCACTTTTTCCGTCACTTTGAGAGCAAGCGTTAAGCTCTTGTAAGAGCAGCGTCAGCAGTGCTCGAGAATTGAGTACATTGTACTTACAGTAGCACCAACCTGATCTACCTGAAGTTATATTTCGATTCTTAAGACATCGGGAAAGCCAATCCAACTAATCAAATATTTTTTTTATTATTTTTAAATGCTTCTACCCTAGTCTATTATACTGCTTGGACCCGCAAGAAGGTATGTAGAAATGTATCTGTGCCTAGTATTATGCCTACAACTGTTCGTAAGATTTTGATTCATCGCAAAAAAATAATCAATGCGAGTGTAGTACCTATTGGTAATTATGTAGTTTTCTTAATATTTTTCGTCTGTATCTCGTCAGCTATTTTGTTTTGTGTAATTTTGACCTTTTACTAGGATTAAGCGACCTCGAAAACCCCTATCTACCTCATATTTTCCAATTTGAATTATTTGTTGTGTCTAGTTATGTTGTTTTTTTTGATATTTTTCGTCTGCCTTTTGTATGCCATTTTGTTTTTTGGAATTTTAACTTTTTTATTCGGATTCAGCGACCTGGAAAACCCCTATGTACCTCATATTTTCCAATTTGAATTATCTTTGTATCTAATTATGTGTTCTTTTGATATTTTCCGTGTGTATCTCGTCAGCCATTTTGTTTTGTAAAATTTTGACCTTTTATCTAAGAAATTAATCCAATTAGAACTTATAAACCAAATAAACGTCGAGAAAATAAAGCAAATTTTGAGAACAATCGATAGAAATAGATATAAATTTATTTCATCTAACTGCTTCAAACTTTATATGAATCATTAGTAGTTACATAACTCAGTCTATTAATTAGAATTAATTTGAAAAACAGGATACTGCAGCTATATCAATCTCAAGATTTTTAATTGATTGGCAATTGGAAGTAATCAGAGCGACATCTTTGATTACCAATTTAGTCAATCTAACCGTAGTTTCCCTTTACAGCAAATAAATTCCGCTTTGACCGCCAATAACTGACATTGTATATATTATTTCATTTATTAATTTGTAGGTTACTATTTCAAGAGGTTTTCCTGCATACCTATACGCTTCGTTTATTTTCATATCATTTGATGAAAATTCATCTGAATTTTTTACGTCATGTACATACTTAACGTTATACTACAATGCGCTTTTTGCTTGAAAATAAACTCTCGGTCGTGAATGAGCAGAAAATTTTTCGATCAAGTAGGAATACAATGAAATCAGTTAATTTGAGATCACATCCAATCAGAATCCCTCATGGGCTGTTTTCAATATGGTCTATTTTTATTTTCAAGTTTCAAATATTCAATATTTTAAACCGTCACCATTTGGTTATTATACTGACGAGAATATTAATGAGACTATGGAACCAAGTATACCGAAGAATACTGAATACAGTTAAAACATGTGTATAGAAAGAATTTATAGACTTTTGCAACGTTAGAAAGAAAGTATCAATTAGATGGGAACCTGACGCTGGAAGAATTGTTGTTGATTTTAAGACCTGAACATTACGAAAACCAACAAACAGAACAACTTACGGCAAACAAAACGGTCTTTTTGATTTCGACTAGAAGAACAGCAGACGGAGCGTTTGTGCTGTTCCCATAATTGTTTTCAGTAGTTCAAGATGAGGCTAATAAGGATGTTTTTTTTTACATTTTTCTACATCAGTATTATTTCAACCTTGAGAAATTTCTACCCAGACGTCTAGTTTTTTAATAAATTCCATGTATTTTTCTTCTGTCCACTCTATTGTAAAAATAACATAAGTCATTCAAAATGGAGAAAAAGTATAGAAACCACCTCACTGAGGCTCACTGAAAAATGTCGGTCCGCCGTTTTGTATATAAACCCGTCCAAACCTGCAAACATATTCGCACGCATTTCCTTTGATGGCGAATATGTTTACAAACGCATTCGTATCCCCGTCCAAACTAGTGTTTTGATTGCCGTTCGATTCGTGGTTCTGCTTGTTGTTCGGCGCAATGTTCAGGTGTGTACGAAGCTTCAAAGGATGGGCTGCTAACATGAAAAAAGAATGGTGCAGAATTCAAAGAAGCTACGTTCAAAACCATGTGAGGTTATACAAGAATAATATTTTAAGGACCCATTCAAAAATGTATTTCAACAAGCGCTGCTGGCCCGCTAAATCTGCAATCACATCCCAGAGAGCTCCACATCTCTTTGCTACAATGAGTTTAAGAAACTTGTCGATACATGCGTTAGAAGGTATTTTATGTATTTTCTAGAGAACTTGCATCGAAGGGGGACAGGCGACAATATGTATGCAAACTTTTTTTACCCAGAAATGGTAAATTTTTGGGGTTCTGGTAGACTTCGCGACCCTCGGAATATTATGTTAATTTTAAATTTGTTAGATAGCCTACCTTAAATGGAGCAGACTTTTTTTTCTTTCAAAATGTTTGATAGCAATAGGGTTTCCGATGGTCGCGAACCTCACCAGACCCATTTTTGGAATAACTGGCAAGTTAGCATACAATCCAATTTTTTCCAAAACGGCAATAGAAAATGTACCATTTCAAAGAGTTTGGTGAAAAGTTGGGAAAATAATAGGTTTACGTACAGTAAAATTTTTTAACTTCAAATTCTATCAATGCTGTTGCTGCCTATATAAAAACTGGTGAAAAATATTACGGTTGGTCGGAATAACATTTTTACCGAAATGAAATATAAATTTCGAAAGAGAATGTGGTTAAATTTCGCAACAAAATTTCTTTTTAGTACCTCTGATTGCAATTTTTTTCCTTAAGTTTTTTTTTTTCGCTTTAACTGTACTAGATGTATAATATTACTTGTGTCTGGTACTTCTCTTGAACTCTATCCATGAATTAATTTTAACATATATTTGTTATAAACTAATGAGAACCTACCAGATGGAAAGGTAGTAACATTTCATTTTAATGTTACATTCCTTAAAAACTAATGAAATAAATAACAAAGAAAATACGTTAGTTTGACTATTCAAGTATTTTCCTAAAGATGTAAAGTTGATTTCACGCCTTCACAATACCTGTACCTTATGGGCTAGTCATACGAGTATATTGAAATGTTTAATGATTTTCGAACAGTTTGCTAACGGTCATAAAAATTACCGAACCATAAAATTTGTCGATAAAGTTCAACCAGTGATGGAAGTATTTATTTTTTTATTTGTATCTGAATAATGAGACTCCAACAAATACAGGAAGCTTCATAACTATTGGGACATAGGATAACGGGATTATTTGGTCCAAAATATTGGGATAGTACCAATAATACTCAATAAAATATTACTATGAAAAACGTTACATGGCGTTAAATTTAAATACATATTTTTTTTCAATTTCCTTCTAATAATTTTACTGTATATTTATAAATTTAAATTAGAACCGGCGCAGAGGCATATCTTTAAAAAAAGAATATTATTTTATGTATTTATTAACAAGTTATTGCAGGGAAAGCTACGTGAATGATTTCTGATGATGGAATGAATTGGCAACTTTCTTGACGAAACTTTTCAGTGATTTTGTTTGGAAAATATGACGTAGTATTAGTATCCCTTTAAAAATACGATAATTACATCCGTTTTTGAAACAAACAATCTCATAGAGGGATTTCAAATATTAAATTATTTATTAAGAGTGGAACCTTAAGCTGCAAGTAACTTGAAATTCCCTACAAAGACTCCAAACTGTTCAATTGCGGTTTTCTCGAAAAAGGATCAAATTATCGTGTTTGAAAAAGAATACCAAGGAATGATATTGACTCATATTTCCTAACCAAAATCACTACAAAATTGTGTTTCGTCAAAAAAGGTGTTAGTTGATTTCATCATCAGGAATCATTTAAAAAAATTTAAAATAATATTATTTGTCTGAAGTTATGCCTTTGTGCCCATTTTAATAACAAATGATGGTTAGATTATTAGCAAGAAATGAAAAAAAATTCAAACTCGACATCCTTTATCTTTTTTCATATTAATATTTTATTAGGGTATTTTTGGTCCTGTCGTCATATTTTGGGACCGCCTTTATAATCTATATAGTCTAGTCAACAAGTTCAAAAACGTGTTAACTCTTGATGAAGATCCTAAAAATATGATCGTTGGCTCAATCTATTCGGAATAACGTCTAGAAAAATTTATCAAAAGTGTGTTTTAGCACATACAAAATTGCAATTGCAATAGCATTCAGTGAATAACTCAAAAACTATTAATATTCAAGGAATTTTGTTAAAAGATTTTCACCCGTTCCCGGAACTGTACTCTATTATTTATAATTTAAATTTAATGCTGAAAATGCGTTAGTTGTTACTTCAAAAATGTGAAAAAATTATTGTGTATTCTGAACACTTCAAAGGTTTAATTCCCTCAAAACATTATTTTCTTTCTCAAACATTTATCACAAACATTTTATTGAAACAATTTGTATAAGTAAACTCCGCCGCTAATTACCCTAGAGGTAGAAGCGGTTATTGTAAATTGAAAAAAATGCCGTTGGAAAATATTCTTAGGGTTAATTTTCCAACAAGTGAGGCAATTGTTGATTAATAAAATGCTTTTACTTCCTTGTTTATTGTAAACTGGAAAAATGTTTAAATAATTATTTTAAAAATGTTTCGCGTGGAGGAGCCTTTTCTTTATACATATTTATCAAGATCACGTCATGGAAATTGAAACAAATTCAATACTTTATTCACAATAAATAATATAGAGTGATTCTTTATTTTTAGCTTGAAAAAAATATTATAAATTAAGTGATTAATTTTTTTCAACTTCTATGACGTGATCTTGTTAAGTATGTATATAGGAAGGGCTCCACAACGCGAAACATTTTTAAGGAAATTATTTGAACATTTTTTTAGTTTACTATAAATGAGGAGGTTCAAGAACATTTTTACTTTTTTATTGGAAATTTCCTCCTCTTCAAAGATCTTTTTTCAAAGTTCCTTAAATATTAATGGTTTTTAAAAATATATCAAAATAATACTTTTATTTTCGTAACAAACTTGTTATCAACATTTTTGTGAATAATATAATATGTATTAACTAACAAGTTTCCACAGATTAAGAATATTATTATAATAAAATCATTTTTTATTATTTTACCTTTTTCGACAATATATTTTTATGTAAATATATATTTGGTATTTTTCTGCATTCAGTTAATGCAACTATCAATAAATTGTACCAAAATGTTTATTAAAATATGTAATAGTGAATCTCCAAAAATTATCGCGAACAATTTGAGATTTTTCTTATTTTATTATTATAGTTTTGCCACTCTATATAATCCATACAGTTTTTTACTACCAATAAGTTAAATCTCCACCACAAATTAATTATTTAATTCAATCCACCAAATATAGTAGGTATGAATCTGAAATGGGTTTTATTATACAACCAAAATTGTTCAATAAGATCCCCGGTTATTAGTAATTTCCTCGCTAAAAAATATTTAAAAAAAAATTTAAGTCTCAAAAATTTTCTGCATACTTGTAAGTACTTTATTCTCTGAATATAAAGTTGAAAGCAAATTCTGATGGCTTAGTTATTTAAAATTTTATTAAAATAAAATTATTCAGCCTTTTCTTCGATTTTTTGAATTTAATGAAATAAATTTCAATATTAATCTATATTTTTGAGTTTTTTCAGATTAAATTGTTTTACGAAACTGTTCAGTATCAAACAAAAGTACAAAAATTATAACTAACAATGTAAGATTCTTCTTATTTTGATTTTGAACATTGTTAGAGTCAACCTCTTTCATCAACCATTTTAAAATATTTAAAATACATTCAAAGAAATTTTCTGTAGTGTAGAAAATGGTTAACAAAAATATAAAATTGACAAATTTATATAGATAATATTCACCAATTGTATTTTTATTATTTTCTTTTATTTTCCAACCTAGCTGGAATTTTAAATTATTAAAATATAATATTTTTCTGTCGTATTTGATAAACTGGAAAAAATTTTCTTTCAAACAAAATTCCTTCCTCATAAATACTTATAAAACAATAATTATTATTTTTTGATTACCTCTATTTTTAAATATTAAAATTCAAATATTTTAATCAATTTTGATTTATTATCAAGAACAAGAATTAATTTGGGCGACTTAATATTTTTCTTATAATGCTCAAGCTATAAAATAATTATAAATATTATCCTGTAGTATCCAGGAATTTAACTATAATTACCACAATAAATCAGCGAAAGGATCTGCTTAGTGTTTCGAAAATATTTTTTTTGCAATTATCACCTATGATAAAAAAATTTATTGTATATTGTAGATAATATTTCTTCCGATATTTTCGATAAAAATAAAGATAAAACTGACCTACCTTGAGGACAAAGTTTACCTGTTCCGTGATGACACAACGTAAAAATGTTCTCGAAAAGAACACCAGAATTTGCCAATTCTTATACGTTGTTTCCGTAGACCGTAGCGTATAATAATGTGTATATTATAGATAGTGTGAGAGATGATGACACTGACACTGGGCCTGAATGTCCTTGGCCTTCCTTTCGCGGTCACAACCACAACAGAAATGCTCGACGGTACGACGAACTGCTTCTTTTCGTCTTCGCAAGTACCGTGTACAAGAAGTACCTTACAAGTAGTGGGGTTACCACCACCGACTGCGAGCAGGTGGATTATCGTTGAAATTTATGGATTTGTGGAATTTTTAGCGCCGTGTCGGACCGTTAGTTTTTTTCGAAGTCATTTTCAGCTTCCTACTTTTGGCGGAATTGGCATTATTTTTTCTTTAGATTATTTTGTAGTTCTCATCAAATTTTTTTTTTATAAACTTCATATTAACGCCCCACTAAGTTTTGGTTTCTTTTTTATGATCAATTTTAAACGTTTGACCGACTCTGTTTTATTAACTGAAAAAATTGAGATTATTAACGACAAGAAAATCATTCTCTATTTTTTTCTACAGCTGAATACGATTTTGTATTGGAACTGCATAAACTAATGATTTTAAGCAGATCCAAAAACAAAAATCAGATGGATTGAAATCGGGCGATCTTGCAGGCCAATTGACTGGCTTTCCTCGACCAATCCATCGATAGAGTCGTTGACGAACTACTCTACTAAAATGAGCAGGACAACTGTTACAACTTGTAACACGGTGATCGGAGCGTTAGCTACGGTCACAAAACTTTCCGAGGTTTTTCCCGTAACCAACACAACACACATACCAAAAACAAGAACACACAGCACGCTGGCCCCGCACACACTCACCGTTCTGGCCTATCCGACTGTTCACAAGTACAACAAATGTTAACTCTTGTGTTTTTTTGTATTTATAATAAGTTGAGATAATGAGTGCCTTATGAAAGGGTGTAAAATAAAGGAAAATATACAGTCCATTGTAGATTGTATAGAAAAGAAGCACGAGAAAACTCCAGTGCCCCATTAAGTGTCATACGCCTAAGTTAGTACTAGTTCAACAATCCTCGTGTAAGGATAATAAATTTTGCCGTGTCATAGAAGAAAGTCATCCATAAAATCAGGTGAATGATTTTGCAAAAATTTAAGGTGAAGTGTTGTGATTAGACACACAATATATTGTATTTTCTATATCTTTTATTCATTAAATTCTGACTTAAGTATTTTCTACATGAAGCTGCCAACCATTGGAAAAATCTAAAACAGCTTAGAAAATCCCTCTTAGTGAGATCAAAAGAATGCATAATCCAGAGTAAGTACTGGACTAGGGGTTTGGAAAGGATGTACTAGCATAACACTGCCGTCTGAATGGGCACCCCAAAAATCTCAAACTAGTGGGGAAGAAAGATTGTAGATTCTGTAAAATGAAATCCCATTCACATGCTTGCGGAGTGCAGGACACTGCAAAATCCCAGCGTACAATACCTGGGAGACGCCAAGGAACATTTTTTTAGTGAAAGAATATTCAGTCTTATAACTACCTACAATAATTGATCTCTGAGTGTAAGAAAGCACAATAGATATTTCGGGTCTTCGTGAGTTTGTCATAAAACATACATTAAATCTATCAACGCGGGTGGTGAGCCGAAACGAAATGAACTTTAATAACATTACTGTTGAGTACTAATTTAACTACAATCGCATATTGTTATAATCTCCAGTACGGTTATATGTAAGTAGTGCCATTTACTTTACAAGTTTGAAGGTTAACATTAAAACTGACACCAAGTTCAAATTACCTGGTTTTCTCACTTTTATTTCGTAAGTTATTTAGGTTTATAAGACAGAACATTTCTAATGTATGAGAAACAGTAAGGTTTGTGAAATGTTATTTTTTTCATGATAAATAACTGGATGATCTGCTTTATTCTGTAACTGTTTCAAAAAGAGCTTCAAGTGGAAAGGAATCCGTATCATGATAAATAAATTATTATCATTATTATTGTTACAAATTGTTTTAATCGATGAAATAAGTATAGATACGAGTAGGTTCCTGGAATTATTTTGTACAGAGTGGGCGAACAGAAGCTGCTATATTTTCCATTTTTTATAATGAACAATCGCTTGAGAGAATTTTGAATATTATTTAAAAATTCTTTATACGTTTATTAAGTATTTGCTTTTAATCCGAATTGAAACACAATGTTTTTTGAATATTTTCATATTTAACGTTCCGGTACCTTTACAGTTGCTGTTTTCATGTATTATTGTATTTTCAATTTCCCCCTAATTGGAAGTTCTAAGACATTCGAAAGGCGAATTCTACCAAGAGCACATGATTGAAAATGTTATTGACTCCATAGTTTTTTGCTAGGTGGCGCAATCTATCATTTACAAGATATAATAATTAATAATAATAAATGTGTCTTGCCCTGCAAGACATTGGGGGCAGCTAATAACCCTAGCAGTTGATGCTGCCTTATCAATCACAAAAAAAAAAATAATAATAAATGTCTTTTATTTCCAAAAATTAAAAATACAAATAAAAATAATTATAAATAACGGGCGAAGTTTTTTTTTGTTGTGTTTTGGACACAACAAAATATTCTTCCACTTAACCCGAGTAGAAACATGTATTTTTATACAATTATTTAAAAAAAAATAATTAACATCTTGTCGAATATTAATTAAAATGCCTTTTTGTGTCAATGCCAGAAATAAATTAATTTTATGCCTTAATCTTAGAATCCAATTTAAACATTCCAATCATAAAATTTACTTGCAAAAAGTAATGTATGTATGTAAGGAGAAAGTAAATATTTAGAGAAACAAACAACATAACCATGACAGAAATCCGAAAACTGTTTAGTTAGTTTTGACAGTCCAAAATGTAACTTTTAAGAACTGATTTAAATTTTGAAGTATTCAATTTTTTAAACTGAGTTTTATATAATTGAAATTTCTGTCACCTTTTCTGAAGTGGTGGGTAAAGAGTTCTTTCGCCGACATAAAAAAAACATTAGATTCCAGAAACAAATAACAACAACCCTTCTAATGTTTCAATCGGCAACTAGAGGAAATTATGTAACAACGAGCCCTATTCATGATCTTTTCTGAGAAATTTACATATACCTCATCCGATTTTTGAAAATACAGACTCCATGAATAAATAATTGAAGGCAGATTCCAGAAAAAATAACACTTTTAATTTTTCAATTGACAGCTAGAGGAACACCTAGCTCTATTTACTTTTTTCTGAAATATTTCGAATGAAATGCTATAACTCTAACAACTTACAAAAAGACAAATGAAAAAAGTTATTAACCTGTCATTGGTATTTTTTGCCGCGTGTTGATGATTGTTGGCTTACCCAGTAAGTTGTTAGATAAATTATGTTGCTAAAATTGTTTTGAAAATTACAAGTAAGGGCGCATCACAAAAATATTTATTAACGTTACATAATGGAACAAAACTAAGGGATCTACTCATAACAGAAATTCATAAATCGCAACTACTACTTAGTCAAAGTGCTTTGAAACGTTATCTTTGCAGTGAACATTTCAAAAATAAAAATATTTAAAAATTTCTCAAAATTGATTTTTGGTGGAAGTATATTCGGTCCGGAAATCAATATTTATAATTCCGGACTTCTAACTTCACCGCGAAATTCAAATAACTGGTCTTGTAATAGGTTGACAATATAAATATCGTCGGAGGGTTGGATTTTATGAAGATTATAATAATGCCACGTTTTATTTTTTTTAATTCTTTCAATTCACATCTTCCTTTTATCCTTTTTTCTTTCGCTTTCAACTTTCTGTATTCAAAGAGATGTTTGTCCAGAACGAATTGTTAAGCTGTAACTAAAATAATTGTAAATTATTTCGTTTTATATACTTATCTGGACAGATATCCAAATCTCATTTTGAAATTTTTTTTTTTGTAAAAATCAATTAATACTTTAGCACAGTTGGTTCCTGCACTGACTTGGTCAGTTTCTGTAATCCATCGTTCCTGTTCTCTGGAGAAAGTACCGATAGTGCCATCAAGGGCTTGTTCCCGAATTACTTAGTTCCCAGAGTACTTATTTCATGGATTATCTGATAATAGTTATTGAATAGAAATGTGCTCCGTCTACTTCCTGACAGTAATACATCCTATTAGTAAACTTTTGTCGTACTCGTTCGAATGTGTCAGCTGAAATTGCATTACATTCTTCAATAATTCTTTCTTTCGTAGTATAAACCTAGGATTTCAAGTACCCCCATAGAAAAAAATCTAATGGTGTCAGATCTGGAGACCGGGGTGGCCATTCTATAGGACCTCGCCACAGAAATCTTATGCTGATTTTTTAGATTGGTGTAACAATAAAAAAGTCAAGAATTACACCGAAAATGTTCTATTAGCATATTTTTTCGAAAAGTCAATGCAATGGAAATCATCTACTTTATGGTCACAATACCCAATGTTATAATTAGTAATTTCAATAATTGTCCTCATTTCACTGTAAATATTAATTTAAATAATTAGAATTCGTTGTATACACATTTTGGTTTATAGAAAATTTATTTTTATGTTTTTTAACCCCTTCAGAGCACATTTTTTTATTTTTTCTTCATGTGGTCGTAGATAAAGTTTTGTATGACACTTGTGCGTGAATTACTTTTGCGCACTCATTGCGAAAAAGTATAACTTCACGCACTTGTATCATAAATAACTATTATTCACTTTCCAATAATTTGTCTTCAAAAAGGTAACACCATATTCAATATTAAGTTAATATCGGTTAAGTAGTTACGGAATCCTCAAAGTTAACTCACAGAGGAAATTAACTTGATTTTATTATACACCCATTAATAGAAAAACATCTTTGCTTGAAACATTTAAACGAGAATGAAATTTTATGCAAGTTTTTACACAAAATCTTTTATCAAAATGAGATTCTAGCAGGCGTCTCTGCTCAAAATCAATCAAATTGAAGCTTCAACGTCACGTTTAATGATTCTCTGGTAAGTTATTGATTCGTAACGACTTCAGATACCAAATTTCTTATATCTACTTTCTTGCAATTTAGGAATTTTAAAGGCACCAGCTGTACGCCCACGGTACAGGAAAATTGTTATACGACTTTATAAAGCGCTCTTAGTTGTAATTAATTTTTTTCGGAACAGACACACCTCTAAAAAGAACTTGGAATGATTTAGAAAAAGATGTTGATGCTTAAGTAAATTAATCTTACTTTTTCAGTTGAATACTTAAAGTTAGTTTAATTGTGCATATCCTATGAATTACACTTCCCAAATTGTTGAAATATTCAAATACGGCTAAGGGAATCAATACGATTGGATGCTTTTTGCAGTCAGACATTTGAAAATAAATTCTACCTGCTGTTCACAATAATACGGTGAATTTGTTAGTTTTTTTGGAAAATACGTAACACCAGCCTGAATTCTTTATAAAAGATGTGAAAACGAATATTTATTTTGAGAATCACTTCAATTATTTGTTTCGTGTGGTGGTCACTTATAATCGATTATTTCCTTCCTATTAATTTTGACCAATCGCTATCAAGAATTTGTATGTCAAATATAAATTTTAAGTGGAAAATTTACTTAACAACTATCAACTTAGCTGTCAGCAGTTTTTCCGGAAAAAAAAATCGAAAAAAGTTCATGCAAGTTTGACATGTTGCCTTGTAAAAACAACATAGAGAATATGCTAATACAAACATAATTAAAAACAATTTAACCGATAAGGCTAACAATACTCCTGTAACCTACAATAATTGTAATTTTTATATTAATTGTAATTTAAAATGAGTTTGAAGTAATTACCTTTCCTAGCTTGAAAGTTATATTGTTCTTATTAATTATTGTTCTTATTATTTTAATTTAAAAAAAATGTTGTATTAAAATAAAATGTTTATTAAACTAAGGAAAAATCTTACCAAATATCCCTCGTGCATCTAATTTTTCCTGTACAAAAATGGAACTCTCGTTTCTAAATAATCTGTTTTAACAAATAGCATTCGCGGAAGTGGAAAATCCTCGTCTTCGACTCGGATTTTTAAAACCACTCTCACTCATGCTATTTGTTAAAACAAATTACTAAGAAACTCGTTTTTCCGGAAAAATTAAATGCTCCAGGGATATTACCCCCGATAATACATGAAGTAGGAAGCGCTAGAGTGATAAAAAAAAATAAATTTTCCAATGCTAAAATAGTATTTTGTACAGCAAGTCCTTCGCGTACAAGCTGTACACAATATTTTTTCTACAACCACATTTATAAATTGAGGAAAAACAGTAATTTATATATATAGAAAACATCTTAGCTTTGTAATTGAAATGTATCAGAATTATCATGTAAGCAAATGAAAACGAGACTGTCAAAAAAATACTCTATCATTAAGCCGGTCCCAGACACTACGTGTATTTGGCGAATAGGCCAATATCTATCATTTGCACGAATGTTTGCTTGATCTCCCACACGGTGCCGTAGTATAGCAAAGGTACACGTAGTTTACTTCGTCCAACTACGGCGTCCTTTACTTCGTGCTAGTTTCCGACCAGCGCCGGGAAAATGACGAAGGACGAATATTTGCCAAAGTTAACTTCCCACACGCTACGCAAATACGTCCGAATACCAAATGTTTGCCAAATACACGTAGTGTCTGGGACCGGCTTTATAAACGTCAAAATAATTCCAGTATAATTTGCTGTTGGGTACCTCGAACTCGTGGAATTATTAACAACAAGCTTTCATGGAAATTATCGGTAATTTTTAAGCACAAGCGGTATTTAGGGAGAATATTTCTGGAATAAAAATACAAATTACTGTATATCTCCACTATATTCAGATAGATAATGTAACGTCCCTAACTTAAAAATCTCGATAAAAAACAAATATTTTTGTCAATTTCCCGTTCTCCGAATCGATTCATGACATCTAAGAAACTTTTCTTTGACGTTTCACGTTTATTATTTTAACGTTGTCTGACAATGGTTGTCATGGCAACGTGGAATTTCCACTGTAATTTTTAAATTTCCATTTAATAATTTAGCATTCGTTGCATTGATACAACATGTATGAGTGAAATATTCGGGGGGGATATCCCTAGTGTTCCAATTTTTCCACAGGAAAAATTATATGCACGAGGGATATTTGTCAAGATTAATTCCTGAGTTAAATAAACATTTTATTTTAATACAACATTTTTTTTTAATTAAAATAATGAGAACAATATAACTTTCAAGCATAGAAACCATCAAGTTTGTTTTTACAAGGCAACATGTCCAACTTGCATGAAATTTTTTCGATTTTGCTGACAGCTAAATTGACAGTTGTTAAGTAATTTTTCCACTTAAAATTTATATTTGACATACAAATTCTTGATAAAGATGGGTCAAAATTAATAGGAAGGAAATAATCGGCATAATTCTTTGCTGTGGCTCACTATTTTCCAGATACTTAAGATGCAATAGTCCATTTTTAAAATCATTCCATTCAGTAAAATGTCTATTTTAAACGGCCGTAATATGTCCCATTGCATCATTCGTACAAAAAACGCATTTGAATGATCATGTCAACGGGATTTTAATTAAGCCTATATGCTTAAAACTGAAGATTTTTGGTAAAAATCGAAATTTTCCATGCCAATATCTCGAAAGGATTGCATCTCATGAAAAACTAAAACAGAACTTTCCTTTTCAAAAACTGGTAATGTCTCCAATAGGTGGGTTATTTTGGTATCTTTTTGCCCCCCTCCCCAACCCTCATCTAAGGTCCACACTTCCAAAGTTGTATTATCGGATTTGACACACCCTCCGTGACAAATTTATTTTCATATCATTTTTATTTCCATATAACTACTTATTTACTCTTATCTACCGATCTCTATAATTATAATCATGTATCACATTATTTATTCTTATTATTTTGATAGTTTACCTGTAGTAACGCCGCTGAGATGTAACATTCACTCAACGAAACCCGTTTTTCTATTGTAATGAGAATAGGATGAAAAATACCGGAGATAAATTTTATAATTAATTAATTACAAGTTTACAGTACAACTTGTCCACCCTGTTTTATAGGTCCTGTAATTGTAAATTTACATTTTATAATCCTAGAACATTAATATACGGACTAAGTATTTGAGTTGTAGAGTTTTTCACATTTTAAACTTTTTGTTTTTAAAGTTGCAGTAATTTTTTTCCAAAAACTACAACTACTTTTCATGATTTATACTGACTGTACTAATAACAATTAAGCCATAATAAAAAAATATTTAAATAAATCAGACTTAGTTTTCCGGTCTGAATAATTATTCATTCTCGTTAAGAGAATATACGAGGATGTGTCAATATTTTTCGAAAAATACACGTCTTGGTTAAGGTCACTTAACCCTAAGAGTTTACCACTGATTGTGAAACTGGCTATAAAGCAAGTACTTTCAACTGTCGGTAGGATAACCAGAAGCTGGCTAGCGTTTATAAAACGGATGTTTATCAGAAAAAAATCGTAAAACGCTTTGGTAACAGAAACCAAAAAAAGAGTTGGATAACGAATTAAAAAGTTACAGCAAGGGAGATCAGAAATTGTTTCATAAAATACTCGAATTGTCCCTTCTAATTACAAACCAGAAATGTTGGTTATATCGTGCAGATATCCCAACTCCGTTTAACATAGAAGTATAATTCAACGACTGTCGTGGCATATAGCAAGAGAATTAGTTGCTGCTTTTTAGTGTAGTCTTAACTATTATCCTTGACATCTACAAAACTAAATGATCACAAAGCAATTTATAGACCAATATAAACCTATGGCTGTGGAAGACGGCTCAAAAGCAATAGAAGTAACTGGGATAGGAGTATACGGGCCAGGAACCAAACACTCTGAAAGCTTGGTACAAGCCCCAAGTATCTTTCAAGCGGAAATTCACACCACAAGAAAGTGTGCCCAGTTCAATATTGACAAAGTATATCGAAGGCAAAAGATTATCATCATGTCTGCGTGGGAATGCCTAGTAGCCTAGTCAAAGTACACATATAAAACCTCACAAAAAATACAAAACACTTGAAAATTTAAAATTGGGTATTTAAAAGGGTGGTGTTTAACGTGAGAAAAATTTTATGATGTCAGGCATGCGATTTTCCGGAGAATCGTCGAGTGAAAATTTTTGTTTTTGTTTTTTCGCTCCAATTGTTTAAATAATAAATATACAGAAAAACTTCAAAATTTGTAGCTGATGCATTTATCTACAAATTTTGTCTGAAAAGTTTTTCTGTAAATAAAAAGTTTACGAGATAAAATTAATTTCACTGGTATTCAATTCGTGGTTACGCGCGAACGGCCCGTGAGCCAAATTTATTAACCGCTCGACTTAAAAGTTAATAATATTGTGTTTATAACATTCTGAAAAAATAATAAACTCATGTAAAATGTAAAGAAAGATCTCAACTTTTAGATAGAAATACTTTCAAATTTGAAAAAGTAAATTTTTTGTTTATTTACTATCGTAAAATTAAAAACATGAAAATTGATGATGTTCAAAAATACTACTATAGAAATTTCGTATATATTTCAAAAACTAATGTAGATAAAAAAAAAATCTTCAGACACATTTTGTAGACAAATGTATTAGCTACAATTTTTGATTTGAACATTTTTCCGTGTTTTCATTATTTAAACAATTAGAGTGAAAAAACAAAAACAAAAATTTTCACTCGACGATTTTCCAGAAAATCGCATGCCTAGCATCGTAAAGTTTTTCTTATGTTAATCACAACCCTTTTAAATACTCAATTTTGAATTTTCAAGTTTTTTTTGTTCTTTGCGGCGTTTTACGGATATTTTGTGTACTTTGACTACGCTATGGGCATACTAAATGAACTAGGCGAGAACAATACAGTGATCTTACTGTGGATTCCAGGGCACACTGGAATAGAAGGAAATGAAATTGCAGATGGATTAGCAAAGAGGGGGACTGAAAGACCCGTTTGGGGGCCGGAACCCTTTTGCGGTATCATCCTCAATGTAATATTGGAAGAAATAAGCAAAGCCGAAGAAAAGGGAAGATCTAGTGGGGCTTAGACAATCAAAGATTCTGATGGGTGACTACAAACCGTTGAGATCAAATGAATGTATAAGTCAAAGTAAAACTGCACTGACAGTTTTAACAGGGATCCTAACTTAACACTGCCGCCTGAACGGGCACCTGAAAAGCTCAAAATAGTGGAGGAAGCAGAATGTAGATCCTGTGGCATGGAAGAAGAAACCTCCATCCACATACTTGCGAATTGCACAGCAATTCAGAATCCTAGGAGATTATTGGATAGAAGGACATTTACTTAGGTTGAAACCTGCAGATATGCTAAAATTCCTCAGGGAAATCGGACTAAAGGAGCTACTAGTCTCTGAGATGTTCCTCAGGAGCTAAGTAGAAGTAAGGGGGCCCAATATATCTTTTAGGTCTCAGTGATGTTACCCCTACATACAGATAGACAGACAGATGGCTGTGGAACTTAAGCACTTAAGGAATAAACAAAAAAGTGCAAGGCAAGCTGCAGAAATAAAAGTTATGAGGAAGGTAAGCGGTGTCACGAAGATGGAATAACTGACAAATGTTGCTATACGACAAGATGTTGAAATAGTGTCACCCATAGAGTTCATTGAGAGAAGACAATTGAGTTAGTGGGGTCATTCACAAACAATGGAATTTCAAGACCGCTTAGGAAAGTTTGGAAGGCATAAATCTGCTTCAAATTGGTCCATCAGCCAATTGTATCTTGTACTTTTTTTGGTTCATTCAATTCATAAAAATTATTCCTTGTTTTAAAGAGATTGACATATTATTTTTTTCGGTGTAGAACCGAGAGTAGGGCCACGATGCTTGAATCATTAAGTTTCTCGATAATAATAATAATAATTTATTCTTAAAAAGCACATAGATACATCACATTAAAATACAATCAAATAAGAATAAATTGGCAAGCACTTGTTTTGAGAAATAATTATTCAAATGCAATATTATATAAAATATAAAACGGATAAAACAGATAATAAATAAAATGGATGAAACTACACAAATAAAATATAATAATAGCACTATGAGGTTTCTTGGTACTTCTAACAGGAAGTTTTTTACAAGTCATTTGAATTTGCGAGGTACTTCAGTGCATCGAATTGTCTCAGGAAGAATATTAAATATTTTTGGAAAAAGGTAATAAAACGACCGTTGACTTAGAGTTTTTTTACTGTCGGCATCCCACACCATTTTAGAGCTGATTAAGCAAGAACTCAGCGCCTCAATCACTGCTATCCCAGCAATATACCAATAAAATATTAATGTTGTATGGAGAGTGAACTATAACTATTGGAAAAACTCTCAAAAGTCTTTAGTCAACATTTAAAAAACTTTATTAACAATAAACAAGTTAAAATGTAAGGCCGTAGACCAATTAAATGGAAATCTAATTAAAAAAGCATCTACAGTTATTTACAGTATAAACTACCGCGCTTCCTCTCTTGTTTTATTTTTGTCTTTTTTTTTCAAGGAATTGGCACATAACACCAATAATAGGCAATTACATGCTATAATACGCTTGATGTTAATCATGTTTCAGGCGATCATCGGATGAAAGACTCCCGAAGATTGTTCTATAAGTAAAAGATAAAAGAAATAGAGTTTTTTTTTCTCTTACAACGCGTCGCGTCTTGCTTTGGCGTGTTTTTTATATCAGAAAGTACCGCAACATAAGGTGAATTATTATTAGTGTACAATTAAATTGCTGTTTAGTTTTTATACATTAGTAATTGTGTGTAACAAATTGGGCTCTATCGATCCCTTTTTATTTGATTATGTAGTGTAAGCGTACCTTTTGAAGTACCCTTACATTTGGATTTTCTGTAAAATAATCAAGATGATAATATAGACCTAGATTATTAAAACTTTAGTTTGGTACGCCAATGTGCAAGTTCACGTTAAAAAGCGGTGTTTATAAGACGGAATGTAAGTATAATTGTTTATTACCAAGATTAGTTTTTGACGTTTCTAAATGCCTATAGACACTTGCAATTTCAATAATGGGAATTATTCGTTTATTCTAATAAACAAACTTTTTATATATTAGCAACTGTCAGTGAAGCTCAGGTAATAGTAATTGAAAATATGAATAAATAGCTGTTTTTCTACTATCACTATCGAAAGTCGTCTTTTGTGCCTTGGAAGGCAACTGCAAAGTTGATGTTTTCCGCGAGCTTTCATAATTTGACATTATTGGCGATCTTAAGCAGAAAGTAACTTTGAAGCACGCCTAATTTTATTTATAGATAAAAGAGAGCTAGTGGTTAATTTTGGTGTGATAGTAGAAAAAATCTTGTGTGTATTTAGAGCAGAAAGTCTTTTGGTAGTTTCGACAGATTGCTGCAACTTTCTGTCTCGACTACCAAAGTACTACTTTCTGCTCTTGATACACAAATAGCTATTATTATTCACAATCGGTCAGTAATATAGACATTTCTTACCTTTAAAACGGTAGGAAAGTGACTCATTACTTACTTTCACTTCCACGCTACAGCCGGAAAAGTACTTTTCCGGTTAGAAGCATGTGTCACTTTTCTGAAGTATGACAATATTGTGTTAAGCTGGTTTTAAAAAAAGTTAATACCTTTCTTTGCTTTTCTATGGAATTATTCTCTCAACCGCAGCTTCTTGGACTTCCGGAGGAGTACAGGTTAATTCAAAATAAGACATTATGTACTTGTTTGAGCAAAAAAATTAAAATTTCGTGACAGAAAGAATATTTTGTGACATAATTTGTCAAAACCAATAAATTAGTAATATTGCCTAGCAACATATTCATGAAGTTCTTTGTCGAAAGAAACATTAGACTGTGATAACAAATTTTCTTAAAACTAATATTTTTAAAAGCTTGTAACTAAGCGATTGTGAATAAAATAGTATACATACCACGCGGGAAGGATCATTCCATCCACGGTTTTCAGCCTGGGCTGTAATGATCTACTTCCCCGCTGGGTATGTAATATACTATTACTCCCGTGTAGTACATATTATTTCACTTTGTATCCATAAGATTTTTGTGGTAGTTATGTTAATGACGCGATGTTGACTTAATATTTTGTAGCATATTTGGATATTCAAAATCACTTGAATCGCTTTCCATTTTCCAAAAATTTAGTCAATCAAGTTCAATAATCGTAACGACTTTTTACTATAAAAGTCTGTCACAGTGTTTACTATCACACAGCCTACAACTCGACCAAACTCATTTCTACCGTAAGATTCGGATGCGCGTAGATCACGCGTACGACAATGTCGGCAGCTACCAGTCCTAGGCAGACCGTTGCACTGTAATGATCCATTTGAACTGATAGTGATACAATCCGCGTAGGAATTTTAATATGGAATTTAAGTTCCTTGTAAAACACAATATTTTGAGTGCACAAAGTCTTGAAATAATGCATAATGTTTTCAAATGTATGGCATTGGAGGCACAACGTGATGAGTTATTAGTTCCTTCAGCGAAAATACAGGAAAGGGTTGCACAAGCAGTCGGTATTAGCAGCATAAGCACTGTAAAATCCATAGTTAAGCAAAGTAAAAATATTGATAATGGTGAAGCTTCGACATTCAGTACAAAACACCCAAAAAGACAAAAATAGATGATTAGATACAAGAATTTTACTAGGGATTGTCCACAATTGGTATATACAAAAAAAACAGCACCTACTCTGAAACGCTTGTTCCGAAAAGTTAAAGAAGACAGCGAGTTTACTGGTGGTAGAGAAAGTTTGCGTAAGATCTTACATAATATAGGTTTTCGATGGCGCAAAGTAAAAACAGAACGAACATTACTAATGGAGCGACATGACATTAGACAATTGAGGACAGAGTTTTTGAAAACCATAAAACAATACCATGAGGACAGTCGACCAATTATTTATATGGACGAAACATATATTCATTCCTCCCACTCTCATGAAAAAGCTTGGTCTGATAATAGTAACGAAGGGCTACGAAAACCAGTGTCTAAAGGGCAAAGATTAGTTATAGTTCATGCTAGATGAGAAAAAGGATTCATACCAAATGCATCACTCATATTTAAGTCAAAAGGTAAGTCGGGTTATTTTCATGATGATATGAACTTTACAAACTACATGAAATGGCTTGAGACTAAACTAATACCAAATTTACTCCCACGTAGTGTGCTGGTTATTGATAATGCACCATATCACAATGTGCAGTGTGAAAAATCACCTACATCCGCAAGTCGAAAAGATGAAATGAAGCAGTCGTTATAAAGCAGAAACATCACATTTGCAGATGTCATGTTAAAAGTTGAGTTATATAACATTGTGAAAATGTATAAGCCAATATTTAAAACGTACGAAGTTGACAAAATCCTAGAACAACATGGTCATAATACTTTGAGATTGCCACCTTATCACCCTGACCTTAACCCAAGTGAACTTGTTTGGGCACCTCTTAAACAATACGTTGGAAATAAAAACACCACGTTTATATTGTCAGATGTGGAAAAAGCTATGTTACGAATTTTTTGACAATTTTTCACCACTAGAATGTCAAAGTCGCTGCCAACATGCGCTCAAATGTGAAAAAGAGCTCCTCAGCTTGGAACCAGCCTTAGATATAGTAATAGATGAAATTATTATCAATCTTGGAGATGACGATGATGATTATGATATTGTAAGTTCTGAGAGTGAAAACACTGATAGTGAGTGACAGATTTGTTTGAAACGTTGTCTCCATACTGTAAATAAACAGAATAGACGTTTAGATTGTGTGTAATTTAAAACTGATGTCGTTAGTGTAGTATTGTAAATATTTTTTGTTGACTATAGGCTGCTTTGTTTAGTGTATTTAGAAAGTTTAGACATCTTTTTGTATACAACTTTAATAGCCGAAAATTTACTAATTGGATTTGTTCAGGTAAACAATTTGATCATTTAAACAATTTGTTAGGTAAAAAATTTTTAAAAATGTGTACTCATGTGCAATAAAATTACTATATTTAATACTTAGTTTCTAATTGAAGTCAATCAGTCCAATGACAACACTGTGCTGCGAAACAATTGTAATTGTAACAATAATAATTGTTAGTATTACAGTAGAAGTTTATTTAAAATCGAATTTTATTAAGTTGTGCATTTTCCTCGATTCAGAAATATAAATTGAAATCCACATTTTTTACACAGTTAATAACTAAAATGTAATTTATTACCAAATTCTCAGGATTTTATTTAGGAAATATTTAATTAAGTAAACTTTCTCCGCCGAGTGTACATGCGTTCATTCCGCGGGACTCTCCCTCTCGCTTCTTTGTTTGCGCATCTCAGAGTTGAAATGAATTTGGTCGAGGTTGTACTATGCTATGACTGTAATATAGATTTACAAGTTTCATCATTGACAAACTACTTTCCTTCATGGGGAGGGGAAGTGCACACTTTTCTCCTTAGTGTATGAGTTTCCCCTTTAGGGAGGGAAGTATGAGTTTCCTACCTGAGGTAAAGAAGGACAGTGAGTACTTTCTGTAGGATGGAAAATCGTTTTAGCTCATCATCGATGGATAAAATTAGTATAAGAATTGATATAAAAATACGACAGAGGAAACCATTCAAATTATTGGAAAAAAATTGGCCGACATTTTGAAGGACTAAGTATTTAATATGAAAAAGCAAGATGTTAACTATTGCAAGGAAACTGAAATCAAAACTATGTGAAACAAAACGGAAAAATTATCACAAGAATTGTATTTTGACTCCTTTAATATAAAATTTCACCCTTTTACAGACATTGAATTTAAATTTGCGAGAGATTCCGGGAATACCAACCACCAATGGCTGCAAAAAGAATTCGAGAAATGAAACAACAGTTCGGAAACTTAAACTACGTTTATCGGAATTGGATTAACGGTACGGCAGCGCATAAAATATTATTATGTAATGAGCAATTAATAATGGCTATTAAGACTAAAAATTACGTCGTAAAACAAACGAGTGACTTAATTAAATGCGAGCTGCGCACACAATTATTTTTTCTTCTCTCACAATTCAATTTTATGATTATAAAGGCGCAAATCTCAGGAAATTACGAGTAACCTGCGGAGAACTGTCAAATTTAATAAATTCTAGATCTGTCGAATATGTATTAGCCATTTTTGATATTGACCGACCGGTTTCTTAAATAACATTTGCATAGCCAGGAACAAATAATTACATTTACTTTTATGATTCATTTTACTCAACTTTTAATCTATGATCAAATTTGATTTTTTTATTAAAAGTTGAGTGATCGTGTGGGGTAAATTGATACACACTTTCTTCTATCTATTGTATTATTTGATTTCTCAAATTTTGATTAGAATTTTTAAAATCCTCATAAGTACAGGGTGAACATTTGTATACAGGGTGTTTTCAAATGACACTTACAACGTTTGCATGTAGATACCTCTCATAAAACTGAACACAATGATATAAGGAATGAGGAGTCCAGCTCATTTACTTTTCGAGATACGGGGTGTTGAAGTTATGAAAAATTAAATGTTTTCATTTGATAACTTTGAAATGGATGGATACATTGATTTGACATTTGGCAGGTTGATTTAAAATGTAAAAGGGCATATTTTGATGGAAAAACAATTTTCAATTCTTGATCCAGTGGTGTACATTTAGAAAAATATGTCACCTTTCCCCTCCCATTTTTTACGCCACTGGCATTTGAAGCAATTTTTATTCAAATTTGTATTCCTCAATGGTTTTCACGTGAAAAACGCATAACCTTTACATATCAAAAGATGTATAGTTTTCAAGATATTTAATGTTTTCATGAAGTCTGCAAGATCACTTTTTAATAATGAAATCAAAAAATATTTATCTTGTATTTTTTTCAATGACTACCAATCTAGTTATGGTTAGAATATGTAACAAAAACTATTCTGTGAAACAGCAATGCATCTAAAACATTGAGAAAAGATTGTTGAAAATACTTTTCCAAACTTGCGATTTTATTAACATAAGAATTGATGACAATAAAAAATAAGATAGGTAGTTACAAATTTAAACAATATACATAATTTTTCACTAAGCAGCCAACAAATCACAAGAGATGTTCAAAATTTCGCCCATTTACATTTAAACATAAACATAACAACGTTTTCTCATTGAAAATCGCGTATTTTGGAAAGACTGGGTGATTACCGTAAATAATTTCTGTAGCTGCATGGATTCTTGCTATCAGTTCCTCCTCTGTTTCTTCTATTGTATCGTAGACAAGGGACTTCATGTAACCCCACAGAAAGAAGTCGATAGGATTTAAATCCGGTGACCTCGCAGGCCACATATTGGGTCCACCTCGTCCTATCCAGTTTTTTCCGTATTGTTGGGTTATAAGTTGTCTGGCCGCAATCTCCTGTCAATTTGAGCAAATGTTGTGTGACATGGAAATCTAGGTCGATTTGGATATCTTTCTCTATACAAGCGCTCGGAACGTCTACCATTTTTTCTGGCTTCCCCGTATACTAGCTGCATATCAGCCATTTCTTCAAAAGTGTAATCCATCATATGAAAGTTGCACAAACAAATTTAATCACAAATGATTTATTTGGATTTTGACGTTAAACAAATTGACATTTATCATCTCATCATTGACATCTACAGCCTACTGGACAATAGTAGAAACGGAGGAGGAACTGATAGCAAGAATCCATGCAGCTACAGAAATTATTATTTACAGTAATCACCCAGCCTTTCCAAAATATGCGATTTTCAATCAGAAAACGTTGTTATGTTTATGTTTAAATGTAAATGGACTAAATTTTGAACATCTCTTGTGATTTGTTGGCTGCTTAGTGAAAAATTATGTATATTGTTTAAATGTGTAACTACCTTTCTTATTTTTTATTCTCATCAATTCTTATGTTAATAAAATCACAAGTTTGGAAAAGTATTTTCAACAATCTTTTCTCAATGTTTTAGATGCATTGCTGTTCACAGAATAGTTTTTTTGGTACATATTCTAACCGTAACTAGTTTGGTAGTCATTAAAAAAAATACAAGAAACATATTTTTTATTTCATTATTAAAAAGTGATCTTGCAGACTTCATGAAAACATTAAATATCTTGAAAACTATACATCTTTTGATATGTAAAGGTTATGCGTTTTTCACGTGAAAACCATTGAGGAATACAAATTTGAATAAAAATTGCTTCAAATGGCAGTGGCGTAAAAAATGGGAGGGGAAAGGTGACATATTTTTCTAAATGTACACCACTGGATCAAGAATTGAAAATTGTTTTTCCATCAAAATATGCCCTTTTACATTTTAAAACAACCTGCCAAATGTCAAATCAATTTATCCATCCATTTTAAAGTTATCAAATGAAAACATTTAATTTTTCATAACTTCAACACCCCGTATCTCGAAAAGTAAATGAGCTGGACCCCTCATTCCTTATATCATTTTGTTCAGTTTTATGAGAGGTATCTACATGCAAACGTTGTAAGTGTCATTTGAAAACACCCTGTATAAACAAAACAAGTAAATTTTCGATAGAAATAACTTGAAACTTAAGACATGAATATTATCACTGACAAAAATTGGCAAAAAGTACCACTTTACCGATAAATGGATTACACAGGAGAGGTATAGTTTGGCAAGTTCATCTGAAGCTAGGTGGCAATATCGAATGTTTTTGACTGCATTCCTTTCACGGCTTCAGATAAACTTGCCAAACTTTAGAAGTAGGAGACGTAAAAGAAGAGGAAGGAGACGAAGCACAGTGTGAAATTTTGAAAAAAAAATAAATACTCGGCTTCAAAAAGGCGTGCGCGATTAATGACAATTTTTTTTTTAAATCGTAGCTCTCGCGATAAGCTATAATTTGAGATACCGCGATTTTCAAATTTCGAATTTTTCAAAAGACTGTGAGCCATGGAGAAATTTTTTTTTCATGAACCTCAGTAAATTACTTTGCGAATATTTCCTGGATGGTATTACGAATGTAACCAATGATTTCTCTATGATGTTCTTCATCTATGTATGTATGTATGTATGTATTTTGGGGTAACATTCACTGAGACCTAAGAGATCTATTGTGCCCCCTTACTTCTACTTAGTTCCTGAGGAAAGTCTCAGAGACTAGTAGCTCCTTTAGTTCTATTTCCCCGAGGAATTTTAGGATATCTGCAGGCTTCAACTTAGGTAACTGTCCCTCTTCTATCCAGTAGTCTCCCAGTTGCTGTGCCCTAGGATTCTGAATTGCTGTGCAGTTCGCAAGTATGTGGATGGAGGATTCTTCTTCCATTCCACAAAACCTACAATCTTCTTCCTTCACTATTTTGAGCTTTTTAAGGTGCCCATTCAGGCGACAATGTCCCGTTAGGATTCCTGTTAAAACTCTTAGTGCAGTTTTGCTTTGACTTATGCATTCATTTGATCTCAACAGGTTGTAGTCACCCAGAAGAATCTTTGATTGCGTAAGCCCTACTCTAGATCTTTCCAATTGTCAGATCTTCTCTTTTTTTCGGCTTTACCTATTTCTTCCAATATTACATTGGAGCTGATTCCGCAAAAAGGTTCATCTAACTGAAGGTACGGTTTTAATGACGATGGGTCGCTATGTCCCGTAATGTTCACAAGTTTTTGTTCACCTGGACAATTCAGTTACGGCGTCAGCTCGTTTAGAATGGTTCGTAATTTTCACCCGCTTGATATCAAGTCCAATATTTTTCGCCGAAGATTTGGTCCATTTAGATATTTCGTTGATCCCAATAGGAGAATTCTCATACCATCCTTTCGAATTTGTTTTTTGCCAGAAAGGATTTAGAGTTGAAAAAAAACTTTTCACATGTAATATGGTTTCCCTGTCTTCCCATAATTTGTTTAAACAATCTTACTGGACATACACAATCTTCTGCAGTGTTTGCTACTAACCAGTTACTGTCGGCCAACTTCTGATTTCCCCCTTGTGCTGTCTTCGTAAACACTGGGTTATATTCAACTCTTCCGGTCTCTCTTCCACGCCATGAAAAATTTGTTTATAATGCTGGTTGTCATGCTTTCAAAAGTTAGGTCCTGTTATTGTCGCTGGAAAAGTTAGGGCAAACTTTTTTCGCTGTCATAATGACAAAATCACGCCGCTTTTGGAATTTTTTATACATGAATTAAATTGTCAGTAACATAGAAAATCTTTCCTGATTTATTTTCTTCTTATACTGCATATGAGGAGCTGTAAAATGTTTCTATAATGAAAAAATATTGATTCGCAAAGTAATTTACCGATATTCATAAAACAAATTTTTTCTTCAGGACTCCTTTTGAAAAAATTCGAAATTTGAAAATCGCGGTATCTCGATGCGAGAGCTACAATTGAAAAAAAAATTTTCATTAATCGCGCAAACCTTTTTGAAGCTGAAGTTTTTACTTTTTTCTTCAAAATTCCACACTGTGTGGATGCTCTTAATCTCGAGCACAAGTACGGAGACAATGGATCACGGTAGACGCGAAAACCGACGTATAGGAAGGAAGCGGTGAAGTGGTAGAGCGCTAGAGGATGAAGATGGAGGAAGGGCTAGGAGCTCGAAATGAAAGGAAATCGATCGAGGAAAAGCCGAAAACAGCAAAAAGCGAACACAAAATGTCGAGATATCTACTCGAAAGGGAAATACAGTGCCAAAACCCATGAGAAATCTTATCGATGGAAACGGAGGCCATTGCATCCACAGTTTCATCATATCATTATAGTGGAGGATGCTATGATTTGTCCTTTTTACAGTTCACATGGAAATATTACTCAATGCTAAACTTATATGAAAATAGAACATGTTGAAGAAAGTGTGTGTACTCTGAGTGAAGTATTGTACCGTTTTGCGGTGACTATTGATTTATTGTACAAAAACTCAGACGCTCAAAAATTATTTTCAATAAATTAGTTAACAAGGTGGTAGCGGTGTAAGATTATACAAAAATGTGAGACAAATAAAACCTGCCATTCAAAACGTATGACCAAAAGACAGTCAAAATTCACATTTAGCCCTGTATATTAATAAGCAATGAAAGAGAATTATTTTTAATGAAGGAGGAGACTCAATACGAGGTAAGAGGTAGGAGTATGTACCGTTTCTCATGACACCCTGTATCAGTCATATTGTACGATTAATGAGTAGGACATCCTGTACAGTTACTAGCGAAAACATATATCATTAGCACAACTTAACAATCGAGATTTTAATGTACTTTGGATATACATAATTACAAACAAGCACAAAGTTTGTTCAACTCTCGTAGATCTGAGCGAAATATTTTTTTACTTCTCGATATATATTTTTATTTTTTTCATTTCATACAATCAAGATTAATTTTTCCTAATTGTGTGGCTCAACCCTCATTAGAAACAACAACTTCATCGAAAAGAATACTTCGTTAGGTATAAGATTTACGATATAACTAGACTAATGAGTGGGTTCTAAGATTGCTATCAAAACGATGAAATGAAAGGGAATCGGTATCATCGTTTGCAACAATATTGCTGCAGCATCGTTAGCAGATAAATATCCTTTCAATTTCTAATAGATGCGATGAAATTCAGAGCAAATAATATCGGTGAGAACGAAAATGAAGTTGTTATACAGAGCGGGGCGATTTTAACTAACAAAAAGGACTAGACACACTTTAAATATAATGTTAAAATGTTGTTATAGCAACTCTTTTGAGTAGATAAAGTATCACTTTAAGCGCAAGGGTAAAGTAACTCTTTAACAGCAAGGGTAGATAAAACTATTCAACTTTTTTTATTCAATTAAATTTACAAATTCGAAGGATTAACAACAAGTGTAATTTTGCAATTGCAAAAGATTATCATAGTGTCGGATAGTCAGGCTGCCATTAAAGCGCTGAGCTCTTGTGTAATCAGTTCCAAAATGGTGTGGGAATGCCTAGGCAAACTCAATGAACTAGGCGAGAACAATATAGTAACCTTACTGTGGATTCCAGGACACACTGGAATAGAAGGAAATGAAATAGCAGATAGACTAGCAAAGAGGGGGACTGAAAGACCCATTTGGGGGCCGGAACCCTTTTGCGGTATCAACCCCAATGTAATATTGGAAGAAATAGGCAAAGCCGAAGAAAAGAGAAGATCTGACCATTGGAAATATCTAGTAGGGCTTAGACAATCAAAGAGGGTTTTAACATGGATCCTAACGGGACATTGCTGCCTGAACGGGCACCTGAAAAAGCTTAAAATAATGGAGGAAAAAGAAGGTAGGTTCTATGGCATGGAAGAAGAAACCTTCATCCACCGAAATTCAGAATCCTAGGGCACATCACCTAGGAGGTTATTGGATAAAAGAGGGACATTTACCTAAGTTGAAGCCTGCAGATATCCTAAAATTTCTCAGGGAAATAGGACTGAAGGAGCTACTAGTCTCTGAGACGTTCCTCATGAACTAAGTAGAAGTAAGGGGGTATAGGTATAGATCTTCTAGGTCTCAGTGAATGTCACTCCATCATACATACATACAAATTTTCAATTCACATTATTAGAAGCATCTATTTTTGGAACACCACAACTTGTAATCGTTTGCTTAGACACTTGAACTGAGGTACTGTATTGATTTTCAGCTCCACCAAGTATACACTTTGACATATGTATCAATCTTATTGCTTCAGACTGTGCAACGGATGACGATTTCCATCCACCTAAGCGTTTAACTTTTACTAGATCAGCACCAGAGCTTGCCTACATGGTAGGTGAAGAACGACAGAAACAATGCCCCGTGCACATTTCTGAATTTGGTAGCTTCAATAAATCCGCAATCGTCTTGAGTATCTTATATGTAGTGTTAATCTCCACCGGTTGAATAGTGCACTTCTGCTGACGGTAATTCAAAAAAAAAACTTACTGCGAGGTACGTTTTTGTGGGTCAGAAATTTAATAATGTCATCTAACTCCAGGATTTTAGACTTTTTAGCTTTGTATCCTCCACTCAGGTTTTTCAGTAAGGTGGTTAACCTTTCTGGATTTAGAAATGTCACAATTTTCATTCACCAACAACGTACGCTTCAGCATCGAATAATACGACCATGAGGACGATTTCTTCGCTTTCTTCGACTTTTCAGAAATTTACGCCATACGCACTTTTTCACTCACGCCATTGATATTCTTGATGCTTTTCCACATTTTAAACTGGTATTCATTCTCATACACCCTCCTAGAATTTTTGAGATAATAATAAACTTTCTGCTTGCAACGCTGCATCTTCTACATCTGATGGCAGGTTTTCTTCTTCTTCTTAAATTTAAAAACTATTTCACCAACCAGATTTTTGGTGATTCCTAAGCTAGGAAATGCCTAAATTCAATAGTACACTACATCGGATTCCACCAGCCTACGAAGACCGTAGGTAAGAAATACCTAGCTAAATATCGGGTTTGGTTTGGATTTATTTTTGCGTATAATCATTAGTCAATAGTGAACAATTGGGTGTTTTCCTGAGCAGAGAAACTAAGGACTTTCTTTGTAGTATAAGGATAAGTGAATAGTTCACTTATTACTTTATATTTGTATTTTGAATAGGACATAATCCACTACGTATCCATTATATTCCCAACGACAGCAGTTACGCCATCTACTAACCTACCCGTCACCCCATACGCCGTTCCCTCTCTCTCTCATCGATTACACCTTCCTCGGCTTATTATTTACCATTCGTGAGTATAGCGCAGCAGTGGAAGGAAGGTACGTGGTGATTAGGCCACGGTTTATTGGTATGTTCACGTTTCTGTTTGCCAAAGCATCGGTTACTGCTTACCGATCGGTGTTCGCATTCAGCGGAAGAGGCTTCCTTGGAGTTCATTGCCAAGGCCGTATGAAGATCGTCGAGGTTGATGAACTTACTAGCCTCGTTAGCACCCACTACGCCGGATTATATATAGACTGCTTTACATTAAAAAAGTATACGTAGGAACTAATATCGAAAAATTACTTTTATCAATTTGTCTTACCTAATATTATAAATAGAAATAATTTGTTTGTTTGTAATGGATAAACTTGAAATTTGTCATATCGATTTTGAAGATTCTTCCACCTAAATCGTTAACGTAAATCTTGTGCTAGATTTTATTTCCAAAATAATTATATATCATTAGGAAAATTACAATATCTAATGCAAGTGAGTTCATTGAAAATCCAGTCACTCTTGTTAAATGTAAACTACAGGTACTAAATCCAAAACTGTATCCAAAAGATCTTCCCAATAGAGCTAGTTTCCTTTAAAAATGACAAACAACAATATGGATTGAAATCGGGCGACCTTGCAGGCCCTCTTTATCCAATCCAACAATTTCCATGCCTAGTGACAAGATATTAATGGGCTATTCGACTAAACTGAGCTGGACAATCATCGAGCATCAACCTTAATTTTGCCTTGTCATTAGGGAAACGTCGTCCATTAAATTGGGTAACTTATGTTACAAAAAGGTGGAATCCTGTTCTGTAACGACCAGCTAACTCTACAGGTGCTTAGATAGATGATTTTGGGGAGAAGTTTTGTAAATTTTCGATCTTCTTATCTAGCTCCAATGCATGGAATGATGTACTATTGAGTATGGTACTCTTCATTGCCTAGACAAACAAAATACTGGTAGAATTGGAATATGATGACATTAGCATCATTATAACCAGCTATATCATGGCATTTGCTCATAGTTTCCTTGTCGTACTTGTTTAAATCGTATGGCGCGAATAGAATTTTCGCAATCTGTATATATTGGGGTTAAACTCAACCCCGGATCTACGATTTTTTCCAAACCTGGGCAGAAACTTGATAGTAGCGCCCCCTCCCTTCGGTGTTTGAGAAAAACTGTCAAAACTGACAAATGAGTAGCATTTTTTGTGACTATTTGTGAAAATAATAATCTTTGAATGAATTCAAACTTTTTGTTATCTATTAGCTAGTAACTTTCATTAGTGACATAAAACAGAAACACGAAAAAATATGTAACCAGGAAAGAGTACAACTTCACAAGGAATGCTTTTCCAATAAATTAACGGAAAAGATTATTAAATACACTACAAGGAACATATATAGCATCTTCGGATTAAATTTTTTCATTTGGTCTACTCATTTGGTTTCATTAACGTCACTTCGTGTTTTTCGGTTAAGTATTGGCTTAATGATAATGTCTTTTTACTGTGGTTATGGGGGCTTACTGTTTTTTTTGCTGCATCGGTTATACTAAAAGCTCGATATATCAATGATGCAAACATATTTTCAACAATTCGTTTTGCACCCGGCGACAAATGCACTTTTTTGCCTTAGTTTTGAATAAAAGATTACTTTCGGAGTGAAATATATATTAAAAACTGAAATTCTAAAAATATTGAAAATAATTATTCCGAAATAAAAAAAATTTAATGTACTTTGCCTACGAAATTTGAAAGGTCAACAGATTGTGTTGACTGGAAATAAAGTTTCATGATTTAACGACACAGACCAAAATTCTTTGCATTTAAACGTTAATTACTTCTCTATTGTTTTTCATTGTAAAATTCTTTCTTAATGAATCGTGTGTATTTTGTTAAACAGTTCCTAGTATATGTAATATAACTCATTAAAATTTATTTTTTTTATATATTTATATACGAAGCATGGCTATTCATGTTTCAAGACAATAACGATGAGCAAGAGGAATTAAGAAAATAATGCATTACACCATTTCAAGTTAAATATTACACAAAAGACGTCTGAGAAAAAAAATTTGCCGTACAGGTGGTACCCACGATACTTATCTCTTGAGATTATCGTAAATAATTGACCTATGTTAAGAGACTGACTTTATTTTATTGTTTAAGCATTTCTTAGTAAAATTAATATGAGATACGTAGTCTGCTGATTCTTTTTCATGTATTGCATGAGCACCGCTCTAAAAAATGGTTTTATAAAAATATGCCTTTTTTACATGTAGATTTGATCAACTTCCTTGAGGTGGATGATCAACCGACGAAAAATGTTGAAATAATGACTAGGGTGATCTCCCCAAAGAAAGTACATGATTTAATCAGATCCATTAACTCTTTTAGTGAAAAAATAGTAGGTATACTATGCAACGATCATGTAATGATGGTTATTAGTACACAAGCTTTAAACGTATGGTTAATTCGAGTGTATTATAGTCTATTTCGGAAAGGTATAGGGTAATAAAACGGGGAATTCCGTCCATTTCGGCTCAATTTCGGTATCGGCCATAGGCGTAGGTCTTGAAATAGTATTGTTTGTAATATTAAAATTTAAAGTAATTGCGTAAGAGAATTAGGAAAAGTATGTTTTCTGGCCTGAAGTGCCAATATAGAAATATTGTGTAGGGATTACTTAGGTAGTAGATTATACAGTCACGTTTTGCTTATATGGGCGCAAGTGAAAGGATTTGTGGCAAGACACAACACGAGATTCAAAATGAAAGACGTTAAGATACTGTTTCATCAAGCCATTAAGGAGGTGACACCAGAAAACTGGCGAAAAGCAGTTCAGCATGTCATTGAAGAAGAGGATAAAATGTGGGATCTTGACTACTTGATCGATCGGACCGTCGACCCGTTAATTATAACGTCAAGAGGAGATGACACTTCCTCAGATGACAAAGAATATTATGATTTTTTATGATTTAATTTCTGTATAATGTATTTTATGTATAATGTTCAATAAAAAATAAGTGTACCTAATACTATGTACATAATGCCTAGTTTTTATTCTGTTAAAATAAAATTCTTTCCTTTTTACGAGTATCCTACCGGCACGCCTTTGTCACACTATTTTCAGTGTTTGTGAATGGATAACAATAGGCTGAACCCATATATGCACCCCAACCCAGGTGGTGCTACCTGCACTTGATGAAAAGAAAGAATTTTACAATGAAATCAATGCCAAACTATGAAAGTGGCTTAAATATTCGTTGGGTCACTCTGTGCTCCCTTTGCATACCTAATGAGGTTTTATTACCCTATACCATTCTGAAATAAACTATAATAACCATTACATAAGAGTAGCATACACTATTTTTTCTACGAACCGGAAATTTTATTTGAATTCAACAATTTTGGATATTTGCTAATGGGGCCTATTCTATAACTCTTCCTCTAAAATTTAAAGGCCGTTAAAAGTTTTATCGGCGCTAAAATGAAATCGGTATTCGCTAACCACGCTTCTGTTAAAATTTTGAGAGATTCCTTTAAAATAACCTGTTACTATTATTTTTAAAGGGATGTTAAAGAGCGCCTTTAAATAATAACGGTAATGAAAATGGCGTATGTAGATGTTGCTGGTGAAGCTTTAATTGATGAATTAGTTGCAAACCAAGAAAAGTAAGAGAATAATTGAACTTTATACTTGAAAAAGTCTAAATCCATATGTTTATATTATTCCAGAGCAGAATTCAGATTACACCGAAGAAGTATTAGGGAGTTACGTGATCCATTTCAGATACCCACTAATTTATTTAAAAGTATTATTCGCTTTTCTAAGGAAGTTTCAAGAATGTTAATTATTATGACAGAACTACACCTACAAGGAGGACACGGAATTAATGCCATACCAAAATATTTAAGAATTATTTCCTCCACTTTTATGGTTCTGGGGGATACCAATTAAGTTCTGTATAGGGTCACAATTTTACTATGAGTCAACCGAGCATGAGCAGATATATTAATGAGGTTACTAATGCTGTTTATAATCATCTATTACCAAACTGGATAGTATTTCCAAACACTGAAAACAAAAGATAATTTTTTACAAAAGTATAACTCTCCGAGGTGTTTGGGAGTCATAGATTGCTCACATATTGGAATTGTATCGCCGCCAGAACAATATCCTAGTTGGCAATTTAATTTTGGCAGTCGGAAGTTTGGCAACGTCCGATGCGCCGTAGCAAAGACGTATGCGGATTGCAAGAGCTCACTTCGCTGGCAGAATTCGTGAGCTTCACAACCTTTAAAACTTTGCTTGCGGAATGTACGTCGCCTGCTTCTCCCGGTAACTGCGTTTACAACGTTGCCAAGTTGTATGGCTTTCTCGCGCATCGTCAACTGCCAAAATTAATTTGCCAACCTGTACATGTTTTGCTTTTCGCCAATCCACGAATATCTGGTAAACCATTTCATACCTTTTTCTAGATTTTTCAGGCAAAAGGTTGATTGGACTTAAACTGGCAGGTTGTAGAACTTCTGATGGAGTGCAGTTGAATTCGTCTTCGCTTTCTGAATCCATTTTAACAAAAAGTCAACTCTAAATCACCTCAGGCAGGTAGGTATGTTGTCAAATTATGACATTTTATGGCGAGTCTGCTTCAAACATTGCACTCCAGGACACATATTCCATTGCAATATTGTACAGCTCGTGTTAATTGTTTTGTAGGTAATGAATCTACTTTGACGCTGATGGCCATAGCCGTTGTGTAATGGCTCTTTACACAACGGGGCGTGGTTTGTTTTGTGTAATGCATCCAGTTACTAAACAAAACGGTTACAAAAAAAGGATCCATTTTTCAACAGTCATAGAAAAAATAATATTCCTTGTCTAAAGTTTTACCGTTTTTCCGATTTAGATAACAATTAATTAATATACAGTGAAATTATTAGCAAAAAATTATCAAATTTAACATCCTGTATTTTTTCCACAAAAATGTTGGTCCAAATAATGCGCCAATATGTATGAAACACTCTTTATGAAGATACACTTTTTTGTCACACTCTTTAAGCATACCCTCGTATTTATTCATGTACATAAATTCATGAATCGCGTTATTTCCAACAATCGTTTCTTCTAGTGCGTGCTTTTGATGGTTATGATTCCGCTTTTATAACGTAACGTTATGTTAAGAAAATTTATAATCGGCGTTGGTATAAGCAAACCACAAAAGTTATCAGATCTTTTCGTTGAAGGAAACGTACCGTTTTGCCATATTTTGCTCGTGTGCTCTACACGTGCTCTGGCTCTTTATCAAAAGCTATTAATTTTTAACCATATGGGCTCAAGGTACGGCTACATCGATAATATCAGTTAGATAGTCATTTCATACTTGTTCAAGTTAATTCAACATTTTTCTTTATTTATTTAAATCTTTTTTCATAAAAATTCCTAATACCCGTCGCATCGCATCAACGATTACATGTAAAATCAGAAAGCTTGCTTTTTGCGAACGTTGCAAATATCACTCTAGAATTGAAAAGTAAAGTGTGATATGTCTGTGACGTAATTATGCCTCGCTAGGAAGTCCACAATACGTCTACATGGATTGTATCATGAGTTCGTTCCAACACGAGTCCGAAACTCTCAGTGATTGTTATGAACAGGCGCGGGTGCATTTTTGCGTTCCGGCACCAATACGTGACAGTTTGGTGACTGTTATGGTGGTTTTCCACTAGACGGACAGTTGAGTTTGTGTTTTCTAGAACTTGAAAAACAAACAAAAAACTGAAACAAACCAAAAACTCTAATTTCCATAAAACAAACTTCGATTTGTTCGAGTTTTGTTTTCGTTCTTTTTCCATTGGGTGTCGCGATAGCCGAACACATTTCTTCAATAAACAACCAACATGTTTAGAGAAAAAGATTTTCTTATTCTTAGTTGTGGCGTGTTTATATTGCGGTCCTTGGAAAAAAAAGTAAGAGAATGTATATTTTTTATTACCAATAATTTATTTCTACCAAAAAATTATATTTATTTTGTATTAGAAGATGGAAATTACCAACTCATAAGGTCAATACTGATGGTTATGATTACGGCATATAAACTCCGCATTTAATCTCTTGAATTTATATACTATCTATGAAAAAAAATAGTTATTTATTATACAATGGAAAAAAGTATTAGATTTTAGCTCGAGGTTATGTTGTCTCCCGACGCGAAGCGGTGAGAGACAAAAAACCGAGGGGTAAAATCTAATATTTTTAAAAAGCTTATTACAGTTTCCTGTAATATTGTCGTATTTAATAAAGCGTTTTAACAACAGATGTCGAAGAATAATTATTTATATTCACACTTCCTACATTTTTGAAAAATAATATTTTTCAAAAACAATGACCGTTCAGCAAAGGGGCAACAACCACTTCCCGTGCAATATGCACCGCCGGATATTAAATTACACTCCAAGAGATTCTCGGACGGACAGCACATACCTTGTACTGATGAGGCGCAAATACGCCAAAACCGGTCTACAAGTTGTGTTGTCCCTTCTAATCGCAAACCAGAATGGTTGGTTTTTAAATATCTTGTAGATATACCAACCCCGTTTGACTTTGGAGTGTAATTCAATATCCGGCGGTGCATATTGCACGGGAAGTAGTTGTTGCTCCTTAGTTGAACGGTCACTGTTTTGAAAAATGTGTGAATATAAATAATATTTTTCCCGTGTACAATACACTATTTTTTTCTGTGACAGGAAAAATGACGATTTAATATTGAAAAAATGTCTTATTTAGTTTGCTCTGAATAGATTGAAAATATAGAAGTGGAATACCTAATGAAAAGCCAACATCACTGTTTCAACTAACAAACTCAAGTTTCAAAACGTGTCGAAACTTTTTGATGTTACCGCTTCCGAACAGGACCCGAAAAACAAAACACCAACTGTCGCATAACACGCCAGTCTTCAAAAAGTTTGCGAAAAGTTGCAGTTTTGTTATAGTCGACACCAGTTGCAATGAATTTGGTCGAGTTGTAGTACAATAGCTATGTTCGCGGGTCACAATCCGAACCAGTTCAGGGACTATTCGCATGCGTATTCTGAAAAGTGGCGTTCGCGGTTAATATAATTCTGAATTTTTAATAATAGTTCGGTGTTCGCGGATCATGTCGGATTGGTTTGTTATTGATTCGGAATCAGTCCTAGCAGTTCTCTGATTTTGGTAAGGACTGAAAGTTCGGTTCGGCTGCTCATTCGCAAATGATCGATTTGTCAGTTGTTTTATTTTAGTAACCTGTTGTTTCACTTGTTTACTGTTTTCTTTGTTGCGTTTTAACGTTGTAAATAAATATCAAACTCTAATTTAGCTGTCCACTGTCCAAGTCTAGTGTAAGGTAAATTTAAATGATCTATTTAGTCCATTTTGGTTTTTATATTATGTTTATTTTCAGTGTATTTTGATTATTTTTCATCATTTGTTAGCTGTCAGAAGTGTGTTTTGTTTTCGTTCAAGTCCCGAAAGGTGATCAGTGGTTCTAAGACCGTTCGCGGTATACTTAAAATTATTTGCTGGTTCGGAACTAAGCATGCGCTCTAGACAATTTAGAGTTAATTCCAGACTGGTTCGGAATCGGTTCGGTTTGTGACCCGCGAACATAGCTAATGTTTATTTCCTGTTAATAACATAAATTTGTATTCTTATTATAACGGTAGAATGGTATTTATGTATCAAAATAAATGATGCAATAATGATAATTTCAGAACTGTCAAACTGTTCAGAACTTGTTGCTTACTGGTGATTGGATGTATTGTAAACATGACTCATACTTTATTTGTACATAGTACGCAACGATTCACCGTCTCGTAAATATAATTGAACTAATGAATAAAGTATCCTTGATTGATCTACATTGGGATTTCTTCACTATATCTATGACAGCTGAATACAACAACCATAACATATTTGGTAACAATCAAAATAAACATCTGTCAAAAAACGTAAACACTTAATATAAGCGGTTTTGTAATATTCACTGAAAAATGCCAAATTACAAAACCTTCAAATCGAAATCCTGTTTGTAATAATTTACTTACTTGTACACTGTTAAAGATTGAATGAATCGCTTTTTATACATTTATCTTATTTATATAATAAGTATTAAATTACATAGGACACTGAGGAACCAAAAAAAATGTATGATTATTATATTTTAATAATAAGATATGGAATCCAGAAAAATAAATAAACTTTGAAATTGTTTGTGTTGGCATCAGATAATACGTCTGCTAACTCTTTTAGTATGTTCATTGTTTGGAGATTATACTATTCGGATTCAAGCACTAAACAGGTCAAGCTCTAGTAGCAGGAGCGAGGCAGTCGCGAGTCAGTTCTGTTAATTGCCCCACTCAGTACTAGTAGCACGTGTAGAGTAATTCGAATTTAATCCCTTTATGCTTAATGGTAGTCCTAGAAGGGGTCATAGTGGCGCGTTTAATCCCCTCCATGTACTATAAAGTAAAATTCCTTGTTGGTAGATGAATTAGTGATAGAATACAATGCGAGTTAAGTCCCTTTGTGTTCGGTGATTAATCGAATAATTATATAACTAATCAGAAGAGTTAATGAAGACAGACACTCACGCATATTTTCTTTATTATATTATAGGTAAGCCCGGCTGTGCGAATATATGGTAGAGCCTCGACCAATCCGCTTTGAAATTTTTAAATTAAGTAAATGTTTTGTTCTAAATTAGTAGTTTGTTTTAAATAATATTATTATACAGGGTGTCCAGAAACTCTCCTGCCAAACGGAAACTATAGTTACTAGAGGTAATTTTAAGTCGATGTAGCTCATATTACCTAAATCCGAAAATGCTTCCTAAGGGAGCTACAGCCCTTTGAAGAAGACGTCCTCATATGAGTTTTCTTCAAATTATTCAAAAATACCGTTACTTAAAATATTCAAACTTGGTATAATCAATAAACAGTTACAAAATAGTCGTTCGCTGTAAATAATTTTTTTTCAGATCCATCACAAGCGTGTCAGTCGGGGGGACCAACAGGTATTTTTATTAAAAAAAAATTATTTTTTTTATGTTTCCGTCACCGACTTTGGAAAAATCAAGATAATTTTCATAAAAAATGTTCTCTTCTAAAAAATCGATATCATGAACCGTTGTCGAGAAAAATAAATTTAAACTTTTTGTGTTTTTTACATAAAATCATGTTGGATTATAAAATTGTATCTGTAATATAAAGTTGGCTTTGAAAAATCAACAAAATCTGACAATGTGTCAGATTATTTTGATTCTAAACAGTTATTATTGTTATTGTGTGAGGAAAGTGAAAATTAATAGTTAATTTGATCAAAATGGTTTATTTTTACACGCTTTTTATTAGCTTCACTATGTTTGTCTGTTTGTATGTCTGTATGTAACTCTCCGCTTCTTCTGGCACCGAACGAATTCGATGTCGACATTCACTATGAGCGACAGTATGAATATTTATTCACTTAGAAAAATATCAATTGTAAATATCGAATATGAATTCGATGTTAACGCTTACTATGAACGGTATGAATATTTTTTTGATAGTCAAAAAGCTATACGTAAATGCTGGATATTCAAGTTAATTTGAAATATTTACTAAGAATAAGAATAAAATTATTTGAATTTTTGTAATTAAATTTATATTTTTTTTAAAGCAAGTGCACACGTCAAGACTGGATTGGTTATCGAAGTAATAACTGTTAATTTTCTCTTCAAGTCGGAGCTAATTTTACAACTCTCCGCCCTCTGTTAGAAATTCGATATACTATCTGCATCAACATTAAGTTTTAGAATTTCACACCTCAAATTTTATTGCGTTGTTGAAGAAGAATTTCACGTTCATGCACCCTCTGTTGGAAATTAATAATACTATCAACGAGAACTTGAAGAAAAAATCTATAGACAATAAATCGAACTAAAAAGTTAAAAATAAATATAGTTTAAAAAAACTAAAAAAACATGCTTCTAAAGAATGTTGGACTAAAAAGTTAAAAATAATTTTAAAAATTAAATTATGACAATAGTACATAAACAAAACTAGTTTAATTGAGGGAAATGCGTGGAGCGCTTTGTGCTTATCGTATATCAAGCGCCCCACGCTTTTCTTTCTTATCAAAATATTCAGCAAATAATAGTTTTAAGAACAGTTCCAGCTCACATTTGTTTGGAACCTACTTGGTACATCATTCTGTTCACACATGCGTATCAGATAATGTTAATAACATGTTTGGAACTCGCTTTGGGAACAAACCTAGTAAGTAAATAATTAGATTTGGCTTGGTAGTTTAAGAAAAACAAACCGCGTAGAAACTCGATAAAAATATCGGAATTAAGGGAGTGGAAGAAAATCAAAAGGAGCGTTTTGGAGAAAAATAAAGAAACACTTTGAAAGTATTATGATTAGCAATAAAGAAATTTTTAATAATACGCCTGCATGCTCAGATAGTCATCCAGAAGAAGTATTGATGAATCACTCAAAAATTACTATGCCAGAAAAATAAATCAAAGATGAAAACTTACTGGACTAACATTGTTTATAACATTCTTACGACTATTATAAAATAGCAAATTGCTAGTTGGGAGGTTGCCATAATTTTCGGGTTATTGTATTCTTGGACAAAGTTAAGAAGAATACTGTGATTACAGTAGCGTGCCTTCATGTTCGGAAATAAATTAAAAACTTATTGTGCAATTAAAAACCAACTAAACACAGATAGTACGATAGTACGATATAGAGAGTGCAAAATGAATTTATAATTATCCAACACAAGCGACTAAAAAAGTTTGCAAGTGCAGGATTGGAGGAAGAAAAAGAAAAAAAATTAAAATGCTCATAAAAACAATTGAGACTGTGCTAATATTAAATAAGAACAAGCAACCCAGTTAATTGAAAATCATGTGATTGTGAGTATTGCAGGTAGTAATCAATTATCTCTTCTTATCCAATAAAACTAGTTAGCCACAAACCAACACAAAAAATTATTCTTCACAGTTTTGGTGTTTTAGACAACCAAGAGACGGACAAGTACATGAGAATTATTGTTTGATTGGAAAATAAAATAGTCCTGCTAGCTCTATTCTCGTTTAGCTCATAAGTTCAGGGCATGTCACATCTTTGTCTTATTTTCGATAAGTATGCGCAGATGGCAGTAGGAGCATGGAATTTTTGACACAACGTCAAACCTTAGAAAACAAAGTTTGTTTGATGTTCTAAGCGGTAAAAGACGTAGAAGTGACGTGCTTCATCCGTCTTTGTCGTTTTGATGTGTTTGCTTAACCTTGTTTTGTTTGTGTTGATTTACTAAATTCAGTGTAATTTTAACAATGAACACTCTTATTTATAAACTTTGTAATAGTGGGCTGCTTTACAATTATTTTAGACTTTTGTTTGGTGATTATTTTGTGTGTAAACTGTTTTCTATCGCTATCGATGGCCATTGAAGGTGAAGACTTGGTTACATTTTTATTTATTTAATTATTTTGGTTTGGCTTCAGTACGACATTGGATCGCTTGTGGAATCAGTGCAGACGATACAATAATGATACTACATCTATACATAGAATAGCATAAAAGTATATACAAAGCAAACTAGTCACAGATATTCAATAATAAGAACCAAAAAAATGTTTTATATACTCCCACTTTTTGTACTTTTCAATAAACTATGTTTTTTTAGTATTGTGTTTTTTTGAAATGAAAGAAATGAAAAAATGAAACAAAAATAAACGAGAGGGCTTACGCGCGGTTTGTTAAATTTTCTAAGAAGCGCGAGCGCCATCCCCACTCACTGCATAGTCCAGTGGACCAATTCATTATTGTAGAACAAAAACTTCACATGTACTTGGCCGTCTCTGGTTTCCTCTGGTTTTATCGCTCTGTCCACGGTATACTCAGCTCCCAGTATCGCAGCGTATTTGGCGACTATTTACTTGGTGCGTGAGCAGCTTTGGTTGTATTTGGAATAGTCAAGATAAGGATGCGTGAGGCATTTCTAAGGGTTTATTGTTCACCAGTTTATTCTAACCTAACCTTCCCTTACCAAGGACCATAGCTCCTGCTTCCCTGTAGATTTGGATCCGTCAGTGTATCACACCAATTTTCCATCCTTACTGCAACCTTCCAACCGATTCCAGGTTGTATGGTTGATTACATTGTAATTGAATTTCACCAAAATGTTATCACTTCTCACTTCAAGAAGCAACTGTACTTTTTATTGTATTTTATCTATTTTCAGTCATAATCACACAACTTTTTAATCGAAAGTTTATTCTTTATACGCAAACAAACAATTTATAATCAATAGTGAACGACCCTGTATCTACAAATATATCTCGAGATTATCATCTGTTGGAATATTTTTTTTTACGATGAAAACAATCAACGTCAAAATCGAAACTTGACGTATAAGTAAGTAAAACAATACCCGCTTACATAATCGTGTAGACTACGGATATACGTTTAGTACTGAGGCGTCTTCGAGGCTTTCCGACAAAAGATTAGTTATTGAGATATTTAGATTAGAAATGATGAATTGCACTTGGGACTTGGATGCCTGCCTCTTGCTTTGCTTATCTAACGGAAGTTTTTAATTGCCTTGAAGTTCGCCGGCTTATGTCCACATTCACATGTACTTAAAAACAGTGGCGGTACATCTGAAACGAATAAGGCATTTCAACCTTAAGATGAACAAAAGGGATAAATTTTGACTCCAATGTTTGTTTTTCCTCAATAAGAATTTTTTAACTGACTATACAGAAGAAAAGAAACTCCTCCGGCCAAACGAAAACTGTAGATACTAGATGTGATTTCATGTGTATCTAACCGAATTTATCTCCATCCAAAAGTTCCTCCTAATGGAGCTATCGCTCTTTGAAGATGACGCTGATAACCCTACGTTTATCGCGGGAGGGGCTACTGGTAAATTTGATTAAATAGGTCTAAAAGAGCTACTAGTCTCTGAGACTTATCTCAGAAGCTAATTAGAGAAATAGCTATTTGTGTACTTATCAAGAGCAGAAAGTAGTACTTTGGTAGTCGAGACAGAAAGTTCTGTCAAAACTACCAAAAGACTTTCTGCTCTAAATAGACACCAAAATGAACTACTAGCTCTCTTTTATATAAATAAAATTAGGCGTGCGTCAAAGATACTTTCTACTTAAGAGCACCAATAATGTCAAATTATGACAGCTCGCGGAAAATTAGGCGTGCTTCAAAGTTACTTTCGGCTTAAGAGCGCCAATAATGTCAAATTATGACAGCTCGCGGAAAACATCTACTTTGCAGTTGCTTTTCAAGGCACAAAAGACGACTTTCGATAGTGATAGTAGGAAAAGATATTTTTTTCTACGAAAATACTTTTACGCACATAAAGTTCTACTATTCCGCTCGCTTCTACTTTATTGCACACAATCATAATTATTTTTCTCTACGATCTGCAAAAAGTGACTGTTTTTTGCACTAGGTACTGTACAAAAAGATTATTTTCTTGCACTAGTGCAAAAAGTACCTCACTTTGATGAACTAGTCCAAAAAGTACTTTACTTTGATGCACTAGTGCAAAAAGTACCTTACTTTGATGTACTAGTGCAAAACTACTTTACTTTTATGCAAAAGTAAGTATTGAAAACCCAATGGAACACGGGACCCTCCTTTCGCAGATCTTCTGCATCTTTATTAGTGGAATCAGGGGCAGATATATTAACATTAAAATGTCACGGAGGGTGGAAATCCTCAAGTGTAGCGTAGGGCTACATCTAGAAGTCATTTTCCAAAAAAACAAAAATAGCTGCTCAAATTTTAGAAGGTGAACCAAGTACCAGTACCGGAAGCTTGTCATTCCGAAAAAGAGCTGTTTTAAGTGAAGAAACTGATGAGACATCCACAAGTAGTAGTGAAACTAGAATTCAAAAAATCAGCGGAAATGAAGTTTGTCCATCACTAACAATTGTAAATTGCTTAAACTGCTAATTTAAAATCGAAATCAACTGAAAAAAGTAAAATTAGTACCTAATTTTTGTTGTAGTTAAGCACCTACTTATTGTAAAATACTCAAAAAAAATTTGATATAAAAACATATATTATTTTATTTTAATCGTAGCAAAAATGTTGTGTGCAACACGTGCAAAAAGCATATTTGTTGCACTCAGACTTCGTCTCGAGCGGTAAACTTCATGTATCGTGCAAAAAATATGCACTTTTTGCACTAGTTACACAAACAACTATTTCCGTTTTATTGGAATTCTGTTGAATATTGCGTTAATTATAACTATAAATGTGTTCATCAATGACCAGAATGTAGCTAATGAAAACTTGTTAGTTTGTATTTAGTTATAATATTTCTAATAAAATTATTCTTTTATTTTTTTTCCATCCACCCGTATAACAAAGAATGTAGAAGGCAAAGGATTATCATAATGTCTGATAGTCAAGCAGCCATTAAAGCACTGAGTTCTTGTGTAATCAGTTCTAAAATGGTGTGGGAATGCCTAGGCGAGAACAACCTTACTGTGGATTCCAGGACACTCTGGAATAGAAGGAAACGAAATAGCAGATGAACTAGCGAAGAGGGGGACTGAAATACCGTTTTGGGGGCCGGAACCCTTTTGCGGAATCAACTCCAATGTAATATTGGAAGAAATAGGTAAAGCCGAAGAAAAGAGAAGATCTGACAATTGAAAAGATCAGGTTGTTCGTGAATTGCTGTGGACTGTAATAACTTGTGTTGATTTTTGAATGTTTTATTAATTGACAAAATACATGTATGATAAAATCACTTATACAATGTGTAGGGTGAGTTGCTTGCTACTCGATATTGAATGGTCGTTAATCGAAAAGGCGGTCGAATAGATCCGATGTGGAAGGCAGTGGCGTAGACAAGGGCTTAGGCAATCTAAGATTCTTCTGGGTGACTACAACCTGTTGAGATCAAATGAATGCATAAGTCAAAGCAAAACTCAAAACAGAAATCCTATAATCCTCAAAATAGTGGAGGAAGAAGATTGTAGATTCTGTGGAATGGAAGAGCCCCCATCCACATACTTGCGAACTGCACAGTAATTCGGAATCCTAGGGCACGGTACCTGGGAGACTACTGGATAGAAGAGGGACAGTTACCTGCAGATATCCTAAAATTCCTCCGGGAAATAGGACTAAAGGAGCTACTAGTCTCTGAGACTCTCCTCAGAAACTAAGTAGAAGTGAGGGGGAACAATAGATCTTTTAGGTCTCAGTGAATGTTACCCCAAAATACATACATACATACATACATCGTGCAAAAAATATGCACTTTTTGCACTAGTTACACAAACAACTATTTCCGTATTATTATTATTTATTTTGTTAAATATTGCCTTGATTATAACTATAAATGTGTACATAAATAACCAGAATGTAGCTAATAAAAACGTGTTAGTTTGTATTTAGTTATAATATTTCTAATAAAATTATTTTTTTATTTTATTTTCCATCCATCCGCATAAAAAAATGTTGTTTCTAACAAATGCGAAAAGTGTGTTTTCCGCACTTGAGCTCCGCTTCCACTTTCCTTACTAGGTATTTAGGGAAATAACTACTAAGTCATAGTGCTTTGCTCTAAAGCAACAGTTGAGTCAAATTAATAGGTTTGTTCGTAGAACAGTCAGAAACTATCAGAAACCGTCAGATGCATGCGCATTAAAAAAAAGCGTTCGTAGAAGCAATTGGTGATTTAATAGTTATTTTTGTATCTAGTGCGTGAATTGCTTCTTTGGTGATCGAGATGTAAACAATATTTTTTCTACAAACGAAGATTCTATCAATAATAAGATTCAAATATCAAATAAAAATTTAGATTGTGAAAATTCAGGATCACATGGTACCACCTCTACCTCAAAAATTAGTAGTATTTCAACCCCCATAACCCCAATATCCCGATCTGAACCTGAATTATCTGGTTTAGGAATAAATATTGGTTCGTGTACTGGTTGTACGATTAATGTTAATATCGTAAATAATAACTAAAGTTATTGTAAAATTATAACATTATTTTGAGAGTATTTAATTGTTATGCATTTAAAAATAAATAATAATTTGGAGTTTTGCTTCATTTTTTCAAAGATTGAAATACAAAAGTCTTATTAATTGACATGCAGTGTGTATTTCGCTCACGGTGCCATGGTAACGTAAGAATCCGGAAAAAGTGTCAAATCGCATATTGTTGTCAATGCGCAAACCTTGTAATTTTTTGACGTTTGTTAAAAAATAGCTATTTTTCTACTATCACTATCGAAAGTCGTCTTTTGTGCCTTTATTACCGACTGCAAAGTTGATGTTTTCCGCGAGCTGTCATAATTTGACATTATTGGCGCTCTTAAACAGAAAGTAACTTTGAAGCACGCCTAATTTTATTTATAGATAAAAGAGAGCTAGTAGTTAATTTTGGTGTGATAGTAGAAAAAATCTTGTGTGTAATTAGGGCAGAAAGTCTTTTGGTAGTTTCGACAGATTGTTCTAACCTAACTTTCTGTCTCAGCTACCAATGTACCACTTTCTGCTCTTGATACACAAATAGCTATTGTGTATCAAGAGCATAAAGTAGTACTTTGGTAGTCGAGACAAAAAGTTGCAATTGCAATCTGTCGAAACTGCCAAAAGACTTTCTGCTCTAAATACACACAAGATTTTGTCTACTATCATACCAAAATTAACTACTAGCTCTCGTTTATCTATAAATAAAATTAGGCGTGCTTCTAAGTTACTTTCTGCTTAAGAGCGCCAATAATGTCAAATTATGACAGCTCGCGGAAAACATTAACTTTGCAGTTGCTTTTCAAGGCACAAAAGACGACTTTCGATAGTGATCGTAGAAAAAATAGTTTGTTCGAAGAAAGAAATTTGCAGTTTCGGACCATTTGCCAACTATCAGAATAACTCGCTGACCGGGATCAAATTTTTAGCTAGAAGCATGCGCATTGTGATGCTGTTGAAAGTAACAAGTGTAGTGACATATTTTTGGTATTTGGTTTTGAATAATTTTCTTTTATTGTGAAAAAAACACCGAAATAGCAAACCACTTCCTTTTAAAATATACTTTAGGTTTGAAAAGTACAAACATACCTTGAATGTCGACAATAAATTATATTTAGAGTTATTCAATCAGATGAATAATGATTAAATGCCATGCATCATGCTCTCTACTGTCAAAATGTTCCACCCGTTCGTAGAACAAAAATTGCCAATCGATTTACAACGAATCACAAACGGAATGTCTGAGAAATTTCCAATCGATCGGAATTTCCTTTCTTCGAACGAACCGTATTATGAATACATATAATGAAAAACGTCAACTTTGTTGTTAGATTTTGTTGTTTAGAAGCTTACTTAGTTTTTGATAGTGATACTTATTTATCCACATACTGGTGAGAAACTATAAAGACTTTATAAATTATTACACAAACTAGCACCTTATTTTTGTTTTATATTGATAACATTAAAAAGTTTAAAAACTTACAAAGCAAATATCGACGGAAGGTACATATTCTTTGTGCAGAAATTTCACCAAAAATTCCATTAAACTGTTCATAAAACCATCAACTCTTTCACTTAAACGTCAAGAAAATCGCAAGATAAAATTTGTCCATAGTAAATAAGTTATTTTTGTTGAAAATCACACTCCCGATATACAAAGCCGTCAATTGTAAAATTCTTAAATTCGAACTCATTCTTTGATAACAGAATACAGGCAAATGAATTGAATATATTATTCACAGTCGATGTGAGGTTTTTTGTAAAAAAAAACAAGTTTACTGATAAACCGAGTTGGTTTTTATTTCTAACGTCGTAGACGCTTGCAGAATTTAATATTCCAATACCGAACAAATAAATAGCTTGAATAATATTTTAATTTTTATACCAGCAAATGAAAAATGGCATAGACCTGCATATTAAAATTGAATAAACGAAATGGCATATATTTAAATTAAACAAATAAGCTTGACAATAATTCTTACAAAAACGATTATGTATTGCAACAAACGGTCGTCATGTAAAATATAATATTTTTTTTGCAGTTGATAATCTTAATTTTTCCAAAACATGAAACAAAATTTGTCAAAAAATTAAAATACATTTTTTCTTGAGAACTTTGCTTCTAGAGTAATTTTTTTTGGAAAATCCTTCATAGTTTTTGAATTTAGTAAAATTAATACAAATAGTATATTACACTCCAAGGGCCGAAAGTTGAATTTTCGGCCCTGCGCGTCATGATGCTCCGAGGCGAATTTCGGAGCTTCGCCTCGGAGCATCATGACGCGCAGGGCCGAAATTCGCCGAAGGCATCATGACGCGCAGGACCGAGATTTCAACTTTCGGCCCGTGGAGTGTATACTATTTTTCTTCATCGCCGGTCGGAAGCGAGTGCCGCTGGTCGTAGTTACGAGTATAAATACGCATGAGAAACTCTTTCCTCCCGCTGTTATAGAGGAAACGCGTGTACTTTTCACAGGGAGTAAATGTTGAACTTTCGTCCCTGCTATGAGGGACGAAAGTGCGTACTTTCGACCGAGGTATGAAGAAAAAATTTTTAACCAAATTCACCCATTGCCCTTACCACGCTGAACAGACTCAGTAGAAAGGGAATCATTACAAAAAAACCACCTCCTTACTTCTTAGGAATAAAAAAACCTGGGACATGCCACAAGATGGTATGATGAAAAAGGTATAACTTGTCAAAGAGATTCGTTACGGAATTAAGCAACAAGAAGGAATGGGATCCAAATACCATTACCAGACATGGAAAGAATTCCATTCAATGGTACACAGACGACTCAAAAGCAATAGAAGGAACTGGGATAGGAGTGTACGGGCCAGGAACCAAACACTCTGAAAGCTTGGAAGAAACCCCAAGTATCTTTCAAGCCATAAGAAAGTGTGCCCAGTTCAACATTGACAAAGGAAATCGAAAGCAAAAGATTATCATAATGTCGGATAGTCAGGAAGCCATTAAAGCACTGAGCTCTTGTGTAATCAGTTCCAAAATGATGTGGGAATGCCTAGGCAAACTCAATGAACTAGGCGATAACAATACAGTAACCTTACTGTGGATTCCTGGACACACTGGAGTAGAAGGAAATGAAATAGCAGATGAACTAGCGAAGAGGGGGACTGAAATGTAATATTGGAAGAAATCGACAAAGCCGACGAAAAGAGAAGATCTGACCATTGGAAAGATCTAGAAGGGATTAGACAGTCAAATATTCTGATAGGTGGCTACAACCCGTTGAGATCAAATGAATGCATATTAAGTCAAAGTAAAACTGCACTAAGAGTTTTAACAGGGATCCTAACGAGACATTGCCACCTGAACGGGTACCTGAAAAAGCTCAAAATAGTGGAGGAAGAAGAATGTAGATTCTGTGGAATGGAAGGAAAAACCTCCATCCACATACTTGTGAATTGCACCGCAATTCAGAATCCTAGGGCACAGCACCTATGAGATTATTGGATAGACCTAAGCTGAAGCCTGCAGATATCCTGAAATTCCTCAGGGAAATAGGACTAAAGGAGCTACTAGTCTCTAAGACATTCCTCAGGAGCTATGTAGACGTAAGGGGGCGCAATAGATCTTTTAGGTCTCAGTGAATGTCACCCCATCATACATACATACATACATACCACGCTGAACTCTTGCGACGGCAATAAAAAACGCGGATTTATAGTAAACAATTTTTCACTGTATGGTTATACAAAGTACCAAGTTTTCAGGTAGTGGTTTTTTTAGATACTTCTACTTAAAAAACTGACAGCGTAAATTATGTTAGATGGATATACAATCAAAAACGTGACTCTGTTTTTCGCAAGTTTTTCAGAGACAATCATAGATAAAAGATTATATATAATGGAGACAATAAAACACAATCTCTGAGGGGATGCTAACTGTTTAGTTCGAACGGTTCGATTATATATCATAAACAATCACACTACACGGATAATGTATCAGCAAGGAACCGTAATAGAGGGTAAAGTGATAAATATCCGTTCGTTACGAAAAATTGTGCTTTTCCCAACTGGTTGCACAAATAACTATTATATTTTCATATTATCGAAGTATATTTGTTATAATAAATCTTTGACTACGGCACTGGATGCATCTTAACAATACTTTTCCAATATGCACTTATTGCATAAGTTTATAGTATAAACGAAAGTACGACTTTCATTTATCCTTGCATTACACTCTTAAACGTTGAAGAGCTACTAGATAACAGAGCAAGCAGTGATGGTATTTGAAAAACGGAAAAAGCAAATAAATTTATAATAATTATGACTATTAGCGAGTCTTTATTGGTTTATGTAGATAAATATTTACAAAAATTTGAAAAAAACGACGAGTATTATGACAAATAAGGTAGAGAAAAGATGTTTCCCACCAAAGTTTTATAATAAGCTGCAAGACTAAGAAAGATCTTCTATACCGAGGTTTAAATACTATTCATTCCATTTTTCTCTTTTAGTTTTGAAAATTATGATCATCTAAACAATTATTGTAGCCAGAAGTGTTGTAGCCTATGTGAAAATGACAGATAAAGTTCTTTTTATCCGTTATGAGACATCACTCAATTTTTAACGTTTATAAACACCATAAATGCACGCTACTCTTGAAAATTCAGATACGGACTAAGCCCAATAGTTGTTATTTGAATTGTTTTTTTTTATCCTTTCATTTTATCCTTTCATTTCCTAGAACAATTAATTATTCCCATAATTACAATTTTTGAATTTCACTGCTCCATTATTAATAAATACTTTTCGTAAATTATAATGAAATAAATCTCATCTCTACTGTCGTTCATATTTGTACATATTTTTTATATAACTATTGTCAGTTGCTTTCATTTTCTCTTCTGCTAGTAGATAATGCAAAAGTAGCTCCTAGCAGGAAGAATGTTATTTATATTATAAGAGATGTAAGTAACATTACTAGTCGAGAACGATTTTGCGCCCGAGCGATAGCGAGAGCTGGCAATAACGTTCGAGGAGATTGATTTAGAACAAACAAAGATCTATTAAAAAGTGAAATACTGACTAAATAAACCAAAATGAACAAATACAGAATCATAATAAGGCCGATAACAATGTATGCAGCAGAAACGATCACGAAAGTAGAAGATGATAAATTGAGATTAAACGAAAGAGAAACAATAAGAACAATTTCTGGTTCAGTGAATGGGGATGATAACACTCTAACATTTCAATACCACTTTTGTAGAACGATTTATTTTTGGCCTCAAAATAGGTCTCAATGTCAGCGATAACCTCTTCATTCGAGCGAAATTTCTTAGAGGCGAGCATTTTTTTAGGTCATCGAACTGTCAGTAGTCGCTGGGAGCCTAATCTGGCGAATACGGTGGATGTAGGAGTAATTCGAAGTTCAATTCATGTAGTTTTGCCATTGTTTCGATTGACTTGTGGCACGGTGCATTGTCTTGATAAAACAAACTTTTTTTCTTTGCCATATGCGGACGTTTCTTTTGCAATTTCCGCCTTCAAACGCTCCAATAACGCTATATAACATTCCCTGTTGATAGTATTTCCCTTTTCAAGATAGTCGATGAATATTACACCACGTACATCTCAAAATACCGAGGTCATAACTTTTCCAGCCGAATGTTGTGCTTTCAGGGGCTTTGGAGGAGATTCTCCAGCTGCTGTCCACTCAGATCACGATAGTTTTGATTCCGGAGTGAATCCATTGTCACATATCGACGCAAAAATTCCGGTTTGTTACGTTTAAACATGGTCAAGCACTGCTTAGAAGCATCAACATGTTCTTGTTTTTGGTCAACAATGAGCAAACGCGGCACCCACTTTGAACAGTGGTTTCTCATAGTCAACTGCTCATGCAATATAAAGCCAACACGTTCTTTTGATATCTTTACGATGTCAGCTAACTCACGCTACTCCACTTTTCGATCATTCCAATTGATTTTGTGGATTTTTTTGACGTTTTCTGGTGTTACCGACTCATTTGGTCGTCCACTGCTTTCCGTATCATCGGTGTCTCTACCACTACATTTGAAGTCAGCAAACCATCGTTTTTTTGTTGTTTTTGATGGAGTGGAGTCCCCATAACACTTTTCAAAGCCACTGCTTCGATTAAACGGTTAAACGGTATTTTTTCCTTTTCCCATTAAGGAGGGTGAAATTAAAACACGAATTTGTTTTTGATTCATTGTTTTGAAAATATTAAAAGTAGCGTCACTCTTAACACAATAACTCACGAACTAATGAATATAATATCATGAAATTTTGACAGCTGTCTATTTAAGGTTAGTACTAACTGAGAAACAGCCGATTGCAATAAAACTGACGCCATCAATGTGTCAAGCCCGAGACTTTTCAGCCCATGTGTTATACTTAATAAGAAAACTTAATCTCGGAGAATTAAGTGGCTGGGGCATATATGGAGATAAGGACCGGAAGTAGTAACCAATATTAGGTTAAAATGGCAGCCAGGAGGGGAAAGTTGTAGAGGCCTACCACGTCTTTGGAATGGCTAGCAGTGGTAGAGGAGGATTTAAGCAGCGCAGGAGTTACAAGATGAGGTGTTGAGGCATATATACATAAACATTTAATTTAAAACGATAATTAGGCATTCCAACGACCTGTCAAAATTTATTCAATATGGCGTCCGTGTGGCAAACAAAGTTATTGTCTCGTGGTGAGATTGTAGGATTTAAAGTGCATTTTGTGATTGTTTTGTGACTAAACTCTACTTATTTTTTATTTTATTGACTTTATAAGTGTTATTTTGAATTGAAAATGCCACATAGGTGTCTTGTAGTTGATTGTGGAAGTCGTTCCATCAGGGATGATGTGAGGCTTTTTCAGTGCCTACAATTTTAAACTTTAAATTCCTTACCGGAAAGAATTAACTATCCAGGAAACGAAGAGCACTCTGGTTAGCAGCAATTAAGCGAGACGATCTAAACTAAAGAACCAGAAGGTCTGCGCAGGCATTTTATTGCAGGTAAGCCTTCAAATAAGCTCCATTCTTGAGAAGACTTTTTCACGGTTAATTAAAATAAGTTGTATCATGTGGCCATTAAATTATAGGTGATATTTTATTATTTTCTATTAACTTCACGCAAACCTGCTGCTTTAGAGGACCAATATCATCCCGACTGGGTTCCATCTCAAAATATGGGACACACACGGAAATATTTTAAATAAACTTAAAATAAACACAAAAACTTCCACAAACTTAATGCACACCTTCAACTTGTTTGCCCCACGAGGCCATATTGGATCACGTGGTTTGGAGAGCCTAATATTTCCGACTGGCAGATGAAGAGACCTTTTAAACAATATAACATTTATAACCATTGAAAAAATTTGAGGCAGATTCTATTACTCGTGGGGTATGGTGAAGGTGGGGATCACATTTTTCAACTGAAGAATTTCAATTCCTAATTCAAATTTGACGTGCTTCGAGATACTTAATTGAATCTAACTTTTCCCTTTCTTAATAAAAAAATGACATAATAAATACGAAGCCTCGATCAACGGATAAAACACCCTTCTAAAATTATATAAGGTTTGGGACACTCCACTTGATAGACGACATTTTCGGCTAATGGGAAAGAAGATAGAGAGGAACGAAATCACGTTCACGTTGTATTTGGTGCGGAAAGAAAGTGGATGAAACAAAAATTCCGTTGTATGTTAAACTAACGTTTGTTGTAGAAGGTGAAGAGACAAATTGGGACATTTCGTAAGCAAAATAACGTTATTTTAAATAAGAATATTAAAAAAATTGCCAGAGAACAATCTAACTTGCGCGGTAAATTAAGAAAACAAAACAATTTGCTGTGGCCGGTAAATAATATTATTATTATTTTTTCTGTATAAGTATAAACCTACAATTTGTGATTGGTAGTAATGGTAAACAAAATTTCTCAGTACATTAAATAGAAAAAAACAGTTATCTTAAACACATAATGATATTATTTAAATTTTAATAAAAACTAATACATTCTTACATGCGTGTCTTATTTTTCTCAATAACGTACACTGGCATATATATAGAATTAAATTGCCCTCATTAATTCAATTATTTTTGCTTTAACGGCGTTTTCGAATCTAAACGAATTACAGTAAGAAGATACATCTCATCTTTGTTGAATTTTGATAAACCTATATAATAGCGACTTTTCATTGTTATGTGGTTTTAATTAGACGCGATTCCCATATTAATTTTCGTAGTATCTCGTTCCCACAAAAGAAATGGATTTTAATGTAAGTTTTTGGAGGGTATTTGCATATCTGTAACAGTGTCATAACTGTGGTTTTCTGAATTGTCTGGTGTTATCACTACATTTTCCCAAGCACTAAACACGAGAAATTTTGCATTCCTGCATATAATACATTCCAGAAAAATATGGAAAGTTGTTAAATTAAGTACTTATTAGGAATTATAAATTGACTGATAGATCCTGTGGTTTGAAAAAATCAATATTTCAACTTGAAATAGCAGAACGAATTCTTCGAAAAACAAACTATAAACTTGAAAAATTGATCAAATTTCACAAAATTGGAAATATAGGATATTTTCTTTTTGTAAATCGTCAAATTAATAGTATTATTAAGGCGCTTACAGACTTGAGCACGAATGCAAATGAGACAGGCAGTAGATAATAGGTTTGTTCCAGTACGCGATGAAACTATCTGTATCTGTAGAGTAGGGAGGGTGAGTTAGGCCGACAGCACTTAGGCCACATGTGACCCATTGTATATCCTTCCGAAGAGTTGTCTTCCTTGGTCATCGACCATCATGTCCTTTCCAGGAAGGTGGACAGGTCACTAGGAGACACCTCCTTTATGTCGGCAGGTGTAGGCCAAGACTCACTGAACACACACTCTTTTATTGACGATAACTCCGGGCACTCGCATAAGACATGCCTGACAGATTCATATTCCTGTTCACACATCCTGCATAGAGGTGTGTCCACTAGCCCCATTGTATGGAGGTGTTTCCTCAATTGACAGTGGCCAGTCAGAAATCCTACTGTTAAACGTAGGTTTTTCCTGAGCATCGCCAAATATTTTTTCAACTCCAGCTTCCCAGGGTCGCCCAGGGTGATCCTGGCAAGACTGCATCCCTTTATTTCATCCCATCTCTTTAGAGATTGAGCATGTGTGTAACGTTTAGCTAGTTCCGCAATTGTCGAATTCGTCAGGCCGTAGGTGTCGCTGGGTCCAAGAATTCTTAGTCCAGCCGCTTCCCTAGCTAAAGAGTCAGCAATGCGGTTACCTTTGCCCCTGTCGTGCCCCTTAACCTACCTCAGGATAATATTGTTATCTACCGAGGCGTTAGCTAATTCTCGAAGGCACTCTAATACTAGCCCCGATGTAACACGTTGTCTGTTCAAGGCTAGTAGAGCTTGTCTGCTACCAGTGAAGATTATTATGTTTTTGCCAGAAATTCCTTTTCTGGTTAGTTCCTTTGTGGCAATTGAAATACCAGCCAGTTCTGCTTGAACCTGGCTGGTGTTTTTTCCCATTCCCCACTTAATCCTGAGGCTTAGTGATCTGGAGTAAATTCCACATCCTGAGCCTTCTTTGGTTTTTGAGCCGTCTGTATATATGCGTATTGCATTTGCAGCATCTGACTCTGCGTTCTGTTTTATTTGTTTTTTGTAGGGTTTATTAAACACAAACCTGGCAATACATGCCAAGGCAATTAAGTGTTCTATCGCCTTCCGTTCTAGAACAGTTCGATCAGTTTTGCTCTTGGGCAGGTATTTCAAATTCTCTCTTATTCCACGCAAGCGCAGCACATGGTTTAGTTTTCTTTTGAGGTTAATTTTATAATAATGTTCTGAACTCAGTAATTCAGAAGCCGGTCCTGTCGTGAACTATAGATTTTGGCGAATGCGATGGTTTATTCCCGACTATTATAGAAGCTCCGCATACGAAGAGGCGGAGGTTCTAGAGTTGCGAAGGACTAGATATACGCGAGTTTTTCAGTAAGTCGGACAAGTTTTTCAGTAAACAGTGAATCGGTGAACTAAATTATTGGATTGAATAGTGAATATAAATTGTGCAATATTTAAGTGTTAACGATAAATTAGGACAACAATTATACCAAGTGTAGATAAATTAGTAGACATTAAGTAGTGTGAATATAAATTAAGTTTATTATAATAGTGTGCAAGTGTTTCTTCAATAAATCAGTAGTAATTAGGCATAGTGTTTGTATAATCTTATCCCACCGTAAAAACTGTCTAAATAAATAAAAAAAACATTACAATAAATGAAAATCAGTACAATTACAACAAACTTTCATACGAACGCATACGATCTTTTATAAATATTCTGTGATTCTATGTAAATATAAGGTGAGGGCGGAAGTTTTTTTTTCACTTCTGTATATTTACCTCAAATATAATCAATTATAAAAATGTTCAGTACTTTCTTAATGTTAGAATTTGTGTTTAGATTTCCTTATAGTTTTCTTAGCATGTCTGATATTTCAATATAAGGCTCAAACTCTAGTGAAATGTCATCTGATGATGATGAGCAGCTTTTGAATCTGTTCATTATTAATAATTGCGTTCCAGCACCAACAAAATTCCAAACTATTTCGACTTATTATTTGAATTATCATGCGCAGTAAATCAGATCAAATTACGTGTTAGATCTATTCTACAACTTATTGCTGGACCAAACCTAATAAGAGAGCAGTTAAACGTGTAGCGTTATGTGGCATAAAGTTAGCACCAGCGCCTACCTTGACTACAGGTAAGAACTATCACTTAAGATGCGGGCTTTTTGAATTCTTAAACTTTCAGGATATGCGTAATATTGTACAACTTTTGCAATTAAATGATTTTGCACTTATATATTTGTTTTTTAGTCTTTTAAGTCCAGTCTCAAAAGATACGTATTAACTTCACAATATTATACCACAAGAAATTTCCATCTTAGTGCTACGATGATATTTTAGCCAAATTCACAGTTTAAACTGGTAATTGTGAAAATAAAATCTCCATATATTCCCTACGATCTAGTTAAACGGAAACAAACTCAACCATTTCTATTCTCACTTCAATACTCGTAGATGATTTGGCTCCAGGCAAATTCATAATGTGGCGACACTTAGTGTTACATGACACAGTTTAAAGAACACTTGTATTGTACGTGAGAAAATAATTTTATATTTTTACTAATTCGATACCGTTTCTACTTCCTAATTTGCCGTGTGTGAAGTCCAATCAAAAATAAATTAATACTGTTTAAGATAAAGTAGGTAGATATTAAAAAAATACATATACAGAAGTTTATTCTCAAATGTCTTGATTCAATTATATGAAAAAAAAAACATAATGATGATTTCTTTAGAAATTTCCGCTTATCGAATAATAATTGAACAAAAAATTCTACACATACAGGGTGATTCGTAGCACGTAGGAGATGTTTAGAGGATAATAATTGTGGTAGAAATGATATTTTGTTCCTTATTTTTCTGGGAAATGCAACCACAATATATTTTTTATATCTTCACTCCAACGTTTCAGTAGTGTTACAGCTACCGTTAAAATATATTTATACAATTATTATAATTTCTATATCATCTGGTTTAACGATGGTTCCAAAAAGTATGAATGGAAAAAAGGAGAAGATATGATATTACAAATATTAAAGCTTAGGTATTATTAGCCCTATGGGGATATCCTGGATATATTTTTTCCATTTAAGATAAGTATAACTGTGCAATATAATAGGAAACAAAAGAAAACTACATTTGCCGATACCTACTTAAGAAGACAATTTATTAGTGGGGAGCACCCGAGATTTATCTCTTCACTGACCACTTCATATTGTGGTTCTCTAAAGTGTCTCCCAATTTCAAATTTTTCAAGGAAAACTAGTTCTTGTTTCTTATCACAAATATGTAGTATCTACTTCTAGTTCTGTGTTAGGTGTTAATAAATGTTTGGGGTCAAGTAGATGTTTTGCGTAAAGGGATGTATGTATGTATGATGGGGTGACATTCACTGAGACCTAAAAGATATATTGTGCCCCCTTACTTCTACTTAGTTCCTGAGGAACGTATCAGATATTAGTAGCTCCTTTGGTCTTATTTCCCTGAGGAATTTTAGGATATCTGCAGGCTTCCACTGAGGTAAATGTCCCCCTTCTATCCAATAATCTCTTAGGTGCTGTGCCCTAGGATTCTGAATTGCTGTGCAATTTGCAAGTATGTGGATGGAGGTTTTTTCTTCCATGCCACAGAATCTACATTCTTCTTCCTCCACTATTTTGAGCTTTTTCAGATGCCCGTTCCGTTTCCATTAAACGTAGCCCTTAGAATTATCTGTTCATTGACGACTTCATAATATTGTGGATCTCTTAAGTGTCTTCTAATTTCTAATTCTTCAAGAAAATCTAGTTCGTGTTTCTTATCACAAATATGTATCTGTGTTAGGTGTTAATGAATGTTTAGTGCCAAATAGATGTTTTGCGTAAAGGGTTTTATCTGTCTGTCTGTAAATATGCTCGTAAGTGTTCATTGTGTCTAATTCAAAAATTTGGTTTGGTCTGGTTTGACCAATATAGATAGCATTATCTTCTGCACATTTATGTCTACCTATATATTCCTTTTTTAATGTTTTTACATTTAACAATTTTCACTTACATTTCTTTCAGTTCTAAAAGAAGTTGTTATAATTGCTGCTGAAGGTATTATCAGTAGTAATACCCGTAGGGTCTTGATAATACCGTGATAATTTTGTCATAGAGAATGCTGAAAGCGTGTTGCTTGATAATAGACCAATGCCGCAGGCCGAGGGCTATTATCCTTGAGCAACACGCTGGAAGGATTCTCTATGACAAAATTTTGAGTATTTATCAAGGCCCGAGGAGTATTCGATAAGATAATTTTTTACTTTGTAGATATGGTTTATTTACGATAAATAAACTCCAATGTTAAAATGTCATATACCTGGAAATGTTATTGTCACTTTGACATCGATAAAAAAGGTGCATCCTTTTTTATCGGATAAAAACTTCTCTTCCTCAATATCTAGTAAGCGGACGTCACTTTTACACAATGACAATGAGTCGCAAGTTTGATTACTTATAGTTTCACAGCAATTAAGTGTTGGCTAAACTGCAAAAACTGTCAATTAGTCTGTCAGATTTTTGAACTTTAAACATATAGTGCTTTTATTTTGAATCGGTGTGGTAATTATTTAACTTTGTTGTATTAATAAAGATAATTATTGTTGTTGTTCATCCATATATTCTGTCGTTAATTTATCTTGCCAAAAAACACTCGAGCTTTTCTTTTATCAGATAAATTTCTCTTTAACTCAAAGTTAAGATAAAATCGCTCCACCTTCGGTGTCGCGATTTTATCATGTCAGTTTTTCTCGTAAAATTAGTGATTGGCAAAACTGTTTTGTTGCAAAGAGAAATTTATCCGATAAAAAAAAAGCTCTTGTAATTTTACTGTTGATAAAAAGACGATGACGTTGCAAAACAAAATTTTCTGATGTTGCCAGCATGTAGATTTTTTCGTTATTCAAAAGAAGCTGGAACAGTCAATTTGACAGTTCCTTTTTATTCGCCTGTACCTCGTGAGGCATAAATTGAAGGTGTTTACTTATAAATAAAAGGCTTGTATAATGTTCTTAAATTTATTTAATATGAGTATATATTTTTGTGAAAGGTGTGGATAAAATACAAAAAATAGTTACCATTCATTCTATATCTCAATCAACATTTGATTATTTATAATGAACGACAAACTCTAGAACCATCTTCAAGAACACTGGAAGAAATAAATCATCTTGAGGAAATTGAAATATAAATATAATTCAATTTATAAAAGAATATCACAAGTTTTAATAATCTAACCTATCATTAAAAACACCCAACTGAATAAATTTAAATATAATCTATAATATGTATTGATAATAATTAAAGTAAATGGTATTACTCACGTATCTTACAAGCCCCATTGTGGCATTCTCCTCAAAAATAAGGATATAACCATCTCTCGGCATTTACTGCTCTATTTCTTGGGCATTTTAATGCGTTTAACCACACACTGAAGATTTGACTAATCAATTAGTAACGAAAGTAACTATTTTCCCAACATTGAAGAAATAATTAATTCAGGAGCACCAGAAAAACTTGTAAATACGATGATCGATGTCAATTAACAAGGAATGACATACTGAACCTAACCTCAATTGTGTCAAAAATACTGAATTTTTCCAATTGATTTGACAACGTCTTGAAGTTTTGCCAACCCGTAAGCTGAAAATTGCCCTAGCCATAAAGTATAAATTGTATTTACGGCTGGTAAATTTATATTTACTCCGATATGCAGAAAAGTAACTAAAAATGACGTTATCGTCTTTTTATCGTAAATAAACCATATCAAAAAATTGATTGTCAATCTAACGTTTAATAATCTCCAATACAAAATTTATTAGTTTCAATCAAACAAATATTATTCATTTTTACTTAAAACTACAGTTGTGAAAAGTACAATTATTAGTAAATGTTAAATTGGAAAAAAATTTGATTGTATTTTTTGGTATATTATTTGATATACCTAATATCATTAATTGAATCGTTAGATGCAATACCTAATTTTCTCGACATTTTTAAACCAGTTGTCAGTTTGACGTTTAATTGATTTGTAATGAAATAAAACACCAAACTGAAAACACCACTTGTAGGGTATTATCACTTATAATTGCACAAGTGGTTTGTATTTTATCGGGTAAATTTGGGTTGTTTAATGAGAAACTGTTTCCTAGCAATTTGACGAGAATAACTGTCAACTATTAAAAACACGACACCGAAGGTGGAGTGTTTTCAGGTCGACAGTTATTCGAGTCAAATTGCTAAAGGAAACAGTTTAGAATTTGAACAACCCAAATTTACCCAATATCAATACAAACCTCGAGTGTAATTCGGCAGGACAATTTAATGAATGAGAAATTTGGAAACATATCAATGCAAACTTTATTTATGAAACATTAAAAATAAACACATTTTTATTTTAATGTACAATTATTAAAAAAGCAGTTATTGAAATTCATACTAGGAACAGTGATATCGCTGCGGGTGCCACAGCTAATCGTTTCTGTAGTAGATGTTGAAGTTTTTTCATTTTCCAAACGAATTGATTGAATAATGCTTGAATGATACTCTTTGTCAACTTGTAAGTATGGTTTTATTGATGATGCATTGCTGTGTCCTGTTATTTTTATTAGAGCTTGTTCTTCAATTCCGCTTTTACTTAATTCGCTAACTGCTGCCGCTTGATTTGAGTGATTTGTAATTTTGACACGTTTGACATCTATACCAATGCGTTGTGCTGAGCGTTTAGTCCATTTGGAAATTTCATTAATTCCAATCGGCAAATTCTTGTACCAACCTTTAGAATTTTTCTTTTTCCAAAAGGAATTTGGTGTAAGAAACACTCTGTCCGAAGTTATAAAAGTGTTTCGTTTTTCCATTAACTTTATGAATAAACGTATTGGGCAAATATCTTCGTCGAAAATATTAGGCGTTATCTATTTGCTGTCACATAATTTATTGTTGCCGCCTTGTCTCGTTTTCGAAAATAGAGGATTGTACTCGATACGTCCAGTTTCTTTTCCATTATTTTCAATTTCAGATACGAAATAAGTGGTTTTGCAGTAAGCTGCTTCTCCTCCGCGCCAAGCTAGTTCAAACGCCAAAATGTGATATAATTTCTTTTGAAGTCCTTCCGGTTCATGTTCGTTATATAATCTGGCCATTGCAAATACTTCAGATTTATTAATAGCTGATGCACTACATTTTCTCTTTTCGGGTTGTGCTTGTAGAATTTTACGTTTAGCATTACGTGCAGCTCGTGATGAATTAAACTGAACATCCGTGAAAGGGTTGAATACAATATTAAATTCGTTATAATATTTACTTTGTAGCATTTTAGCGGTGGTGTTCCAAATTGTTTTAACTACCGCTTCTTTGTAGTCTTCTCCGTTACTTTTTCGCATATTAAATGCCCAATCTTGCAATATTACATTCAATTTCTCGATGGAAGTATCTGGCTCAAATGTGTATCTTTTTGCATCGCAAAACGTAGAAAATTGTCGCCAGATTGATGATTGCGTCGCAACTGTATTAGTAGGCACACAGGTAGAATATTAACAATTTGACTAATTTCGGCGTTCGTAGACACACCGAATCGACTCATTGTTAGTTCTTGAAAATTCAATAAGGGAAAAGGATACTTCTGAACAAGTTATAGCAAAAAATATTGAAGATTATGGTTTTAACATAAAAAAAGAGATGTAACTGATTATACTGAAGCTAGTGTGAAAACACTTTGGAATACGACTGCTCAAATAGTTCAGGAAAAATATTTTCTAGAATTTAACATCAAATCAGGTTATGATGCAAAACCATCCCCAAAATAATGCTACAACGTACAATTATAATAATTGTACTTTTTTTTCATAATGTTATTATTTTTTTGGCTTTGTATAATTGAAGATTGCAATAAGTAAAACGTTTAAACATATGATTTTTTTTGTTTTTCGCTCGTGAAATAGTCATGTCGAATACCACTCAATTAAAAATTTTGTAGGGTAAAATTATTCTCTTGTCGTAATCAAGTTTGTTGCTTTTGGGTAATTTTGCTCATGACATTTAATTCAAAACTCGTGGCTCGTGGTTTTGTTAAAAATGTAATTCGCAAAATTGCCAAGCAACAAACTTTCATGACAATCGAAAAATTTTGCCGACAAAATTTTCACTCTCGTGGTATTATATATGAAAATTCAATGATAAAACAATTAAAAACACAAAACTTACAAGATAACTCTAAATTTATTTCATTTGATGTCACCCATATTTCCTTTAACATTTTTCCAAAATACTGAAAGAAAATTACTAGATGATAAAATCATCAATCCAGAAATAATATCAGATATACTTTATTTGTTTAATGTATGTATGAATCAAAACTATTTTACGTTTGACGTTAAGGTAAATATTCAAAATGGAGGTTAACCCTACATCACCATTTTTATGAGCAGTCTAGAAAAAAAATCTTTTAATCTAATAATGGTATAGGTATGTAGATAACATTAGCTGGTTTTATAGGTAGTGAACAACAATTAGATAAATTTATCAATTATATTAATAAACTATTTACATCCAAGAATTAAGTTTTAATTAGAAGTTGAAGAAAATAAAGCATTCAATTTTCTTGATTTAAAAATTCAAAGAGACAATAATATACTTGATTTTTCAATTTACTGAAAACCAAAACATACTTATCTGACTATTCCATAAACATCCTATGTCATATGATTTATCATCAAATAATTCAATGATACCTATACATAAAGTATCTTATTTTATCTTGAGAACAAATATGATTTTGATAGAGAAATTAATACAATTAATTAATATGAAGTCGTCAATGAATAGATAAATCTAGGAAGCTCTCCTCTATTAAACTGTCTTCTTTTCTTGAGTAACAATTATTATAAAGATCAGCAGATATAATTTTCCTTGGTTTCCTATATCATTGCACTGTTATACTGATCTTAGATGGGAAAAAGATAGAAAGGGCATCCCTATAGGGCTAATAATACCTAAGCTTTAATATTTATACTATACTATACCTTCTTATTTTTTCTATTCATATTATATCAAGTTGATCACAAGATAGCCAAAACATTAAAAATCAAGTACCGTAGAGCGGTGATACTTTACTACGATTTTCACATGTTTTGTAACAAAACGATTATTATTATTCAACATACGTTGTAAAACCTTTTAAAAATAACATTTTATCCTTCTAGTAAACAATATTAACACATAAAAGCAAATTCTTATATGAAAAAGTAGGTTTTTAAAAGTTATATATATATTAATTGTACAGTTTGTATTATTACTTATATTTACTTCAGAAGTTGAAGCAAAAACTGTCAAAATATTTTGTATATTATATTGAAACACATCACTCCCATATCACACGGTGACATTGTTAAATAAATTGAACTGCTGTTGATTTTAGAGCAATAATATATTTATTTACAATTATCTAGTTCAATAATTTTAACGATTGCACGAAAAATATTGTGTATGCCATGACCGCGAAACTTTTTAACAACCTCAAGATAATCTTGCCTCGGCCGCAAGCGGCCTCGGCGATAACTGTTTTTTCGGTACGTTAAAAAGGTATTTCGCGGCCTAAGCATACAAATAACTATTATCTCAGCATTCTGATAGTACCTACTGTAGTCTACTGAGAATTGGATCTAACGATGTACACGTTCCAGGAACCGTTTATTGCCTGCTTTAGAAATATTAACAAAACACGTTTGCTGTTACTTTTTTGTAATATATTATTGTTTTCGTTTTAAAATCATGTGATTATTAATTTAATGGTTTTGTGTATTTGCGTGTATTGGTTTACAACAATTCCAACAATAAATCATGAGAAAACTTGGCTATAAACTTATGATAATATTCCGATAATTGAGGTAATTGATTATTAGACATTTCTCACTTTAACGTTGTTCCAAGTTTTATATCCGGGAAATATAGACCGAAAATGATCATTTCGTGTTTTACCATTTCGGCAGTAATTTTTGGTGTACAGATAGTAATAAACACATACAAGACGATATTATGCTTACAAAACGTGAAATCGTTAAAATCACATTTACAATTGACTGTTGAACAATGTGAGGTTCGATTTCACGCTTTGGAAGCATAATATCGTCTTGTATGTAATTATTACTACCTGTACACAAAAAATCAGCCTGCCGAAAGAGAACAATGTTGTTGGCCCTGTATTTCCCGGTTAACTCATTCTGCTGAAATGTTAGTTGTATTAAAGCACATGATGCCCCACTTTTCAAACATATTTACTAATACCTGATTTATAAAACTCCCTATATTCAATGTACTTATTGTGCTAATTCATTCTGATTATTTAGTAATCTGGATGTTTCACCTAAATAGAATGTATCGTTCACAGGATATTTAATATATGGAGTTTTTTAAAAATTGTTTTTCATTTTTTGGTCAAGTGATGGATAAAATGTATCTTGAAGTATTGATGAATTTAGAGTTAGTTTGAATATGAGATTGATGATAGTGTGAATATAATCTATTAACATATTGTTATAATAACATTGGTATAATCGATTATTGGTTAATAATTGTCATTTCAAATTTGATAACTTGGATTTTGGAAAATCTGTTCAAGACTAGTGCATTTTCATGAACGTTTGGTATTTTTGTAGAATCTTTCGTCATTTCTTGTCATATTTCTTAGAATTGTTAATATTTATTATTTATAAATTTTTTAAGTGATTTTTATTATTTTTGGGAAATCTTTTGGTATGTTTGTGGTGTTTTCCAACAGTTTTGTGGAATTTTTCCGCATCATAAATACTAAAATTGTTTAAAATCCTTGTAAAATCTTGAGACGTTCATATGGAATTTTCAGATTTTATTGAATCAAAGAAACATTCAATTTCTTAGCGCTTTTTATGGAATTGTTGACATTTAAAAGTAATTTTTGGGAAGCCTTTGGGCATTTTTGAAATGTTTTCTTATGGTTATGTTAAATTTTATTGTATCATAAATGAAATTTTTGAAACATTTTTGGTATATCTGAAACTTGATTGGGAATTTTTAACTCTCTCAAGTAATTATTGGCAATTTTTTCAAATTCCTGTGAAATACAAAGAGGCATATATGAAATTTTGAAAATTCTGTTCTGGTAATGATATTAATTTTTCTGCCATTTTTCCTCAAATTTAATTTATTTTGATGAAACCCACATTTTAATACATTTTCTTGGGGATTTTTTGTGAATTATCCTAACATTTTGGTGAAGTTTGACATTTTTATTACTTTTGTGAAAGTTTCTTTGGTATTGTTGCATATTTCTTACCATTTTTGTGATGCTTTTAGGTATTTCTTGTATTTTTCTTATATTTTAACCCTGTTTTCATGGAACTCAGATTTCTCTACATTTCCTTGTCTTAGAGATATTATCATTTTTGTGTTTTTTTCTGGTATTTTTAGAATATATTTTTATATTTCATTAATTTTTATCGAGCTCCGGGACTTTCTTGTTATTTTCCTATTTTTTTTAATCAATATTATGGAATTTTTTGTTACTTTTGTATATTTTCTGGTATTTTTGTGTAGATTTCTGGCATTTTTGTGGAATTTTTCCTAAAATTTTATTCCATGAAATTCTGAAGCTTTCTTGTTCTTTTCGTCGTATTTTATTATCTTTTTGTGGCATGTTCTTACAGTTTTTAAGTACTTTCAGGTATTTTTGTGAGATTTGTTGGAGTTTCAGAAAATTTTGATACTCTATTACTTAATAATTTTAAAAACTTTAACGCCTAATACGTATAAACATTTAAACTGCATTCGTTGGGTAGCAAATTAACATTTTAAGCAATCGCATTACCCTGTATATTCAATAGAAAAATGAATTTAGGTTTAATAGCGAAACCCAGTAATAATAATTATCATTAATCATATATGTTGCGGAGTTCAACCGCATCCAATAACTTAAAAATCCTATTTTTCTACGCTACATTAGTCATTGCCGTTAATATTTAAAAAAAAAATTCTATAGATGAGACTATTTTGAAGAATTTTCTATAAACTAATCACACTCTAAGCTTCTCTGTAGAATTATTTGTTCGCGTGCTAGACGGCTAGAATGTGGTGTTTAAAATCTCCTCCGCCAAAGAATTATTCCGCTCACCTTCTATCCATACAGATATTATGTTTTTATTAATATCATTACTACTATTAGTATCATGGCCTAATACTATGCAAGTAATCCAATTTGTTGTTTTTACGTTGATGATGTTTTGTAATCTTTCTTATAAATCAATCAAAATATTCTTTAAAAACGGAATGTTGTCAGTTGTGTATACAGCATGGAGCAAATGAATGGAATTAACTAATTATTTTCTAATTCAGTGACCCTAAAATAAATCTAGATACACTAATCAAATCAAAGTGTGACGATGTACCGGTATCACAAACCAATGAATATTAATGGTTCTAAAAACAATTTTCGGTGGAATCTTATCGAATATACAACTTATTCCATTCACTTAAAGACCTGTGAATTATCCATATATCCCTTCAATATGATTGTATTAAAGGATCTACAGTTTGCCTCGTCCTCTTCTACAGCGACCAAACGAAACACTTCCTCCACCTGGTGCTTAATCCTATTTGGTTATATCACCGTACATAAACTATAAATAGTAGGTTATTTACTTGATTACAGTTTCCTGTATCAATTGTCATAGTAAAGCGTGTTATGAATAAACGTCGAAATAATAGTGTGAAACTATTAAAACGCGTTACAAATTAGAAAATTAATTTCTAAAGGATAGACCGTTCACCAGGAAGCAACATCTACTTCTCGGGTAATACGCCCCGCCAGACAATGAGCTTCTGGACGAATAATATCTACCTTGTACTGATGAGGATCAAATACGCCGAAACCGGTCTGCAAGTGATATTATTCCTTCTAATTATAAACCAGAATGGTTGGTTCTATATTTTCAAATACTAACCCCGTTTATCTTGGAAGTGTAATTCATTGTTTGGCGGAGCATATTGCCCGAAAAGTAGATGTTGCTTCCTGGTGAACGGTCTATCCTTTGGAAATCAATTTTCTAATTTGTAAAGCGTTTTAGGCCCATTTGCACCATCTATCCCTAAAACTGATACTTAGTAAAGTGTTACTTAACTATAAGGGTCACTTATAGGGTAGAATGGGGTAATACCGGTCAGCGGACAATACCGGTCACACCTCTATTTCCTGATGAGAATTACATCTGGCAACATAGTTCTGTTCAAACGGTTGCTTTTTATGTTATAGGAGTGAGCGCGTTTAGTTGATTCAGTTACCGACAACAGTTGACGTGGAATAGTAGACCATTTTGATTTTACTGGGATTTTTATAATCTCGTCACCATTGAAAATAAGCCGTAAGTACTTATATTTCATATATATTTTTTTAAATGTTGTAGTATATCAGTAGGATGCTAGATCATATAATGGTCTTATGTATTGAAATAGGTAATAAATTAGAATTTTGAGGTTTTAAATTATTTTTCAATATACGCATGCATGTGAGGGCAAAACCGGTCAAGTGACCGGCATTGCCCTAATTAACAAAGACTTATTTTTATCGACTTTTTTGTTTATTGCAGATGCCGCAGTCACGTATTAGAAAGACTAATAGAGCAAAGTGGTCAGTTGAAAACCTGAATGCAGCTAAACGTCTATATGAACAAGGGGTTTCTATGCGAACTGCTGCTAAACGATGTGAAATTCCATTTTCAACCATTCAAGAAAGAATCAAGAAAGAGAAATTTGTTTCTCCTATTTTGGGTAGAAAACCTGTTTTCACCAAGGAACAGGAGGTGGAAATGTCGAACCAAATAAAATATCTAGCATCTATATTTTATGGATGTACAGATAAGGAGGTCCGGTGCATGGCATTTCAGTATGCCGAAAAAAATGGTATAAAACATAATTTCAATACCGAATTGAAAATGGCAGGTCGCGATTGGCTAATAGCATTTCTGAAGAGAAATAAAATTTCAATAAGAATAGCGGAAGCTACTAGCTTAAATAGAGCTACGGCCTTCAACAAAAAGGAAATCAACCGGTTCTTCGAACTTTTACAACTAATGGAAAAACACAACTTTTCACCTAGAAACATCTACAATGTTGACGAGACTGGAATTTCCACTGTGCAGGATCCAGGAAAAATTTTGGCGGCAAAAGGTCAGAGGAGGGTTGGCTCGATGACAAGCTGGGAAAGAGGTCGAAATATAACAGTTGTTTGTGCAATGAGTGCCACTGGATGCTATACACCTCCAATGTTTATCTTCCCTCGTCAACGACATTCACCTCTGTTGGAGAAAGATGGTCCTATTGGCGCAAAATATGAATGTTCTAAGAATGGTTGGATAACAGAGGCCCTTTTCATCAAATGGCCTATGTATGTTCTTTTGCACCATTCAGATTTTGACCTGGTTTAACTGAGTAACACTTAAAATAAAGAAGAACATCAATGTGTAGTGGTTAGATTATCCCAACTTACCGATCATATGGATATTCTAATTGGTCTTCAATCAATATTAATAAATGTAAAACAGTAGGTTTCGTAAGTCGGAATCTTTTATAAAACGACAGATCGTCAAATCATGAAAATGATCAGGACGTGTGCGAATTTGACGAGGTAGTCCATATGCAATTATTTCTAGTACTTCAATATCGTCATCAACCGAGTCAAAGTCACGTATTAATCGTAATAATTCCATACTGACACACCTACACAGACTTCGTTTTATTACCTCTTTCTTTAACTCAGCTCTTCGCTTGCGTTATCCAAAAATGTTAGGTTAAGTGTCACTTAAATATCTTTAACGGCCGGTCTAACTACCGCTTAAAATAAGGGAAACTTACTGGCAGATAAGTGACACCTATCGTTTGGTGCAGAGTTGAGTTTCCCTTTAGCGATTTAAGTGTCACTTAAGTTTTAACTGAAGGTGGTGCAAATGGCCCTTAAGGGTGTGTTGTAACTGGGTAGGTTAACCCACTGGTCACAAGACTAGTGGTTAAACTATGTTTAACCACTATTCAGTAGTTAAGCCTTTTTCCGTTGTAACACGAATTGTTGATCAAGGGTCACGTAACCAATGGATTTCAGTTAACATTTCAACCTTTCGTTTCCATTGTTGTCATTAATCTTTAGTAATTTAGTTTCATGCTGGGTGTTTTAAAGTGTTCTTGATTGTATTTGGTATGGGAAATAAGCGTTGTGTAAAATAATTTGACTTATTTCTTTATACTAAATATAGCTATTTCGGTTCAGTTTATTAGTTTTAATTTCCTCTATATCATGGGTAAGTTTCTAGAGGCTCTAGGAATCATTTTCGGCTCGAACAACTCATCATCTGTGAGTTCTTGTGAATCAGCTCATGCTTTTTCCAATTCCCCCATTTTGTTTATAACAATTCGTACTTAATGTTGAACGGGATAAATATATGTTTATTTAAATTATTTTTTTACTTATTAACCAAAATAACTATAAAACGTCAATTGCAAATATAAATTGTCAAATTAAAACAGACAATCAGATAGAACAACTAAAATTGCATTGTTCCGTGTTTGACCATGGGTTAACTCTCCGAGATCTGATGGTAAACTTTTCGAAGGTTAACCAGTTGGTGAACGTCTAAAATTTCGTGTTACAACAACCCTTTAGAAGTTAACCAAAGGTTAACTATAACAATGGTTTAACCTACCGAGTTACAACACACCCTAATAGTTTTACACTATTATTTTGACGTCTATTCATAACACGCTTTACTATGACAATTGATACAGAAAACTGTAATCAGGTAAATAACCTACAAAACCGAGATGGTTTTTTGTCAATATAGTATTTTGGTTTATATTTAGTTGTGGAGATGTCGCTATTATCACATTCTGGGCATTCCCTTCACTGGATTTACTGTATTAATGTGATTTCAGCGTTGTCTTCAGTCCAGGATTATGCTCTTAGAGCTTCTGGTCGAATAATATCTACCTTGTACTGATGAGGCGCAAATACGCCGAAACCGGTCTGCAAGTGATATGATTCCTTCTAATTATAAACCAGAATGGTTGGTTCTATATTTTCATTTATACCTACCCCGTTTATCTTGGAAGTGTAGTTCATTGTATGGCGGGGCATATTGCCCGAGAATTCTCGTTCCGTGAAACCCTACCCCTCAGTGTTAAATCAAATATTTTGGAGTGATGAAAGCCGCTTCCACAATTGTGTAGTTAATACACACAATGCCCATTATTGGTCGAACGAAAATCCTCACTGTTTTCGTCCAACTCGTTTTGGGGTATAAATGTATGGTGTGGTTTATTCAATGGTCATTTGATTGGGCGATACTTTTACGAGAGAACATTGACTGGACACAAGTATTTAGATTTTCTTGAAATCAGATTACTTATGGCAGTTTTCAAAATTACAATTTCTTAAAATTAATGTAAATTCTTTTTTGTAATTTATCTAAATTAATTACTATTTCTTAGCATATTTGTAAAATTCTGTGTATTTAAGTGGATTTTCCGACTTTTTGTGTAGATTGTTCAAATTTTTAGATAAATTTAGTGTTTCTAAGGAACTTTCTGAGAGTTTTCTTGTATTTTTTGGCTTTCCTCAGAATTATTTACTTTTTTGTTATTTCCTGGCTCCTTGTGAAGTTTCTTCATTGATCATGATTTTTAGTACATTTTTATGGTGCTACCAGGCATGTTTATGGGATTTTTTGGAATTTCTTTGGAACTATTACCTTTTATCTTATCTATAGAATGTTTTGAATGATTTTGACATTCATTTGAAATCACAAACTTCAGTCACCTTGGATGTTTTTTTAATTTGTCACCAGATGAACAGAATTCTGCTAAACTGAGGCGAGTTAACCTATACATATAAATTGGATCTAAGGGTAATAAATTGGCGAAAATAAAATATAACTATTAAATAAACGTTACGCTATGTTAACTGTGGCTCTTAAAGCAACAACAAAAGATAATAACAATAAAGTACATTAAGAAATGCATTATTGGAAAATGTATACTTGTATAAATCTATTTTAAAATTAGCCCGAGGTAGATCGAATCTTCTGAAAGTAAGTAATTGAATACTATTATTCAAAACAAACCATATTTGTCGAGAATCTAGTTTATATTCCTCCATTTCATATACGGATACGTATGGAGATACCTAAAGCCATACAGATGGGGTACAATACCCGTGGTCATCGGTGAAACAGAACTCTATTAAAATAACTTAAAAGTGAAAATTTATTACTTTTGTTCGGTATTTTAAGGATACAATGGCGTACGTGCTTTCATCTAATTACGAAAAACATGGAAATATGCAAGTGTTAAATAATATACAGGTTGTTACAAACATGTTCGATTATTTGTGTAGTTGAATAATGAACATATTTTTCTTTTCTTGAATTCTCTTTCTACCTGGTGACTTTAGGTCTTTAACTGAGCTTATAGTCTTGTTGTTTGATCGAGAATCTGCTTCGCCGAGATAGTCGTCGTAGTTGTCGCTTAGGCGTAGCTGACTTCTTGGCTTCGGTGATTTCCTTATCGACTGTTGTCTGTTGCTTGATGGCACTCTTTATCGTTTTTTGGGTATTTGCCCTGGCAGTTAGCGCAAATGGCTGCTTTGTCTTTCGTCTTAAGCACTCGTTGTAACGGTGTGTTTCTTTGTACACATGTCGTCAGTCCATGGTGCAATTTTATTGTAGCCCTGTGTCGCTACATTTTCACTTCGTAGCTCTTCCCATCTTACGTGTTGTATCTTCCTCTTCCTCTTCCTCTTACGTGTTGTATCTTCCTCTTCCTCTTCCTCTTCCTCTTCCTCTTCCTCTTCCTCTTCCTCTTCCTCTTCCTCTTCCTCTTCCTCTTCCTCTTCCTCTTCCTCTTCCTCTTCCTCTTCCTCTTCCTCTTCCTCTTCCTCTTCCTCTTCCTCTTCCTCTTCCTCTTCCTCTTCCTCTTCCTCTTCCTCTTCCTCTTCCTCTTCCTCTTCCTCTTCCTCTTCCTCTTCCTCTTCCTCTTCCTCTTCCTCTTCCTCTTCCTCTTCCTCTTCCTCTTCCTCTTCCTCTTCCTCTTCCTCTTCCTCTTCCTCTTCCTCTTCCTCTTCCTCTTCATCATCTTCCTCTTCATCATCTTCCTCTTCATCATCTTCCTCTTCATCATCTTCCTCTTCATCATCTTCCTCTTCATCATCTTCCTCTTCATCATCTTCCTCTTCATCATCTTCCTCTTCATCATCTTCCTCTTCATCATCTTCCTCTTCCTCTCTTTTTTTTCTCTCTTTTGCAATAATAAACAAAGTAATGAAATTTTTTAAATTTCTATGACTTGATCTTGTATATAGGAAAGGATCCATGATGCGAAACATTTTCAAAACAATTATTTAAACATTTTTTAGTTTTCAATAAATAAGGGAATTCAAGAACATTCTTGTTAATTAACAACTGTCGAAACATTTTTTTCAACGGCAATTAATTCTTTGAAGTCTTCAGAGTACACCATAATAATTTCAAATTATTGAATTAATAATTAAAGGCCATAAATTGCGAGTTGAATACTATACTTTGTCCACGACCCTTGAAATCTTTTTTTAAGTAAATAATGGGAGTGTAGAACGGAAAGTAATAATTTGGTACCTTGGTATTATTGACAATTCTAACGTCAAAATTTATAAATTTCTGGAGTACGTCAAATAATGTGACATATAGAGATGGGCGATACTGTGTAAAGTATCGATACACCGTACCGTTATAAATATATTGTTTTAAAACTATCAATATTAGAAAATATCGTTATGAAAAGTATCGATACTAAAAGCTTCGATATTTTATTTAAGAAACAAATTTTCTAAGCAAAATACGCAGATTAAATAGTTTATTTCATATTATACCCCCATCTCTAGTCACCTAAGCCGGAATGTTGTGTTTTCATAGTGGCATATGCTATTTAAATGCACAATCGTGAATTATGAACCATAATTCACTCTAGTGAATTATGAACTATAATTCACTCTAATAGATATATGGGTACCATATACTTTTTGTTAGGAGGTAAAATATTGACTTATTATTAGGTGGTCGTGAACAAAAGTATTTAATGTGACCCTTTTGCTTTAGACGAGACACACGCATACTCAAAATGACTCGCGGAAACATATTTTCGGCTTTGAATTAAAATTGTAAAAAATAGAGATAGAGTTCTGGGAGTCTAAACTTTTATCTATGAACTTTCCTCTTCCATCCAGATCTTTTTTTTAATTTTGAATATCTTCGATAGTTTTTGAGATAATCGAAAAAACAAAACCTTCACTTTTTATAACTTTTATAACTTTTGCAATTTTTATCAGCCCCTTTTGGGACCTTTCCTTGAACTTTCTACATGATTTTTCCAATTGAATGACACCTTGATCGTAATTTTCGGTGACTATACAAAAATTTTATAAAAAATGGTACAACGGAACCAGACTACCTGGTGCCCTGAAATGTAGGTAAAAAGATGTTCATAGCCCTTTTTAGCTTTTCTTCCTTCTCATTTTCGGAAGAGTTATATATGTTGTAAATTACGGAATTACGGAAATATTCCACGAAAAAAGGGTTGGAACAAATTAATTTCAGTAAATTTCATTTAAAAATAGGGACCATACAAACATTCTCATCCCTATTAAAAATCAGTTCTGAAAGTATAAAATTTTTAAAGGTAAAAAGAATATCCGTTATTTATTTTGTTTGGCCTGTATATTATTTCTTGAAACTGTTTTCGAACGGTTCCGTTCATTTAAAAATTGTTTAAATTGAGTACTGTAAAAATCTATCGGTTACGCCCCTCGTTCAAATATGAATTAGTTAACTAGGACGTACGCGTTTTTTTGTTCAACGCAATTTATAAACCCATATTACAAATTGATCTCTAATCGAAAAATTAACACAAAAAGTTTTAAAAGTTTTCATTTTAACGACCAGACCAAAAAACGTTGCGTTGTTTTTTTCCGTTGTTATGAATCCGATAATTTTTTTCACATCATAGAAAATTGAAGTATCGATCACGTAATATATGTAAGGTAAACAATAATTTATCAACATCTAATTCGGAATGTTTTTCGGCAATAAAAAAACGGTGCTAACCTAGAATTTTAGTAGGAATTTTTGCTCTAGTTCATGATGAATTGAAGTTGAATTTATGAACTTTGTTTTCCAGGTTAATCCTCTTAAAACCATTATCTTTCAAACGTGTCCGGAACATTATAGAGTCTGAATGGGAAAGGCTAAGAAAAATTATTGCGTCACCAGAAAAGAACTTTTGGCTATTATCAAAGCCCTTGAACACTTCCATACTTTTCTTTACAGTAGAAGTTTTGTTATAAGAAGTAGCGTTTTACAACCGTTAATGAATTTTACGAAGCATGGGCAGGCACTCAGTAATTTGTATTGTAAGGAAAGAGATAAAGAATAAGCAAACGAAAAGAATCGCTATACTTGGTTAGTGGTACTCTATAAGCGAGTCTCTATCGCCTTGGCTATAGTTCGACAAGATTCGGGATCGTCAATCGGATAGAGAAGAATCTACCTATAATTCAGAAAACATTATCCAAACTTGACTATTTCAGGATAAAAATGAGAAGGAACAAGATACTTGACATTTATCTATTAGCTGTTAGCGTTGGTAACCCCACATTTTCATTTATGACACTGCTTAAAGTGTCTACCTATTTGCTTGGTGCATAATTAATAATATTGTTTAGTGTTTTTTTCAATAGCTGTGACAAAGAGTAGACATTCTGTTTTGTTAATTTATTGGGTTTTCTTAAAAATCTTGCCAGTATAATGATTTCTTGTAAATGAAATCAAAAACATTGCAAGAATAATAGGTTTTTTCAGGTAGGTATAATATTATTCAACAAACACAACCTTTGACACAACTAACCCTACAAAATTCAAATTAATAACAACAACAACATAACCTCTTTCCTTTTCTCATCGAACAGAGATGAAAAATCTTACTCATTGAGTAGAACAAGACAGAACGATATGTCTCTTGAATAGAAAGACCCTTGGAGTCGCTATCATTCGCTTCGCTATCGCATCTTCGGTAATGTTCAGCTAGGCTCGGAAACGTCCGAACTCAGTTATAGAGTACAAAATAGCAAAGAGAAGAGAATTTTTATCGCTGTTTTGTGCCAATTCTGAAGGATAAGTTGCTAGGTGGATAGAGAAACTACAGCAATATAAATTTGTAATAGTACACCGAAAAGGACGTCTCCATAGCAATGCTGATATACTTTCCAAGCGACCCTGTTTACAACGACAACGCCGGTATTGTAAAAGGCTTGAAGAAAGGGAGAACCCAATGGAAGAAGCTAGTCTACAGATAACCACATTCAAGTCAGAAGGTAATGATAATCAGAATCCCCTTGATATTTTTGGAAAATGTCGGAAGAAAGACAACGACTTAAAAGTGGCTTAAAATGGAGCCAAAAGGTCACCTAGATCACCTTCTCGGAGCCTCTCACAAAGTCCAACAAGAAATAACCGCAGTAGATATTATGTGTCCCTGAGAAATCGTCCCTAACCAACTTTCAAGCAAGAATCAGGGAAACGAATAAAAGTTGACACTACGGGGCGGGCGACAATTGCATGTATAGTTGTGAGTAAAATTAATTTGCACTGTTTCAAGTTATAACAACAGTATGCGACAAGAGGATTAAAAAGCCGAAAAGATGAACAAGCCATAAATCATTTCGAGTCTAGACCTACCCACAAGCGAACAATTGATTCTCAATGTTGCAATTTAGCTTCCGATTGGTCTATGCAAAGTTTACTTGAAAGGTTAGTCCACATTGACTGTGAACTTCTCAGGGTAGGTTAGTTCATTTTTGTTATTTACGACACACTGTGTTCTGAATAAGAATTATATCTGTTAGCAGTTGCTGTGATTGAAATGTTGTTTGATTAAAACTTTTTCATTTGTTGGTAATAACACCGAATATTAATCGGTGGTAATAATTAAAATTATGGCTTTTTGGCGACCATTCGTAGAGGAAGATATTGTTATAGGTATGTAAATGTGGACAGGAAATATTTCTCTTTTTAAACTGAAAACATGTATTCAACAAATGCAACAAAATTAGGTTCTAATTGTTGATATATAGTATTTTAGAGTCTGAAAATATAGTAAGTTGATTGTTGTAAGTACAAAACAAGAATATTATAGATATTATATTATTACATAAACTTTTTTAATAAAAGTTCTGAAAGTGAAGAGAAGGGATTTGAGACAATAGACAAAAAGAAATTGAGAAATGTACAGGCAACTGAAACAAGAAAATAATGGGTCAAAGCGTGAAGTTGCTGAAAGAATACACAAATTGACAAAAGTTTCAGACAATCAAAGATTCTTCTGGGTGACTAGAACCCGTTGAGGTCAAATGGATGTCTAAGTCATAGTAAAACTGCACTAAGAGTTTTAACAGGTATCCTAACGCAACATTATCGCCTGAATGGCACCTTGAAAATCCACATTATGAGTCTGAAACCGGCTCTTCTTCTACTTTTAGATTTCTTTATCTCGCCGACAAATTGTGAAACGGTGCAAATTAATTTTACTCACAATTTTACTCAGCATCCGCTCTTACATTTTGAATGCAACGGAATTATACTTATTGGTCCGAGGGGACGTTGATAACTCGTTGACGACTCGCGGAAACATATTTTCGGCGTTGAATTCAAATTATAAATAATATAAATAGAGTTCTGGGAGTCCAAACTTTTTTCATGAAATTTCCTCCTCTTTTCAGATCTTCTTTTTAATTTCGAATATCTTCTATAGTTTCAGAGATATTTAAAAAAACCGACCCTTTCTTTTTTTAATAAATTGTTTATTACGTTTACAATTTTTATTGGCCCGTTTTGGGAAATTTCCTTAAACTTTCTGATTTTACGAATGGAATGACACCTTGATTGTAATTTTCGGTGATTATACAAAAATGTTATGACAAATGAACCCAGACTAATATGGAGCAGAGCTGTAGATTGTAAATACAAAATCATGATTTTCCATATCTCAAGACCCATATTCATAAATATTCACGTTCGTATATCCAAAATATTTCAACTTTGCCACCCTCCATATTTTTTATTATCAATATTTTATTGGAGCTAGTTACGTCAGATAGTAATATTTTGAGACCGGGAATCTTTCTTACTGACCTCCCTGTATAAACTATTTCGTGGTCACATTCTGGCAACTTTTCCGCATGAGCTCGTGTTCGTTATATGGTCTTTATGCTTCCATGTTTGATCTTGAAATCTGTAGTACCAGAGAGTAATTATTAAAACAATATTCACCATTAAATAATGTACATTATTACTTTTATTATTCAGTACACTAATCTACGATGAAGCAAATAATAATATATTAGTAGTGGATGAATATTAATAGTTAATTTTGAATAACTAAATTTCGCATTATTCAAACGATTAGATTTCATATACTTAACTGGACATACTCGACTGAACTGCAACCTTTTAGACATTTAGTAGGAGTATCATAGGCGTACCCATTTTATCTCGAGCTGTCTTCCATTCTCGCCATGAAATCGATGGACGTGTGCGACATTTCACACGTACACAAACAAGTGGAATCGAATACTGGATATCTTAGAAAGAGTAATAGTATTTGTAGTTTGTCTACGGACGATTCTTCTTATTGAAATATCTCTACGTTTTTGAATAAATCGTATGTGAGGTTCGAGGAAAGATATCAATCCTGGAATTTGTCGTTCCTTCGCCTTCTCTCTCATTTTTTCTTTTCGAAACTAGATGTGTTTAGTATTGAATGTGATATTGTAGAAGATTGAATCGAAAATATACCGTCTAAACGGCTTTGAATATTCAAGAAGTGATAATTATTGAAAAAACATTTTCAGCTGCTACCAGTCTTTCTTGATGAGTTTCTTAAGTTCACTATTAAAGCTCTAGAAAATGTTCACATAAACTTTCCACTACGAAACTAAAGATTGTGTGCTATAATGTACAAATGTTGATGTTTTTAACACCAAAATCTATCTAAAATCCAGATCACGTGACCTAATATGGCCTTTCAGGGCAAATCATTTCGACAGCTGGTCAGCTTTGCATTGTCTATTCAATGGTAAACATAGGAAGGCGTGTAGACAACACCCCGTGCCGCTGTGTTGCCATTTTTATTCGTTATGTTTGTGTCACCTGATTTGAAATGATTGTTAGCGGCGTGGAATACAAATTATTTGATATTTTTTCGAAAAAGGGAAGGAGAATGATTGAATAATAATTTTCAATAATAACTAAACCTACCTCTACCAAACCTTCTTCGAATTTTTGGTCAATTTTTGAAGAATGAATTATAATAATTTTCAATAATGACCCAACCAAACCCACCCCTACCAAACCTTCTTCGTATTTTTAGTCACAGTACAGTACAGTAGATTCTATCGAATATAAGGTTAGAAGCTGTATAGACGCATGCGCACCTCCGAGACCCTACCAACTATGCGGCGCATGCTTACAATCTTCGAATGCATCGCCTCGTAGATAAGGAATCACACAATATCACAATAATAAACTACATAACCTAACTTTAGTGGCATTCCCATAGTCACAACATTTGGCAATACCGCGGCACGGGGTGCTGTCTACACGCCTTGCTGGTAAACAGTGCCCAAGATTTTTTTCGTCGATTTTATTAGTGTGTTTTAATACAGAGCATTTGAATGGAAACTATCCACCCCACATAATTCTCAAGGCGTCACTTTTATGAAAAAATGAGAAAACACGTCAAAAATCATATAAAGGGGATGTCTTTTTGCTCCTTTATGGACTTTATAACTTAAACTCCCTCATAAACACCACTACTAATTACATTTTTGTAATCCTATTGTAGAGGAGAATCCAACATTGCAATAGTGTATAGGGTTGAAAAATTGGAAGGTGGTTAAAGTTATAACGTCTACATATGAGTAAAAAGACGTCCTAACCCTTTATATGATTTTTGACGTCTTTTTTCATTTTTTATTAAAAGTGTCGCCTTCTGAATTATGTGGGGTGGATTGTTTTCATTGAAATGCTTTGTATATACACTCTGTGGTTTGACTTTGTGTGTCTTTGAAAACCTTTATTGTATTTCAACCACATTTGAGAAATGGATTAACTCCTAGATATTGATATAAATAGTTATGTAGTATTTTCACAAAGTTTTTGCACCAAACAGCAGAGGGAGGCTTTTAAAAGTTTACAAGCCTACAAGTATTTTGAATTCGACTTTCTGCTGAAAATAGGATCTAGTGTGCTGCAAGCAGAGCTAGCAGCGATACTACTACAGGAGAAAAATAAAACGGCAAAACCAGCCGTTATTTTGAATGCGATGATGTCCATAACGGTGGGATCGAGATCGGTAATGAGCTGTCGCGAAGCCCTGTCCTGGACAGTGGTGTGGAAGGGAACCAAAAAGCAGATGGCCTCGCAAAGGAAGGAGCGAAGAAAGACAGATCAGAAGCGTTAGACAAATCAAGACCACCGATTCAACTACTGAAGGACACCATAGAAAATATAACAGTGGCAGAACACGGGAAGTGATGGAGCGAGAGAACCGATTGCTTCCCTTCACGACAGCTCTGGCCAAAAATAAACAACGAAAGAACAAGAGAGATCATAGAATATAGAAAGGATCGCTGTTAAAACTTTTAGTGCAGTTTAACTTATGCATTCATTTGATCTCAACGGGTTGTAGCCACCCATCAGTTCCCCTCTTAGCTAGTGCATAAGGTATTTCAATTCCTTCTATTCCAGTGTGTCCTGGATCCACAGTAAGGTTGTTCTCGCCTAGTTCATTGAGCTTGCCTAGGCATTCTCACACCATTTTGGAACTGATTACACAAGGGCTCAGTGCTTCAATGGCTGCTTGACTATCCGACATTATGATAGTTTTTTGCTTTCTATATATTTTGTCAATATTGAACTGAGCACTCTTTCTTATGGCGTGAATTTTCGCTTGTAAGATACTTGGGGTTTTCCCAAGCTTTCACAGTTCCACCAATAAAAAATATGTGATCGTGACATAGCAGAATTCACATAGATCTGAGTTTATAACTTCAGTTTTGAATAAATGAGATGAATAGCACGCATGTTCAAATCTTAATCTATCAATTTTTTTTCAGTAGGAGCTTGATTTCACTTTTGAAACGTTATTTAATTTTAATTGAAAGCAAATTTAATGTTCTACCCTGCTTTAAGGTTAAGTCCTCTTCAGGGTTTGTCGGGTTCGTGGTTCCGATCAGAAAAAACCTGCTTCCATCATCCCGTGAACGAAAGGAAGAGTATTGTGTGTATTTATTTTTCATAAATATGATGTATAGCTTCAGGTACCTTGTGCCTTGCATTATACTCTCGTTGCGACGGTTTGTCGGTCGCTTTTTTGTGTACTTTCCGTGGAGTTCTTCTATGTTTTCGGTGCACTTTCCGTGGTATTCCGCTGCTTCGGAGGGTTGTGGGGTAAAGGTAGCAATATTGTGTTAAGTTGGGTCTGTGTAACAAGGGTTATATTTTGCTAGTGTCCTCTATAATCTATTTGTAGCTCGTGTAGCATTTTTTTAAACCAATTAGTACACATAAAGAATCAGATAGAATGACATACTTTTTTTTTGAGGATTTAGATGATTGTAATGTCTCGTAGATTGCTACGGCTTCAAAACGAAAAATAGAAGCTGGTTTTGGAATACATAAATAATTTCAAATTTCCTCGTCTTTCCTCGTCTTCAACTAATACTACCAAACTAAAATATAGCCTTCGTAAAGCAAGATGTAAGATTCTTGAAACGCAAACGGTAAGGTCAGTCCTCTCTCTAATTAATGACGAATTTTCTGCATATTCACACTAAGTAAATTGTTAAATTAAGTAGAATACTCTCGAGATCTAAACATGGAATCACCCGAACTAATTGTATATGCAAATTTGCACTAATGTCGCTACTACCTTCTGTCTACACATATATATACAATTTTTTTAGTTCTTCGTCTTCTTCTTCCTCTTCTTTACGCTTATTTATCGACCACAAAACGAGAAAATGGAGCATACAATGTGTTTGTTTTGTTTGTTGTATTTATTTGAATGTGGTGTGCAACTAATTACGTGTGGGTTGTATCGGGATATACGATAAAAGAGTGCCTGTGTGATTTCACTTGTATTGACGTATCGATAAATCTGCAATTGGAGATTCGAATTCGAACGCCAAATGAGGGAATTACAGTTAATGGTGAGAATAACTGATATAAATATTTTAATATATTCAGATTATAGCAATAATAATAAGCCACTTAATAATCAGTTTCTATAAAACACATAAAATGGTATTGTAAATAAATGAATTTATAATACTGAGTGTCCTAGAAACTGTAACTTATTAAACGATGTCTTATGTTGGAAATCTTGAGAAAACTGTATTTTGTCCATTGTTTATACGAGGACGGTTTGACGGAATAGTTACTTTTCAGAGGTTGGCAACACTTTAGCTATGGTGATTAAGGGTGAAATTCAAAATCGACACTTGAGGATCACTCATACTCAAACTCAACTTAGTATGAATTTAGCTCGAGGCGAGTTTTCATATCCACAGCCATTATTCAAGCAATACTTCAATTTGAGTGAAGAAAGTGTGGCGTCAATGTTATTATTAGGAACTTTTGGTTGCGTTTGGTTAACAATTGTGATTTACGAACGTCCTTTAACGTTTATCTGACATATGTTGCATTGCATTCATATTCGAATTCGAATTTGTGTTGTGTTCAGCTCGTGTATTAGCCCTCTGTAATTATTTTATTTTCAGTTCAGCTCTTTATTGTTTACAAATATTTCTTATTTGCTGCGTAAGTTTATTTTTCAAGCTAGTTGTTTAATAGATAATTTTGGATTCGTATTTTCAATTTTGCTTTCTACTACACCAATCTGATTACTAGCCTAGGTAAACGATAATCGTAAGCATTATCATCATCTATATAGTCTACAAAATCTATAAAATCATCCATGATACTAATTTCCTTGAAAAATTTGAAACTATAACCACTGACAAATAACAACCAAACAAAATTTGGATATCGTAAAATGACAGTGTAAGGTGCAAACGTGGTTTTTAGGTTATAAATTTTCACTCAAGGGAGCTGGAACCTGTACTCATATTTCACTCAAGCTACACTCAAACTCAACCTCACTTTTCGCCTGTATACAATCAGGATGAGTGAAGTATGAGTGACCCTTAAGTGTCGACTATGAATTTCACCCTATATTGTTAGTTTCCGCCATGTTTCTGATGTCATCTGTCAAAATTGTACATACATCTGACAGATCATTGAAATAAAACTGTTTTCCTTGTTGGGTAAATATGGAGAAAAAAGAATTTCGAGTGAAAGTTAAACATTATTTTTTACGTAGAAAGACAATTAAAGAACCCGAGGAGAAGTTAGGTAAATATTATCCTTAATGTGCTCCATCCCATGGAATGATTTGTAAGTGGTTCTCTTCTTTTAAAAGTGACCATATGAAAATGGATGATGCTGAACGTCCAGGATACTCCAGAAATGGTTAATAAAATCCGTGCCCTTGTACTTAGCGATCGTCGAATAAAAGTACGTGAATTAGCGAATGAAATAAATATTTCAACCGAAAAGGGTATGCAATAATTTTCATGAAAGGTTACATATGAAAAAGGTATCTGCAAGATAGGTGCCGCGATTGCTTAATGCTGAACAAAAGTTCGCTCGCATTAAAAATTCAAACGAATGTTTCGATATCTTTCAAACGTAATCCAAGTGAATTTTTCCGTCGATATATCACAGTAGATGAAACTTGGATACATCATTATACCCTAGAAACAAAAATACAGTCTAAATAATAGATTTAATCCGAGGAGCGTTCTCCCAAAACAGCAAATACCGTTTTTTTTTCACCAATAAGGTCATGGCCACAGTGTTTTAGGACTCCAAAGGTGTAATCTTTATTTATTCACAATCGGTCAGTAATATGGACATTTCTTTCCTTTAAAACGGTAGAAGTGACTCATTACTTACTTTCACTTCCACGTTATAGCCGGAAAAGTACTTTTCCGGCTAGAAGCATGTGTCACTTTTCTGTATGACATGAGTGTGTTCTTGCCTCTGGCTTTAGCTGTGTTTTTTAATTCTTCAATCTACCACGGATTGTAAGTCTGTTTCATCGTTTTCAGTCTGAAGAAAAGGGATAGACTGTGTCATCGCCGATGGAATGGTGAATTTAAAAACGTTTCTTTGGATGACGATTGACATTGATTATTCAGTAGTGTTGGAATTGTCAGTTTTAATTGTTTTAATTTAATTAATGGAACTTTTTGGAAAGACAATTTATATCCAAACTAGAGAGGTGATTGCTAAGAATGTAATAATATTAATTAATTAATCAATATTGATACGTTTATGATAGATGTCAAACTATAGGTACTTAGTAATGTTGCCTAGCAACCGTTTCATGAAGTTCTTTGTCGAAAAAAACATTAAAATATGATAACAAATTTTCTTAAAATTAATAATTTTGAAAGCTTGTAACTACGCGATTGTGAATAAAATCCACGGCTTTTAGCATGGACTGTAATGATCTACTTCCCCGCTAGGTATGTAATATACTATGATTATTTAGGCAAAGGGAAAACGATAACTGGCCAATATTATGTTGATTTTCTGACACGTTTTGATGTCGAATTTAAGAAAAAACGACCGCATTTAATGAAGAAAAGAGTTTTGTTCCATCACGACAATTCTCCTGTACATTCGTCCGCTATTGTTGCTCCGAATACTTTCTGTCTTCAAACTTTAAAAATTGGCTTGGTGGAAAACGATTTCGGACAAATGAAGAAGTGATTGCCGAGACAAACGCGTATTTTGCGGAACATCCGAAAGATTATTTTTTGGATAGCTTTGAAAAAATTGGAAAACAGCTCTCTACAGTAAAACAAATCGACCTTTACCCTGACCTAACTAGCAATAAACAGTAGTAAACTTTATATACCTCATCCTTTTCTACTGCCAATAGAAACACATCATATAGTATACATACACTTGTCTTTCAAGCAATGACATACGTTCTTTTGTAACTCTAATTTTATTATTCTACCTCCAAATGTTGAAAAAAGAGATAGGCCAAAAACGATTGATCGGTTGTATTCGTATTCAAAACCTCTAATTTGTTATTTTTATTTCACTGTAAGAACAGAATTTCCTGTTTTTCTTTTAATAAATATTTTTAACATAACATTACTTCTTAGACGGTGGCTAAACTTTCGTGTATAGGGAACATTTATGGTGGATTTATAAAGTCAACTAAAGTAAGAAATATGTTAACAACCAAGAATTACGAAAGATACATGCATGTAAACACTTAAACCCTTCTATAAAAAGGTTTATAACGATAGTGGTGTTTACATACATTCATCTTTCTCAATTCTAACTGTAAATCATACTACAATAAATATATTGTGACGAGAAAGTAGTGGGCATGTGGAATGAAGCTTTAGAGCAATGTACACCTAACATGTGGGCAAAATGTGTGTACCATACTGAAGCGCTTTTTAGAATGTGGTACGATAGAGAAAAAGTGATTTGTGATATGGACGTGGAACCACTAACTATTAATGTAGGTAACAGTTCCTCTTCAGAGTCTGACGATGATATTTAAGATACCTAATATATATTTGTATTGTAAATTTCGGAATGACAATAAATGTATAAATAGTGTACATTGCATACAAACCTTTATTACCCATGATTTAATATTTTTTATTATGCATACCAATGGCTTTTGTTAGCACTAAATTATGAGCTGTTTAAAATTTGAATAAATTCATTTAAATGAAAGATTCGTATAAATTTCTACTTCCGTTAATGGTTCCAAGCTCCTATTGAGGGGATGGACTGATGGACATGCTAGGGCTGCTCTAGAACTACCAAGGAGTAGGTTGAAGAAGATAGCAGGACTCCTAACAGGGCACTGCTCTGCTGTCTGAGGAAACATCTCTGTAACCTACGCTTAGAGGAAAGCCCCCAATGCAGGGGTTGCGGCATGGCTGACGAAACGTCGGACCATGTTCTCCTCGTATGTCCACATTGGGCTGTGTTACGCAGGCGAATCTTCGTAGTCCCTGCTATGGCTTCTGGGGACATAGGCAGGCATCCACAGAAGAGGATTGAGTCCTTCATCGAGGGGCTCGGCTTCATGGAGTGGCAGGAATGGCACAATGGGTCCGCCAGTGGCCTCAATGCCGGAACCTTGGCTTGGGTTTGTCAAAATTCCATCATATTCTATTCATTAGTTCATGAGTTATTGTGCTACTTTCGATATTTTCAAAAGAATGGATCAAAAACAATTTCCTGTTTTAATTTTACACTGCTTCGTGATGGAAAAAAATACAGTTCAAGCAAAGCAATGGCTTGAAGAATGTTATGGGGACTCCGCTCCAGAAGAAACAACAATAAAACGATGGTTTGCTGACTTCTAACGTGGCCGTAGAGACACCGATGATGCGGAACGCAGTGGACGTCCGAATGAGTCGGTAACACCAGAAAACATAAAAAAATCCACAAAATCGTTTTGAATGAGCGAAAAGTGGAGTTGCGTGAGTTAGCTGACATCGTAAAGATATCAACAGAACGTGTTGGCTTTATATATTGCATGAGCAATTGATTATGAGAAAGCACTGTTTAAAATGGGTGCCGCGTTTGCTCACTGTTGACCGAAAACAAGAACGTGATATGCTTCTAAGCAGTGTTTGACCATGTTTAAACGTAACAAACCGGAATTTTTGCTTCGATACGTGACAATGGATGAAACATGGATCCATCACTTCACTCCGGAATCAAAACGATAGTCATCTGAGTGGACAGCAGCTGGAGAACCTCGTCCAAAGCGCCTGAAAGCACAACAATCAGCTGGAAAGGTTACGGCCTCGGTATTTTGGGATGTACGTTGTGTAATATTCATAGCATATCTTGATAAGGGAAATACCATCAACAGTGAATATTATATAGCATTATTGAAGCGTTTGAAGGCCGAAATTGCTATAAAACGTCCGCATATGGCAAAGAAAAAAAATTTGTTTAATCAAGACAACGCACCGTGTCACAAGTCAATCAAAACAATGACAAAACTACATGAATTGAACTTCGAATTGCTCCCACATCCACCGTATTCGCCAGCTTTGGTTCCCAGCGACTACTGGCTGTTTGCAGACTAAAAAAAATGCTCACCGGTAAGAAATTTCGCTCGAAAGAAGAGGTTATTGCTGACACAGGCCTATTTTGAGGCATAAGATAATTCGTTCTCCAAAGTGGTAGGTATTGAAATGTTAGAGCGGCGCTGAAATGATTACGTTGTTCTTGATGGAAATTACGTTGATAAATAAAACTAAAAACAAAATAAAAACGTGTTCTTTTTGTTGGGCCCGGGACTTTTCAGCCCATGTGTTATAATGTTACTTTCATAGATTTATAAAGACTAATAAATATCGTTATCATACCATTTTTTATGAATTTACAATAGAGGATTACCTCAGAAACTATGGCCCTTTTTAACACGGAACGAAATCCTTAAATTCTACAATTTTGGTTTTATATGGAATGTTTTGATGGGTTTGAAGATAAAACCCTTACTTTATTTTTGAGCAAAATATACCGCTTGAAACTACTTAATGCTTTTATCTGGTAAACTCCATATTGTATGGCAGTCTTGATCTTTTATCTACGACTGTAATTTAATATTATACAACAGGGGCTTTTAATTTGCTTAATTTCAACAAACATTACATAAAGATAGCTTTCAGCAACTACTGGTGGATAAGATCTTACAGGTATTCGTGATTTTAGAAATGTAAATAGATTTTATTCTCGACTATAACACGATTTTCCAAGCTTATTAATGTATTGTTTCCATAAATTGGTTTCATTGTTTTGGAATGACATCCTTTATAACGGTACGTCTTTTAACAGAATAAAGGATGTCATTACTGTAGAACTTGGTTGGCAAAGAACGTTAGAAAATACAAAAACATTCCGACTTCGATTTTGACAATATTCAAGCAAGCAGTTAATCACATTTTATTTTGCGTGAGAATGCAGTGTTGTCGAGAAGCATTGCATCTTTTTCGGGAAACGTTTAATGTTGTCAAAAGATCTTTTCATTCTATTTCAGCTTCGTAGATACGGAGTGATTTTAAAAATCTGTACTTTTTGGAGATGAACTGGTGTTATGAAAAAGTATTATTACAGTTTCCTGTAAAATTGTCTTATTTAGTAAAGCGTGTTACCAATAGATATCGAAGAATAAAAATATAGTAGTTGTTTCTTCTTATTTGAACCGTTACTGTTTTTGAAAAATATTTTTCAAAACTGTGTAAAGTGATAAAATAATATATTTATTCTTCGATAGCTATTATAAGAATTATAAAAACGTTGTAATAAGTTGAAAAGACGTGAATAATTATTCTCCTGAATCTAACCCGAAAATCGAGCTATACAGGGGAAATTATTTGCAAACAACCACCGATGCACGGTGTACTTAAAGCTATACACGGATAAAAACAACAATATAAAAATTATAAGGAAGTGGTATATTTTAAAGCGCTGCTGCCAGACTTGAGAAGGTAATGGAAAACCAAAAAGTTAACAAAAAACTTATAACAGAGACAACGAAATTAAGCGAATCGAATATTTTACAAGCCACGGAGTCGGAACAGCTCTTTATGCCATAAAAATATCGTAAACATGGACAGCGATGATTATATCACGGACGAGGGCAAAAGAAAAAGAATCAGCGAGGAAGAAAAATATATACTAGCAGTAGAAAAAGATCACCACAAAAGACAAGCAACAAGTCTAAGGAAAAGCTGGATTTATTAATAGAGATGAAATCAGAAAAGTAGAAGAGTAATCAGAAAAAAACTCAAATGAAAGAGGAAATGAAAAAATTTGAGAAAAAAATAAAAAGCTATTCAGGAGAACGTGAAACTGGTGAAATAAAATGAAGAAATAAGAGAAAAAGTGTGAGCAGTGGAAAAGAAAATACATAGAATTATTGGAGACAAAAAAAGGAGTAACATAATAGTTACAGCCTAAATACGATTTTTAGATTAAAAACAGATTTGTTGAACTATGTGTCGTAACTCAAACCACGATCACATCTATTGATCGGCAGCAGCATGGGAATATTGTTTTCAGGTTTCCTGTTTCATATACGGAAACCACATTTTTGCTGGCTTCAAAAAAATATGTAGAAATTTTGGAAGAGTTTTCATCCCAAGTTTGGGATGATGTGATTCGACATACTTTCAACAAGATCGAGCCCTTGTCCACAAACAGAGCAGGCTTTCCGCAATTTTTTTTCCATTTTGGAAGCCGTCTTGACAACGGGAGCACAGCAGCCTGTTGGCTTATAGTACTTTACTCCTATATTTAGTCCACCCACCCAGTTACCACCATACCTTTGAGTAGACATGTTAGGTCAACTGGATGAGTTCCAGGAGACACATTGGCCTCTTTGAAAATGGCTTGTCCCCTTAAGTCCAGTGCCTCACAGTCAGATGAGATATGGGTTACGGACTCGATTTCCTTACCATAAAGTCTGCAGCTGAGTCCCCCGCTATACGTACATTTGATGCAGGTGGTCTTTTACCGGTGCAAGACCTGTTAGATAGCCTGTAGTGATTCTTAGCTGTTCAATAGACACAATTCGCATTACTGGAGCAAAGAAAAAAAACACTTAACAAAAGTACGTGGTTTTCAAGATCGATGAGAGTTTAATGTCTTTTGTGCGATCAAAGGTTGTAACTCTTCATTTTTATGATGGAAACTTAAACGGTCAGAAATAATTGTGGTAAGATAATTTCAAATTTTTTTATTTTCTAAAAATTACTTTTTTGATAAAAGATATCTTAAAGATATATATTAAGAGAACACATTATTTAGAGCGTTTACCTCCGCATGAATTTAGAAAAATAATTTTCCTTCGCGATGAAGCTCCTCACTATTCCAGGATGGTAAACCAGTTTTTGAAGATAAGTGGATAGCTCACAATGGTCCTTTTCGGTGACCTCCTCGTTCACCAGAAATAACACCTTTATATTTTTTTATATGGGGTTACATGAAAAATGAGGTGTATTTTCCATCCCCTAACAACAAAAGAATATTGTGGACGTAGAGTTTACAATGCATTCACGAAATTTTGAACACTTCTTATAAGTTCTTGTAATTTATGTAGGTATATGGAATTACATTAAAAACCATAACCTAATTATAATAATCAACAATACGGCAAAAATAACTGAAATTTAAGGTGGGGGAGAGTGGGAACCTTGTAATGGAAAAACGCCTGAATGGACCAAATAATCCACCCCTAGCCTATTTCATAATAGTTACCTCTTTTTAAAGCATTTAATAAAAAACTTTTTTATTTCATTCTTTGTTATGTTGTTATTAATTTTGTTTTATATTTTTAATCGCTTTGTCTACAAATTTTTTAAAAATTTTCAAAGATAGTAAAACATTGAGTCTCTTCATTTCTCTAACTGAAAACAAAAGATATAAATCCGCATTGTGTCTATTTATCTCGTACACATTTCGTCCATATAGATTTCCAGATTAATCGAAACAAAAAAAGCATAAAACGATACAAAACAAAGAAATATACGAAACATAACACATATCAAACGCGACCAGTAATATCTTTTTTCTAATCTATAATCTATACACCTCACAACGGCCGTTTATTTCCTCTTGAGACCACTGGATGTGATTGGAAGAAGCTGTAAGAAATTTAATAGAGAATAATGATACGTACTGGGGACGCTTAAGCGGTTTCTAGACCAGAAAATGAATTTCTGCCAATTGTTGTGTATGTAATTTGATTTTGATTTGCTGTTTCTTTTCAGACTTCAGTCAATTATTGATTCTGATAACCTAATTTAAATTTTAATAATAAAAAAAACCTTTGGTTGTACAACTTACACGTAGAAGATGCCCAAGTTGTAGTCTATTTGAAAATGATTGAAAGCACTAAGCATCAGTTAAAAAGTATACTAAAAGTCACCAATGTTTCTTGTTACGTCATAACTCATAAGCACCCGAATCAAATCAATAAGACAGTTTTCACCAGCGGCGCATCAATGTTAGAGAGTTCGGCATGTATTTCTGGTGATCTAATTATACGAGAAAATAAATAAAAACCAAATTTAACTAGACTACAATTTGAAATTCTACAAATAAATAGTTTCAAAACTCACCTCTTGAATGGCATTTAACGGTAGAAATGGTCCGCCATTAGCCAACTCCTTTTGGAAATATTCATATAATGTTCTAATACACTCACGTTTACTTTCATCCAAACGTTCGCCAGGCATTTTATCGAAAAATATCACAATAAATGTATATTAATTTCACCTGTTAAAAGTAAAATGACGACGAACTTCAATGGTGACAGAATGATCTCCGCATAAAGTGACGTTTCACTTTTTAAGTAAAATCGTTGTCACAACACAAGATAGAGTGACAAATCGATAAAGACGTAATGGCGTAGCTTAATTCAGGCACCAAAAACATATGTAGGTACCTTTCCATTTGTTTTAATTGGGCATACGCGGTCAGAGATATCCACATAAGATTAGAATGTCTTTGATACATTCAGGGAAATATGACGTAACGAGAAAGATTCGTGATTTTTACTATATTTTCACTGGTTGGTTCATAGAATGGTTTTTATCTCTTAAGTAACGAAAACTATAGGGAAACTTTCTGAATGTTTACTCCGAACATCACTAGACTAGGTTTTTTGTTAGCTCTCTGGAATGTGTGCTATTAAAACATTCAAATAGAATATAGTTGACGAGTGGTTAGATCAGAACCATACACTATTACAATACTGTCGCTTCCATGCTAAATTTCCTCAAGAAAGTTGATAATTCCGCAGTGGTAAGTCTATCTACATCCTCAGGGCTCACAACCACAGCTCTTAAGATCTGTAGCGTAACTCGTTTAGTGTCTATACAGTAGCACAGAATATGTTCCACTGATTATTTTTCTAGGCAGAGACAATACTCCGTGTCCAACCTATTCTGCCCAGATGATAGTTAAACCTACAGTATCCAGTACAAATGTCGGCTATACACCTGATAATGTCGAGCAAGGTTTCTGCCTTAAGTTTTGAAGTCCTTTGATTGAAGCCCGATTCCTCATCCCAGTAGACCCTTGGTTTGCATTCCATCTGATCTGACATAGTTACCTTTGTCACAAGTAGGGGAATTCCCAGCCAAAGCTCTGTGCCTATAAATTTGGACTGACCTTTTTTCATGTAGTGATGAGCAAAATTGGTCTTAGTCTTGCTTTCTCGGAAGATCAAACCATCCTTAGACTACCAAGACCAAGACTAAATGAACAAGAACAAGACTATCCGAGTCTTGGTCTTGCTTTCCTTACCACTACTTTGTTGCCCAGTATTCAGGTGTGACCCGTAATCCATACCAATACGCACTTAATAGGGTGCTCAACTAAAAATAGATTCCAGTTAATGCATATTAGATAGTTAATTATAAGAAAACAAATTACATCACGCCATATTTTCTAAAATTCAATTGTATTGATTTGTTTTTATATAAAAAATCCGCCTTTCACGTTCTGGCGTCACTAGTATAAATTGAAGCTAGGCACATATTTTGACATGGAACAAAATAATAATTATGATGAAAGAAAAGAAGAAGTTTACGCTAGAGTGGAAGCAAGTTAAATGAATTTTCTTGTGGTTTCACTTTGGTTTATATTTTATTTGTGATTGGTTCGTGTGTAAGCTTTGCATAATGAGTCACTTTTCCTAATTATATATTTTACTTATATTACAATTATCTTGACAACAAAAATAGTTTTACAAAAGTTTCTAACAACTCCTAAAAAACATGGTGTCAAAATTTGAAGTTGAATACCCAATTGGTGTGGGAGTTTTAAATTACAACTGCTGGAGCTTACTGCTGTTGTTGCAGCTTGTCAGAATATAGTTCTTCGTTCTGTTGTACTCTGGAAGGTAGAAATCTTTTGACATGATGAGAAAGTAACCTGCTTTTAAGAAACCCAAAGTGCAGTGATACGTTTAACAACGAATGTTTTTCTCGAAGTACAGGGTGAGACGTCGAAAAATATATAAATCTGGATTTTAATGATAATCTTAGGAAATTCGTACTCTTCCAGTAGCACAACTATTTGATAACTTGATGGTTGTGCAAGTGTTTTGTTCATTGGTATTTCATTAATTCCCAATTTTTTATATTGGACTATTCTGTTGTAGGCAGATGAGGTGTTTTCTTACAAATTAAAGTTACAGTTAAAATTGGAGTTCCGCAGGGTTCAGTTTTGGGCCCACTTTTGTTTACAGTGTACACTAGCGATTTACCGTTTCACGTTTTCATAAAAATATCACCAGTCATCAGTATCCTTTCAGAGTTTCTGCAAATTGTATGCTACTTACGTGAGACCTATCCGTGAATACGCCGGTCCAGTCTGGTATCCGGACTTAATTCGTGATAGAACGTTACTGGAAAATGTACAACGGAAAGCTACCAGAGTTGCTTTAGGATCTGTAAGACCTTCATACGAAGAAAGATTATCCATGGCAAATCTTACCACGTTTGAGCTACGTCGGTTACGAGGCGATCTTATTGTAGCCTTTCAAATTCTTAAATATAATTTTGTTGATCTAAATACAGTTTTCACCCTAAATACAGACACGAAACTTAGAGGACACCGGCTCAAGTTGAAAAAGGAAAATTTTACGGTTAGATTGAGACAAAACTTTTTACATAACAGAATTTTCAACATTTGGAATGATTTAGACAGTGAAATTGTCTCAGCAACAAGTGTCAATATATTCAAAAATAAACTATATCAGTGTAACTTATTTAATAACATTTAGAGCTTAATCGTAATTTCTATTTGTTTTTTCTTTTTTATTTGTTTGTTTACTACTAGTAGGTATTTCTTTTGAAATGTATTTTTTTTCTGGGCACAATAGGAGCCAGCTCCTCTGCCCTCATCAATATGTAATAATAATAATAATAATATAATAGAATTACAAGACAATCACAACATTATCCTGAAAATGTTTCTACGAACAACTCATATAACATTTCCAACGATGAAATGTAAAAGTTTTATAGAGGCTTTTTAGTACCTTTTGGCGATAATTGTAATTGTCTCATGAATAAATTAACTGTGACTGGGAATAAATGATTTCCTTGGAAAACAATTTTGTTTTTAAAAATGTGTTGTATTAGTAATCGCTTAAATAGTTATTCTCCCAAGAGAATTAATAGGGGCTGTTAACAGTCGAGATATTTTAACGCGCGAGCAAAGCGAGAAGTATTTCTTATGAGTAGGTACTTGAAGTCAGTTTGACTGCTTATTTTTTCATTATTGTCTGTTTGGTTGCCTAAACCAAAATCGTTTATCAATAGACGTCATTAATGAATGGTTTTCTGTACATTAATCCAGCTCAAAAACGCACGATCGACGGAAAAACTATTTCATGTTATGCTATTTGGAACATAGTATGAAAACACGACAAATTAGTTAGAATATTGAATAGGGTGTTCAACTAAAAATAGATTCTTGTTAATGATTAGCAGATCGTTAATTTTAAAGGAACAAATTACGTTGCACCGTATTTTATCAAATTTAATAGTGTTGTTTTGTTTCATCCCCATTTAAAATTCTATTTCAAAATTTCCTAAAATTCGCCTTTTAGATTTTGACGTCACTAGTATAAGTTGAAGTTAGTCACATATTTTGACATGGAACAAAATAATCTTAAGAGTTACCCGAATTAAAGAAGAAGTTTAGGTTAGAGTGACAGTGAGCTTTTTGCATTCGCATGTGGTTTCATGTTGGATTGAGGCCGCTTGACATGGAGCAATACAGTTTGCAAGAGATTGCGCCAAGTTCTTGCAAGGTCAGTCAATTGCAAACATCATGCAATTCTCTAGTCATTGCAAGATTTCACTAAAACATAATATATCAAGTTTATTATTATTAAAAATGAAGAGAGCGGAAGTGAGAAAAACTCAGAAAAAAAAACTAAGTGAATCAAATCACAAATGACAAAACATCAGTGACCACAATCAGCTGATAGGTATCATTCGATTGGAAATACTTAGTTGGTTAGTAACACAAAAGAAACTAGATTTCTCCCTAGAATTGCGCCTTGCATGCAATAGAAATGGCACCAAACCGATAAAATTGCAATTGCATCGAATTGCAGCAGCCGTATGCTTTCGATAAAGAAATCTTGAGTCTTGCATTGCATTGCACGTTGTATTGCACCATGTCAAGCTGCCTTTACATTTTTGATTAGTTCGGGTTTAAGCTTTACGCCTTTTATTGATAAATTGCTTCAAATTCAACTGGAACAAGGTAAACAACAGAGTGATAGATGTCAGGAATCAACATTTTTGACCTGATTTTTGACCTGAACATTCTCAAACATCCCAATGAAGGAGAAAGAAGAAGCTGAAACATGGAACAGCTGAGGAGGACTATTGCCTACTTCACATTTAAATCAATGACGTATATGCATTATAAGTTGCATAATTTTAGTGAATTTTTGTTTTCATTTTTTTTTCTATTAATATAAAGACTGAATTTAATAGTTATTTGTATGCTTAGGCCGCGAAATACCTTTTAAACGTACCGAAAGAACAGTTATCGCCGAGGCCGCTTGCGGCCGAGGCAAGATAATCTTGAGGTCGTTAAAAAGTTTCGCGGCCATGGCATACACACTATTTTTCGTGCAATCGTTAAAATTATCAAACTAGATAATAAATTGTAAATAAATATATTATTGCTTTAAAATCAACAGCAGTTTTAACAATGTGTGCTATGGAAATGATATGTTTCAATATATACAAAATATTTTGACAGTTCTTGCTTCAACTTCTGGAGTAAATATAAGTAATAATACAAACTGTACAATTAATGTTAATATTCATCCTAAATAATATAAGTACTTATGTATTTGTTGGTATTCAATAAAAAATAATCCTTGTCTTTGTAGTATTTTAGAAATGTCAAATTTGGAAGTGACGTTTGGTTTCGCAGCCGTTGCTATGGGTAGCGGCCGCGAAATTGAATTTCGCGGACTGTGTTGAGAACGCGAAATACTGACTTCGCGTCCGATTGCACGAAAAATAATTTTATTTTTGAATGTCCCATTTGTCACATTAATATTACCAAATGTCATAGATTATGAAATATGCAGCTCATAGATGTAGGGTTCTATTTTCACAATATGAGATTAGATAATATTCACCTTTAACAACATATCTACCGGTTTTAGGCAAAATTATGATGTTAACGTCTCTTTTTATTACTTGTATTCTTTTTTTAATCCAACTATTTTATCGATCGTTCCGTATTACTGAAAATAGTGATCTGATATTTTCAAAAATAAAAAATGTATTTAAACTATTTACGAGCACATTAAATATTTACATTAATATTAATTGAATCATAAAATTTATGATAGTCTTGCATAATTAATATCATTGGACGTCTTTTAATCCGATGATTGAGAACAACCTTTCTTACGATCCTCTTAATTTTACAAGTAAAGCGTGAGAAGACACGGACACGCATTAATTGGACGAGATATTATAATGGTAGTAGCTACTATTACCACAATTTTAGTTTTAAACCATCAATTCTTCCTGCAGCTTTTATCTTTTTAAGTAGGATGGTTGTAAATATTTTCTATCTTATTATATCCCTATATGATTTGTTGATTAAAATAACTGGAAAACTTGAGATAAGAAAAGTACGTGATTTATAGGTTACAAGCTAAACTATAAACCTTATAAAACACTAATCGGACCATAATAATTAGTCAATAGCTTTTCCGTCGACTTGAATCCTTTTTTTCAATATTTAAAAACTAAAGGTACCTGTCCACATGAAAGTAAATTCTGAGAGTTGCTCTCAAGAGTACTCTCACGCGTGCCAGTATCAGTCGAGATGTTTTCTCATAAGCAACGAACCGCTGCAGCAATAATAGTTGCACTCGAAATTCTTAAAAAAAAATGAAAAAAACCTAAAGAAGCTGCTGGGTAAAAACATGGGTATTGCGAAGACAACAATTCGGTGTCGCTAACAAATCTTGCTCGTGAATTGGAAATCGAGGACAGGTACCAATTTCGAAATTTTGGCCCAGCAATTGCGAAAAAAGATTCGCCAATGAGACAAGCTATTCCTTTAAGATAGCGCATACTGGTAAATCTTCGCTTTTTAGCATTGACTTACCTGGTTTCGCAAATTATGCAATTTGCGTTGGATCTCTTCTTTTGTACTGTGAAATTGCGATACAATTTCCGACAGCACTTCATTTTCAGCTCCCTGTTGTGGTACTCCTCGCATTTCATATTTCAAAGTATTGGATTTTTCTCGTATGCTTCGATTAACGCACAAATATCTTCCTTGGTCCAAGTGCGTCGTGCCATTTTTGTGGTTCTGAGAGAACTGTCACAATACGGACTGCAGTCGAATATTTGCGAGTTGCTATCCAATAGCGTGTTAAGTATGTTATCTGTGAGCGTGTTTGCGCGTGTACACTTGAGAGTACGTTTCTACGAAAAAACTATTGGCAAGTTCAACGTGACTGCCTGCGAGTTACTCTCAGGAGCATGTTCACTGGCGAGTACTGCTCTCAAGAGCGACTCTCTCGAGTATTACACTCATGTGGACAGGCACCTTCAGAATATTTATTTGATTCACAGGTAAGTACTGTCAAAAATAAATCATGACATTGAAATGTCACTGTTTTCGTTTTTCTTAAATTATTTGTTGAATGTTTTAACTTTAATAATGATAATAGTTTTGAAGAATAATATAATATAAATGATGGGTGAGTCAAAAACTAGAAGTATTCCATACTACAAGTCAGTTTTATAGCTTTTTTGTTAATATTATTGTAATGTATTGTATGTTTTTAATAGAAAATCGGTTATTAATAGGGTCTTTAATGACCTATTTTGTGTACATTAATAAAGTGGAAAATAACTATTTCCGCGTTCCGAGCGTTATTGAGGTGTACCCTTAAAGGCTGAGACAACCTAGTATCCGAGCGGCTTCAAGGCAGAAGTAGGTTTAGTAGCCGGATTTGGATTTGTAAGGCTGAAATTACTATTCCAATAAGCCTATCTAAGGATATCACAACTTTCCAAGCGGAAGTGACGATGATTGAATATTGCGTTGAAGAAATTACATACCGTTTGGTTGCCATCTTCAAAGACATCCAAGCTGCACTGAAGGCACTTAATTCCATAGAGGTCAACTACTAAAGGTTAGTATGGGATTACATAGGTACCTTAAACGCACTTGGGGACCATTCCCAGGTCATGGAAGCCTGGGTACCAGTGCCATAAGGGCAACGAACTGGCAGATGAAAACGCCAGACAAAGATCACCAATGCCACTCATTCGACCGCAACCCTTCTGCTCAAAGTCGACAATTAATATGACCACAAGGAAGTGAGTGGTACAGAAATCTCTGGAATGTTTGGTAATGTCACCAGGACAGGTGGAACAGTTAAGTCGAGGACATTCGCCAACGTTTATGGCAGACCTAATAAGCAAAGCTATGAAAACTGTTTAAGCCATAGTAGATATGTTTACAGGGTATTGTAAGCTTAACAGGCACGCACAGCTGATGAGATTGACAGAGGAAGCCAAGCGCAGATTCTGTCACCTAAACGTCTCACATAATATAATATAGTTATTCTAGATTAAGGACTATTTTTTTTAGAGACATATCGGTAAAATGAATAGCGCTTGTGAACGAAATGAACGTCTTCAGGTATTGGTTTTACGTCAAGTGGTATTTCATTTTTATATAACAGTTATCGAAAGCGACCTTTTACCCGTGCCACGCGGTATTCGAAAATGTGACTCAACCTAGCCTTATTGTTAATAGAGAAATATTGCAAGTTCAACTTAACTGCAAGCACTAATAGAGCGACGTAATTAGTGGAAAATTAAAGCAGGCGTTAAAATAACACTTAGTGCAAACCCTATTTTTATCTCTCTAATAATGAAATATTGATGGTCTTGTTATTTCTCTGCGTTGGGCATATACTTGGAATTTTATAGATTCCCCGCCATTGATAATGTTATATTGGACTTTACCCTTCATCTACTATTATTATAAAACTGTAGCTGTACCACCAAATGATCTTCAGTCAGATAAAATCAATCACAATTATATTATTTTTATAATTTTCTTTCCGTCCAAGATTCTCAGTCTCTACGTACAGTTTAAATCCGGTTCCCTACTGGTCTCTATCAATTATTAAAAGTAAATAAGACTGGTAGGACAATCAAATAAATTCAAACAATCTATTCCATACACAGAACGACATCTTTTCTTTGTCCAAACGTAAAAGGTAGAAACATGTGGTCGGAGACTCGATAGAACGTACGACTCGCCGCGAAATTAGGTCAAATGTTTTTATATTTTCGTCTTAAGCAATTAGCTTATGCAAATCGTTCCAACATGTCTATAACTCCGAACGGCTATTGTTGGGTCCGGTCGATCGGCTAAATAAGGGTCCACTGACGCTTTGTTAATTACGTTTAACATTGCAAACGGTTATATTGTTAAGTTACTTATAATGGGCAATTATATAAATCGTTTTTCAAATAAAATAATGGTAGGTAACATTTGGATTTAACGATTTTATAGTAAAAACTATTGTTGTACGTTGGTTTTACAACAAAGTGTATTTTTTTTTTAAATCGTATAGATTTTCAACGAAGACTTGATGTACCAATTCCGTTGAAAAATGGAGAGAAATATTCGTTTAGCGTTTTATTAGCACACATGGGACGTCTAAGAAGTCAAAAAAAAATTACAAGTTGTAATGAATTGTATAGGTATAAAAGGTGTTTTATTGTATTTAAATATGTGTTTAAATTGAAATTCTTGGATTTCACTACAGTTTAACAATCTTCTTATAGGGTGAGTTCGAAAAAGTGAAGTTCTGGTTGAAAAAAAAAACACGCTGAGGGATAAAGTGTATTAAAAATCGAACTCAGTATACAGGGTTTGTCACCATATGTGATAATTAGTGGGTTGTTTGTATTTTCTCCAAAGAAGGTCATAATAGTATATTAAGATATAAGGGCTTACCAGCTTGAGGGTTTGGCATAAAATACCAAAAACTTGGTTACTTGAATTTCTCGCATAAATTTTGAGGTTATGTGAAAAAATTGTGAATACAAAAGTTGTAGATCTTTTTATTACCTACAACTTTGCCACTTTTTTCCATGGGACTTGTAGTTTTGCCGGAAATCGAGATAAACCGTTTTTATCCTTAAAAACTCACCCCCTTCCAGTCCAGCGCCGGACTAAGCTCTCATGGGCCCCTGGGCAGAATACATAATAGGCTCTTTCCCCTCCCCACCCCAAACTTTTCTACTAAAATTTATCAAAAAATATGCACATTTTTCAAAATTTTCATTTTTTTATATTCCAAACATTTGCAAACGAATGACAGTATAAACTTTAAATATTTACGTTTCGTGTTTTGACTACTGCAAATTCGTCTATCAATAAAGTATCCAATAAATCATTATTTATAAAAAATGAAGCGTAGGTCGATAAACTTTCGTCTCCAAGTGCATTTCTTAAATAATTTTTCATGCGTTTTATAACAAAAAATGAACGTTCACCAGATGCATTAGGAACAAAAATATATTCTTAAAATTATATCCATATTGGGAAATGTAGAAGAACGATTTCTGATTAATTTCAAATATTCTCTGGGGCAGTTATTCTCTAGTTTAAGAGCTTTTACAAAACCCTGGAAATGTACAGTCTCTTCAACAAAGTCACTGTCCAAATCATCTGGAAAAATTAAAATTATATTTATGTATTTTTTCTTGAGCCCTGGGGCATTTGCTCATTTTGCCATATGGTTAATCCGGCGCTGCCTTCCACTCCCGACCTCAGATCGCCGGTGTAATGGATTTATCGTCGATGGATTGTTTGGTAGATTATAGGTGTCGAAGGGCCTCTGAATAGGTGGTGTTGCGGGTCACTTGGAGGATCATCTCAAGAGGAATGAAACAACTTCTTCTAGCACTGGGATATGTTTGATTTATTTACTAAATACATTACATTACTTACTAAACTAATACTATGCATAAGTACCAAGCCGTATAGCATACTTATACGTAATGGTTAATAATTACTAGTAGGTGACTATTCAACTATATAGAATAGTCTTCTTCAAGTATTCTGCATCGACTTCTCCTTTGATCAATGCTGAGTGTATATTTATATAACCGGTCAAGTTCGAGCTGAACAGATAAACATTTAATTGTTTTTGACTTGCACCAAGCTTAAACTTGACAATAACCTGCCTTATTTATATTTATATTGTTCAAATAAGACCAAGGGAATTTAATTCTTATTTTAAATATTTATTATTATATTGGGCCAAAAGGCATCACACCGGTAAATAATTTTTCCGTTTGTTTTTGTTATATTCTCTTCCTTTTCCAATGGGTTTCATCCAACTATTATTATTATTATTATTTTTGTTTTTCACCATTTTCAAAGGCTTCAGCCCTGGTCTACTACCATGTTAAACGCTTGTGATGGCAATACAAAACACGACTTTGTAGTAAAAATTTCATCACTGCATGGATATAAAATAATGTACCAGGGTTGAAGTTTGTAGGTGGATACCTCATCCCTTGCTCCCCGCACTCCACACTTAACAACACTACAAAACGATAGCATTTTAGATAATTTTAAGAACTTTCTGCTGATTAAAGTCTAATAGCAACAATGAAAACTTAATAGAATATGGCCGACCTATCAATGACGTCATTCTGGGCACAATCGATCTTTTAGGTTTAAGTGAATGTCACCCCATCATACATACATTGTTGGAAATATTAATGTTCAAGGGATTTTATTTCATGTATTTTTTATCTGTATTTATCACAGTGAGATATTAATTGTCAATGTCAGTTTGAATGTTCATATAAAATATAATTAAAAGATTCATAAAACTTTGTACGTTAGTTTGTCCATTTTCTAAGCTTAATTATAACATACATACACGTCTTTCTGGAATGGTCAATTCTGGGTGGATTTTGATTGTGGTAAAATATTATTCAATGTAAAGCACCCATATACCCTTGACCTTGGTTCAAGTGTTCTTCCATAATCAGGCCTCGCAGAAAAATTCAACAATGTTGTTAAAAGTTTAGTTATTCTTATGTATATTTCCCTACGCATAACGCGTGTGTAATATTTATCCAGCTTTTAAAATCCATTTTAATATAATATACTTTATGTCAACGATGCAAAACAACATACCCAGTAGGTGTCTAGCTGTCGAAGTTTGTCATTAGTATCAGATAGGGACTAGAATTTAAGAAAACTTTATTGTTCCTGATATCGACAGGAACGCTACTGAAACAATATAAAAAAAATTATAGTTTAATTTCCCATAATAATTAACAAAAAGAATCATTATTACACCAAAAGAAACATACAGGAGATAATCAGGATAAAACTTAGTCAGTACAGCTTGTACTAGTTGAAAAGCTCGATGAGGCAAGAGCCTATGTGCATTATGAGTTCTGTCAATGATGGGGTAAAAACCAAAAAATACACTCAGTTAATTTGTGATTGTTTATGTAACTTTGGTCAAGATTTCATTGTCTAGCGTGCATTGCAATGAGCTAATAAATCAGATAACTAATTAATTGTTAATAAAAATAGTACATAAAGGAACTTCAATCTTTATGCAAATAAGAGAACACAGGGTAATTTTAAAAAGCAACAGACTAATGGTAATAATATATGGTAACAATTTGGGGTATACTGTAATAATATAAAGCTTTTGACTGAATAATTATGACCAAATTTCATATCCTAAGACAATTTAGAAACCAGGACAAGCAACTCAACTGAAGGTTGAGGTTAGATCATAAAAGTACTAAGAGTAAATCAAGTTTTTAAAACAAATAAAGAACACAAAGTACTTACAATGTCTGACTACATGTTTGTAATATTAATTTTAGATTGTATTTAGAGTTAAGAGTGTTTAAATGAATAAAAGTTTGGTATTTAAATAGTGACAGTTAGTGATCTAAATCATGTGTTTCAATGGGACAGTGCGCGATTAATAATAAACAGAATTGAATGAAACTTGAAGGAAAATTCTAATATAATGTGCTTTTCCAGTCTCAGTTACCAAAATGACAATATTTTTAATGGTGAGAAAATAATAATTTTGACTTGACTTGTATATCATAGAAGTGTTAAAATTTTATATGAGTTTTAATGAAAATCAAGTTACCTGGGGTATTTGCTCCCGTAAGAAATGCATTGGGAAGAAAAAGTCAGTTGATGTTGGTCCCACAAAACAGAAAAAACTGCAGAAGTGAAACTTCAATAGTATGACCTGAAATACAAAAATGAGGTTTCAAACCCATCCGCCTGAAGCGCTAGTTGCAATCGAGTTGTCAAAATAGGCCTAGAAGCTAAGGCCAGGCAAGATATGAAAGAAGAATATCAGCGATCGCAGTGGATGGGTTTGAAACTAATTTATGCCGGTTTTTTTGGATTTTTAACTCATTTCTAACTTTAAGGATACGCTTAATATTCTACAATATTTGCAATTTAACGATTTTGCACTTTAAGAATAAAAAAATGTTGTTTAAAAAATAAAAATTAAGGGGTGGACCACCCTTAACATTTGGGGGGAAAAAAATAGATGTTCGATTCTCAGACCTACCCGATATGCACACAAAATTTCAGTTTAATTAAACACATCGTGACACGAGCATTTTATAAATTAAATAAATTTTCAATATACCTACTTCATATTTTTATATCAGATAGATAACAGGATTATAATATTATTTATTTACCTAAATATTGCCAATTATTTCATTATTCCTTTTATTTTCAGGAATAACTACCTAAGCAATGCTGCTAGTATAAAAGAGTATCTTGTTCCCAGTGGCGGATTTAGGCTTCCTGCCGCCCTATGCCCGTTAAAAAACCATAAGAAAACCAGTGAACGTGAGGACTTTTATCCTCTAAACTCAAGTGACCCTCCTCTGAAATCTGCCGCCCCTAGACCGCGGCCTATATACTGCCTATTTATAAATCCAGGACTGCTTGTTCCATAGGCTATACATTATTATTCCTTTTAGTCGACTTGCAGCCTTAAGAACGTGACATTTAACTGATAAACTGAATAACCATAGGTATGTCTTCTTATTGAATATTTCGTTTGTAATATCCAATTTATTCTATATTTCCAAATAAAACAAAAAAAGTCTACCGTATGCATCACAATACATTACAGCATTCAAATTCTGATTCCAAGGTGACGTCATGCGCAGAGCGTGCACAATTTGAGTCGACAAGTCAGCATACCATGTTTTCTTGTATCATGGTCGAGACCCACTTGTTCTGGGAAGGCGAAAAGAAGACGGCAACACAGTTAATTGTCTCATAGGCGTAGCTGACACACTTTGATAAACTTTGGATAAAAGAAAAGGAAAAGGATTTTTAACGAGGTGGGTGTTGATGTTATATTTTATTTGCAGTAAACTCACAAATTATCGAACAAGCCGCCCGAGATTTCGTGCGTGAAAAACTAAAGGGTTTATTTAATTTTCAACAAGGTAACATATTTTACAAATTTTAAATCTATATTTTCTGAAACCTTACGATACAGGGCAATATTTACATACCTGGCGCCGAGATACACTCATAAATTCATCTCAAATTAAATATTCATTAATTGTTACAACTGGCATATACCTAAGTATTTCTTTTTACCATTTTAAACCTTACAGAGGCTACACAGTTACAACATATACGTATAAGTACATCAGTTTCATTTTATTCGCGGTTTCCTTTCTCCCTGGGAAATGGAACAGGCTTCGTAATCCTGATGTAGCTGACGTCTAGATTCGGTCTAGCACCACCACTATAATTCCCTTCTATCGAAAAACAATTGGTACAGAGGAATCTAAAACGGATGCAAAAGAAAAATAAGGGAAACTTCGTGTAAGTCTGATAGATATCCGTTAAAACTTATTTGTCTCGCTAATCAATTCCATTTGAACGAATTGTGTGTGCATGAAACTCGTTCGAAAGACATGAATTTTCTGCAACTACATACCTACATAAAACACATTTTAACTGGTGATGATAATGAGATTTACGAGCCTTGAAATGGTGCTAAGTCTATTAAAAGTAGATGTGATTTTGACATTTTTTTTTCGATGATCGAAGTAGTGTTGTATTCTTGTAATTCTCGTGGGAAGCAAAAATAATTAGAAGGAAAACATTTATATTTTATTGATTAAGCAGCACAAGTTTTAAAGTTAAAAAACGATGAACTTGTTGAATAAACAGGGACAAGAAGTTTATTAAATATATTATGAACTTGTAACGAGTTATTTTTTCTTGGCACCGATTTAATGTTTTTTTTCTTCTTAGCACATATTACTCTTTTATTTTACCTTCTGGTTTTAGATAACTCGTTACTTACTTTCCGATTCCCTTTAGTTACCGAATCATATATATTTTTTTTAATTATTACCGTTATATTGTAGTTTTAGTATTTTTAGTATTAATCCGGAGGTACGCAAATTTATATTCAATCATAAAATTTAGTCGTTTCCAAAGTTAACATTTTTCAATTGAAAAGGACATTCGGTATATATACCATTTAATTTAATTTAATTAATTCCGAAAGACGTCTGGTATATGACAAACTTTTTTGTAGTTTCTAAATAAAATTTTACTAATGAGAATATAAAAGGAGAGAAGAGTTTAATTCTCGGGTCAGCTCTCAGGTTCTCAATCCGTGGCTCTCAGCTTGCACTGATTTTACTTAAAATAATTTTGATACCGCTTTTCGTTTTCCGTCCGATATTTAGTAGTGTTCCGATCCGGCTCCCGGAGTTAGTAATTACCAGACATTAATTTTTTTTACGTGTGAAAGTGTATTCCGACACCGAAGCCGTTTGAAACAAGGTAAAGATATTTTAAGAATCACCGTTTCTCCGAAATTTTCGTACCTCCGTAAACTAGTAATAAATTCGATATTTATTTTACTTACCTGACCGATTGATTTTTTTTGTATTATACTTTGTTCATTTTTTTTAAATAACCGGCACTATTTAATTAGTGTGATTTGTTTTGGGGTAAACTATTTTCATGATAGTATAATTAATGATAAAGAAGTTAAATTTTTTTTATGTATCCCGGATTTTAAATGTAACTTGCTATTGAGTTGAAGCTCGTTTCCGTTTTTTTTGTTGAATAAAAGTTGATTTGTTCTAAGATTGGGTTTTTCTTTACATTGCTAAATAGGTGATTGATAGTGAATATTCGCCGGCTCTCCATTGAGGGTACAATTTTACGTGTTTTATTTACAGGATTTTTATATTCAGTTGATAGGTACTATTGTGATATTTCAATTTTATTCCCGAGTTTTATTCTTACTCTGTGGGTCAATAAGTAGAATCATTGGAACCGTATTACAATTAATTTATTTTATTAATCTTGAAATAGTAGTATACCGTTGTAAATTATAAATCCAAAGGGATATTCGAACTTGGAGGTGGCTCAGTTACGCTTGTTCGTTTACCCGGCCGATTTATAACTTTATTCCCTTTACTCAGTAACCGATATACAAATTTTTTGTGTCATTTTCCAGATTTCATTTAAATCCAAAGGGATATTCGAACTTGGATGTGGCTCAGTTACGCTTGTTCGTTTACCCGGCCGATTTATAACTTTGTTCCCTTTACTCCGTAATCAATATACAATTTTTGTGTCATTTCCCGGATTTTATTTAAATCCAAAGGGATATTCGAACTTGGATGTGGCTCAGTTACGCTTGTTCGTTTACCCGGCAGATTTATAACTTTGTTCCCTTTACTCCGTAATCAATATACAATTTTTGTGTCATCTTCCGGATTTCATTTAAATCCAAAGGGATATTCGAACTTGGATGTGGCTCTGTTACGCTTGTTCGTTTACCCGGCAGATTCGAACCGTTCTTTTATTGTTTCATAAACTGATAGATTTGTTTTCTATTCCCGTGTTTTTTTTCCTTTCCAATCCAAAGGGTGAATCGAACTTGTCTTGTGGCTCTGTTACGCTTGTTCGTTTACCCGGCAGATTCAAAACGTTCTTTTATTGTTTCATAAACTGAGAGATTTGGGTTTTTTTTCTATTCCCGTGTTTTTCCTTTCTAATCCAAAGGGTGAACCGAACTTGTCTTGTGGCTCAGTTACGCTTGTTCGTTTACCCGGCAGATTTGAAACGTTATTTTATTGTTTCAAAAACCGATATATTTGTTTTTTTCTATAACCGTGATTTTATTTGTCAAATCCAAAGGGTGGATCGAACTTGTCTTGTGGCCTAGTTACGCTTGTTCGATTGCCTGGTAGATTTGCCACCGTGTTAGTTAATCTGGTCGGCTCAGACTTTTATGGCCGTCCTTTCTTCTTCCCTTTAGTTTGTCAGTCCCTATATATTTATAACGACAATAGACCACAGAGTATTAATATTATAGCAAAGGAAAGATATTTGTTTATTCCGTCAGTAAATCATTAGTTGAAACTAAACCGATATTTGATTCATCCGAGTTGTAAATTTGAGATTGGTCGGTTAAAGTAAATTCAACCAGACCCCTGGAATTCGCCGTAACCTCCATCTGAGGCTATCCGGAACTCTTGACGCTAAGAGTCAAGGGGCCGTGGAGCAAACCACGTTAAAAATCTGGCGCCCGAGCATTTCGTTGTAAGATTTTATGTCAAGGGTGTCCATAGTGACGTGTTAGTGTGGCAGAAGACCACGGAAAGGAAGTAAACGCGTTACAAACTGGAAGATTAATATGATTTCTAAGGGTGGGATATTGGAAGCAGATGTATAATCGCAGGTGAGGAAGGGTGAGAGGATTATTAATATTACTATCCTATAGTCAAGTCGTAAGGTATATGCTGAAATCAGTTGATATCAATAGTAAATATATAAAATAAGCCCCAGTGAGCTTGAGATGTAGTTTTCCCTCCAAGAAGTCAGATAATCACTGGTAGGCAAAAAAACAGAACAGTTATGTTTAATATTTATTTAAAAAATGACTATATTATTTGTATAATTGATATCAAACTAACATATAGCAAATAAAAAATATTTATTTGTAGCACATTTTATTTTTTCCATTGTTCTGATGATATCTTCTTTCACCCTGCTCGTCACTGACAGCTCCTAAATTCTCAGGAAACAAATTGATATATGGGAATTTTTAATGACATTCGGCAGCCAAGCGATTTATAGGAATCTAAAAGTTCATTAACTAGCTGTTCGTAGTTTGCATCCAAATTGTTGCCCAAAAATCCCCTCACGACACTCACGAATGAGTTCCAAGCTCTTAGTTCTTGCATGGAAAGCTTTTCTATAAAATTAATATCGTCCAGCAACTTTCTAATTTGTGACCCAATAAAAATACCGTTCTTTAACTTGGCGTCACTTAACTGGGAAAAAGGATCAATCCTTCACCCTCTTCAGTCATAGCCTTCACAAAGCTTTTCATTAGTCCAAGTTTAATGTGAAGTGGAGGAAAAAGGACATTTGTTGGGCCAAATTTGCCTCACATAGTGTTCATTCACTGCATGCGACTATCCCACAAACAAAGAAAACAGCAATATTTCGTAAACCCTCCCACTAAAATTGCGATAACTTTTAAATCACCACATATCTGCCACTTGTAGCGGTTGTACATTTCCGTAAATTTCTTTCATTGTGACTGAATAGGCAACGTAGGTATAGATGGTTTTGAATCTTCATTATGTAATAACACAGCTTTTGACACAGTAGTATTACCTATCTTTTTTAGATAAACACTATTATTTCTTTTTTTTTAAAGTACCCTCCTCCTGAATAAAAAAATTCTTCGAAGACTTGTACCTATAACTTGTGTGCAGCACATTTTATACTTCGTTCTATTTTTAGCCACATCTTTGTCCTTTCAGCGACAAAGATTTGCGGTAGATAGTTTGAAAGATCTTTCTATTCTGTGCAAAATCGTCTTATCACGGACAAGGACAAGTTTCGTAATCGTAGCTCGTTTTAACTGTACATACCTGCCCGTATTAAAGAAACACGGAAAACGATGCTATTGTTTATATCGTTTTTTTACATCTTTCGTATGCTAACTGCTCGATTATGTTATACAGAGCGGCTCATTAACATTTCATACTATTACCATTTTATATTATCACATATAAAATACAGTTTTCGTAACACATTTTATTTTATTTTCGAGTACATGCTCATATAATTAATATTATCGCTTTATTCGCAATGAAACAGGAAATATGTATTATTTATCCAATTTCATTGCATCACCTTCAAAGTAAGTAAGTACCTTGCGAAATAATAACTGAAAAGTATTAAGTTTATTGATAATTTGAACATCACAATCGGAAACTATCCTTTTCTTAATCAATAATATGCTTTTTTTATTATTAAATAACTTGATAAACATTCTTTTAAAATGCCGCGCCATTTAATATACTTCCAAACGACCCAAAGCGCACCAAGCCGATTGACGTCATGTAGTATAAGGGTAACCGCACACTGTCCATTAATAGGCCAAGCAACGGAGCATTGGAGTATAGTAATTTTTGACAAAAATCCTAGTCGAAAACGGATGATGCCATCTTATAAAAGACATTACATAGTATCATTTTGATATGTTTTGGACACGCAAGTGTTATAAACATTTAAAACGAAAAAAACCTTATTTTTTTAGTTTTTTTTCATATAGCGTGAAACGTACTGAAACAATCTCAATGGTATGTATAGATAAATTGTAGATAATTAAAATACGAACAAAATGAGGGGTCGAGCGAGCCAATCGGATAATCATGAACCGAGAAAATCAAGAAAAACCGAGAAAAACCGGAATATTAGTCATTTTATTGAAAATTCATATCTTCGTCATTTTTCAATTGCAAGAGCTGAAACTTGGTACAAAAGAAGTTCTTCGTAGGCCCTTTATATGCGTGAAGAGCAGATGCCAAGCGACGGCCGAGAACACCGCCGAGAATGACCAAACGCATCATTTTATTACAAATCGAAAATATAGGTTTTGTTCCTCAACATAAACACTTTTCAAAACCGTTTTAAAATTTAAAATCAGGCAATCGATAACGCATCCAGGCACGATGCAAATTATCGCATCAAAAAATTAAAATTGCAAATGCGATAAAAGTAACCGTCGCTTGGCATCTGCTCTTCGCGCATATAAAGGGCATACGAAGAACTTCTTCCGTACCAAGTTTTAGCTCTTGCAATTGAAAAATGACGAAGATATGAATTTTCAAAAAAACTACGAATTTTCCGGTTTTTCTTGATTTTCTCGGTTCCTAATCATCTTATTGACTTTCTCGACCACTCATTTTGTTCGTATTCTAATTATCTACAATTTATCCATACATACCATTGAGATTGGTTCAGTACGTTTTACGCTATATGAAAAAAACTAAAAAAAGAAGGTTTTTTTCGTTTATAACAAATAACTGTACAGCATTTGCGTGTCCAAAACAAATCAAAATGATACTAGGTAATGTCTGTTAAAAGATGGCATTATCCGTTTTCTACTAGGATTTTTGTCAAAAATATTTACCTATTGCTTGGCCTATAAAAAACGACTAAACTGTGCACCGACTGCTTTTGATTTAAAAATTGAGTTGGTCCCCCGTTCTAGTGTATGCGTACTTACATTAGAACTAATACCATTAGATAGCCGATTAAATTGTTGTACAAATTAGAAATCGACTGTGTGCGGTTACCCATATTTCGACAAGCTGTACCTATATTACGAAACGTATAAACCGTATTGTTAAGTTCGTAAAATGTTTGTTCTGTTGAGCTCTTGTTTTGTTGCCGTTAGTTCTTTGGGAAAAAACCCAATAAACACATTCTTTTTAGACACAATTTCAAACTACTCACATTCACTCACGCTTCATTCAGCTCACTGGAATTCCTTAATATAATTATTGGTGTTTACAGATTAGCACACAACCATTGAAATATGGCAAATGTGTAACCTCAAAATTAGAATGAAAAAATACATACAAAATTATTGGTGAAGGGTAATCGCTGTTATTAAACAAGACTTGCATTGACAGATGTATAAACGACCACCACTAATTCAAAAAGTGAACATTTTGGAAAATGTATGAGTTCTTTGTAATAGTAGAAAGGTCCAAGGACAAGAAACCTAGGAAAAAGGAAACAGTATCTTTTCAGAAAGCCCTTTGAACGACTTGCAATTGATATTCTCACTTCCTTTGACTGAACGAGGAACAAAATATCTGATGGTTGTAATGGATTATTGTTCCAAATGGCCTGAAATAGCACCTTTTCCTAATCAAGAAACGACGACGGTAGCAGAGGCTTTCGTAACCAACGATATTGCGAGACACTGGGGTACGCTCAGATGCTATATCTGGTGAAAAAAAAAACACATGGTAGGAATCTTATTGGCTGAAGTCGTTGACACTAGTTTCATCTGAACGACTTGCTGTAATATTTTTAGATGTCAAATTTAAACTTGTATCGTTAACCACACTTTTAACAGAAATAAACGTTTGTGATAATTTGTGAGTACTGTCATACCTCGATCAATATTATTCTCTTATAAATTGCAAAGCGCATGCGGGTCAATTTCTACGGATGGGTTAAATGGTTGTACGATCGGCAAAATTTACCGGTAGCATCTGAACGACCCGACTATTTACCAGACGTAAGCATCTGAGCACCCCTCGAATTCCAAACTTGTCTGGGAGTGCTTAGAAAACCCCAAAAAACTCAGTGCCACAAATAAGGTAACCCTGAAATGGGTTCCAGGTCACAAGGGTATTGAGGGAATGAAAAAGCAGACGCCCTAGCACGAGAAGGATCGGCAACCGGTGTAACAAAGGCTTCGGTAAGAACCACATTAAACCACTAGGTGCACAAACAACACCTCAAATACTGTCAAACAATTCCGAAGCTCAAACACAGTAAACTGATGGTTGAACAACCCATATCAGAACTTACTGAAGAATTCCTAAAGTTAAATAGGAGAGATATCAGACTGGTAACCGGCCTTATAACCGGACTCTGCGGCCTGAGAAAGCACCTCCACACAATGGGGATCTTCCAAGAAGAACCTATATGTAGATTATGTGGTGAGGAGGACGAAACAGCCACCCATATAATTTTCGAATGTGAGACTCTACGTTGGTGGAGGTATAGACAGATAGGGCCGGATGACCCTATATCCAACCTCACCAAAAGAGATACTGTGAAGAGACTTCTAGATCTCATCAAGGTTACAAATCTTCTCAAGGACTAGCAGACAGACAGGACAATACAATAAGCCAACGGCTGCAGTGTTGGGGCCCACTAACCCGGCCTGTTTCGTCTGTTTACCAACCAACCAACCAACCCCTCGAATTGCATTCTGACCGAGGAGGAAATTTTGAATCTGAATTATGATAGTTGATGAAAACATTAGACAGTAAGTAAACTCGTATTACGCCTCTCCACCAACAGTCCTATGGAATGGTAAAAAGACAGGATAGAACTATTGGCGAATATCTTTCAGTGTTCGTCTCTGAAAACCAACAAGACTGGGACACTTATGTTCCTTTATTTCTGCTAGCCTATAATAGAATTACTGATCAAAAACCAACCGGTAATAGTCCATCTATGATAGATAGATAGATTTTCTTTCCGGAAAACTACTTCCTGGTAAAACAGCAGAAGAACGTATATCCACAAATTGGAAAAGGTCCACATTTGGCTGTTGAATCCCAGGAACAGAAAAAGTGTGTGCCAAAAAGTAAAGAACGTGCTAAAAGTATTAAAAGCGGGACAGTTAACGTTAGTAAGTTAGTTTTGAAGTATTAGAGGTTTGAGCTCTGTGTTTTAAAGGTGAGACCTGATAAATATTGTATCATAAAAGTTAATGGTTGAGGAAATACGGGAGGTTAAGACAGAAAACGGAGTAACAATATTGTTTATTTACTGGTTGGCCCTCTGGCAAGAATTTCGAGTTGAAACATTGTGATAAACGAAAAATTATCCTATTTTGATCAAAAAGTAAGAACTCTTATTGGGTACGTTTAACGTTGCTCTCAAACATATGTACCCTAAACTAGTGCGGTCTCTAGTAGATTATATTTAAATCTTTAGGCTAATTCCATCCACCGATAATTGATTGATTGGTTCGGCACTACCAGTCAGAGGCTGTGAAACCACGGCGCATCCATTCATTCATTCGATTGGGTTGTGCTCAACAGCCCAGGAACTTGAACTGAACTTTGTACCATTTCCCATGTTATCTACTTCCATCTCAGAAGCTTTGTGTCTTCTATGTAGGCCACTAGTTTGACTGGAGGGATTTTCAGTAGTTGTAGTGGTTGTATTATTTCCTCTCCAAAGTCTGAGTCCATGTAAGTTCTCGCAGAAGCAGAGTATGCGAGTAAGTGGTTCATCATAGAGTTCACATTTCCTGCACATAGGCTCACTAACTTTGCCCATTTTGTGCAGATGTTTCCACAGGGTACAGTGTCCAGTGACCAGGTCGGTATATGTCTTCAAAATTTCCCGGAGGAATTTTAGGATATCTGCAGGCCTCAACTTAGGTTACTGTCCCTCTTCTATCCAGTGCAGATGTCTCCTCAGGGTGCAGTGTCCAGGTCAGTAACTGTTTTCAAATGTCTCTTACTCAGGTTCAATAGCCTGGTTGACAGTTCCTTGTCTACCTTGTAAATTCTTTGTATGGAGGTGCCCTTGTGTCGACCTCCATTTGAGTTGGTGTTCCCTATCTAGCCAGTTCCCGATTTCTCCTCTTATGCAATCTTTTGTGATTCCACAAAACGGTTCCTATGAAGTCTTCTTTAGAGCCTTCTTTAGCTAACTGGTCAGCCATTTCATTACCTGCAATCCCCTCCTAAGCCGGTACCCATATTAGAGACACTTTGTTGTCTCTTGCCAGCCTGTTGAGGGATTCCCTACCTCGGCATCTCAGCCTTTAGAATTTTTGTGCTCTTTTTTGTGCCGTTTATGTGAAGAGACCAGTAGCACTTATCAGACTCAACAGTGTTTTCACTAGGTCCTTCTTGGAGAGATCGTCCCTTGGAGACGCTCCAGTCCTAGGAGTTTATATCTCCAATTCACATTCGAAGGTAATGTGAGAGGCTCTTCCATGCACAACCGACAGATAGGGTCATCCCTATATATGACTATTAATTGTACGTATGTGCTTCCTTATGGTATAGTGACCGGTGAGTAATTGTCACTTTCCTCATCTTTTCCCTCCTGAGGTTGAATATTTGTTAGTAAGCGAATTCGAGGGTTTTTTCCATAGAGATACTACAGATAGAGGCAACAAGCCATAGGTAGCTGTGTAAGTGTCCGACTGAACTCCGGTGAGATAGAAAAAGACAGACGATCAGAGGTTTTTCCGTCTTTGCCTGTGTATATAGCATGCACGATATTAAAGAAAGATAGCCTAAACCTCCGACTTCCTATCTCTCTCTTACGTGCTGACGGGTTTCCGAGCTGGCTTGTTGCCTCTATCTGTAGTATCTCTATGGTTTTTTCACCAGGAGCACAAAAGCACATTTGTTTTGGAAAATACCTTATAGTTTTTGAACTAATGTGAAATGCGGAAAAGTTGAGCTTACTGAACTTAAATAAACGTATACTTTTCCGAACGCTCGTAGAATAAATTAATGACAATAAATAATAATTCCACAAGGTAATTTTATTTTCTTGGAAAATATATTCCTAGAAAGATTATTTTAATAAATGCCCCACCCTATATTTTATCTTGGCGGTGATAAATGAAGTAAGCAATTTTTTTCACGTTCTATCTTAGTATATAACCATACCAGGTTATGGTAGCAGCAACTTAGATGCAGGTGACGCCAAAGTGCATTATGAGACATTATCTTTGGTTTCGTGGGTGGATATTTACAGGCACTTTAAACCGTTTATGGGAAGATTAATAACTCCTAAATCTTTCAGCGCGTAAAACTAGTAGCGGGAATTTTATTGAGGAAACACGATAAGGTCCATTTAACAAAATAATTTCCATATATTTATGATAAAAATTAATTATACTGGTCGAATAAAACTGAATTTTTATGCGTAACAAGGAAGGTTCCAAATGTTCGTGCTGGTATAAGGTCGATAATACGAAATATCTTCAGTCCACGAGACATAAAAAAATCAGGGTTTGCTGGACTCAATTCAAAAAATGAAGAAAATTTAAAAAATTGCTTGGGGATGGAGAGGGTGAGTTTACTGACTTCCCGAACACGAGGACTCTGGGTGATTTTTCTTGACTCTCTTTTGTCTTTGGCCAAAATTATTTTAAACTACGTGGTTAAGCGAAAATTCGGAAACACTACGTAAAAGAGGATAACATTTTCATTAAATTGCATTTTCCAAAAGTATTTTTTGACCAAATAATAACCAAGATACAGTCAGTTGAAAATTGTCAAAAAATTAAGAAATACACAAAAAGGCAAAATTTGGTCCAATAAAATTATATTTCCACACATTTCTATGTATTATTACACATAGAGCGATAAAAAACTTCTGCCAAGCTGCTTTAAAAGCTTCTTAACGTCTAAATTGGTATCAAACTTCCAAAAAAGACTATTCTGGTATGTATGGCCACGGAAAGGCAAACTCCATTGCAATAAAGGTGCCGCATGTGATTTTATCCCAGAACCGGCAATTTGCATCTCATTTTAAGTTTTGTACTCTCTGTCTCACTCGCATCCTGTTCCTATCTTGCTTCCTCTCTTTATCTATCTCTCTTATTGTCTTCCTCACTCTTTTTCTTTCTCCTTGCCTCTCTCTTTCTGTCCTAAAATATAATTCACAAAATTCTACTAATCGGCTTTGTTGAGAGGTAAATTTGTTTGGTGGAATATGAACAGGTGAAAGCCACAATAGAGTCTTGTGAGTCACAGTGGAGAGTTAAATAAACTCATCTATCAACAACCTAAGCTGAGTATACTGCATTGTCTTCATTGACATGAAATAAGAAGTACCAACACAACTTTCAGCCAATCAAAAATTATCTTTACAAATATGGATATTTTGATCCAATTATCCAATTTAAAGAGCCGCGGCTCTGCTCACGAATATTTATAAATAACGCCTGCCTTACCATGAATATTCCTTAAATTTCCATTTTCCATTGGAGGAATAGATATTATCTAAATTTTTGGGTTGGCTACTTGTACTGAATTCCCCTATTGCAGTAATTTTTAATATGCTGACAATAATCACAGAAATATTCTTGTCAGACTGTTTTTAACATTAGCTAAGATATTATTATTAACAACCTCATCTGAAGTTGTTAAGGCCGCTTGACATGGTGCAATACAACGTGCAAGAAATTGCAGCAATGTCTTGCAAGTAGGTATATTTAAAATGATGATATAGTGCAATTCTCTTTTATTGCAACACTGCTGCCAACTCAACCAATAGTAGAAAGAAAAAAGTACCCAGACATTAACTTCGAAAAATATTTTAGTGAAACGTAATATATAAAGTTTATTATTATTAAAAATGAAGAGAGTGAAAGTGAGAAAAGCTCAGAGAAAATAAGTAAGTGAATCAAATCACAAATGACAAAATATCAGTGACCACAATCAGCTGATAGGTATCATTCGATTGGAAATAGTTAGTTGGTTAGTAACACAAAAGAAACTAGATTTCTCCCTAGCATTGCGCCTTGCATGCAATAGAAATGGCGTCAAACCGATAAAATTGCAATTGCATCGAATTGCAGCAATCGCATGCTTTCGTTAAAGAAATCTTGCGTCTTGCATATTGCACGTTGTATTGCACCATGTCAGGTTGCCTTTACATTTTTGATTAGTTCGGGTTTAAGGTTTACGCCTTTTATTAATAAATTGCTTCAAATTCAATTGAAACAAGGTAAACAGCAGAGTGATAGCTGTAAGGTGTCAACATTTTTGTCCTGAACAAAAACTCAAAAACTAGTGCATTGAAACCATAGATACAATACAGATAGAGGCAACAAGCCAGCTCGGAACCCGTCAGCACGTAAGAGAGAGATAGGAGAGAGAAAATCGGAATAGACAGTTTAGTTCAATAGAGATGGCTACCACCGGTGTCCAGCTACCACAGTTGTCATCCCCATTGAGCCTCGAGCAGTTTCATTCTAAGCTGGTCAAATACCACTCTCCTACGTACGCCAATGTATTGAATATATTGGTAAATATATTTAGAAAACTAATAATAACCAGATCGTTTGTAATTGTTGTTTTATACATTTACAAGTAAATATAATCATAAATTTCACTTTTATCTTGTAGCAATTTGAAAGCATTACATTCCGGATGAGGAAGAAAATGATAAATGTTTGCTCGTTAAAAATGACCGATGCAACTTCTGTTGCACTGCACAAGCACAGCGTGCACCGTATCTAAATATCTTCAATTAAGTGCATTATATTTTAGCTACATCACCACAAGAAATAACGCTTGGCAATGATTAATGGCAGATAATCAAATTGGATCTTCCGATAGAACGTTTAATGTCAACAATTTCGAATAATATTTAAAGAGAAAAAAAAGCGTTTGATAAACTTCTTAACTGTTCTTATTTAATTAAATAACTTTATCGGTACTAATAAGTTCATTGACGCTAACATAATGTCAACAGATTCAAGATAATTTCTTACATAATTAGAGTTGCTGTAATTTATCCTGAAATTAAAACGTCGCTTAAGCGACGAATCGATGAAATCGATACACACACAAACACTTTGCGCTTGAGATAGTGCAACCCAATGAACATATACCCCCGGACTTACTAGCCAACGGTTAGGTGCGAAATGGAACATTCTACCCCCTCCTGTCACCCCGACAGGTTCTCATCCATTTACGAGGTCATGGTTCTCCTTTTCCCCAATTCTTTTTGTGGGGAGTTCGTGGGATGTCTTTCTATATTTGGGTAGCTTTGATGGTTACATTCGTTTTTTCCTCCCCAGTGTTTATCTAGGAAGTCGCGTAGAGCATTCATTCATTCAATTGATTAGGTTGTGCTCAACAGCCCAGGCACTTGAACTTAATCTTTGTACCATTTCCCATGTTATCTACTTCCATTCCAAAAGCTTTGTGTCTTCTATATAGGCTACTAGTTTGGCTGGAGGGATTTTCAGTAGTTGTAGTGGTTGTATTAGAGTGTAGAGTTAACATTTTCTGTACATTGTTTCACTAACTTTCCCATTTTGTGCAGATGTTTCCTCAGGATGCAGTGTCCAGTCACCAGTCGATAACGGTCTTCAAATGTCTGTTACTCAGTTTCAATAGCCTGGTTGAGAGTTCCTTGTCTACCTTGCCTACCTTGTTCAGTAAACTCTTTGTATGGAGGTGCCCTTGTGTCGACCTCCATTTGAGTTGGTGTTCCCTATCTAGCCAGTTCCCGATTTCCCTCATGCAATGTTTTGTGATTCCAGCAAACGGTTCCGAACCTTTGAAGTTTCCTTTAGAACCATCTTCAACTAACTGGTCCGCCATTTCATTACCTGCAATCCGCTCATGTGCCGGCACCCGTATTAGAGACACTTTGTTGTCTCTTTCCAGCCTGTTGAGGGATTCTTCACAGTTTTTTTACCAGTCTAGACCTAGTTGTTGGATTACTGATTGCTTTAAGCAGAGCCTGGCTGTCAATGAATATTTTTGTTTTTTGTCCGGTATATCCTCTTCCGATGTTTTCATCAATACAGGCTATAGCGGCAATCATCTCTGCTTGAAAGACAGTCGTATATCGGCCAAGGCTAAACATCATTCTCTTTCTAGGTCCTTTTATACCAGCCCCAGTGACATGGTTTGTTTTGGAACCATCGGTGAACCAGATGATTTCTCCACAATTACCTGGGTGCATCCCCTGTTCCCTATATGGGATGATGATGTTCACTCGCTCAGTGAATATATTCTTCGGTGTCATGCTATCCAAACTCATCTAGTATTCTCCCAGTTGTATCAGTGTGTCCTTCTCGAGCATTGTTCGATGACCATAAGTCTCCCGATGTCAGCCTAATGCCCGTATTCCTAAAGCATCCATAAGTCGGTCTATAACTATTGGTTAGATACAGTTTATTGGTTCCATAACTGTAAATGGTATTCATAAAATCTAGGGAAATTTTAATATCTTCGATGTGTAACAATGGAATGGAATTGCGCTTTTAACGATATACAATAACCTCAAACTAATAATTCATTTTGTCATTCCCATTCGATTGTTCCCTGGTTCAATTTGTTAATTTAAGTATTCAATGGAAGAAAGAGTAAGCGTTCCCGTAATTACACGGAAGACAAAAGGGCTGAGTTATATGCCATTGTGAAAAGACTCGAGAGTGTCATAGAAAATAAAAAAGCCGAGGGTACCTCGGTGAAAGCTAAAAAATCCCCGTGAGACGCCGTGGTATGTACTTATTTTTTAGGTTATGATTACAATAAGTAGCGATCAAGATCAAATAGTACATTATAACCATCTGTCAATTTACTGATTACCTTTCATAATTAATTCATACGATCGATTTCAGCACAGTACCGTAAAAAAACATCAAAACTGTAACTTCATCTACTCCAACATTACCGCTAATGGTCCTATAGCGTCACTATTGGGAAATTGTTCGATCTATAACTTATGGGTCGATTTATGGAACCAATAACGCCTATTGAACGTTTGGGAATACGAAAACACACGATTCGGCCGTATTTATGTAACCAATAGCGCTATTGAACCAATAAGTTTACCGGGTCCTTTCTGAATGCGGAAAACGATTTTATTGAACCAATAGCGGTTTTATGGAAACAATAACTCTTATTGGGCGTTTAGGAATACGGGCATAAGAATTGCCATCATTGCCTCGCCGCGTAGAGTATAACCGACACCTGTCACAGTGTAACACTGCCCTGTTACTGCTTGACACATATCTGTCACGTCATGCTGTAGTAAGTGAGGTTAGGCTAGGTTCTTGTTTTTCCTTTTTTAGATAATATACTGGGAGATAGTTTGCCCAACTTATACCGGAAAAATTTTCTAGTCTTGCTCTAAGCAATCGAATATATCTCCGAAGGGGATCACTAACACTAAAACTTGACTAATCTGCAGATTTTCTAGAATTCTTCTTGGATAAGAATGTTTGTTAGCATTATACAAAACAAAAGATTAAACGTTGCATTTTTACAAGCGATTAATTTATTTGTAAAAAAATTCATATCATTGGCGAACGTTGACATTTTTAAAAGGGCTTAATCATAAACGTATAATTGAGAAAAATTAATTCCCATTTCTCATAGACGTACGAGTAAATTTTTAAGAGATGTAGCATAGCGGGAATTACGTTCTGCAATTTCTTCCTGACTCGAACTATAGGTCATGACAGGTCTAATGGGTAAGATCATGGGATCTAGCAGGGTACTCCATTGTTCCCTCCTATTGTGAAAATTGGAGATTTTGCATGAAAATGAGTCGATTTGGAGTTTGTTCTCTGTCCACCATCGATAAAAAAGTCAAAGGAAATGTTCCCATTAATACGTCAAGTTTTTCAGGAAAAATCACTCGCGCTTCGCGCTCGTTATTTTTTAACCTGAAAAACTTGACTCCTTCATTAGTTTGCAACGAACCTATCGGGAAATACCCGATAATTTTGAAGCTCTTGTGGTATTATATATGAATATTTTTCGAAAAAATATGGACCAATAATATGTTTTTTAAGTATGTTTTTTTGCAGCCAAAAGTGCTGATATCCGTGCTTGAACTAAAGCGGGATTTATAGATTGACGGACTGTAAACGTATACTACACGTAGACGCACTGGATACGTAACGCCGACAGTAGATATCAAATGGCTGATAACATTAAATTTTTTAGGTCAACTCGGAGCATAAATTCAACGCTGTCGCGAGAAAGAAAGATGTATTAGATTTCTCTATTGTGTGAATTCAAATAGGTTCTCAACTATACTATACTTCCTATGATTCCTTGACATTTTACGGTATGTGAAAATTGTTGCAGTTATAAATAAACGGAACGTAAATTTTGCGCATGGTCAGAGGTAACGTACTCGCGACATTCAAATTAACCTAGAAATTATACAAATCATCTACAGCCTGTGTCCTATGTTGTTTTGAGCTTTAAATTTTGTATTATACATTCAAAAACACAACATTAAATGACAGCTGATAGACACGCTGACATCACACAAAATTCTTTCCTTTGATTGGCCGGACGTAAGAACGCACTGTAAAAAGATAAAAGTTGGTCAATTCTTCCGTTCCAGTCCGTTCCCCTTACGTTACGTCATGCACTTACGTTCCTTTATAAACAAGGTACGTAAATTCTCATAGTTGATCTTTTCACAGTGCGTCTACGTTTACAGTACGTCAAACTATAAATCCCGCTTAAACCTTAAGTTCTTCGTTTGTACTTATTTCAGTCAGTTCCTCTTGTATTATGACATCCGTTTCTTCTACGTCACCATATGGGTTAATTATCCACGGTGGTATTACCATAGTCAAAACATCCTCAAACCTAGTTTCAAAATCTGAATCGAGGGCATTTAAATGTTGAACGTAGGTTGAAACGTCGTCTTCCTGGCAGTTTGTCTGTGACATATTGGGGAACTGGGAATATTCGCATCGTCAAATATTTTGCTGATTAGTTTAACTCTGTCTCTTTTCCACTTCATTAAGAGCCTCCGCACACGGGTCGATTGACGCTCGAAGTGGATGCGGCTCGAAGTCGAAGCGGAATGAACGTCACGTACGAACTATGCGATGCATTCGGAGGTTCACTGTACACGGGGCGATATTTAACTCTCAGTTCGCCTATGTTTTCCAACAGGTTCAATTCACCTTTGTTATAATAAGTGGTTCAAGTGATGAAGAGGCCGCTGCTATTTTTTATATATACCGACGGCTAAAAAAAAGAAACTAGAAATTAAATCATTTTCAGAAACTTTAGACTTTATTAGATTTATTTAGTAGATAACGGCAAATCAATAATTAGCGATAAAGAAAAAGAACTAAATACCATAAAACAAATAGCAGTTAATAATAAATAAATAATCATGAATAAAAAGTGGCTTAAGCATACTTTAGAACAAGATTTCAGTGTGAAGGAGTGATTGATGAAAGTGTTCGTCATTTTCTTCACACAACAATGTATATGTATTTATATTATAAGATGGTATAATGTAAGTAAATAGGTACTATCAGTGTATGTTGAGATCCACTATCGTGAACCCCCATTTTCATTTCATGGACCCCCAAATTTTTCTCCGCTGACGTAGACCTCTTGTAGGTTGTCATAGACCACTTTGGGAATCGCTGCATAGATTAAGCGAATTTATCTAGTAATTCAAATTTTTTTTATCACCCGAAGTGAACCTATCATCTTGATTGCAGTTAGATTGCACCCTATTTCTTTCACTTTCGTCTCAAAGATTGCAGTTTCCCAATTCTTCGTATATTTTCTGCTTCAATTTATTTTTTCCATTAAAGAGGCTTTTCTCGAAATGAAAACCAACGTTTCTAATGAATCTCATACCTTATTATATTCTCTAAAGTTACCAGGGGTTTATTGTTAGTTGAAAAGATACGTTCGTGAATGGTGACAATATAATTTACCGGGTGTCGTTTTTCTCGGTGTGAGACAGTCTCCGTTAAACTAAAGAAATAAAGTAGATCCCTTTAAGTATTTTTGAAAGAAAGCTGAACGTTGTCCGCGTCCATTTCCCGTAACCCATCCGTTTGCTGAGATAAAATCATTGGCGTAATATACGTAGTGCATTCTTTACCTGTCCCACAACAAACGTACACAACACACATGCATACATAGACACACACTTATTCTATATGCAGTAGTGTATTGATATCTGGCGATCACAATACCGTTATGGCATACCGAATAGCAAACGGCATTCATCTTTTCAAATGTTGACCATTTTACGTCTGAAACTATACATGAGCCGAAAATAACAAGAAAACAGAACTTATGAATGCAAACACCATGTTTTTGAAATCCAGCCACGTTATTTTCAGACTATTTTTAATAATTCTGTGGTAGAAGTTAATGAAGTACTACATAATTGTGATAAATAAGAAGAACTAGATTTCCTTGGAGAATTAAAAATTAGAAGACACTTAAGAGACCAACACCATAAAGTCGTCAATGAACAAATAAATCTAAGGAGCTCTCCACTATTAAATTGTCTTTTTAAGTAACAATTGTAAAGATCAGCATACTGATCTTGAATGTAGTGGTGAGCAGTTCCGACTTCCATTTGGAGTATTGTCAAGAGCTCCTTCTATATCCAAAAATACAGATACTATAGCTTCTTGGTTGTAAGGCGCACCTCGGATATCCTCAGTCAGTTAAACCAATGCAGTCTTCATAGATCTGCCTGCCCGGTAAGCATGTTGATGCGGGTGGAGAGGTACTCTCTCTAGGATTTCCGTACAAATATAATTGTCAATAGCTTTGTCCATCGTTTTGAACACAAATGGGATTAGACTAATTGTTCTGAAGGATATGGGGTTTGTTTTGCCTGTGTTTCAGCTCCATGCTTCGGGTATATAACCCATTTCTAAGCTGCTTGTTGGTGTAACTGTGCGCTTAGCATTTTTATCCAGGAATAAGCAAAAAAACACTGTCCCAATAAAACCGCTCCTGGAGCGTGCACTTCACTGGATCCCATTCCTAGAAAACTAGAATGTTTTTAAAATAAAATGTAATAAAATAATAGTTATTTGTATGCCAAAGACTGAAAGTGCTACTTTGTTGGACGAGTCTGAAAATTGCGAGGCGAGCAACAGACGAGTCCAACAAAGTAGTATTTCAGCCGCGGCGTACACAACATTTTTTAGACGACGCATAAGATCCAAAGCTTTTTCAATTACACTGAGGAAAGAAAATAAATAATAGAGAATTATAAACATTTTATTTATTGAACAATATAATGTACTTAATGATATTTGCAATGTCAATATTAATTTATTAATTATTCGCAAAAAGTAATGTTGATTGTACCTCCAGGACAATTATTAATATTTATTGGATTGGATGCAGATGGAATATGTATATCTCTACTAGATGTTGATGGAATAACTGTAGATGTGTTTGTGTCTTCGATATAACTTGTTAATTGATTCGTATTTGTGGTAGAAGAAAGTATTTTGCACCAGTATCAGCTAAAAGGGATGATGAGATGCGTCTAAAACAGTGGCCTGTATGATCTTCTGGATTTTGTAAATGTAGATATCTAGCAATATTACATGGATCTTACTAAAGGTAAGAATTCCCACAACTTGGGTTGAACACTTGCCTTTACGATAGCTGAGAAAGAAATTTGAATGATTTGTGTGTGGAGGTCTCAAAGCTAAGTATTTACGAAACAATTCGATGGGATTTATACCAAGACCAATTTTGTTTGTTACAGCAAATATAAGTTGTTAGCCAGTTTTGGTTTCTGATACTGTTATAATTAAAACATCATTTTTATCTTGAATATCATTCAATTTTAATTCTCTTAATTCATCCCGTCGTAATCCACCTGCCCAGATATTAGTAGACCAATCTAAAAGACAACCACTCTTCGTATAAGATTAAAACTAATAAGTAATAATACATACTTTCCACATGAGATATGACTCATCGGGTGAAGGTAACAAGAATTCTATTATATTTCCTCTGGTTAAAGTTTTTGATTTTTTTGCAGTGTACCTACCCTTTGTTTTGTTTTTTCAGAAAATTGATGACTTTTGGATATTTGTTGATGTGAACATCTTGTTTTATTGCGAGAGTACTTTTATTCATCGAGAATGTAGACCATAAAGTAAAAATTTCCAGATTTTAGATTTTTCTGAAAAATAAGCGAACACTACGTTTTCCGTTGGGTTTTTCGCCTTTTTCTGGTGACACCACTTCATAAAGAGGTCGTACTGTTTTTCGTACCTTGCACGAGATTTATCCGGCAACGAATTAAGAACGGCCGCATTGCTTTCTTCGGTGAAATCAGGTGACGTGGATTCGAGTAACTCTTCATCGCTGATGTTTTCTTTTTCATCATCATTCATTGTTATTCATTAATTTAGACAAAACTTCGGATAAAACAAATAATTTCAGAAAATTAAAAATTTAAGGTTATGCAAAATCATCGAAGTGAAAGTGTCAACATTGAAGTGGCTAGAGTCACATTTAAGGAAGTTAAAGTTGTCTACTTCAGAGCGTCCCGAAAGTGTTTTGCTGTACGGAACTGTCACTTTCACTACATGGAACACTCAAAACGCAACTTTCGGTATGTAAATGAATACAGAACGAGCAACTTTCAGATAGCGTCGTCTAAAAAATATTTTATTTCACATTGTACCAAGGATATGATCTACTGTGAATGAACCTTAAAAATTTGACAACAAATATTTTGCAGTCTCAAACATCAAAATATTATTGATTGTCCAGTTGTTAGCGTCGAATAAGGACCAAAAATTTCAAAAACTTAATTATTCTTGATAACGGTAGCTGATTAACATTTGCATTTATGAATATTTTCAGAATTAGTAATGCTTATTTTGATAATTCAAATTTCAATATCAGCACCAGTTTTTGTTATGAATAAAAAGAATAATAAGAGATTCATTTTGAATTTTATAGTAAGTACCTACTATTCGTTTTTGATTATTTTGTTGGTTACCTACTCTTGCTTCGAGTGAACGCGAAAATGTTCTATCTTTCATTTCTGCATCTTTTCACTCTCTTTCTTCGCACACAGTCCTAATACAAGGATATATTCTTCCCTGGAAAACACTCCAATAATATTCCAAGTGGAACTATCAGCAATAGATTTCTGGGTTCAAAATTTCCTCAAAAAACGCCTCAGCTCAGCCAGAATATTTATTGCGTCTGGCTGCCTTTAGTGGTCTGAGGTCTACAACTTATGACATTAAAACAACTTCAAACAATCCCTAAGCAACTGGCTAGAAACAACGAAGTAACTTTGATGTGGATGCCAAGGTATAAGATAAATGTAGGGTTTGTGTGCTTCTAAAAGCCTCCCCACTAAGATCTTTGAAAATTGCGTGTGCCTCCTGATATTCTAGAGTTCCTTGTATATATCCGTCCATATTACTAGACTTCGAATGCCAAACCTTAGGTATAGTTTGGCAAGTTTATCTGAAGCTACGCGGCATCGGTAAGGGGCAAGGAAACATGGGGGATATCTGTCAAAAACGTATCAATGGCATTCGGTACCTATGTGTATAAAAGTATTGAAAATAATAATAATTATTATATAATAATTATATATAGAAACTGATTTATGCTTTGCTTTAAAGGTAAGGTATTTTTCAAAACACGGTATTTGCTAAAAACAAATAATGTTAAGAATCGTACTTGAATTCAATATGGATACGAAATAGTTCAAAATCTGACACTGACAATACCAACGCCACTGGATAATCAATGTCAGTCATTTGACAAAGTGAGAGGGAAGAACACACGCACGCGCTTGCCAATAGGAAGTCAGCTGGTCGCTAAGCAACGAAGGTTTCGATAAATTTCACCAATTGAGTTAGTTCGGAGGGCGTGAAAATTATGGTTTTCGCACAACGCTGCCAGAGCTTCAAGAAGCCCATAACAAATTTGGAAAAGTGTTCATCTTTTAAGATTCATAAGTTGAAAAAATAATGTTAAAAGACAAAATCCAAGAAAAAATCACATTGAAGAATTAACGTTTAACCACATTGTTAATATTGTTAATAAGAAAAAGTCCATTTCCTAATTATTATCACTACGTACTTAGCACTTTATCTTTTTCATAGTTAAACGTGACAATATCGAATGATTTCGACTGCATTCCTTTCACGGCTTCAAATAAACTTGCCAAACTAATACTCCATGTCATATTGGGATGGTTGTGATTTTTCTTCATCTATCGTTGAAAATCTCAGCCTAGTAGGGCGCCTGGGCATAAAGGAATTGTTGGAAATGAGATTGCCGATGGTCTCGCAAAATAACGCATGTGAATGGTTTTTTGGTATCCCAAAAAGTTGCATCGTGGAAGAAGTAGGAAAATGGGAGTCCTACTCGAAATATACTCCTGGTCGAATAAATGCCAAAAGGTTTTTACGATCTTCTACGCCAAATTGCTCTTAGAGTCTCAGAAATCGAATCACAAAGTAATCACACAGATGCCATCTCTGTAAGATTGGCGACCATGCAATGCGTGCATGGACAAAAACTTGAACTGTATAGAATGTATCAATGTTATTATTTCAAACCCCTCTAACATATTATTATACGATTGGGTGTAACTCCTAAGACATCCTGTATACATTATCCATTAGATTTGTTAGCGCATCAGCCACGACAAATACTTAAATAAAATGTTGGAAATTTTATTTGCTTTGTCTGAAACAAAGAAGAGATCTGCACGAGGGAAAAAAATGATTTCGAAGCACGGTAGGTGGTTCTCATTTATGAATATCGCACAAGGCAAACAGTTGACAAATCGGCAAATGAATTGCAAAAAAACGGTAATGAATAGATGGTGCAGCTCTGCGCTGGATCGCATGCTACTAAATGCGAAGCTCACGGCTACAATTTTTTTATATTAAAGACATAAATAATAGGTTTAGTTGATAATTAAAATGTTATTTATATCTGAAATTTACAAAATACGAGATGCTGTTGGAAAATAAAAATTTAAAATAGACTTTTCGAGTATGGAGAATTGTAAGACGGCTTCCTTACGTTTTTTTTGAAAAGCAGATATATTATGGAATAAAACCACATATAAAACACCATGAACTAAATGAAAGTGGTCAAAATGAAGATCGAAACAACTGAAAAACCACAGCAAAAAACCCAAATTTCCTGAAAATCACAAAAAACAATTAATTATAATAAACTTTAAACCATTAAAAGCCAATGTAATTGATTGAAAATGATTAAAATTAACAGGAAAGAAACTGTACTTGAAACAACTAAAACGGACGGAATAATTGAAAGTAAATAATGAGGAACAATAAAAAAACATTAGCAAAAAACATCGCAAGCAACTGAAATCAATTGAAAACAATTAAAAAGCATCAATAAAATACAGTCATCTACAAAAATTCTAAAAGGCTACAAACAATCAAATACAGATGAAAACCATCGCAAACACCTGAAATCCATTAAAAACAGTTGAAAACAATCGATAAAGAAAGAAAATATATAAAAACCACCTCAAAATAATCTAAAAACAATTAAAATCAATAATATACAGGCAAAAACCATACCAAATATCAAAAATAAATTAAAACTATTTAAAACGATCTTAAAACAAGGAAAATCAATAAAGATCGACTTAATATCATTCTACTAGCAATGAAAAACAATAAAATCAATTGAAAGCTATCGAAAACTTTCAACAAACAACGAAAATCAACTACAAATGATGAAGACAATGAAAATACAAACATCTGGAACCAATTAAAAATAAGCAATTAACAAGTGAGGTCCAAACGCGTTTCATCTGAGAGTACCCTGCCCCAATTCTCATCATTTTATTACAGGTGATTTCCTGCAAGTTGGTGCAGGTATTCCTGTAGATATTCTCTTACAACGCAATTCTGCCACATGAAGTCACTTTCTAACAGTCAACTCTATAGCATTTGAGTTAGTGGATTTTGCAGATGTAGCTCTTTTATTCCCCAAACTTGCAGACACCAAAAATTGGTCGGCTCTTTGAGTAGTGACTTCTTTGGTCTTCATCTTTTCAGGCTAGTTTCTGATAACGCCGGTACACCCTTTCTACACCACACCAACAATTCTCGACGCAATAATAGGATCCAAAAGTTTAAACACTATATTGAAAAATAGCCACAGAATATGAATTTACAAAAAGTGCGATTGCATATTCGTCAAACAGCCTAAGTGACAGAAAACAATTTTCGGAAAACAAGCGCCTACTATTACAATCATGCCTTTATTATTATTATTGCTTCTAAGATTACAAGCAGCTTCGTGAGTGACCTCAATTTTTTGTTTGCCAGTGTAGCATGGCACTACCTGATAAAAATAGTATACAGATATATTAATTGATAGCTATGGATGAAATAATTTGTTCAACTGAGTCTAACCTTTAAGGAGATCATGGTAAAAAATGTAACATTATATAGAGCGTGAAAATAATAAAATTATAACACCAAATAATAGAAATAAATGTTTTTCATTTATTTACCGCATTAACCCTAGGGATTATTAGCAGGAGCTCAATAAAATACAAAAAAAGAACAATATATTGAATATAAACATATATTTTTTAATTTCCTTAAACAGGCTAGTGTTCTTGGGGAAGTTTATCACATTGTCCACTTTTAAGACTAGGGAATCTTCAATTTGTTCTGGTAGTGGTGCCGTCGTTTTGGCTTGATGGTACTGTGGGCAGATGGTTCGAATATGGCTAGAAGAAAGTTTTATATTACAATTACATGTTGGTGGTTCTTCTTTGGTGATGAGGTGTAGATGTATGTCCAATTCGGAGGCCATTGTTAATAATTATATTAGAACTGTTTCATCTTAGGGGTGTATACTTATTTCCCGAGACTGGCCGAATGGTCCTTTACAGAGAGAATTCACTAGTTGGTGGTATAACGGTGGTATTCAGTATGCTCCCAACATGGAAGGAGTGAGGGTGTTAAAGAAATAAAAAAATACAATCGTTATTCCGTAACCTGTACATCTTAAAATTCATTTTTGTCAACATGATCATTTCAGACCAAGTTGACAATTTCTAACTACAATAGGATATTATTTTAGCCATTGTAACTTGAAAATAAAATAGCATTTCTTGAGAGAACCATAATTAATAAACTAAAAATCCCTTCCATTAATAAATTAAATTGAACAAATAAAATAAGCAGGTAGGTATACCTACACCTATTCTAAACATAAAATATAAACTTCCTGAAAAAATAAAAATAAAAATCTATTCTAAAGGTAAACATAATTTTAATGAATTAAGTGCTCAAATAAACTACCTTCCTGTCCGAGACAATAACCAAATCTGTGATAAAGATTTGATCTCATATCTCTAAGATTATTTGGCGTAATGCTGGCACAAATGTGCTGTATTTTCACCCTCGAAAAAAAGTCAACGATAACGAGACAAAAATATCATTTGTACAAATTAATTTGCGCTTCTAGCAACAGCGGTTAAAATAGGGGGGCAATGAGCATTCGGCCAGTCTCGGGAAATAAGTATACACCCCTAAGGTGAAACAAAGTATACCGCGCATAATTATTCTTTCTCTCTCTTTTAGCTGCTTTTCTGTCGTACTTGTGTAATCCGGACGGTTCCGATGTAATTTACGCAATCTGTATATTCGTGACTCGCTTCGCTTACACAGTAGCTTTCTCAAACGAGTGGAGGTATTATGAAAAAGTCTTAATTTATACAGTGCATTAACAGGGATTTTTTCGGATATTGACAAAAGTATTATAATCTATTTACATGGAAATAAAAAGCAAAACGTCACGAATATATACTGAACGCAATTCTAATATCATGAAGATAAGAACAATTTAAATTGTTTTATTTCATACTAGTTCATTATTGTGTTATTATTGCTTAGTTACCAACTATCTAATGTCGTACTTTATGCTCTTGCGGGCATAAAGAGAAATAATTTTTTGTTTAACTTATTTAATAACCTTTATTAATGAAATTACAAACGGAATATGGTAACAGATTTTCAGTTGCTTTCTTTGCTTTTTCAATAATTTCGTCAAAATCTTCTAACTGTGCCACAAAAATTATTGTGATTTTATGACATTTACGTTTGTCAACATTCACCTAGCAACGATAGTGTCTACTATGATAAAGTGGCAATGTTATTAATTCAAACCGGATTTTTTTAAATACTGATTTGTATTGAGATTGGATTGCAATAACGAACTAGTATGACATAAAAGCTTGTATGTACCGCGGGCATAAACAGATGTGTATACCATCGGACGACTTACAAACCCTCGGGCCAGAGGCCAGAGACGTCGCCCTCAGGGCATAAACATCTATTTATACCCTTGGTACATAAATAACTATTATTTCATCGTTTAGTATGGATCTTCATCAAGTAAAAGCCTCATCTATTCGATTTGGCTTTTCCTTCCTCGTGGAAGAGGTAGCTTAGATCTCACTCGTTGTTGCCAGGTGCTATAAATATGGTCCATAATGGTAATTTCAATGTCTGTTGGTGGAGTTAAGGGAGAAGCATTAATAGTAGGATTGGAAATTGAGTTATTGGCCTTTTGGTCATCTCTCTCAGTGTCTTCAATTCCTGCATGTGATGGCACTTTGTTTCCCAGTAGCGGATTCTGTAGATTTTCTTTAATTTCTGATGGATAGATGTGATTGGGATATATTTGTTTCAATATGAGTAGAGCGAATAATGAGTCGGTAAGAATGAGTACATGTTAGAATAAATATATCGGCAGTGGAAATGATGCTTTTTTTTTCAAGATTCATAACTATGGAGTTTTGGTCATGATAAACAGCTGCAGCTACTCCATCCTTATTCTTGGGTCCATCGGTGAAAGAATATAACCTAGATATTGCGCTGCCTTTTCTAGATATTTTGCTTTGATAATTGTTTGGAATTAGGAATGCTCTGGATATACTTGTTGTCCATTTTAGGAATAAATAGTTTCTATGGCGGATCTATGAGTATATGCTGCGTATAAGAATTGAGCTCTAGTCTAGTTAGTCTAGTTAGTTTTGGCGTTTAATTTCTTCATGAAACGAAATATTTTTTGGGCCAATATTTTGATAGGAATAATATGTAGCCTTACAACGCCCAAGCAGCATTATTCTGACTTCCGACTTAATGATTACTTAAATCAACGTTGGTTTTGGGTATTATTTAGTTGTTTGCATCAACGTTCACCGACAACGTCAGTTCATAACTTAATCCGACGTTGGAACTTCGAAGTCGATCGGGCCAACGACTACTCGACGTCAGCAAATCGAACGTTATTTTTTGTTAGGCAGACAACGTTTATTTTTACCTTTTTCGTGTCTTTGGACTAATCTGGAACAAGACGACGTTCTAAGAACGTTTAGATCCGCATGTTACAATTTTGGTCATAAAAACACGCCTAAAGCTTCCTATTATTTGACCCACGGGCGGACGTTTAAAAGTAGTTCAAATATTCGCACAATCCATTGACATAATAATATAATCTTTATATTATGTCAATGGCACAATCTACAACCTAACCTCATTTTTTATGTATGTAATTATAGATTTTTGTCTGATAAATTATAAAGATGTCGGAATCACGAAAACAAAACAGGAGCCGTTTAGACATTTATTGACTTTTTACAGAAAGAGATCTATATACAACTTAACTGGCCTTATAGATATACCAAATAACCATCAAGTGAGTTTGGAATAGTTGTTTTGTCCCTAATATTGTTTTTAATTTAGTAAGTTTTTTATATTATTCAGTAACTGTAAACCTTTCTAGAAACTATTATGAGACAAACATAAACATTTAACAGTGTTACCTATATTCCGCTTGGACACAGGTTTGGTTTGGTTTCGTGTATACCTCCAAATGGTTTTATCTATTGACATAGGTCTAAAATGATATATACCTTAACTGGTTTGTAGAGTAACTTGTATCCAGAAAGAATTGTAAACCAAGGAACCCAAGCCGTTTTTAACTCTAATAAATACCACTTTTAAAAATGATCCATTTTTAGGTTAGAAGTAAGGATATTGTTGGGAGGTTATGATTTTTAAAAAGGACTGGTCGTCTTTTCGTCGCTTTAAGCCGCGTTCTCAGAGCTCCGTACAGTCGCCACGACAGGTCCCCACCTGTATGTCTAACTGTCGTTGGCTACAGAAGAGACTGTCGTGATGTGATTACAATCACGGTGGATTGTATATGGCATGGAGAGTATGAAGCGAAGGCAAGTGGATGAATGATGAATGGAATAATGGAAACAAAAAACTTATTAGTTTGTTACTATCTTTGGCGAAAATCAAGAACCAAACAGAAAACAAAAAAGACGACTAGTAGGAAGAGAAGGTATGACTTGGTCTAATATTAAAACACACACACACCCCCAATGAAATTATTGAATAAGTACTACAGATCCCAAAATCAAACGAAATTAAATAAATACTTAGATCACATAAAGAATATAACCACAAAAAAGAACGTCACAAACCACTCATGTAAACAAAAAGTTGAAGTGTAGTTCAATTAATTCAACTACACGGTTTGCACCAGCGACAGAAAAGTGGGGGTTAGGGGAAATCAGATGGTCATTTCTAATTGGTTCCAAAACTGTCGCTGGCGACAGTACGGAGCTCTGAGAACGCGGCTTTAAGCAACGTCCGCTAGGTTGGCCTTGCGGTAGTTGGAATATTTAGTCATTGTGCCGTCGAGCCAACTTTTAACTGACGTTGTATTCACATACCGTCATTTGAACGTTTACTAATCGTCTAACGAGAAGGAAAGTCGGAAAAGGTCGTAATTAGGTGTGGAAAAACGGTGTTCCTGTCAAAATAGGTAGTATTCTGGTATAGATTAGGTCACTTAACAAAATCCACCATGTAACTAATTTGGCCGCCATCGTTTGAATCACGCATTTATTTGAAAAAAAAATATATTCTAATGAACTTTTAAAAGTTTTGAGACCAGCATTTGTATTACTGGAGACTTTGTATACTATTTTTAAATATAAATGCAGCTATATTAAGAAAAATAATAAATGGCATAATTTTTATTTTGCTTTTTCCTAAAAATTTTTGAGGCCTGTTTATTTTTTGCCACAATATTGGCCGTGGTTTATCAAAAAATTGAACTTCGTTTAAGATTTTTGTGTATTATACTGTTCATAATTTACATGACTTAAACTAAGAATCAGATTGTAAGTTAAAAATACTTCCATCTTTGGTCGAGTTTCAAAGACTTCCACATTTCTTCCAAAATAAATACTTAAAACGGAGTTGGTTTGCGCAACGTTAATCAACGTTGGATTTGGTCGAATACATAAGACATTCAAAGTCAGTGCCGACGTCGTGACGACTCGAATTTCAATTCCCCATTTAGGTGCAAATTTGGATCGTGACGTCATTACAACCTTGGATGCCAACGTTGGGTTGTCTAGCCCATCGTTATATAACTATCCCGCAACGTCCAAGTGCTGCTTGGGCGTAGTTCAAGGAAAGCATTTCTCTACGAAATTTTAAGGGAGGTTCATCTGCTAGAATTTGAAAGCTGCTAACCGGACTGGTGCGAAATGGTCCTAACTCAAATGGACTTTGGACTGTATCTAATTTGTGTAGTAGTGAGTTGCTGGCAAAATCATAGCGTATTGCTCCTCAGTCCATTTTGCTTCTGATCAATAAAGATTTAATAAAGTTTTGTAATATCGGCTTCCCAAGAGTGATGCGCAATTACCTACTTTTAATAGATTTAATTGGGAATGTGCACGTTATTCGTAATGTCAACGAACACCCAAAGAGATTTAAAATAACAAATATGAGGATAAAACGAAGAACATAATCGTTTGTCCCATTAAAAAAAAATGTCTTCCAAGTTTGCTCAACATTCCATTCCGATACATCAAATTAAAAACGTTTTTTTCTTTTCAATCATAATTTTCTCTCGAGGTATAGATTCGTAATGCCATAATAACGTTACATACAATTACTACCTTGTATGATGTTACAACATTGTTGCATTTTGATTGCGCGTACGTGCAAAACGCTTATTAATAATACGACCATTGTTAGAGCTACTTGCCGTGAAGAAGGTAGACAACCTTGCCTACAGCTCGCGAGACATTTGATTAAGTCTCAGAAATTACTAGATGTCTAGTTATGTAATAAGATCGATACTGGGGCGGGTTTTAGGGAGAAGCACAGCCCCAGGTGGATATCGTGCTGATATGCTACTCTCGACTACACAGCGAATCAGACAAATGAAACAAAAATTTCGTTTTTTGCGCACACTCTGTTCGTTTGGCTCGCCCTGTCGATAACGTGAACGCTTTTCGTTCAAATTTATAATGTTTTATCGTAAATATGCCCTTGAGATACCCCCATTATAAATTTTCAGTTTCAACGGGAGATAACAGACTATAATTAGCCCTCTCGGAGAATTGCATGGGAAATCTAATGTCTTCATCATGAAGTATACCTTTTCAACGTTTACGTCTATACAGAGCATTTCAATTTCAATGAAAACTATCCACCCCACCCATCTGAAGGCGTCACTATGAAAAAATGAAAAAACACGTCAAAAGTCATATAAAAGGAGTTACCTCTACCAATTTTTTAAATGGAACTTCCTATTCATTATTGAATTGTTGGATTCTCCTCTACAAGAGGATTACAAAAATGTATAATACATGTGAAAAGTTAATTAGTTTGGAGGTTCGGATAATTCCAATTTACTAATAGTAACATTTTAATTCGTATAAGTAATCAGCAAAACAATACTAAATTAGCCTCACATGAGTTTCGAACATTATGTAACATTTCTGTGGTTATTTGTCGACATTCTTGAATGATCCGTTGACGTAAATCATCTATAGATGCTGACTGAGGCCCGATTTATCAATAGCAATTTATCCGTCAGTTAATGCCTAACTACCAGTTATTTTGGAAAGGTCGGTTTATCAACAACAGGATAACTTTATCCGACAGATAAAATGTCTAATATTTATCTGTCGGTTTCAACTGGCGGATGGTCGATATCTGGAGGTAAAGGTCTCTTACATAACCTCACTTTATTCGGAAGAGTTGTTTTGTTTTGATTTCGTTGTGGTGTTGTGTCAAATTTACTTGGATTTTGAGCAAAGTAAAAAATGGAAACTACTAGTACTACTAAGAAGAGAGGACGCAATTTCACAGCAGAGGAGACAAATTTGCTTCTAAAAATTGCAAATTCTTGTTCTGCAAACTGAATCGTTATATAACTCTCCATATTTATTATGGGTATTTATTAATGAAGTTATCAGGTATCTGGTATTCGCATAGCCACTGTATCCAACTAAAAGTGCATTACCAAATTCATTATTTTCGAATCCAGCTTTTAAATTGGAGTTGTCGAATATATGTTGGTCATGGGATGCACTAGGCCAACGTGCAACTATATCCAGTATCTTCAGATTCACAAAAGAGACAGTCTGGACATTCAATGAAAATAATCCTTTTCGATTTCTAAAATTTTCTGCATGAGGTCCTAATATTGACAGAACAGTCTCTTTTGTCATCCTAAATCTTGCATGAAAATCCTGGTCATCCCACTTTTCGAAGTTGTCCACTCTTTCCCTAACTGTATGAGGCATTCTTTCGTACTCAAGAACTTTGCACAATATCCTCGTCCTCGTCGCTACCCAGAATATAATCATTCAGAAAATTCATATTTATCAACAACCAAAAACTCTTCAAGAAAGAGAAATAAAAACACATAAACCTTTGGATAAACATTCACCAATAACCTAACAAAAATATCAATTGATGTGACATGACCTTGTTCTTGTAACAACCAATGAGAGTGCTTACATTCATTCGTCGGCATTGCCAACTTTCATTATCTGTCAGTTAACAAACTAGAGAATCAAAAATGGGTTGATAAACCGCTTCCAAACAAACTGGACCTCTATCTGCTAGTTACTTTTATCCGACGGATACTTAACTGATGGACAATATTGGCTATTGGTAAACCGGGCCTGAGTGTCATAAATTTTGATTTTCAGATATCCCGATAACAAAAAGTCCAGGTGGTTAAATTGGGTGACTTAGGTGGCAACTCCAATATTGGGCCTCGTCTACCTATCCACCGAGCAGGAAATGATTCGTTTAAAAAACGTGCGTAATGTGGAGGTGCCCCATCTTGTTGAAACGCTAGCAAAGCTTCTGACATGGAATCATAATTTTCCAGTATTCGTGTTATTTCGGGATCAATAGCTTCTCTGAGTAATAATTGTAGAAAATACTCACCGTTTAAGTATCCCCCAATAAAGTGGCATGGAAGAAGAAACCTCCATCCACATACTTGCGAATTGCACAGCAATTCAGAATCCTAAGGCGCAGCACCTTGGAGATTTTTGGATAGAAGAGGGACATTTACCTAAGTTGAAGCCTGCAGATATCCTAAAATTTCTCAGTTGAAATTGGACTACAGGAGCTACTAGTCTCTGACACGTTCCTTAGAAACTAAGTAGAAGTAAGGGGGCACAATAGATATTTTAGGTCTCAGTTAATGTCAACCCAATATGCATACATGCATACATTCCCTTAATAAAATATGGTCCAGTAATATAATCACCAAAAATGCCACACCAGCCGATTAATTTTTGTGGTGTTTGACTATGAATTACGTGCGAGTCATTTTCTGCCCAATATCTCTAATTATGTTTGATTACTCCACCATTTCGGTCGAAATCGTCTTCATGTAGATCTTGGACTAATTTAACTTTGTAAGGATAGAATGTGTGTTTATGTAAAATTCTGAAAAATAGTAAACTTAAATAAATCTTTATATAAATATTTCTTTTGTTCGAGTGGATGTCGCAGAACTCCTCCTAAACGACTAGACCGATTTCAATGAAATTTGTTGTGTGTTTCCAAGTAAATTCGAGAATGGTTTAGATCCACAATTGGCGGCGCTGGAATCAGGTTCATGTAAGGCACTAAAGAGATGAGTATTCTCATCCGCCATTTTGGTTCCTGAATTTTATTGTTGGTCATGTGTCGAGTTGACATATTGTGTTGAATAATTTTTGATATTGAACAGAACATTTTATTTTACCAACTTTCCTTCAGACTATTAACACCAGAAAATTGAGAAAGTGCAACGAATGAACGCTGGCCACGTCTCTGAGTAGAAATACCGAATCTCATGCCAAATACTTGACCAATACCACAACAACGTCAACGTACAACAAGGAACCAAAATGGCGGACGAGAATACCTATGTCTACAGCGGGCTAGTTCATGCTGAGCTTCTCCAGAACAGTTGGTCTGATAAAACACATTTGTTTGTCCAGGAAATTGGAAAAAAATTCAGCAAAGAAGATATTTTGGGAAACATTGTATCAAAAATAAGCGATACTATCTTTTTCTACCCAAAATACTGCTTCTAATGAATTCCACTTCAATTATAAAAAATATATGAAAATTCCAAATTGATAGTTATTTGGATATTTCTCTCTTAACGTCTTTAAAAGTTTTAATATTTTACTAAAGACTTTACTCTATAAACACAGGACTAAGAGATAAATGTGGTGACAATAATCGCCGGTCGGTAAATGGAAATGGTCGATTTCGGTTTTTAGTGATAATTATTAATGGTAAAAATGGCGCAGTCAGAATGGTATTGGGACGGAGATTGCTTCCTGGATGGTTCCAAGTGTAAGTGTTTTCTTGTTTCTTGAGTTGCCACTGTTTACATCTACTATTTTATGCATAACTAAGCATATAATGATTTAAAGTCACTCTTTGTCAGCAATGATAAACCTTAAAACATTTAATGTGTTGCTAAATATACAGTACGGTCAAAATAAAAGGAATAAATTCATCATTTCGCAATCCGGCGAAAGATGAGCACCCAACACTTCCTGAATTTTTTTTGCAATATCAATGCGTATCCGTTCTTAAAGTTAATTAGTGGTTTATGGTCTATTTATGTACACTTTTCTTTTCAAGTAGCCCCATAAAAAAATCGAGAGGGTTTAAATCAGAAAACCTCCCAACTCTTTATCTATTATTGTCACTTTATAATACATACCTTCATTGTTGTATCCCGGATAGCCATTTCTATCTTATTTTTTGGGAGCATTTACGTTATTTATTCACCATTCCTTCCTCGAATTATGAGAAATGAATGGTCTGGAAACTGGAGCAGTCCCAGCATAAAAAATAATACGAGAAAACCAAAAACAATGAAAGCAAACTAAATCTATAATAAAAGTCAATGCGGTTTTAATAACCCAAACCAAAAAATAAATAATTCCTGGCAAAGTCCTTTAGACCAATAACTCTGTCAGCTTTTCACCTTTGTAATTAGAGTGCATGACGAAACTATCGAAAAAACCCTTCCAGTAAAACACTAAACTGTATATTTTTTGCCGATTTTCTTACAAACTAATACCTACAACAACTCTCGTCAATATAATTATTTGTTGAATATCAATTTTTTTACAATAAATAAGCTATTTCTAAATATTAACAATACATTGTACATTGAACGAGTTTTACAAATAAGAGTCCCTGGGATACAGTGTGTACATAAAGTAACGTAACTTGCTGATACCTATTTCGTTAGGTTTACAAAAAAAAAATGTTGAATAAAAGTCTTTAACAAATAATCCATACCATCTCCATAAGTCGATTAGAAGTATACAGGGTGCACCGTTGCTCCAGAATAACTTATTAACATATTTTTTTAAATAGTACAACATGTATATATTTTCAGTTTTTCATAATCTATTAAATTACAAATACAACCGTCATGACCGCATCATTCTACCTTTAATAATTCCAAAGTTACATTGGTTTGAATCTAAAATTATAAAAAAAGTGTTTATGTCATCATTCATTCGATTGGGTTGTGCCCAGGCACTTGAACTGAATCTACTTCCATTCTAGAAGCTTTGTGTCTTCTATAGGCCACTAGTTTGACTGGAGGAATTTTAAGTAGTTGTAATGGTTGTATTGTATTTTTTATGTCAAAAAAGTAGTAAGTTTTTCGGTCATTAATGTTAATTAATAAAGATTTAGGTTTCTCGCCAAAAATCCCAAGTTTTCCGTCAAAATTTCAGGTTTCCAGTTAAGAATTTCAAGTTAGTCGTTCAAATTCGAGGTTTCCCGCCCAAATTTCAGGTTTTTCTCCGAGTCTTGAAATTTTTGGAGGAACCCTTAAACTTTAGCCGATAAAGTTTAAGGTTGACGGGAAATTTACGTTGAATGTGGATCAAAATATATGACACCGGCTAGTCGAGTTAAAATCTACACTAGAACTATTGACACTTCACTCAAATTAAAATCGAACTGTCGGTCGCTGCGGTTAGCGTGGCTTTTTTACCGCGCGTATAGAGTCGAAAACTGTCTGGAGAAATCTCGAAACCGTCTCTGGAAGCTTCGTGTATCTACCTTCGCGAACAATCGGGTCAATCGGTCTGTGCATCCCTGCTTTAGCGGATAACTTGAAATTCTCAACGAGAAACCATCAGATTTTTAGCGGGAAACTTCGAATTTTTGGCGAGAAGCCTAAAACTTTATTAATTAATATTAATAACAGAAAAACCTACTACTTTTTTGACATAAACATTTTTTTTATAATTTTAGATTGAAACCAATGTAACTTTGGAATTATTAAAGTTAGAATTATGCGGTCTGGATTATTTTGTAAACCTAACGGAAATCGAAATATTAGCAAGTTACTTTACTTTATGTACATACTGTATAGCATACTGTATATATATATATTACAAGTTAATTTATATGGCTTTTTTGTAGACACTGTATACACTTTGAAGGGCTTAATTATACGGTCGATATTCGGTACTGTTGTTTTGATGGTTATCGAGTTGAAAAAATATAGAAGTAGTAAAAATAACGGTCTGCAATAGTTGCAGTAAAATAAAGAATGATCATTAATTTGTTCGGTCGAGAAATAGTAACAACTGATGTGTAATTATAATAATATTAATCGTAATTTGTTGGTAGCAGTTAATTTAAAAATGTGTTATTATTTATATTTTCCGGTAAAATATCGTGTTTGAGAAGGAATACTAATATTACGTTGAAATCATGTTCACGTCATATTTTCCAATAAAAATCACTTAGACGTCGAAATAATAGTGTAAAACTATATTAAAACGCTTTACAAATTAGAAAATTAATTTCCAAAGGAAAGACCGTTCACCAGGAAGCAACATATTCTCTACTTCTCGGGCTGTATGTCCCGCCAGACAATGAATTACACTTCCAAGATAAACGGGGTTGGTATATATGAAAATATAGAACCAACCATTCTGGTTTATGATTAGAAGGAATAATATCACTATTATTTTGACGGCTATTCATAACACGCTTTACTATGACAATTGATACAAGAAACTGTAATCAAGTAAATAAAAATCACTTAAATAGTTTCGTCAAAAAAAAAGGTACCAGTTGATTTCAGTACCAGGAATCATTCACGTGGCGCATCGCTATGACAAAAGTAGAAGTAAGGGGGCACAATAGATCTTTCAGGTCTCACCCCATCATACATACATCTACATACATACATACAAGTAACGTTCAATTGACCTTTTTTCGACCCCAGAGTGGTATATTCAATATTTTTGTTATTATTTACAGTTTTTGATATCGATCTATCAAAACTCTGGAATATACTCTATAAATATATATGAAAAAAAGGAAAAATTACAATTCCCTTCGGTCAATTTGTATACTTAGCGTTCACACGTCACATTTACCATTTACAATTAATCAAATGAATGGTTACTTTTCTATACAGCGTGCTCGCGTTATAATTATTAAAAAAAAAAATCACGTTGAGATGATTTATTATCGAACACCAACCACAAAGTTCTCTCTCCTCTTCGTTTCGCTCAATGAAATAGTTAACTAGATGGTGGCAATGGGATTCAGAATCGAATAATTAGAATTTGTTAATGACCATTAATCATAAGGGTATATATAAATAATCTAACGATGGATGTGTGTGTATGTTGCGTGTAGTTAGTGCTTGTTGGTTGATAAATAAAAACGAAACCAAAAAAATATTACTACAGTGCTACGGCTTTACTTTTGTGTCAACAAATAAGTGAGGAATGTTAAAGAGTATCGAATATAATATAATATAATATAATATAATATAATATAATATAATATAATATAATATAATATAATATAATATAATATTATATAATATAATATAATATAATATAATATAATATAATATAATATAATATAATATAATATAATATAATATAATATATTAGATATATTTTTCTCCCAAGGGAGGAAAGTGAATCCTCTCTCCCGAGGGTGGGAGGTATGCGCTTCCTTTCTGATATCAGGCAGGATTAAAAGTACTTTTCTTTCCTCTTCTTTCAACTATTGTAAATGATGCAGCTTGTAAGTCCGAAATTCACACACAAACAATAAAGAAAATGTTTAAAATAGCGTCACGGCATCAAAATCCACGACAAATGGGTCACAATTGTCATAAAATACACAAACAATTTTGAAGTACTTCTTCTTTTTCAAAGTTTGTCATGTTGGCCAACATAGAAAACCTAATTACTTTAAAGTTTACGCTTGAGATACGTCTTGAGTCTTTCCTTCGCCGAGAATTCACGAAGATCGGACTATAATTAATATGCATCCAATCTCGACTCCTGAGTAGAGCTTGGCCAAGCACAACTCCAGTCGGAGATTGAGTTTCGACTGTAAATACGGGCATAAATGATTGCTTCAAACACCACCTCTAATGTCAATAATAAAATTGCTGTCGGCATGAAACATCGTTTGTAACGCCAATGGCATGAATAGGTCGTTACGAGCCGACATAGATAAACAAGACTGTTTTGGTTTCTGCGCAAAGCAGTTAACAAACTTCACGTGGCTTCTCCTTGTGTGAAACGTAGTCTATTTCAATTCTGAAAAATGGTGACTACTATCACAGTGCTCACATAGGAAATTTATGATCGCTCCGGTAGTTCTAAGTTGGGATGAACACGACCAAAGCACAGAGTACACCATCTAACAAGAGACGAAAGCTTTGTCGGTTCCTTTGAAGTCGGACTTATACAATATTGAGCGGAAATACGTCAAGGCATTGAAACGTAAACTACCTGATACACTGAGAAAAGTAATACGAGTATTGATTCGAAGTAAAACCATAACTACACTAAGAAAAATAGTAGTGTTGATGAAAATCTCTCCCAGCTAGGACTATAGAATATTTTTTTAACCACCAACACGAGAATACCTTATTATTCATCTCATATCTGTCTAATGAGAAGTAGCTCATTATTCACCTAGGTTAATAATGAAATTCTTTATTTTTATACAGAAATTACCTGAAAATTTATTCATTTCATGAAATGAATATCAAAAATGAACTCTAGAAAATGCCCTAGACAGAATAGAATTGATCAAAAATATGAAAATCGTTCAAAATAATATTAGAAATGACGTTTATTGAAGTCCGTCAGTTAGATGGTGTATACTCTGTGACGGAAGTGACGACTTGACATTGAAAGATAAACTAATTAATTCACGCATGTGCACACAAATTTGCGATCATGAAAACTACTTTCTTTCGCCTCTTGTTAGATGGTGTACTCTGTGACCAAAGTTGATAATACTTTGACATCTATCACAGTCGTTTACTTGTTAAAGCTGAAGGATTGCTTACCCTTTTTATTTTTGTAGGTGTAGAATCGGGACGTGTGCAAAATGTGAGAGAAATGGGGTAAATGTTATGAATTTTATTGAAAAGTTTTTTTTAGGTTTTTTACAGATATTATGTTGGTCGGAAAGGTCGTAGAAAAAGGGTTTAAAAGAAATTATTTGAAAGTTCCTGATAGAAGATAATGTGAAACATAACGATAAATATTTTATCGGTACAATATCTGTGCTCCCATTCGCAGAACTTGAAAAAACTGTTGAACACGTCCACGGAACAATATTCAATCAAACGAAATCATGACAACCGATTACAATCAATTTTTTTTTAATATTAAAATTTACAAACTAAATAAAATTCTTCCACCGAATTCATTATCTCCGATACCTATCCGTGATACATATATTTTTTTATCACTTTTAATCGCCGATTACTGATCTTCGCCTTAGCAGCTACTAACTCCAAAATAAATTAGTTTTTAATATAGAATTTTTCGATTGGTAACTCGATAAATATTATTATTTTATTGCAAATTACTTTAAGGCGTACACAACAGCTATAGGTATCTCCGTATAATCGATGTCAAGATAGATTTTATTACGAGTAACGCCAGAAGAATGCATAAAAGAATTAATATTATCATCATGAGCTGCTTTTTATTTTATTTTTTTTTCGGGATTTTAAGACGGTCAACTCGAAGATCGTCTTCCACTAAGTTATTTCGAACAATAACTGTTTACCGCTGCATTGCTAGCCGGATTAAATCAATTTCAAAATGTCATACAGAGTCGGCCGCTGAAACAGTCGATTTTTTATCCAAATTCGACATATTTTTAAACTACAGACATGTATTATTTGTCAGCCCCCTACCAGCTCAAGCTGCGCGATCGTATTTTTTGATAATGTGTGCTCGCGAGTACAATTCTAGGCCAGGCAAATTTGCTCAAAAAAACCATGTCGAATTTTTCGTTTTTCATTCTTTGTTTTAGACAATTTTTACTGTTTCACCAAACTTAGTAGGTGAGGTAGGGCCCGCTTCATGGCTGGACAACCCGGACATTATTTGTCCGTTGCGGCAAATCTTAGTGGCGGCATTTTCACTGTCAGAATATGAGAAAATGTAAAAAATATTAATAATAATAGCCTGCTGAGGAAAATCGGGAACTGGCTAGATGGGGAACACCAACTCAAATAGACACAAGGGCACCTCCATACAAAGAGTTTACTGACCAAGGAACTCTCAACCGACTATTGAAACTGAGTAAGAGACATTTGAAGACAGTTGCCGACCTGGTGACTGGACACTGCACACTGAGGAAACATCTGCACAAAATGGGCAAAGTTGGTGAAACAATGTACAGAAAATGTTAACTCTACACTCTAATACAACTATTACAACTACTGAAAATCCCTCCAGCCAAACTAGTAGCCTATATAGAAGACACAATGCTTTTGGAATGGAAGTAGATAACATGGGAAATGGTACAAATATTAAGTTCAAGTGCGTGGGCTGTTGAGCACAACCAAATCGATTGAATGAATGAATGCTTTACGTGGTATGTATGTATGTATGTATGTATGTAACCATCAAAGCTACCCAAATATAGAAAGACATCCCAGGAGCTCACCACAGAAAGAATTGGGGAAAAGGAGAACCATGACCTCTTAAATGGACGAGGACCTGTCGGGATGACAGGAGGTGGTATGATGAAACACCTACTCACATACTCCTCTTCTGCGAAAAGTTACATAGACTCAGACGGAAGCACTTTGGAGAGCATTACATTACAACTCCTGAAATCCCTCTAGTCAAACTAGTGGCCTACATAGAAGACACAAAGCTTCTGGAATGGAAGTAGATAACATGGGAAATGGTACAAATATTCAGTTCAAGTGCCTGGGCCGTTGAGCACAACCCAATCGTATGAATAAGCCTGCTGAGAAGTTATGAGAATGAAGAAATTGATAATTTAATATGGGACGAAGCCTCGGGTTGTATTAAACAATTCAAATTTTTGTGTTCAATAGTCATTTGATATGAAATTTTAAACTGTATTAATCCAATAAGCAAATTGTTGGAGACAAAATATTATGACCTAGCATCTGCACTTGATCTGTTGCCAAGTTGCAAAAAGTTTTTTCAGGATCTTCGATCGGATAAGTCTCTTAATGAAATTATTGTTGATACGAGAGGACTGTCTGACGAAATTGACGTAGCCAATTTTGAATCAACAATACCACATACCACATACGAAGCTAGAGATGAACCGATCGAGAATCCTAAAGAAAATTATAAGGTAGATTTTTTTTTATTTTACAATCGACCAAGCACTAAATGCAATAGATACTAGATTTAAACAACTTAGTCTCCATAGTAATTATTTTCAATCTTCTTCTTCTAATATACAAAATTCTCGTGTCACGGTGTTAGAAGTTGAACTTCTCCGAAACGGCTCCACCGATTTTCGTGAAATTTTGTGTGCATATCGGGTAGGTCTGAAAATCGAACAACATCTATTTTTCATCCCCCTAAATGTTAAGGGTGGTCCACCCCTAAATTTTTTTTTAGTTTTTTGGACAAAATTTTTTGTTTTCATTTTTTTATGATACAGCATACAAAAATACATACAACCCTAAATTTTCACCCCTTTACGATCAACCCCTATTTTAAAATTTTAATATTTTTTATTTTAATCTACACATGAGCAATAGGGTTGCAACGTGGCTATCGAATATAATACATTCTTACTTTAATCTCCAGTTTAGATTCATAATTAGTCACGGTAGGTGGCGCTGCAATCGGGTTAATACTGAACAACTCCTAAACGGATGGACCGATTTTGATGAAATTTTATATGTTTGTGTTTGATTAAGTAACCAGATGACAATTAGTCCCGGTAGGTGGCGCTGCAATCGGATTCATACTGAACAACTCCCAAACGGATGGGCCAATTTTGATGGCATTTAGTGTAGGAGTTTTTTTACACGGTCATTTAAAAAAATTGGTTTGTCCGAAAAATTGTAAGAATATTCAGGAAAGTCGAAGTTTCAAAAAAATATATTCATTCTAGCAAAAAATTAACAATACTATCTGATTTTGCCACCCAAAATAAGTAACAAAGTAATATTTTCCATTCAAAATAAAAATAGTCAAAATTTGTATAATATGATAAGATGACAGGACAACGTCTGTCGGGTCTGCTAGTTTTTATATAATATATATGATTTAAAGGGCATGTCTAAAGAAAATCAATGCAACGATCTAGAAAGGTGATTTTGTTGATATTATTGGGGTAGAATTAGCAGAAGAAATTTGCAGTATCTGGGCTTATGGAAAAAAAAGAAAGCCCAAGCACGGTTCTAAAGTTAAGAGTGTATTGCAAGAGTATTGCTGTCTATACCAGTAAGTGTTGCAAGTGGGGAAATAAGTTTTTCCAAATTCAAATTGATCAAGAATTGTTTACGTTCAACTACAACGCAAAATCGTCTTAATGGGTTGGCCATTTTATTGATTGAGCATGAAATTACTGATTAAGTTAACTAACTGAAGATGTAATAAAAATATTTGCGGAAATCAAAGTTAGAAAAAACAATTTCTTTTAGGTTACTTTATTTTATAGTTATATTTTCATAGAATTTCTCTGTTAGATTATGCAATAATTTTTTGTACAATAGAATATAAGTAAAGCAATAAAAATTCACCTTAGGTATATATATATAAAAGTACTTGCACTTTTCAAAAGTTTATTATGTATTACATATATTGTTTTAAATAAGTGATTTTAACATAATATTTATTTTATTTTAAAAAACTGGCGGCAAATTGTCTGTTTGTCCGGGGTGACATGAAGGCTTGAGCGGGCCCTGTTTGGTATTAGTATTCCTTCCGCTGATTTCTTTCAACCACAATCTGTTGCATTTTTTTCCTTTCAAAGTCATGAAACAGAATAGGGAATTTCTGCAGACGAGCATACCTCCAAATAACAAAATTCTGGAGATTGTTACCTTTTTCCCTTGTTGTTTTAAAAATATGTTGAAAAATGTCCACTGCATCATCTTCCTCTTCCTCACAAGATTCACAGAACACGTTAAAAATATCCCCCAGATATATAAACGCCCCCATACTGCACTGTCTTGGTACTGACAAAATTCTTGGTGTCCAAAAGTGCACACTGAGTATAAAAATGACCTAGCCCTGAGTCCACTCGAACATGAAACCACTCGATTCAAAGTACTTGAAACTCAATGGAACGCGCATAATATTTGCGTGCTGTCCTGGTGCAACCAATCAAAAACACTTATTGTCGCCATAAATGGCGTTGCGCAAAATTTCATTATTATTTGCAATTTCCAACCCACAAATGGAGTATAACTTGGCTTCATTCACGAATACTAACACTTACGGGTGCCTCAATCGTCACATGACGATCTTTCAATATCAGTGTGTACACCAAATTGACGTTTTCTGGTGTTAAGCATATATATACAATAAAATATTTCATTACGAGTCCTGAAAATAGGCTTTTCCGAATGCGCGCGATGGGTTACCGTGTGAGGCGTACCCGAACACGGAAAGTAGTGCAATCACGGGAAAAGCATTTACGGATGTGTTATAAACACTGCTTTTCATTATACCATTCTGAAAACAAAAACAAGTAAGTAGTACCGATTCTACGACATAACCTTCAGGTACAGACGAGGAACACCAACCACCATGTCGTTTTAGATTAAGCAAATCCCCACTTTCTTCGACTAGCATAGATGCTGAAGATTTTCTTTAACTGTGTCCCGTATATTCTTCAGGATTTCTTAAGTTCAGTTATTCTGCAATCTGTTTTGCTGTACCATTTATAGTATGGCAATCTGCAACCCAAGTATCTTCGAAGCAGAAATTCACGCCCAGTTCAATATTGACAAAGGATATAGAAGACAAAAGATTATCATAATGTCGGATAGTCATGCAACCATTAAAGCACTGAGCTCTTGTGTAATCAGTTCCAAAATGGTGCGGGAATACCTAGGAATACTCAATGAACTAGGCGAGAGCAACTTCTCAACCTTACTGTGGATTCCAGGACACACTGGAATAGAAGGAAATTAAACACCAGATGGACTAGCAAAGAGGGGGACTGAAACACCTTTTTGGGGGCCGGAACCATTTTGCGGTATCAGCCCCAATGTAATATTGGAAGAAATAGGCAAAGTCGAAGAAAAGAGAAGATCTTACCATTGGGAAAGATCTAGTAGGGCTTAGACAATCAAAGATTCTGATGGATGGCTACAGCCCGGAAAGATCAAATTAATGCATAAGTCAAAGTAAAACTGCGCTAAGAGTTTTAACAGGGATCCTAACGGGACATTGCCGCCTGAACGGACACCTGAAAAAGCTCAAAATAGTGGAGGAAGAAGATTGTAGATTTTGTGGAATGGAAGAAGAAACCTCCATCCACATACTTGCGAATTGCACAGCAATTCAAAATCCTAGGGGACAGCCCCTAGGAGATTATTGGATAGGAGAGGGACATTTACCTTAGTTGAAACCTACAGATATCCTAAAATTCTCCAGGGAAATAGGACTATAGGAGCTACTAGTCTCTGAGACGTTCCTCAGGAACTAAGTAGAACGGGGGAGGCACAATAGATCTTTTAGGTTCAGTGAATGTAACCCCATCATACATACATAGTGAGCATAACATCTACCATTGCGATTTGCAATAAATAGTATTTTACTATTAATATTTTTAGGTTTTAAATTAATACATTTACGTTACAAATTGTATGGGTCATAGAGGCATCCTTCCTTTATAATTGTGAAGCTTCTTGGTCTGTAAGTTTTGCTGCTTCTAAGGAATACCTCTAAGAAACGGCCATTATCTTCCACTTCTTCCAAAGCTAGCAGATTTGGTCATCTCTTCGGCATGCCCCGAAAATACCAAATATTAAAATTTACCTTAGTTAATAACACCTTCTCTAAGGAATAGCTCTAAGAAACGGCCACTATCTTCCACGTCTTCCAAAGTGAGCAGATTTGGTCATCTCTTCGAAAATACCAAATATTAAAATTTATCTTAGTTAATAACACCTTCTCTAAGGAATACCTCTAGGAAACGACCATTATCTTCTACGTCTTCCAAAGTTAGCAGATTTGGTCATCTCTTCGGCATGCCCGGAAAATACCAAATATTAAAACCTAGTTAATAACACCTTCTCGTCTGGTGCTTCAAGGATGAATTTGACAACTTGGTCTGCATTTAAAACTTTAGATTTTTTCGGAGTGTAACTAACGCCTTGTCGGTTGAGAAATGCAATAGTTTTTGGCAATTTTGTAACGTCCACAGTCACTTTAATTGTCGGACAACTTTTTATCATTGAGAATCTACTTCAGAAAGTTAAAACTTTTAAGGATTCAGCTTTTTCCAACAAATGTACCAGAATAATACTGTGCGAACATTTTTTTGCTGGCGCCACCTGCAAAATAGTTCAAACTATTTCTCTCTCACTAACGGGCCCATTGTGCCATTCCTGCTACTTATGCATCCATGAAGCCGAGTCCCTCGATGAAGCACTCAATCCTCTTCAGTGGATGCCTGCTTATGTTCTGCTATCGTTTTTAACCTACTCATTGGTAGTTCTAGAACAGCTCTAGCATTTCCATCAGTCCATCCCCTCAATAGGAGCTTGGACTGCCTGAGACCCTGTAGAGTCCTCCAGTTAGCAAGGTGCTGGTTTCTCAAGCAGTTCCTCGTCTCCTTACGGATTGTATGTTTTGTGAGGCCTAAGGTCGGGTCCGGACCGTTAAAAGGGGTAGCCGCCCCTTCCACAGCCAGCTCGTCCGCCCTTTCATTGCCTTCAAAACCAGAGTGGTCCGGAATCTATTCTAGCCACACTGTGTTCCGCCGTGCTAGGTCAGCAAGGCGTTCACGACATTTCAGTAAGTGTAATAGGGCGACCGCAAAACAAAACAACTGATTCTTCTCGTCAATGTTTAACTTAATGTTTACTTCTTAAAAAATTACAAATGAATCTTATCGCCATCTTGACGCGAAAACTAACGACACACTGACTGATGACAAGACATACATGTGATAACTAACTGTCGTTATTAAGGTGCGTTCAGCCATCATCAATCTAACGCGGCAAATTCAAAAAATGACCTTACATAAGGTATAATGAAAATGTTTTTTATTTCTGTAGGTTGATTGTCAAACGGTAATTTACGTCAAAATGTATAGTTTATGTAAGTCTGAGATTCTTAAGTATTTACAGTAGACCATAAATTTTCCTATATGAATAAGATTTTTATAGAACATTCTTCGTCGGTGCGACTGTTCTCATTACTATACACATCTCATCATTCTCATCTTCAATACGATTGATATAAATGATCGTCAAAATGCAAGTCACTATCTAGCGTATTAATTTTGACAATTTATCTTTCATATACACCATTATCAATTAGGGAAAAATGATTTTAATAATAAAATAGAGTCGATCTAGCAGACAACAACGTTTCTTTATGATTGGGTTATTTATCTTGTTGATAATGACTATCATCATCTTTTAGTTTCACAGGGGGAATTAATTTTTATTTATTGGTACAATATGATAGGCGTATGAGACGGTGTTTATGTGAGTTTAAATAGTGAAAAAATGGTCAAGTTCCTATAAGGCCAAATCCCTGAATAAGACTATTATAGACCTTGAAATTATACTTTCTGGAAAGCATAGTGCTCCAAGAGATTAAGATCTCAGGAGTATGTTCCTGGATAAACAAATGGTACATTTCCAGCATTATTTTATAAAATCATCATTATATTTCTTATTCTCTTAATTTCTGAATCCTAAACCTTATTAAAAAACCAGAAGACAGGTCCGTATGCTTAGAAACATCTAGATTCTCCTTAAGCTAATAATAATAAAAAACCGAAAAAACCAAATACATTTTTACTTAGGTACTGATTTTTTTCTGATCTTTCCAAATATTTAATTGAAATTTCAACATATTGATATACAAGTTGCTGTTTCGAGTCACAGGTCAATTATTAGATTTTTCAAGGCTGGACATTGAATAATATTTAGAATTATTATGATAATGGACACCACTCTGTATTATCACAAAAATTTAAAAGATGGTTCATAAGTTATATAAAATAAATAAATAAGTCCGGCTTCATAGCGTCTTTCGCCTTCCGGTTCCCAGTTGCCAGCCTCTTCGGTCAGCCCAATATCCTGGGGCTAGATTTCGTTCAGACATCGCTTTCTGAATGCCCGCTATCCATATTGATTTTGGTCTGCCTCTTCTTCGTTCTATTGGGGTCCATCTAAGTACTAATTTAGGTAGTCTTTCATCTGTCATACGTTCAACATGACCGTACCATATAAGTTGTCTTCTTTGAATTTCATCAACTATAGTTTTGTCGGTCTTTACAATTTGTCGAATTCGATCATTTGTAACTCTATCGAGACGTGATCTGCCAGCAGATCTTCGCCAGAAATCCATCTCCAGGGCTAGCAATCGACGTTCTAATGTTTTGTTAAGTTGCCACGTTTCACAGCCATAGAGAACAATACTTTGAAAGATAGTATTATATATCAAATGCTTCTTTTCCATAGATATAATTTTTTGCCCACAGCAGCAAGTTTAGACAACCTATAACTTTCTTTCCTTTTAGTATTCGATGTTCTATTTCCTCCTCAGTGCGACCTAAGTTATAACTGATTGAAAAAATGGGAAAAATTAATGAATCACCCTGTACCTTGTTCATAAAGAAAGGTAGACCCTTAAAGTACCTATAGGTTATTTGAAATTTCTGTACGAGGGTCTTCTTATAAGTGTTGCATATTACAACATACCCTAATAACACTAATAACATTTTTTGAACGTTTGCCTACAACTTAGTCTACGTACCAAAAACGTTTTTGTCCGTTTTAAACGATATTTGAACGTGTTAAGAACGTTTTGTGTCAGAAAAAAACGTTTAAAGGGCGTACAAAAAGACGTTCCAGAAACGTTTTTCAACGTTTAATAGACGTATTAGGAACGTTATTTTCAACACCTCTTTAAAACGTTGCCAGTAGGATTTTTGAAAACGTTTTAGGAACTTATTTCAAACGTCAAATACATATCTTGAGCGTACAATAACGTGCAATACCTGAAAATACTAATCATTTTAATGTTTATTTTAGTAACAAGGAAGGGGTAACCTTCCAAGAAACTTCCGATTTTATTCGAATTCCAGAAAAAAGAGATGAAAACGTTAAAAAGCGAACGAAAATGAACGATCACCAGCTGAAAACACGCTGTCAAATTGTCAACCATTTCTCAAATGTCATCTGTCATTTTTTAAACGAGGTGTGTTAAAGAATTGAAAATGGCGTATTCGATCGACTTCTGATTATTTAAATAGACGAAACGAAAAAGTAAAAAAACTGTCTTTTGCAATCAACATTAGTTTATCCATTCTCTGAATAATTTTACATAGCACTGCAAACACTGTTGTTTTATATGCAAGGATCCATATACGAGAATAAAATAGATATTGTTATTGATAAATTTGACTAAAAAATGCAGTAGTTTCTTATATTTAAAACTTTTTTTAACAAAATAAAGTGTGCTTCTTGTTTTAGTTTTCGTCCAACGTTGCATAGACGTTTAATAAAATATGTCCTAGAACATAATTCACATAACGTTTGAGAAACGTTTTTTTTTTAGGTCTGGAACGTTCAGACCCAGAAATACCTGAAAGTTACGTCTACGAAGTAGGGTAGTTGGTGCCTGTCAACAAACATCAACTGTCAGAATTGTCTGTAGTGTTTAGTTAGCTTAATGCCAAAGTTTTAGACCCCTTCGTTTAAAGCTGTACCTAAAGTGAGTTTTTGAAGTTGATGAGTCAGTCGGAAAATGGAATTTAGCCGAGAAAATTTTCGAGTAATAATTTTCTATTATTTTCGAAGACAGTTGAGTTTTTAAAGTAAGAAAACATCAAACCCGCCCCCCCCCCAAGTCCTAACGACTTTTTTACTTATTCAAAAATTTAGAATGAACTGCGTGGTCGAAGGTTCCAGCATTTCTTTACGCGGAGAATACTTTGAAAAACAATATTGCTTAAAAGTTATCTACAATCCTCATATAATGATAAACAAAAAATTCCACATTTTTCTCCAGTTTATTGGAAAAGATTCCGAACTTTCCTTCTCACCTGTGAAATATTTCGATCTGCCCATTTACTAAATCGTTTCCTCCACCCTGTTTTTCTTAACCATTACACAAATAATAAGTTGTAGTGCCATAAACATGTTAACGTGAATAGTATTAAATTCTGATATGCAAATTTACATTTCCACAATATTACTTTTCATTTCACCGCTTCCTATACTCGCACTCACTTACCATCAATCTAAATTCAGTTTAGACGGCATTTAATCTTTTAAGTTCTTAGACTTTCGCACATAATTTCAACTCGGTATGTGACTGTGTGTGTGTGATAATCGCCTTTCTGTCTTAATTCTTTTCGGTGTCTACGCTCAACACGTCATTTGAGTGCTATGGTCATTTCTACTTTTCCGTGGAACGGGCATAATAATCATTTTCTCTTGAGATAAAGTTACATTTTATTATTTATGGATTGCTTTTATTTGTTTCACACGTTATAACGGCTATAGTGTATCCGTTTAGGGATACAACCAAGTCCGGGTTATAATATTGGACAATTCTTGGGTAATTATTAAATGAAAACAGTAATTAACATTTCCTACAATAGAAAAACAACATACAGGATGTCTAGAAACTCTCCTGTCAAACACATAATTACAGAAGATATTGATATTAATAACAAAAATACAGAGTGGGCCACAGAAAACAGTCCACTCCGATATATTTGGCAGTATTCCTTAAATTTTAAGGAAATTAGGAAAAACGTCTACTTTTGTTCTAATGGGGACACATTTTTACGATACAGGCGTCTGTCATTTGTCAACCCCCTCTTTTCACTTCACCAACCCCTTATTTTTAAATAGGGAATATACCATGTGCGATACATCATTAGAAAGGCATTTAGATGGAGTATTCAGACATAATGATCGTCCATGATTTTTTTCGATATTTACACCATCTTTGCAAAAAAAAGTCTTAATTGATTTAAAGTACAACGCCTCTTAAAAATGAAACGCAACGCCTTTGGTTTGCTAATATCTCATTTTTTCCGCCACATCAAAAGTAAATTAAAACAAATTCGTAATTTGATAATTAATTTATAACGAAAATTAACTAAATTAGAATAATATTGAATTAATGGTGTCTATCGACTTCCACACAATAATTGTAGAGTCGCTGTTAGAAGTTACGTCGAACGTTTTGAAGCATTTCAGGAGTTAGGTATTAAGACTGCATTCATGTTCGTCGTCCTAGTTCTTCCAACGAAGCGGGTTCGGTTTTATAAATTTTGCTCTTTAAATAACCCCACAAAAAAAATCGAAGGGTGTTAAATCGAGAATCTTGCAGGCCATTCAATAAGGCCTCTCCTTCCAATCCATTACCTAGGAAATCGTTCATTAAAGTATTGACTTACAGCTCAACTGTAATGTGGAGCTGCGCCGCGCCGCCTTGTTGAGAAAAGAGATCATCTTCTAAATACCTATTATCATTTTCGATTATATCTGTGAGAGCAGGATCAATAGCCTCCTCTAATAATTCGAGATATGTTTCTCCATTCAAGTTGCCATCGACGAAAAATGGCCCAACAATACGATCCCCAAAAATACCTGGAATACTCTAGGCCCAGTAGCGGCAATTATGTCGATTTACGATACCATTTACAAAAAAGGAACATTCGTCCGAAAAACAAATATTGAATAAAAAGTTTGCATTAGTAAGTATTTATTTTGTCAGTCATAATCTCACAAAACTGTAGTCGTCTGTCTGGGTCATCTTGATTTATTTCCTGTACCAAATGGATCTTGTAGAGATGAAATTTATGATGTTTCGAAACCCTACGAACGGTAGTGTGCGAAAAACCAGATTATTTGGCCAATCTTCTTGTACTTGTTGCAGGATCTAAATTGATATGTCCTGAAATGGCTACTTCTGCTGCTCCAGTAAGTACTAACCCTATTTCATAGTTCTTTTTTGATTAGCTACTCTGTTTGACGAAATTTTATCAATACGTATGAGTGATGGATGAAGTTACTAGTATTTATGAAGTTGATTAAATAAACTCGCTGTTCTTGCACACTTCCTGTTTTAAAAAAATATGGAAATAATCTCAACTCGTTCTGCAATAGAATATACCATTTTGGTGGTAATCAAAAACTAACTAATTACAATGTTAAACAAACTGTCTTAGTATCAAATTAATAATTTTTTGCAATAACTGTTCTAATTAACTTTCGATGTGACAGATAAAACGACACATTAGCAAACCATAGGCGATGCATTTCATTTTTAAAAGGTGTACTTTAAATTTTTTTTGCAAAGATAGTGTAAATATCGAAAAAAATCGCGAACGATCATTATGTCTGCTTACTCCATGTAAATGCCTTTCTAACGATGTGCCGCTCATGGTATGTCCCCCATTTAAAAATAAGGGGTTGGTAAAGTGGAAGGGAGGGGGTTGACAAATGACAGACGCCTGTATCGTAAAAATGTCTCCCCCTTAGAACAAAAATCGACATGTTTCCTAATTTCCTTAAAATCTATGGAATACTGCCAGATATCGGGGTGGACTGTTTTCTGTGGCACACTCTGTATTATTGGATTTTATGACATACGTTCTACATGACATCTATTTGTTGAAACTTATAAATCCAATGGCTTCTGTAAGAATTATCCAACTCTTGAAAAAATTCTGGGATCGCTTTGAATTTCATTATATGTACCCACTATTCTTTCCACATACGAATACGATTTTGTATTGGAACAGCATCAGCTGATGATTTTATGTAATCCCAAAATTGAAAATCGTATGATTAACTGGCCCTGATGCTTGTCCAATCCATCGATTTCCACATTTGTTGTTAAGTTTTTGACGAGCTACTACTACTAAAATGAGCAGAACAACCATCGTGCATGGAGAATAAATTTTGTCTCGTCATTAGGGGATTCTTTCAGGTGAATTATTTTGCCAAAAGAAACTAAAGTAATCCTTCCTGTTAAAGGACCAGGTAACTCTACTGGTCCCAGTAGTTGATTGCCGATTACACCTATCCAGACATTTATGCCAAAACTCTTTCTTGACCACTTTTATGGCGTGGGGATTTTCACCAATGTGAGCATAATGATTATGCGTTATGTAGATTAAAAATTCCATTTCGAGTCTTTACCGATAACATTCTGTTCTGCTCATCACTGCGTTTGAAGCGATAAATAATAACGTAATGCATAAATTAATAAACAAAATGGCTACTAATTTTTGGGATGCCCCATGGCTTTACCTTTTTCATTTAAATTTTCACTAACATTTTCTCTATATATTATTCTCTCATTTGCTGATAATTTTTTTAACTAAAATAAATGTTTGTCCAGAACGAATCATCAAGCTATAAGTTGAATAATAGTACAATTAGTCAATTAAATGTAGGTATAGATATTCCAAAATGCTTAATTTTGTAGATTTATTTTTGTGAAATCTAATTTTAGCTCAGTTCCTGGGTGACACAAGTTCCTGATGATGATAAATGATATTTAATCCCAAAAATACAAAAAATTGAAATTGATTTTTATTGAAAACTATCAAATTGTAAATATCCCCGCTTATGATATACTTTTTTGCTGGTTTAATTTGTTCTAGATTAATTAGTATTGTGTGGTTTAGTAAACTATAGATTCTCACTAAAACCATTTTCCCCGTACCACAAAAATCTGATTTTTATAAAATGTTCATTTTCTCCTTAGAAAGTAATATTATTCTTTGAATTGTCTGTTAAAATCTTTGACATTTTCACCAAAGTATGTTATAGATACATATAGTTTTTTTTTTTAAATTTGGCTCTGTAGGATTTCAGCTTAAAATATTTCTTTAAATTTAATTCAATTTAATTTAAATTTAATAATATTGAGAGCTTCATACATTTTAAAGAAATAAGATTAGAAGCATACATACCTATCTCCAATTTATAAATATTATATTATAAAAATTGGAAAGAGTATGTACTTACCAGTAAAATAATCATAAAATAATCATAAAATAATCATAAAATGAATGCTATCAAAATTTATAACATAGGCAACATTTCACGACAACGTGTGTAACACATTGCATAGTTATAGTTATTCTAATGTTAATAATGTAATGGCCCATATTTTTAACCCCATTGATGAGAAATGCCGCTCTATGGTATGCATATAAATTTTTTTCACAAATTCGAATATGTTTTTCATTGAATTTAATATGGTAGATTAAAATTAACCTGCATACAAAACTCATAAAATTTGTAATATAATATAACCAAACTCACTCAACCAACAAATAGATTTTAAATTAATAATATTTCTCTACAACACAATTCGCACACGCCCCTGGATGAAGTTAATGCTAAGTAACCCCAACTTCTTTAGGTCGTGAAATTGTTTTATTAAACAGTGGACCGCGTTAATAACTGACCAGTTACTTCGTTATATTATGCCAATTACTGGAGTTAAACTATTCGATTTCCAATCCACCTGCTGCTACGTTGCCAGCTATTCAAATTTTTCTTAAAAATAGTAGCATACAAGTGATTTAATTAATTTTTCTTTTTCCAGAAATTTCAAGTGATTTATTTTAATGCTTATTAATAAATTCATATTAGGTTTTTTTAATATTTCCAAACTAGCTTTCTAAGAACATCACGAACTAACGGTTTACTGAAGTAAGGGGAACATTTGTATAGTGATCCTGACAATTTTAGAAAATAAATCTGACTACATTGCTTTATTTTATTGTCGTTACATTCACATTAGAAACACTATACAAGATCTTGTTATTTCGGGCTATCTATTTGAAAGGAAGAAACTAAAGATTTGGTTTGACCTTGGCCTGCTGTGGATATGAAACCATCCAGGAAATCAACCTTACCTAACCAGTCTTTTATCTATGAAGCCATCATTAAAACTTTACAGATAACGGGGATGGACTATCAAAATTTCACCGTTAAGCAGCATCAAACAGTGTCTCGCTTTGTATATCAATAAAAATGTCTCATTTTTTCACCTACTTTAATTAAGTTCTTTATTTTTATAATTATGTTTTCGTTTGCACTTCACTTTATATAATGAATGTTGAATCCATATAAGGCTCTATTAATGCTTCTAAATTATTAATCTTCACATACTCGGGCGGGAAATATTAAATATAACGTTAATTATATGAGACTTTATGTGAGAGAGAGACATCTAGTAGCACCTAGACTGTTTGTTTAAGAATATTTTTTTCTATGATTTTAATTTGAAATTCCATTTAAATAATATGTGTATAGTTAAAACAAATCGATGTTTATACTTAGTTTACTATTCCTACCCCTTTACTTTGTTGCTCGTTTTTCTTGGTCTGCCCCTTTTCTTGTTATTTTGTATTTTCGCTTCCCAAACTCTTTTTATTGGTCTTTTTCCGTTCATTCGCTTCAAATGTTCCCACCAATCTAGCTGTCCATAAATTCTAAGGTACCTTCAGATATTTTCTTATATCCATAGTCATCAATCTCTCTCTTGTTAGTATTGGTCGATATAACGTTTTGGAAACCTTTATTTTTGTCTGCTTCGAAATTTCCAAGTTTATTCGTTTTCTGAATTCTATTATTAATAGTGGGGTCTTGTGCCTCTTTTTCATCCAATGTTACCCCTAAATATTGGAAATAATTAATTTGTTCTATTTCTTATCCATCGATGCAGGTGGTTAAGTTTTCTCTGTCCTCTCCTATTATCATTCCCTTTGTTTTATTATTGTTTATCTTCATGCCATTGTTCCTTATAATAACTAGTAATTGTAGAACGGTGCAAATTAATTTTATTCACAACTATACAGTTGTATTATAATTTGGGTACAATTATTAGGAAGAGACGTTAACGTCATTCTGTTTGTGCAAAACTGGCTGGAATTATATTGGAGGTTATCGATTGTCCCATGTTGTCATGTAAGTAGTCAAAGTTGCAGCTGATAGACGTAGGATCTTCTTAAATAATAGGTATTCATTCGATCGGGTTGTGCTCAGCAGCCCAGGCACTTGAACTGAATCATTGTAGAGTCCGACCACAATAACTTTGGGACACCTCGTGGTCGGGGGTGTGGCGTATCAGCCATTGGCGTTACTGACTTGCATATGAAAATGTAATTTTCATACTAATTTTATTGTAAAACTAGTCTTACATTACAGAATTTTTGCAGCAACTTTATTGCAGGCAATATAAATTGCATGCAAAATTAAAATCCAGTCTTCTTACATTTCAGCCTATTTGTTGCAGCTTTCCAAGACATTATTATTATCACATTAGAAAATTCACTTTGAAAATGAATACAAAAAAAACAAAAGTTTTACTTCTGGCAATCACTACTACTGCTGTTCTTGCCACTTATATAAAAAGGCGGATTAAAAACAGGAGGAATAGATCTTGTTGGAACAATGGAGAGAATGGATGAGCCTACATTCGATAAGTTGTTAGAAAAAACTGAGCATTGAATAAAGAAAACTGATACTTTCTTTCGAAACATTCTTCTTCTATTTTTTATAGTCGGCTATTATATATCACTAAAATCACTAAAAAAATGTAAAGTTGCGCGTGAATAACCTTGAAAATTAGGAATATTTCTATATTTTTCAAGCCTGAAAGTTGCAGTGAAAATGGCTGGAACGCATGCGCAATTATTATTCAAAAAAGGCCAGCAATTGAATTGCTAGCAATTTATTTAAAAAGGCTGTAATGTAAGACTAGTATAAGGAATTTATTTCAAATATATATCAAAGTTTATGGTTTTGGAAACCTGTAGAAAATTACATAATAGAATCACTCGCTATATGCAGGTAGGCAACGGGATTAAAGTGGGCCTTTTTTGAATTCATTAGCAAGGAAGAAAACGATTTACCTAATCTAAAGTTAATATATTCGAAACCTAAACACTTTTACAAACGTATCTAACATATCAACTTTAACTTATCATAAATATAATCTTATTATTAATCTGAGTCATCAGCTGATTATACCAAATGGTTGTGAAGGTGTACTACTGTCGCTATTAAGATCTGAGAAACCTCATAAGAGCCAGTACTAAGGTTAAAACATAATTATCCAACATATTATCGAGGATGTTCTCTCGTTCTATTTGTGAGTTTTCATATTCTTTGACGTGCCGACAAATATTCGTCCATTCACTAAGTGTCAACTTCCTTTAAAACAAATGTAGTATTATGAGCTGCTACCCAATTTTTGACTGATGGCCGTATTTTTTCAGTAGGGTTCAATTCATCCAATACATAAGTGGGCATAAATACAGCAACCCGATCTATAATTTCCTTTTTCTCCGATCGTGGGAGAAGTGACAGTATTTTGACCTGTTTTCTATGCGCAAAGCTCAACATTCCAGAATAGTGGGCAGCTGCTAATCAATTATAAAATAACACTGCGTAATATTCTTACCGCACTGCTGTAGCATGCAGTAATGTTACAAATGGATTATTACAATAAAATAAAACAAAGTATGGTTGTAATTTTTATATTGATAAAGTTGTTATAAGAGCAGTAAAAGAAACATCTAATTTATAACGATATTCTTGAACACAAATTAATTGTTGTTAATATTTACATCTTGAATGAAATATTTTTTAATTAATTTTTTAAATGTAAATCAACGATCGAAGAAAAAATGGTATGTATAATTCGTGGGAAAAGCATATTCCCAAACTAATTATACAATATACTATTGTTTGACTATGCAAAGCTTTTCCTTGTTCCACTCTCTTGGGAGACATGACACAAAAAGTTCCAAGACATGAAAAATTCACTATTCGCAAGAACAAAATCGCACAAGAATTCCGAAAGCAAAGTACTGTCTGGTCTGCTATCAACACTAAGAAGCGCCCGTTGCTCCGCCGCTGGCTCACAGCCGCAGCCAGTCAGAGATCGGCATCGCATTCGAGGCGGCCCTACGTTGAATCACGTGGTGTCCCAAAGTTATTGTGATCGGACTCTACCATTTCCCATATTATCTACTTTAATTCCAGAAGCTTTGTGTCTTCTATGTAGGCCACTAGTTTAACTGGAGGGATTTTCAGTAGTTGTAATGGTTGTATTATTTCCTCTCCAAAGTGCTTCCGTCTGAGTCCATGTAAGTTCTCGCAGAAGCAGAGTATGTGAGTAGGTGTTTCTTCATCATAGAGTTCACATTTCCTGTACATAGGTTCACTAACTTTTCCCATTTAGTGCAGATGTTTCCTTAGGGCAAAGTGTCCAGTTACCAGGTCGGTAACTGTCTTTAAATGTCTCTTACCCAGTTTCAATAGCCTGGTTGACAGTTCCTTGTCCACCTTTTTCAGTAAACTCTTTGTATGGAGGTGCCCTTGTGTCAACCTCCATTTGAGTTGGTGTTCCCGATTTCCCCTCATATGCATACTTTTGTGATTCCACAAAACGGTTCCGGACCTATGAAGTCTCCTTTAGAGCCTTATTTAGCTAACGGGTCAGTCATTTCATTACCTGCAATCCCGTCATGTGCCGGCACCCGTATTAGAGACACTTTGTTGTCTCTTGCCATCTAGTTGAGGGATTCTTTAGTTTTTCACCAGTCTAGACCTAGTTGTTGGGATGCTGATAGCTTTAAGCAGAGCCTAGCTGTCAGTAAATATTTTCAATAATTAAATATAAGGTAATAAACAAATCAATATTGCTCATCATTTTAACAGTTTGGGAAGACTCAAATAATAACGAAAATGGAGGAGATGGTCAGTTCATGCGGTAGTGAATTTATAAAAATAAATTAATCTTCAGAATTAAGTCGTTGCCGCTCGACACCAGTGATTTCCATTTTTGGAAACTTATGACATTTGATAATATAGGTTAACGTTAATGGTATTTCTAATATTTGTACTGTACAGTCTTTTAATCAAATCTTAAGACCAAAGATGTATTCCCACAATTAGCATAACCCTCGTAATCTAATTATATAACCCGCCCGTCAAATATCCTTGCATTCATTTTCAAAGTCGGTGACAACATGTAGCCAGCGTATCTCTACCTAATAGGCACCGACCAGCAATATCTATTTTTTGAAAAAAATGCTTAACATAACCATGAACAACTTCCGTGTAGAATACCAACTATGTAAACAGTCTTCCGATACTAAACACGGCGTCATCTATAAATGATAAAAAAATCCGTATCTGTTTTCATTGTTTTGTCAAAGCTTACTCATATCGTGAATATTCAAAACATCGTTGGGTTTTTAGCGATGTTGTGACTTGGTTAACGCTCCGACCATATGGTGGCTAACTAGATACTCTAGTCGACGATACATTTCCTGTTCCCTTCGAAGGATTTGCATATATAAAATTGAATCGAACAGAACAGAGAGACTGAGAGAAAAGGGAGTAGAATGATTTTATAGGCGGTGTAAGGTTATTAGTTGACGTGATCAACTCATTAGAAAACAAACGTATTGAAATACCTAAATGGTGTGTGTGTAGAAGAGTGATGGGTGGAGAAGAAAATGGGTGGCGTGGCGAGTATGAATATGCCAGACAGGTATCTTATTATGAAAATTGGCAGACTAATTATAACAATAACCGAGATATTATATTAGTCAATACAGACGATTATTTCCCTAATAACACTAATACGTCCCCGTAACGTTTTTTACACGTTGGCTTACAATTTACTCTACGTACCAAATATGTTTTTGTCGGTTTTTAAACGTTATTTGAACGTTTCAAGAACGTTTTGTGTCAGAAAAAAGAACGTTGAGAGGGCGTTCAAAAGGACGTTCCGGAAACGTTTTTTAACTTTAAATAGACGTATTAGGGACTTTATTTTTAACACCACTTCAAAACGTTGCCAGTAGGATTTTTGGAAACGTTTTAAGAACTTATTTCAAACGTCAAATACACATCTGGAACGTTTCACTAACGTACTTGAAAGTGCTAATTATTTTAATGCCGATTTTATTCGAATTCCAGAAAACGTTCAAAAACGACCGAAATTAACGGTCACCAGCTGAAAACTTGCTGTCAAATTGTCAACCATTTGTCAAATGTCATCTATCATTTTTTGGACGAGGTGTGTTGAAGAATTGAAAAGGGTGAATTCGATCGTCATCTTATTATCTAAATAAACGAAAAAGTCAAAAAACACTCTTTTGCAATCAAGTTTATCCATTCTCTGAATAATTTTACATAGCATTGCAAACATTGTTGTTTTATATGCAAGGATCGGTATACGGGAATAAAATAGATATTGTTGTAGATAAATTTGACAGATACTCGAGAAGGGACTAAAAAATGCGGTATTTTATTATTATATCCCGAATTGTTTTATTTTGTTATTAGAAACAGATATAATGAAAAACTTTCTTATATTTAAAACTTTTTTTCTTAACAAAATAAAGTTTGCTATTTGTTTTAGTTTTCGTCAAACTTTGCATACACGTTCAATAAAATATGTCCTAAAACATAATTCATATAACGTTTGAGAAACGTTTTTTTTTAGGTCTGGAACGTTCAAACCTAAAAATACCTAAAAGATACGTCTACGGAACGTTTAGTGCTAGTAGGGTTCACTCATCATGAAATAGACCAATGTGTCTTATTGGTTTATTAGTTATACTAAGGTTATACTACCGCCGATAATACAATTCTAGTGTCATCTGACACTTTTTTTACGATTTTAATTGGCTGAAATAGAGTGGTAAGAGGCAATCACACTCATGACAATTCTATGACCGCATACTACTAATGGAAAAAATGAGTAGGTACTGTCAGTTTTGACTTTCAAAATATTGCTGCGTAAAATTCACCGAGAATGGATCAAGAACCAGGCTGTAGTAGATGGAGTGACGCGACTGAAGTCAACATTACGACGAAAAATTGGTCTTTCTGACAAGATAGACAGTTAATGTTTACCATTCTTATCATTGCAAACATCTATATTGCTTTATTAAAACAATAAATTCACCCCCGAAACGTAAATCTTAAAATTTACAAGTTTTAGCTAAATAGTCAACGCATCAATGACCAATAACTCTAGAACTTATTTCAAACGTCAAATACACATCTGGAACGTTTCACTAACGTACTTGAAAATGCTAATTATTTTAATGTTCAAAAACGACCGAAATTAACGGTCACCAGCTGAAAACTTGCTGTCAAATTGTCAACCATTTGCCAAATGTCCTCTATCATTTTTTGGACGAGGTGTGTTAAAGAATTGAAAAGGGTGAATTCGATCGTCATCTTATTATGTAAATAAACGAAAAAGTCAAAAAACACTCTTTTGCAATCAAGTTTATCCATTCTCTGAATAATTTTACATAGCATTGCAAACATTGTTGTTTTATATGCAAGGATCGGTATACGGGAATAAAATAGATATTGTTGTAGATAAATTTGACAGATACTCGAGAAGGGACTAAAAAATGCGGTATTTTATTATTATATCCCGAATTGTTTTATTTTGTTATTAGAAACAGATATAATGAAAAACTTTCTTATATTTAAAACTTTTTTTCTTAACAAAATAAAGTTTGCTATTTGTTTTAGTTTTCGTCAAACTTTGCATACACGTTCAATAAAATATGTCCTAAAACATAATTCATATAACGTTTGAGAAACGTTTTTTTTTAGGTCTGGAACGTTCAAACCTAAAAATACCTAAAAGATACGTCTACGGAACGTTTAGTGCTAGTAGGGTTCACTCATCATGAAATAGACCAATGTGTCTTATTGGTTTATTAGTTATACTAAGGTTATACTACCGCCGATAATACAATTCTAGTGTCATCTGACACTTTTTTTACGATTTTAATTGGCTGAAATAGGGTGGTAAGAGGCAATCACACTCATGACAATTCTATGACCGCATACTACTAATGGAAAAAATGAGTAGGTACTGTCAGTTTTGACTTTCAAAATATTGCTGCGTAAAATTCACCGAGAATGGATCAAGAACCAGGCTGTAGTAGATGGAGTGACGCGACTGAAGTCAACATTACGACGAAAAATTGGTCTTTCTGACAAGATAGACAGTTAATGTTTACCATTCTTATCATTGCAAACATCTATATTGCTTTATTAAAACAATAAATTCACCCCCGAAACGTAAATCTTAAAATTTACAAGTTTTAGCTAAATAGTCAACGCATCAATGACCAATAACTCTAGAAACTTTTGACATGTCACCATTTCATTTCTATTTTGTAACTAGTTATGACAGTTGTCGGTTTTATTTGTTTTTGTTGATAATATTCGTTTGATCGTTCATGTTTATTTTCAATTAGACTTTTGTAGTAGTTCTAGTTAGTTGTACCTCTTTATTCTACTGATTGCTTTTTCCACTGACATCTGACATAAGAGACATAATTACATAAATGAAATGGTAGCTTGCCAAAAGTTCCTAGAATTATTGGCCACCAATGCGTCGAGTATTCAGCTAAAACGTCATTCTAGATTTTAAGAGTTACGCTTTGGGGGTGTATTCATTGTTCTAATAATGCAAAATAGATGTTCGCAATGATAAAAAAACCTGCAAAAATTTTATGTTTTGAATGGTAGACATTAACTGCCATTCTTGTAAACAAAAACCACTTTTTGTTACCCACACCGTCCTTAAACTGAACTCCTCTATTAACACAAAATACGACAATTCCAGGAATGGCATTCTCTCCCCAAATTTAACTTTTGCTACGATTAATTGTTAGAAGATTAATTGTGAGAAGATTAATTGTCAGAAGATTGATTCCGAAGATTAATTTTCAGAAGATTAGTTGTCCGAAAATTAGTTGTCCGAAGATTGATTGTCAGAAGATCAATTGTCAGAAGTTTAATTATCAGAAGATTAATTGTCAGAAGATTAATTGTCAGAAGATTAATTGTCCGAATATTAATTGTCACAAGATTAATTTTCAAAAGATTGAACGAGTGCTAGCTCGGCATATCATCGATAATAATCGTAACACTAGTTATATTACCACCGAAAATATTTTGACAGAAAAATGTATAACTCAAAACAACGAGGAGATGGTGGATTTTTCCAAATCCACTCTCTGACTCCCCAACAAACGCATTGCATACAATCCGTTATTCAGTAAAACGCTCCAAGGTGTACTAGTAGCAACTAGATGGTTTCCAATAGTGAAAGACAAAGCTGCCCTGTGCGTCTTATATAGTGTAGTTTTCTTTTGAAAGACACAAGGTCATCTTAGTCCTGTTTTTGAGGCTCCGAAGACTCCTCTTTTCCTTATCTGCAAGGTAGAAATTTCAACAGCGTTAACGGTGCTGGTTTCTTGTTTGAAGTCACTGGTATCATCCCCTGCTGGCTTCTTGTCCATCTCCGGTTGGTAGTAGGTTCTGTAAAAATACTGGGCAACAGCTGCACGGCAGAGCCGCGAGGTTAGATTTTGGCACTCTCAGTAGATCAGATAGAATATATCCTGTAACGCAAGGCCACTACGAGACAACTGCTGTCAGCAGAGGTTATCTCCTCATGGGTAACGTTATCTATGAGAAACGTGGTAACTATATCGAGAGATTATGGCTATTTTGAAAGGACGCACTGTCTTGTCCGAAAAGGTGTGATAAACTTTAAATAAATAAAATGTATGTCTGAAATGTTATTTATATAACATTTCAATAAATAGCTACCATATTCACAACAATTTACTTTGACAGCTTCATTTATAGAAGCATACGATTTCCCCAATTCTTCGTTTTTTCCTGATTACATGTTTCTACAGGTTCCGCTTGTGCATAAATTAGGTAAAGCTAAGCGACTGGTTTGCAATTTCATCTCCCATATTTTTTATTGAAGTTTGAGGTTTTTATCCAATATCCTGTTAGGAAGGCGGTTAAAACTACAATTATTTCGAACATAATGAAAATAACAATGTCACATGTATGATTCTATTGGATTTATATAGCTGCACTTAAATTGTAGTTATTTTAAGCTACTTTAAAGAAGGGAGGACAACTTTTTCCGTAGGATACACATTTTAGAAGTTACATATTTATCCTAACAACATCCCAAGAAAAAATTGGCACAGTACAATTTATTGCGACTTAATGCGATTTTTCGTGATGATGTACTGGGCTATTGTCAGTCTCAATAAATAGAAGAAATGTACCCACTACATAATAAGCAACACAGAATACAGAGAAATGATTTGCTGGTTATCTGTACCACCATGTGGATTGATGGATTTACGAGGCGCAGCGAATATAAATAACTTGATGCTTTATTTATTCGAATCATATTCAGATAGCGAAAAACCTTAGCTCGGCATACGATTTACACAAGTACGACAAGGATAATATGAACAACACTGCTTGAAAGAGAGAGAAGAATTGGTGAGATCAGCATTGAAAAAAAGAAGTGTTAAACAATTAAGTCTTGCCGTATTTGTCATTGTTGTCCTATATTTGTTTTCTATATTGGATAACGCTCGCTCCGCTTCAATACTAGATAGGAAGCGTTAGAAACATTTGGATGGTATATAAATTTGGAAAAACTTTTTTCCAAAAATTAAATTCAACATAATATCACTACAAGTATAGGACTCTAGCTCAGTTTGTTTTATATAAGTTTTGAATTGAATACATTCCTGTATTAAATGTTGGTGTAAGTCATCTGAATAATAATCAATAATAGTATTTTTTTACTGGTTTATTATTTTATTATTATTTTGTATGCATCTTTTTCTGTTTATCTTAACGGGAAACGGGGCCCCTGGAACCCGGGGTCCCTGGGCTGCAACCCATTAAGCCCATACGTAGAACCGGCCCTGCTAGTGCTGTTCGGGATGGACATATTCTTTTTATAAATGGCAACGTAGAAGTATTGTATCTTGAGCCAACTTTTAGAAAACCCATTATTAATTTTCAAACAGGCTATAGTTTTTTTGGGTAAATAAAAATTCAAACGATACTTTTATTTTAAAGCAAAATATATTACAAGATCATTAGAAACAATATCTAAAAAGGTAACTAAGTTAAATACTTAAATAAATCCATAAATATTTTTATTTATTTATTTTTCATTATTTCTATACAACTTTATATATATATTTCACAAAAAGTAATCTATTAATACTTCTTTAATGATTTTTCTTTAAGTATTTATAGGGAACGTTCAAATAATATTTTGACTTCCTGTTAGTTATATAATTTTCTCAATATGGCAGTTTTTGATATTTTGCAAAAAAAAGAACACACTTACGATTTTGGCAGTGATATTTTGTTTAGTATGGCAACATGAATCTAGTTTTCACCAGGTGTAATTAGCAAAAATATCCGAAAAGCAACAATATTACATTAATAACAAATACACTTATGGACCAAAATTAACGGAATAAAAATTAATTTAAGACGGTGGTCTGAGGCGGTACAAGGGTTATAGTATAATTCTGCAGCAATCATTCGGAAGATCATACCTAATTCGGATTGCACAAATATATAAGACAACCCTAGAAGAAATGTGGAATTACGTATACTTGTGCCTCTCAATCTGAGAGCTTAAGTAGGTACAACCTGTTATCAAAAAAGGAATGTGAGTGGTGAGTTTCACCGCAGAGCTTTTAACTAATAATCTACAAAAAAATTATTTGTCTCTTAGGAGCAGATCGTTTTTTGTTAGACTCTTAAAATAGATTACACGAACCAACCTTGTGGATAAGCGATTGGATTAACAGGAAGTTAGACGAGGAGTATCATTCACGCCCGATATATAGTTGTGAATAAAATTAATTTGTACCGTTTCAGGTTAAAATAACAGTATGCGGCAGGATTAAAAAGCCGAAAAGATAAAAAAGCTATAAATCATTTCGAATCTTGAGCTACCCACAAGCGAACCATTAATTCTTATTGGTGCAATGTAACTTATTCCTATTGGCCTATGCAAAATTTACTTCAATTGCTGGTCCACATTGACTGTGAACGTCCTAGGATAGAGACGAACAGTGAACATGCTGGAAGAGTGAATTATTATTATTAAAATGATGTATTGGGTAATCATCAAATGACTGCAGTAAATATAGTATAGTAAAAATCACGAATCTTTCTCGTTACGTCATATTTCCCTGAATGTATCAAAGACACTCTAATTTTATGTGGATATCACTGACCGCGTATGTCCAATTAAAACAAATGGAAAGGTACATATATGTCTTTTGTGCCTGAATTAAGCTACGCCATTACGTCTTTATCGGTTTGTCACTCTGTCTTGTGTTGTGATAACGATTGTACTTAAAAAGAGAAACGTCACTTTATTCGGAAATCATTCTGTCGCCATTGAAGTTCGTCGACATTGTCATTACTTTAAACAGGTGAAATTAATTTACATTTATTGTCATATTTTTCGACAAAATGCCTGGTAAACAGTTGGACGAAAATAAACGTGAGTGTATTAGACAATTACATGAATATTTCCAAAAGGAATTGGCTAATGGCGGACCATTTCTACCGTTAAATGTCATTCAAGAGATGAGTTTTGTAACTATTTGTATGTAGAATTTCAAATTGTAGTCTAACTATATGATATGTTAAATTTGGTTTTTATTTTCCTCGCATGATTAGATCACCAGAAATACATGCCGAACAATGATGCGTCGCTGGTGAAAACTGTCTTACTGATTTGATTCGGATGCTTATGAGTTATGACGTAACAAGGAACATTTGTGACTTTTACTTTAAGTTGATTGGTTGTTGTATGTATAAAACAAGAATATTTTATGTTAAAAATTTGTAACTAAGGTTTTGAAATTTCTGAAAGTGGAGAGTAGGGATTTGAGACAAAAGACAAAGATATAAACACCAAAAATAGGGCGGAAAGTATTTTTTAGCAGTCCAAGTGCAGAAAATTCTTAACGCCACGATATTTCACCATCTGTCACTTGAGTACTTTGACGTTTCACGTACATCTTTTAATTAAACGTATGTCAAAGTGTTTTGTTATATTTTTCTATTTTTTGGTTTATTCGTTAGACGAAAAACAGTTGTGTATCACACAGCAGCCCTTAACTATCAACTGCCCTCGCTTCCCTATGCTCGCTCGTGCATCTAATAGTCTTGGACTGCTAAAACTGATTTTCTGCCCTGGTGACACAATATACTACTGGTAGGTTTTATTCGCGATCCACGCAAAAAATGATACAAAATATGTACGAACTGAAACAAGATAATAATGGGACAAAGCATGGAGCTGTTGAAAGAATATATAACTTGACAACAGTTTCAAAAAATATCCATGATTACAATTATCGGTAAAACATCTGATACATCTGCTGAAAAAAGAGTACAGAAATCGCTATGGCGTGTGGATGCTGCAATAATGAAAAATATGTCTGAAATCACTTCTGCTTCTGCTTACAGATCTCTTTATCTCGCCGACAAATTGTGAAACGGTGCAAATTAATTTAACTCATAACCATAAATAAAGGCAAGTGACAAGTTAAATTGAGCAGTGCCACATTTTATTTTACGATCTTGCAAATGAAAGAAGGTTTACAAGCAGCACATACTAGAAAAAATTTACACTAGAAATACATTCAAACTAACGATAAGAGTAAATAATTTGAATAAAACGCTGATTGTAATGAAGCAATTACAGCGAAAACCACCGATAGAAACGCAACACATCAACTTCTAGAGCCGTTGTCCGGGGAGGGTATTGTTTAGACGAAGCGTAAATAAAATTTGAACGTTATAACTACGTATCCAATGTCTTTAAAACAGATCATACTATTTCTCCGATCGACTGCCAGCTTTCGTTCGCGCACAGTGCTGCTGTACGCCAGCTTACTACAAAATCCATCAACTCTTCTATAATGCAACTAATTTCTATGAAAAATACCAATATAACAATTTGTTATAGGATTTAATGTTAATTTTGTCCAGCAGTGTATTTTTTTAGGTACATATCCAAAAAACCATGTACCTAAACAATAATAACCTCCTAATAATATTGTTGATTTATATATTTTTTCATATTTATAAAAATTATCACTTTTTTTTCGAAAATTACCCTAATTTTAGACTTTTTCCTTTTAAATTAAATTTCTGTAACAATTATTTTAACTTTAAGAGTGAGAGGTTTGTCGTAACTTTCCGTTTCAAGTATTACTGTTTCTGGACGACCGTGTATTAGTAATTCAAATTCACCGGGATGCTTCAATCGCTTTCTGAAGTGTAACGCCCAAACGCCATGTTTTTTAATTAATTCAAACTTCTTCTCTTCGTTGCCTTCTATTATCTTGTATATCATTTCGGTCTGAAATACAAAAAACGCAAAATCAAAGAAAAATAATTATTCTAATCAGAAAGAGCCAGATCGGGTGAATATGCAGAGCGTTTTTGGACAGTAACAAATATTTTTTAATTTTTCTCCATTTGACACTTTTAAAAAATTCAACAGTCCAGAAACTCCATCCCATATAATGATGGTATGAATAGAAAAATAAATTACCTTCACAGCAGGCTGTAACTTAATAATCCTCGTCCGGTGTCTGGTTTGAGAAAGATTCAGCTTAAGCTCCAGGGATTCTTCAACATCGTTATGTTTGTGTCGTTTGAATCTTTTCTTGATAATTTCGGTTTGGAAAAGCTCCGCAACAGTATCATTATGCGAGACTCTCGCTAATCTTCTACGTCTCGAAGATCTTCTATGTCTACCGTTCACCTATACACACAAAATTAAACAGAAATTTCACATCTCTCTTCAAATAAACTCACTTTGCACGAGAAACAACCTTCCGTGGTGATAAGTTTGTCTTTAGATCCAGCAGGGTAATCTTCGTCGATTTGATATACCGGAACGTCACCGATATCCTGTCCATACCCTCCGTATATAGGCGTTATAGTTGAAAGACAATGACCTTGTCCAATACGTTGGTAACCCTGGGGACATCCACAACTGTAACCACCACCGCGACTGTTGCAACCAAAAGCGCACGGAGCTCCTGAACAACTAGCGCTAACCTAAAACCCAACTTTTCAACTAAAAATCCATCTTAAATTTTCTTAAATGTTTTTTCAGTACCTGTATACAAATATTAAGGGTGGAATCGAACTGATATCCATCGGGACATCCGCATCTGTAGCTACCAAGAGTGTTGAAACAGTTACCACTACCTCCGCAAGGATTATTTTGACATTCGTTTTCGTCGACGCACTGATTGGAGTAAGGATGTGTCGCATATCCTTGAGGACAACCGCATCTAGAATTCAAAATAATCATACAACAAAACTGGCCTTTGAACTGGACTACGAACAGTAAGCGAGCTGTTCTGGACACAATTGGTGAAATAAGTGACTTTTTAGATGTCAAAGATAGTATAATACTATTACAGCATCTATTGATAACACGCTTTACTAAAATGACAATTTTTGCAGGAAACCATAATTAATAAATAACTACAAAACCGATATGGTTTTTTTTCAATATAGAATTTTGATATGTGGTTAGATTTTTTTCAATATAGAATTTTGGTATGTGGTTAGATGTAGGGGTGTAGCCGTTATCGCATTTCCTTCACTGATTTTAATGTATTGATGTGATTCCAGCATTGTCTCCAGTCCAGGATTATGCTCTCAGAGTTTCTGGACGGATGATATCTACAAGTGATGTTGTCCCTTATAATTTTAAACCAGAATGGTGAATGGTATTATACAAGGTGTAGTCAAATTGTATTCACCTGTATCCTGCAACAAGATTTTGACACCCTTCCAAGCATTTGGAATCGTCAGCACATTCATCTATATCCACGCACACTGTACCGCTTTGATCTAATTTAAATCTTCGAGGACAAATACATTTGAAACTTCCCAAAGTATTGACGCAACGTCCTGGTTTCGGACACATTCCAGGTTCTTCGCATTCGTTGATATCTTGAAAAAAAAATTATTCAAAAACTTTTCCTCTAGAACAAACTTATTTTTTTACCTATGCAGTTATCACCGACTTGATTGTATCCATCTTCACACGAACATTTGTAGCTACCTTCCGTGTTTATACAATTCTGCTGACAGATATGTTGTCCAGTGATACATTCGTCAAGATCTCTACAACTGAAACCATCGGGATTTAGTAGAAAACCAGGGGGACATGAACAAATATAACTTCCTTCTGTATTTTGACAATGGAACTGGCAGTGAGAGGTGTTGGTGTAACATTCATTAATATCTGTAATTTAAAAAATATATTTAAGCATTTGGAACAGTTTAATACTGTATTATGATGTTTATAAATCGATATAATCACTTACCCAAACAATAAAGTCCTGAAGGATCTGGTCTGTATCCTTTGCTACAAATACATCTGTAAGACCCTAGAGTGTTTATACACTCTCCGTTTCTACACAAATCAGGAATTGTTTCACATTCGTTCACATCTAAAAAATTGTTGAATTATAAATTGGAATTGTTTAAACTGAATATTTTTTTTACCTTTTCCGTCTACCAAGAATCCGCTATCCAAACAAAGCTCTTGATATTGAGGAGTGTATCTAGATGGGCAAAGTTCACATTGACTACCCCAAGCTTCTCCCATTGAGCAACAGCAATCTGCTTTCGTGGATAATTTCAGTTCGTTGTACGGAGTCGACTTACATTTTCCGTTTATTACTTGTCTGTAGCATGTACTTTGTCTTTTATCTACAAATTATTTATAATAAATAAAAAACGAAAAAAAAATGTAACATAAAATTTATCAATTGTTTCCTGGTTATATCCTATTTTAGATCCTCTACAGGATTGACAACCTTGTGATTAGTGGCATTAGCGGTTTGGTGGAAGTGTATGGAAAGGTATGGAAAGAGATTTCTTAAAAGTGTTCAAGGTTGAAAATGTTTTATAAGAGTACGTTGAAAGGTGTCGTGAAAGTATGTGGAGAGGTGTAGTAAAAGTACGTGGAAAGGTGTAGTAAAAGTGCGTGAAGAGGTGGTAAAAGTGTGAGGGATGTGAGAGTCTGTAAGGGTTTAAAAGTAAGTGGGACGGTTGAATAGGATGTAGGGAAGAGTTTTGTGAAAGAGCAAGGAAAGATTAATTGGAACTTTATGGAAGGGTTTAGTAAAAGTGTATGGTAATGTTCTGTACAAAAGTAAGTGTAAGGAGTGTATGGAAAGTCAGTAAAAGTGTACTGAAAGATTTTGTAGGAGTGAATGAAAGAGCTCAGTGGAATTGGATGGCGAGGTTTGTAAAAAAGCATTGAAAGGTTTTGTAAAAAAGTAAAAAGTAAAGTTTTGTAAAAGTGTATGTGATGTTGGAGTCTGTCAAGGTTTTGCAAGAGGGAATGGAAGTGTTTGTTAAAAGTGTACGGGAAGGTTTTATAAAAGTTTATGGAATATTGTGTGGTTCCTTAAAAAAATACACTTCTTTTTCCAACTCCGATCAAAATTAAGAAAATTTCGCATAATCAAATGGCGCTAAATTATCAAACTCCAATAAATAAATACCCATTTTCTTATAAAAAATATTCACCTGTACACCTCTTTCCATCAGGACTTGGCTCAAATCCAATCTCACATTCACACCTATAACTTCCTTGTAAATTAATACAGTTTCCATTGCGACACAGATTTTTATTATCGCATTCATTTATATCGACACAATCGTCAGTTAAATGAACTTGACTGTATCCCTCTGGACATATACACATGAACGATCCAATCAAATTCTTGCACATAAATCTACAGTTGTTAGCTGGAGTACTGCACTCGTCGACATCTGTAATATATTACATCAATTAATTGTGCGAAACTAATCAATTACTTCATTTCTTACCTGTGCAGTGTCTGCCATCCGGTGCTAAGGCGTAACCGTAGGGACAAATACATCTGAAAGAACCTGGTACGTTGTGGCATCTAAAAGCACATTGATTTCCTATTTCTAGACATTCGTTTACGTCTTCACATACCTAGATGAAAGATTTTTTTAAATTAGTAAATAACTGGGATGACAACACTATTATTTATTTCATAAATATGCATTTAGCATCCCAAGTTTCGTTTTTGGAACCAAACAATCGCGTACAAAATGAAAATAAGGGAGACTTTTGTCCCACTGTGGACACAGAAATTGCAATAGATGATGATAATTATAAAAATATTTTGGTAGGAATCCAACACACTACATTTTCTGAGTGGCTTTAATAGTCCTGAACCTGTCATCAGCATATTATCAAGATTTTGCAAAACAAACACTTAATACCTGGAATGCTAAAAGAATTTTAGACAATTTCACCAGAATTTTGGTTCATGCTTAAGCGTTTTCATATCTTTCGAAAAATACTATCAAACAAGTGACACTATAGCAGGGATAACCTGCAAGTCTAGCAAGTCATCATAATACCTAAGATTTGGATTGTCGGAAGATCGTTTCGTTCGGCAAGTACTTTCTCTCGTCGTCAGACCTGGAAACTTATTTACCAAATTAACTTTGTTAAGAAGCTGAATTGGTGAAATATAAATAGGTGCGAGCCGCCACAATTCTGAGTCGCAGTATGAAACTCAAACCTACCACTTTTTTCGGAGTTCCTAAAGAAACTACTTATACCTACAGGCTTTCCCAGATAAAACCATACAATAATACATTTTGAAGCCCCTGTTTTGTTAAGACACTTACTTGTATGGGACCAGGAGCAAACCCATCGCTACAGTTACATTCAAACCCTCCATCTACATTAGAACAAGTTCCGTTTCCACAAACATTCGGTGTTGAGACACATTCGTTGTCATCGACGCATTTTTTTCCGGATCTATCCAGGATGTAACCAGCTGGACAATCACATCTAAAGGAACCGTCAGTGTTTACGCATTCGCCGCCATCACAAACATTGGGCATCAGTTCGCATTCGTTCAAATCGCTGCCTGTATCCATTCTACCAGGACCTTCTGGACACATTTTCGAAAATTCCGCTGAAATATAACAGTAGTGTTAAAGTTTGGTTACCCAATGGGGGATTCCTACAAGAAGGACCTTGTGAAAAAACTCAAGCCTGATAAACAGTGCAACCAAAAACAGATTATGGTAAAAGGCTGAGGCGACGATGCCTTTACTGACTGATTGACTGTACTGAAGAAATAAATGAAGTTTGGTTATGAAAATGTATTCATAGTTCACAAGAACATTTTTTCTCTTGTTTAACATTATTACTACATTATGAAAAAATAATTCTGTGGATTAGAATGGACACATTATAAGGATGGAAACACATTATAAGGCGAAGATGATGGAAATAATGAAATAACAAAAAAAAACGGAAATCGAGACCATTAGTGGGAAATTGACTTTAAATAATATTTTGGACCATTTCTCACGCCATCCTCTGTTGTATTCCAGGATTTGACTACGCTATAATCATTTCTATAAAAGCAGGACAGAATAGAGTTTTAGGATATTTAGATATTTAGGTTCTTCTCAAATGAAGAGCGAAGAAAGGACTTCTGGCAGGTGAGAAATCCGTGGAAAACTTTCACATATTTCAGGAGATCGTTTTAAAAGCTTGTGATGTGAGAGAGACAAGTACTTTATATAAAATGTGTACATCACTTCCTAAGGCAATTAATTATGGTCAAATCGTGTGAAGAATAAAAAGATTCAATGTCTGAGATTTTGTGCCTTTGACTTGTTCAGTAGATACTCACTTGAATCTTCTGCAGGACACCTTTCACAATATCTACCCCACGCAGCACCCTTCGAACAACAACATTCTTTTGCAGTTATACTCATCCCTCTCGGCTCCGAACATTGTCCTCTATTGAAAATGTCATAACATTGTTCCTGTCTCACATCGATACATTTCATCGACGCCTGAAACAAACAACAGTTATAATAAGCCACTAAAATGTTTTTATTCATTCGTTTAACCTGATCTAATATAAATCCTTCTTGACATGTACAAAAAGCCCCACCGTCCGTGTTGGTGCAAATGCCGTTTTCGCAAATTCCAACGTTGACGAGACATTCGTCGATATCTTCACAAATACCCGTAACAGTGCTTAGCTCGTAGCCTTCAGGACAAGTACATACAAACGATCCCATAACGTTTGTACACCTACCAGGTGGCGGGCATGCTCCGGGTGTCTACAAATTTATAAAAAAACGTCATTTATTCATCACTTCATTAGTTGTACAAGATTCTTCATAAAACCAGCAGCAACGTATCTATTGAACTTACTTCCTGACATTCGTCGATATCCCTACAATTGTGTTTGTCATGTGTCAAAACATATCCAGTAGCGCAGTCGCAATAGAAAGATCCCATCGTATTTCTACATCTTCCATTTCTGCATAGGAAAGGCATCATGTGACACTCGTCTATATCAACACAGTCGTTGTTGTTGCTCAGTTTGAAACCTTGGTTGCAATGGCATTTGTAGTGGCCAACCATGTTGATACAACTACCATTGTTGCAAATGTTAGGATGGCGTTGACATTCATCGATATCCAGACAAGTATCTCTGCGAACAAAACAAATTGTATGGGGATGGATTATTTGTAAGGCAGAGGCTTACAACGTTTGTATGTCGCCAGAGGAAGTAGCCCTTAGTGTTAACTCTACTAATTTATGAAAATTTCAAGGACAGCTTACCTGTCAGAAGTTAGTAAGTATCCTGTTGGACAAATACATTGGAAGCTTCCTTCTAAATTTTTGCAGTCTCCATTTTGACATACATTTGGTTTTTCCAAACATTCGTCGATATCTACACAATCCATAAAAGTAGAACCATGTTTATATCCAGCCGGGCATTTACATTCGAAATTACCAGGTAAGTTTATACATTGGGCATTTCCTTCGCAGGGATTTCTTAGGCACTCGTTGTCGTCAATACATTGATGGGAATTGTCGTCATAAATGTAGCCCCTATAATAAAATGATAAAGATAAGAATATAGTAAATTATTATTGTTAGAACACTACAGAAAATAGGTTATTGCCGAAGAGATCGTTATGCAAAGTATTTTGGCGCTTCATTGGAATGGATCGGGCAACAAAATATGCTTTCATGGCTTTGCATTTGTATCAAGTCACGTTCGGAGCGACTTTCCAACGCTATCCAACGGCACATGTGAACTATGCAGGAGCGCGTTGGTTGTGGTGTGTACGGTGACGGTGAATCGAAGCCAAAACTTTCAAAAGGGAAAGTCTTGGTTAGCGTTTGATAGTCGGCAGTACATGTGCCATTGTCGATGGCCTAGGCTGAAAAGTAGGTCTATAGGCTGCTTTATACTAAAAAACTTCCAGCATAATTTTCCTCCATGGTTTTTTTCACTTGTATGGAAAAAGAGTATTGTGGCATCTCGTTAATTATTTTCTTTTGATCGACCTGTACATGACAAAAATAAAGATATGCTCAAAAAACTGATTCAACAGCACTGTTTTCAAAGGTCGCTAGCACTTAGGAGGAACTTTTGGATAAAAGTAAGTTAGATGGACATAAAACTTTATAAAAAAGCAATGTTTTTACCTGTTGCACATGCATTCAAAACTACCAGGTGTGTTAATGCATTGCCCGTGTTTGCACATAGATGGCATCAGTTCACACTCATCGATTTCCATAGTTTCATTGGTAATGGGATTAACGATCTGGCCAGGGCGTACGCCGCACAACCCGACATGGTCACCTAACAAAGAAAAACATCGTCTTAACACTTCAAATAGACTAAACAGTTGTTTTCATGCCAAAAGAACATAGTGAAATAGACAGAAACGAAATACATACAATCCAAATTGAATTTTGAGAAGAAAGGTGAAGTAAGTGAAGTAAGTTATACCTACTGGTGCCAGCAACTGGACATGGTTCGCATGGTTGACCCCATGCCAGACCCATCGAACAACAACACAATTTTTTTGTCATATTCTGCGTCATCGGTGTCGAACATCTCCATCTGCTGTAGTTTAAAAAGCAGAGGTCTTTTCGCATATCGACACATTCACCTGAAAATTAAAAAGTGAAGGTAAAATATCAGCTTCTTTCAACTCATAGATCTACTTACGTCTTCCTGGCATCGGCATATATCCTTCGGGACATTGACAGTAGTATTTTCCGGGCTCATTAACGCATTCTCCAACATTACAAATACTTGGATTTTCAAAACATTCATTTACATCGATACATTGGTAACCAGTTGGATCCAATCTAAAGCCTTCGTTACAAGAACACATGAAGCTGCCGAAAGTGTTGGTACAATGACCGTTTTGACAGATATTTTTGTGTTCTTCGCATTCGTTGATATCTTCCAAAACCACCTTAAAGAAATACACGAATTCGAGTAAGTAATAAGAGGGGTTTGTAAGTTATGATGTTATGAACATGTTGAGTTGAACAGTTTCAATAGTCTTACCGTGATGTCGTTCGGTTTGTATCCCATTCCTCCGGGACACAATTGCTGGTATTCTTGGCTATCTGGATGAGGACATAGATCACAATTTGGTCCCCATCCTTGGCCTACTGAGCAACAGCAAGCGGATTTCGTGACATAGTCAGCTGTAGGTGAAGAACATCTTCCAGGGCCGTCTACTTTTAGGAAACATCTGGACGTTCTCCTGTCTAAAAAGTTAAATTTAATAAAATATTTTTGAATACTTTGGAAATTGCTTAATTACGATGCTTTATAACCGGGAATTATTTTCTAAAAAATGTACTGGAGGGAAGATTCTACTTATAAAATGAGTAAAAACAAATAAAAACAAGTGAAGATAATTAAAAATAAGTAAAATTAGCTTCAATTAACATTCAACAAAGTACTAAAATAAAATGAAAACAACTGATAATAACTGAAATAAAAAAAAACTATAAAAACATTTCAAATCAACTTACAGCAAATGAAATTAGCTAAGAAACCTCAAGTCAAAGATTCAAAATTGACTTAAAAATGGAATGGAATCAACTGAAAAAATTGAAATTGGGATAAAACAACTAATATCTATGAAAATCATTTAAAGAGATCTTGAAATAACTGAAATCATTAACATACAGTTAAAATTAGTTAAAAACAGTTAAAATGAGAAGAAAGTAACTAGATTCAAAACAAGAAGATACAACTACAAAAAATAGATCAAAATAGACTAAAAATAGCTAAAAATAAAATACTACTTCAATCATCTAAAAATTACAAAAAATAGCTGAAATTAGGTACAAATTGTTGGAAACAATTGGATTCAACTGAACTTAAACAAAAATAAAAAAATACATGAAACATTTTAAAACAATATAATAGTTGAAAGTAGACAAAATTAACAACAAATTAATTAATTAACAACTTGAAACAAATACCTAAACGAGAAACAAAAAAACACCACATCAATAATTAAAACATAAAACTAACTGCAAACAACTGAAAATCATTGAAAGCCACTGAAAACGAGTAAATATAACTACCAAAAATAGCTCAAATTAATTATTTAAATAACTGAATCTATTGCTTTTAAATCACACAATTACTGTTTCCGTCGTCTGACATTTTAATTATTATTCAATCCAATTCTGAGACAGTTTACTGACTGCGCCATGTGTTATTTGTGAAGTTTTTATTATTTAAGTAAAATATATATTACATTGACATTGTTCTATAAAATCTGTCTGACAACTGACTTACACTGATATCAAAACACACAAACTTTAACTCCAACTAATCAGGGACCCAGCAGAATATAGCCGACCTATCAAAGTCAGGTGCACTGGAATTGTCTATAGCTCAGAAACTACAGTTAATTTAACCTAAAAGTTATTTAATTATTAACGTCTTACCTATACAAGCATTTCCTTCAGAAATTAAATCGTGATGTGGCGGACAAACGCATTTGAAACTGCCGTCCGTATTTGTACATTCTCCGTATAAACAAGATTGCGGACTTTCGCATTCGTCGATATCTGTACAATTTCCACCGGAACTGTCAAGTTTGTATCCATCGTTGCACTCGCACCGGAAAAATCCAAAAGTGTTTTCGCATCTTCCGAATACGCATAAGTTGTTGAACATATCACATTCGTTGATATCTAAGAAAATTATTTTTATTTAGTTCTATGATCTGTCATATTATCGGGAATAGAAATATGATTTAAATAAAGTTAATATAGAGTGTTCCAATATTAATTGAATGTCAAAATACAATATATTGATAGAGATTAAATTTAGTTTTCGAAAAAGATGCTCACTTCTTTTCTAGAATTAGTGAAATTTTGATATTGGACCATTTTGGTCTATTCAGAAGATATGTTAACATGATAGAGACATTTCTCATATTTTGACGTCCGAATTATGAAACACCCTGTATAATTATAGTTGTATATTTCATCGGAATACAGCAATTTTAACTGCGTTCACTTAAACAATCTGATTGTCAACTGAATAAAGACGATCATCACCATTGTTTGAAATTTGCAGTAGAGATTATTAACCGACTGGCAAACGATCAAAATTTTTGATAGTCAATATGATTTTCCGACGAACACACTTTTTATCTGTATGGCTTGGTTAATCGTCATTGCTGTCAATATCGGTGTGACACCAATCCGAGATGGTCAATCTTAGTATCCAGGAAAACTTTATGTGTGAACAGGAATTATCAGAAATAGGTTTATTGGACCATATTAAAAACTACATGTATCCAATGATTGTTGAAATTATAGAAAATTATGAGAATATTTGACACGATAAAGTTTGGTTCTAACAATATACAGCTTCTGAATTTAAATTTTTCAATTCGGTAAATGGTACACCGCGAATTTAGTGTTTGGCCATGCAGATCACCTGATTCGACTCCATTTAATTATTTTGCGGGGACATTTAAATTATAATAGTCATACCACTTGGCTGTATTCTATGGAGAAACTCAGATAGCGTATTATTTAAGAATGTCCCCGAAATTATTAGCCAATGTTGAATGTGCCCCCCGCGATGTGGGTATTTCTAGTAAATCTGTATTTAACCCCAAAATATATCTCCTTTTAAAACAAAATGAACGTATAGCGTCAATTTTAATATTTTGGAACGTAGTTCAAAATAAGCGGAGTGAAAAGTTTTCAATGGAATTCACAAGATACGTCCTACCAAATAATTAAAGACAAATGAGTCCAACAGTTAAAAATATTACAAAGCCTTAAAAATAATTACCGAGCAAACCCTTCGGACTTACCCTTGCTCAGGTTCAAATCCCAAGGCCGACTGAACGGTTGGGAAATTTTTTTAGAACACTATGGTCGTTAACAAGAAGTTAAGACGAATGTTCTCATATACCCTATTTAAAGTTGTAATTTTAGTTTAGTTTTGCACTTTGGTCTTGGTCTTGCATTCTCGGTCTTGGTTTTGGTCTTATTCTTGTTTATTCGGTCTTGATAGTGTATGTATGATCTTGGTCTTGCAAAATCACAAGACCAAGGCCAAGACAGATTCTGCTCATCACTATGCTATTCATATAGCTTACTCCACTCCTACTAAAGTCATCCCTTGAATCCTCCATCCAAAAACCCCTTCCAATACAGTTGATGCTAGCAGAGCATATAGCAGACCGCTTTCCGCGACTGACGAGAGTGGAACCATCCTCTTCATTCTTTTCGGAAACCGTGACTTCTCATTGCATATCTTGAACAGCGTCAATTCAAAGGCAAGCAGTTCCTCGATAATCCAGAATTGATTAGAATAGGTAAAGAGACCAAGCCTTTGTATTAATGAAGATTAGAGTCGATGCTTTTGTTATAATTAGCTTTCCCAAATCTATTATGGTACCTCTAAATCCAGATTACATTCACCAGCTTGACTCTTTTTGGAATGAACGAATTAAGTAGGATTTGTATCACTGCCAACTTCTATGAAGTAAAGTATTTGTCTGGTTTTTCAAAGAGGGGATTTCTCTCTTCTTCTTGCTGTTTGCCCAGATGAGAAGTCTCTTCAGTGAGAGTAACTGCAAAAGTGATTTTTTTCTATCAGAAGCGCCAATCCTCCTACGTCTAAGGTTTAATGTTGAACAGATTTTAATAAAGTTCAAACCAACCCATGACAGCTGATTGGAAATTTATGCTCGGATACGACAATTTAAATTTAAAGGATATCAGTAAAACTTTCTTATTCAGATGAATATACAACAATTATGATGTTTTTAATGTCAGTAAAATAATAAATATTGGTTAAAAAAGCTAAATGTACCTACTTGTATGATAAGTTAGTATATATTAATTGTTAGTTTATTATTAGTTGCTGCATTTGCCTTCTCCACTTTGAATTTCCATAACGTGGTTTCCAAACCTTCCATAAACTCCAAATGGTGTCGGTCATCGAGTTATATTATTTTAATCACGTGATTAAGCTGCGAAAGCGTGATATTTACACAAGTTTTGTCTATTAGTCCCCCATGTACCATACAGTGTGAAGTAAATGAAAATAAATTTATTCAGTGTTGTTCGTAGAACAGCAAGCAACTATCAACAGCCATCACCAAGTGATACATAAATGAATTGTTTGTTTGAAACTGATTCAATACTTTAAATATTTTATTCCGTACAAAGATTCATTTAAATATTCTTGCATCAAAAATAATTAAGTAAAAATACTACAGTACATCATTGGATATTATTAAAGTCAGAATTAACTTGGTCATGGGTTATTTCATAAGATTTTGTTGTACATTCCATTTTTTGACTACATTAACTACTACTTTGTATTTGTAGATATATTTTAAGACAAATTATATTGGTTAATTATAAGCTTGTGCCTTCAATTTGATTATTATAGTTCATGGAAGAATAATTGCCTTGTACTGTATAGTATTCTAATTTTATGTTAGTTATCCTTAAAAGCTATTTTGGTAATATTATAACTTAAGCAAGAAGTTTCTGTTTCTTTTTGTCATAAAAACTGTACAATTAGGAGCAATATTGTTGATTTAAAATATTTTAAAATAATATGTGTGAAACATTACTGTTGCCAACATCATTTTGAGCGCAGACTGGTAAAACTATGTACAGGTTTTTGGATTTACCAAATTGTCAACTCAAATCAGATATTTGACTATCAGGAAACCAAAATAAATTGAATGAACCAAAAATATCATCCCAAATTTCTAATTTATTCTATAAGATTCAGTTTCTTAAACATCCATATCATTCATCAAGTTTGTGGCCTCTTACTTTTGAAAAGCATTTAAATTATTTATCCTAGCCTAAATTTTTTAATTTGATTATTTTTACTAAATTTTGACCTTATGTAAGCTATCGTTGGTTAGGATAGTTGATCCCTGATAATAACATAGGGGGAAATTCTCTCGATGGTCGAATAATCAACAAATAATAAAAATCATAAACAATGCATGACAGTTGACAATCGAAACCAGAATTAACCGGGCTCCTAAGGCTGGTTACTAATTTGACAGTTCATTAACCATATTTCAGGAAACCGTTTTCCAAAACTAACCACATTTTCAGCTATCACAATATCAAACGCGTTAATAGTATATTAAAATAGGAAGTGAAGCTTACCAGCTTGATGGTTTGTATTATCAAACCTGAAAGCTGTAAGGGAACATCCGGCCCGTATATCTTACGCTATTTTTTGAACGATTGATTTTTTTTCCACTCCAAGTAGTGGAAAAAGTGTCCTATAACATAGAACAAGAAGTTCACCAACAAACTAAAATGCATTTGATTTTTAATAATTATGTTTCAAACTGTTCTATTAATTTTGATGAGCCCTAGGGTCGTATTTTCAACCTACTTCTATGATAACAATGTTGGTAGATTAAAAAAATTCCGATCGTGCAAAAACATGTATTTTAGCTTCTGCAATTTATTTTGGACAACTTTCATTATCCACGCAAATATTTCTATCTATTCAGTCGTACTTGTCACGAATAAATAACGAGAAAAGCTGAAAGTGACGTTTTTTTTCAACCAATTTATAAACTACATACGTACAAGGTGACATATATTTATTGTTAGAATCAGTCTTAGTAAAATTACCACTAAAAAGCTTTCGTTAGTCTTTTCCTTAAAACCTTTCACAAAATCAATAGTTACTGACCGACACAAGACTGTTCGTTGGCTTCTTGAGGATGTGAGAAACCCATTTCGCATTCGCATCTGAAGGAACCAGGGTAGTTGGCGCATTGGCCGTTTTCACAAAGACTGGGATCGTTCGAACATTCGTCTATGTCGATGCAAGTGTAACCGTCACCTTTGAAGCCGGCGTCGCATTCACACCTGCAAATTTTTTTTTTATTAATAAGTATACCTAGTCATAGAGCATTCTTTAGAGCACATCAAAACAACTTCAAGTTTCATATGGACTATGGTTTAGTTTGAATGCAATATTTCCATATAGGTACTATTTGGTGAAAAAAATAAGTAATACCAGCAATATCGGAACATAATCTATGTCTCAAACTATTTTCAATGTTTGTCACTTGTCAAAATTCTTTGTTTGGTGTGAGGCGATCCTCCTATAGTGACTCGTAAGACACTACCAACCAATTTATTAAAAGTTTTTGATGAAATGGTATCGGTGACAAAGGGTTTCCATCTACAAAAACTCAACTCATAGTGTCGATTGAATTGGTGATGAAAACCACAAAGGAGACTAATTCAATTCAAAAAGGCATACCAGGTCGTAAACGTTTTATGAAAAGACACCCAATCATTGCAAAAGTAATTTCTCAAAATTTAACTGCATCCAAAGCCCTCGATTTCCAGAAAGTATTGACAGTTGGTACTTGATATACTATAAACCAGGGTTTATATGTATAAAGAATTAATTAGATGGTCAGGTACCTATTATGTGAATATAAACATTTTTTTCGGAAGTTTACCTGAAAGATCCATCGTTATTAATACACTGAGCGTTTTGGTCGCATCCTCCGTTATTAGTTAGACATTCGTTAACGTCTCGACAGTGTAAACCGTTTCCTGTAAAACCGTCCTGACATCGACATTGGTACGATCCCTAAAAAGCAACGTTTCCTGATAAATCATTTCACTTTAATTTTTTTTGACGAACTTACCGGGTTGTTGATGCAATCGGCGTTTTCATCACAGTTGTAGGTCCCTAAATAACATTCGTCTTCGTCGGAACATTGAGCTCCACCTTCCGGTTTCACGGAGTATCCTTCTTCGCATCTGCAGTGGAACGATCCGAGCGTATTTATGCACTCGCCAGCTCCACAAATGTTTGGTTTTTGCTTGCATTCGTCTATGTCTGTCAAAAATCACTTAAATTAATTATTCAACAACACTAGTTTCTGAATAGGATTGGAGTACCTAGGTCTGTGAAACAGGAAATAATGAGAAGATTAAATCTTCGAAAAGATCTAGTAGAGCTATAACAATAAATATACTTCTGGTATACTACGACAATGTCAGATCGAAAGTGCATAAGCCAAAGTAGGAATTAGAGATGCCACGAATAGTTATTTGACCGAACATTCGGCGATGCTCAAGGCAGAAGCGCCGAATATTCGGCAACACGTAGTACTCTCAGCGGGTGACGATTGTTTTGAGGGAGTCGCTGCAGAAAGGGGAACGGAAAAGTTAAGTTGCAAATTAACTTGATTTTTTACATGGCATCTGTTCGCCTAGATCGGATAGCAGACTCTCAGAAGTGGTGGTCAGCAAACGCAAAACAATGTCCATTCCTTTCACAATTTGCTATGATTTATTTATCATCTCCCGGTAGCAGTGTATATAGTGAGCGGTTGATTTAGAAAGCAGGTGTAATTAATGAGGAAAAACGCAATCGTCTGTTATCGACTCAAGCTGAAAAAATTGTTTTCATCCATCATAACTTACCACTGGTAGATTTTAAATATTAATGTTAATTTGTTGGTTAAATTAACATCTTTGTAATGTTTTGAGTTTCATGATTCACTATTCGGTTTTCGGCCGATTACCACAAGTGAAATAAATGTGGCCAAATACCGAATAGTTGCCGAATAATCATAGCATCTCTAGTAAGAATGCACTGAGAATAACTACCACCAGAATGGAAATGTTGCTTAAGAATGATCAGTGAGATACATTTTTATTTGTCAAAAATCTGTATACATATAGTGGTTTTTTAAATCATCCCATCAATATCTTTGTTACCTCACTTTCGGCACATCATTGTGGAATATTAACGTCTTTTTATTTTCAAAGAGATTGGTAGGTCAGGTTAGCTAGTAGGAACAACTACTTTGAAGGAAACATTTTCTGATGCCTCACTGTGTCGTTTTGGGAAAAAATTTAATGTATTTTAGCCTACCTGTTACATTTCCAAAATTATCAGTTTTGGGCATCAAAAAGGATTCATTTTGACACCGTTTTGCCTTTCCGTGCCATATCGTATGAAAATACATGGGATATCTTTTTGATTGGATCGGGAGTATTTAAATCGCATGTGTCGACAAGTTTCTTGAACCTATTGTAGCGAAGGGAAATGCAGCTCGTCCTTATTTCCTTTGGAATGGATTTAAGCTCTTATCGTTAAGAATTTCTGATTCATCCACCGTATTCATTGCAGTATTTTTCCAAAATTATTTTTGAAATAGTGTACCATATTTATAATTGTGCTTTCTTTGTACCCTTGGCCATCCATTTTTCGCATATTGTAGTCCCAATCTTTGAATATATTCACTAGGCATCCTTCTGGAGCTCGACTCTTTAAATTGTTCGACCCCTCGTTACAAAATATAATAAATTATCCCCTGATGTATGCCTACTACCTTTTTGTACTGTCCGAGATGCTTTTCCCAATGTTTTCGGATAGGTAATTTATTTGAAGAAATTATTCCGGAATCATTATTTTATTATTACGTTCTCACCACTTAACATCCAACTGGCAGGAAGTTGAAATAATTTTGGTTTGAAGATATTTTAGATATTTGTATATTGAGAACGAATGGATACCAGTACGAGCTATTGAACTTAATTGAAAATCTAAAAATCGCTACTAGTTGGGATGATCGCGACCATAAAATTAGACGTCCAGCGTTTATAATAACAATTCTGGTTAAAAGTGATCACAATAGAATATTTTGGGTCTTAGTGGATGTTCATTCCAAAAGCATAGATTCCGACATACATACAAAGTATCTTTAACTTCAACATTACTTACCAATACATGAAGTTCCACTAGGTCCAGGGAGCAAACCTTCAGTACAATGACAAATATAACTGCCGATAGTATTTGTACATCTTCCACCATTACAAATTCTTGTATTTTCTTTGCACTCATCGATATCTGCGCAGGATTTTCCGTCGGGATTGAGAATATAACCGTTACTAAAGAAGATCGAATAATAAAAATAGTTATTTGTTTCACTAGGCAGAAAAGTACTTTCATTAAGCGTCAGTGTGAATCAAAGTTTTTCGTTATATTTCCCTATTTTTGGTTTATTTACAGAAAACGCCTCAACAGCCATTAGCTAGCAGTTAATAGTATCGGGCTGCTACAACTAATTTTCTATACGATATATACTATTAATGTTATTTGAAGAGACAGTAATATTTCATACAAGAAAAAACTTATTTTTACGTACCCGCAAGTACAAGAAAAGCTGCCGGGTATGTTAACACAAATGTCGTCACAGGGTTCGTCATCACATTCGTCGATATCTATTAAAATAAATCAATTTAAGAGAGGAATTTAAAAAAATAAATAATGTTACCTTCACAGTGAGATTTTTGACCAGTTTGGCTATAACCTTCGTTACATATACACTGATAAGTTCCCATCATATTTTCGCAAACACCATTCGAGCAGATTCCACTCGATCTGGAACATTCATCGATATCTTTGCAAGATTGTTTATCCGGTGACAATTCGTGACCCATGGGACATTCGCATTTATAGGATCCATCGGTATTTATACATCTACCGCCACGACAAAGACCAGGATTTTCATCACATTCATTGATATCTAAGAAACACAAAATTCTTTATTATTTTACATACAAAAACTTGCAATTGAAGCATCCTTTTTTTAATCAATAATATCTTCTCATTTGTCCAAAATGCATAAGAACATATTATAACAGTACTATTTCCATTTCTGAACATTTTCAGATATTTAAAAAAAACATTTTTCGACGTCTGTCTACAAACCCCATGAAAACCGTCTATAAATCGATAGTATCAATAGTGGTATTTGTTTCTTTACAACTATCGCTGATGAATTTTTGCTAGGATTGCTAGGATTGATTTTCCTCGAACATTTTTGAACGTGCAGAGCAGTTTAAGTTGACATGTACTTAAGTATTCGATTTGGCCTCTCAGTATCTTGTTGGTATTCAGAGGTTTAAACAGCTCTTTCTTAGGACAGTTCTTGTAAGGAAGGTGCGGATATTTAAAGTTTGAAGTGCCGTAGCCGTTTTTGAAGTAGATTGATTTGATTGCCGTCTGGACGATTTGGAACTCCAAACTAAGAGCTGTAAGTCAACCTGACTGGCGATGGATTTGCTGCGGACAGAGGCGACTTGTGAAGATTGAAAATATATTGATACGGTGGGCGATTTGACGATTTGAGAATGGATATGTGAAGATTTAAATTGACTGGAGTTTCGAACTGAGTGCACTTCGTCTATCTGATTGGTGATGGATTTGCTGCGGATAGAGGCGACTTCTGAAGAATGAAAAGAAATTGATACGGTGGGTGATTTGATGGTTTGGGAATGAAAATGTAAAGATTTAGATTGGGTGATGGTAGGGGGATTCGGTGCCTGATTTAAAAAGATAGGTGAATTTTCCTTCTGGATTATTTCCATCAGATGTTGTCCATTAGGAGAAAAAATGGTTCTAAAGGATTCTTCTTGGGATATAGACCTTACCTAGCTCTAATGGACTTAGAAGCGCTATTTGTTTTAGGAGGACGTTGGTTATACTAATAGAGGATAGTTTTGTGTGGTTGTTGAGTGGCAGTATTAGGGTGAAGGAATGGATTAATTTTCGGGACAATTGTCGCGATTGTTGTGCAGCGTAGTTGGTATTTGGCTGACCTTTTATTCTCGGCGGCAGTAACGGTTTGTTTCATTAACCACGTAACTGCTTGTCTTCTATGTTGGTACTGGTACTGAATACACAAAAAATCTAGCACAGTAGGTACTGTTTATACATTTATGCTCTATAATGAGTAATAGATGGTAAGAGTTTGAAACTATTAAAAATTATATTACCTATACTCTGAATATAAGTTACTAGTATTATTTTTTTTCGCCACTCTTGTGCAGAGGAACAAAGTAGTTTTTCAACTAGCTGAATTCAGATCCATCTCAAGTCTAGATTAAGTAGGTATCAACGTTGGCTAGTATTGTATAAATATTTAACACTTGACTACAATGAAAAAATATTAAATCAACTCACCCATACAAATTTGCATAGGCGCCATAGTCCTGTATCCTTCGTTACATTCACAAATAAAATCACCAGGAATATTTTTGCAAACCCCGTTACCACAAACGTTTTCCGTTGTTAAATTGCACTCATCGATATCTGTAAAAATAATTGAAATATTTTGCATGTAATAAACTCACGTTTGGATTTCAAAATCAAATGGAACACCCTGTCCTTATTCAAATTTGTTAAACTTTTTATCAAAATACCTAGAAAGTTTATTATGAGGAACAAGATATGGTTTGAATGTTACAAAATAATGAAGTTTTCTTACCGATACATTTAATTTTGTTATCATCATAATCATATCCTTTATTACATCGACAACTGTATCCGCCGATAGTATTTTTACACCTTCCGTTTTGACAGATTCCCGGAAAATCCGTGCATTCATTGATATCCTTTTTATCCAAAAATCCCAATCCTTTAGGACAAAGCTCGTTAAAAGCAGCCGTTCCTTGTCTAGGACACTGATCGCAGCGCTCGCCCCAAGCTTTCCCGATCTGCGAGCAACAGCAGAGACTTTTGTGGAAGTAACCATCGATAGGGGCTAAACATTTTCCGTGTTTGTATTTGGTAAAGCATTGTTCTTCGCGTATATCCAAACATTTCGTTCCTATAAATATTTATAAAGATATTATCAAGAAAATAGTTTTATGAATTTCACTTACTGGTTTCATCTAACGTTAATCCGGGTGGACACGTGCAAGTAAAACTTCCATCGGTATTAACGCAAGTACCGCCTCCTCTACATATATCCGGGTTGAGATCGCATTCGTTGATATCCGTACAAGTTTTTCCGTCGGTTTTCGCGTACCCTTTTTGACAATCGCATTCGTTTCTGTTGCATCTTTCACAGGGAGAACCCCAAGCTACTCCTACCGAGCAGCAGCACTCGGAACGTCTGCTTAATTGCGGTAAATCGTTTTCGCAACGACCTCGATTCAAAGTTGTCCAACATGACCCTTTACGGTTATCTAGAAAATAATAAATTAAAAATTGTTTCCACTAAAAATTTTGCTCATATAGCACAAAACTTTTAACTCTGGAAATAAAGGATTCGTTCCAGACTGCGCCATTCTAATTTTTAAGCGTAGGTAGGTATTTTTTTCCAAAATCTGAAGAATATAAATATAAGAAAACGACCAAAAGTTGAATTCACAATAGGATTTATTGATTGGTAGAAACATTTGTAACGAACAAAAAATATTAAAAAAAAGTTTAAAAAGCTAAAATATAGATCAGGCAAACTATAAAATACCAAGGGACAAAACAATAGGAAAAATACCGGATAAGAGACAGGAACTGGAAAAAACGTCGGAATTGGTACAAAATTAACGAGAATGACAAAAACTAATACATAAATAAACATACTCTTGTGGTGGTGTGGAAAAAGAGGTAGGTTTCGTCAAATATGAAACAGCTAAGCTAACAATACAAACTTTTTCCCTCCCCCAGTAAGCTATGAAGATTGGAAAGATCTAGTAGGGCTTAGGCAATCAAAGATTCTTCTGGGTGACTACAACCTGATCAAATGAATGCATAAGTCAAAGCAAAACTGCACTAAGAGTTTTAACAGGAATCCTAACGGGACATTGTCGCCTGAATGGGCAACTTAAAAAGCCAAAATAGTGGAGGAAGAAGATTGTATGTTTGGTGGAATGGAAGAAGAATCCTCCATCCACATACTTGCGAACTGCACAGCAATTCAGAATCCTAGGGCACAGCACCTGGGAGACTACTGGATAGAAGAGGGACAGTTACCTAAGTTGAAGCCTGCAGATATCCTAAAATTCCTCAGGGAAATAGGACTAAAGGAGCTACTAGTCTCCGAGACTTTCCTCAGGAACTAAGTAGAAGTAAGGGGGCACAATAGATCTTTTAGGTCTCAGTGAATGTTACCCCAAAAAAAATACATACATACAAGCTATGAATGTTTGAAATAGCTAGAGAAATTAATTGATTGAAACAACTTTGTGTATATACCCATTTATTATACTTGAAAAATTTTACCAACATTGCTGCTGAAACAAGGAAAGTAATTAAGTGACCAATTACATTATGTTGCATTGGCACCAACTAAGTCGGTTAGTCATTTATACACTCTCGTCTGTGGCCCGTATACGTGGTGCCGATCGAGTATCTCCGGCGCTCGGCTTTCATTCGGGGCGCGCGGTTCAAACACCCCGTGTCGTTCTCTATGAAAAGAACATCTCCTCGCTTTCCATACACTTTTTTAACTAAACCACCCTACCTTACCCCCTACCCTAATCCGAATCGAAAAATTGAATTGTGTAATTGACAGATTATTATAATAATTTTCAATAATAACCCAACCAAAACCACCCTACCTTACCCCCTACCCTAATCCGAATCGAAAAATTGAATTGTGTAATTGACAGATTATTATAATAATTTTCAATAATAACCCAACCAAAACCACCCTACCTTACCCCCTACCCTAATCCGAATCGAAAAATTCTTCGTATTTTTAGTCAATTTTTGAAAAAAACAATAAGAAAATAAAAATATCTTGACTCGGACACGACTCGAACCTGGTACCTCTGTGTTAAGAGCCCAGCACGCTTACGCTGGGCTAATCTCTGCACACATTAATGATATCGTATAGAAGGTTAAAAGCTTTAGAACCGTGCGCGCTTCGCATGAAAGCCGAGCGCCACCGGAGATACTCGATGGCGCCCGAGGTCGGCACCATCTATACGGGCCACAGACGAGAATCATTTATACGGTCCACTGTGTCGTTAAAATGATTTGCAATATAAGTATTTTCCGCGACGCCCAGTGGCGTCGTGACTTGTGTTTACATGTGTAAAGCAGTATTTTATACCAACTAGATTAGTTTTCCTTAAATCCGTTTGCTGGACGACCAGTAAATTTTATAAATATAATTTATTAGTAATGAATCAATATGACATTTTAGATTCCATTTGAAACGACGTTCGAGATGATCTATCGCGGGAACTGAATAATTTAAAAAGTATATGCCAATGGGTGGCGTTTGTTATCAACGAGATTAACTGTCTTCAAATGTCTCCCACTCAGTTTCAGTAACCAGGTTGAGAGTTACGGGACATTGTCGCCTGAATGGGCAACTTAAAAAGCCAAAATAGTGGAGGAAGAAGATTGTATGTTTGGTGGAATGGAAGAAGAATCCTCCATCCACATACTTGCGAACTGCACAGCAATTCAGAATCCTAGGGCACAGCACCTGGGAGACTACTGGATAGAAGAGGGACAGTTACCTAAGTTGAAGCCTGCAGATATCCTAAAATTCCTCAGGGAAATAGGACTAAAGGAGCTACTAGTCTCCGAGACTTTCCTCAGGAACTAAGTAGAAGTAAGGGGGCACAATAGATCTTTTAGGTCTCAGTGAATGTTACCCCAAAAAAAATACATACATACAAGCTATGAATGTTTGAAATAGCTAGAGAAATTAATTGATTGAAACAACTTTGTGTATATACCCATTTATTATACTTGAAAAATTTTACCAACATTGCTGCTGAAACAAGGAAAGTAATTAAGTGACCAATTACATTATGTTGCATTGGCACCAACTAAGTCGGTTAGTCATTTATACACTCTCGTCTGTGGCCCGTATACGTGGTGCCGATCGAGTATCTCCGGCGCTCGGCTTTCATTCGGGGCGCGCGGTTCAAACACCCCGTGTCGTTCTCTATGAAAAGAACATCTCCTCGCTTTCCATACACTTTTTTAACTAAACCACCCTACCTTACCCCCTACCCTAATCCGAATCGAAAAATTGAATTGTGTAATTGACAGATTATTATAATAATTTTCAATAATAACCCAACCAAAACCACCCTACCTTACCCCCTACCCTAATCCGAATCGAAAAATTCTTCGTATTTTTAGTCAATTTTTGAAAAAAACAATAAGAAAATAAAAATATCTTGACTCGGACACGACTCGAACCTGGTACCTCTGTGTTAAGAGCCCAGCACGCTTACGCTGGGCTAATCTCTGCACACATTAATGATATCGTATAGAAGGTTAAAAGCTTTAGAACCGTGCGCGCTTCGCATGAAAGCCGAGCGCCACCGGAGATACTCGATGGCGCCCGAGGTCGGCACCATCTATACGGGCCACAGACGAGAATCATTTATACGGTCCACTGTGTCGTTAAAATGATTTGCAATATAAGTATTTTCCGCGACGCCCAGTGGCGTCGTGACTTGTGTTTACATGTGTAAAGCAGTATTTTATACCAACTAGATTAGTTTTCCTTAAATCCGTTTGCTGGACGACCAGTAAATTTTATAAATATAATTTATTAGTAATGAATCAATATGACATTTTAGATTCCATTTGAAACGACGTTCGAGATGATCTATCGCGGGAACTGAATAATTTAAAAAGTATATGCCAATGGGTGGCGTTTGTTATCAACGAGATTAACTGTCTTCAAATGTCTCCCACTCAGTTTCAGTAACCAGGTTGAGAGTTACTTGTCTACCTTATTCAGTAAAACTTTGTATGTCAACCTTTATTTGAATTGGTGTTCTTTGTCTAGTTAGTCCCGGAATTTCCCTCTTATGCAATCCGGATCTATGAAGTCTCCTTTAGAGCGATCTTTAAACAACTGGTCCGCCAATTCAGCACCTGCAGTCCTCTCATGCTCCGGCATCCTTACTAGAGTAGTCTCTTGCCAGCCTATTAAGAGATTCTTCACAGTTTTCACCTGTGATTGGATTGCTGATAGCTTTAGGCAGAGCCTGGCTGTCAGAAAACTAGATCACTTGTAATTGTCTTTGTTTTGACCATTTATTTTTATTGAATATTAGAAATTACAAACAAAAATGTTATTGTCTGAGATTTACATTATTTATATTTTCAATCCCAATAAGTATCGACTTCCTAAGAAACATCTCGCTTTCGTTTATAATGGAATAAAAGAAGATACAATTAAATTAGGAAAAATTTAACAATTCCAACGAAAAAGAACTCACCAATACATATTCTTCCGGTATTGTCCAGTATAGATCCCGGGTCACATTCGCATTTATAAGATCCATGTGTGTTGACACAATCTCCATTGAAGCAAGCTTCTGGACCCAACTCTCTACATTCGTCGATGTCTTCACAAACGAAATTTTTAGTATTCATCTGAGTTCCCGTAGGGCAAATGCATTGAAAACTGCCGGGAGTGTTTCTGCATTGACCACCGCTACACACCTTTAAAATTGATCTAACAATTCATAATGATATATAAATGAAGATGAGACGAAAAGAAGGATAAGGATTTTAAGAACGTATAAGTAGTTGAAATGAGAAGAGAGTGAATGTTAAATAATTTTCCTACTCACCAATGATTCTACTTCACACTCGTTGATGTCCGTACATATCTTCCCACTTTCATCTACTTCAAATCCTGGATTGCAAATGCATCTGTAGCTACCGATAATGTTTTCACAGGCTCCATTTAGGCATATGTTTGGATTTTGCGCACATTCGTTTATGTCGTTACCATCGAAAGTAGAGCCTAAAATAATTCGGTACGATTAACAACCACCATTTTACGACGATCTAGTTTCTAGTAATTTCCCACTTTACCAAACAAAATAACATTTTAACGGTTAGATATTAGCAAGTTTAGGATAAAAAATATTTATATTTGATATTCTAACTATGAAATCGAAAATATTTTGTTGTTTCATCCAGAATTTCCACCCGATATGACTCCAAGTAATTTTTTTGATTAAAAATACCTTGAATATCATTGACAAAAACATGATCAACTAGGATCATTTCTAACCGGAATGAAATATCGATTTGCTGTTTCATCCACTTTATTCATCCGATCTATCTATCCTTTTGTTATTTTTCTTACCACCAAGGTCATACTAGACTTGAGTTACAGTTTACCGTATCATCCACCACATTGACCCAATTTGGCTGGCTCCTTCTAATTTTTCTTTAAAAAAATATTTTTCGTAATACACAAATAATTCACAATTTGAGGTTATTAACTAATAGTTTTCACATACCTGGTCCATGTGGACATAGGAGATCAAAGTCGGTAGTACCAGGCATTGGACATGGTTGGCAGGTAGTACCCCATCCCATCGGTTTTCCAGAAATTATGGTGCAACAGCAGCAGCTGGATTTAGTAACTGCCGTCGTCGAAGGGTTAAAACAAAGTCCGTCTCTGTATTCCTGGTAACAAAGGTCTCTGCGTATGTCTAAGCAGGATCTACCGTCAGGACCTGCCAGGAGAAAAAATAATAAATTGTTGTTGAGAATTAATATCTATCAAAGTAATAGCATTAACTTTTTATTTAAACATGTTTTTCTATCGGAAAATGATGATAACAAAAATAAAATTAGACCAAAATCTATTTGTTTTGAACAAAAAAACAATAGGTCTTCTTGACATTTGATGCTTTCTTGTTGTTTTTATAACGTTGCTGATTATATCAAATAGTAAACTGTATTTCTCCTTCTCATTTGTTGTTTAACAGTTGAAAAAAAGTTTGAGTAGCCCCTTTTCCAACATATTTATTGTTAGAAAAAAAGCTACCATTCGGTTACTGTCAGCGAAATCTAATGTATTAAGTGCAGACCAAGTTGCCAAATTCATCCTTGAGGCACCAGATGAGAAGTGGTTATTAACTAAAATAATTTTAATATTTAGTGTTTTCGGGGCATGCCGAAGAGATGGCTTAACTTTGGAATACGTGAAAATAATGGCAGTTTCTCAGTGGTATTCCTTAGAGACGGTAAAACTCACAGATCAAGAAGCTTCACAAATCACAATTATAAAGGAAGGATGTTCCTTTGACCCATACACTTTGTATCGTAAATATATAAATTTAAGACCTAAAAATATTAATAGTAGGAGACTATTTATTACATATCCCAATGGTAGATGTTATGCCCAACCTCTACGTTGCCATACTATAAGTAGGTGATTATTCTGTACAGTGATATATCTATCAATTATATCAGTATATTTACCTAAGCTGAATCCTAGGTGACATTCGCATCTGAAACTTCCTGGAGTATTGAAACAGTTACCAAATTGACATGGATTGTTGATACACTCATCTATGTCGGCACAGTGTCTCCCATCAGGACCAAGGCGATAACCCGAATCACAAACACATCTGAAGGAACCTTCCATGTTGATACATTTTCCATGATCGCACATTCCTAGAATTAAAAGATTTTTTTTTAATTTGGTTAATACAAGTTTTAATGTTATAATTATTATTAATTTCCTGTATAATATTTGTGATGGCTTGAGAAGGTAAAGTCTATTTAAATTTATTGAATAATATCTTCAACTCACCTGTTGCCGCACATTCATCCAAGTCACTGCAGAATGTATTATCGCTAGATTCAACGAAACCAGGTAGACATGCGCAAGTATAAGACCCAGGTGTGTTTTGACATCTTCCATTTAGACATATCCTTGGATTTTCATAGCATTCATCGACGTCTAAAACAATTCAATATGCATATTCACACCAAACTGTTTTTGGCTAAAAAATGAATTGCTCTTTGTCCGATTCAGACACCAAAACAAATGAAAAAACTCTTTAATATGCTACAAATATTCTCAAGTGGAAACTTTAGGTCAATATGGCTCTCAGCAATTATTTAAGAGTGTGTATCTATGATGAGGTGACATTTACTGAGACTAAAACTTATAATGAATCATTGATAAATTACAAACTGGCTTTAGACAGCAACAACATGATGAATTTCCAATTTTTATTGAAAGATTATAGATAACTTGACATTGTTAACTTAAATAAACTAATAAAGTCACCCCGAATCTCCGAAATAAAAGTGAATTAAAATACAACAAAAAAATCTCTTACCTATACACGCATACCCCGTTGGAGACAATTTAAATCCAGGCTTGCACTGGCACTTGAAACTTCCATCCATATTGATACATATCCCGTTGGTGCACATTCCTATCTCAGAACATTCATCATGGTCCGTACACATGGTACCATCAGGAGAAACGTCAAATCCCGGTGGACATAAACACGAAAAACTACCGGGGAGATTGGTACATCGCCCATTAATACATTTTCCTTCTCTGCATTCGTCAATATCTGGAAAATTAAGTAGGTACAGTCAGTTTAAATACGTCATCAAAAGTAACTCACCTTCGCAGACGTTATCCCGGTTCAATCTGTTACCAGGATCGCATAAACATTCGTATCCTTGAACGGTATCGACGCATTTTCCTTGTCCGCATATTTCCGGTCTTAGGATACACTCGTTTACGGTGATCGTTCCTACTTGATTACCACCAGGTATAACACCAGGTGTTAGGTCAAAGCTACCGTCCGGGTGAGGGTGTGTAAGATGTGATGGTGCTTCACAAAGTCGACGGTGCTCATCTACAAAAAAAATAATATTGTGAATAAAGTAATATATAGTGAATTTTTTATGGGTATCAGAAAATTGATATCTAATTTATAGTGCCCGCGGTTTAGACAGTTTTTTTTTTCAATTAAATGGAGCTGCTTTGATCAATTTAGCACATTTATTTGTTAATCAACACTCCAAACAGTTATTATTTAACTACTGACAATATTATTTGTAATGGTTTAAAATAGAATTGAAAAATTGTCACCTTCACCATATTCCGGACATGGAGCACATTCTTCACCGCTGTACATAGCCCAGCCTTGTCCCATGTTAACCCCGCAACAACAGTCCTTTTTGGAAAGACGAAATTGTAGATGGTTGCTACAATGTCCTTGATCAGATCGTTGAGTGTAGCATAACCCTTGACGACCATCTGAAAAATATAATTTACAAATTATTCAACAGCTACAAACGCAGTGTTAAATAGTTGGGAAATATAGTTACCAGCTTACCAATACAAAAAGTTTTATCTTGACTCTGTATGAAACCAGGATTACAAAGGCATAAATAGCCACCGTTGGTGTTAATACATCTTCCATCTTGGCAGACGTCTTCATCTTCTCCGCATTCGTTTTTGTCTTCACAACTGTTGGTAGCAGGATTTCTTGTTTGTCCAGGTGGACATTCACATGTGAAGGATCCAATGGAGTTCACGCACGTTCCTCCTTGACAAAGATGTGGGATTGCCTCGCATTCGTTGATATCTGTAAATCGACATGGGGAAAAATGTCAATTGGGTATACATATAATGATATAATTGGTTTGTGAAGTTAAAGTTTCAGCAATAAATCAGTCTAAATATATTATGAACAATTATTGTTAAATCCAACTAGCAAATGATCATACCTCTAAGAAAATAGTTTATATACATTTGTTTGAATGTACCTCCTGAGATAAAGTTGACTAACGTCACTGTCTTTCAATTATATCCTCAAAAATATGTTCAACGCTTTTTTATAGTGAAAATGTATCCTGTAAAATTGCCTGTCAAAAGATGAAACTGTATAGGTTCATTTATTTTATTTTATTTAAAAAGCAATTTCAATTGCAGAGTGCAGATATACCATAAGTAGTACTCTGCGCTGGATGTACATCTTGATAGTAAGACCCATTATTACCATTGGAGCAGTAACCTAGCAAATAGGACAAATTAGGAAAAATAAAGCGAGCCTTGCTAAAAATTCAGGAGTTGGCTGGCCTATGTATCATAGGAGGTATGAGAGATCCTGTTGTCACGGTTTGATTTGAGCATTAAATATTTTTGAGCCACCTCGTATACATGAATTATAACTTTCAGTATTTTAAGATCATTTTGGTATATTTGAGTGAAATTTCTTATTAATATATCCACTGCTGACTACCTATTATGCCCAGTTCACATTTTACCTCAACTAAGTAGTTATTTAATTTTTTTTTTCCAATATGTATACCTTTATTGCTCCGTTTTATGGTAGTTGCATATAGGGAAATGGTATTGTGTTTTGCTGAAAGCAACATCTCCATGAAATAGTTCGGTAAAACGAAGGGTTTTGTATTAAAAATTATAATCTCTTATGGCTATTCCATTATTTTGAATCCCTGCGTGTGTACAGGCCTTCACATACTTTTATACACCTTCGATAGTATTCAAGCGAATTAGTTTTTGCTATCTAATGTTTCTTTCTTGGTTTGATTTTTATCACTGTCAAGTAGAATAGAATATTGGAATTTTACGTGGACTTCACTAATGAAATTGTGTTCGGCTGGTTGGAGATTTGAAACCCCTCTTTTTGGTCACTTGGTTGTGGATTTCGGGTTTACTCTCCAAAAGTAATCTTCACGGCTATTATTGGTATTGGTATTGTTGTATCGTTGGATGCCAGAAGATTCACCTGAAAATCAGGATTTGAGGCCACCGATAGCACATTTCTTTGAAAGTAACCCCTATAAACCATCTCAGGGTAAGCTATTACTTTTCTTTTTACTTATTCTGTTAACTTGTGTTCATTAGTATGTATTTTAATTCCGGTTTGTTTTATTTCACACCAGATCTAATTAATTTTCTGCATAATCAATTTTTGGGTTAGCTTTGACACGTGGCGATTAGTCTGATTAGGGGTAGAGTGCGTTTTCCCTATTATTTTACATTTTTAATTTGAATGCACCAAAATTTATTTTCTGTTATTTATTACTGGCCAGGATTATTGAACATATTTTCATAATTTGTGGAAAATATAGTGTTTAATTTTGTTTTACCATGTGCTAAATCTCATTTTCTATTGGGACACGGTTTTCTTATTTCATATAATTCATTGAGAACAGGAATCTGTGGGAACTCGAACAGACAATGGCGGTACAATTTTTTTATTATGATTATCAAAATTTTTTTTTAGGCTCTATTCGAAAAAAACTGTATCTTCCCTTTAATATTTTATGTATTATTCGCATCAATTAATAATGAATGATCATATACCCACTAGATATTTATTTATTTGTTTTTAGTTGTTACTCTGATCTATGTCTATTAATTCATTATTTATTACATTTTGTTGAGTAACATCAGGTGACATAATTTAAGTCAGTGTAAGTCATTTTGGGGTTTGTTGGACAAAAATATTCTTTTTATTGATTTTATATACTGTTTAATTTAAGATACATTTAATTTATTACTAATTCTTTGTGTTACCCCTTTACTGTTGATTCAGTTGTTCGATTTTCCTAGATACATATATATATATTTTTTTTGGATTATACATATTGGCTGAGTTTACAAGCTCCATGTATCTGAATTATATAAAATGTTTTTTTAAGCCATTATATTTTAAATGGGTACCTACTTATTTATAAATAATAGATTTAGAATTTTTGTTGAAAATTTGGGACTCTGTACATAGACAATATTAAGACTATTTTGTTATTACTGAATCAACTTCTAGCATGTCAAATTATTTTATTATTTTTGGAACCTCCCTATAACATTTTATTATCATGATTGGTAGCCTAATTAGTACTGATTGTATTGTAGGGTTTTGAGTACGGGCTACAAGTTTTGTAAAGGCCAGAGAGCCTATACCAGGTAGCAGCTAGTCACTCTATTTTCAATACTCCATTCGACCATATCACTCTACTAGTTTAACTGCTCGGCTAAGGCTGGATGTTGGGGCTCGGAGTACTGGCTACAAGTTTTGTACAGGCCAGAGAGATTATCCCGGGTAGCGGCTAGTTACTCCGTTTGTCGACACATCACTTCACCAGTTCACAGCAATTTTGACCATCGGCTACAGCTGGATATGGGTGATATTTTCCTGTCATTATTGTCTCTGTTTATATCTTTATATATATATTTATTTTTTTTTTACTAACCACTCTGTAAGCATATAGATTTCCATTTATTTAAATAGATCGAATTTAGAGTTCTAGTCTGTGGTTTCATTTGTTCGTCGCAAGACCTCTGCTTTAAATAATTTAGGGATCATCTATTATTATTGATATTTTTTTTTAAATACAAAGATTTTATTTAACTACATATATTTTGGTAAGTCAACTGATAGGTTGTTCCAAGACAACGTGGAAGGCCTCTGTTTTGGCTTAGCGATAATAAAACAGTGGCGCCCATTTCAATTTTAACTCACCTCTACTCTTCGGCATTTGAGGTAGCTTGGCATAATTGCACGCTCACTTCGCTACGATCTATCAGCTCAACTTTTACTTTCTATTTTCTAATTTTTTTTTATTTTTTTTAAGGACTATTTCATTTAACTATACAGTAATCATTTTTCATTAAAATAATTTAACACAAAGAAAGCGCGTGGCAATTTTTGGCGCCCAACGTGGGGCACCTAATGTTATTTTTTTGTTTTACAATTTGTTTTCCAAGAGTTTTTTTCTCATTTTCATATTTTGTTAAACTTATTATAGCAAGAGGTTTTAGTGACAGCAAATGGCATCAGTATGCATTACTAACACCACTTATGATTTATAATGTTGAATTTACTCCCGATTGGTTATTATGTTATATTAAATATCCCTAGGTAGGTATACATAGTTTTTATAGATTGTTATTATTGTGAATAGTGCGTTTATGATCATTAATTTTTTTTATATAATCAATACTGCATTGATATTTTGGTAAATTAGTTACGCTATTTATTTATCTTCTTGGTAAGAGATTGGCAATTTATTTAAAAAAATTTCCTGAATTCTGAAACATTTAGTAGGTTCTTTTGTGTTTAGACTTGGTATATTGATTATTATTATCTGATACAATATTATTGCTTATACAAATAAGATGGATTATAATTTGAAGGTCAAATATCTTAAGAAAGATATGCTTATTTATGAGCTTTGCGTTCGCGGTATTCAAGCCGATGAATCTAGTACTGTGGAAAGGCTTAGATCAGCATTGCGTCCATTACTTCAAATGGAGAAATGCAGTAAATCTTTAAATTATCCTCCCTATGATTTCGATGTTGACAAGGAAATAGAGTTTGTGCGAGATTCTTTGGGAAAATTAATTTCTTCCATTCAGGCAACCTCTGGCGACAATGCTAAAGCTAAGTTCGAGAGAAATCAAACTCACCTTGTTCATTTTCTGAACCGTGTTAATCGTATTCCATCTGATAAATTGACTCCTGAGATTATGGACATTCGAACCAAATTGTTGGTGGATATTTTATCAGCTCTTGATAGTTTGGAAAATATTTCGAAAAAAGATCCCAATTTAAGCCTTTTGTTAGAGGGCGCTGGAGATTCCGATGCTGCTTCATCAGGTGACGAGATTCCTATTACCCGTCGTTCTGGTCCAACTCCACCGGCTATACCTAATTATCATCTTAGATCTCAGCGTGTTGAGAAGTGGGGAATCAGGTTTACTGCGGACCCCAAAACCATGTCTGTTCACAGTTTTCTTGAAAGAGTAGCAGAATTGCAACTAGCGCGTAACATTTCGGATCAAGAATTATTTGAATCGGCCATCGACCTTTTTGCGGGAAAAGCTTTGAATTGGTTTCGTGCGAATCGTTCCAGGTTTAACGATTGGGGAAGTTTATCTGATTTACTCTGTAGTCATTTCGAACCACCTGATTATCGTTCTCGTTTATTCAAGGAAATCTTAGAGCGTACGCAGGATCCTAGTGAGAGTATAGTAGATTATTTATCTTGTATGCAGGCGTTGTTCCGGCGATATAGTCACATGTCAGATGATCTCAAACTGGATATCACTTCAAGAAATTTAGCCCCGTTCTATACCACTCAACTTCCTGTAGTTAATTCGTTGGAGGAGTTAGAGAGGGAATGTTTGAAATTAGAGGCCAAGAAATATCGAGCTGAGCATTACGTTCCACCTTCTAGGAAACGTCAAGGATTTGTGGAGCCTGATTTTGCTTTCGTTTCAGATTTAGAGGAGACCTTACCAAAAGTTCCTGTATCACCTGTCGTCGTCAATGAAGTTAGACATCCCAATCAACCCTCTGCTTCTAGAAAAGATATTATTTGCTGGAATTGTCGGATGACGGGTCATCTAAATCGAGATTGCTCTAAACCAAAAAGTACTCATTGCTATCGTTGTGGTATTCCGGATGTAACTATTCGTTCCTGCCCAAAATGTTCGAATTCGGGAAACGCATCCCGGGGGACTCTTTAAGTGGTCGTGAGGCTCCCCCCAAGGTTAATATTTTATCGACCAACGATTCAGATTTTCCTGCAAAAATTCTCTTAGATTTTATAATAGGACATGCTCATGGTGATCAACGTCCTTATTTAGAAGTAACGGTCCTGGGAACTCCAATTCGGGGCTTACTGGATTCTGGTGCTACTCGTACTATCGTTGGACTTCCTGGATATGAGATGTTGCAGCGTTTAGGTTTACAATTAATAGTCAATAAAATATCTTGCACAGTTGCTAACGGTCAGACCTGTTCTAGTATAGGTTATTTACAGGTTCCTTTTTGTTTGATGGGGAAAACTCGTATACTAGACGTGCTGGTCCTACCAGAACTCTCTCATAGGCTTATTCTGGGAATAGATTTCTGGAAAATTATGGGAGTAATTCCAGATTTAAATCAGGATATCTGGCACTTTGCAGACGAATTGGCTACCTTGCAAACATGTAGTATCCATGATGAAACCACACTGACTGATCAACAGCGTACTGCACTGGATAATTTAGTAAAGGAGAAACTTGCTCTCATGGGTACTGGTCTTGGTTATTGTACTGTGTCCGAACATGTCATCGAGGTCGAACCAGGTACTAAGCCAATAAAGCAGAGGTATTATCCCGTGTCTCCTTTCAAACAGAAAATTATTGACGAGGAGTTGAAGAGAATGCTGGAAGATGGAGTCATTGAGCCTTCCAAAAGTGCTTGGTCCAGTCCAATTTGTCTGGTGGGTAAGAAAGATGGCGGCTATCGTTTTTGTGTGGATTTCAGGAAATTGAATGCTGTCAGTAGAAAAGATGCGTACCCAATTCCTTATATTTCTGCTATTTTAGATCGCCTGAGGGACGCCAAATACTTAAGTTCAATAGATATAAAATCTGCTTTCTGGACTGTGCCTTTAAGCGATTCCTCTCGCGAATATACTGCTTTCACTGTCCCCGGAAGAGGTCTTTTTCAGTTTCGCCGTATGCCATTTGGTCTGTCCAACTCGCCAGCTACTTGGCAACGTATTGTAGACACTGTGCTTGGTGCTGATCTTCAACCTTCGGTGATGGTCTATCTGGACGACATTGTGTTAGTTTCACAGGATTTCGAAGAGCATCTACGACTTTTGGGTTTGGTATTCGATCGTTTAAATGGAGCAGGACTTATAGTTTCCATAGATAAATGTCAGTTTTGCCGCCCGGAATTGAAATATCTGGGTTATGTCGTAGATCAACAAGGACTTCGGCCAGATCCTGAAAAAGTAGACGCCATAGTGAATATCCCTCCACCTCGCAACATTAATGAAATTCGTCGTTTTGTAGGTACCGCATCATGGTATCGGCGTTTTGTTCCTAATTTTTCTTCAACAATTGCACCCTTAACCAACTTAACTAAGAAAAATGCCCATTGGTCTTGGTCTTCTGAATGTGACAGTGCTTTTAAATCTATAAAGGAATGTTTGGTAACAGCCCCAGTTCTCACTTGTCCTGATTTCAACCTTCCTTTTGTTTTGCAAACCGATGCAAGTAACTTTGGTTTGGGGGCTGTTCTCACACAAAAATTCGATGACGGTGAAAAGGTCATTTGTTTTCTTTCCCGTTCACTCACAAAGCAGGAAATTAAGTTCACAGTTACGGAAAAGGAGTGTCTAGCGGTCATTTGGAGCGTGGAAAAGCTACGTCACTATCTGGAGGGTGTACACTTTACTGTAATTACAGATCACCATTCTTTGTTATGGCTTCATAGATTGAAGGATCCCCAAGGTCGTTTAGCACGTTGGGCACTTCGGCTTCAGCCTTATGATTTCACCCTAATCCATCGTCCTGGCAAGGAGAATGTGGTGGCAGATTTTTTGTCCCGTTCAGTACCTATATCCGTTGATGCTATCGACACCAACAATGGAAGTGATTTTTCTTTGAATTCCACCACAGATAAATGGTTCATAAATATGTTTAAAAGACTCGAACAGCAGCCACAAAAATTTCCTACCTGGCGTATTGAAAATAATTTATTATATAAATTTGTGAAATCTAGTACTCCACATTTTGTTGACCATTCTAGTTCGTGGAAAATTGTAGTCCCCAAAGACAAAAGGAAAGAAGTCTTACTTCGTTGTCATGATATTACTGCTTCGGGTCATGTAGGGGTATTTAAAACCTTCTGGAGGGCTAGCCAGCGTTTTTATTGGCCGAAAATGAAGAACGACGTCACAAAATATGTGAGGACATGCCGAATCTGCGCCCAACATAAAGTTGAACAGAAACCTCCTGCCGGATTAATGGGTGAACGTCCTGTCGTTAACCAACCTTGGCAGTGTATTAGTTTGGATTACATAGGACCCTTACCACGTTCAAAATCAGGAAATTGTTATATATTGGTAGTCAATGATTATTTCACCAAGTTCACGGTAATGTTTCCATGTAGGTCGGCTACCGCCAAGTCTCTTGTAAAACATGTCGAAGAAGGAATTTTCCTCATGTTCGGTGCACCTCAACATCTTATGTGTGATAACGGGGTTCAAATGAAATCCAAGGAGTTTCGAGACCTTTGTGAACGCTATAAAACAAAAATATTTTATACCGCCTCCTACTATCCCCGAGCTAACCCAACGGAGCGTTCAAACAGGGTTGTGAAAACTATGATTCGTTCTTACATTCGAAATGATAATCACCGCACTTCTTAGCTTCTATCGGTTGTGCAATGCGAACATCTCGTCATGAAACTACTGGATACACTCCTTATTTCCTCAACTTCGGTAGGGAGCATAAGCTTTATGGACAAGACTTCTCAGATGAAATACCCACCACGGACTTAGAACCTAAAGACCTTGTTAAGCGAAGACAAGCCACCCTCCAATCACTTTATCAAACTGTTCAGACACGAATTCAGGGGGCTCGAGCTAAAAATCAACACCGTTATAATTTGCGTAGGCGTCCAGTGCATTATGATGAAGGGCAGGTAGTTTGGCGTAAGAACAAAAGTCATTCCGATGCCGTGAAGTATTATAGTGCCAAATTGGCTCCGCCACTCGTAGGTCCTTTTGTCATTAAAAAGAGAACTGGTACATGTACTTACGAACTACAAGATAAGTTGGGTCAAAGTAAGGGTATTTGGCATGTGCAAGACCTCAAATCGTATAATCCATCTCATGACAATGTGAATTCTGACTGATTAGATTAGAATTATTTTTTTTTTCATTATCTATAATTTATATTGATATTTGGGTTATGGTAGTAAATTTAAGTTCAGTTCATTTGCTACCTTCAATTACTTTATAATTGTTTCGGTTATGTTTTTGTTGTTAAGTAAATTTGTTCCGCACTCTTTTTTTTTTTTTTTGATCGTTTTTATCGCTCTGACCATATTCAGGGAATATCGTCGTGAAACTTCTTCCGGAAGTTTCCCTCCTTCCTATGGAGAGGGGGAGTTGTCACGGTTTGATTTGAGCATTAAATATTTTTGAGCCACCTCGTATACATGAATTATAACTTTCAGTATTTTAAGATCATTTTGGTATATTTGAGTGAAATTTCTTATTAATATATCCACTGCTGACTACCTATTATGCCCAGTTCACATTTTACCTCAACTAAGTAGTTATTTAATTTTTTTTTTCCAATATGTATACCTTTATTGCTCCGTTTTATGGTAGTTGCATATAGGGAAATGGTATTGTGTTTTGCTGAAAGCAACATCTCCATGAAATAGTTCGGTAAAACGAAGGGTTTTGTATTAAAAATTATAATCTCTTATGGCTATTCCATTATTTTGAATCCCTGCGTGTGTACAGGCCTTCACATACTTTTATACACCTTCGATAGTATTCAAGCGAATTAGTTTTTGCTATCTAATGTTTCTTTCTTGGTTTGATTTTTATCACTGTCAAGTAGAATAGAATATTGGAATTTTACGTGGACTTCACTAATGAAATTGTGTTCGGCTGGTTGGAGATTTGAAACCCCTCTTTTTGGTCACTTGGTTGTGGATTTCGGGTTTACTCTCCAAAAGTAATCTTCACGGCTATTATTGGTATTGGTATTGTTGTATCGTTGGATGCCAGAAGATTCACCTGAAAATCAGGATTTGAGGCCACCGATAGCACATTTCTTTGAAAGTAACCCCTATAAACCATCTCAGGGTAAGCTATTACTTTTCTTTTTACTTATTCTGTTAACTTGTGTTCATTAGTATGTATTTTAATTCCGGTTTGTTTTATTTCACACCAGATCTAATTAATTTTCTGCATAATCAATTTTTGGGTTAGCTTTGACACGTGGCGATTAGTCTGATTAGGGGTAGAGTGCGTTTTCCCTATTATTTTACATTTTTAATTTGAATGCACCAAAATTTATTTTCTGTTATTTATTACTGGCCAGGATTATTGAACATATTTTCATAATTTGTGGAAAATATAGTGTTTAATTTTGTTTTACCATGTGCTAAATCTCATTTTCTATTGGGACACGGTTTTCTTATTTCATATAATTCATTGAGAACAGGAATCTGTGGGAACTCGAACAGACAATGGCGGTACAATTTTTTTATTATGATTATCAAAATTTTTTTTTAGGCTCTATTCGAAAAAAACTGTATCTTCCCTTTAATATTTTATGTATTATTCGCATCAATTAATAATGAATGATCATATACCCACTAGATATTTATTTATTTGTTTTTAGTTGTTACTCTGCTATTAATTCATTATTTATTACATTTTGTTGAGTAACATCAGGTGACATAATTTAAGTCAGTGTAAGTCATTTTGGGGTTTGTTGGACAAAAATATTCTTTTTATTGATTTTATATACTGTTTAATTTAAGATACATTTAATTTATTACTAATTCTTTGTGTTACCCCTTTACTGTTGATTCAGTTGTTCGATTTTCCTAGATACATATATATATATTTTTTTTGGATTATACATATTGGCTGAGTTTACAAGCTCCATGTATCTGAATTATATAAAATGTTTTTTTAAGCCATTATATTTTAAATGGGTACCTACTTATTTATAAATAATAGATTTAGAATTTTTGTTGAAAATTTGGGACTCTGTACATAGACAATATTAAGACTATTTTGTTATTACTGAATCAACTTCTAGCATGTCAAATTATTTTATTATTTTTGGAACCTCCCTATAACATTTTATTATCATGATTGGTAGCCTAATTAGTACTGATTGTATTGTAGGGTTTTGAGTACGGGCTACAAGTTTTGTAAAGGCCAGAGAGCCTATACCAGGTAGCAGCTAGTCACTCTATTTTCAATACTCCATTCGACCATATCACTCTACTAGTTTAACTGCTCGGCTAAGGCTGGATGTTGGGGCTCGGAGTACTGGCTACAAGTTTTGTACAGGCCAGAGAGATTATCCCGGGTAGCGGCTAGTTACTCCGTTTGTCGACACATCACTTCACCAGTTCACAGCAATTTTGACCATCGGCTACAGCTGGATATGGGTGATATTTTCCTGTCATTATTGTCTCTGTTTATATCTTTATATATATATATATTTTTTTTTTACTAACCACTCTGTAAGCATATAGATTTCCATTTATTTAAATAGATCGAATTTAGAGTTCTAGTCTGTGGTTTCATTTGTTCGTCGCAAGACCTCTGCTTTAAATAATTTAGGGATCATCTATTATTATTGATATTTTTTTTTAAATACAAAGATTTTATTTAACTACATATATTTTGGTAAGTCAACTGATAGGTTGTTCCAAGACAACGTGGAAGGCCTCTGTTTTGGCTTAGCGATAATAAAACAGTGGCGCCCATTTCAATTTTAACTCACCTCTACTCTTCGGCATTTGAGGTAGCTTGGCATAATTGCACGCTCACTTCGCTACGATCTATCAGCTCAACTTTTACTTTCTATTTTCTAATTTTTTTTTATTTTTTTTAAGGACTATTTCATTTAACTATACAGTAATCATTTTTCATTAAAATAATTTAACACAAAGAAAGCGCGTGGCACTGTCCTGCCAAAAAGGTGATACTAGACCCCACACCTCTTCACCTAGTTCTAGAGGGAGCAGCTCAAAGAACTTAGATAAGAAAGATCAGAGAGATAATAGAGAGAACAAATCTTGGAAAAAACAGAGTGAGACCACCTCATTCCCCATTTACAGACTCCCTTCGAGATTATATGACCGAACGATTCGTTTAAAATTTGTAAAAAGCTTCAGGTATGAACAGTTCGTACCTCTAACAAAAAATGGACAGAAAACGCACAGAAAACGGTTTTTCTTGTGCGCTAAAATGCGTTATTGTTAATTTCCCTTAGTAGCACACTAAACAACAGCAGATGTCAATGTTTTGAATTATTGTTATCTATTGTTCTACATTATGAAAATGATTTCTCCTGAAAAACCGGCCTAGAAGCGTGTGTGTTGCCGTACTATAAGTGATACAACAAAACCTATTGCAGAATATCTGTACTTAAAAAATCCTGAATATACGGAACGCGGTTAAAGAAGATCTTCAGCATCTATATAAGTCGAAGGAGGTGGGGTATTTGTTTAATCTAAAACGACAGGGTGGTTGGAGTACCTCAACAGTAGCTGGAGGTTAAATCTAAGAATCGGTAAACGGGAAAATCGAAATTTCCCGTAAATTATTTTACAAAACGAAGAACTATCTAAAGAAGTGTATATTCATAGCAACTCAAATTGTAGTATAAATATTCCCTTCAGTAAAAATGAAAATTATACAAGCCATGGGCTGATATTTGTTCATTTGCTTTGGAAAATGAAAGTTTCCAGTCAATACTTACTTGTTTTTGTTTTTAGAAAGGTATAATGAAAAGTATCTCTAATTACACATAAATAAAACCTTTTCCCGTGCTTGTACATTGCGCGTACATCGGAAAAGCTAAGCCTCACACAGGAACCCGTCGCGTGGTTACGGGAAAAGCCTATTTTCTGGACTCGAACATACTATTTATACTCACCTACACATTCTCCAGTTTTGATATTTTTCAAAAATCCAGTTTCACAATCTAATCTAGACGGACAATGTTGACAAGGATGACCCCAAGCTTTTCCTACCGTAGCACAGCACAGAGTTTTCGTACAAACTACACCTTCTAGTTGATTAACACATAGATTACCGCGGTAACCTGTGTAACAAGGGCCGGTCCTATAATCTAAAAAAAAATCAATTTTTAAATTTTTTTCATTCACTCCGTTTGCAGTATTCGTTCCCACAACATTTCAGAACCTTAAAGAATGTTACTGAGCCCTCGTCAAGCTATTTTGCCGTTCCAACAAGTATAGGTTTAGTTAGGTGCATGTCCAACATAAATTATTCCAAAATAAAAATATTATCTGCACAATAATTATGATATACGATTATATGATTTTTAACCATTACATTTTTAAAACTGCTTTTGAGGTTTTCTTTTTCAGAAAATAGGCATATTTGGCTGTACATTGCAACCATATTTGATTAAATCACTCTTTCTGCACCCGCAGTTACGAACGCATTCGTTTTTGCAATCGAACACTATGAAGGAAAGTAATTCATGTGGACCTGCAGTACGTGCTGTTCTAATTGGTCTCAGGTGTACGCCACTTTTCTTTCATACCTATGCGAACGGATTCTCAGCTACTGCTGCAGCTGGTAGTATATTTTATTGAATGTTGTTTGTAAACTGTTAAAGTAGGGGAAGTGCAGTCAACTTGAACAATGAATGCTTAGGCTGCTTTACAATAGCCCACGAGTAAAACTAGTAGCGAAAACAATATAGATATTCATTGTTTTTGGCTCTAAAAACCGCAAGAAGGAAATGCTTTCCAGCGTCAACCACTGCACTGGGATCAGTTTTGGGGTCGTTGAAGATTAGAAGCTTCGTACAAAAAGAGTGGTTGGCTTTCATTTTTTTATGCGGTGTAATTTTCCCTTTCTTGTAAATAACTGATATATTATCACATACTGAGAAGACACCTTAATATCTCGCTGAATTTCAGTAATAATGCGCACTTTTTCCTTCCTTAGGTACCCCCATTTCAAATTGCGTATCTCATGGTGCATGGACAACAAGACTAGTGAATCAATTCCTTTCTTACCTTTATCAATCGCTGTTAAGTTAGCGTCAAGATGTTTCTGTATGGCAAGTTTTGCGCTAAACCGAATAGTTAGTAGACTAGTTTTCTGAATATTCTAGAAGAACTGATGAAATGTACTAATTTACCAGCTTCCTCACCACTCCACCTCAAACCCAAAGCTTATAATGTTGCAACTTTTTACCAAACAATATGTGGACTGTCTAGACCAATTTGGAGTTGCAGGGAAACTTTTACTTTGGATGTTAAGGTTAGTCCGTTCTTTGGACTAATCGCACTGTAGTTAGGAAAGCTAAGAAAAACCGGTTAGACAGTTCAACAGTCGTTCCAACAAAGTCGACTCTGGAATTGTAGATGATTAACTCATGGCTTTAAAGTAGTTCTGAACTAAAGTGAATTTTCGGTTGGAACAAATTCACCAAATTACCAAGCGTTAATAAAAGTTTCCTCCAAAGTACGGAAAAACAATAATTGGTTGAAAAATATACTTCATAATATCTTTAAACTCACCAATCTCACAATGATTTCCAGAAAACCCATAAAAACACGCGCATCGATCTGGACCTATACATTTTCCACCGTTTTTACATGGCTCATCACAAATAGCTGAAAATAGAATCGTTTATTAATTCCATATAATCCTGTGATAGTTTAGGATATAATAATTACGTTCTGTGCAAAATTCGCCGCTATATCCTTCAGGACAGACACATTTTCCGTCAACACATGATCCACCGTTCATACAAATGGCGCGGCAGGATTTTCCATCGAGACCTGAAAATATTTCAAATTTATATATGAAATTAAACAAGAACTGACATATTCTGATAAATAACTGATAAGAAAAAGGAACATTAAAGATGATCTGAAGATTATGCAGGGTGCCAATTTTAAAGCTTACCATGAACGAAAAAAATGTCAAATTAGTCTCTAGGGTAGAGAGGGGGAAATAAAATGTCATAAGACATTTTAATGATATTCTTTTATTTTTCATAATTTTTTAAGATATTAAAGAAATTGGATTTTTATGAAAAATTGTTATTTAAATAGTCTCACGCCTTACAAATTTGAAAAATTAGTTTCCAAAGAAACAACAACTACTTATCGGGCTATATACCACGAAGGACCTTGAAGTACACTTCTAAGTTAAACGGGGCAAGATATAACCAACCATTCTGGTTTTTAATTAAGAAACTCTAATTAAGTAAATAGTCTTAACGATGTTTATAAAAAACCTTTTGTTAACCTTGGAGCATCCACCTTGCTTCCCAGGAACAATATTAGGCTATTGCAAAGGATAATTCAGGTTATACGTAACACTACAAATGTTCGAAAGATGGTTAGAGGGTATACACAGGATGTTCGCTACATCCTCTAGGCATCCTATCGAAAAATTTGGATATAGCTACGGATTAACCTTAGTTTTTTCAGGATTATTTTATCTTAAATTAAATAATTTTATGGGTATATCAAGTTTTATTGAAGTATGTCACGTTAATTGGATTGATACCTCTTTTTAGCGATCGGTATTAATACGATTGTACGTAAACCTATACTAATTAAGGGTATATTGTAGATGTTTCAAGGATTATAAACGTTCTGCAAATATCTTCAGTACGTTAAAAGGAAATGAGGTGGATATTTCTGGGCATTATTGATGCGCACAATTTTGTTTTCCCTGGATATCCTGAAAATTATTACTAATAGATCAGGATATGTCGTGTATCCCAATGAGATATTTTTAGAGGATCTAAAAGACACATTACAGACAGCTATCGTGTTTTACGAAAGATGTCGATCCTGGAAATGTTTATGTCACATTCATATCCCTGATTTGGTCATATGGAGAAATGTGGCAGATAATGTGACAAACAAAAAGAAGACTTTGTACGAAATTAAATGGTTTTTTTCAGTGCAGCTATCACATGATATGAATAGTTTTGAAGCTTCATAAGTTTCACCTCTATAAAATGCAAATTCTTCATGAATTGGGCGATGACAATCCAGAAGGACGAACCTAGGTTTGTGAAATTACGACTGAAAGTATTGATAATGAACCTAAACTTTAAAAAAATATTTGTTTCAGTGGTAAACTTAGTTTTTCTTAAATAGTCATGTCAATAAAGGAGACTGTCGTTAATGGAGTGATGCAAATCCACATAATTTTTAGAAAGGGGTATTAAGAGATTCTGTGATTGGTATCTTCTTCAAACCAGGAAAAATGTACTTCGGTATGCTGAAGAAGCAATTAATTGTTCATGAACTAGCGAACCAACAGGACGACGATGGAAATCTAGGTCTAGGAGTGAATTTGTACAACTTCCAGGAAGACACCTGAGCTCTTCTCCATTAAGCAGCTGCAATTAGAACCAAGCTGAACAATCCAAATAAATAAATTGGAAGTAGAAATTCCATTGAACGGCCAACTTGGTCAACATACTTACCGCTACCTATTTTATAAATGGTCCAAAAAAATTACAGTACTCACCTTGTATTTGTTTTGATCCCGGTCCACATGTGGAAGATTTTTGACCGCCGTCGCACATACATACATTCGGTGATACGCACTGTCCATATCCACAACTTCTCGAGCAAATTGCTAAAATTTAAAGAAAATCTGAACTAAATTTCCCAAACGACAAAAGTGTTATTTTTGTAAGGTTTAGATATTTTAAACAAAATTTAAGGATATTGGAAACAAATGTTCCTTTGTTCCTATTTTATCGTTTATAATTTCCATTCAATCATTTTATGAATACAATAGGAATTGAACGATGAAAAAAAACAATTTAATTTGTTTAAATATTCATCAAGTAAAAGCATCAGCTATTCAAAATAGGATATTCTAAGATACTTACGAATTATGCATAAGCCTAACAAGTTGTGTTTTTGCCAGCCCGGACAACAGTAGCTTCTCGTTCGGGATCTACATATATTGGGTCTGTAAAAAAATATTCATTTTAATGATCAAATTCGGCTGTGTTGTATGTATGTATGTATTTTGGGGTAACATTCACTGAGACCTAAAAGATCTATTGTAGAGAGACTAGTAGCTCCTTTAGTCCTATTTCCCGGAGGAATTTTAGGATTTTAGTAAGTAAAATTTATCCGCAAGCTACAATTTTTCCTTCCAAATTGAATGCAGTGGGAAGCTGGTGGGATTTTCACATGGACCACGCAAAATAGTGTTTAATTTTTCCAATAATAGCTACGTATAAAATTATACCAGGTATTTTTGTTGTATGTTAAAGAATCTGATTGATTTACGGTGCTCTACCCCACTAACAACTTTTTCAAATACGAATTGCACCCAACCGTGACCAATTTTGGAGTTCACGCGATTCTTCGTGATACGATTCATATATTACCATCAGCGGATTATTATTTGGATATACATACCTGTAATTTTCACTTTATAAAGAGTGCTACATCATTTCGTGAGAGATTAAAAATACTGTTGCAAATCAACCGCCGATATTTAAACGAAAAAGTCAGTGAATCAGACACACGACTAAACATTATCAAGAAGTGTCAAATCCGTGTGACGTTTATATAACCGTTCTTTGACATTCTTCAAATATTTAATACAATTAAAAATCGTCCATATCTTTTAAACCGTTAATTTAACCAAGATGTCACAAGAGGTCGCTTTTGCTTTGTATATTAGTTACGGACGCACATTAAATACCCTCTTAGGCCAAAATCTCAAATTTTGTCAGATAGGACCTTTCAGCTTAGTACGACAGTAACGGTCCAGAACGGTCAGCAGAGCTAGAAATCACTTTAAAACCCTAAATTCCACTAAAAAGCACACAAGATGACTAAATAATGCACAAAAACCACTCGAGTCTACCTAAAAACGAAAGTGAACGGTCTACTATTTGAAAAGTAATTTTCAAATTTCTAATGCGTTATAATACTTTTATATTGACGTCTATTTATAACACGCTTTAGTTAAATATGACAATTGTTACAGGAAACTGTAATTAAGTACATAGATATTTTTTTATTTCTGAAAATCCAAATCAATTATTATAAGAAAACTTCTTTGGATTGAAAATCTAAAAAAATCGAACTCCTTGTTTTGTTTGGTAATATTTGGTTCATAGCGGTTATATATTGATAATATCTAGTGGAGGTAACCATATTCAATAAGTTTTGCATGTCTATTATAATACAAAACCCTCGGGCGGATTCTTCAAGTTATTGTTTGTAGGTACACCCATTATATCGGTCATTCTTCTCCTAACAATGTACCATTAAAAAGCTTCGAGATATATTCAAACGTACCCCAATAACTATAGGCAAATATTATTATTATTATTCGCGCATGGCCCCATTAGAATCACGCGAGGTACAATTATTGCTTTTTTAATAGGTTGGCCTTTCTATGAGCTCTTTTTTCTATCAGACCAAGCTGTTCCTCGTCTTTTAATATTATCTTTCTGCCGAAATTTCCATTTAAAAACTATTGCCTGAATGTGTTCTGCTTGTACTCCTGCTGCATTTATGTCTTCTTTCATTTGTTTCCGCTTTTGTTTTACTTCGATTTCCATAAATTTCTCCAATTTGCTGTTACCTTAATTTCTCCTAGTAGAATGTATGTCCTTTTATTCTTATATGTTTTCATTACTTTCGAGTACATGAGTTTTATTATCGGCGTTAATTGTGCCCAGTATATTTCTCTAAATCTTGATTTCTCTTATTAAATACTTTGTTTTGTATTCAAATTTAGTGTATCGGATGCTTAAAGTGTAACGACAACTCCCACCACAAAAAAAATCAGCATTTGGGCCAATTTTCAATGATGAAGAGAGGCGGCATCAGTATCTTAGGATGTGGATGTTCAACTATGTATGTATGTATGATGGGGTGACATTCACTGATGAGACCTAAAAGATCTATTGTCCCATTTCTTCTACTTAGTTCCTGAGGAAAGTCTCAGAGACTAGTTGCTCCTTTAGTCCTATTTCTCTGAGCAATTCTAGGATATCTGCGTGCTTCAACTTAGGTAATGCCCCTCTTCTATCCAATTAGCTCCTAGGTGCTGCGCAATTCGCAAGTATGTGGATGGAGGTTTCTTCTTCCATGCCACAGAATCTACATTCTTCTTCCTCCACTATCTCAAACTTTTTCAGGTGCCCGTTGAGGCAGCAATGTCCCGTTAGGAAAAACTCTTAGTGCAGTTTTACTTTGACTTATGCATTCATTTCATCTCAACGGGTTGTAGTCACCCATCAGAATCTTTGATTGTCTAAGCCCTACTAGATCTTTTCAATAGTAAGATCTTCTCTTTACTTCGGCTTTGCCTATTTCTTCCAATATTACATTGGGCCTGATACCGCAAAAGGGTTCCGGCCCCCAAAAGGATCCTTCAGTCCACCTCTTTGCTAGTCCATCTGCTATTTCATTTCCTTCTATTCCAGTGTGTCCTGGATTCCACAATAAGGTTACTGTATTGTTCTTGCCTAGATCCTTGTGTATGCCGAGGCATTTCCACACCATTTTAGAACTGATTCCACAAGAGCTCAGTGCTTTAATGGCTGCTTGACTATCCGACACTTTGATAATCTTTTGCCTTCGTCAACTAAATCAGGCCATTAGAAAAATGCAATTGGTTGTCAGTTTAATCAACAAAATATAGTATAACTTTTGATCGTCACTGATGACGTCTCTCAAGATTAATAGAAACTTACTGGTGTTCACCGTAAGACAGCACCACCACTGTACTTCCCGTTGTAATCGGTTACCACGCATTCCCCTTCCCCTTCTTGAGAAATATCTAATACTTTGTAACGCGCATATCAAGATTCAAGAAGGGGAAGGGTGAATCGAATGATTATATTCCCTTTCCTTTCTTGGATAACTTAATGTGCACCGATTACAACTGGCAACCATGCTACAAAACGAGGCACGGGTTCCTGCGTTTATGTCTTCCTACGAAGACACGGCTACTTACTGATTTTGGATAAGAGGGAAAATAAAAACGTTTAAAAACTTCAGAGAATGACGGAAGGGGTAGAGGGATACGGAAAATTCTGATGGGATTATGTATCCAGAGAAACAAAAGAAAGAATCGATTATAAGACGTACAGCTACATATACCTGTGAGTCATGGAAGTTAAATAAAGTACAGGTAGCAACGATATTAAGATGGAAACGGAAGAATCTGCGAGATATCTATGGTGGAATAAGAAATGAGGAGGGATCGAGAAGACGTACAAACCAAAATTTAACGGAACTATATAAAGAACTCAATATAGTAGCCGTTCTCAAGGCACAAAGAATACGTTGGTTGGGTCACGTGGAAAGATTAAGTGAGTAGCGTCTACCAAATCTGGTGCTATGTGGAAAGCCAATTAAGATTGATTAGACCCAGAATCAGATGGTTACGCACACTCGAAACTGGAAGGATATAGCAACATATGCAATAGTATAATAGCTATTTGTATAACAAGGGAGCAAAATGCTACTTTTCCTCCCGAGGAAGAAGGGAGGAAAAGGCATTTTCATGCCATGTTATACATATGATTTTTCCGCCTCCCTCAAAATTACAACATTTTTAAATAATTTATTTATGAAACTAAAAAACAAACTAAAACTATGAAGTATGTATGTATGAATTGAAGTCAAAATATTAATGTAAAAATCGTTGAATTAAAATAACAAGTTACTGATTTCTACCATTTTGTAAAATGCAGGGTGTTCTATGAATAAACGGTAAAATTTATACTTATATAATATTATATAGTGTAGGTCGTCAATGCCGTATAAGTTATTTCATTGATGACGTACCATGACGTCACTTTTACTTTTCCACCCTAGGGAGGAAAAGTATGACTTTGCTCCCTACAATGAGGCCAGGAAATGTATACTTTGGATAGAGGTAGGCGGAAAACATATTTTTCTTTTGCTGCACCTCTCAACTGTTCTAAATTGAAAACAGTTCTTTCCTTATGGAATTTTTTTGGAAAACTTGACTCTTCAGATTAAGTTTTTGTTTTCTTAACAAATTAACTTAATTTCACCTATTTGCTAGCACTATTTTCAAAATTATTGAATTTATACCCCGTTGTTTATATCCGACGGTTTCTCCGTCCCTGTACACCTGTAATTTACATATTTTAAAGGGCGGTACTATATGGATTGACTATGTATAGTGAACAACGTTTCTATATAACGACTATTATATTTAAAATTAATGTGTGAACACCTTAACTCGTAAATTCATTAATCCCGAGTATAACCCCGCTGACAATATAATTATAACATCATGCTGTTGTTGAAATTCATTTGTTGGTTCTTCGGAAATTATTTATACCCATAACTGAAGAATTTTTTTATTATTCGATAAAAAATAATTGAATACGTTTTTAAAAAACAAGTTGAATGAAAAATTATGAAGTGATTTAACTGTTGAATTTGAATTTGGTTAACTTATGAAACTTCGATTTTACTACTTTGTTATAAAGAATATTGTAGCAAATTTGTTATTTTTTTAATAAAGATTCAAGTGTTTTTGCATCTAACGGCCATTAGCACTGGTACAAAAGTTTGTCCGGTCTCAGAATCCTGAGAAATTGAGATCTAGGATACTGAGAACTACATAGCATCCTAAGAAATTATATTCTCCACGCTAGCGTGTAGAAGTTCAGTTGAAAATGTTAATGTCCTGCTGGAGTGAGACATAGAGAAATAACAATTGTGGTTTTAAGCATATGGAAGAAGCTGGAACAACGTTTGTGCGCAGTCTGTAGCGCATGTCGCTTCGTAGCAACTAAATGAACAAACCCCGCTTCCCACTACGAAACTCGTCATTTTTAACATTATTTTAATTCGAGTTGCGAGGTTGCACTTACAAAGGGTTTTTTTATTCTCCTACCATCATTCTCTACATATTATTATATTCCTGATACGATATTTACAGCTGAATGATTGAGCACAATCATATTATTTCTTAGCCTTCTAAGACTTGACTTGAAAGACTAAAAAACAAATATTGAAGTGCAAAATAATTTAATTGTAAATATTGTACAATATTACGCGTATCCTGAGAGTTCCAAAATTCAAAAAGCCCGCGTCTTAGGTTATAGTTCATACCTGTAGCCAAGGTAGGCTAGTGGTAACTTTATGCCGCAGAACGCTAAACGTTTAACACCTCTCTTATAATTTTTATTTCTCTATGGCCTGAAACCTTACTATAAAATCAAGTCGAGAAACCTCAGTTTGTGCAGTTACAGCTTATAAAAAAGCCAGTGCCAATAGAGAAACTGAGTAATATTATATCTGAAAAAATATACTTGTTGAATGAAGATGGCAATCTTGGCATAAATCTTAAATTAGACTCTGGCTACTTAAAAAGACACGCGTCGAAACTGAATGATGTTTTTCCTCAGCTGGGTTGATTTGTTCGAAAGTTAGAACTGAATTACAACACAGTGCTATTGGCAAATTGATGTTTTTGCAACATTACTTTCCAAAATAAACGGAGTGGGTTTATTATATTATACTAAGTATTATAATTATATTTACCGCCAACCGTAAGTAAAGCCGTCAATTATCAGATTGATTTCCGGAAGTAAGACACTAAAGAGATGAGTATTCTCGTCCGCCATTTTGGTGCCTGAATTGTATTGTTTTGTGATGTGTCAAGTTGACATATTGTGTTGAAAAATTTTTGATATTGAACCAACGTCAATGTACAACAAGGCACCAAAATGGCGGGCGAGAATACCTACGTCTATAGCGGTATACCGGAAGTAAACAAACAGTTTATTTTATCGTACAATAAATCTGCCACATTTTTGATATTGAACCAACGTCAATGTACAACAAGGCACCAAAATGGCGGGCGAGAATACCTACGTCTATAGCGGTATACCGGAAGTAAACAAACAGTTTATTTTATCGTACAATAAATCTGCCGCATTTGCGGCAGGTAAAGTATTTTGACTTTGACATTTAATCGAAAATCATCTGTCAGTTTCACACTTCTCCCTATTGTGTACTCTGTGCTATTACGGCTCGATAATAGTTTTCTTGCAATTTATTCATAAAAAATTATGGAAGATATTCAATACACGCCACCTGAAATTCAAGAGAAGTCATTAGAGACGTCTTTAGAACTTCTGCCAGAAAAATCCAAGGAAAAATACAATCGCCATTACGACATTTTTATGGAGTGGTACAATAGACACAAAGTAAGGAAATATAGTGAAAACGTGTTACTGGCATATTTTTCATATTCTGAATTCTGAACAGTTGGCGATAAAATTTTGTATGCACCACGTCAGTAAAGTGTCTTTATCGAACTCGCCTGTTATTCGCCTCGCTCGCTTGTCTCATAATTTCAGACTCGTCCGATAAAGAATCACTTTACTGCCTTGGTACATAAATAACTATTACGTTGTACTAATATAAATGTTTTTTGTTGTTTGGCTATCGTAAGTTTAGAAAGAACAAATTTATTTTGTTTTTGCTTTTTTGATTAAATTTATCAATTAAAAAATTTTATTTTGTAAAATATATCAGGATTAATATCGCAATTCCTTATATCGATCCCGTAATGCCGAGATAGCAAAAACCTTTCTGGATTGCAATCCAAATTTTTTACCCTTGGTATTATCACAATTAATCAAACTGCATATTGTTATAGTATTCCATGTATTACTGTCACAACAACGAAATTAACAAGTATTCGTAATGTTGCAAAGGGCCAAGAATTAGCCTCCTGGATTGCTAACTAAAAGGATTTTTCAACAGAAAGAAAACTAATACCTACTTGAGATTATTCAAATTTATAATTAACATGATGTCTTCCCCAGTTTCTTTGGCCTTCTTAAAATTGCTTTTGAAAATAGCAACACTACATATTTTTCCTCGAGGTATCGCGTAAAATAGGAAATAAAAGTAGCAGAAAAATATGAGCTTCACATTGACGCACAATTCAATAAAAGACCATTGTGTACGTGAGGAATTTTAGGATATCTGCAGGCTTCAACTTGGGTAAATGTACCTCTTCTTTCCAATAGTCTCCTAGGCGCTGTGCCCTAGGATTCTGAGTTGCTGTGCAATTCGCAAGTATGTGGATCGAGGTTTCTTCTTCCATGTCAGAGAATTTACATTCTTCTTCCTCCACTATTTTGAGCTTTTTCAGATGCCCGTTCAGGCGGCAATGTCCCGTTAGGATCCTTGTTAAAACTCTTAGTGCAGTTTTGCTTTGCATTCATTTGCTTTGCATGCATTCATTTGATCTCAACAGGTTGTAGTCACCCAGAAGAATCTTTGATTGCCTAAGCCCACTAGAACTTTCCAATTGTCAGATCTCTTTTCTTCGGCTTTACCTATTTCTTCCAATATTACATTGGAGCTGATTCCGCAAAAGGGTTCCGTCCTCCAAAATGGTCTTTCAGTCCCCCTCTTCGCTAGTCCATCTGGTATTTCATTTCCTTCTATTCCAGTGTGTGCTGGAATCCACAGTAAGGTTACTATATTGTTCTCGCCTAAATCATTAAGTATGCTTAGGCATTCCCACACCATTTTGGAACTGATTACACAAGAGCTTAGTGCTTTAATGGCTGCTTGACTATCCGACATTATGAGAATATTTTGCCTTCTATACCCTTTGTCAATATTGAACTGGGCACACTTTCTTATAGCGTGAATTTCCGCTTGAAAGATACTTGTGGTTTTCCCAAGCTTTCAGAGTGTTTGGTTCCTGGCCCGTACACTCCATTGTATACATTACATGAAAGTTATAGCTGTAAAATTACGTTGCTGAAGATCTGATAACTTGAAACACAATGCACATTATTAATTGTATTTCTTTTATAAATAAAAATTACACGAAACATGAATAACAAACTACCACAAGCAACAAAAACAACACTGTACAATGGTAAACTGATATATATGGCAGGCACAATGACGCGCAATATGGCGACGTCACATGACCTTCAATAGTTTATAGGCAACTTTGGTACTCAACCGCACGTATTTTTGATAAAATCGATTCACCACACCTAAGTCTCACAAAACATTTTTTCAGAGCTTTGGCAGACGCTTTTCTATGTGCAATGCAAAATTTAAGACAATATGGGTATTTTTATCCATTGTAAAAATCGCAAAGCGTACTTGAAATGAACTGACAAAATGAAGCACTGTAAATAAATTCTTCAAGTGAGCTTTTTTAATAACCATTTCCGGTACTTTTCTCGACAAAATGGACAAAAAAATTCCGACTTCACCATTTTCTTTTATAGATGATCTCGATATTTTATTATAGGTAAAACGTGAGTTTTTTCTCTAGCTCTCGTAACATGAAACTATTATTTCCATAATTCTTTTAAAAGTATAACTTCTTATTTTGTTTACAATTTATATCCGTCTTTTATGGAAGAGACAAGTCGAAATTAATTACTGGTAAAAACCAATTAAGATGCTAAGTGGTATTTAAAAAGCTCAATGAGAATGTTTCAGCAACAATTTTATTTTAATCGTCATGAAAAAGTAGGAAGGTCCGCTATAATATTCATCTGTTTGAATGAATGGTGTAGCAGTAACAAGCAATTATGTGTGCTCTAATTATACAGGGTGATACGAAAAGATGCTTGTGAAGAAAGGTGGAGTATTCGAAAAGGATAAACGATGGTAAAAATTTAAAAAAAAACTCAACCTATCCAGACTTTTTTATTTTTCTAATGAAAATTTGAAGAGACCCATTAACGACATTGTAACTGAAGCCATTTTAGATATGAAAACAGACTATAGGTATGACGTTTCGGCTCTAGACAAGAGATTCCTCTCAGAAATGTCTGCAAGACCCTAGCGGACTGACGTTATCCCGAGGTAGGACTAGGTACACAGACAAGTCAAAGACTAGGTAAGAGACAGAAACAGGAGTGTATAGTGAAGACGTTTTTCTCTCCAGGAAAACTTCCCTCCATATTCATGCTTTCCTACAATGTCTCCTCTCGAAGGTAGCAATAATAATCACTCCGCCTTGTTATCTGAGGTCTCTTTTTTTTCATAGTTGTTTTTGTTTTTTTGCATTGTCTACAATTTCCCACTTCTTCCTGTCCTGGCACAGTTTATTCCAGTTTCTAATTTCAAGAGTTTTAATGTCCTCATTTATTTGATTCCTCCCTTCTTCCTTTGGCCTTCCACTTGAACTTGTTGTTTGTGGGGTCCTTGCAGTGATTTTTCTTATTAGCTCCTCTGGTTGTCTGCGATGAATAAATCCCCACCACCGTAGTCTTTGGGCTTTAACTACATTAACGATATCTTTCCCTTCTAGAATATCTTCAATCTCATTATTGTATAGGCTCCTGTACAGATCGTTATCTATTCTTTGGGACCGTTAATTCTTCGTATGATTTTCCTTTCGAATATTTTTAGTTTTTCTGTATCCTTGGATGTACAATTGGACGTATTGCTACTTTATATACTTTCAGCCTTGTTTGTTCACTCAAATTTCCATCTTTCAGTATTTTTTTGTACTTCCACTTACTTATTGCCCATTAGTATTCGCTGGGTTATTTCCTCGCTTCGATTGTTATTGCTGGTAATAATTACCCCTAGGTATTTAAAGAGTGGCACTTTTTCGAAACAATTTTCCCCTATTTTTATATCTTTTATGTTCGTTTTCTCTCTTCTTGAGCATATGAGGTATTTTGTCTTCTCTTCGTCAATTTGTAACCATCTTTTCTCTGCCTCTCTTATGAGAGTTAACAATGCGTTTTCCATTCTTCTCTTGTCTGTTGCCATTAACGCTATATCATCGGCATATGCTACTACCTGCGTTGAAGCTTGCGCAATTGTTTGACCTATTTCAGTCTGCCTTACTGCTCCATCCAAGGCAATGTTGAAGAATGTGGTGGATAGGGCGTCTCCTTGCCTTACTCCTGTTTCAATCGAGATTTCTTCCGTGACTCCTTCTCTTGTTATTACTCTTGCCTTTGATTGTTCCATAGACATTTTTGGTAATCTGATCAGCTTTGATGGTATTGCCAACTCTTTCATATCCTGTAACAGTTTACTTCGGGAGACACTGTCAAATGCTTGTTTGAAATCTATAAATATAGCATGTAAGTCTATACCATATTCGTAGCATTTTTCTATTGTCTGTGTTACAATATGTATTGCATCTGTGGTCGTCCTATTTTCCCGAAATCCATGTTGGTATTGTCCAATTGTTCTTTCAGCGTATTTTGTTAACTTTCGTCGTATAAGTGTTGTGAGTATTTTGTAAGTTGTATTAAGCAGTGCTATACATCTATAGCTTTGGCATTGTATTGGATCTCCTTTCTTTAGTATTAGCGTTATCCAGCCTTCTCTCCATTCCACAGGCATATCTTCTTCATGCCATATTACGGTTATTAACTTGTAGATTGTTTTTAGTAATTTGTTTCCTCCAGTCCTTATTAATTCGTTCACAATCTGATCAGGACCTGGGGCTCTTTTTTGTTTTAGTTGGTTAATTGTTTCCTTGAACTCTTCATATGTTGAGGGTTCTTCTGCTTCTCCCTCGCGGCTCTCGTTGGTGTCATCTTTATTTTCTTCCCAGTTTTTAAACATCTCTTTAAAGTAATATGTCCAGTCTTTTTTTTTCTATTTTGCAGGTACTTTATATTTTTTATTTTGTGATTTTATGTATCCGAATAGTTTTCCACTGTCCCTGCAATTCCTCTTCAAATCTTCCATTTGCATGTCAATCCAATAGCTTTTTTTATTTATACAGCATTTATTGGCTTCCTTCTTTAACTTCTTAAATGTTTGTTGATCTTCTTCTCTTTTTGTTTCTAGCCAGTTCAATCTTGCATGATTCTTCGCCTAACTTCATTATCGCATTCCTCATCATACCATTCCTTACTTGCTTTTAATGTAAATGGCCCTAGTGACTGATCTGCGGCACTAATAATGCTTTATGTTTTTTTTTAATAATATACCTCCAAAAAAAGCACTACAATAGCTAGGCATATTTGTAGTAAGGAAAGGCCAATATAGTCTATGAATTATTTGAAACAGCTTAGAACTGAAAAGCATGGAGAACATCCATATGCTGGAAAAAGGGACACAACAAACCCAAAATCTTATATATTAGAGCGGAAATAAAAGAGATAGAGTTTGTTTAACCATCCTTTGCCGTTACGTCGTAATCGGTGACGTATTCTGCTGTTTTACGTTTGTCTTATATTAGTTGAATGTTATTTCACACTTAACCTCAAAATTATAATTAATGACATATATTAAGGTATGTTTGTATGAATAAATTAGTAATGCCAAAAATTCTATTCTGCTTTTTGCGTTGCGTACTTTTTTACATAATTTAGTTTTGTTTTATCTTGAAATCCCCGTTTTTTTCTCAACTGATTTGTTTCAAATTTCTAGCTTGAAGATGTTTAACGCTCCTGAGCATGATTTTTTACTGAATTTAAAAAATTACGGTCCTATAATATATATTAAAAATGTATTATACGATTATATTTTTGGGGTGAACCCAAAGGTTATGTAAAATTAGATAGAATATCTATATGCTCATATTTTTGTATAGTAATTATTGTCTGTAAGTATTCCTGAGAAATGCAAAAAAACACCAGTATTGGAAAAAACAGGGAATAAATAAATTTATTTCTGAAAAACCTCCCAATAAAAACAGGAAAAAGGAACGAATATAGGTAGATACTTACGTTGTAGACTGCATTTAACGGTAAAAGCGGGATTCCAATGGAAAATTAATTGAAAAAGGGCAAAAATGACCAAAAATACTGAACAAATCAAAATATGACAACTAAACTGTCAAAAGTAACAAATAGATTTACGTCGAAATTAGCTAAGAGATACGTTAATGACGTCATAATTCCGTCTCATCCATTTCATGAATGAATGATAAAGCTGGACAATGTATGACGTAACGGCAAAGGACGGTTAAACAAACTCTACTACCTCTACACTCACATCGGCATGCTTATATTCACCATTTTACTTATACGAGATAAAAATGAAAAAGCGGTTTGTTTTTTGCACTGGAGTTTGGTTTGACAGAGTAATTGTCAAAATTCCAAAGGTCGCTTTGAAAAAAGATATTATTTCTGAAAATTAACATCTATCTTAAATTTCTCTCACAGCCAGAGCTCGTTTAACACAAAAAAAGTCAACACTCGGTATCTCATCAACGACTAAAATTACCACACATATTTATAGGGAATCGCCCACAATTATAATTTAAATTATTTTAGAAACATCCTGTAAAATCAGAACTTTCGCCGTAACCCTCGTATCAATCAAAAATCGTATAAATCATCAATAAAACTTTTCGTAAATTGAATTCGATTTCATAAAACTCACTTATTATCAGCTGCTTAGCTGCATCTTTTTTAAGCATAATTATACATAATTTGATACTTTTTTACAGTTATAAGTGTCTTAAGGAAGGATCAGTCACAATCATTTCAAAATATTTATGTATAAACAATTTTAGCACCACTCAACTCACAAGATGTATTTAATGGGCGATATTACCATAATCTCTGTAATAATGATTTCACTGACTTTACCAGTAGCGTACTATTGATAAATTTTCTGGAAATAAAGTTATATATTCTTGTGAAACTTGTTAGTACATTATTAATCTTGTTTTTCAAATTCCTCCCACATATAAGTTTGTTCCAACTGGCATTCATGAACCGTTCTGGAATCGTTTCAAGTACTTTATAGAGCGCAAACTCGTATTTGGGATGGACACTTCAGCTTTATCACCCTTTCCAGAAGGTACAGTTTGCGTACCGTCCCAAAAAGTCCCCAAAACGATACTATAAACAGTTGGAACGCCAAAGAAATACAGCTCGCGCGAACGATACCAAGAACGGCTCTATCGCCAGTTGGCACAATAGTATAGTGTGTCACAAGGGCAGAAAACGATCTTTAGCAGTACACGACTATTACACCTCGACCAAATTCATTTCAACTCTGAGATGCGCAAACAAAGAAGCGAGAGGGAGATATCTCAGTCCCGCGGAATAAACGCATGTACACTCGGCGGAAAAAGTTTACTTAGTTAAATATTTCCTAAATAAAATCCTGAGAATTTGGTAATAAATTACATTTTAGTTATTAACTGTGTAAAAAATGTGGATTTCAATTTATATTTCTGAATCGAGGAAAATGCACAACTAAATAAAATTCGATTTTTAATAAACTGTAATACTAACAATTATTGTTACAATTACAATTGTGTCGCAACACAGTGTTGTCAAAGAATCCTTTTCCCCATCCAGCATGACTAATGTTTGCCCCTTAGACACTGGTTTTCGTTTTTGTTACTATTATCAGACCAAGCTTTTTCATGAGAGTGGGAGGAATGAATATATGTTTCGTCCATATAGATAATTGGTCGACCCTCCTCACGGTATTGTTTTGTGGTTTTTGAAAACCCTGTTCTCAATTGTCTAATGTCATGTCGCTCCATTTTTAATGTTCGGTTTGTTTTTACTTTGCGCCATCGAAAACCTTTATTACGCAAACTTTCACCAGTAAACTCACTGTCTTCTTTAACTTTTCGGAACAAGCGTTTCAGAGTAGGTGCTGTTTTTTCTTGTATATACCAATTGTGGACAATTCCTCGTAAAACTCTTGCATCTAGATCTTCTATTTTTGTCTTTTTGGGTGTTTTACCTTTATTATGTTTTGTACTGAATGTCGAAGCTTCACCATTATCAATATTTTTACTTTGCTTAACTATAGATTTTACAGTGCTTATGCTACTAATACCGACTGCTTGTGCAACCCTTTCCTGTATTTTCGCTGAAGGAACTAATAACTCACCCTGTTGTGCCTCCAATGTCATAAATTTAAAAACATTATGCACTATTTCACGACTTTGTGCATTCAAAATCTTGTGTTTTACAAGCGACTTGAATTCCATATATTAAAATTCCTACGCGGACTGTACTACTATCAGCTCAAATGGATCTTTACAGAGTGCAACGTTGTGCATAGGACTGGTAGCTGCCGACATTGTCGCACGCGTGACCTACGCGCACCCGAATCTTATGGTTGAAATGAATTTGGTCGAGTTGTAGATGCACGAGCGAGCGTAGCGAAGCGATGGCAGCTTACAGTTAAACGTCAAAATTACAAGTGACAGGTGGTGAAAATCGTGGCGTTATGAATTTTCAGCCCTTGTGCTGCTAAACAGTACTTTCCGCCCTGTTTTTGGTGTTCATATGATATTTTTCCGGTATGGTGGGTGCAAAAACCTAATAATAATATGTAATACATTTTGTGTGACGAGTAGGAATTTACACATAGATCTAGAAAAAAACAGTTGATAACTTTTAAACACTATTGTTTTTCAAAGTATATTCACGAAGAGAATTGCATTTTTGCATCCTTTGGAACCAATTCTGACTGCAGTTATTCATCTTGTTTGTTGGTACATTCAAAAAAGAGTTATTGAAGACGTTGTCTGCATCTTCTAGGACAGGATCTTTTGACCGCGCAGTTCAGTCTCAATTTTTGGAAAAGTAAAGGACTAAGATCGGAACTGTATGGAGGATGGTCCAACAATTCGATTTTCTTGCTTTGAAAACTCAATTGTTTTTCGAGCTGTGTAGGAACTTGCATTGTGTTGGTCGAGGATCTTCGTAGTTCTTCAAAACTTAGCAATTACTTCTGGCAAACAAATCAATATGTACCAATCAACAGTAACGGTTCGTTGATATTGCAAAGGAATTGATGTTACATGATCCGCTTTTAAGACAAATGTCACCACTATTTTTGGAAATACTTTGGTTCATCTTGGAACACCCAAACAGCCTACTGGCGTTAATTTTCGGGTTTATAAGAGACAAATCCCGGACTCAACATCACTGATAATACTGTATCTATATATATTTTTTCCTGCGTTAAGCAGATCTAGAGTTTTCGACACCAATTGATTCCTGCTCTTCCATCAACAGTTGCGGTATCCAACGAGTAACTAATTTTTTCACCGATAATTCTTTATGTAATTTTTTTTTGAAATGTGGTCTGAAATGCCCAATGATGTTCCAATTGCAAGAAATGTCCACGTTTAAATTATACATGCCAACGAGAAATTGTCGACTAATGTGGTGCTTCTTTGCGAAAACATAAGCCAACCCTTCGAAAATAAGCGAGGCCGTCTGAAACTTTGACGTTTAGACGTTTAGTTATCTAAACATGACAGTTAATTCTGACGTTTGAAATTTGTCAACAGGCGTTAACTACAGTAAAATTCACAAATATTTTCCGTTACGTCATACTTCCCTGAATGTATCAAAGACACTCTAATTTTATGTGGATATCAATGACCACGTATGTCCAATTAAAACAAATGGAAAGGTACATATGTCTTTTGTGCCTGAATTAAGCTACGCCATTACGTCTTTATCGGTTTGTCACTCTGTCTTGTGTGGTGACAACGATTGTACTTAAAAAGTTCGTCGTTATTGTCATTACTTTAAATAGGTAAAGTTCATTTACATTTATTGTGATATTTTTCGACAAAATGCCTTGTCAACGTTTAGACGAAAGTAAACGTGAGTGTATTAGAAAATTACATGAATATTTTCAAAAGGAATTGGCTAATGGCGGGCCAGTTTTGCCGTTAAATGCCATTCAAGAGGTAAGTTTTGTAACAATTTATTTGTAGAATTTCAAAATGTAGTCTAACTATGATATGTTAAATTTGGTTTTATTTATTTCCTCCTATAATTAGATTAGATTACATGCCGGACCATCTAACAATGATGCGCCGCTGGTGAAAACTGTCTTATTGATTTGATTCGGGTATTTATCAGCTATGACGTAGCGAGAAACATTCGTGACTTTTACTACCTATATGTTGTTATATGCAACACTTAAAAGCCAACCCTCGGTATTGTATCCAAAAGGGAGTGTGTATGACTTGAATTAATAGTAGGTACCTACTCTGTTCTCAAAATCTTCAGATAAAAATTAATGGTTGATTTTGAAGTATTAGCAAGTGTTTTATTCAAAAAAATTAATGAAAACTTATGTATAAAAACGTTTTTTCTTCTCGTATAACATAAGCTGTTAATTGAATGCCAATTTTCTGTTTCATAATGACTCTCATTATAACACGGGTTTTCATTATGAAACTGAAAAATTGACCAATATAAATCTAGATTTTTAATAACCAATATTTTCTGTTAGAATGTTTGACAGTTTCTAAGAGATTCGTGTTTTACGACAGTTTCAATCTTTTTCGTTAGTCAAAAAGGTATTATTATTATTATTACATATTGATGAGGGCAGAGGAGCTGGCTCCTATTGTGCCCAGAAAAAAAGATACATTTCAAAAGAAATACCTACTAGTAGTAAACAAACAAATAAAAATAAAAAACAAATAGAAATTACGATTAAGCTCTAAATGTAATTAAATAGTCACACTGGTCTAGTTTATTTTTGAATATATCGACACTTGTTGCTGAGACAATTTCACTATCTAAATCATTCCAAATATTGAAAATTCTGTTAGGTAAAAAGTTTTTCTAGATCTAACCGGTCTTACAGGTCCTAAAACAACTCTGGTAGCTTTCCGTTGTACACCTTCCACTTTTTAAATGAAATGTCGAGCGACTAACAGTTTTCATACACACCACCTGAAATCGCTGAAAAGGCGAAAAATGTATCCAATAGTTTATTACTTGCAAAATCAAAAAAGGAAAAGGAATATGATACATTTTATGGTCAATTTATGGATTGGTGGGTAGCAAGAGAAGTATCATCCTTCTCTGAAAACGTGTTTCTAGTGTACTTTAAAGAACTCTCAATCAAATTGAAATTCTCATCTCTCTGGACACATTACTCTACTTTAAAAACTCAACTCAACATTGAACATAAAACTGATATTAGCAAATATCCAAAATTGTTGAATTTAAATAAAATTTCTTGTTCGTATAAAAAATAGTGTATGCAACTATAATGTAATGGTTATTACATGATCGTTGCATACTATTAAAAATATTTTATTGGCATGTAACATTAATCACACATAAGTAAATTAAATGAAAATAGAATAATAAAACGGTAAAATCTGAAAGATACCACACCATTAAGTATGTACATTGAAAATGTCACATTTAAATTAATTTAAACTAAGTGAAGTCGCTTCGTATCTGCAAATCGATCTATTACCGTGATATGTTTCTAATTGGTGACCACACAGGTTCGCCTTCTTGTAATTACGTTAAAATAGTGTTCGGCAATTTCAACTCTTCTATAAATATACAGGACGAATGAAAGAAATTTAACATTCGCCTGGTGTTTGTGTATGTTGCAAGTAGTGCACTAGTTCTAATTTCAGTAATTTTTTGTTTAGAAAAGCATTTTGTTTACAAATAGTTTCCAAAAAGAGAATCTACTGTCGATATTATTCAAATTCCAATTATTTTCGAAGTAGTCGGTAAATAGCAAAACAGACCAAATGTACGGCCAAAGCATATTAATTTTCCTTTTGAAGCTATACAGCGGCGGCGGGTCGTATAAAAAATCTGTAACGAATGAGTAGCGTGGACCTCAGATTAATACATTAAAAATATACATTTGTTTACATTTAAAAGTGAACCCAACATTACATCACATTGTAAGATAACTTGCCGACCCTTTGCCAGATGTCTTACTTTTCCTTTGAATTGCGACAACTGAATTATAGGACACGATAGAAACGTACAAAATAAAAATGTACTTTTAAGAAATTACATAAAAACGACTTTAAAATCATTATCCTAAGTAGTTTATGTAATAAAAATATGTTTTTATTTGAAACGTTCGAGGTTTAAACGAAACAAATGCGTGTTAATAATTTTGTCTGTCTGAAATATGGCAACACCGAGAAAAGGGTAGAAACCATTTTACTATCAATTTGACCTGATTTTACTACGAAGTTTCAACGTTCCTAGTTTTTTGAAGCTCTTGTTTTCGTTTTTTCAACTGATATTTGTGTGTGTGTGCGTACAGATATAATTGAAAACAATATTTTTTGTGAAAATCATGGTTCGTCAGTGCCAAATTTTCAAAAAAAACAGTCGGAATTTTCCTTAACTCTCTTTTCACCTGTGAGTAAATAGTTCTATTGACCAGTGGCACTGTTCGACTAGTCCGACAGTTGCTCCCCACTCCTTGAAAGTCATTGATGAAATCATTTGTATGGCGATAGAATGTTAGCCGTCTTTTCGGATAGTGTGATGAATGACTTGCGGACTCTATTTTTGTAGTAATACTTTAAGGCTTGGACATACATAACTTCATTGAAGTCAATGTACCCCAATACAATTATTTTTTTGCTTAAGAAGTTATAGGATGGAGAAAATAATAATTGTTTTCTAACACCCCTTCCTCGCTAGTTATAGGATTGAAAGAGGCTGCTTTCTTCCTCCAAAATTAAATAAACTCACCTTCCTTAGTAAATATTTCTCAGAATTTATTAAAAAAATTGAATGTACAGTTTGTCTTCTTCACGTTTGACGAACTCCTGAATGATTTGACTGACCTCGGAATATTCTGCAAGGGATATACTTAATATCAAACCTACCAAAAACATCTCAATACCCTTCAATAAGAAAAGAAAACTCAACGTCAAGACCATTAAACTTAATGGGAGCGGGGTTGAATGTAGACAAGAAGTAAAATAACTAGGACTGTTTCTAGACAGTAAGCTCCTATGGAATAAACACGAAAAGGAGATTAAATACAAAGCAAAAATGGCTTTAATGGTAGAAAGGAGCCTGGCAGAAAGAAGTTGGGGCTGTTATCCAACGATCCTGAGGTACTGGACCATTGTGAGATAAATCATCACTTATGGATTCAAAATTACTGGAGCAATGAAAACATGCCCAAAGGCAGTCGTGGTAGTGATGCTGAACTCCACATCACTACTTACGACGGTGGCAAGTGTGAAGAAAGAACTAGATACAGACTAAGTAGGGAAAATTTTTCAAAAAAAACACCCGAGACATGCCATGTATGATGAAAAAGTGAACCTTTTCAAAGAAGTTCGATACGGAATTCAGTAACAAGAAGGAATGGGATCCCAACACCATTACCAAACAATAGAATGGACTGGAATAGGAGTGTACGTAATAGGAGCCAAACACTCCGAGAGCTTGGGATATACTTAAGTATGTTTATAACGGAAATTCATACCTCAGGAAAGTGTGCCCAGTTAAATATTGATAAAGGATATACAAGGCAAAGCATTATCATTATGTAGGATAGTCAAGCAGCCATTAAAGCACTGAGTTCTTTTTATAATCAGGTCCAAAATAGTATGGGAATGCGTTGACAAACTCGATAAATTAGGCGAGAACAGCATCATCACCTTACTGTGGATTCCAGGAGACTACTGGATAGAAGAGAGACAATTTCCTAAACTATTGCCTGCGAATATCCTAAAATTTTCTGAAGGAACTCTGATACTTTCCCTATGAACTGAGTAAAAGAAAGGGGACACAATAGATCTTTTAGGTCTCAGTGAACGTTACCAAAGTATACATACATATTTACTTTTATCCAAACTACAGTAGAAACGGTGGAGCTTTACCATCACGTGACCCAATCTACGATTTATGCAACACATATTTTCTACATACTACCTTCTTCTATCAATCAAACATAATAACGTACGATCGATTGTCTTCTTCACAAGACCAACTACAAGACATACGTAATAGTTTCTTTAAATTTGCCGAAGTAATCGTAAAAAGAAACAACGATATAATTGACGTAACGTGTTTAACTGAACGTACTAAAAGTTAAGTTTGACACTACCGCATTTGAGGTTATGCGAGTTTAGTTTATTGTCTTGTTTTTAGCGAATTTTTTTATTGAAAGTGTATTTATTGTTAAAATCAGTTCTTGTAATTTAACTTTTTATCCCATTTGACATTGGTATGTACGAATATAATACATTATCAACTTGTTAACTTTTCACATTTCTTAACAACTAAAATGCCGTGAGACGGGAATATTACAATACTTATTTTACTACTTATTAATTTTGGACTTTGTAACTTATTCACCCAGTGTATCGATAGTTTTAATAAATATGTCGATGTTAACCATATAAATAAAATAAATACAATTAAAAAAGTTAAATTTCTTGTTTAATTGCCAATTCGTAAAAGGCCGACCTTTGGAATATTAGTCATAACGATTATTTCTATTGAGTTGACAGAAGTTTTGATTTGATTCATATGAATATTGTTGCTGACGTAACAGTCACGTGATGGTAAAGTTCCACCGTTTCTACTGTAACTACATCTGAAGTATTTAGTGAACAGGATGAATAAAGCTTTGTCCAAAATAAGTAATATCACTTTGGGGATCTTGGAAACTATAAGAAATACAAATTCGTATGATTGGGAAAAACGGTACGTAATTAGATAAACCAAATTGGTATGAAAAATCAAGGATATAATTTTTTGCTTATGGAATATTTGAAAATTAATAAAAATTATTATTTCGGCTTTCCATTTTATTTTTTCTTATCGTTATTATCGACGATAGTACAAAAATAACAAAACTTCTTATTGGTGCTTTTTGTACATGACGCAGTCAGTTTTCAAATCCGGCGTTTCGCTTTCTTACAATCATCGAGAACCATACTTTTTATAGTCTCGATTTTTCTTAAAAAGGTTTTCTTCATTTAAATTCATCAATTTACTCTTAAATATTTGAGTTTTGAACCATCATCAGGGAATTTTCAATAAACGGAACACTATTTTCGAAAATGTCAAATAACTTTTTCGTGTATTGAATAATTTGAAATATCGTCAATTTTGTAAAGCATTGTTAAAGCTTTCCACAGAATCTACAAGACTGAAGTGGTTTTAAAATATATACTGTCAAATTAATCTCGTCCTATCTACCATGGTAAATGGTGACGGTGATTTAATATTCCTAACAATCAAACACCAAGTGTTTTCAGAAAACTTTTGTAATCGCCCTGTATAAATGATAAAAGCAGAAATGCAGGAACTTATCAGCTATGCACAATTCTATCAGTAGAACGACTACTAATTTTGTCACCATCATAGGTCACTGACATAGACTTAACGAGGATTAGTAGGTTTTTTTTTGTTTTTATTCACAAGAAGATGGATTATACAGGGTGACGATTTTAAAACTTACAGCTGTGCCTCGTCAAAGATTATACAGGGTGCCAATTTTAAAACTTACAATGGGCTGTGCCTCGTCAAAGAAAAGAGATATCAAAACAATTTCAAAACCGTTTCTAGGGTAGAGAGGGAGAACTAAAATAACATGAGAGAAATCGCACCCCTTTTAACCCCCTATGGCCATCGGTATGCGGTGAATTTATCGAAAACAATTTATCGAATGACAATTGACCGAATGCAATTTATCGAAAAACAATTTATCGAATAAATAATTTATCGAATAGGTGAATTTATCGAATGACAATTTGACCGTTTGACCGAACGCTAACCCTAATTACGGCAGGTACCTAATGGTGATAAAATACGAAGGTGGTTTGGTAGGGGTAGGTTTGGTTGGGTTATTATTGAAAATTATTATAATTTATTCTTCAAAAATTGGCTAAAAATACGAAGGTGGTTTGGTAGGGGTAGGTTTGGTTGGGTTATTATTGGAAATTATTATAATTTATTCTTCAAAAATTGACTAAAAATACGAAGGTGGTTTGGTAGGGGTAGGTTTGGTTGGGTTATTATTGAAAATTATTATAATTTACTTTACCAAAATTGTCATTCGATAAATTCACCTATTCGATAAATTGTTTATTCGATAAATTGTTTTTCGATAAATTGTATTCGGTCAATTGTCATTCGATAAATTGTTTTCTATCAATTCATCCGCGTGAATAATAGCCATCATTCTACACTCGTTGAAGAATATCAATAAAGCCGAATAATTTGTGAATCTAAAGTTACTCTGAAATAATACACCAAGATCAGTGATTTTAATAACTCTCCAACATAACGTCTCCCGTCTTGTACACAAATTGGTGAAAATCTACTGCTGAAGTATATGTCATAACTTTACATTTATTTATATTTAGCAGTAGTTTATTGGAATGTGACCACCTATAAAGCTCATCCAAATTATTTTGCAAAACCAGATAATCACTTAGTTCATTGATTTTTCAAGGCTTTTCGAGGTAGCTTGTAGCCATTGGTTTTTCCTTGCCAAGTTCTAGAAAACGCATTCTCGCGAGACCTTCACAGTGGCACAACACATGTTCTGCCGATTCCTCTTCCTCTTGACAAAACCTGCAAAGGTCTGTTTCTGCCAATTTTATAACACTCTTATGACTGTTGAGTCTGCAGTGTCCTGTCAGTAAACCTACTATGATTCTAACAGCGTTTCGGCTTTTTTTAGCAGCAGGTCCTCTGTTACTTGGGCCGATGGTCGTTTGACGAACTCTTTAGCCTGTCTCCGTTCAAGGGCTGCTCTTCAGAATTCCAGAAACTGAGTTCGCTTTCATTTTTCAATAGTTCTCTTTTTAGTATGTGTTAGCTACACCGCCCTTGTGTCCTTTGTGCCCTGGTACCCAGGCCAGAAATAATCTGTTATTACTTGCTAGCTCAGATAGGGCACGTACGCAGTCCCATACCAGTCGTGAATTGACCTGGCAGGAATCTAGTGCCTTTAGTGCAGCCTGGCTGACCCAGTGAATAACAATTGTTTTGTTATTCACTCGCTCCCTGCCTTGCTATTTCTCTTGCACAGTGTTCAATGGCAGTTACTTCCACCTGGAACACTGTGGCATATATTCCTAAGCTTATGTGGATTTTAGTCCTTGGCTCCAACTCCATTAGGGGTTTTTGAGCCGTCTGTATACTAGATCGATTGTGCCTCTATGGGTAGACCGGTCTCCCAGTCTCTCTTTCTGGTAATTTTATGGTGTTACCTGACATATGTCATGTACATACCTATACCAAAATAATATATTTTTTAAATGTTACATTCAAAGACTTTTCCTTCTAAATAGTCCATAAAAATGTTTGCCAAATTGATGATATTCTTAATTAATTTCTGTTCATGTTAATAGTTTAATGATAAGGGTCGGATTGTAGCTATTCTTAAAAAAAATTAAATACTCTCGTATATCGCATATTTAAAAAAAGATAAAGTTGCTAGGTACAGAATCGTGTCTAACCAATACTGCGTTCAGTTCTACCGATCATAAATCATTATATTGATCGATGATGCTAATACATTTATTTTATAATAGTAATGATGATATTTAGTCCGAGCGTACTTTGCTGCTAACGACCATATTATATTGTTTATATAAATAGTGCCATAGAACGACGTGGGATCTCGCTTATTCCAAGCCATGATGTAAGAACTAGATTTCTTTATCTAATATAATCCGAACAGTTTAAATAGACCGAGGGTTATTATCTTGTTTGCAGAAACGTTAGGATGGAAATATTACAATTATTTTATAGGTGTAGGTGTAACGTGACCTACTAAGGAAATAACATGATTAAATTTAAATGATTTGTCTTCACAAAATGTCGTCGGTCGGTTGGAGTTGTTGGGAAAATTATTTATATGCATAAACTTAAATAGAGTTTTCAGGGTTATCAGTATTTCAATTTATGGTATTAGGACGATAATTGATATAATTTTTGTTAAACTATCTATTATTAGTATAATTATAAGTGACTAAAGTGAGAAATCGCTATTTTAAAGATATTTTGAAATACACTTCCATATAGAGTCGATTTTAATTCAACTTAGCCACATAAATTGCTAAATGCTGGATGAAATGGCTCATCAATGCCATTTATTAGACCGGAACCCTTCTGCGGCGTCGCAAAGTCGACAATATATATGGCCACAAGGATGTGGGTGGTGCAGAAATCTCTAGAATAGTGGGTAACCTTACCAGGACAGATAGACAAAGCGGTAACGGACTAAGGTTAGGTAATCATGTATTGTTTCAACAAAGAAGTACTTTATAGTACAAATGAGTTTAGGTCGTTTTCATTTTTGAAATTTCTGGCGATTGTCGATGCCACGAATTAAAAGATTAGACAGTAAATAATATCAAAGATTGTGAAAATGGACTTCTCATTGAAATACCTAAAATAAAGACAAAGGTAAGTATTACGTTCGTTTCAAATTAATGGAATATTTTATGAAATTTCTAAAAAATACATGAACCTTCGTCCACTACATATGGATCAAATTAATTCAAGATTCTTTATTAACCATCAGAATGGAAAGTGTTCTAGACAATTTGTTTGAATCAACAAATTCAGTAAATTTCCTATGGAAATAGCTCAGTATTTAAACGTGCCTTTTCCTCAAGGATATACTGGACATAGCTTTCGCAGAACTTCCACTATGCTACTAGTGGATGCAGGAGGTGACCTTCTTCAACTAAAACTTCACGGAGGGTGGAAGGATATGTGGTCGAATCAAGTAGCAATAAAAATCAAACGCAGACCAAGATTTTACAGTATGTACAAAATGCAACAACAGGTTCGTCGGGGTACAATTGCGGCGCATCTTCATCTAGTATGCAATTTGTTAAAAAGGTCATAAAGGTCATAGAAAAAGTATAGTGTTGAACTCGTCGAAAGCATTTTTTTAGGCATGCACAAGAACATTATCAAACTCGGCTACGACTCGTTCAATTAACTGTTCTCTCGCTTAAAAAAATGCAACTTTCGTTAGTCGTTGAACAATATACTATTCCATCTATGAAAAAAAAGAAATAAATTAATGCGTGCACTTGTCGGATAAATTACTATAATCTCATGGATAAATATCACTTCTCAATTTTTTGTATCTTATTCTATTTTTCACTATTTACCTTGTTGATTCATTTGTCTATGAAACTTTTATATACAGATTGCGAAAGGGCTTTTCGAACCAAACGATTTACACAAGAACGACAAGGAAAATATGAGAAAAACAGCTTGAAAGAGAGAGAAAGAACAACTGTGCGTGGCCAGCGAGGGCGTGTATTTAGTTCCTGAGGCCGGCCGAATGTCCACTGCCCCCCCATTTCAACTGCTGTTGCCAGAAGCGCAGACTAATTTGTGCAAATGATATTTTTGTCTCGTCATCGTTGACTACTTTTCGAGGTCATGTACTATTAGGCAAAACCAAACACCTCCATCGGGCAACAGTGTCATTTTCAAATACAATGGCATGCGCTTCCAACGTGATCAACGTTTGTAGCGAAAAGACCTAGGAATAGCAATTTAAATGTGAATTCTCTCTGTAAAGGACACTGTTGCCGGATGGAGGTGTTTGGTTTTGCCTAAATGTGCATGAGCTCGAAAAGGAGTCAACGATGACGAGACAAAAATATCATTTTTTGTACAAATTATTCTGTGCTTCTGGCAACAGCGGTTGAAATGGGGGGGGGGGGGGGGGCAGTGGAGATTCGGCCGGCCTCTGGAACTAAATACACGTCCTCGCTGGCCACGCACAGTTGTTCTTCCTCTCTCTCTTTCAAGCTGTTTTTCTCATATTTTCCTTGTGCTTGTGTAAATCGAGAAGCCCTTTCGCAATCTGTATATATTAATCTCCCCACATTCATGTATGATAGTGTACATTGAATAATATTATCCTCCTTCTTCTTTTAATCCTTCTCACTGCCTGATATTTTTTATTACAGACTTTCTAACAATTTTGTACAGATTTTAAATATTAATAAATATTAAATATTTTTAATACGGTACTGCCTTAAAAAAATGTATTTCACATTCGTTTTTGATGAACTATTCCGCTGCCATCGATAATTATCTAAAGCCGACGAGGTTTGGAATATCATTCGACTTTTCCTCATTTACATAGTCATAGATATTTAGATTTCAATCCCGCATTTGCACCGTCTTTATTAATTACTATCATCTTACAATATCTATAAAGATCTCTGCAACAATTCCGATGGTTTTAATCTCATTACTACCGTCAATCAATCAACTTGTCGCTGAACTATATGCATAAACACCGTGCATGCTGTATCTGTGTGCATTTATCATGACATTCGATTATCCTTTTAGCCTTGTCCAATGGGTTTATATCGATTTTAACGTACTTAAAAACGATATCATTTTCTTGAGTTGGGTTTCTGTTTAAAGATGCAGTAAAAATAAGGAAGGGGGAATTATTTACGTCTCTTTTTCATTTCAAAAATATTCTTTTTTAAGTTGGAATTAAGGTTAAGTTCATTAATAGACGTCAAAATAATAGTGTAAAATTACTTTCCAAAGGATAGACCGTTCACCAGGAAACAGCATCTACTTCTCGGGCAATGAATTACACTTCCAAAATAAACAAGATAGTGTTTTAATAGTTTTACACTATTATTTTGACGTCTATTCATAACACGCTTTACTTAAATATGACAATTGATACAGAAAACTGTAGTCAAGTAAATAACCTACAAAGCCGAAATGGTTTTTTGTCAAAATAGAATTTTGGTTTATATTTAGTTGTGGAGATGTCGCTATTATCACATTCTTGGCATTCCCTTCACTGGGTATAATAGCGTTGTATTCAGTCCAGGATTAGGCTCTTAGAGCTTCTGGATGGATAATATCTACCTTGTACAGAAGAGGCGCAAATACGACGAAACCGGTCTGCAAGTGATATTGTTCCTTCTAATTATAAACCGGAAAGGTTGGTTCTATGTTTTCATATATACCAACCTTGTTTATCTTATAAGTGTAATTCATTGTCTGGCGGGGCCTATTGCCCGAGAAGTAGATGTTGCTTCCTGGTGAACAATCTATCCTTTGGAAAGTAATACAGGAAACTGTAATCAAGTAAATTAAGTTCATTAAGTTTTAGTGGCAAATACTTCCCTCCCAAAAATCAACAATAAATAATTCCAGGCTCGATGTCTTTTTTATAATTTTCTTCTAAAGGTAACCAATCACGAACTCTAACACCATTGGTTAGATTAATTGGCGGGAAAGTTGACAGGTGCATACGATCTCACGAATTCGTGAAATTTAAAATCTGGGTGACGGGAAACTTGAGTCCATTTCAAGATTTTCCGATATTCGTGACGAATTTAGGCTAATTTGACACTGTTGAGAGTTTGCATTTTAATTTTTAGGTTATATAGGTACACTCATTTTAATTAATTTAGTAGTTTTCTATGTACATAGGTAATCTTTGGTAGTTTTTCACAGGTAATTTTGTTTATTCCCAACGATTTATTTTCATATTTTTAGTGTATCAAGTCGAATGCGGGGAATGTGGGAAAACCCTTATCCAAAACGTCTACGAACTTTGACTTTGTATAAACATTTTACGACTTTATAAAAATAACGATTTGTGATTCGTGTTTCGTGATTCGTTGCTATGAATTTAGTTTAACCACATAAATGGTTGGCCTATGAACAATTGTGTATACTAGAACCAGAGAAGTACTATTTAGAATAGAACTAAATAATGAAACTAGTCTTCTAGCCTTTTCACAGAAACTGTGTAGACAAATTTTCATAAATTTCGAGTAAGTATATTTGAATATACTCACCCTGTATATTCGATGTAAGTACGTACCACTGACGACCATACGTTATTGTCAAGCCAGTTTTAAAAATGTTTTTAACAATAGAGCATGCAAATACCATATCGAAAGAAACGAAACACTCCTCATCCAATATCCTAACAAGATAATACGATGTATTCAACACGGCCAGATACGAAACGGAGATAAAACCGGATGACTGGTGTAATTTTTGTTAGTTGATAGATTTGCAGTTGGTTTTTCTTCTTTTAAAACGTATCGAGAAATATTTCTAACATGTTTGGATGAACAGAATTATCTGAAGAGATAAATTTTCGCTAAGATGTAAAATTGAATAGTGTGTAATCGTAAATTTTCAAACACCTGAATACATTTAAAAATAATTTGTTATTATGGAAAAACTAAAACAGTTTGATTTGTAAAAAGGAATGATAGTATTTCATTCTCACCTCTCAAGAGGAGCGTACCGAGGCGTGCCGTAGCCTTTCCAGAAAACATTGGAAGGAATGAGGATTTTTGGGTTCAGGAGACGATTAGAGGTAACGGTGGTCTGATAGATGCCTGAGAGGTGTTGCTACGAGAAAACTTCTGGAAAAACTCTTAACAGGACAGGCAGGCCCAAGATTTGAACACTGGTCAATCGGAGTGCCAGCCAAGATCATTACCACTCTACCAATAGTAGAAAACTCAATTATAGGACTACAGTGCCTTTAGGAAGTAGAATTCGTGAAAAGAAATTGAAGAGAAGGTTTGAGAAGGAAAAAAGAATAAACAAGCAAAAACTGACCTTGTTTTTAATGATGACATAGTTGAGCACATGCTGAATATTAAGTAATGAATTAAGTGTAAAAAGCACATAAAGCTGATAGTTAGAGTTTGAAGGCGATTTTGGAAGATGTAATATGTACTACTACTACTACTAAGTTTGCAGGCGAACCTTGTCCTGGACAAACTCAAGCCAAGGCTCCGGCACTGAGGCCACTGGCGGCCCATTGTGCCATTCCTGCTACCTAGACATCCATAAAGCCGAGCCCTTCAATAAAGGCCACAACCTTTTCCAATGGATGCCTGCTTGTGTCTCCAGGGGCCAAAACAGGGACTCCGAAGATTCGCCTGCGTAGTACAGCCCAGTGTGGACACTCTAGGAGAACATGGACTGACGTTTCATCAGTCATGCCGCAACCCCAGCATAGGGAACTTCCCTCTACTCCTAAGTTGTGGAGGTGTTTCATCATACAGCAGTGCCCCGTTAGAAGTCCTGCTATCTTCCTTAGCCTACTTCTTGGTAGTTCAGTAGCTGCTCTAGCGTGTCCATCAGTCCATCCCTTCAGTAAAAGTTTGGATTGCCTAGGACCCTGCAGAGCATTCCAATGAGCGAGGTGCTGATTCTTCAGCCACTTCTTCGTCTCCTTGCGTATTCTTTGTTTTGTTAGGCCCAAGGTCGGGCCCGGGCCGCAGAAGGGAGCTGCCGCCCCTTCCGCAGCCAGTGCATCCGCCATCTCGTTGCCTTCAAAACCAGAGTGGGCTGGAATCCATTCTAGCCGCACCACGTTGTGCCTTGCAAGATTAGCAAGTCGTTCTCGACATTCATTAGCAAGTCCTGAGTTGCTGGTGCACCCACTCAGGGCTTTAATTGCTGCCTGACTGTCGGAGTATATGGTTATGCGTCGATCCACATAACCTCTGTCTATGTAATATGTTATTCACGTTAAAATAAAATAGAAGCTGTGAGCAGAAGACTTTGTGAATAATATAAATAGATTAGGACGATAGAAGATTCCAGCGACAATTCGTGTCGTAGGGCCTGGGTAGAGGGACCCTGCACAGTTGAAGGTGAAGCAGAAAACGGTATTTTGAATTTGAAGAAGGATAAGTAAGCTTCTTGGGAAATTAGGTTGAAGGGTTAATATAAAAGGGTTGACAATAAAAGTCTTGCTAAGAAAGAGTTTATAATTTATTAGGATGTGAAGTTGTTTATTCATTTTAGATCCACAGGTTATGGACTTTTGATGCCAAATTCACCTGAGATCTTCGAAAATAACAGGAATATTTTGTATTATTTAATTATAGATATAGTCAATAATGCCCAACAAAAAAAATTTAACAAACAATAATAAAAAAAAATATCTATCAACAAAACTCAATAATTTCAAAAATAAAAACATATAATATAAGAACAGATGTCGAAGAATAATTATTTTTATTCTAATGCTTTATACAGTTTTGAAAAATATTGCGATTGGAGGTGAAGATGTCGCTATTGTCACAATCTTTACATTTCCGTTACTGGAAGACATGTATTGATTGTGATTAGAGATTCTCGGACGGATAACACATACTTTGTACTGATGAGGCGCAAATACACCGAAACCGGTCTATAAGCTGTGTTGTCTCTTCTAATTAAGATTAGTTGGTTTTAAAATATCTTGTAGATATACCAACTCCGTTTGACTTTGAAGTGTATCCGGCGGTACATATAGCACGGGAAGTAGTTGTTGCTTCTTAGTTGGACGGTCACTGTTTGTGAAAAATGTACTGTATAAAGCGTTAGAATAAAAATAACTATACTTTATTAAATACGACAATATTACAGGAAATATGTAATAACTCTTTAATAATATAAGGTTTAAATCAGGAGCCAATTGTGCGGTGACATTTTCAAAAAACCCTGAGAATATGAATATCTACTGATGACTGGTCGTACCACAATTTTATTGATGAAAATAGACAGTTGCATGTTGAAAATAAAATACATTCAAACAGTCGTGAAACTGCATAAAATTGGTAATCTTCACACTTCACTTTCGTCTGTGTTTACTTCAGGAGATTCTGATCTTTAAGAGTGTTTTCTTAGAAACCTTGACGTAATTTTCAAAACGTTAAAATAATTATTGGACCCAAAATATAAAAAAATTACAACAAAGAAAACTTCAAATATTTCAACAACATGCAAGCAGAATAGATTAAACAATAATTTAAATATATATTTCCAAATTTATTGAATCAGCTCAATCTAATTCTTAGAAAATCGAAATGAATATTCCTGCAACAACATAAAAAAAGCGATAAAACGTTTCAAAACATCGAAAAATCAATTTCCCATTTTTTACATTAAACGCAAGTATAATAAAAAAAAACGATCCTAGATTTTGGTAATTGCCCATTGGCATCTCTTGTGATTTACTATTGAGATTAAGATAAAAACATTATCGCCGGCGTTTTAAAAAATAACACACAGCAACAACCATTTTGGCGCCGATGATTTTTTTTTCTGTTCTTAGGTTTTCGTTTTTGTTTTGCTTTTTAACAGTCGAATTTCATGTTTGCATGTTTATTGTAGTTTATACAGGGTATCCATAGTATTGTATTGTGAGAGAAATTCGCCTATTATAATTGCAATAGAGAGACGTTAGCCGTAAATCATAGAAATTGTGTTCACAAAAATGTTAAAATATACCTAATTACTTGATCAATGAGAACATGCCCAACGGCAGCCATGAAAGTGATTCTCAACCTCACACCACTGGTGGTGAAACTGTTGCAGAAAGAACAAGATACAGACTAAGTAGAGAGGGAATCATTAAAAAAAACACCTCCTTACTTCTTAGAAATCAAAAAACCTGGGACATGCCACAAGATGGTATGATGAAAAAGTATAACTTTTTGAAGAAATTCGTTACGGAATTAAGCAACAAGAAGGAATGGTATCCAAATACCATTACCAGACTTGGAAAGAATGCCATTCAATGGTACACGGCTCAAAAGCAATAGAAGGAACTGGGATAGGAGTGTACGAGCCAGGAACCAAACACTCTGAGAGCTTTGGAGAAACCCCAAGTATCTTACAAGCGGAAATTCATGCCATAAGAAAGTGTGCCCAGTTCAATATTGACTAAGGATATAGAAGGCAAAACAGTATAATAATGTCGGATAGTCAAGCAGCCATTAAAGCAATGAGCTCTTGTTTAATCAGTTCCAAAATGGTGTGGGAATACCTAGGCATACTCTAATGAACTAGGCGAGAACAACACAGTCACCTTACTGTGGATTCCAGGACACACTAGAATAGAAGGACATGAAATAGCAGATTGACTAGCAAAGAGGGGGGCTGAAAGACTCTTTTGGGGACCGGAACCCTTTTGCGGCATCAGCACCAATGTAATATTGGAAGAAATAGGCAAAGCCGAAGAAATAGGCAAAGCCGAAGAAATAGGCAAAGCCGAAGAAAAGGGAAGATCTGACCATTGGAAAGATCTAGTAGGGCTTAGACAATCAAAGATTCTGATGGGTGACAAAAAACCCGTTGAGATCAAATGAATGCATAAGTCAAAGTAAAACTGCACTAAGAATTTTAACAGGAATCCTAGCGGGACATTGTCGCCTGAATGGGCACCTTAAAAAGCTCAAAATAGTGGAGGAACAAGATTGTAAACTCTGTGGCATGGAAGAAGAAACCTCCATTCACATACTTGCGAATTGCACAGCTGCAATTCAGTATCCTAGGGCACAGCACCTAGGAGATTATTGGATGTAAGAGGGACATTTACCTAAGCTGAAGCCTGCAGATTTCCTAAAATTCCTTAGGGAAATAGGACTAAAGGAGCTACGAACTAAGTAGAAGTAAGGGGGCACAATCAGTGAATGTCACCTCATCATACATACATACATACCCAATCACTTTTTTTTTCCAACCCTGTTTGTTTGAAGCATACAGACTGATGAATTTGGCAGATGAAATACACATTTTATTACATATATGAGAGTCGTCTTTTAAGTGTTGCAGTTGGCGCCTGACAACCAATGTCAAATGTCAAAATTAACTGTCATGTTTATTCAACTTAACACCAAAGTTTCAGACTACTTGGTTTAAAGCTGTTACCCAAACTGATTTCTTAAAGTTGATTAGTCAGTCGAAAATTCTGGAATATTTCCAAAAAGATGGAGGGGACATTTGCCTCAAAAGCGAGTCATGTAGTAACAGTTTCTCTGCAAGATCAAAGAACTGTTACAGTTTTTTGGTACTTATATTGATTTGTTTGAACGAATTAATTGCTGAGTTTCGAATAACTACGAAGATCATCCACCAACACAATACAAGTTCTAACACAGCTCGAAAAACAATTGTTCTTAAAGCAAGAAAATATCGAATTATTGGACTATCCACCATATAGTCCTGATCTAAGTCAGTTATTTACTGTTTTATTTCTAGCTCTTTATACAAAATATAAAAGACACCCTCGTATCTTTCTGAAAATAAAAATACAAATTTGAATTTTTTTGTAGGTTATAATCTCTTAAAAACACATCAGTATCAGTTTTGTCAAATCCCAATAAGCCAGTGGCGTAATACCAGGGTTTCGTAAACTCTTAAAGTACCATATTCTTGAAACACCGTCTATTTTGAACTAAAGACTTTTGTCAGTCATAATATGTGCAAAAAACTTATAGGTATGATGAAAAAAATTCCCAAAAAAGTGCTTTATTAGACCTTTTATATCATACCCCTACCTTGACGAAGTTTTTACGGAACTCACTAGTCGAAAAAGGATAACGCCCTTTTCCCACTTTATATCTATCTCATTCCTATAATTTACATTACCGACTCGATATTAGTTATTCGTGTATTTGTCAGCTGAAGATAAAGATTAACATTTTCACTATAAATATAACAAAAGGAAAAAAATGAGAGATGACACAAAATTATCCCAAAAAAATTAAACTTCATTTATCTGGTTACCAAACAAAAGCAGAATACAACTTCCTTAAAATAGCTATAAAACGAGGTCATAATTTATCAACATCATTGGAAGATATTACAATTTTTTTCACATACTCGAAATGTAAAATATTTATAATGTAACCGATAAATAGATGACCTTAGAACTTGAAATAGTAAAACAACAATTTGCTTTAGTACGTGAAGTCATATCTAACGTAAAAAGGCGAATATTGATTGCAACTTCAGCCTACTAAGTTTTTAAAAACACTCATTTATTGTTTTTTTCGCCGCCACTGGTGTCCTCTTAGTCGAACAAACCATGGCTGTTTGTATTAACTAGGGAGGAATGTAACACTTTTTCTCCCGCAGGATGGGAGAAAAAAGCACTTTACTTGCTTATATTGTGTATATTGTTTTTTCTTCTCCCTATATTGTGTTTTGAAGGACGTAAGTCAACTTACCGCCCTTGGGTAATAATAATTTATGCCATATAAAACGTGTATCTTATTTATTTATATGAATAAATAGTACAATTATGAAAATTATTTACAAAATTTAGATAAATGTTTTCTCGTTTTTTCTCAATTAGTATGAAATGTTCTGACTCCATAATTTCTCCAAATTTTCTGTTACTCTTGAAGTACTGCAGGAGACTTCTGGCTTCGTTATGTTGTATAAAATTTTATTTTCACCTTCTTTTTATTTTTGTCGCTCTCCGCCACGTAACTTTCCGCAATGGTTGTATATTTCCATCCGCCATGTCGCTTGAGAGCTAAGACATCTACTCAAGTATTCGCTAATAGAGTGGCAGACGTTCTTATAAGGGAGTGTCCAGTATACTCCTTGAACTTCTCAGAAATTTAGCAGTTTTACTTGGTATTGAAAAAATAAAGTTTTTCCCGACAGGCTGGTTTAAGCACTTTCCATTGTGATATCGCATGAAGAAGCGAGGATTAAAATTAATCATGTGGAATCTTATAGTTTCGAACTATTTTGAAATAGCAAACTTTCTCATCGTCGCTTTTAGTCACTGTACATTTACGTGCCATTCCATTTTTGGAATCAGGGAATAGTAACTATTATGACTTCATGCCTTAATTCAACGTTGTCCATTTTCATTGCTCAAAGTTCACTGGAACGACATGTTCGCTCCAGCAAATCCCATTATCATTACAACCTTTATCATTAAATTGATATCATCGGTGGCTTCAAACAAGAATTCATTTACATCTTCCCTGTCCACACATTAGATTTTTGATGTTAATAACCGTCATTTCTTATTAAAAATGCTCAAAGTTTAGGATACTTGGAAATATCTATGTTTTCCTCTATGAGAAGGGTGGACTTCAGCATGGAATATTCACACCATAAGCTTGATGGAGTTTTTAATACAGCAGATTTTTCGTAAAAGTGCGCCAAAAGCACGGTTTCTGAAACTGCAGTAGCACTGTTTGTTTGGCACCATTTCTTGAAGTATCAATACTTTGCTTCATACCTTTTCTTTAATTTTTCTTGCATCAGCTTGACGATGTTGATGAAATAACAATGCTTATGAAGCGATAGAAATCGGTCAAAGCTGTCAATAACTTCATGTGAAAAGTATCGAATTTAATTAATAAAAATCCAAGAATAAATTCTGCGGGGAGGAGAAAAAATCTTATATACTTTACGGGATGTAAGTATCGCAAAATCGTTCTCGACTAGTAAATGTAACTTACATCCTTTATAGTATATTTCATACCTGTCGTTAGATTTTTGTGGTAGTAGGTAAGGCTGAAGACTCCAAGTTGACTTATATTAGGTTAATATTAGATGACGTGTTTGGAAATTTAAAATGACTAAAACATTACATAAAACACAAAATGTACTCACCCTCCAGGAGGTAAATGCTGCGGATCCGTAGCATTATGTGATTGGTGATCTAAATACGGATTTCTAAGTCTACTAGCTCCTACAGTTGTCACTAAACACCATATTACCAAAATATATTCTTCTAATTTCATGATCTAATTTGTTTTCGGCTCTCGAGGAGCCCTCTTGGATGTCTGAAACTATAAATAAACAAATATAAATAAAAAAACTTGCAGTAAAAGCGTTCTGTTATTGCATTTTTGTTTACTACAATCTAAATCAGTGAATATTGTGGCATATATACGATTAATTTAACTGCTGGAACAAAGTATAAAGTTTTCTAATTTTTTTTTACTTTTTATAGATTACATATAATTATTGTTAAAAATTATTATATTAATTTTGACCAATCGCTATCAAGAATTGATATGTCAAATATAAATTTCAAGTGGAAAAATTACTAAACAACTGTCAACTTAGCTGTCAGCAGTTTTTCCGGAAAAAAAATCGAAAAAATGTTCGCGCATTCTTGACATGAGTTTCAAGTAATTACCTTATTATTATTTTAATTAAAAAAAATGTATTAAAAAAAAATGTTTATTTAACTCAGGAAATAATCTTACCAAATATCCCTCGTGCATCCAATTTTTCCTGTGGAAAAATTGGAACACTCATTTCTAAGTAATCTGTTTTAATAAATTACTAAGAAACTCGTTTTTCCGTATTTATCCGGAAAAATTAAATGCACCCCGAATAAAGATTATAAAGATACATTGACTAGACGGAAAAATGAAATCGAGGTGCGCTTGAAATAACGCTGGTACCTACCTAGGACCTAACAAATTATTTTTCAGCTTTCAGTACATTATCTATACCATCACTCTCTTTCTATTTTATTCACCAATTTTATTTCCAACTTTTACCTTTCAATTTCGTTAATTAATTTCTCATTTTTTTCAGTTCTTGAACCCAACAAACAGGGCAAGGTAAATATTGGTTTGATGTTATCAACTTTGTAAAAATTGTTTACTTTTCAATCCATTTTACTGAATTTCTAGTTAATTTTCTTCAAATTACGTCAATAATTCATCGTTAGAAATCGTATAAGTACTTTTGCCGGATATATTTCTGTCTTCTGTATGTTCCCGCTTTATGGATCTGCTTATAGTAAACATTATAAGTGCCTTTAATTGGCCAACGAAGTCGTGTGTATAGGTCAACAGCATGTAATTGATAATTTTATGTATCCCTATTACTTTCAATTAGCTCAAGACTCTACTGAATTGTTTCTTTTTAGTTTAATTTGATTTAAATTAATATACTGTTTTTACTCACTTATGATGGATGTTATATTTTAGTTTTAATAACAAGAAAAAAATCGAAAACTGTTATCGGTATAGATACAGTTTCAACTGGTCTGGGGAAGTTAAAACAACAAAATTCGTAGTTCTTACATAAATTTAGCCAAATTCTCGCGGTATACTGTAAATTTGGTTAAATTCTCAATTTCTAATTAAAAATGTGTTTTAAATAGGAATATACAAAAAAAATTCGGTTAATATTGAAAATTCATCAAAATTTACTATTTTAACTGTAAATTCATTCAAATTTCTAGTATTAACTGTAACACTTCTATTGATAGAAGTCAAAATAATAGTGTAAAACTATTAAAACGCTTTGCAAATTAGAAAATTACTTTCCAAAGAATTACGATTTTTGTTATACGAGATTTGGCATCATATAAGAAGAGTCTCGTCTCAAATATTTGGGGACAACCAAAATGTAAACAAGGATCGTCTATCTTTAATACGTCATTGACTGCAGCTATTGTATTTTGAATCGTGCTCCTGCTTATGTTTCTTTCCATGAAAGGGTTAATCACCACCTGGGGTAGTTAAATCTGCTTCTGCTAAAGATCATACATTAAAAAAATCGATACACATTAAAATTAATAAAAATTAATTTGCTGAAACAAATAATAGTACAAGAAATGTCCTTGAAAATTGAAAACGGTATCTAGAAACGGAAACTAAGCGATAATAGATAAGTACATCTGCAAAATATCCGGAAAATGATAAAAACAAATTAATATTCTAGTTGCTCTTTTTACATTATTGAATTCAGTATACATATTCATATTATAGACTAAAATAAATGAGTATTAACCACCGTGCTTTATACAAGGTGTCAATTTAAAAATTTACATTTGACAATTAATGACTCACAATAAAAAAGAGATTGATTAAAAAAAGCTCAAAACTATGTCCTAAATAACACACACAAGAGAAAGACCTACTTGTGATACATCAATACGAATGATTTTTGCTGTTATAACTAATTATTATACAGGGTGTAGCAAAAAATAACCTTCATCTGTTTAACACTTATGATGCACCACTGACATTGCTCAAAAATAGGTAACTTTATTAGTAATATATACATTAGTTACTGTAATTTAATGCAGTGGTCATGATGTTTTATATTCTACATAAATATCATTTTGTTGTTTGGGATCCGGAAACAGTATACATAGATGACGCCACTATATGATTTTAAGACAGTAGTAGCCTACACTAGATCCAGTGGTGTAGCCATCCAAAAAAAAATGGAGGTCCTTGCCCGAATAAAATTATGATGTCTTTCCTATGACAAAATTTCCTCAGTCCACCCCCTTCCGAGATAACACCCCTAAGAGTTGTTGGGTAAAATTTATTTTTTTTTCTTAAATTAGATGGATAAAGATGGAAACCTGAAATTTTACCATCGGTATTTTTTTAAGACTCCCCAAGGGGGTAAAATGACCAACCTTTACTTTATTTAATATTAAATCTTCTGTCGAAATTGAGTTAATTGGAAATAAAATAAAATCTTTGTTATCTTGAAAAACTTTTTTTACGCTTAAAGTTTTTTCCTTGAATCCATCGATTCGGAGAAAAAAATCAAATGCTGATGTTTCTTTCTCAATTCTTTCGTGTCGTCTTAATGTATATTCAATTTTCAGTAGGTATGCTGATATCAAATTCTGTTGTTGGTAGTTACACATTAAAGTTTACTAGTAAGTTTGTAATTTGCTATTTTCGACTAGAACAAGATATTCTGGATGGAATTGATCAAGCATCTGCAGAAAATGGGCAAAGTTATTGCAGAAAATGTGAACTCTACGATAAAACACCTATTCACATACTCTGCTTCTGCTTCTTGCAAGGACTCAGACGGAAGCACTTTGGAGAGGAAATAATACAACCATTACAGCTACTGAAAATCCCCCCAGTCAAAGTAGTGCCTATATAGAAGACACCAAGCTTCTGGAATGGAAGTGGATAACATGGGAAATGGTACAAAGATTCAGTTCAAGTACCAGGGCTGCTCAGCACAACCCAAACGAATGAATGAATGAAGCACTAGAAAAATTGCCTACACCCTATAAATATCAGCCACACGTCGAGTTTTAAAAGAATTGCACTTGTTTGTACCCTTATCGCATCCAACGTGTTTAAGCTCTAACCTCAAGATTTTCCTTAGCGGGTTACGTTTTGTGATTGAATGACAGACGAAACACAACGAAATCCTCTAGTTTATTATTTATTATTATTATTTACAGATGAGGAGCATTTTCTAAAAGTATCCTTCAGAAATGTTCATAATAATCGCACGAAAACCCGCCCAATATTATAGAGCACTGTTTTCAAAATGTTTTTCAGTTGAAGAGTGATTTGGAGTTATAGGGGACTTTTTTATTGGGCTACATTTTCTGCATCAGCCATTAAATGAAATTGCTTACACCAGTTTTCCCAAAATGATCTCCCTGAGCTACTTGAGGACATCCTACTCAATATTAGACTAAGCATGTAGCTCATGCGAGATGGTGCTCTAGTACATTTTAGTCAGATGTCTAAGCAAAACTTACATGCAACTTATCTCAACCAGTGGATTGGTCGAGGAGGGCCTCCTCGATCTCCAGAATTGATTCCATGTGATTTCTGGTTATGGGTTTACCGTAAGTTATCAATTTACAGCACACTAATACTTGATATCAGCTCGAATAACGTGTGATACTAAGAAATTCGCCTCAAATATTTGAGTGTGTTCGACGATCGATGATAAGTAGACTGCGCTAATGTATTTTGGCTGGAGACAAGTTTTATTCTAATCTTCACTATTTTCCACTCTCAATACATATTTTATTATTTGGCACATAACGAAATCATGATATAGTAAAAATCACGAATCTTTGTCGTTACGTCATATTTTCCTGAATGTACCAAAGACACTCTTATTTTATGTGGATATCACTGACTGCGTATGTCCAATTAAAACAAATGGAAAGGTACATATGTCTTTTGTGCCTCAATTAAGCTACGCCATTACGTCTTTATCAGTTTGTCACTCTGTCTTATGTTGTGACAACGATTGTACTTAAAAGGCGAAACGTCACTTTATGCGGAAATCATTCTGTCACCATTGAAGTTCTTCGTCATTGTCATTACTTTAAACAGGTGAAATTAATTTACATTTATCGTGATATTTTTCGACAAAATGCCTGGCAAACGTTTGGACGAAAGTAAACTTGAATGTATTTGAAAATTACATGAATATTTCCAAAAGGAATTGGCTAATGTCGGACCATTTCTACCGTTAAATGACATTCAAGAGGTGAGTTTTGTAACTATTTATTTGTAGAATTTCAAAGTGTAGTCTAACTATGATATGTTAAATTTGGTTTTTATTTATTTCCTTAGATCACCAGAAATGCATGCCGAACAATGATGCGCCAATGGTGAAAACTGTCTTATTGATTTGATTCGGATGCTTATGATAAATGACGTAACAAGAAACATTGGTGACTTTTAGTATAGGTATTGTATTTATTTAATTAGTTTCCTGTTAAAATTGTTATATTTAAATAAAGCGTGTCTGTCGTCGTATATAGCCTAAAAAGTAGTTGTTGCTTCTTAGTGATCTTAGTATTAACTTGACATCTCATGATATTATTGTATTTTATTTTTTTCTCAATTTTACTTCCTACTTTTACTCGGAAGGGCAGAAGAAATTTTGTCATAGATATACACATTATAATTTTATATGGACAACTCCGGAATTCAGAAACACCCTCTATATTCAGTGCAAGACCTTTTAACTACTAAAAAAATTGGTTTTTAAAACAAAATATAAAATAAATTAATATTTCATTGTTTAATCGTGATGAAATATTTTAAATAAATAGTATAAAAATATATTATATTAAATCTTGAGATATTCTAAAAAATTTTTTGTATAATACTTACATTAAAATATTTGATTAGATTTTTGAATATTTTAATTTCCTAAATATATATATATATCCCAAAAAAATAATGAAAAACTTACTTGAATATTTTTCAAAAAAGTCCACCCCCGAATTTACAGTTTTATTCACTAGCACATGTCTTTGTTGAAAATAAATAAACTGGTCACTTATTGAAACCGCGCTCAACACTCACGGCCTTAACAGATTAAAATAATAACACGATGTTGAATCTCAGAAGGCCGAGATACGACTGCAAACGCATAGAAATGGTCCAGCGACTAAAGTGTGAAGCTTAATCTCTTCATTCTTCATATTATATTATAGTTGCGCGCATCTACATCTAGTTAATTTTATAATTCCTTAATTGTGTTGAAGACTTGGGGTTTATGCTTACAGAGTAATTCACTCGACTACCTAGTTTTTCGTTTTTCATATTCTATTATTGTTAATTTTGGTAAAAACATTTTGGGGCATTTTTTCCTTGTTCTGTACTGAAACTTCAGTTAAAATTATTATTTTATTCAGATTCATAATTTTGGTTTTTCTGGTTCCAAACTTATTTTCAGGGTATCTCTTTTACAACCAATTAGCTCCGAATCAACTGTACTGATTATTGAGTCTGGGCTTATTCATTATTTTCCATTTTTCATTTCATTATTTTAATTAGTTTGCACTGTTTCACAATAAAGTAACAGTATGCGGCAAGTTCTCTTTGAGAATTAAAAAGCCGAAAAGATAAAAAAAGCCATAAATCATTTCTAGTCTTGACCTACCTACAAGCGAAAAATTGATTCTCTTTGGTGCAATGTAGCTTCCGATTGATCGATGAAAAATGTACTAGAATTGTTAGTCCACATGGACTGTTAACGTCCCAGGGTGGGCTTCATTCATTTCTGTTATTTACGAGATATTGTGTTCATAGATGTTGCTGTGATTGAGATTTTGTTTTATCGACTAAAACTATTTTGTTGGTAATAGTTAAAATTATTGCTTTTTGGCGACCATTCGAAGAGGAAGATATTGTTATAGGCTCCGAACAATGAATATGCTAGAACAGTAAACAGACGTATTATTCTATTCCTACATATAAACAATTTCAAAGATTATTTATTTCTTCTGCTTGATTCCGTGTCACAGTGAATATAAAAAGTTGTTTGATTGTTGTATGTATAAAACATAAAATTTTTTACCAAGGTTTTGAAATTTCTGAAAGTGGAGAGTAGAGATTTGAGACAATAGACAGAAATAAATTTGGTGTCGCTATCTACGCAAAAAAAATGATACAAAATACTGGACATGGTTATCAACCGTCTAATAGTAAAGACATACCTTATCGTATCTCAAATTTTACCTTCAATTGTTGTGGTAAGAACAGTTGCAAGGTTACAGTTACCTTGTTAGGATACCGGTACACTGCACGGTTACAGTTACAATACTAGGATACACCTAGGCTTTTAGCTGCTATCAACTACAAGACATCTCTAGTTCCAAATTACAACAAGACATCTCTAACAGTAACTACAGCAAGACATCTCTAACAACAGATAACAAGATATCTTTCGCATAAATTACAAAACACTGCTAGCATCTGTTTCTACCAGACCTCTTCATCTGCTTCTCAAATAAGGTAAGTAACTACCATAAGGTGCAGGCCTCATTATTTTCTCCATTCTTACTTTTCCTTGATGGCAGAATAAAGTTAATACTTTGTAAGAGCTGTATGGGATCGTGTCCGGGCTTATGTAAGTTTTTAACTTTTTTATTATTAACTTTTTATTAAATTCTACAAGGTGTTTCTACCTTTCTCACTTTAGTTTCTTTTCTTATTAATTTAAATTCATTTTCTTTCGTCGATGTTTAAAAAGGTAGTGGCGATCTAAGCTCTTATAGTCTGTCAACCCTCTGGCATACCTGGTGGAACACTAACATGGAGTCGATCCACCCTTGAGAGAGTCTCTAGCCGGGATCTGTCTCGAGAGGAGAGAACAGTGTTCCAATATGTACAGGTAACTGAAACAAGAAAATAATGGGTCAAAGCATGGAGATGCTGAAAGAATACATAATTGACAAAAGTTTCAAAAAATCCATTATTGCAGTTATCGGTAAAACTGCTATTCATCGAAAAAAAAAGAGTACAGAAATCGCTAGTGCGTCGTGATCCTGCAATAATGAAAAATTTGTCTGAAACCGGTTCTGCTTCTGCATACAGATTTTTTTTATCTTGGCGACAAATTGTGAAACAGTGCAAGTTAATTTTACTCACAACCATACATAAGGCAAAGTGTTGCCTAAATGTATCATTATAGCATTTCATTACGAACCTTTACAAAACCATAAGAGGCAAGCCTTCTTTTCCCTTTGGTTACGTTCGGTCTCGGACATGTTTTATTTACAATTCAATATCACGGTTTATAGCAGCTATTCTGATGTTCTCACATTTTTAGAGATGTTTTGATTAATGGGCAAGGTTTATTTTTTCTTGTGCATTTAACATTTGAAATTTAGTGCCATTTCTGAAATTCTGACACACTGGATTGGTTGATTTACAGAATCTAGTTTACGTGAATTACATCTAGTTCCTTTGTACCTCTAGAGATGGTGCTAGCACATCTCCCTCAAAGTGGCATGATGCTATTTACTATCTCCTTGCCCTCCTTCTTGTGCTCGAGGTGTGCTCGAACTGGAACGAGGTCTAGTTAGTCCTGTTCACGAAACAAATCCTGCTAGTAAATATCAAACTATTACCAACCTTATCGAAGATAAAAATAATACGAATGAAAAACTGTCCACTGCCCGTCCTTTTCAAACTTTTTGAAATTGTACTAGGGACCCAATACTCTTCAATGTATACTTCACTCAATAATATACTTTGTAAGACTCCAGCTTTTTGTATTTTTTTCTTTTGTGTCAGCAATGAGGATAATCAAAATATCATTGGTGCAAAATATGAAACTCTAAGCTCCATACATCACAACCAACAGTCCTTTGCTTCCACTTTGGATCTTAAGGATAATCTTGCATCTTCAGCTTCTGCCGGAACATCTGTGCCCCTGCCGTCACAGAAGGAAGCTGCCTCTGCTTTAAAGGTGCCTTCCATGATGCAACTCAAGAAACGGAAAAAGAGAGGAAGCAGATTAATACAATTGGCATACAGATAGCGTAAAATCTAATCTCGACACACGATTCACACAAGTGCGACAAGAATAATATGAACAGCAATACTTGAAAGAAAGAGAGAAGAATTATTCGCTCAGTCCTCTTTACCAAAACAGTAATTGTGAGTTTCACAAATAGAACAAGTCTTGACTCTCTTTCTAGTTGTGTTGCTCATATTATCCTGGTCGTACTTGTGTAAATCGTATGATCTATTTAAATTTTTCGCAATCTGTATATAGGAATGAACATATCTGTCGGTTAGGCTGCCTCGCACATTACCTTTGAATGTGAAGCTCTGCCTAACTATTGGAGATATAGACTCCTAGGACTAGAGCACCCAAGGGAGGATTTCTCCAAGAAGCACCTAGTGAAAATATTTTTGAACCTGAAATGGCTATTGGTCTTTTCACATAAACGGGACAACTAAGTGCACAAAATTCTTCTGGGTGACTACAACCTGTTGAGATCTAATGAATGCATAAATCAAAGCAAAACTGCACTAAGAGTTTTAACAGGAATCCTAACGGGACATTGTCGCCTGAATGGGCACCTTAAAAAGCTCAAAATAGTGGAGGAAGAAGATTGTAGGTTTTGTGGAATGGAAGAAGAATCCTCCATCCACATACTTGCGAACTGCACAGCAATTCAGAATCCTAGGACACAGCACCTGGGAGACTACTGGATAGAAGACGGACAGTTACCTAAGTTGAAGCCTGCAGATATCCTAAAATTCCTCGGGGAAATAGGACTAAAGGAGCTACTAGTCTCTGAGACTTTCCTCAGGAACTAAGTAGAAGTAAGGGGGCACAATAGATCTTTTAGGTCTCAGTGAATGCTACCCCAAAATACATACATACATACAAGAGCACAAAAAGCCTAAACGCTGAGGAGCCGATGTCTCGAAGCCTCAGACTGGTGGCGCCGAACTAATCAATCAATCAAACCTGAAGACGGTCATCTTATGCTTTTTAAATAATTGAAATCGTACTTGGAACAAATGACCCCTTCACGTCCGGACGAAAATACAAGATTTGGTCATACAGAAATTAATTTCTCCAGCGGCGTCCAAAACAACCCCAAACGTCATTAGGTGTAGGTGTAACTTTTTCATGTGTTTCGAACTTTGAGGTATAGCTGAATAATTATTGATGCCCAATTGAGAAAAAGCGGTATAAAGAACTTTTTTTACTTAGATGATCTAACGCACCATCCTGTATTAAAATGTTCGTGTTCGATGAGAGCATGACATAAGACTTACGCCTTAGAACGTAATGCAGACTAGATGCACGTAATGAGGCAATTACCAAATTTGCCTCATTGAAAGAGAAGGATTTAAAGCCCACTTTATAATCAGATATGTTGTTATCAAAAAGCCAACAATTTATTTAATAAAATTCCTCTTTCAAATTCTTTGAAGGTCACAGTGAGCTTTATTTTTCCCTTTTTCGTCATCCTAACGAATAAAAGTGATTAAGTCACTGAAATTTTGTTTAACACTATTTCATGCATGTATGTGTTATGTTTGAGACCTGAAAGATCTATTGTGTCCCCTTTTGTTTACTTACCTACATACATATTTCACTGGAGCTGATATCGCAAAAGGGTCCCTGTTCCCAAAAGGTAGTTTCAGCCCCTCTATCTGCTATTCAATTTCCTACTATTCCCATGTATCCTGATGGAACCCACGCAATAAGGTGTTGTTTTGGTCTAGATCATTGAATTTTTCTATGCATTCCCATACCATTTTAGAACTGATTATACAAAAACTATTTCCGTGAATTTGCGCTTGAAAGACACTTTTGGTTTTTTTCCAAGCTTTCAGAGTGTTTGATTCCTGGCCCGTACACTCCTACAGTTTTAATAGTTATTTGTATGCCAAGGACTGAAAGTGCTACTTTGTCGGACGAGTCTGAGAATTGCGAGTCGAGTGAAACGAGTCGAGCAACAGGCGAGTCCAACAAACTAACACTCTCAGCCGTGGCATACACAACATTTTTTTGGCGACGATTTAAATAAATCTACCATAATAAATTTCACCCTAGAAAATAATTAATTAATACAGAATTTTTTTTTTATTACAATTAACGTGCTCGGCTACTAAGGCCACTCGCACAGGTACTGTAAAGTATACAATAAATATGTTATATTTTGTGGTATAGCTGGACATCTTTCAGGAACTGGAGAACGATGAGGACATTATCTGGATTTCCGAGTATCTCTTGATGACTTCCTTTGAGGTTGAGCTGTTGTCTTCTAGCTGTGTACTGTTGGCATTCTAAAATAATGTGTTCAACGGTGTAGATGCAGTTACAGGTTGAACAGAATGGTTGATTGTTGGATGACATAAGGTAGCCATGAGTGAATCTAGTGTGACCGATTCTTAGTCTTCTCAGAGATTTGAAACTGCAATATAGTAAGGGTGGCTTAATGAAGGTTGGATTTTTTGCAGTTTTGTCTGGATGGAGTTCCAATGATCTTGCCATAGAGCTTTGACCTTATGCTTGATGACTTGCTTGAGATCGGATGCAATTTGGATGTTATCTGCATAATAATTCAATGTTGTGGCCCTTTTAGCTAGTTGATCAGCAAGTTCGTTTCTCATTATACCAATATGAGATGGTGTCCATAGAATGGTAACTGTTATATTTTGGGAAATGGAGAGTTGGTAGGTATCATGGATATTCTGTACAAGATGGATTTAATGGAATGTATAGAGGCAAGAGAGTCTGTACATATGCTGACATTTTTATTTGGAGCGGAAATATGTTTGAAAGCCTGAAGTATACTATAGAGTTCGCCGGTATGTACAGTACAAGTGGGTGATATTGTGGAAGAGAAAATTGGAGATTCTAATGTTGTTAGGGCACAACCGACTCCTGTTTCATTTTTCGAGGCATCAGTATACAGTACCAAATCGTATTAATTTCGGTATATTATATCCAGAAAAGTTTTTCTAATTAGATCGTTTGGTGTTTCATTTTTATTCAGAGTTGTGAGAGATGTGTTGATATGAGGGATTTTTTTCGTCCATGGGGGCATTAAGGGAAGAGGTAGAGGAAATGTTTGAGAAATATCAATTTTGATTGGCATTGTCTTTAGTAGTATATGTAAAGGTCTTATTGTTGAGGATGTTGAGATGTTCTGTAAGTTATCATTGGTAAACAAGCTGTATACAGGGTTAAGAGGATTGGAAGATACCGAGATAACATAGTAAAGAAATAATTGTAGACGTCTTATCCATAAAGGAGGTTCATTTGCTTCGCAGTAGAGACTTTTTACCGGGCTAGACCTAAACGCCCCCAGGCACAGGCGAAGAGCTGTATTGTGTACCGAGTTCAAGACATTAATCAATACAGAATTAATAAACAATTTATTTAATATTATTCAAGAATGTAACCTAATTATTTGGAATATTAATAGATTTTATTTATTTGCAAAAAGTAATATTAATTGTACCTCCAGGGCAATTATTAATATTTCTTGAACCGGATGAAGAAGGAAATTAATAGAAATTGAAGGTTATGTCAATAGAACTGTCAACATTGACGTGTGTACAGTTACATCTATAGGAAGTTGTTAAGGCTGTCTACCCCAGAGAGTCCAGAATAGTAATTTACGTTACAAGACCGGAAAGTAGTGTTTTTCAGGTCGAGACAAGCAGATAACAGGGCGAGCCGTAGGCGAGTCCTGGAAGCTTGGAGAGACCTGAAAAACACTAATTTCCGATTACGTGACGTACAATATTTTTTTTAAGACAGACACTTCGATATACATTTAATACTTTATCGGATAATTCAAAATCAGAATTCATATTATTGTTAAATTTGCGCACTCGCGAAATAAGTTTGACATAAACGACAAATTAAAAATCAACGAACTGTCATCACTCGACAATATATCTAAACGTTGTTGTCATAGTAACGAAATCAAGGTTAATTGTATTATAAAAGAGCGATTGGAAAAATGAATAATCAGGAACCGAAAATAGCTATTTGTATTACTAGGAAGGAAAGTGCCACTTTTCCTGCCGCAGGATGTAGTTTACATGTATGTAGTTTAGTAAACATCCAAGGGAGGAAAAGGCACTTTACTCCCATGTGATACATATGATTTTTCCTCCTACCCACCTTTTTTTGAAAACTTATTTACGACACAAATAGGTAACGAATATAATTAAGAACACAAGAATTATTTATTAAACAAATTTATCAATATATGTTATACAATTAAGTACATAGTATTGTTTAACTATATTTTAGAATTATTTATGTTAATATTGAATGTGCAGTTTTGAGCAGCACTTATATGAACACCATTGGAAGAAGATAGGGTTTGAACAGGAGCTTTAGTATTTGAAATATTTTCGCTTAGCACATTGTAATGGTGGTAACTTCTAGAAGTGCTTGGCTGATTTTGATCAAGTTCAGGTTCTACATTAATTCCCATAATTTGATCAGAAATTTTTCTTTTTTTTGTGTAAGATTGTTCTACATAACCTTCTGCGATATTGGTTGATTTCCAACCGCCATGCTGTTTTAGAGCTAAAATATCCCCACCAGCGTTTACTAACAGAGTTGCTGAAGTTCTTCTGAAACTGTGCCCTGTGTAATGTTTGGCATTTGGAAGATTGAGATATTCTGCAATTTTTTGTGGTATTTTGGATATACTATTTTTGCCAACCACTTGATTTATACATTTGCCTGCTTTAAAGCATACCAACAATCGTTTATGCTCAGTTTTAGGACGTAGACAGATATACTTTTTAACGATTTGAACAAAATTTGGGCCGTTACCTGTTGTAGTATTGATAACGAAAGTTCGTTGTTTATACGTTTTTGAAGTGTGGATATTTATGACTAAAAGATTGTCTTTCTCTTCAATATCATCCATAGTCATTTTAATAAGCTCATCACATCGACATGCTCCAGAAATTCCAATAACAAGGACTACCTATGAATATTTTATATCAAAAATTAAATTATTTGCATGGGATTTCATTTCTTACCTTCATTAATAAAAAAACATCATCGGGGGCTTCCATTAAGAATGTATTTATTTCTTCTCTTGTAAAAGTTTTAGCTTTATTTGGTTTGTATCCGGCATTTTGACGTTTTAGAAATGCAATCAACTTTGGATATTTAATATCGACATTGTCCTTCATTTGTATCATTGTGCGTAGCATTGAATATTTAGACCAAAGTGTTGAAGCTTTTAATGATTTTTCTTGTAGTGAAAAATATGCCAGTAAAACATTCTCTGAATATTTATGTATCTTGTTGTCTTCAGCCCATTGCTTATATTGTGCATATTGTTTTTCATACCTGTCTTTAGATTTTTTTGGTAGTAAGGTTAATGACGCTATGTTAGCTTGTTCCTTAATATTAGGTGGTGTATTTGGAAATTCAAAATCACTTGAATCGCTCTCCATTTTTCAAAAATTCAACTAAGTTTAATGAATGTAGCGACTTTGCACCTCAAAAGTCAATCGCCGTGTTTACTGTCAGTGAGCCACAGCATACTATGCTTTTCTTATTCTGAACTCAAAAAACGTATATATCTAAGATTCCTGGAGTTGAAATTTGTATTGAAGAACTAAGTTGAAGTAACATTAATGTTTGATTTTTACCAAAAAACAGGATATACAGGATGTTCTAGAAATTATGGAAACAATATGAATATAATGAATTCACAAGTTTCATCGTTTACAACTTACTTGAAATGAGGGGGAGGAAAAAATGTTTCCTCCCTAGGGTGGAGAAGTATGAGTTTCCTCCCTGATTTGAGGGAGGAAAGTGTCTACTTTCTATAGGGGTAGGAGGAAAAAGCTTTTGCCAGTCCCTCACGTCCATTTTCCGGTCTTGGTGGGCAAAACGTTATTTTCTGGACGAAAAATTGTCCAGAATGTGTATATTTTCTGGTCGGTTTTAAAAAAAGTATTTTGTAGTACGGAACTATCACTTTCAGCACATGGAACTTACAAAACGTAACTTTCGATACGTAAATGAATACAGAAAGAGCTACTTTCAGAAGTAGTCGTCAAAAAAATATAATTTGATCGCGTGTGAAAAAAAATTGAAATATAGAAAAAAATAGATACAAATATTGAAAAATTAGAAGTTGTCACCACTGTATTTATTACCACAGACGGATGAGTACGATGATTTGTTAATTTGATACGTTTCTGAGGTGTGAAAACCTAGTTTTTAATTTTTGAAAACAAAAATTATACATTCTTTTTTTGAATCCACTAAATCAAATATAATAAAATCTTATATGATATCAAAATATGCTTTAGTAGATATAAATTTCTCGTGATCGAAATGCAAACTGTGTTAAACAAGCTTATTCTGTATCGATTGCATAATATTATATATATAAGAAAAAAACTCATCTTGTCTATTTAACCTAATTATCTCGTTTTTAGGTGAATGCAATCAGCTGATGCATTGCTTTCTAGGAGGTTATCAAATTTTAATTAAAAATGTTTCCGTGTATTTTTAATTATTTTACATAGTGATTTATGCATATTTATAACAATTTTTTTGATTATTCAATAATTTGTCACAATATACCCTGACAGGCCAAAATACAGGGTGTCCCACTATAAAGTAACACATTTTGACGGCTTATTACTCGAGAATGGAAAAAGATATCGACGTGCTGTTTTCGCGAAACTTCTTATATTTCCTTCAAATTTTTATTGACATAGTTGCCAAATGTATAATTTTGCCCGAAAGCGCCGAAAAAAAATGACCATTTTTTAAACGAAATTATCGGTTTATTTTAAATACAATACCCCATATTTTTAATACCATCTGAAAGTCCCTTTCTTCCTCTTTCCAAAAATGTATACATTATCGGCATATACTCAAGTTTTTAGGGAAACATTTAATTTTTTATGAAACCATGTCAATAACTTCCAAACGTAAATTATCACATTTTAACAGCTTTGAAACGTTATAACTCGAAAATGAGACAAGGGATTAATGAGCGGCTTTCACTGAAATTCTTAGAAATGTTTAAAATATTTATGACACCGTTTGCAAGTCTCAAAAGTCGTCTAAAATTTTCGTTAGAAATTTACTTTCGTTAATTTTTTACGGAAAGGTGGCTTTGAAACAAATACGTATAACTGACATTAACAAACGTCAAAAGGTTATTTATGTAGTATGAAGTATAACAACGAACACAGTCAAATTTATTAATCAAAAATGTATACTTTGATAGAAAAAGCGCGATGCGTCGTATTATATGCCGAGACAAAATCAATAACAGTGACCAGAAGGAGATTCAGAGCCATTTTTGACAGAAATCCGACTACACGAAAATCGATATTAACTTGGGTACAACAATTTACAGAATCCGGGAAACTAGAAAGGAAAACGAGAACACCTGAAAACGCCCAGGACAATATGCTCAATGATATTCTGGAAGTAAGGGAAATTCTAGCACTTAACAATGATAAAATATCTGTAAGAAAAATATCCCAAATCACACAATTTTCGAAAAGTAAGGTTCACCGGCTCCTAAAAATTATTAAATTTAAAGTATACAAAATACAAACTTTCCAAAAAATAGAGAATCATTCATTCGAACAAAGGTATTTCATGTCAGAAACATTGTTGGATCTGGTAAGATTTCAGCCTAATTTGAACCTAATAATGTCAGACGAAGCCACATTTCATATTAATGGAAGAGTTAATAAGCATAACTGCAGGATTTGGGGAGATGAGAATCCAAGAGCGTTCAACGAATTTGAAAGGGATGCTCCTAAAGTAAATGTCTGGTGTGGTGTATCTATAACTAAAATATTCGGCCCCTTTTTTTTCATGAAGCAACAGTTAACGGAAACACTTACACCGACATGTTGGAGGAGTTTTTGTATCCCCAATTACAACAAGATGAAATTATAAACACTGTATATTTTCAACAAGACGGCGCTCCTCGACATTACTCCTTAGTTGCTCGAAATTAATTATTAGATCCTTTTGGCAACAGATGGATAGGTCGAGCTGGTCCCATCGAGTGGGCCTCATATTCCCCGGACTTAACCATATCAGATTTCTTTATATGGGGTTATGTAAAGGAGAGATGCTATAACCCAATCCCTACAGAGATGCAGATGGAGGTCACATACAACAACTTATTTATTAAATATATTTTTTTTTGTTTTGATGTATTTTATGAAGTTATGTTTGGTTCCTTGTTCTTATATGTAAATAAAAATGTTTGTTTTAAATGTTTTCTTTCTTTCTAATTTTCCCGATTCTGTAAATTGCTGTACCCAAGGTAATATCGATTTTCGTGTATAGGCGTACTTCTGTCAAAAACGGCTCTGAATCTTATCCTGGTCACTTTTATTAATTAACAAAAGTAGCTTTCTTACGAAAATTTTAGACGACTTTTGAGACTTGCAAACGGTGTCATAAAAAATTTAAGGATTTCTTAGAATTTCAGTGAAAGCCGCTCATTAATCCCTTGTCTCATTTTCGAGTTATAACGTTTCCAAGCTGTTAAAATGTGATAATTTACGTTTGGAAGTTATTGACATGGTTTCATAAAAAATTAAATGTTTCCCTAAAAACTTGAGTATATGCCGATAATGTATACATTTTTGGAAAGGGGAAGAAAGGGACTTTCAGATGGTATTAAAAAATATAGGGTGTTGTATTTAAAATAAACCGATAATTTCGTTTCAAAAATGGTTATATTTTTTTCGGCACTTTCGGGAAAAAATATACATTTGGCAATTATGTCAATAAAAATTTTTCCATTCTCGAGTAATAAGCCGTCAAAATGTGTTACTTTATAGTGGGACACCCTGTATTCCTGGTATATACCTAGTGTCGAAAAGCCAATTAGAATAAATTCATTATTTCGGTTACTAGCAAATAATACACAACAACAAGAAGTGAAGCCCGGCGAAAATCCTTTGATGTAGAAGGGCCAAAAATAAATAACCTTGAAGGTGACAGCCAACTCTGGCATACACTGAGAATCATAATAAATGCTCACAGCTTTACTCGAATCACACTGAGAAAAAGTATTTTTTCCACTACTAGCTGTGAAGTTGACAATTACTATTATTATCTTCTAGCCAACTGAGAAGTTGAATTTCTTTATTTTTGGTTAATAATTTATTCTATTGTTAACCTAGGTCACTAATGGACAAATTCAAATATTTTGAGAATCCAGAGATAATAGTTTCACAAAAACTTGTGCGGCATAATTTTGTATACCCAGGAGATTGTCTTTAACATATTAGCTGCTTGAAATTACCTAACAAGATAAAATTCGCGATTAGAGATGTAAAAGTGTTTAATACATTTTTAAAATACGTATTTTTTGTATTGTATAAAACTATTATACCGGTATTATACTCAGACAAATGTCAAATACAAAGTTTTGTGGTTTTGTCACTTCTCACAATAGATATTTTGTGCTTCTCACCTTCTCAGTTTTGAAATTTATTCAATCTCCAGCAAATGTATGTTTTTTGTTTTGAAATTTATTCAATCTCCAGCAAATGTATGTTTTTTCAACCTTATTTAATTGTAACTTGTCATATACCTATAGTTGGGTTAAGTTTTTCAATGTCTTATAATTTCCTGACCTTGAATTGGTGTAATACCGTATTATACAGGAGCGTCTAAATGTAGTACTCTTTACCAACGTTGCCAAGTGTAGTCCTAAACTGAAAGGGCGCCATCGAGTATCTCCGGTGGCGCTCGGCTTTCATGCGAAGCGCGCACGGTTTTAAAGCTTTTAACCTTCTATACGATATCATTAATGTGTGCAGAGATTAGCCCAGCGTAAGTGTGCTGGGCTCCTAACACAGAGGTACCAGGTTCGAGTCGTGTCCGAGTCAAGATATTTTTATTTTTATTTTCTTATTGTTTTTTTCAAAAATTGACTAAAAATACGAAGAATTTTTCGATTCGGATTAGGGTAGGGGGTAAGGTAGGGTGGTTTTGGTTAGGTTATTATTGAAAATTATTATAATAATCTGTCAATTACACAATTCAATTTTTCGATTCGGATTAGGGTAGGGGGTAAGGTAGGGTGGTTTTGGTTAGGTTATTATTGAAAATTATTATAATAATCTGTCAATTACACAATTCAATTTTTCGATTAGGGAAAATGTATCTATGCATTCGTGAGTTTTCCTTTTTGTATGATAATTCTGTATTGTAAACTCGAACAATTTTCAGTACGTTTTGCTAAACATAATTTTAAAAATGACAAATATTGATTTCTTAACACATTGCTTTTTAATCAACTGTGATAAATATCATTATTAAAATATTTTTACTTTCCAAAACACAAACGTTTTAGTTTAGGACTACACTTGGCAACGTTGGTAAAGAGTACTACATTTAGACGCTCCTGTATTATACGGGCAAAATACAGTGTAAAATACAGGTAATATAAAATGACTGACGACATAAGAAGTGCGTTTAAAATATAGGGTAGGTGAGGAGCGAAAACAGATAGTTAGGTTAGGTTAACAATTAGTGTAGTCAGGGGACGGGGTAAACGCGTAGGGAGCAATCGAGTTGAACGATTAGGGCGCTCCCTACCGATTTGTAGATCGATACTGTCAAAATTTTATTTTGACATTGAAACGTGTTGTTAAATTTACGTTTATTGCAGAAAAACATGGTTCGATGAATGTTTTTACCTTTAACATTATTACCAATGGAATTTGAAAATCATCTGTTGATGGAAACTGAAAATCACGCAAACACAATAATTACAAACGTTGTAGTGTGTTTTTCACCAGTGGAAATGTCAATCTGCAACAGACTACTTGATTTCTGTTTTATTAGTGGAAAATCGAATTTACATTCATGTGCTACTTAAATTTTTATAATAAATTTTTTTATTTTCAATTTTTGTTTTTAAATTTGAATAGTAGTGGAAAAAACTGTATATACACCACGGTAGTGAAGACATTTATAATCCTTGCACCTTATTCCGCTCGGTTTATAAAGAAAAACATGTCAATTAAATAGATGGTTAACGAGTACATCTTTGCCCAATCTTAAATAAAAATGTCTTCTTACTTTATTTAACATCGGGCGTGACCGATCTAATAATCACGTGCGTTGTTCGTCCTCGTTAGTCATTTTAATCAAGAGGTTTAGTTTGTAGACAATACTCTTTTCATACCCCTATAAAAAAATCTAATAACGTGAGATCAGGTAATAGTACTGGCCATTGAAACTATTGCATCAAGGTAAAGTGGAACCCAATAGAAAACAAACATACGTCATTGCTTCGCGCATCTATATTGGCCGGCACAATATGCAGTGGCGAGTAATTTTACGGTTAAAATAGAATACCAAAAATTGAGTGTTTAAATTAAATGACACTTTCAGTGTTCATTATAATAAGAAAACAATTCACTTGACGAGCTAATAAATATCAGTATCTCATTATGAAGGAATAATAACTCATTATACGCTAGTAGAATACTATACTTTATCCACTACTACTAAATATTTTTGTTGTAGTTTATTAGTTGAAAAATTTTGTTACATTATTAGAAACACTATTATTTTATTCTAATAAATATTTCATACAATATATTATTGCTAATTTTTACACAGTACATAGTTATCGAAAATTATAATAATCGTATAAATATCTCATAATAATTCATACAAAAATCTATGTATTTAGCTTAACAAATATTACGTAGGTATCTAATGTTACAATTGGTCAAGTTAATCGCAAGGATATAATTAACATCAAAACTAATGTTTTGGTGACTTGTCGAAATATTTGTATGTATATTGATTCGGTTGGTTTACTTTTGGTTGAATTGAAGATGATATTTTGTTGGCCGTATCAGTTGTATTTTTGACGGAGTCGTCTATGTAGCCATCAGCCACGGCGGTGGACTTCCATCTACCGTGTCTTTTGAGAGCGGTAGTACCCCTGCCTGCATCAACCAGTATTGTTGCAGAAGATCTGAGGAAATTGTGCCCAGAATATTGTTCTGGATTCGGTAAATTCAGCAAATCAGCGATGTCCTTTCCCATTTTAGTAAATTTGTTTATTCCAATTCTTTTTCTGCTCTTGGTTGTGACGTTTATGTGAAGAGACCAGTAGCCCTTATCAGGCTCAACAGTCTTTTCACTAGGTCCTTCTTGGATAAATCCTCCCTTAGATGTTCTAGTCCTAGAAGTCTATATCTAAAATGAGATAATGCTTCAGTGACCGGTGAGTAAACCCGTCACTATCCTTATCTGGCCTCTGCTAAGGTTTAGTATTTCATTAGTCAACGTCTCCGAGGGTTTTTTTGAGTAGGACTTTGCTGTGTTCCTGCTTTGGCACGTGTCTCCAGTACGACTGATCTTTAGTTTGAGTCTACCGAGATATACAATCACGTGCAGCAGTTTTAGATATCCCAAATACTGGTTCAGGACCAGTGAATGCAGTCTCATACCCTAGCTTTGCTAGGATGTCTGCCTTTTCATTTCCTACAATGCCCTTGTGCCCGGGACCCACTTAAGAGTGACACTATTATGGTTAGCCAGGGTTAATAGTTTTTGTAGAAAGTCCCAAGCCAGTCTAGATCTGATCTGAGGACATGCTAACATTGCAAACACATGTCGATAGCGTAGAATTCTGCCTGGAATACAGATGCAAGATTCCCCAACGATATGTGGATATTACACCTGGATCTAGCACCATGGACTCTAGCTCCTGTTCCAATATCAGTCTCAGATCCGTCTGTGTACCACACCAACGTTCCTTCCTGGCAGCATGCTTCCAGCTCATCCCAGTTTAGGTGGTTGGTTGTCGTTAATTGTGGCTAACATGTTGGCACTTCTCATTTTAAGAAGCGAGTTTGTGATAACATCTGTGATTCTGGAATGACTATGGGTGTGGGTCTTTCATGCCAGTTCCCATTGCAATCCATTCTGTATGCAGCCATTTTCCATTCTCGCTTTCGCCTTAACGTATAGAGCAAGAGGTGGAAGATTGAGAATTGCTTCCATTGCCGCAATCGGGCTGCTTCTCATAGAGCCCGTTATACACAGACAGGCAAGCCTCTGAAGTTTTGATAGCTCCAATTCGGCTTTCCTCTGATCTGTTTTTGGGTCTCACCACAGTTGTGTACAGCCAGTGTACGATCCGTGGATTTAGTCCCCATGTGTTCCCTATCTCCTGTTTGGCAGCCATTAGGGCCATTTTCATTTGCACTCCATAGAGGAGTTTTGTTCCACAGGGCGGGTTGTTAGTTGTAAATATTCTTCAATATAAAAGCTATAATTTTCTTCGAAACTATCAGAGATAGATATTTACTATGTTCTGGATAGGACTGCCACAAAGTGCTCCTTCTCCATCAATGTGTCTAATTTGTTTTTATAAATAAGCATTTTTTCACACACAGTTTGATCTTCTTTTAAACTAAATCTTTGATTAAATAGCAGCCCATTTGCTTTATTATGAAAATGAATGTGCTACAGAAATAGCTCTATAGCGTTACAGCAGCATGTCAACATATTATGTACATAATAAACTTAATATGTACTTATCCACTTTATTATAGTGCCTTTTTCAGTTTGTTTCAAGGATAAATTCTACGTGGGAGGAGAAATAAGTCTAAAAATATTGCGTAACTTTTAATTTTCACATTGTTGCACGAGACGATTATCTCTCAAGGTCCACTCAGGACGAATTTTAAAGGAATTCGGTCATCGATAATAGACGTTATAATTCTTTTTAAGGATTGGAATGTTTCAAGTGGGAGTTTTTTGTGCGACAAGTTTATACCGTTTCATATTATTTAAATTAAAGTTAACAAAACAGAATATACGCAATTTAACTGGTTGTATATCTGTAGTCGCTGAAGGCCACAGCTAAATGAAGAAAAGCGAGATGGTTGTCACTTTTGATTTAATTGATTAATTTTACAATCGTCTATGAAAAAAATGGAATAGATCCATGTTGTGGATCTCTTTTGTAGACTCTATGATATTTAAAGTTGACAATTTCATGTTAGTTTAGTATTTCCATCCATCTTTCTGAAGGTTCTCCGCGATCAGCTGACAACATGGCGCGGGTTGACGTCCCTTGGAAACGCACTATATTGCTCCACCTTGGCTAAACAAGTACCTAAGCCAGGCTTAAGTAATTAAGCTCACTGCGCCGTTATCAGAGCGAAGCTTATCATATGAACGAAATTTTGTCCATTCAGGTTAAGACATATGGTATTGCGTGCTTTACTAAGAAGAACATGGTGTAACCCAATTATTTTCCCAGTGTAAGTAATTTCGAAAGTTTTCTCAGTGCATGTTAGGCGTCGATACTGTCATCAACGTCAAATTACAAATGCTTAACCTAGCAACAGTGTATTTTTTTATGGAAATTTCGGAAAGTTTCCATTTTGTGTGAGTGAGTTATTCTATGGCTTGTAGTGACTGCTAGATTAGATCAGTTTACAATAAGGGGGTAGCAAATCAGCTTTTTAAGAAGGGCTCAAGCTGCGTCCTCACCAAGTCGACACTGTTGATCGACATGGTCGATCAACAAGTCGACAAAACTGCATCCGTCCACACCAGAGTTGGCAGAAATGATGTCGATCAGACTAATCAACATGTCTGACGAAGATTCATTAGCAATTTCCATAAGGGTATCGTGCCTCATGTTTCTGTTTTTATAATGATTAGTTTTGGAATCTCATAGATTTGATTTCAATGTGTATGCCTCAATAAAAGCTATGACTTTGTCTTGTTCATGAAAACAATTCGATTTATTTTGTCGATCGACACCGTCGATTGCAACGTACACAACAAGTCGACAGTCTCGACTCGGTGAGGACGCAGCTTTAGAATTAGCGAATCTGCCTTACGGAAGTCACTTGCTTATCTCTACCGCTAATCTATTCCTCAAAACGTACCGCGCGCGAACACATAAAGGACGCGTGCTCCAGAACTACTGGACGATGGCTCAGCTCACATTTGTCTCGTGGATCATGATTCGCACCATATATCTCAAGGATTAATGCGTGAATCTTACTCGCGAGACATATTCGCACAGTCCAAACTTGTACCATTGTAGTAGCTAATAATGTCACAAATGAAATCAGATTTTGAAAATAAGAATATACTTTTATTGCCATTCGAATACATCGTTTTACAACCTTTTTTTCAAATCGGTTAGAATATTTTTCCAATACAAATACGTGGATTTTGTTAACCAATCAAAACTCTAGTAAATACTCCACTACGACGGATGTAATCAGTCCGAAACCCACTAAAAACAATAACTGTCACTGATCCTCCTCCACCATGGGATACCCGCCGAGTACAGGAGTCGATTTATTTTGAATTTTTCGCCTGATGGGAGCGAAATATTTATGATTTAACGCTTCACGAGCTGTTATCCTTTCCGTATGATCGATTTTCAATAAACTTTCCAACAGATTCACAGCTTGATCGTTTATCAGGTATTCGTGTTCTGTATGCACGAATCTCTGCCAGGATTTTCTCGTATGGGATCCCAATGAAGTCAGGAGTTTTTTGTCCAGCGTAATGTTATACTTGTTTAGATACGCGCTAAGTTCGTTGGTACCTGAAAAAGAAACATGTCAAATATGACACGCTTTCAAAAACCTAATATAATAAAATTATATAAATCGCTCCACCATAATCACCCGATTCACACATTCCATTCGATATAATATACTGTATAACCGCTAACTTCTCTTAAGCCGTGTTGTCGTCACCGCGTACTATAGTCGTACGATTTAATTTTTAAAGGAGATCATTTATTTATGGGGTTCACTGTATCGTTTGAATGATTTACGACATTATTTATTACCGCCAGGGACGGGGCGTGATTTGTGTTGTGTAGATGTGGAGAGTAGTATTTTATTGCAACTAGATTTTTTTTTATCATACTTATCTATTTTGCTGAACGATCAAAAAGTTATATAAATGTAATTTATTAGTGATTAATTGGTATGGCATTTTCGAGACCGTTTGAAACGAAAGTACGAGATGATCTATCGTGGGAATATAACAATTTATAAGGTATATTCACCCTTTGAGCGGCGTTTGTCTTCAATGGAATTAAAAATATTTCCCTTCACATTGAATTTAGAAAGAATATAATCTTTGTCACAAAGATACGACAGTAAAAACATATGTTGTGTGTATTGTCGGAACGACTTCTTTACGATTATATTGAACACTGCCACCCTTTCTGGTACATTGCATATTCAGTCATAACTGTGATTTTGGCGTCTCTGGAGCCCAATTCTTGACATCACTCGCTATCAAGCGAATTCGCAGCATAACGAGCAGTAGTTAGCGAATACTTTACTACTATGCAATTCTTGGGGTGATTCGTTAAAGGGCGTCCTGAGAAATTTGGCAATACCGTAAATAAAGCGTTCGCTCATCTTGACGCTGTCAAATTATTCCAATTTTATGGTTATGTTTTCATATAAAAATATTTTATTAAATGGATCCAAATACTTTAAATAATGAATTACGCGAGAGCGGAGGAAAGGCTTCGGAAAAGCAAAGAAATATGATGGCGGAATTTTTGCAAGGGAAGAATGAAATGATTAGTGGTAAATTCACAAAAAACTTTACTACCATATAAATGCTTCGAAAAACGAAATGTTTTAATAAAAGCCGCTTCATTCATTGTCGTGAAGGGGAATTTGAACTTCTATTTCCGCCAGCTCTAAATTATCGATTAACACTAAATTCACTGGCTCATCCATACACGATTTCCCAAACAGAATTACAATTTTATTTTTTTTCAGTAAAAATAATATCAACCTATAAGCGCGCTGTCACTTATCTATCACTTTCAGTATGAATATAAAGATTATCTGTTTATCACGTACAAAAATATACTCGCTGCGTAACGAAGACTATCAAGCGAATGCGCAAAGCAGAGAGCGCTCAAGAATAGTATTTTAACGAATTCGTTAGGAAGCGATGAGTAACCTTGAGTGTTGCAAACGGTCAAGAATTGGGGTCCTGGGGACCTATTCTCAAACAGTGACATTTTTTTGTGGCATGCGAGATTATACGTTTGTCAATCAAGAATGTATACAAAAAAGTACAGTCTTGCATGCGACAAAAAATGTCACTGTTTGAGAATAGACCCCCTGGTCGTTTCGCCCAGGGCAGTCGCGCGCGGGCTGCCCTGTGTCCCACTCATATTGACCCGATTCAGCACCGAGTTGTAGTAAAAACATTAAATTAATCGAATTTATACAGACTACAGATATGTAATATTGAAAAAAAAACAATTTTTCTACTATCACTATCGAAAGTCGTCTTTTGTGCCTTGAAAAGCAACTGCAAAGATGATGTTTTCCACGAGCTGTCATAATTTGACATTATTGCTCTTAAGCAGAAAGTAACTTTGAAGCACGCCTAATTTTCCACGAGCTGTCATAATTTGACATTATTGGCGCTCTTAAGCAGAAAGTAACTTTGGCGCAAGCCTATTTATGTATCAAGAGCAGTACTTTGGTAGTCGAGACAGAAAGCAATCTGTCGAAACTACCAAAAGACTTTCTGCTCTAAATACACACAAGATTTTTTCTACTATCACACCTAAATTAACTACTATTATAGCTCTCTTTTATCTATAAATAAAATTAGGCGAACGCCAAAGTTACTTATTTCTGCTTAAGAGCGCCAATACTGTCAAATTATGATAGCTCGCGGAAAACATCAACTTTGCAGTTGCTTTTCAAGGCACAAAAGACGACTTTCGATAGGGATAGTAGAAAAATAGCTATTGATTACCTACCTAAAACTTTCACAATCCTAACTAATTGATCGGAGTTGTCCATTCCGTGAAAAAACGGTTCTTTTCTGAATAACATCGAAGCGAACATGCAGCCAAGCGACCACATATCTAACGAATAATCGTAGTATCCGTAGTCTACCAATAATTCTGGTCCTTTGAAATATCTAGAAGCGACTCTAACGTTATATTCCTGTCCGGGATGGTAAAATTCAGCCAAACCCCAATCTATCAGTCGTATTTTATTGTTTAATTGATCTATGACGATATTGTGCGGTTTTACGTCTCTATGCATGATTCCTCTGCTATGACAATAATCTAAAGCTTTTAAAATTTCGTATAGATAATATCTGGTATCGGCTTCGCTTAATTTTAAATACATATTTTTAAAATCTTCGTTCTGAATCAGCTGTTCGAAAATTAAAGCAGTTACTTCTGTGATAGGTACGCTTACAACTGATAAAAGTTTTATTATGTTAGTACCACCTTTTAAGCACTCTAGAATTTTTATTTCTCGTTTTATTTTTCGTTTTCTGACGGGTTTTAGCATCTTAATGACGACGTTTTCGTTTTTCGGTTGGTTCAAGCCTTCGAAAACGACACTGTATTTACCATGTCCTAACTTTCTTATCAAACTGTAGTTGTTCACGTCCTCGTATTGCGGATTAAAATTGTCATATTCGTAGAACGAGCTAGGTTTTTTCGATAATACATCCGCATATATTTTTGATATTGTTTTTACTTGATTTTTTTTTGATTCCCTGCAAAGAAAACATATTTTCTATGAAAAGTAGAAATTTTAAGTACTCACGAAAAATATAAATATCACTCGCATAATAGTACCAACATTTTGAAGAAATTATTCTTAAGAAATCAGTATTGATTTTATCCTAAATGTACTATTGGCACTCGAAAAAAATTTAATGCTTCAGCGAAGATAGAAAATTGAATTTATATTTTCAAATTGTCTAGCGGTGCAGTTTTGATTCAATTTTTACCGCGGCACAGTCTCATAGAATGACAGAAATTTAGTATGTCGAAGCTAAACATCAACTCTGGCATTTTAGTAAACCTGACAGGATAATATAACCTCAAAAAGCAAACTTTATAATTAATCAAAATCAGTAATTTCATTTATCTCTGAGAAATAAACTAATAATGCAATAAAACTTGTTTTCTACTTGATTCCTTGTAACTATTTCCGATAAGTACTGCCTCTATTATTTCATAACATAATTTGAAATACACGGCATCAATAATCTTATACAGTTTACAAATTATAATTCGTAAACAATGACAATAAAACATCATACGAAATTAATGCATCAATGTAATAATATTTATAAAAGATAAAAATACGAACCGTGCACGAGTTGAATTAACTAAAAAATCATAATTGTAGGTATAATAATCATAAGTAGTTATAATTTGTAGAACTTACATGACAAATTCTTATAAAACTTCTTTGAGTATAGTACGCTTATTTGATATAGCAAAGTATTCAAAATTTCTAAAATAACTACTAAATCACTGCCCATTTATTATTTAAACATTTCGTAGTTGGTACATTCGTTGACATTCTATATTGTAAAATGTATACTGGTTACCCCTCTAGGGTTTTATAGGTATATACATAATAAAATGTGAGATAAAATAGTTTCCTTCTATGATTTTGCATATTACATAGCCATTTGGGGATTAAGTAAAATGAAATATGTAGAGCAACGAATTGCTATTAGTTCAATATTTTATTAAAAATTGCATTCCAGCATTTAGATTCAGTAAACGCGTCTATTTCAAACAAGATTATGACTGGAAAAATTTAAGGCGCGTTCGTAAAGGTAAGTAGGTAACACAATTTTTCCGAATATGAAAAGCTAATGATCAGTTAGTTATCAGTTTAGATCTTTGGTTTTTTTTTGTAATTTATTTGTTTCTTGTTTCGTTTATATATGCAACTTTTCCAGTATTCAAGGTGTTTTCTAAATAGATTAATTAAGTTTTTATTAAATTCTGATCCCTATCTGGCAATATGAAAAAAATTTTGATAACGTTGAATTAGAAATATAAAAAAGATTGTGGATTGAGTCCCCAAAAAATCAACAAATGAGGAATAATATGACTCTGAGAACAGTTTGATGTTTGTATTTATGATAATAATTGCAATATTTGCATAGTTTTCGCTGTGACCACTCACATGAGTAGGTTATTCTGTGGTGCCCTCTGCAGATCCTCTTTTATTTATGTCTTTTTATAGCAAAGCAGACAGCTACTATAACTTCTGTCGGAACTCACAAATCGAGAGTTGGGCTACTACACGATTTATGGTTTATTTGTGGTGGAGATTCTATCTCTCTGATATTTATATAAAAGCATTTTACCGCATTTTCTAGTCCCCGGTCATCAGGAGTTTGCGCAGTAATTTTTCCAGGTCTATTAAATAGCATTGCGCAGACTCCTGACGTCCGCGACTGTCGATGACATATGAATTCTGGAGCTTTTATTTACATCTCAAAATGATCTCAAATCAGCTTAAACTATGTCAAAATTTTTGTAATAATGTTAATAACTAGTTATTAACCAATGACGGGGTTAACAAAATTATTAACCGGTTAATACCCATCACTGATACATGTGGTATACAAGGTAGAGGACTCAGAAATAATTTAACTTCATTTTTACTTCTGTGGTAGACGTACTCTACTATACCCTTCATAGTTCTATGATAGGGCATGTCCACTAACTGACAAGTTGACACTAATGACAGTCGCCCAGAAAGTAAATAAATAATAATTTTATTTGTATAGAGATAGACTGGTATAGATTTTATATTTGTTATTTAGTTGTTTTGTATTGATCTAATGAGCATTTTAATTGTAAACAGACAAACAGCCCTATATACAATTCCAGAGACAAGCCAATATAAATGTGCAAGTAAACAAAAAGTTTAATCACTAAAGGTTAAATAATTATTTATTGCTATTACTGGAATGAATTGCCAACTACGTATATTCAGATTATGCAGTTGCAGTTATATATAAAGTTGAATGATGCTCGTATTAAAATAAATTGATTAAAACGAATAATTAAAGGTACAGTACACCAGTTAATTATTAATATTTTTAACTTTTAAGTCATATTTTTCATTTTCATTTAGTATCTAGGAATATAGATTAGTTTGGTAGCAGCAGTAGATTCGAAAAGTATTGAATATAGATGTACAGCAACATAAAGACTACTGTGGAGCATTATTGTGATCTTTTATCAGTTAGTATGTCTTAACCTTCGTATAATCATTACTTGTACTTTTATTTTTTCAATTTACATTACAAATAGCCGCAAGCTTCTGGAGATGTATCTCTACAGATGTCTTATTCAAAATCAAATACCTACCTACTTTATCCTTGTTTATAAGTTTACCAATGCTCTTTCCTTCCAAATATATTGAATATAGTGGAAAATTAGATTTTTCTTTATTTTAGATGACCAAAAAATTAGCAGCATTTGACTTTGATCATACCATTATACAAGATAATTCTGATGTGGTAGCAGTGAATTTACTCAATCCCAAGCAAATCTCTCCAGAACTTAAAGAGTTACATAGGTCTGATGGTTGGACAGTGTTTATGCAAGAAATTTTTAATCTTTTGCATAAAAATAACATTACAGAGGATAAAATAAAATCTGTTATTGGATCCCTAAAAGAAGTAAAAGGAATGAAAAGACTTATCAGAGAATTAAATGAAGATTTAAACTTTGATATTATAGTTATAAGTGATTCAAACTCTTATTTTATCAACAGATGGTTAGAATTCAACAATTTAAGTAAATATGTCTGTAGGGTATATACAAATCCGGCATATTTTAATGACACAGGACTTCTAGTTATAAGTATGTATCACCTACAAACAACTTGCAAACTTAGTACAAAAAATTTATGTAAAGGTCAAATTATGGAAGATTTTATTCAAGAACAAAAAAACAAAGGTATCCATTATGAAAAAGTAATATACTGTGGAGATGGAACAAATGACTATTGTCCTATTTTAAGATTAAATGAGACTGATTTAGCATGTGTTCGAAGAGATTATAAATGTGTTGAACTTGTGAAAAAATCAAAAGATGGTTTGGATGTGGATGAAACAGGTAACTCTAGAATTGTCAGAGCAGAAGTTTGTATATGGAACAATGGTGATGATATTCTTTATTGCAATAAACAATCTAAAATGTAATTAAAATTTATTTATAGGTATATCCTGCCAATATAAATTTTTATTACTTTAATTAGGTATTACAAAGATGTATGAAACTTATAGAATATAAGTATAATATCTACAAATTATGATTTTCATAATTAAAATTTAATTTTGAGGTCTTAATTTTTTTCATCTCCTTTAATGCACTAAAGCTCACTACAGTGAAAGAGTTAAAAATGTAGGTATGTTTTTTATTTTCTTAGCTTGAGTAAAAAGATTAAGCTGTTTAATGATAAATGTATTTATCACTCAAGGATTAAATTCATAACGGATATTTTTTCTTCATTTTGCTTTGTTGCTCTTTCATCGCAGTGACAAAAACAATTTGTTTTATTTCTATTGGAAAGCTTCCCCAAGTCAAAAACCATAAATCACGAGGTTAGTGGTCTGTGTCACAGATAACATACTGGTCTGTGTAAATATCATGAAGACTAGATATTCTGTCTGTGATTCTGTCTAGTCTCCATGGTAAATGTGTTATCTCTTTTTTATTTCTCTATGGTTATATCTGTGTCAAAAACACAGCTCCTGGAGCGCGTTCGATAAAGCACTCGAGTGACACTCCGGGTAAGGTAAAGCGTTTTATATGTCACTCGTACTCAAAACAGGGGAAGTGTGGGCGGAGCTATACATCGAGTAAGCTGTTCGAAAAGTGGAGCGTACATTACTCGAGTGCACTCAAATGTATCCATCAAAATTGATCGAGGAGATCTACTCGACGCCTTTTTAACCTCAATCTACTAAATTATCAACTGTCATTTTATTCAGAGTTATTTTATGTATGTATGCATAAACATTATTTAATTACTCGATTTATTAAATTAATAATCTGTAAGAACAAAATTATTTTGTTGATACTTAACAGCTGATAAAATACAGGTTATGTGCAGTAAACAGTTAAAGTTTTATAAGCGTTCGAAATATTACTCGATTAAATTACTCTATCCCTTCCATTAAACGAAAAAATGTCACGTGACTTTACTCTACTCGTGTAACACTCTACCCAGGGTAATAGTTTTCGAACGCACTCCTCTGATGGTAGTTTTTGTACCATACCAGAGACAACCAAATTGATTGTCTTGTACGAAGAACGATTATCTTAGTTCTATCGTTATTTGAAACGAACCTATAAGTTAATTTTTATTCTATGAATTTAAACATGTTAATAGTTGTCGTTGGAGTCATAGATAATAGGAGTGCCAAATAAAATATTTATTACAAAAAAAGTAGCACGCAAGATCTATGTTAACAAATTATTAAGATCTATGTATTTCTTACAAACGAACGTACTTACTAACGTCCTGGTTTTTGAATCGGTTGATAATGAAGGTAACTGAAATTCAGTTAGAACGACCAATGAAATACGATAATTTGAAAGTTTTATAACTGTCATCTACTCATTTGATCTAAAGAGTAGCTTTTCACTGCAGAATATTCGTTAAAGTTGAAGTATTGAATAGGAGTGAAAATATTAGTATTAAAAGGTTTTAGTGAAATTTAAAATAAAATGTCTAAAGAAGATGATACTCAAGTTATCCCGGAAATAATTTATGATAACCATACTAAAACGACATATAGAAAAGGAAGGTTTTATGGGAAGGTGAGTTGTATTAATTTGATCAATCGTTATGTCTGTTAGGTACCAGGTTGTGCTGTGTTTTTTATCACATGGGTGCATTCATTGATTTCAAATATTCAGATTCACGTTTGGGAGTATCTAAAAAACATTTAAAGTTTTTACGTGGTTTTTTAATTATAGGCTTTTTATATACATTGACTTGTAACGTTTTTTCTCTGATATCAAAAAAATGTTTTTTATGGTTCTGATTATGTTTTCCTTATTTTATGTATAGCTGTATATACTTATTTTATTACATTATTTCTACTATATATAGCCAAATTTACTATATAAAATTAGGTTAACATCTAAACAGTAGGTTTTTATCTATTTTATAAAAGCCATATAAAAAAATTTGTACCAGAATTGTACAAATGGGTTAGTTTGGAAAAACTTATTCATTGTAGCTTTATAAGTTATTTAAATCTGCATACAACAAAAACTATATACCTATATAAAATTAACAATGTATATTTGCTTTTACAAAAATTAACTACATCAGATAATCATCTTATATAGGATAGAGTTGAGGAGATGACACATTTTTGCTATAAATAGTTCAGCTATATTTTTCTTATTATTCCATTACAGAGTTTGATGTTTGCATATTTAATTTCATTTACAATTACATAATGGTGATCAGTTTGCACCTATAGAATATATAATAGAGTTTAGTCCAATCATCATTCAATCATTTAACTGAATGTAGCTGAGGGCAAATTTTTGCAAAATAAATTTTAAAAAATTCAGTCTATATTAGCTATGCAGATGCAATATTGAATTAAAAATATAGTATAGTACAGTACAAATTAATTTTATTACATAGCTAGTGTTGACTCCTAAAGTATTTAAACCAATTTTCTTGGATCTGTTTAAAAACTAACATCCTTTTGTGCTTTTAAAGGTTAGATTCCAAGATATGTGAAAAGAAATGGTTATTCAAGTTACAAATTTTTTTTTTTACAATTTTAGGGAGGCTTTGCAAAATGTTACGAGTTAACGAATACATTAAACAGTCAAGTTTATGCGGGAAAGATAGTTTCCAAGAAACTTATGACAAAACAAAATCAAAAGGAAAAAATGACTCAAGAAATCCAAATTCATCAATCTCTTCGTCATAAAAATGTTGTTGGATTTTATAATTTTTTTGATGATAACCACAACATTTATATTATTTTAGAATTATGTAGAAAAAAGGTAAGTTGAATTTACATGCTTACATATTTCCTATCACTGTTTATGGGTAGTTTATTCATTAATTATGAGATACAAGTTTGTGCATTTTCCTAGAATGTGGTATAGGATGTGGATGATATTTTTTCATACAAATAAAGTGAAAATTGATTATTTTATTTTAAAATTGAATTCAAAGTTTGCAAGTATTAAATTTACTTATGAGTTGGAAACAAATGGGCAGTTACCATTCTTAGATACATTAGTAATGAGAAATAAAAATAGACTTGAATCTGATATTTTTAGAAAAGATACCCCTACTTACAGGCTTATTTATTGTAATCAACATAAAATTGCCAGTCTTCATTTTTCTTAGTACATAGACGAGTTTAGTTTACAAATCAAGTAATACTTTAACCCTAAAGATGAAATAGTGGATTTGGGATATAGTGATATTTTATGAAGTTAGTTGTAATGATTGTGATATGAAATATGTTGGGCAGACTAAGAGTTGATTTTAAAGAGCTTGCAGTTCATTTAAAATATGGGTACAGAGAAATCGAGTGTTGCTGAACATGTTTTAGACTATAATAATTCAGTAAGTTTAGATAGTGTAAAACTGTTGAAAAAAAGTATCCAATGATATAGTTCATTGTATAGTTTATTAGGAAAAAAGCAATTTTAAAATTTTCTTCTGCAAATTAACAAGTTTGGTGCGATAAAATTTAATATATAATGATGACGAATCACCATAGTTTCCCTCCAGTCAATGAAGAAAATATCTTTGTTATCGAAACAAGCCGCGTGAGTGTAAAGTGTTGGTGTAGTGCATATAGACAGTGTTTAGTCAAAAATTACTAAATATTTAGTACAGTGTAGATGCTTACTTACATTCACAATATGATATATTACAAAATATGTATCTGCAATATTATAATTGAGAATATTTTAAATCTTAAATACTTTAATATATTTTTAGTCAATGATGGAACTACACAAGCGTAGGAAGGCTTTAACTGAACCTGAAACTAGATTTTATATGAAACAAATTTTATCTGGTGTCCATTATTTGCACCAATCCCGAATAATTCATCGAGATTTAAAATTAGGCAATTTGTTTTTAAATGATGACTTAGTAGTGAAAATAGGAGATTTCGGGCTAGCCGCAAAAATCGAATACGAAGGAGAGAGAAAGAAAACTTTATGTGGCACCCCTAATTACATTGCTCCTGAAATATTAACGAAAAAGGGACATTCCTTTGAGGTAGATATTTGGTCAATAGGTTGTATTATGTATACACTGCTTATTGGAAAACCCCCGTTCGAAACTACTAGCTTAAAGGAGACTTACAATCGAATAAAGAAGTGTGATTATAAGTAGGTAACATTTACATAATTGTCAAAACGTTTTAACATTCGTTTTTTGTAGAATTACTTCAAATATATCTGCATCATCCCAACACATGATAATGTTGATGTTGCAATCAGACCCAAAAAGTCGTCCTAAAGTGTCACAGCTATTGGATCACGAGTTTATAGTTAACGGATATTGTCCACCAAATCTTCCTGTTAGCTCGCTAACAATGGCTCCAAGATTTGAGAAATTTGACGTAGCCTCCCGGAGACCGCTCATGGAAATTAATAGTGGTTAGTATACTTACAATTGGTAGCATTCAGGAATTATTAAAACAATTTCACTGCATGATTTATGAATAATGTATGGATGATTGCTACATCCTTGTTTATTTTCAAATATTGTCTAGTATAAATCTTCATTTTATTTTAAATTCATTGAGTGTAATGAGGCAAGTGACAACTGTATACACTCATTTTTTTTATTCAATTTTATGTGCCACACAACATAAATCTTAACTTTTATTGTAAAAGTTAGCTTCTTTGAGTTAAGTTTTCTGTCTTGGTTTGAGATTTTGCATGAGTTGCAGTCGCTAGTGGATTGGGTGATAGTGTTGGCAATCTTTTAGTAAACGTGATGATCATATTATGTCAGACTTGACAAATCGGAGGATCACCTGATGATCATTTCTTTAGATGATAGTTCTCCTTGTTAAGTTAATGGTGGAAACAAATAATGACTGTTGATGTTTGGATTAATGTTTTATAAATTCTGTTTTTGCCTGATCAAAAATAGACTTTTCAATGAACCAGAATATGGTTTTACCAAAAATTCTTTTAGCAGGAAGGTTGTACTGAAAGTTTGTCTTTAAATCATTGGGATAGATTTATTCCACGAAAAGAGCTTTTTCCCTAAGGGTTGATGATGACAACTCGATATGCTATGAAATTAGAAAAAATTATTTACTCTCCAAACCACCTTTTCTAACACCATAAGCGTATTTGGAGCCTTATGTTGAAATTATACTACAGGTCACTTTAATTAGATTGAACATATTCAGGAAGTCCTCTGTGCCCAACAGTCCCCCACATGTTGAATTGTTTGTGTGGACTTGATAATATTTAATTCAATTTCTGTAAAACATTTATGAAAATAGGTCCTAAATTTACCTGCCTATGCATAAACCTACTCTCCCTGCTAGTAAATCCACCACTGTCAGTAAATTAAGTGTATATACCTTTTATTTGTTTGTAAGTCTATGACATTGTTAATGATTAACAAAGAAAGAATTGGTCTTAAAACTGACCCTTGTAGTAGATTTACAATTTTATTTCACCAGATGTTTTCTAGTATTTAAACTATTTTAAAAGAATACCTCAAATGCCAAAAATTGAAGGTTTTTTGTTGTATTTTCATTATCAACTGTGGATAAAGGTAAATTGCTGGGGACCTCTATAAAGTTACTTCGGAAAGTTCTCATGAACAGTTCAAATATACTCCAGGGTTTGGACAAAACAAACTTGTACTTATACACTGGCCATTGTATTTTTAGGCGAAGCTATGGTAATCTCACCACAGAAGAAACGTAATTCTATTACTGCTGGGTTGGTACCCACAGCGCAATCAGCAAAAACATATTCAACATTCGATGCCAAAGAAAATTTCCTAATACTAAAATCTATGATACATGCCGTAAGTTTTTTAAATTTATTCTCACTACCAGCTAAAATATAATATTGCATATCCAATCATTTGATATGATGTTTTAGGTAATAAAATCAAAACCTGCAAGGCATCAAGTTTTCTCAGACGAAATGTCAGATCCTTCTGCTCAGCCGATGATTTGGGTGTCAAAATGGGTGGATTATTCGGATAAATATGGTTTTGGCTATCAATTATCGGATGAAGGTGTAGGAGTTATGTTCAATGATACTACCAAGCTTATTATGCTACCCAATGGAATGTTAGAATTTTTTAATTTCACTTGGAATGTTATATATTTATTTATTGTTTTTTCAGTAATGTGCATTATGTGGATAAAACTGGCGACGAATCCTACATGACTGTTGATAATTATCCAAGACAACACGAAAAAAAAATGAAACTTTTGTCGTACTTTAGTAGATATATGAGGGAACATCTTTTGAAAACTGGTGCGTCTATTGTAAAAGAAACCGATTCTATGTCTCGAACACCACATCTACATCAATGGTGTAGGTCAACGTCTGGCGTACTAATGCAACTAAATAATGGCACCGTACAGGTAAAATTTATTTAATATCTAATGTAAAATTGTGCAAGACATAATAATGTAACACTTAGTTATAAAAAAATATTTAAATTAATTGTTGAAAAAAATATTGATAACATTTAGTCGCAAATAGACGTGTATAAACTACTTAATATGTTATGGAAGATATGCGAGTGTTGAAACACAATAATATTTTAAACATTTGAGTTTAAAATAGAAAAAGTTTTAGATTGGGTAAAGTCTAACTAAAGTCAGTGTGATGACCATAAAATAAAGCAATGTTGTCAGATATATTTTCTAAAATTGTTGGGCTCACTATACAAATGTTTCCCATTACTTCAGTAAACTGTTAGCTCGTGACGTTCTCAGAAAGCTAGTTTGGAAATATTTAAAAAAAAATACATAATATAAATTTATTAGTAAGCGTTAAAAAAAGTAGCTCGAAATGCTGTAAAAAGAGAAATTAATTAAAACAACTTTTTGTATGCCTACTATATTTAAGAAAATTTTGTATATCTGGCAACGCATTGCAGGTGTTCAGCGTTATACAATCATCAAGTACATTATTGTTTATATTATAATGGAGTAACGGGTCACTTACTAAGGCGCACTAACTGTAACTAAAAAAAAAAATAACTCCAAGGGTGGCCTGCGATATTAGAGAGATATTAGTATTGTGTGTTGATTCAGGGGCGTCTGTGTATTTTGTTTTAAAGAAATATTTAAAACAATAGTAATACAGTAGTAAATATCTAGTATCTATTTCTTGGTCGATTGAGTTTAGTGAATTGATATCAATATAATATGTATTTGTTCGTAGACGTTAGGGTGAGTTTTATGATTATAATTTATTTGTAATTAATTAGAATAGCATTTTGGAGAAACGACAGTCCAAGATGATGCGCGGGAATCTAATAATTTGGCGCAAACAAATGCAAATGACTTGGCAATAAATGATACCGATGATAGGGTCGAATTTAAGAACAAAGATTTACATGTTCAGTGTCAACGCGTTGTTTTAAATATGTACGCGTGTTTGAAAAAAGAAAATTCTGAAGTTTCTGATAATGCGGTTATCGCGAGAATTCACGAATTCGTTAATAGGGTTTACAACGATTTATAAAGTAATAGTACCAACTTTAGAACTGATTAATAATATGGTTCATCACACTGACTTTGGTTAGACTTTAGAAATAATTATTTTTTGGAGCAGACATAAAAAGTGCGCGAATGAATAATTAAAATAAGTGGTACAAAATGCCCCAAAGACGAACGGAAACCATAGTACAATTAATTAGATTAGATAAGTGACTGATAGTTTCTAGTATTAAGTTAAAAGAAGCAAAATATCTCAAATTGTAAATATATTTAATCTGACAGTTCAAAAAAATTATGACATTTAACACGTTCGCGGACACCAACGAAAAATGAGAACTGCCAGAAACCCATGACAATATCTAAGGAACTAGAAAACTTACATTCTATAAATACATGTGTTCTTCTAACAACAAGCTACAATTACTGTCCCAGATCAAAAGAGAAATTTTCAGGTGGTACAACGACGGCAATCGCCGTTACATGATAAAAGTGCCTAAAACATTTTATTAACATTTATGAGCAAAGATAAGAAAACATGGAACTACACATAGAACAGGTTTTGCATAATAGTCTAAGAGCTGGCTACATAAAAAATGTTTGGATCTGGTACATGGTTCGTTTATATTGAAACGGGTACCTTTGGTGTAGCCGAGCATAATTTTGCCAGTCTGGCATCGAAAATCCGGGGCATGAAAATGTAATATTTAGGTGTAAAAAAATTATAAGGTACACGGATTCTTATAACAGGAAAAGCTTTTATTCATATTCAAGAAAAGCGGAAAAATATTGGCAGACAGTTTGCTAGGGGTTAAGGTGCCCCCAGACAACGCCAAAGAGGTGTAAAAGTAGATAAATAAAAAAAGAATCACAAGGTACATGAACAACATTTTTTTTATTCTATTATTTAAACTTAAAAAACAATTTACCAAATGGCAGACAGAGCCTTGGCAGACAATTTGAAATAGTTCGTTATAATTTATTATTTTTAATTGCGTTTAAAATTTCATTAAGGTATCAAATAAATATTGAGATATGAAAATATCCAACTCTGATACTATTCAATTTCGCTAGCAGTATCAGACTCAGACTGAAAATCATCTTCGTTGTCATAAATAGAATCTTCCTCGGACTCGATCTCTGCCTCATCGCCTGAAATACAGTAGGATTTTTACTCATTCAAGTAAAAAAAATTTTATATTCTTAATCCAAAAGTATTTTACCTTCAATTATTTCAGCAACAAGTACATCTTTTACTGTACTAGGCAGCTGTGGTCCACCGAACCAGTTGAATTTATAAATTTCCTCTTATATTATCCATCCACAATTCTCAGGATTTAAAATTGATGGTATTTTTTTGTACGCACTCAGGTATCCATATTGTGGCAATATATTTCGTTCTTAATAAATGCTGCCTCAATTCAGCCTGGAATCATTTCTTGCTGTTGCCAATCATTTATTAAAAATTTAACTAATGCCTCTTTGAAAGAACTGTTTCTCAGCTCTTTATTAAAATCGGGTGGTCTTACTTGCTCTGGCCCAGAAATTACGTACATGCGATTACCAGAGGAACCGCCTCCTTGTAATCTTTCGTAGTATTTGATAGATGGTGACCAATATCTATCAAAAATTATGTGTATTTCATGGGCTTTGTCGTTAGTTACCATTTGCAGTATTTTTTTTAAACACTACCGAATGTTTTTGGCAAATCGCTAATGCAATGAGTAAGGAAAAATCCGTCTATTAAACATATTATGTCAGTATAGGTTGGAGCCTTAATTTGAACATCATTTTCCAAAGAAACCAACGCCCTTTACAGGTATTTAAAAAGAATCAAGAATTTCAAAAAGCCTTTCGTGAAATGGGGTCTGAAGAGTGTGACGAAATTAGTGTATTTCCGGTGCTCGAGAAATTCATTTGCAGTTTATATGGTTATCCACCTATGAACTCGGTGAATAGTGCCAGATTCGCATTATTTTTAAAAACTTATCCATGACTTGGAGGAACCATTCCAGAGAAAAAAGATACATAACTTCGATGCTTTCACATTACCTCCTAGCCAGGATGAATTGAGGCAGCGTTTATTAAGAAGCGTACAAAAAAATACCATCAATTTTAAATCCTGAGAATTGTGGTTGGATAATATAAGAGGAAATTTATAAATACAACTGGTTTGATGGACCACAGCTGCCTAGTACAGTAAAAGATGTACTTGATGCTGGAAAAATTGAAGGTAAAATACTTTTGGATAAAGAATATAAAATTTTTTTTACTTGAATGAGTAAAAATCCTACTGTATATCAGGCGATGAGGCAAAAATCGAGTCCGAGGAAGATTCTATTTATGACAGCGAAGATGATTTTCAATCTGAGTCTGATACTGCTAGCGACATCGAATAGTATCAGACTTGGATATTTTCATATCTCAATATTTATTTGATACCGTAATCAAATTTTTAACGCAATTAAAAATAATAAATTATAACGAACTATTTCAAATTGTCTGCCAAGGCTTTAGCACCCACTTCTCTGTCAGCCATTTGGTAAATTGTTTTTTAAAAGTTTAAATAATAAAATTAAAAAAAAATTTGTTCATGTACCTTGTGATTTTTTTTCAATTTATTTACTTTTACAACCCTTTGGCGTTGTCTGGGGGCACATTAACCCCTAGCAAACTGTCCGCCAACATTTTTCCGCTTTTCTTGAATATGAATAAAAGCTTTTCCTGTAATAAGAATCCGTGTACCTTATAAATTTTTTTAAACCTAAATTTTACATTTTCAACTACACGCCCCCGCTTCATGCCCCGGATTTTCGATGCCAGATAGGCGAAATTATGTTCGGCTACACCAAAGGTACCTGTTTCAATATAAACGAACCATGTACCAGATCCAAACATTTTTTATGTAGCCAGCTCTCCGTCTATAAGTGCTTTGACTTGTTTTTTTCTGTACAGTGTTTCATATAATGGCTTTAGCTTTGGGAGTTGTATCTGAAAAATCTAGCCTTGGATTGGTTCGTCTCTCATCTCCTGCTGAGATATCTGATCAGTGTGTCACCATATTCCTCCATGTACTGAGCCAGAATGTACTAATTTTATACCATATTTTTTTTTATTAGTTATTCTAAGGTATTATTTCAAGACGTCTTCACAAAACTGGAAGAAGATTTGTTTGTCATTGTTTTTTTTTTTCACGGATTCCAAAGTGATATGTTTAACATATGTAACAGAACTTTATTTTACCATCTGATACTTCTCTGGGGGGCACACGTGTGAGTTATTAACAAGTATTTACAGCGCAGCGAGTTTTATATTAGGACGGTTTATGCCGCTTTGTTCACGAACGTGTTAAAGATATAAACGTTTAATCTTGCGAAAATCTTGCAAAAAAGTTCCAAAGGGGACTCAACAAGATTTTTGACATTTGAAGAAAATATAAAAAAAAGTCGAAAGGAAATAGGTGACAAGTAGTCTAAATTATTGAATACTTGAAAAATTTTAATTGTATTTTATCATCGAACCACTTTATCAAACAGTGGCTAATGGGAGCAGGATCTATTAAATTATTTATTGAATGAAATATGAATGGAAAGTATCACGAAAGCGAGAGAAGATTTTTTTTTCGGGCCGAGATGGGAAAATCATATTCGAATGGGCCATATCCCATGTCCCAGACAGTGTTGGACTCATCCCAAAGGATACTTACCAACCAAACCCACCTCAAAACTCGTCGTTACTCCCACACTCCGTCATCTCCCTTCTATCATTCCTATCTCTCATGTCATATCAATTCCTTCTCTCCCCCTAATCATTCTCTGCACTACGCCACTTACCTCCATCCATTCCTCCTCACCCCTCAACATTATCTTCACCATGTTCTCCCAATACACCGCCTCCCCCCTAGTTTCTTCTCCAATTTTTTCAGTTTCGTCCTCGTTTTTCCAGCATCTAAACACACATTATCCTCCACTTCACACCTCTCGCACACTCCAGTCTCTCTTTTCCCAATTTTGTGGCGGTATCCTACTCTCGAAGATAAGACGGTGGGGTTGCTAGTGAAGGGACGGTCAAGATAGTCCGTCAGCCTGCTGCAAAAAAGCGTGATGATAGTTGAACGTATGCCTCCTTGAGATTCGGTAATTATGCTCATTTTCATCAACAATCAAGCGAAATAAATATTTGCCCGTGGGGGAAACGACACATAATTTAATTGTTTATTGCAATGAAAAATTGCATTTTGCAATTATAGTTTCACGAATGCCGAGACACCAAACGTTAGTTTATGAAAAAAAAAATCCATGGCAAAATGATCGGCATACGTGCAGCGTGCGACTTAAGGGTTCGCACACACCCTTAAAAGTGTAACAAATTATATTATTCCAAATCATATTATCATGTATACCCTTTTGCAATTGGCCATTTTTTGGCCTAAAGTGTACAGATGTCGAAGGGCATACGGTTCTATCGCGCCTAAGTATATTGACTCCTGTATCGATAGGAAGGGTATTGGCAATGACATTTTCACATATGCCCTTGTAATATGTCATATAATATGATATGATTTGCCACACAATATAATCGACATACGTTTTGCAAAGTTCCTACTAGGTGGCATACGTTGAAGAAACGGTCAAATTTTCAAGACCTTTCGCAATGACATTTTAAGGTATGCCATAACGATTTTTGTCAATTCTATATATGATTTTCTTGAATGGCATACGATTCTGATAGAACAAAATCACTTTTATTTGTTAAAAGAATTGGGCAAATTAACCTGTCAATATGTAATGATGTCTAAAGTATGCCAAAACGATTTTTGTCAATTCTACATATAAATATATGATTTTCTTGAATCGCATACAACAGGGTTCATAGCGACCTGGAAAACCTGGAGAACCTGGAAAAGTCAGGGAATTTAAAGATGGTCATGGAAAAGTCAGGGAAAACATCATTTTCAACAGAAATAACAAAAAATATCAGGGAAATTTCTCCCCTACCTGGAAAATAATTATTCCCCTTTAAGTTTAGATAAAATTATTGATCGTCATCCCCATAAACTTTAACCTTTCTTTTGTTATTTTTCAAAAAGAGATAGCTATCTCGGACACGATAGATCGAATTCTTTCCTTCTCTCTCGGGGTGACTGTTCCCGATTATAAATGAATAGGAAACTTATTGCTTTCTTTGTTTTCAGAATTCAAATTTCGTATTTTATCTCACTTTTACGATTCTCAACTCATCTCTTGATTTCATTTAACGATATCGGTTATTTTTAAAATGTTTAAGGTTAAGTTAGGATGATGATGGAGGTTAGTTAAGATTGAATATACAAGTTTAAAATCATTTTGTTTTTGGAAATGTTGGAGTAGTACAAACGTTAAGTGTTATCGTTACCTAATTAAGACTTAAATAATTAAATCCTGAAGGGTTTTTTTTAATGTATTGGCGAATCTGCAGGAAATAGTTTGTTGTTACCCTGCAGATTTTGTGATGCGAATTTGTGGTTTTTTGTTCTGAAGAGTTTTATTTATTTTTTTGTATAACTGTTTGTTTTTATGTTATATTTTTAATTTCTTCAATATTTTTGTGTTTTTATTTCTTTCAGATTTTTTGTTTAAATTTTGTTGTTAATAGAAATGAGACATATGTATTGGTTTTTTTAAAGGTGATGCTTCTTCCCTGTCTACTATGGATTTGAAAGTAACTTTTTTAGTGAGAGTGTGTGGGAGGGAGCTTAGGAAGAATTTCATTTGCCACAGACTTACTTTTTTAGTGGATACCTAAAAGTGACCTGGAAAAAAAAATCGTGGGTCAGGGAAAACCTGGAGAAGTCAGGGAATTTTATTTTGTTAAATTACCATGAACCCTGTACAATTCGGATGGGACAAAATAATTTATACTGTTAAATGTGGTTTAGATAAATATAATTTCACTATAAATAGCGAAATACTATGGAGGCGTTACTTTCGTAGCGGCAATGTGTCTTACGTCTTTTTCTACTGTCCCACTGACAGTTCTCGTCAGGTCTGTACTTTGTTGTTTACGGTCAATTATTATTTATGAAAAGTGAATATTAATCTTATTGCTATATATTATATATTTAAATAATACAAAAATATGCATAGATACACGGAAAAACATCAGTTTTTTGAAAGTTCTCAAGTATTTTCAGTTAAAAAAAGAAGCTGGTAATTATTAATTTCATAGCCTTTTCGAATTTGGCTGAATACGATCCTGATGATTTTATTTATCAAATTAGCAAATAAAATAAACTTAGGCGCGATAGAACCTTATGCCCTTCGACATCTGTACACTTTAGGCCAAAAAATGGCCAATTGAAAAAGGGCATACGTGATAATATGATTTAGTAATAATATAATTTGTTATTCTTTTAAGGGTGTGTGCCAACCCTTAAGTCGCACGCTGCACGTATGCCGATCATTTTGCGATGGATTTTTTTTCATAAACACTAACGTTTGGTGACTCGGCATACGTGAAACTATAATTGAAAAATGCCTGTCGTTTCCCCCACGGGCAAATATTCAATTCGCTTGATTGTTGATGAAAATGAGCATAATTACCGAATCTCAAGGAGGCATACGTTTAACTATCATCACGCTTTTTTGCAGCTGGCTTACGGACTAAGACGAGGGCAGTTGCGGTGATGGTGAGGGGAAGGAAAATTCGTATGGAGGAGTCTGTGAAATACTTGGGGGAGTGGTTGGATAGCCAATTATCCTTCAAAATACACATGTTGAAGGCGGAACAGCAAGCGAAAGTAAGAGCAGCAAGGCTGGGGAGATTGTTATGTAATGTCAAAGGGCCTGGAGAGTGGAAGAGGAGGGTAATTGGTAGGACAATAGAGCTGAGTGTGCTGTACGGTGCGGTAGTGTGGGGTGAAAGAGCGGGGGTGAATGCGAGGGTGAGGCCACTCCTGAGGGTGGTACAGAAATACAGGACAGTGGGTGGACCGGCAGCAGTGGTGCTGTCAAGGTCCTACTCATTGGACCTAGAGGCTAGAGCCAGGAACAAACGCTGGAGGGTTGCGACTATAGAGGAAATGGAGGGAAGATGTCAAAAGATTTCCCACAAACACATGGTCAAATGACTCGGTTTAGCCTTAAGCAGACATCTTAATTCGGCTTGATTATTTCATAAGATTCCATATTATTAATTAATTTTCTTAATTGGCGATTTTATTGTTTGTGTTTCAGATGAATTTTGGTGATCATACAAAAATAATAATGTGTCCTTTGATGGCTGCGATAACATATATAGACGAAGATAGATCATTCCGTACGTTTAAGTTCGAATCTATAGAAAAACATGGTTGTCCAGTCGCATTATATGAAAAGATTCATTATGCCCACGAAAAGCTTTCAATATTATTGGAATCTTAATAGATTTTACAAGTTTAGGGTTATTTTACACTTTTTATATTCCGTATTTATTTGTCGTATAATAAAATGTTTATATTGAAAAACCCACATTAAATTTCGACTTTATATAGACGTTTTACACATATAAGGATTATAATTTGGCTTAATCAAAGAAAACTATAAATTGTTATTTATTTTTCAGCAGGTAAATATTTGAGAAAATAGAAATGCCAAAAAGTTCATATTGAAACACCCTGTAACATCTTAAATTGATGAAATACAGTTTTTGATCAGGTCTAGATACAAAAAATTCAAAAGTGCGTAGATTAGGCCAAAATAATGTTGAAAGTTCAAATAAATTTAATAATAAAGAAATATTGAAGCACAAATACTAAATTGAACGATTATCAGTAATTAGAGACAATTAATGAAAGTTTTCTCTGTGTTTTTTTTATATTATGACAGTCCTCGATACTTTCTACACACAAAAGAAGATAGTTCAATAATTGTCTATTATTAATAAAGCCAGATCATATAGAAATGTTTGCTACCTTCAGAAAAACCCTCCACCCTAACAACTAACCGCCGACGTACCCGATGGTCCAATCAGAATGGCTCTGGTGATACATAAAAGTCGCAAAGTTTGTATATGAGTTGTTATTTTAATAGACTAACACACCCTGTATATTTGTGCATTTCTAATTCTTTTCTTCAAAACAATTCTTTAAGTTGCTTACAGAGTATTTCTCAAGTTAAAATGACTTGCATTGAAATATTTAATTTTTTTCGTTCTATGTTCTATCAACTATCATAAAGATAAATGTTATACAGAGTGGTCAAAAAAATTACAACTTTTCACTATTCTATATGACATATTAATTGTGAGTCGTTGAAGGGAGTCAAAAAAAGGAAAAGGGACTCTGTAGTCGATTTGCTCTATACTTCAAACTTCATCAAGTAGGTAGCCAATTTGAATTATCTCATAAACCCTTAGATGTATTGTGCAATATTATATAAAAATGCTTGAATATACAGGGTACAAATAAAGAATATGGAAGCTTTTTGTCTTTTGTAAAAATGTTATTTTAATTTCAAAATAATAAATTTTTTTGGTACAACTTTTGTAACTACTGATATACCGTCGAGGAATTCTTATCAACTTTGTTTGACATTTGTTTCATTTTGTATCTGTATGTTTGTCTACCTCTCTTCATTATTCTACTAAACGGTTTTTTGCTCCAACGAAAGTTGGCTATTCTGTTTGTATGGTTATCCGAATTCTTTATCATCTTTTTTAAACGTTTGATATTTTGTCTTTTATTGTTATTTTTTATCTAATATAAATATGGATTATTTCTGTGTAAAACTGATATAGAACCTTCTCCAACATTGTTCAATGCTCTGCATTTACATTTCTCCATTCTATTATGTTAACATAAGAACCGATTGTATTTCGTTCTACGGTATTGTATGGTTTCTTAAATTCTCTTATCTATTTCTGAACCGTATCGGTTCTTGATATTATTGGATAACGACTTGTAAATATTTGTAATTCCCATAAGGTAAGTAGTGTGGGACGTGGGACTTTGATAGGTATTTAATTATTTTGCACTCTACTCAAAACCATAATGTTCAAACATCTCCGAGTAATTCGGCTACGAATACTTCGTTCGTTAGGTCCTGACTTAGGTTAACAAAGTTTAGCAAAACAGCTGGCAGGAAAAATGGTAACAATATTTTTCTCGTCGGGTCTCGAGCGAATTTTATATAATTCTTGTATATGTAAAACTGTTTGGTAAACGGTAAATAAAGGACATTAAGATCATTTTTGAGTGCCACTCCTAAACGGTAAAATGGAAATTGAATAAATAAGTAAGCATTAGTTTGTCTTCATTAAATTCTGTTAGTTCTGTAAGATTGCCTGAGTTTGTAATTAATTCCTAATAAAATGTTGAAAATGTATGCAACTTTTTTAAATTTTATTTTCCAACATCCTTAGGCTATTTTCCAGGGTAGGGAGCAACTAGGGTAGTGCGGAAAATTTCAAGCTTTAAATTCGTAGTTTCGATAGGTATCTAGAAGAAAAACAAAACATTGTTATTTGAAATCGGACTTTTATCTTCCGATCGCGCAATCAGTCGAAAGTTTCATAAAATTAGTGGAAATCGTAATTTTTCTTAATTTCTTTATCATTATTTTAAGTTACTATAGCAAATTTTTATTCTTCAATCATTGAAAAGCAGTAAAAAAATATTTGTTCTCTAGGAGTATAATATATTGGTATTTACTTTGGTTTGGTCTTTCTGCTTAGATTTATATTGTTTACTCTTTACTTGTGCTTGGTTTAGAAGATACTCTGTACTGTGCTGTGCTTTCAAAACTGGGCATTATTGATCGAGATTCTACTGTAGCTCTGAAGTAACTGTCTCTTTACTAGATTGGGATATCAAAATATTCCCCAGACACAGTAAGCCGTCGAAAGGTGCGTGAAGCTGGTAACAGAACCTTCACTCAAGGTATGTGGGGCCCAATCAAGAGACGGTTACATCGGAGCTACAATAGAATCTATCAATAATCTCCAGTTTTGAAAGCAAATCACAGTGCAGTTTTTGCTTAACCAAGCACAACTAAAAAGTAAACAAAGTATAATAAAACAAATCTAAGCAGAAAGACTATACCAAACATGGAATGTAAGTAATGTGAAAAATATAATAATAGCTAATGGGATGGGTGTGGGTGGAACTCGAAGTGCAGCCACCTCCTCGTGGTGAGTTCTGGGTTGCTTTTATTTTATTATTAATATACAAACAAGCGAAGAGCTGTACAAATAATTTGAACTCAGAATTAACACTTTTTTACCCTCATACTGCTATTTTCCAAAATTAAGGAAAATTACGATATTCACTAATTTTATTAAACACTTTCGGCTGGCAACACGTCACTTGGAAACTCTACACAAAACATATATCTCAACATGCAAAATTGTTAATTCTTTGTATTTTACAAAATTAAGTTCTTGTATTACTAAATCAGATCTTTGCGTAGTGAACGACAGTCCCCCTTAAATTTGCATTCCTAGTCTTTTATTGATGTCTCTCCTATAGGTTCTAGTATTTGCCAAGCAAGATAACAAACCCCTAAGTACATCAACATTTCGATAGATTTAGTAGTCTTGGTAAGTCTTATTTGTAAATTCAAATAGTTCAAATGAATAACATACTGCTGCTAGTTGAAATCGTTTTGAAATTCATTTGTTTTCCAAAATATATCTTGGCTAAATTTAAAATAAATGGTCTTTTTGTTTTATCTTCTTCCTCCAATGATTGAATTTTATTTGTGTCTTGAAATATTGTGGATTAAACTTATAACAAATTAATATATTTAACCTTTGTTACGTGGAATATTTCCATAATTCTAAATTGAAATCAATATTAGCATAATTTCATTTTGAAAATATGTATTATAAATAAAGTTACAAAGGGGTATGCAACTAAACAGGCAATAATGTAAGTTTGGTTCCATACCTATTAGAGAGGTGACTATTGATTGGCCTCTCTATCTTATTAGTATTCTGTGGTTCACATCCACAAAACATGTTTTGTGTTTACATCATAGACAAAATTATTAATCATTTTTCTATGGTTTACATCATAGATATTGTTTACAGTTTACACCATAGACAAAATAACCTAACCTAACCATTATATTTATTTCTCTATGCACCTGTGGTTGACACGAGTGACAGGTAAATTTTTTAGGTTATTTTAAATTATTAGATATATTTGTTTTGAAATGAAATATTTGCTCATTAATTTTTATAAATTCAATGATGAATACCAAAGTAACTATAGTACCCCCAATTTATAAGCGAATTCTCTCAAGATTTCCCCAAAATATAACCTTTTGTTTTGCCTATGGCTCTGGTGTGAAAAAACAACTTCAAAATGCATCATCTGAGAATATGATTGATCTAATATTCTGCGTTAATAATCCATCAAGGTGGCACGAATCAAATATTAAGAAGAATCCTGCAGACTACAGCGGGTTGAAATATTTTGGACATAATTTTGTTTCCCATTGTCAACAAAACTTTGGTGCTAAAGTTTACTTTAATACTCTAGTTCCTGTGAATGGATTTTATATAAAATATGGCGTTGTCAGTACTGCTGATTTAGAAACAGATTTATTAGAATGGTCAGATTTATATCTAGCTGGAAGGTTACATAAACCTGTAGAAATTATTGAAAAACCACTAAGTGCTGAATTAGAAACTGCTTTACAACTAAATCTTCAATCAGCAGTACATGCTGCTCTGTTAGTGTTACCTGAAAATTTTACAGAATATGAATTTTATCACACAATATCAAATTTGAGTTATAATGGTGATTTTCGGATGACTTTTGGTGAAAATAAAAACAAAGTTGAAAACATTGTTAGACCTCAGTTACTGAACTTTCGCAAATTATATCAACCATTAATACAAACTTTACAAGACTACATGGATATACCTGTACCTAAAATAGACTCTGATAAAAATGAAAACCGCTTAATTCTTCAAGATGGTGTTTCATATGATAGAGTTTCTTGCTGTCAAGATTACAGTCCCATGGCTAAATTGCATCATTTAAATCAGCTACCAAGGTGGCCACAAAAAGCACTCACAAGGTTTTGGAATAGGGGTAATTTCCATCAGGACACTGAAGATGTTTTAAGGGCAATAGCTTATGATCCAGACTGTGGACAGATTGTTAAAAAGTGTATTTCAGATATAGTGTGGAAGTCATCTGTAAGACAAAGTGTGAAAGGAATTTTTACAGGAGGATTTATAAAAAGTGTCAAATATAGTACTAAAAAAATTAAAAAGATGTTTAAATGATAATAGTTTTCTTACAGTGTCCAAACAATTACATTACAATAAAATTAGTTTTACAGCTCAAAGTAGCAAAGATTGGATAAGAAACAAACTACAAAAAGTATGTATTTATGTGTGAATATGATAGGTAGTATTTAATCTCATATTTAATTAAATTCTATAACTATAAACACTTTTTATATAAAATACTTTTTGATTTATAGAAAGCCTTTTTGTTAAATTGTTTACAATACAAAATATTTCATTACCAATTCGCACCCTTTCCATACTAGTGGATATGATATAGATGTGACAATATTTAAGATATATTGAGAGCTGAATGTGACCCAACAAAAGCAAGATAAATTATGGTGTCAAGATTCACTTATATAAATTTACTATTGATTTTAAATTTTTGAGTATTTCCAATTTATAACATTTTGATTTATTGGGAGACATGGTTTGTTGATATGATTGAGTTTAAAATGCTATATTGCTAGTGTATCTTAAATTTTTCTTTGTTAAAGATATGGACCACTCATCAGATTCTGAATCTGGAGACTCTGATAGAGGTATAAGGTACAAAACTGAATCAACCAGGAGCTCCCAGAATTTAGAAAATGATGAAACAAATGAAAGCAAGTCTTTTGGACCAGCCTTACCTCCAAATTTCCAAAAAAATCTTAACACAAGAGTAGGACCAGAATTACCTCCATTATTAAAGATTACCGATTTTAAAAAAGAAAATGAAACAATTGGACCAGAGCTACCTCCAAATTTACAAAACAATGCAGATGCACTTGAAAAAAACACAAAACCTATAGGGCCAGCTTTACCTCCTCATATGCAGAAAAGTTTATCATCTGTAACCACAAATATATCACCCAATGAAGCACAAGCTGAAAACCTGAGTTCACCCTTTGTTTTACAAAAATCATCCAATGAAAATGTGGTTGGACCAGTACTACCACATCTTTTAAGTTCCAGCAATCACATTATTCCACAATGTAGTAATGATTCAATTAAAAATAAATGTATTGGTCCCATTTTACCTGACCACTTGAGGCATCAGCTATCACAATCAACTGAACAGCCAGATGAAGATGTATATGGTCCACTTCCTGATGGATTTAATCAGTCTAAAGCTCATATGGAACTAGAAGAACGAGCATTACAAATGAAAATTGATATGTTAAATCCAATGACAACATCAGAACCTACAAGAGAAGAATGGATGTTGGAGTTACCAGCTGTAAAAGCAGCAAATTTAGGTTTGGGACCACGACAATTTCGAGCTAAGGAAGCTCCTGATTTAACTGACAGGTAAGACAACATGCTAATATTAAATTTACTCATTGCATTTTCAATTGAAAATATTAACTTGAAGGACCTGTTTATGTAGGCTTGTATCAACAGATCAATTAAACAAAAACCTTTTAAAGTACATCTCATATACATCAGTTTATTCTTACAGTTTTGTATTGTTTATCCCAATCAATCACAATTTATAATTAATACTTTGGTATAATTTAGATCCTCGTGGACAGATACTCCAGAAGACCGCGCTAAGAAAAAAGATAAGAAAAATAAGGAAGAAGTTGATGTAAGAAAAGACACTGAATTAAAAGAGTTGAAAAAAAGAGACAAAGAGCAAGAAGACATTGCCAAGAAATGCAAAAGATCAAAAGAAAGTTTGGTGGATATGCATCGCAAAAAAATGAAAAAGAAAAAAGTAAGTTTGCAAATCAGTTTGATGACAATACAAAAATTCATATTAATATATTCAATTATTTATCCTGTACTTTCTTCACAAACTTGATATATTTTATACACAAGAACAATTATTGTTGGAAGAAATTACTTTTTCTGAATAGTTTTGGTATAATGTTTTTAGCATGTTTTATGAGAGCGAGATTGAATTACCACTTGAAAGATGGTTTGGATTTCTCCCAAGCTTTCAGAGTGTTTGGTTCCTGCATCATACACTGCTCTCCCAGTCCTTTCTATTGTTTATATCTGTACACCATTCAAGGGAATTCTTTCCAAGTCTGGTAATGGTGTCGGGATCCCATTCCCTTTTGTTACTATATTCTGTGTCAAATTTCTTTAAAAAGTTTTACTTTTTCATCATTCCATTTTGTGGCATGTCCCAAGATTTCTGATTTCTAAAAAGCAAGGAGGTGGGTTTTGCTTAATGATTCCCTCTTTACTTAGTCTATCTTGTTCTTTCTGCAACACTTCCCACCACCATATGCAGTTGTGTGATGTTAAAAACCACTTGGGCATGTTTTCATTGCTCCTGTAACAGACTAGTCTATGGAGAGATTGATTCTCGTGTTCAATAGCCTAGTAAAACTATTTTACTTAATGGCTCCATACGGTGTCCGGCGAACTATACAGAGAGCCACAAGTTTTTGACTGATTTGCAAAAAATCGATAGTACTCACCTATTTTGAAGATTATTCGTCGAAATATTTGCGGGTTATTCAGAATTTCCATCGACAAATGCAAAAAATGATTTTTTTCCGACATTTTAACCATCAATTTTTGGCCCGATGTTTTATACAAAAAACAGTTTCAATGTGTCGCAGTGTATCGGAAACTATTCAAAAATATATATGAAAAACTAGAGTATTTTCCTTACAATAACATTAAAAAGTACCACTTTTCTAAGTACGTATTTAACTGTTTATAACCTCGTCAAAGAATACACCAACAACATGTATTCTTTGATCTTGTGCAGCGTTGTGATTCGGAAATTTTCAATTGTGCCAATATGACCAACAAATTTGTGCCCATTTGTAACCAATTTGTGCCCAACTCAATTTTCTGCGCCTGCGCATAACATGAAACTTGCTTTATATGTATTTTCACTTCAACTTATATTGTTATCTCTTTTTAATGATTTGCTTGCCTGTGGCCTGTGCCATTTTTCAAATTCTCACAGCACATCACAAATTCATAGAAACACATAAACACAGCAAAATTGCCAGAAACAGGGTACTTAGTATTTCACTTTTTCTGCCTTTGTTCAACTTCAACAGAGAATAGAATTCACAGATCATAAAATTATTTACTAGATTTTCCATTTTGCGTTCCGTTTTCATAGAACACAAGAGTATCCCTGTGAAAACTGTTACTGATCATGACGACATTGTGCCCATTTTGACCTGATTTTCAATTGTGCGTGTCATTGTGCCCGGCTCATTCAATTGTGCCCCTTTTGGCACAATTGTGGTACTAATCGCAACCCTGATCTTGTGTATACAAATGTCATAAAAGAATAGGCTAGAGGTGGGCACATTTTTAGTTTCGTTATTTTGAATATTTTAATTCATAGATTTAACGTGAATACAATTTTAAATTTTGTTTTTTCCTGTGACGGGAAAAAAGTTTGACATTTTATCATTGTTGTCCGGTAACAAAATATCACTTTTTATGAAAGTACTTTTTTGCCGCATATATATAGATCGATGTACCTACTATTGCACTCATCTGACATTTTTCTACAGAGTTTTGTCATCATGCCATTATTAATCCATGTAGAGTAACCAAAATAAGACATTTTTTCAATATTAAATCGTCATTTTTCTAGTCACAGAAATATTGTACACGGGAAAAATTTTAGATTTTAGCTCTCTGCTTTTTCTCGAGCTAAAATCTAACAGGCGTATTAATAATAAATTTAGATTATTCTAACATGACTTTAAAATCAAACTAGTGAAAAAACATATTTATAAATACATTTAACATTATTTTAACATGCTATAAGTACGCTCTTAGTAACCATTAGTTAGTATGGTGTTATCGTCTTTATTATTAATAAGGCTGTAATACTTTTTTCCCTTGTATAATAAATAACTATTTTTATCTCGATAATGAAAAACGTTAAGTGGTTATAAATAATTATTGGATATTTTTGACAAAGGGGAAAGGAATACATTTTATCATTCACCCTTCCCATTCTTAAGAAACATCTATACAGTAAGTTTTTTATGAAGGGGAAGGGTATATGGAATTATTAACCTTCTCCTTAAAGAAGGGTGAATGGAATGATATTTTCCCTTCCCCTACATTAGTATTGAAAATTTGGCAGCAACACGGCAGACAAACATACTATACTCCTTGTGTGGGTATAATAATATCTATTTACAGGATAATGAATTTATACCTTGGTAGATTTGTTTCGCTTTGGTATAGTCAGTATAGAATAAAAGAAGTCAAACTGTAAGTACACTCACCGGCACGAAAAACGGGCACCCCTATAATTCTTTTATTGAAATGCCTAAATTTTGCTTGAAAACTTACTCTATGGCTAGAAGTACACTCGACATATCGTTCACCTTCGCTTCTCCAGACTCTTTCGCGACCATCGGTAAATAACACAAAGCTCAAGTCGTATGCATTCCAATTTTGATGCTCCCTAGCGAATTGTAATCTGACTACACGATGTTCTCTGGAAAGTTCTGGTCCTATAGCGGGTCTTCGACATCTCAGATTAGCTTCATTTAACCTTCTTCTAACTGTTCGTTCACTAACATTTACGTTCCTGATATGTTCAAGGTTGTTTCTAATCTCTACAGCAGTTGTAGGACGATTTCTTAGTGCTGAAGATATCATCTCGATGAGTAGTTCTTCTCTGGGGACCAGTTCCAGGACGTCGAGTGTAAGCTTCCATCTCTATAAAACGTGTAAATAAATGTTGCACGGTACTGCGTGGTACCCCAAATCTGTTAGCCACGTAAATTTTACTTCTTCCGACTTGAATAAGAGCAACAATGGATACAACAGTTTCTGCGCTTAAAGACATAATGAAATTCACACTAAATGACAAAAGCAATAAACTATATAACATAAATAAACACTTAACTCAACCTTAAATGTCATCGTGAAAAATCCATAGCCTACTAGGCCCGCAGTAAGTAAGTGCAAGATGATAACTTTTACAATATTGAGATTTTCGTACAATACCTAAATTATCTTCAATTTGGGAAGACATTTCTTGATAAAAATTCTGTAGGGTATTCTACTAAACCTTGTTTATTATTGGAAAAACCGAATTAAAAAACAAATTGAAAAATTAATGCATTTTATCAAAAATTATCGGGGTGCCCGTTTTTCGTGCCGGTGAGTGTAGTTTTTTTTATAATATTATGAACTTTGGAACAGTTCAGTTCTTGATACTTTAGGAAGCTGAATAATCCCAATTACTTGTAGTTTTACAAGTATTTGTAATTTTTTATTGAAGAAAAAAATAACATATTATTATAAATAGTTTCCTGTAAAGTGTGACACATTTAAACTAAAATCTTTTTTTGGATTGTTCTCTGGAAATTCTGAATAACCCGAACATTTTTCGACGGATAATCTTCAAAATAGGTGAGTCAGTCAAAAACCGTATGGCTCACCGGACCCCTGCATAGGTAATGATTATGGCTGTGTACATCCTTCTCAGGATTCTTGGGTTACTGAATTGGTTTCACATTAAGAAGAGCTAAACCCCAAAGCATAATTCATCTATTATTTAGTTCATTCTGAATATGTATTGTTGAACTTATAGACAATGATGTTTAAGATCTACTTGTTTCCAGCACCCTTGTTTTTTTGTTACAGGAAGACGATCCGATTGAAAGGCGTCCTTTTAGTCGAGAAGTAGATCTTCAGGTGAATCGATTCGACGAAGCACGAAAGAAAGCTGTACTTAAAAAGGCGCAATTATTAGATACTCGATTTTCGGCAGGACACTCTAAGTTTTTGTGAAAATATATGAACTGAATAAAACGTGTTATTTTTTAGATTTGACAGTTATTGTGAAGAATTGGTTGTTGTTTGTTTGAAAATAAAATTGTATAAAAATTTGTATTTGTATTTGTATATAAAAAAGTAAAGTGAAACAGTAGAAGTTAGAGTGTAGTTAATCCAAGTAAAGTGATGTATTTAATAAAAATCCGTTATACAAACTGACTTCATTTGAAGGGGAATTGCAGTCTTTTGAACTCAAATAAGTAGGTAGCTACAACAGCAATTTTCAAGCTCTGCTAAGTAGCTATAATGTTTACGTTTTTAACTTCAAAGAACAAATACTTTTATATAAAGTCCTGAATAATTTACCCCATTTACTTGAAGTAGATATTTCCAAAAGTTCTTCCTTAGCAGATGCTTACGTTGGATAATGAACGCATGTTATATCTTTCTGGAATCCGTATTTTTGGCTGTGTGTGTTGATAGATTAGTTAGTCAGGAAAAACGATTTTATATAAATAGATAGAATAACCAACAGTAATTTGCAATACAAATTCAAAGGTAATAATATTAACTAAAAACGTGTTATAAATTATAGTGTATTCATAAAGAAGAGAGAGTAATAAAACGATGAAAAACCCATTTTTTCGAGCGTACCATTGGCGTAGGTGTTTTGCCAACATTTAAATTAAAAAAAAAAAATAGAAAAAAGGCAACAGTTAAAAATATAATGTTATACCCCACGACGTATTGACAGTCCAAGTTCTCGAAAACTGTTCATATGACATGTATGAGATTTAGCAGATATAAACAGTCGAAACTGATGCTTATATTTATTATAAAATGACTTCCGTTTTTTCTGTCATTTCGGGTCACGTGACCCCAACATAATTTTTTTTTAATGGGACAACCGGTATAATATAACAATTTTGGATATATCATTCAAAAACAAATTCAACAATACCACACTTGTCGTCATTGTAGGTATATTGTGCAGTAATGATAATAGGGGCAATTAAATGAACATCTGTATACATTATTGTATTAAAAAACGTAACATAGGGAATTAAAAAGTACAAGTAATTAAAAAAATTGTTCAAATTGATGACCATGTAAATTGACACAATGTTCAAACCTTGTTAAAAGATTTCTTGTAAATGATGTTGTAATCACTGCGGGTGTTACGGTCCGACATGCCTGTCTTATTGTATCCTTTAAATCATCTAAATCAATCGGGGGTGTGACATAAACTCGACCTTTTAAGTAACCCCAGAGAAAGAAATCTAAGGGTGTAATATCCGGAGAACGGGGTGGCCACAGAATCGCACCATTTCGACCAATCCATTTTTTAGGAAATGTGTTGTCAAGATATTCTCTAACTGGCCCAAAAAAGTGAGGAGATGGTCCATCTTGCTGCCACCACAGTGTTTGCCTTTCATGTAAGGGAATATCTTCAAGTAATTCTGGTAGAGTATTTTGAAGAAAATCTAAATATCTTTGCCCCGTTAATGTTCCTTCATAAAAATAGGGGCCAATCAACCGACCGTTAAATAAACCGCACCAAACATTGATTCCCCGTATTGTTTGAAAATTGGTTTCGCGCTTCCACTTTGGATTCTCCTGCGACCAATAATGACAGTTATGGCGATTAACAATACCATTGTTATGAAATCTACTTTCATCACTCCATAATATTTTTTCTAAAAAAGGAAGGGTCATCATTAATGTGTACTAAACATTTCAGTAAAAAAATTTATTCTCCTTTCCGGATCTGCAGGAACTAAACCTTGTGTTAAATGTATTTTATAAGGATGGTGTTTGTGATTTTTTAATACTCTTTGTATTGAACTTCTACTTATTTGTAATTCTTGTTCAAGAAATCGTATTGAGGTGTGTGGATTTACCTGAAGATAAGCCAAAATATTTATCACATTGTCACCTGTCTGAGCGGTCTTTTGACGAGGAACTTGATTTTTACCGCTTGGAAAAGAACCAGTTCTTAGCTTTCGTTCGACAATAATGAATGACAACCTATGTTGTTGATACTATAGTACAAATAACTTATAAGTTATTTGTTTCACAGCCACCTAAATTTTTGAGTGCAAAATATTGCTTTAATAAATTTCATAAAAATAAATAGCTCCTATTATCATTACTGCACAATACAGTGATGACAAGTGTGGTATCGTTGAATTTCTTTTTGAATGATATATCCAAAATTGTAATATTATACCGGTTGTCCCATTTAAAAAAATTATGTTGGGGTCACGTGACCCGTAATGACAGGAATAACGGAAGCCATTTTATAATATAAGCATCAGTTTCGACTGTTTATATCTGCCAAATTTCATACATGTCATAGGAACAGTTTTCGAGAACTTGGACTGTCAAAACGTCGTGGGACACCCTGTATTTTAACCTCAAAGAGAAATTGTTTATTATGCGTGTTCTAATAAAGTAATTTGTTTTTATAAATTTCATAGAACTTTTTACACATTTACTATTTTCTTTACTAATACCTATATACCACGGTACTTGAAATGTAAGTTTCCCCCAATTGCTGCGCCTATGAGAATAGTTTATCCCTTGCCTTCTATTGTTCTCGGTTTTGGGTTTTGGGTATATAAAAACAAAGGATTTTTACCTGAGGTACATTAGAAAATTTTTAAAAGAGAAGAAAAAGTGATTGATCACTCAGTACAAAATTTATCCAAATTTGCATTTTTATTACTCTCTCTTCTTTATGAATATACTATAGAATAGGCTCGTGAAGTATTTTTCAAAATAGTCCTATCTTAACATTTTTTGAAATCTTCATACATCAATAAGTAACATCCTGACAGCAATATGAAGATTCCTAACATGGTGTATTGAAAAGTAAGTATCCAAAATGATAATAAATAAGCTGTTCTGTTGCAATAGTTTCCTAAATCAGGATCATAATTTGGTTGGTATTCTTTGTACACCACGTATGTTGCTGCAATAGAACAAAAATTAATGAATATTTATAATAATTATAAATTTCGAAAAAATAATAAAGAACGGATTTTTACTGTTTAATTTGGACTAGGCGAAGGACATGGAGAGTGAAGGAATATATAAAGAGCAAACAAATGAATGAACATTATCTTATCTCTACTGATGGATAGTACTCGTAATAAGAATACATTTAGAAAATTTGTACTAGTTACGTACAGTACGTAGTAAGTTTTTAGTTTAAGTTTTATACATTTTACCCTTTATATAACTTAAACGTACAATTAAATTAATATTCTAATCCAAAATAGCAACTACATTGGTATTATAAGATGTAGTTGGTATACTGATGTTGTAGTGTATACAGATAACTCAACAACTTAAATAGTTTCGTTGTGAATTTTTCCAACGATTTTTGCATCGACTGTGGAGATTTAACGTTAGCGCTACTCTACCTGGCGGCAGAAAACGGAACTAGTTTGCTGTACTTTCTTTTATAACTTTATTTTTGTTTTCTATAAGGCATGTCCACCAACTAACAGTTGACAAAAGCCATGAGGAAAAACTACTAATTGGTTGGATTTTAGATTCGTAATTTGGTCGTTTAATGATCCTTTTCAGTGCCGGATTTTAGCACAGGCAACATAGGCAGTTGCCTAATGGGCCGCCACCACACCACAAAAAAAATAAATTGAATTAAATCAATAAAGGCTCAATAGAAACAAAAAAATACTGAGTTTTGTTACAAATAGTTAGACGAAAAACTTATTTTTATCTTTGAGCGGGAAAAGTTAACATTTAAAAATCTGCGAGATCAAAGCAGCACGATAGACCAATAGCAAGAGCAGGTGTGTTCGATTTGGTCATAGGGTGCTGGAGCGGAGTGAGAGCGGAGTATCAATCACGTGATACCGGAACGTTTGGAGTGAGAAAGTCTATCTCGAACGCGTTGGAGCGGATTTGAGTATTTGAGAGTGTTTAAAAATAATGTAACCTCACTTCTTTTATGTACTTTTATAATTTATTTATTTTGTTGTTCGTCTTTTATCACTTTTAAGACCAAAGCTAAAAAAACTTAATATTGAGTTGCTTTGATTTAAGTGCTGTTTACTAAATATAACTATTTAAATAATATAATTATAGTTTGTTTAAATAATTTGCATAGTTTGTTGTTGGTAAGTACAGCTTTATTATATCTTAAATGGTATATAATAAGTATTGTTTGAGTCCGCTTAGGACGTATTTCACAATACCAGAAGAATTAACAGGAGAATTAAACATTGCTTTAAAGAATATGCCGATTATCAAGGTTACTTTTTTAGTAACCTTGGCCGATTATATAAAAAAACAATAACAAACCCTAAAATCAGACTAAAGTTTGTAACACGCATGTCCACTCCGATCGTACCACCCTGTCGAGGTAGGGCTTTAGGAGTGAACTCCGGTCACTCTGAAATCACAAAAACGAACGCGGGGTGCACCGCACTTTTCGCTCCAAAGAGGCATCTCGAACGGTTTTGGAGCGAAAAGAGCTTACGGAGTGAAAAGAGTGTGCAAATCGAACCCATCTAGCCTATGCACCTCACTCGAATGCTCGACAAGAATAAACTGGTTTTTTGTATAGACATATAAATCAAGAGCAACAACAGTCGGTTTGCATGATAGGATGGCAAAGTTAGAAAGTTAGTTGGGATGGTATTTTGGGTCAGAGAAAGCCTCCGAAATCCTAGGTTGGACTTGAATACAGCTGCAGCACTGCTTACACTTCATTAAAAGCAACCATTATAAACAAAAGAGACAGTTTTAATGAATATGAAGTAAAAGCTTTCGAGCTAGTTGATTGCCGAAACTACGCCGATTACTACGAAGAAGAAAAAAGGAGACAAACAAAAAGAAACGTCCGCGGTTGTCCACTTTAGATTGCCCGCAAGCTTCGGAAGTTCAGACGCTTTGAGGAACTCCACCACATGCTCTGCCTATGGGCCGTCGAAGTCTAAATCCGGCGCTGATCCTTTTTATTATAAAAAGTCATATCTTTTAAAATACCTAAGCAATTGAAACAACGCCGAAAAAAGCCCTAAATCAAATCACTATATTAAGAACCACGTGTTGTGGCAAAAAAGCTTGTTTATCATCAGATTCCTCATGGCATGACGTCACGGGGACGTGCTGCCCTATACGTGTCATTTATTGTACGTTCTTATTAAGGGCATTTAAGGTTTATAATATCGAGGGTTACACGGCAGTACCTCGTAAGTAACATTTTTTATGAAATTCGGAAACACTGGAAACTAAATAAAATATGACATGTCAGTGACGTCATACTGGAATGGTCTATTAGGAAATCCAAACCACGTGACTTTTCAACTGTCAAGATGGCGCCTGGTTGGCAAACAAAGCTTTTAAGCCGTAGCAAGGTAGCTATATACAGCAAGTTTTAATGGTGTTTATTTTGCATTTTGATTATTATCGAAGTAATCGTTAGTTGTTTCAAGGAGTTTCAAGTGTTAGATCTTCCCTCTTGATGGCTGCTAACCACATATCCCCAGTGCCGGATTTAGGGTACTTGCGGCACTAGGCCAAATTAACCCGAGCGGCCCCCGCCCCTTAGGTGGAAAATTGAAATGTGCCTTATTTCAAGCTCACGTCAAAACAAGTGAGTAGTTGAGATATCTTAAAGATAGACGCCAATTGGAAAACATTAATGGATGCAGGATGCGGATGCTAGCAATAATATAAAATGGCTTATAATTATTATATCGTATCCTTTAACTTCACAATTATGGAATTAAAGTATAAAGCAGATTTCATATTAATACATAACGTTTATTTTTATAATTTTACTTTTTAAAATTGGTACAACATATTAGTTCTAAAAATAAACATTCACTCACACTGTATGTATTACAGTGAATGTTCACAGTAATGTTCAAATAAATCTAAACGCTCACTTTCCTAGCTTTTTTGGCTGCAAAATCTTTAATCAACTCGTTAAAGTCTAATGCTTGAAAAAGCTCAGAATTTGCCACAAAACTAGCCAAACTAGAAAATCGAGAATATTCGTCAGAAGTCGAGTTCCTCAGGTAGTTTTTTATTCTTTTTAATACGCTGAATGATCTTTCTCCAGATGCATTAGATGTCATCATACATAGTAGAATGTGCAAAGCCGTGTCCATTTTCGGAAATAATGTTGTTAGGTAATTGTTTTTCACGAATGAGTTTCAGATACTCCAAAAGTGTATTCCTTGGAGGCTTGGTAATCTTGTTATCATGAGGTTCTCTTTCTTCATCAAATATACCTTCAACGAAGCCTTTGGACTGTACACACTCTTCTCCAAAGTCACCATCTATGTCGGTTCGATACTTTTTAGCCACAATAGAAGCTTTTCCCCTTATTTCGTGCGGCCCCCTTTTGCTTGCGGCCCTAGGCCGCGGCCTAGTTGGCCTAGTGGTAAATCCGGCACTGCATATCCCTCCTTTTCCTTGATAAATCGTTTATATGTGTTGGCAATGTACAAAGTTTTTCAATGTAAGAATGCGAAAAAATCTAAGCAAATGGTCCCGATCTGCACGGCTTCCACAACCCACCACAATACACGTTACTGGCATTTTTTTTCAAAACTGAACCTAGGTCTCACTATTTTCTATAAATCTGAATAAAACCAAAGGTAATTATACCCAAATACTTCAAAAAAGCTTCAACAATTAACAAAACTGAACAAGTAAACAAACGTATTAAACAATTGTTTGCCAACCAGGCGCCATATTGAATTTATTTGACAGGTCGTTGGATTGCCTAATACCTAGTGAGGTTATGAAACAATGTTGTTGCCACTCCGGCGATACGTTCATAAATTTTTATTCCCAACAAAGGAAATGTAAGTAAATCCTGTGTACTTGATTGGGCAGGAAAGCGTTATATGTTGTTGATTGGTATATATTTTTTCTAATGTTTTGAGCATCAAGGTATTTACCTAGTCCATGCCAAAGTATGTCTAATACAACCAGGGCTATCGCTAAATTGAATACATATTTGTTGTTACTTTTGCTTAAAAATTTGGTAAAGGCGCCTAAAAAACCTAAAAAATATTTTTGTAATTAAATGGAACCTAGAAATTTCTTCAGATACCTGCCACTATTAGGTAAATGGGAATTAGTCTATTTATAGGACAACTGTTTAAGTTTACCCATCCTGTTGTAAACATCGTGAAGAATACAGCGTACAGTAAAACCAGCGACGCGTTGATACCAGCTAAAAAATAAAAACAATCTATTGGTTGAATTGGGAACCATGGAAAAATACTACGACTAGAATAGGGTGTTCAACTTCAAATTTTGACTTTATGTTCTATTAGGTAATATTGATAAGTGATAGATGCGATATTCAAAAATGAAATTATTTTAAATTTAGTCTGTAGATTAACAAAAAAAAATCAAAACAATAATTTACTAAAATTATGCAACTTATATTGCAGATACGTCACTAGTTTAAATGTGAAGTTGTCGATAGTCTTCCCTTGCTGTTTAATGTTTCAGCTTCTTCTTCTTTCTCCTTCATTGGGATGTTTGAGTTTGTTCAGGACAAAAATGTTGACATCTGACATCTATCACTCTGTTGCGATTGCAAAAGAATGCGAATGCAAAGAACTCACTGTCACTCTAACCTAAACTTCTTCTTTTCTTCTTCGATCGGGTTAACTACCCTATCTTACGATTATTTTGTTCCATGTCAAAATATGTGGCTAACTTATACTAGTGACGTAAAAATCTAAAAGGATTTGAAGACATTTTTAAATTATTATATTTTAAATGTGAATAAAAACTAAACAGCATGATTGAATTTGATAAAATACGGTGCGACGTAATTTGTTCCCTTAGAATTAACGATCTGCTAATCATGAACAAGAATCTATTTTTAGTTGAAAACCCTACTTACTCACGCTTGTGGATTGGAGAAAATTGTTTTGAATAATAGGCTGGTGCCTACACTACATCATTTATAAGCACAGAAATTAGAAATATAAGAAATACATTATTTTTAATATCCGATAAAAATAATAATAATTCAACGTATATAAGTTTTAAAAACATAACACAAAGGCATGTTAAGGGTATAATAGAAATAATTTGAAAAATTTGTAATCAATTCAAAATTCGAACCAGCCTCAAATCTACCTATCTATCATAAAAAACTAAGCCAAATAAAGAAGAACAATGTTCCAAAGACCATAGAATTTTATTTAGGTACCTTAAACATCTAAACCATTAAAAATATAAATCAACACAAAAATTACATTGAAGTAGGGAGTTATATGGAGTGAGGTATTTGCTAACTTTTGTTTGGTAAGAGGAGCATCATGTTCAATGGGATTCACTAGCATATAATATTGTAAGAGACCAATTGTAAAAGTCGATAGATTGAAGAACACTTTCAAACGAATTAATGTGTACTTAACTAACATTTCAGAAAATTGAAGTCAAATTTGGTTACCAATGTTGTAGAGAGCAATTTAATTAAACGGGGCTGGTACATATATGCAATATACTTGGAAGTGTAATTCATTTTCTGTCAGGTCATATTGCCCGAGAAGTAGGTGCTGCTTCCTAGTGAACGGTCTACTCTTTAAAAAGTAATTTTCAAATTTGTAAGGCGTTGTAATAGTACCTATTATACTATTATCTTGACTTCTATTGATAACATGCCTTACTAAAGTATGACAATTGTTACAGGAAACTGTAAAAAGTGCCAGACACCTGAAAATAACACTTATAGTTTGGCAAGTTTATCTGAAGATACGCGGCATCGGTAAGGGACGAGGAAACATGGCGGATATCTGTCAAAAACGTACCAATGGAGTACGGTACCTACCTATTTGTATAAAAGTATTAAAAATAATAAAAATTATTATATAATAATTATATATAGAAACTGATTTTTGCTTTGCTTTAAAGGTAAGGTATTTTTCAAAACACGGTATTTGTTAAAAACAAATAATGTTAAGAATCGTACTTGAATTCAATATGGATACGAGATAGTTCAAAATCTGACACTGACAATACCAACGCTACTGGATAATCAATGTCAGTCAATTGACAAAGTGAGAGGGAAGAACACACGCACGCGCTTGCCAATAGGAAGTCAGCTGGTCGCTAAGCAACGGAAGGCCTTTCGATAAATTTCACAAATTGAGTTAGTTCGGAGGGCGTGAAAATTATGATTTTCGCACAACGCTGACAGAGCTTGAAGAAGCCCATAACAAATTTGGAAAAGTGTTCATCTTTTAATATTCATACATTGAAAAAATAATGTTAATAGACAAAATCCAAGGAAAACAAGCACATTAAAGAGTTAACGTTTAATCATATTGTTAATAATAAAAAGTCCATTTTCTAATTACAATATCACTACATACTTAGCACTTTAGCTTTTTTATAGTTAAACGTGGCAATATCGAATGTTTTCGACTGCATTCCTTTCACGGCTTCAGATAAACTTGCCAATCTATAACTAGATTCCACTCCTAATATGATACTAATAAGAATGTTATACAAAATGACACACTATTTCTTCATTCACAACTATTTTTATGCATGAATTAATCTACTGTGAATGGACCTCGAGAAAATTTGACACAATTTTTTTTCAAAATATTTTAATTGATTTTATAGTTGCTAAACTTTTTAAAAGTGTCAGAAAAAATGAAAATATAAAATAATTATTGATATGGACAGCTGGAACGATACTGAAACGTAGGAAATAAAAATATTCAAAAAATATTGTGTACCTACTTTATACAAAATAAAAACAGTAGGTATATACTTACGGGGTGGTTTTTCTTTAGCTTTTTCCAAGGGCTCATTATCTTCAGCCTCTAAACTTTTTATATTTTCTCCTTTTTCTACATCATTGCCAGAAGCAGAACTACTTGGTGTTGGGGGTGTGTTTGCCCCGTCTGCCATATTAAAAACTTGCAAAATATTTTTAATTTCAATAATATTCACTAAATCCCAGACATGTGCTCAATTTAGACAATCTTCAATTCGTTACTGAAATAACTATTTGTAAAATTGCCAAGAGACCAGCAGCATTTATTTTTAGTATTGTTTGAACAAAACTATTGGCAAAAATTGAGGATCAATTAACTGCATCGGAATGCAGTGGAAATAATTATAACACTGTCTGTTGAAATGTGGCCTTGTTGTGTTTGTTTCATATCACACCGATGCAACGAAGTCTATTGTTATTTTAATTATGCGGAAGTTTTGCTACTGAAGAACATTTCAAAGTGAAGTTTGGATAAATTAAATGAGGGATTAGAATTTAAATGAACCTGCCGTCAACCAAAAATAAATTGTCTCTAAATGTTAATACCAAAAAGAAGATCTTGCTGTTAAGAACGGATTAATACTGGATATTTCTTTGGAACTAAAGTTGTTTTATTATTCTGACGTGATCTCAAATTACAAAACAAATGACTTTCTTGATAATCTCTCCTTTTTTCGAGTCAAATTATCCTGTTCGGATTAACGGAGATTACAATTTTAAATATTCATACAAGGAGTTCCAGAGTGAGTAGGAGGAAAATACAATCACTGGCTTAACCATAGGGACACTTGACAAATTCAATCTTATTCCGAATTTTGTTTTCTCTGATGATTAAATTGTTGATACTACGGTAAGAAAAAAGAAAGTGTGGCTTGACTTGATTTGCAAACATCGTATGTCTCAAAAGTTTTGATATATGAACTCAGTGAAGGAATTATCTAGGCCCGTGTGAGGTCCGGGCCTAGGGCGGCATTTTAAAAATTGATTCAGATTAGTTTTTATAAAAAAAATTATATAGAATGAATTATTCATAATTCAATACCCATTCTTTAAATTCAGTTGCATCTGTTATAGAAGCAGTTGACTATTTTCTACTTTGCAAGTACTGATTTCGTCTCACATCGTTGGGAGTTCTCGGTGCAGCGTACAAATTTGAGAACTACGATTCTTTCTCTAACTCGTTGGTCTGCTCGACATGATGCATGTTACGCATTAGAAAAGTAAGATGAAAATTTCCCTGGCCATTAAGTATAAATTGTATTTACGGCTGGTAAATTTATATTTACTCTGATATGCAGGAAAGTTACTAAAAAATGACATCATCGTCTTTTTATCGTAAATAAACCATACTATTAATAGTTTGTGTAGGTGCTCTCAGCTATTTTAAGATAAAAAGTACGACGACCTATATTGTGATTTTAAAACAAGCCTGCAATTTCTCGATAATGCACCCACCCAACCAAGTAGGTAGCATTAAGCAAAAGCAATACCAAGACCATATTTAGACTAGCAAGACCAAAACTAAATGAACTAGAACAGGACTATCCGAGTCTTGGACTTGGCCTTGCTGTGCTCATCACTAGGGTACAGCTGGCGCCCGTAACAATAATTTTGCTAGTTGATTGTAAATGACTAATAATTTATAATCATGATGATCTTTAAAAATAAAAAAATAAGTAACAGGTAAAATGAAAAAGACACACACTTTGTACGCAAGACCAAGACGATTTGAGCAAGACCAAGACTATCTGAGTCTTGGTTTTGTTTTGCTCATCACTACAACCAAGTTATGTATAGGTACTTTTCCAAAGATCTAATTTGAAAGACATTTAGATGCAAGCAATTCTTAAAATTGAACAGTCTTCAAAGCCAATTCAGCCCAATTGGAATTGGTGCCAAAACGGTTAAGACACGAAACGATGTTACAGGACATTGTCGACTGAATTACCACCTAAAGAAGATAAGTCTGGTTCAGACCTCGGATTGTCGGTTCTGTAATTTGGAGGACAAAACTGCAGAGCACATGCTCACGTCCAGCTTTGGGCAGGCTAAGGAATAACATAATATTCGGTTTTAGTACCTTAGAGCCGAACGACTTCAAAAAAGTATCACCTAACCTAACCATGGACTTCGTCAGAAGCACAGGCTTGTGGGGTGAATTGTAATCCCTAGGGGTGAGCCACAATAGACCCAACGGAGATCGCAGTGGAGGTGGAGAGAAGGCCCCACTCACATAGAACCTAACCTAACCTACGCTGGTCACAAACATTAAAAAAAGGATAAAAGATTAAAGTACATTTTATTAATAATTCTTAAAATATCAGTATAAAATAACTAGAGGTAATCAGTACAATAAAATATAAATAGTGTGATAGTATATTTACAAAAAATAGGAAATACGAAAAATATCGAAATGTCGCTTAAAATAAAATATCAACATAAACGTGAAATTTTTTTTGGAAAATAGTAATAAAACTTGAGAAGAAAATTTAGCAGTTTTTTCGTGAATAATATCTTATAGTTAATTATTTCTTTATAATATTGATAATAGCAAAAAATATTTTTATGTAGAAAGATCAGCTTTGTGTTACTTTAATATTTTGCTTTTAATTGTTAAGCAGCGCTTCCTCCTTGGGGTCCGTTACGTGCATTACCAGATTCCGCATCGTCATTCCGGCTAATAGCGCACCCTATACAACAAATACAAAATAGGAAGAATATAAATCCAGCTAAAGTTACAAAAACAATTGATATTATAATGGTGATGTAAACAAATGCAAGCATGTAGGTACTTTTCTTGCAATATCCTATAGTGTCAGGGATGTAACTCGGGGGATATTCTTTGTAGACCCAATAAGCTCCTGAAAATAAAAATAAAAAAGTGGAATCATTATTTTCTTCTGTTAAAATTCTTATTAAACAAGCAGTTCTTATCACCCTGTATTAGTTTTGTTCTAATAACGATTGAACAGGATAGGGACACGTAAATCGTTTTGCCAAATATTCAGTACTTTTGTCCAAAAAAACGATTTTGAAAAGAATGTGATTTTCAACACCTATAATTGTAAATATTCACTTAAGCACCTATGTAGTTTTTCTGAAATTAGCTGCTCGGGGAAATTTAGAAAATGAAAGAATGTATTGGGTGTTTCTTTTTTGAGATATAGGGCAACCTTGTTATTTCATATGAAACACATACAGTGGTACAACGAAAATTAGAAAATTAATTGATTTACACATTGAATTCAATCAAAAACTTAAAATTCTTTATAGCATTCTGTCAGTGCTTAGTGAACTTTAACTTTCATTTTCTCTACTTCTTGTCATCGTATTCAAAAATTGTTACTTTCTAAATGAATGGTTTTTGAATGCCTATCATTTTATAATTCTAAACGAGATTTCTTTTAGTTTAAGCGTTAAGAAGCACGTGAATAAAATTTTTAAATTTTTGCTCGTGATTTATTAAACTACAACTCTTACTTACTCGATTGCAAAAAAACGCATCTCAAAATTGTTAATGTTCATAAAATTAACAGCGATTGATATAAAATATATATTAAGTCAGTTTGCGCGGCCGCCATTTTGAATTTTTTTTAAAGTTAAAAACAAGAACTTTTTCCGAAAGTTTTCTCTATATTTACTTATATTATCACGTTGATTTTGTTATTTTGATTTCACATTGATTAACAAATTATTAAATAGTTATCATGTTATAGGGCAAGAGATTTCCTACAATTATGATGTAAATTAACAACTAAAATTTTGTGAAAACACTAAATACTGGAAATATACAAGTCGACAGATGCAAACAAAAGCCCTGGGTGGGCGGATCCATGTTGCTGTAGTTGTATTTTGTAGTAACAATCGATACTTTGAATAGAAAACCAATTATCGATACCATATGCGTTTTATACCCCCTTCTGCAAAACACTCGAATGTTTATTCGATATAAAAATTATCCGGTTAGCGAAATTGTCTGAAAATCGGATAATTATCCCCTCATTGAAAATTACTTAACATTGGCTCCTGATTGGCTGGTTGCGATGACCATTGTTTCAGCTCACATATTATCTGGGGCTCTTGGTTGCATCTGTTGACTGTACCAACATTCAACATTATAAAATCTTACAAATAACCAGGAAAATGGATTAAAATTATAGTTGGTCCACTAAATATCTACATTAAACTATTAAATATAATTAACGGGAACATGCTTGGCCTAAATGCATAGTTGTGAAATAAAACAATATTATATTATATCATGTAGTTTTTTTATTCTAAAATATAACATCAATACATCTTAAACTAATCAATGCAGTTATTTAAAAATATAAAATTTGTAGTATTCAATAAAATTAGAAAATATATATTAAGAGCAATTAAGACTACATAGAGTGTGGGGATTTAGCCTTCTATTCATAAATATACATGATTTTAAAATAATTGTAATAGTATGAAAAAGTATATTAAATATAAAAATACAGTCGACACGACACAAAACCGATCAAAATGACAGTTTGGAGTTCTGGAAATTCATTTTCAACTACCGAAATCAGATATCATCATATTAAATAATATCTGAACAGAATGACTAGAGCACTAAGGTCTAAATGATTGGCTTATTTCTAGGTCTCCCGATATAATTCATAATGTATACGTTACACTACTTATTAATATTGAGAGACTAAGGCCCGGTTGTACATTTGAAGCTTAAAATTGAGCTCAACTGAGCTGGGCTTAAAATATAAACTCAGCTCAACCCTAAACCTGTTGTACAGACATGGTTCAGTAGCAGCTCTACTAAACCTATATTTGCAAGTGTTGGTAGAACTGTTTTTGAGCTGACGCATGCGTATGAAGTAAATTTGTTTGTCAAATGAAGAAGTAACCTAACTAATTTGGAATTTGGGGGGATTGTTCGTATTTTAAACAATTATTGTGTGCCTATTAAAAAAGTATATAATATAGGTAATATATTTAGTAACAGCATTTCTTCTGGGGATAAAGCATGATTCCTACAATACACAATCATTGGATAAGTTATACTTTACCAATTAGTTTCACAAGAAATTTCCTCTGATATACAATCTGTCATAAAGGGGAACAGTTTCATTAGAAAGACCAAATCTTTGAATAAACTCATACGCTCTCGGGTGTTGTACGATTTCAATAAGTTCCAAAAAATCCTCATCATCGGTTAAAATATCCAAATTTAACTTTGATAAACTTTTAATTTAAAAATAAATTAAGTACAGGTTATGTTTGCATACAATTTAAGCCACGGAACATGATAACAATTTATGTTCCGTGTTTAAGCCTACATTAACCTGCTCTCTTGAAGGCTTTACCAAGCTTAAGGTTTAAATCAAGCTCAGCCGTAAGCCTACTTTGTAGAACAGCAATCTGACGATGAACCTGAGTTCACACTTGAGCCTTCACTAAGCTGCAATTGTATAACCGGGCCTACTTAAAGCACAAAATTACTGAATAATTCGATTTAATTTCCGTAGAAACAGTTGAAGGAATAATACGCTTCTTCATAACAAAATATTATTCCAAGAAAGTCGTGTTTTAAATTATTTTGGACTGATTCGGATTTTGTGTCAATTGAATTTTTAATTTAAACTATAATTATATGCATGCAACATTATTTAGTTTTCACTCGCACATTGTTGCCAATGTGAAAATTTAATTCTTCAAATTGTTGATTTTGTTTGTCATTAATTTTTATTGGTATCGATTATATACATATACATGATGATTTTTAATTTCTAAAATCAGACCTAAGACGTGAGCCAAACATTTTCTCTCCAAAACTTAGTACATATAAAATAAATACGGATTACGATATGGACTATGGTAGTTTTGTTGAAATTATAATAAAAAATATAACTTTATCACGAAATTAAAACCCAAAAAGAATTTTAACAATAAGTAAATTCAAAAAACGAAATCCGGAATACAGAAAAAAATATTAAACAAGAACATTTTCCCTCCTGAAATTGTTATGTGCAGAATATTTAATATTTATCGCATTTCAATGTATAGTTCATACAATATAAATCCCATCGAACGTTACTTCCGTCATATATGGACTATGCTGCCAAGCCGTTGAGAATCCAGTAAATGTCAAATGAAGATTATCAAATATCTGGATAAAGGTTTAGGTTTAGGTTTATAGGTTAGTTTTATCATTATCACGTTCTAATTCTACTTATTTTTGGAGGCGACTTGAATAACTTTAATAAGTCACTCACTGCTTGTGAAATATAACTCACAGTTAATTGCAGTTTTTTTTAATAACCCACAATTAAAAGACGTCAACTTAAAACCTAATAAACCATCAAGCTTTCTTTGCATAACATCTGGTTCTTAATAGTTATTTTGATCCTGTTTAAGTTCATTTAATTTTGATTTGGTGCTTTGTTAGACATTGTTTTTGCTTAAGTATTTTAAAAGCTATATCCGACTGTTTATAATAAAAAGAATCATTAAATCAATACAAAACAAACAAATTACAAATCTAAAATCTATCCAAATAATTGTATCGTCAGGGCGACTATAATTAGTGCCTTATTAATGTTTAGAGAATAGCTGTGGTCGTATGTCAAAAGATTATGATCGCTTGCTAGTGTTGAAATGTATTATGTCATACGACCACGTTTATCCTCTGATACAACATTATGAGTATACCACTCAATTAATTGTCTTTTTCTTACCACCAAAACTTGGAGTTCATGAAACGTCAATTAGCATGTGTACAGGGACATTAAATAATCAATAAAACAATTTTTGAAGAGGTAGGTACATTTCAGATACCGGTGATGTTACATCACTCAAAATTTACCTCTAGATGTTTCAATGGATACTCTTTAGAGTATATATATTAAATGTTATAGTCTCTTTGCTGGCGTTTTTAAAAACACCTGAATTAGAAATTCATCAAATGTCAATTATATATCACTGGGTGTTTCGATCTTAAGTGGACCATACCGTATATTAAATACATTGAAATATATTACGTCCAGGTTGTTTACTTCAATAGTCTTTACAAAATAATTTCTTGTTTCATACTTTTTTCAGTAGTAGGAATTTAGTTTTTGTAAGTCTGAAATGCATATGATAGAAATTCGTGTTTGGGTTTTGATATTATGATATTTGGAGACTTAATTAATACTATTCAATTAACTTATTTAATTTACTAATTAATATAGTAGACGGACAAATACACCTATGTATGACATACCAAAACTGATTGAAATATAAGTATAATTAATGAAAATACAATAACCTTCTATAACCAGCTTGTTAAGAAAAAAATTGTAGTTTCAAATTCTTAATTATTCATAATTGCTCTTAATAAAACACTGTTACTCTTCTCTTCCTTTTTTCAAATCTTCATTTTCTCCTGACTCTAATTCAACATCGCAGTTTGCACAGCATTTGCTGGCACAGTACAAACAACAAACACAGCAAAGCAGGACTCCAATAATACCTAACGCTATTACGGAAAATACTATTGTAATGTAAACAAAAGCGTATAAGTAGGCTGTTTTTTGACAGTATATTATATCTGTTGGATTGTAGCTGGGTGGGTATTCTTTATAGACCCAGTATGCTCCTGAAAATATATTTTAAAATAATTATTTATATAAATAGGAGAAAGTTGTGTTAATACAAAAAATATCTCACATTGCTTCCATTTATGTTGAGAGTAGAATTAATTTTCACCGTTTCACAATTTGTCGGCGATATAAAGAAATCTAGAAGTAGAAGAGGAACCTTTGAAATTTACAGTCCACGTGGACTAACCCTTCTTGTAAATTTTTCATAGACCAATCGGAAGCTACATTGCACCAATGAGAATCAATTGTTCACTTGTGGGTCGAAGTGATTTATGGCTTGTTTATCTTTTCGACTTTTTAATCCTCAAAGGGACCTTTGCCGCATACTGTTATTATAACGTGAAACAGTGCAAACTAATTCTACTCTCAATTTTACTATCAGAATTGGTTAATATACATGCTGGTTAAATATTTAAGTTAGTTATGCAGAGTACCGAATTTACAGAGAGAAAAGATGTTACTGAATAACTAGAAAAGTTAGGACGCAGAAGATGGAATAAAAAAATGTATTAAATAATCAAGCAAAAGGATGTTATTTTTATAAGATAAATAATGATAAAACGATGGTGCGATTACGAGATTTATTATTTAAAATAGAATAGTCAAGGAGCCATACTTATCTGTTCGACACTAAACCATGCATATTATACTAGGAAAAAATTGATTACATTATTATATCGTGTCCTGTGCTAAAATTATTGGTGCAGGAAGAGATTCTAGAACATTACAATTTTCAATAGAAATAAAAACGCTGCAAAAGCAATTGCCAAAAACAAATTATAGGTAGGTACATATTATCTATTACGTTCATGGAACTCTTCGAGTTACATTCCTTAACGTACATTATTACAATATTGATTACTATTGTTAAACAATGATTATATTTTATACACAGTCATCAATTGCCGTTATCACTATACAGGCATGTTTGAATTGCAATTTTGGAAACCGTAAAAGTAACGAGATAGGTTGAATGAGAGTAAAGTTGACTTTTCAGGGGATGGGATCAATGTACACTGTGGGCCGAAATAAAGGAGTACATTTTTTAATTGAAAATATTTTTTTTGTTTTTTGGGCGATTTATTTTCTTTTTGCAGGGATAATAACCTAACATGTCCTCAACATGACTGTAAATTTTAAAGCAAAAGCAATGTACAGGGTCGGACTTATAAAAAAAAGTCTTAGCTAAAATTGTACTAATACGCTTTTTCGGTAGATAAACTATCCAGAACACTTCAGTAAAAAGGAAATTTTCCGAAGTTACCAGATTCGCGAAATACCATTTTTATATTAAATAACATTTTAATAAATAACACATTTATGAAAACAGTTTAGTAAGTTTAAAACTTAAAGTAAAATATTATGAATGTGGCCACCATTATTTAATAAAAAAATGGTATCTCGCGAATCCGGTAATTTCGGAAAATTTCCTTTTTACTGAAGTGTTCTAGTTAGTTTATCTACCGAAAAAGCATATTAGTACAATTTTAGCTAAGACAGTTTCCATTTGCAACGAGCTCAAATGCACTGTTATATAATTTTTTTTATAAGTCCGACCCTGTACATTGCTTTTGCTTTCGAATTTACAGTCATGTTGAGGACATGTTAGGTTATTAGCCCTGCAAAAAGAAAATGAATTGCCCAAAAAACAAAAAAAATATTGTCAATTAAAAAATGTACTCCTTTATTTCGGCCCACAGTGTAGAGTTGTGAGCAAGCAGAACCGGTTTCAGACAGATTTTTCATTATTGCAGGATCCTGATCCACTAGCGATTTCTGAACTCTCTTTTCCGATAACTGTAACAATGGATTTTTTTGAAACTTTTGTCAATTATGTATTTTTTCAGCAGTTCAAGCTTTGACCCATTATTTTCATGTTTCAGTTGTCTGTACATATTTTGTATCATTTTTTGAGTAGATAGCGCAACTAGAACATACCAAATTTCTTTCTGTCTATTGTCTGAAATCCCTACTCTCCACTTTCAGAAATTTCAAAACCTTTGGTAAAAAATGTGAACAATAAAATATTCATGTTTTATACATATAACAAATCAAACAATATTCACTGCGGCATGGAATCAAGCAGAATGAATAAATAAACTTTGACATTGTTTATGTTGGCATATAATAATACTTTGTAATACATTGTTCGGAGCCTATAACAATATTTTCCTTTTCGAATGGCCGCCAAAAAGCCATAATTTTAATTATTACCAACAAAATAGTTAGTCAATAAAAAAAAACAATGAGAATCAATTGTTCGCTTGTGGGTAGGTCAAGACTAGAAATGATTTATAACTTTTTTATCTTTTCGGCTGACAATTGGAAAGATCTAGTAGGGCTTAGGCAATCAAAGATTCTTCTGGGTGACTACAACCTGTTGAGATCAAATGAATGCATAAGTCAAAGCAAAACTGCACTAAGAGTTTTAACAGGAATCCTAACGGGACATTGTCGCCTGAATGGACACCTTAAAAAGCTCAAAATAGTGGAGGAAGAAGATTGTAGATTTTGTGGAATGGAAGAAGAAACCTCCATCCACATACTTGCGAACTGCACAGTATTTCAGAATCCTAGGGCACAGTACCTGGGAGACTACTGGATAGAAGAGGGACAGTTACCTAAGTTGAGGCCTGCAGATATCCTAAAATTCCTCCGGGAAATAGGACTAAAGGAGCTACTAGGAGACGTTCCTCAGGAACTAAATAGAAGTAAGGGGGCACAATAGATCTTTTAGGTCTCAGTGAATGTTACCCCAAAATACATACATACATCTTTTTGGCTTTTTATTCCTCAAAGAGACCTTGTCGCATACTGCTTTAAATTAACATAAGAAGTTGGAGAAAATAATTCAATAATTTTTTTTTATTTAAAAATTCAGAGTTAATAATATACTTGATTTTTCAATTTACAGAAAACCAACACATACTGATGTGACTATACCTACCATATAATTCCCATGATCCCATGTCACATAAATTATCAGCATGTAATTCAATGATACATAGAGAATTTTCAGTTTCTATGAACAAATATAATTTGGATAAAGAAATTAGAACAGTTAAACCAATTGCCACATCCAACGGTTATTCATAGCAAGGTATAAATTAATAAAAATCAGGAAATAGTGGCATTACAACTAATGTTTCCTGAAAAAACTAAAGAAATACAAAATTACAAAACCATCACAACTTTAGCAACAAATACAACAATTTCTTTTAAAACAGAAAGCAATGTAAGTGAAAGATTGTTAAATGAAAAACCAAAAATATCCTAATACAAAAATCTGGGATATATAAACGAAAATGTCGAAAATGTAATGCTGTCTACATTGGTCGAGGCAATCGTAATTTTGAAATTTGACACAATGAACACATACGACCATAGATTAAAACAGCCAGATAAATTCATCTACTTGACACCAAACATTCATTAACACCTAACACAGAACAAGAGGTACTATATATTTGTGACAAAAAACAAGAACCAGATTTCCTTGAAGAATTAGAAATTAGAAGACATTTAAGAGACCCTCAATATGAAGTCGTCAATGGTCTGATAAATCTAGGGAGCTCTCCACTATTAATTTGTCTTCTTAAGTAAGAATTGTGAAGATCAGCAAATATAGTTTTCCTTGGTTTCCTATATCATTGCACAGTTATACTGATCTTAAATGGGAAAAAAGATATCCAGGATATCCCCATTAGGATAATAATACCTAAACTTTAATATTTGTAATATTATATCTTCTTCTGTTTTCTATTCATATAATATTAAGTCAAACACAAGATAGGTCACTATTTGGTCTAGCCAAAATATTAAACATCAATCACATTAAACGTAACTTTTCTGTCATTCTAAAGATGATATTATGTCAATATCGAAATAATTTATATTAGAATTTTGATAATTTTTTCATTGAATAGTGGAATTGATTAGATACAGTTAATTTCATTTATAAGAGTATCATTTATATACATAGTCAAGATCAGGATTTAAATTCCAATAGTTATCGTGTTTTCCGATAAAATTTTAAAGATTACCATACACACAGAAGAGTAAAATGGAGTTAGCAGGTTTCCTAATTTTTAAACATGCTTTAAAATTTACCAGCTGCTTACAGAATTGCTCCTAATGCGTGAAATTTTCTTTATGAAATAAAGTTAAAATTACAGACACTTCTTTCAGATGAAATTGATAATCCTATAATTACAGTCAAACCAGTTGGGCATCAATTATATTGATCTTATTTATATTCCGATTTCAAAAGTGTTGAATTTTATTCTTACATAATTCCTACTACTTAATGAAATAAATCCTTTTAACTTTCGTTTATTAGACGTAGATAATCGTATTACAGTACCTTTCATTAAATAATTGTTTCCAGTTTTACAAATTATAAATATCCATGCCCATAATCAACTTTTTGCTGGTTGAATTTACTTACCAAAATTATCTTTTGTCTTTGTGCAAATTTCAGCTTGCAAAACATATTTTTACGCTTTTACATTTATAAACAAATTTTCTTACTCATCATTACTCAAATTTTTTTTAATCCATTTCCAATTTAAGAAATAGAAAGCGAACATTTTGTTGGCCTCGTGCCTCAAATTGCATGAATCCGGCCCCGTTGTAGTTTTAGTAGTGTACGAGTGTGGGTGGTTATAAAAATTTGGAAACCTACCTAAAATAAGGAAGACCATTTCTACGGTATACAGACTAGATTCTATATAACCAACTTGAAAATGTCTCAGTATATGTTCCCTCATGTAGGTTATAATTTTCGTAACTAATCCAACAGCTCCTAAAATAAAACAGAACATTTAATAGTTATTTATGCAACAAGTGCAAAAAGTAAGTGTTTATTGCACACGACGGCCTCGTTGGACATGTTGAGTGAAATAAACACTATATAATAATGCACAAATTATTTTTACATATTTAGCTGAATAATGATATAAATTCTTCAAGCCAGTGAAGAATGAAATAGAATTCACTCTCGTTAGCCAATCACATCCTATGATTATCAGAATTCACGCTACAATGAACAAATGAAATCGTCTCTTTTAAAACATGAAATATCTAACAAGGTAAATCGATTCTAACCGCTCGTCGTTTGAAGCGTCTCAAAATAATTATATAATCTTAATTTTACGTATATATAGAAAACAAAATGGACAACAGTAGCGATAGTGAAGATTAAATATGTTTAATAGGTCAATTAAATATTTTACTTCCTAACAAAAGGTATGTGGTACCTATATATCTACTAGAGTGAATTATGGTTCATAATTCACGCTTTTGAATTTAAATAATATGCCAATACTCAATACTCACAATCAATACTCAATACTCACAATATTTCGGTACATAGGTGACTAGAGATGGGGGTACAATATGAAATAAACTATTAAATCTGCGTATTTTTCGATAAAATATCGATATTTTTAGTATGATACTTCTCATAACGATATTTTCTAATATTGATAGTTTTAAAACAATATATTTATAACGGTGCGGTGTATCCATACTTTACACAGTATCGCCCATCTCTATATGTCACATTATTTGACGTACTCCAGAAATTTATTGATTTTGACGTTAGAATTGTCAATAATACCAAATACCAAATTATTACTTTCCGTTTTACACTCGCATAATTTACTAGAATTTTAAAGAAATCAAGGGTCGTGGACTAAGTATAGTATTCGACTCGCAATTTATGGCCATTATTCTCTCAGGTGACTTGCGCCCCTCGCCTACGGCTCGGGACGCAAACGTCAATCTGCGCGGCTATCATAAATTGCTCGTTTAATAATATACTATTAATTAGGTATATTTATGTTATCTCGATTATTATTTCTAATAATAAGATAATTTCATTAAAAAATTTAAATGTTTATATTAAAAATATAAATTACTCATATTTACGTTCTTTACATTTCAATAAATAAATGTGGTTAATAGCTCAGTGGTAGAGATGCTTGACTCTTACGCGGGCGATCGAGGTTCCACTCCCGCTTTTTTTCAACATAGTCGTGGAGAAAGTATAGTCTTTTACTTGTGTAGAATGGCTATTATTCACTTGGGTGATTCCAAAACTAACTCGCTGCGCTCGCTCCCTTTGGAAACTTCATCCGCGTGAATCATTCTACACGCGTTAAAGAATATAATATACTATTATTGCACTAGAGTAATAAAGAACTAGTTTTTCCACTAAATAGAGTTCAATTAAATTTTGTTTTTTGCATGCTCGTACAAAAACAAATTCAAAAAACTTTGTGCATGTGCGTTAATAATGTATCTGTGCGTATGTATATCTGCTATTTATATTTTTTCATTTTTGTCTTATTGTTTCTTATTACAAATTCAGTGATAGCAGCTTGGAAAGACCAACAACGAAAGATGAATTGAAAAACCATTCGAAGTTAGTGGTTTACTTGATTTTCGATAATCAATTAACGTTTGTTTTTTCTTTCTTTAATCAAGAGTTGGTTAAAATCCAAATAAGTTAATGCCAGAAAATCGGATTGAAATATGTTTAATTAGATCGGAAGATGCTTTACATAAAGAAATTAAACTTAGAACTTGCTAGATCCGGTACTTGATACTTCATTTGTTAACAAGGAAGATGTGAACATTTAATATTAGAAATTTTGTTTTGTCGTGAGTTGAGAAGGACGTCAAATTGATGTAAAAATTCGTTATTGAACGGAAGGGTGTTTCCATGGTTTCTGAGTAGAGTTGATTATTAGAAGACTCAATTAGGACAGTTAATTAAGTTTCAAGTTGGTTGTTTAAAATTGATTTGAGAGTTTTTAAAATACTATCAGTATCAATAATCTTTGTGACGCACATATACACTTTTGAAACCAACATGTGAATAATCGGTGCCGTGCTAATAGATACTTTTTAATAACTCACCTGTAGCTATAAGAAACAATGGAATATTTTCTTCAACTGGACAGTGATGAACACCTAGAATACCAATTATGAACATAGCTATGTATAGTAGGACAGAAATTAGTAATGTTATCTTGAATCCAGCTGAAAAGGAAACGTTTGTTAATATTTTTATTTTAAAACGATTTTGTCTGAAAACTGAGGAAATTTTATAAAAAAAAACTTGTGAATATTATCGATCATTAAGGCCCGGTTGTACAATTGTAGCTTAGTGAAGGCTCAAGTGTGAATTCAGGTTCAGCGTCAGATTGCTGATGTACAAAGTAAGCTTACGGATGAGCTTGATTTAAACCTTAAGCTTAGTAAAGCCTTCAAGAAGGCAGGTTTAATGTAAGCTTAAACACGGAACATAAATTGTTATCATGTTCCGTGGTTTAAATGTAAATAAATTGTATGCAAACATAACCTGTACCTAATTTATTTTCAAATTAAAAGTTTAGCAAAGTTAAGTATGGATATTTTATCCCACGATGAGGATTTTTTGGAACTTATTGAAATCGTACAACACCCGAGAAGATCTCGGGTGTATAGGAAGCGTATAAATCATTTTGAATGTTGGAAGTATCATGAGTTTATTCAAAGATTTCGTCTTTCTAAAGAAACCATTCGCTTTGTGACAGTTTGTATATCAGAGGAAATTTCTTGTAGAACTAATAGGTAACATATTAACTTAACTAATACGTAAATAATAATGCTCTATCCCCAGAAGAAATGCTGTTATTAAATATATTATATAAACTTTTTTAATAGGCACACAATGACGCTATAAAAAATGTTTAAAACACGAACGATCCACGCAAATGCCAAATTAGTTAGGTGACATCTTCATTTGACAAACATATTTTGACCAATTTACGTCATACGCATGCGTCAGTTCGAAATAAGTTCTACCAACTATGCAAGTATAGGTTTAGTAGAGCTGCTGCTGAACCATGTTTGTACAACAGGTTTAGGGTTGAGCTAAGCTTATATTTTAAACCTTCAAATGTACAACCAGGCCTAAATAGACTAGATGAATAACCCGCTATACTGACAACACACTTTGTTTGTAACCAACATATAAATCGATGATCTCATTCCAAAACATGGATAGTAATGCTCACAGCAGAGGTCACAGATTCCAATAACAGTGCAGTGCTGTGTGAGGCATTTAATATAATAGAAATATCGTTTGATTGGTAAGTTAATTATTGTATTTTCCCTAGGAAGTGCCTACTGCTTATTCATGTTTATTGCTTATTTGTAATTTGCATTTTTTTGTATATTTAAGGAACAAAACAAATAGAATAAAACAGATCACTGTTAAGTTGTATTTTAACACGTGGAGTTCGGGTTTGGTATGCGTTATAGCATAAGCTCCTTTTTTACCCGATCTATTTTATTTATTCGTTCCTTCTCTAATGTTTCTTTTTAGTTCCTTATCCCTGTTTTTCTCTTTTTTCCGCAGCTCTTTAGCCGGCAAGTTTACGACTCAAGTTGAGACAATCGTCAAGTTCTCGTTCCCGTGCATGAGGTCCACTGCCTGTTGGAGCCATCGCGGTAAGAGCTGCAAAACATCCCTAGCCCTATAAGATAAGCTCCTTCGTTTGGATTTTTTGAGTATTCAATTTATGTGAATTTTTGGATAATTCAATAAATATTTAATATCTTCAATTTTTGTATTGATTATAATTGGATATACTTGTTCGGGAATAACATTTTATTAATCTTTTCTCAAGTAACTTAACGTTAATTTTTACAAGGTGTTTCCAGCTTTCCACCTTTTGCTTTCGTTTTTAATGACTTTCGTTCGATTTAAAAAGCTGGTGACGTCCAATTTAATATTAATTGTTGATAGCGAATAAAATAGTTCAATTGGTGCCGAATTCCACTCCCTGAGTTGGAGTGCTCTGGCTAGATAGAAAATGAAACCATAAGAAAATAGTACCCCAAAACAATTTTCGTGACTTATAGTAACTGATATTTTTATAGACTATTCATAAAGGTTACACAATTATATAAGGAAATGCTTTGTAGTTTTATAGCAACACTTATAGTAAATTAGGTTTATTAGGGTGTTATGCAATTACTGTAAGTTCTAGATTTATAATGAAGTGTTGTAACTATTTATATGACTGTGTTATAAAACTTGAAGTAATCGTTACCTCAATTTATATAACAAATTTATATAAGGTTTGCCGTTACTTCCGTAATAAAACTAATGGTTTCTGAGTTTTATAATAGCATCGTTGTTTACCTTTTTAAAACTTCAGATACTTAAGTTCTTCTATAAATACGTTATGAAACTTTTAGTAACAAGTTCTTTTATAAATACGTTATGAAACTTTGGGTAACTGATGTTTTCTTTTTTTGTTTTAGTAAAAAGTTAACCTAAAATAGGAGTGGTTATTAATTGTGTAAGAAAATTGTAAATAAAACTATGATTAATAGCTGGAAAAAAATCAAGTACAGCAGTACATTTTGCCGAAAAGTTTCTAGGCGTTTTACCAGAATAACACAAGTAGTGCCAGCATCACTTTATCAACAAATGACGTCAAAATTTCTTCTTTACCTTTGAATATTACCACCAAAAATTCTCTAACCATCACTTGTGGTGTGCTGTGACAGTCAACTAACACTTAATAATTTATAGTAGACTTGAAGTTTTATAGAATCACCATTTATGGATATATAGTGTTACTTTAAGTTTTATAGTGTTATCGACAGTAATTTTGTGGTAACTAATTATTATAAGGCAATGATCACTTACTAAAACGCAGATATAAACAGGAATAGAAAATTAAATATTGAACAAAATTTTGGAAAACTGAATTTAGATTGGACTCTTATTTTACATTATATTGTAAGAACATATGATTAATTCGGTTTTATGAACAAATTTAAAAAAGTTAAAATAATTATTGTTTAAAATTCAATAAGAATTTTTTTAATAATACATATTTCTAGGGCCAATGAATTTTTTAGAAGTGCCTTGCTAACATTTACAGTAAAAAATGATTGACAATATAATTTTGGTTCAACCTTATGTGTGGAAGTGATGTGACAAGTATTAAAGTGCACATAATATATCACATCATCCATCTTAATATCATATAAACATGGAGACAAAAATGAATTACTATACTGCCTGATGTTTAAAATTGTGGAATTAACAAAAAGAAACAATATAATAACCAATGTATGCTAAAAAGAGAAAACACATATTGAAAATGTGACAGATGACAGCTTGACAAAGAAATTATTTAGTAATGGTAAGGTTACCAACAACTCTATAGAAAAAGTTTATAAGAGTAACCAAGTCAGTAATAAAACTAAATATCATTACATCCTCTTCCTAGATGAAATTTTATAAAGGTACGGGAAATATTTCCGTTACTTTTAGTTATAGACTTATGGGTTTTATAACGTTACTAAATAAAGGTGTTCGCAACTCTTATAAATTGCTTCATTTAAGTGCTGTAAAGAGTTTATAAGAGTTACAGAAATATTACTATGCTTAGCTTATATAAATTGCAGCTTTATAAAATAGTGATGGTATCTTTACGGTTACTATTATATAAACGAAAATGTTTATTGGGACATTCGATGGATTGAATCAGTAAAACGTAAACAAACCCACCTGGCTGAAGACATATCGAGACGCGTGGATAAGAAAGTGATCAAAAAGGAAAAGCATAACAAAAATAATTAATACAAAATTACATCCACATAAAGAGAAATTTTTCTTTTAAATACATTTCCAGTATTTGATTTAATTAGTGAACTATTTATAGACAAATTATATTTGGCCGAATGATTTTTGTCTGTACCCTGAACCGTTAAAATTGAATTTTTTTAATAAAATAGTTTTGTTTTTGTTATTTATTAATGCGTGCTTTTTTAAAATATGCCGAATGGATTTCCATCTGTGCATCTTTTGTGTGAATAGGTTTAATCACAATGCAGGATTTTTAGTACAAAACATTTTTTTTTAAATTGCTTGTTGGTATTTCCGGGGCACATGGCTGTGTGTTTGGGTCAATAAACTCATCAGGATCCCTTTATTTCCCGTCCGTCATTAATGCTCTTTGTATGTTTTACGCATAACCATCCGTTATATACTTCCGAGTAGAAATTATAGTTTTGAAGCAACTAGGTCAAAACAATATTTTGTTACACAGGTGTTGGATGATTTGCTGAAATATTTGTCTCTTCATATGGAGTTGTTATGCATAGATGACACATTTTTTACGTTCGACTGAACTATTTGCATAATAATTATACCAACAATTATTTAGTATTATTTTTTGTTGAATTGTTTTATTAACCCAGTCCGATTCTGCTCAAAATCCTCCGTCGTAATTTATGTTTCAATAAGTTCATTATATTATTTAACTGTGTTAATCATGAAATTTTAATGAATAAACTACAATTTTATGGTTATTCCAATGTTAATGTAATGACCCATATTTTTAATCCCATTGAAGGAAAAAGCCGCCCAATGGCGTGCATATAAATAATGTTAATGTACTATATCAATTTGAATGAAAAAAATTAACCTGCATACAAAATTTATAAAATTTGTAATACAAATTTCTATATAAATAATGCTCGTAGTTTTATTTGAATCACGGTACCCTTTTATTTTGCGCAAATACTCCTGTCTAAGTTCAACGATACGCCGAGATTCCATTATTACCATTCGATTATCTAACTTCTTATATTTAAATCCACAATTCAATAAAACCGCGCGCAGTGTTTCTTATTTCTATATTGTCCTTGTAAAACCCGTACACAATCCGTTTAATAACATGTTTCGTAGCATTGTCATCTTTATTCAGTTTTTGATTTGTTCGTTTTCGCTTTAAAGAATGATCCGTACCAGTACCTAGTTTAATTACTTTATAAAGCCGATTAACGTTATTTCGTGAATTCTCGCAATAACCGCATTATCAGAAATTTCAGAATTTTCTTTTTTCAAGCACGCGTACATATTTAAAACAACGCGTTGACACTGAACATGTAAATCTTTGTTTTTAAATTCGGCCCTATCATTTCCATTAAAGGAAGCTGGACTATGCTCTAACCATGCCTTTTCAAGTGATATAATGTTTGGACCAAATGGAAAAAATGTCTTACTCTGTTTGATGATCGAGAGGGTTCCGATATTCTCCAGTTCAGGAAAAGTTTGCAGGCCAAAAAGAAACATAAAAATCATGGAAATAACAACTAAAAACCAATTTGGTAGTTTTTACATTCTTTTATTCATGTGCATCTTATATAAGAACGTCCTTACATTAGCTTTTAAGATTATATTCCTCGAAAAATTTATTTGTTACATATTCAGCAATCGCTAAACAAGAAGTAGCTGCAGGACTTGGTAAGAATACGCAATTAATGATCCTTTTTTGAATATCCTCCCCTTCGAAAAATTCAAACACAAAATCATCCTGGAAAGTACCATCCGGATTAATCAGTTGCGTTTGAACAGCTACAGGGCCATCACGTACATCGTTCTCATCGAACTCAACCAATGTTTTAAGCTTTTTTATATAATCAGCAGGACAAAACCGTTTATGTACTTGAGATAAACATTTCGAGATATACCGTCGTGTCATATTTAAGAAATTCGGAGAAGTCAATGTGTTCCTTAAATATCTTAGATTTAATTCTTCTTCATTGTAACCTTCTACACTATAAGCAGGAACTGCTGTAGGGCCTAATAAAGTCGTACTGTATGGTCTAGGTGATAAGTGAACTCCCAGGAAAGGTAATTCCAAGTCAGGTGTTTCATATATATTCACTTTTACTGGATTTCCTTTTAAAATATGGTAATTTACTCTAAAGGAAACGAACACTCTACTTTTGGATAAGGATTCACCTCGGATTAATTCGTGTAGTTTTCCCGATTGTATTCCTCCACAGCCTATTAAATATTTCGTTTTTAGAAAAACGTTTTCGTTGCACTTTAATAAAATTGGATAATTAGAATCTCCAGAAGATTGGATGGAATTAACATTACTATTTAATAATATGTCGCCATTTTTCATTCTATATTCCTGAGCAAAACTGTTGGTAACCATTTCAAAATTGACGTTTCCAGTAGTTGGACACCAAATCGATCTAAATCCTTTACACCTTGGTTCTTTTTCCAAGATTTTATCCATGGTTTCCAAAAACTCTAATCCTTCGAGGTTATTTTCCAGTCCCCTTTCGTATAGTGTTTTAAGGCTTTCAATTCCTTGCATATTAGTAGCCGTTATGAGTTTTCCATACTGCGTATATGGAATTTCTTGTCGGTCGCAGTATTCGTATAAACTTTTTATTCCTTTTTGACAAAGTATCGATTTAAGCGAGCCTGGTTTATAATATATTCCACAATGAATAACTCCACTGTTGTTCCTACTTTGATGTTTTCCAAATATATCCTCTTTCTCGATAAGAATTGTCTTAAGGCTCGAACAAGTTTGTTTTAACTGTCGAGCTATAGCTGTTCCTATTATTCCCCCACCGATTACAGCTACCTCATAACGAAGAGAATCTTCTTCAAATGTCGAAAATTCGTTACGAGATGTGTGCAGGCAAATTGTTCGTTTGGCACTTTTGATAATTTTATTTGCAGATTTTGTTAAGAGTCTCAACATAATAGCTAACTTTATATTTGACGTTAATAAATTAAATTCAACCTATAACTTACAAAATGTCAAAAAATTGGCAATCCTCTAACCGTATGTTCTGTGTCTCTAATCTCTATCTCCTATCTGATGCATCTGTCAGCTGTCTTAGTGGTGTCTTGACTGTTTAGTAAACAACGTGTTATATTGTAGACTCTTTTTCACGTAAGAAGAAGCCACTTGAAGTCGCAGTCGTATGCGCGAACCAGGGCCATATTTTAAAATTGACATTCGAATTCAAATCAGTAGCGTAACGTTTTCACAAATTGTAGGAAAACTCAAAATAGCAGTATTGAAAATGTATTTATTCGTTTGGGAATTATTTGAAGCTTTTCGAGATAGTTTCACATAGCCACTGGTATATGAAAATACTTAGTATAGTTAAAATATTTCAATTAACGCAAATAGCATGAAACTGTCGTTTCGAGGCGACATAGATAAACTAGACCGATTTTGATTTCTGCGCACGACAGTTGGCAAACTTCACGTGGCTTCTTCTTATGTCAAACGAAGTCTATTGTTTGATATTGGGGTTTGCTAGAAACATTATGAAAATTTGAAATCAAATGTTCTAGTTTTAAGATCACTTTGATTATAGAATACGTTTTTTTTCACACGCACACTAAGTACTACTATTATCAATTTAGTAGTAGTAGTCAGGCGAACCTTGGCCAAGAAAAACTCAAGCCAAGGTTCCGCCACTGCCACTGGCGGGCCCATTGTGCCATTCCTGCTACTTATGCATCCATGAAGCCGAGTCCCTCGATGAAGGACTTAATCCTCTTCAGTGGATGCCTGCTTATGTCCCCAGAGGTCATAACAGGGACTCTGAATATTCGCCTGCGTAGCAATGCCCAATGTGGACATACGAGGAGAACATGGTCCGACGTTTCCTCAGCCATGCCGCCACCCCTACATAGGGGACTTTCCTCTAAACCTAGGTTACAGAGGTGTTTCCTCAGACAGCAGTGGCCTGTTAAGAGTCCTGCTATCTTTTTTAACCTACTCCTTGGTAGTTCTAGAGCAGCTCTAGCATGTCTATCAGTCCATCCCCTTAATAGGAGCTTGGACTGCCTGCGACCCTGTAGAGCCCTCCATTGAGCAATGTGCTGGTTTCTCAACCAGTTTTTCGTCTCCTTACGGATTGTTTGTTGTGAGGCCCAAAGTCGGGCCCGGGCCGTTAAAAGGAGTAGCCGCCCCTTCATTGCCTTCAAGACCAGAGTGGACCGAAATCCATTATTGCCACACTGTGTTCCGCCTTGCTAGGTCAGCAAGGCGTTCACGACATTCAGCAGCAAGCCCTGAGTTGATGGTATATCCACTCAGTGCCTTGACTGCCGCCTGACTGAGGGTGTATATGGTTATGCGTCGATCCGTATAACCTCTGTCTAGGTTTATCTGCGCACATTCCAAGATAGCGTATACCTCAGCCTGATACGCAGACACACCCTTACCCAATGGAACACGCACAGCCAAAAGTTGGTCCGAAATTCACATATGCAACTCAAAATTTTTATGAAACTAACCTTTTAGTTGTTTATTGTTATTACCAAGACACTAGACATTCATTTAAAGAAAAATAATATCACCTTTCTCCAAAATAAAGTATAGGCCAAAAGACCAAAACCATATTTTTGTTTGCCCTTTGAAGCCATATTGAATTTAATTTGATAGGACGCTGGAATGCCCAATACCTTGTTTTTAAACTAGGAGAAGCATTTTAAGACACCTCAAACACACCACTAAAAGTCATTCCTTCAGACCAATTACTCTAACTTCGTTTGTGCTCAAAAACGATGGAAAAAGCTATTGACAATTATTTTAGAATGAAAATCCTAAAGAGACTACCTTACCTACTCTTACCGGGCAGGCAGATTTAAGGAGACTGCGCTGGTACAACCGACGGAGGATATCCGAGACAATACAAGAGGCTGAGAAAAGAGCATTAAATAGAGGAGGTGCAGACAGCACAACATCCAAATGGATGTCGGAACTGCCCACCACTAGAGTAGCAGAGAAAGGAACAGGCAAATACATTGTCTCTATCTGGACAACTAGAGGATGTCCACAGGGAAGAGTAGCATCCCAATTAATTTGGAGCCTGACGGTTGACGAGCTCCTGCGTGGTTTGACTAGCCTCGAAATATCCTGCCAAGGATGTGCCGATGATATTGTCATAACGGCCAGGGGAAAATTCGAAAATATTCTTTGTGACATCGCACCAGCTATTGTGCAGGCACGTGGTATTTAACATCAACCGCAGATTTGTGGAAATAATTTATGGATTTTCCACCATCTTACATGGAGATAATTATTGTAAACTAAGTTTTGGTCGAAAAATCTTATTGTTTTGTATTCCCCTGATATGGCTCAAGTCAACTTATTTTTGAATTCAAAACTCAAATAAGCAGTTCTAGAAAATACTGAAGATATTGTTAAACATACACTGATTATTTATTTAATTTCATACATCAAAACGGATTACTATCGACTCCCAATCAAAACTAGAATTTTAATTACAATATTATAATTAATAAATATTTGATTAGACCTGGAACAACCCCGCGTAATTAACTGAAACAGTGTAAATGGAAAGCATAATAATCTCTAAAATCCCACAATTGCCCGTATAATGTTAATAGAGCTGATTTAATACGTTAATTTAGAAGATAAGTTTTTGTATTATGATTAAAGATGATTATACATCATCATGTATTGTGTGGGCAGATAACCATGAGGGCTAGAGTTCAATTCAGAATTAGTTAAATGTAATTCAATTCTGTCTACACGAAAATAACTTGAGTCGTTGGAATGTCAGTGACGTCGAATTAGATGTCGACTTAACGTGAAGTACAATGCGGATATAATTACAGAAAAATTGTCAATTGCTACAGGACAATTAAAACAGCATTGTCAATTGCTACAGGACAATTAAAACAGCACGTAAATAGATGGTTTGGCATATTTCTGGCATTCATATCCAACAGAATCGAGACGCGGTTACGATTTACTAATGGCCGGTTGCACCAATAAAAGCATAAGCTAAGAATAACTAAGGCGAGCTTAAAATTTAAGGGTCGCTTAGGGCCGCTTTTATAGGTTACTGTTAAATATTCGAGTTAACTCACATTGGTTAACCATACAGTTAACTTTACCCGCAAAAACTGTTGATTTTATAAATCCATGTCATCTTGATGTAAGCTGTCAATTGATGATAATAGTCACATTAAAGTTTATTAGCCTTGAGTTATCAAAAATTGTCGAATCTGCTGCAGACCCAGGCCATCTACAGACAATGTCTCTTATTTTCATCTTTCCATCAGAAATTGTTTGTACATTTAATGAAAAATAATCTTTTCTATTCCTGAATAGCTGAGCATTTTCTCTCCCTGACATACAAAATAAGTTGGACCTTGGCAATCAAATGGAAACAATCTCTGATTATCCTATTTCGACGAAGTGCCTTAACCATTTCAATAAAATCATCCCCTGAAATATATCTTTAATGTCCTCATACATTTTATCAAAATCGTAGACAGAAATGAGAGGATGAAAAATTATAAACCCACAATGCTTTCAAATGTCAAATCTTCAAGTTATCTGGCACCTCATCCACCTAGTAAGTTAACGTATACATTTTCGGGTTAACCTCTACCCATACAACGCATCCTTAGGTCAAAGTAGAAGTTATGTCAAGGTCACAGATAACTGCAACCTATAAAAGTGGCCCTTAGTGAAAGTTCAGTTGCACCAATGTTTTTCCTCGGCTTCTTAGCTAAGTGTTTAATACATTTGTCAACATCGCTTTTTAAGTTGAGTTTTATTGATTTCTCTATGGTTTCTGGTGACTTTTCGTTTTTATGGTTTGAAATAAATGTATTAGAAACTGTTAAACGTCAATTTTTGAAAATCAAAAGATTTTATTCTTGTTTTCTTAATAAGAAAATTACTGATAATGGACACAGTTAAAAATAAGAAAATCAGATCGGCAAATTATATAGTACAAGAGAAAGAGTTGCTAATATCTTTAGCTGCAAAGTACAAAGATATTATTGAGAATAAGAAAACTGATGGTTTGTCAGTTTCCGATAAAAATGAAATTTGGCGAAAAATTGAAGCTGAATTTAATCTGGTAGCTCCATTTTCAAGAATGTCCAATACTTCCAAATCATCCTCCATAAACATTTTTCTTCAAAAATAAAGAAACACGCCTGAAATAGGAAAACGCAAAACGAAAACCCGAAAACAGAAAAATAATTGACATATATCAATCAAAACACAAAAATGTTAGGTTAGAAATCTCCACTTTGAGGATAAGTGGAGTTTAAGCGAGCGATTTTCTAAGCTTAGCTAAGTGGAGCTTTAAATGACAACTTGTTCATGGTGCAAAGCAAAACTTTCCTAAAGCGCCACTTAACTTTAAGTCTACTTAAATATTAATTGGTGCAAACGGCCGTAGGAGGATTGATTTAAATTTATGTTGGCGTTTCTGCTGTTTAGTAATTGGTCAGACTGCCGTCGGTTTCACACAGCTCTATTGTTACAACTCACAACGATATTTGTCAGTTTTGTGTTTATTTATATAAATATAAAATATTCATTAATTCAATCTTTATTACCAGTTTTTCCGAAAGGGCGCAGAAGCGTCCGCAAAGTCACTATGTCATGTGTGTTTTGTCGTTGTTATGATACCAATACAGTCGTAGGTCGTAGCGTTTAAAGGTCATTTTAGATTAGACAATTTCTTGTGAAATATTTAGTTCAAGTTTTGGAACAATATTCGAAATAGATTTATTGTGTGAAATATTGACCAACTGTTTTAAGCTATTTTGGACTATTCCAATTTATTGAACAATATTTAGTTCAAGATTCTGCGCAGTGATTTGATCGATAAAATAAACATAACCTGACATTGTTGAAATTAATTTGAAATAACTTGACTAGATTTGACCCAATGAGTTAGTTGATAGAAGTTAAGTTAGTGTGTGCAAGTGTCATTATTGGATAATAAATGTCACACAGTTTTTTGCCTTAACTTTCGCATTCTTACCATAAATCCTACAAGTTTTACAATAGGTTATGGGCCCAGACGTTCCAAACGCTTCTGAAGTCTCTGAGAATCATTTTGGGTATTTTAAGTAGTGCCAGAGGTACCGGTTTGAACGAACTTTAATTTTTTCTTCACTGCACGATGTCAGGATATCAGCTGCCGCCGATAGAAAAGCTTCGAGGAAGAGAAAACTACTATACTTGGAAGTTCGCAGTTCAAACATACCTGCAGCATCAAGAGTTATGGGATTCGGTAACAGGTACTGCAGTAGATGCAAAGAAAGATGTAAAGGTACGATCCAAAGTTATTCTTTTGGTTGATCCGTTGAACTACGTTCATGTTCAGTCTACCAAAATTGCAAAGGAAGCATGGAAAACCTTGCTAGTGCTTTCCAGGTTAGTGGTTTAACCAGACGTGTCGGACTTGCGTATCTTAATCACAACTTCGCTAGAGAACAGTGATTCGGTAGAAGATTACGTTAACACGATTATCACTGCTCACTAGCTGGTCTAAGAGTAAGCGACGAATGGATAGGTTCCATATTGTTGGCAGGCCTACCAGAAAGCTACAAACCTATGATTATGGGAATAAAAAGCTCAGGTACCCCAGTGACCGCTGATTGTCTCTTTATATTGTAAAATAGTTTGTAATAAGGAGGGGAGAATAGTTGTGACCTTTTACTAGACTTATTGATATTAGTCATAAAATAACATGTCAATAAATATAAAAAATAATAAATGTCTATTTTCTAAAAGATGGAAATAATTCAGTTTCAATCATTAGTTTAGATCCTTCTCAGAATCATAATAATATTCTTCAGCCATTTTAATACATAACCACAAATTATCCAGATTAATGACATTTTCATCATAAAACTCAAACAATACAATCAAATTGTTAAGAACATAGAACCTGTTCTATTTTTTTTTACAGTTTGACAGGGTAGACAATCTTTAATACAAGTTTTAATTTTAGACTAAACAATTTGAATTGTTCCAAAATTTGAACTAAATATTGCACAAGAAATTGTCTAATCTAAAATGACCTTAACGGAGGAGAGTGTTTTCGAGGTAAGCATATATAAAATTCAATGAATCTACGTCTGTGCACATCAGTTTTGAAATTCGAAGTTTTTTCAAGCAATTACGGCAATTTTTTGCAAAGAAACATGAATTCAAACGATATAATGTGAATCGGCATGAAAAAAGCCGAAATCATCAAGTGAAATCAGTAGACAAAATTGTTCAGCGTGAATTCAATGATACTTTTCTATCAATAAATAGATAGTTTTTTCTGCCTTTTACCATGAAAAACAATATAAGCGAATTGACTGTCCTTGCGAAGCACATAAGCGTCCAACCGCATATTGCTTTGAATTTCCACCCACGTTTTTTATTCTGTCCAAGAGAATGAAAAAAAAGAAATGGGAAGAGAATTGGCATGTCACAGACGTAGACTCCGTTTCACATAAGAAGAAGCCACGTGAAGTTGCAGCCGTATGCCCGAACTTGTTGTCAAAACCAGCGCCATAATATATTGTAAAATTGACATAAATCAGTAGCGTCACGTTTTCACATTTTGTAGGTTAACTCAAAATTAGAATATGTTGGCCTTGACTGTGGATAATTTTTCCTTTAACACCAACAAGCTTTTTAGGAGGCAAGGTTTTAGATCAAATAAAAGACACAACACTCACAGATAAACTAGCTGAACGTTTTAAGACATTCAAAAATAAAAATATAATAGCTGAAACATCGTTTGTAACGCCAATGACATGAAACGGTCGTTACGAGGCAGTTGACAACCTTCGGGTGATTTCTTCTTATGTGAAACGGAGTCTAACAAGTACTCACTAGTTCCTTTTTACCACGTTTTTATCAACTCGCCTTTGCATGTCTGTTCGGGTGGAACTTTGTAAATGATCTAAAACTTATTTTCCGATGGATTGGAGTCTTAAAATTTTCAACATAATTTAGAATTAGATACATAACGATAAAAAAAATGTGGAAACAATTTTAAAAAATGAGATTAATGAGAATGAGATTAAACATCATATATGGTCTATATACAACAGAATTATTATGTCTTCGTAGCCGAGTGGCATAGAGGTCTGGTTGCGAAAATTATGAATTGTAGGCAATTTTGGTGATAAATATGTTGGTTATATTGTAACATTTGTATATGAATACCCTTCAATATAGTTCCTATTAATCTATTAACACCTAATAGTAGATCGAACTAAAAAGTAAAAAAAAACATGAAATAAAAATTCGGCGGGAAACATGCAATTTCGGCGGGAAACCTGAAATTTGGGTGGGAAACCGGAAATTTGGGTGGGAAACTCTAAAATTTTAACGGGAAACATGAAAATTTTAGCGGGAAACCTTAAATGTTGGCGGGAAACTTGAAATTTTTGGCAAGAAACCTAAAACTTTATTAATTAATATTAGTGACAGAAGAACCTGCTACTTTTTTGATATAAACAATTTTTTTATAATTTTAGATTCAAACCAATGTAACTTTGGAATTATTAAAGGTAAAATTATGCGGTCATGACGGTTGTATTTGTAATTTAATAGATTATGAAAAACTGAAAACATATACATGGTGTACTATTTAAAAAAAAAAAAAAGTTGTTTTGGAGCAACGGTGCACCCTGTATACTTCTAATCGACTTATGTAGATGGTCTGGATTATTTGAAAAAACTTTTATTCAACATTTTTGTTTGTAAACCTGACGGAAATCGAAATATTAGCAAGTTACGTTAGTTTATGTACACACTGTATATTGATTGTTGTACATGCTTCTTTCTTATTTTAAAGAATATGCAAAATTAACATACACTTTAATGTTGTTTTCAGCAAGTCATCCTATCGAACTTCTTTGTATTACAAACCACAATAAGATTTTATGTAAAGGTCAGTTTCATAATATTTGTAAGTCATTCCAATAATCATAATACAGAAATGAGTCACTTTTGTTGATATAAAATAAACAATACTCCAGTTAACCTTCAAAATTAATTTACAATAATTATTATGGCATTTCTGATAGATTAAAATTTGAATAAATACTTCTATTTCATGCAAATATGTACCTATTTATAAAAGTGACACAAGCCCTATTATTTTGACGCTGTTAACAGTAGTTATCTTATCTACTGTAAAATAATAATAAAAATATGATAACAAAAGTGCAAATAAACGAAATTTTAAATTAACTTTCAAGTCACGTGGGACTCATTGTTGAATATGTTCCACCATATCATTGTTGTTTTTGTCCCATTTTTTTAGCACTAGCTCAATATTTCGTTGTAGATAAAATATTGAACAAGAATATTTAAAAGATAAAATATCCATATTGTTACATACAATTCCGTTCAAAACAACAACATATGCTTAATATGTATGTTGGTTGAAGCAATACATAGAAAACGACCGGATGTTGTTATACATTGTTAACATAAAGTAACGTAACTTGCTAATATTTCGATTTCCGTTAGGTTTACAAAAAAAATAATGTTGAATGAAAGTTTTTTCAAATAACCCAGACCATCTGCATAAGTCGATTAGAAGTATACAGGGTGCACCGTTGCTCCAAAATAACTTATTAACATATTTTTTTAAATAGTACACCATGTATATATTTTCAGTTTTTCATAATCTATTAAATTACAAATACAACCGTCAAGACCGCCTAATTCTACCTTTAATAATTCAAAAGTTACATTGGATTGAATCTAAAATTATAGAAAAATTGTTTATGTCAAAAGAGTAGTAGGTTTTTCTGATGAATTTTCTAGGGTTGGTTTGCTCACCACTGCCACTCCAGTCTGTAACAAAGTTGTTCGCCTACCTTACCGGAAAACAAATCACATAAACACCAAAAACAGGGACAAAAATTCTTAACGCCACGACTTTTGACGTTTTTTATCATTTGTCACTTGAGTCAGACGTCCCACGTGAATTTTTCAATTAATCGTCAGTGTATGACACAGTTTTTAGTTACACTTTCCTATTTTTTGGTTTATTTGGTAGGCGAAAAACAGTTGTGTGTCCCACATGTAGAAACTGCTTTAACCGCCATAAAATATCAGCTGCCCTCGCTTCGCTACGCTCTCTCGTGCATCTAACACTCTGACTACTAAAGCCTATTTTACTGTTATTTTTGGTTTTCATATTATATTGTTATCGTTTCGAAATTTTTGTAGTCTACTTCAATATTGATAATACAATTTTTGTGCTAATTTTATACACTAATTCGAAATGGAAAAATACAAATATTGATCCATTATTGCAACAGACTGCGATATTTTTAGAACTTTTAATAGTGCATATGGAACGTTCAGAAGATATTTAAAGAAGGATTTTAGATGTCATTCTATGTTGTACGACGCAACAACTTGTCTAAGAAAAAGTACATTAATTTCCACTCCAAATATTTCTAATCAGCTCTATACATAGATACTGTGTTGTTATTCCAGTTGTTCGCTGTATTTTCATTGGCGGAGCTGCGAATTACTAATAACGATTAAATATAATTAATCTATCTAATGTCAAAATAACACTATTTTAATTTTTAGAATTCTTCTCAATTCCTTAGAGACGTCATCTAAAAATCAAATAATTACCCCCAGATATTTATTTTGTCAAATTCAATATACATTTCTGTAAAATTTTTCAACAATTTAATTTGTAAGCCAAAGTTTTTTAATTGAAACTTATTCTTTTTGCATGGGCGGCCCGATATGTTAAATAGCTCTTTTAAGTACCAATAACACAACTTGTAGACCGGTTTCGGCGTATTTGATAAAGTGTTTTATCATTCTTTCGACATCTGTTGATAAAACACTTTATTAAATACGACAATATTACAGGAAAATGTAATAAGCTTTATTGTTTCGAGCCCACGTGACTTGTCAAAATTTTTTCCGGATTTTGATTTGCGATTGGAAGTGAAGATGTCGCTACTGTCACAATCTTGACATTTCCGTCACCGGAAGGCACGTATTGATTGTGATTGAAGTGTCTTCAGTCCGGGATTAGAGATTCTCGGACGGATAGCACATACCTTGTACAAATGAGGCGCAAATACGCCGAAACCGGTCTTAGTCCAGGAGGAATCGGCGCATGAGTACCGAAAACTATTTGACCTCAATTTTTTTATGCGATCCTCTTCAAATTGCCCTCCCAATGATATAAATGCATGTTGCCATAGCGCAACCCGGTGCCATATTGTTTAAACCGAAATTGTTTAAACAATTGCAAGGAATTGTTATTTTTCAACCGGACAAATTTTTTTTATATTCTTCATTGAAATACCAATAAAAAAGGTCCTATGACTTTTAACGATAAAGTTAATATTTTTAAAGATATGAATTTTTAAAGGTTCGAAAAATCTCAAATTTAGGTACTTTCGACCCATGAAAAATATATTAAAAAAAAACATAATGTCTAAGTAATATTTTTTTTAAATTCTCTATACAATTGTTAATAATATTGTTAAAAGAGATTTAAAAAAATTTCATTGTTTATATCTTTTTTTTAATTGTTAATTCCGCGTGCTCACAAGTATGCGTCGCTTACCTTTAAGTATCGCTGTCTCTCTCTGACTCATGCGTTGCATCGGCCTCTCTGTGTCTTGAATCATTATTTATCATTTATCTTGAAAACTATCAACTTTATCAAGATTGTTAAAGAGAGCAATGTTATTAATAATTAAATTGTCTACAATTTGTTTTTAATACATTTTTTTCTGAAATCAATTTTTCAAAAGTTATTTAAGCATAAATCGAAACATGTAATTAAAATTACTTTTTTATCAGTTTATATTACTTTTTTGTTATTATTATTATTGTTGATATAAAGGCAAAAATTACTATATATACTAATAATACTAATGATAATATACTATACTATATTATATACTAAAGGTAAATGATAAATTATGATTCTAGACAGAGAGGCGGATGCAACGCATGAGTCAGAGAGAGACAGGGATACTTAAAGGTAAGCGACGCATACTTGTGAGCGCGCGGAATTAACATTTAAAAAAAAGGTATAAACAATGAAATTTTTTAAAATATCTTTTAACAATATTATTAACAATTGTATAGAGAATTTAAAAAAAAATATTACTTAGACATTATGTTTTTTTTAAATATATTTTTCATGGGTCGAAAGTACCTAAATTTGAGATTTTTCGAACCTTTAAAAATTCATATCTTTAAAAATATTAACTTTATCGTTAAAAGTCATAGGACCTTTTTTATTGGTATTTCAATAAAGAATATAAAAAAAATTTGTCCGGTTGAAAAATAACAATTCCTTGCAATTGTTTAAACAATTTCGGTTTAAACAATATGGCACCGGGTTGCGCCATGGCAACATGCATTTATATCATTAGGAGGGCAATTTGAAGAGGATCGCATAAAAAAATTGAGGTCAAATAGTTTTCGGTACTCATGCGCCGATTCCTCCTAGACTATCTACAAGTTGTGTTGTTCCTTCTAATCGCAAACCAGAGTGGTTGGTTTTAAAATATCTTGTAGATATACCAACCCCGTTTGACTTTGGGGTGTAATTCAATATCCGGCGGTGCATATTGCACGGGAAGTAGTTGTTTCTCCTTAGTTGAAAAATATGAAGTGTGAATATAAATAATTATTCTTTCGACATCTGGTAAAATACTATTATTCTCTAATCTTCATTTTTACTAAAATCTGCATAGTCAAACGGCTGGTGTCAATATTTTACTTCGGACGCTCTGCCCATATGTGAATGAAGGGAGATAAAATTAGTTTCCGCTGTTGGAAACATTTTCAATACCAATTTTACGCAAGTTTTATGTATATTCGAAGCAATTTAAGCCAAAAGTTGTGATAGAAAGAAATTACTCCAAAACAATATACAAGTAATAAAATCTTCGCAATAAAAACCTGCTAATAAAACGAGCAAATGAGGTCTGAAAGTGAGCACACAACGAGAATAAATCAAAAATTTTAAGTTTGCGCAATATTTATTTTTAGCAGCAATGCTGGCGCTACACCTTCGTCCAGCATCGTAAATCAAGATAATTAGAATGTTAAGTTTTCCGAGAGAACGAATGTCACTTGAAACGATTTATAATATAACAAAAAAATAATTCATAATAATAGACGTTTATATAAATATAAAAAACTGAAGAAACTTGAACAACTGTTAATATAAAGAAAAACAAAAATATAAACTTGATAATAATTATAATACGATGTTTCGGTAATATTTTTTGTTAGAACTTGCTTTTTTCTTTTAAATGATGAGTTTTTTTCAGCAAATTATCTGATATTAAAGTTGTAATTCTAGTACGTTGTTCGGCAGCCGGGATTTTTATTGCAAAATAGACCATTCCACAACACATAACTTTGACAGGTCGGTCATATTGTTCTGGAGGACAACTGATCAGTTCTGCAAACCACTAAAACTGCTGCTGTTGTAATTAACTGAGACATCAGTACAAGAATTTGTAGTTTTCTCCTCGGTTTTCTCTAGTTCATATTTGTTTATAATCTTTTCTGATCTTAAATACCAGAAAATTGTAAGTTTCAAAATTATTTAACATAACCTAAAAATATTTTTAAGTTTGCCACACTGTATTACATTCAGTGGCGGATCTTGATATTGTGAGGCCCCAGGCGCAACTCGATTTTGAGGCCCCCTTATTGCCCTTACTTGAGGGGAATGGATCCATTACAAGGCAGAAAATTATAACGTTTTTTATTAAGAAACAGTAAACATTTTAAACATTTACCTACAATTATTTAATTTTGGTTGTTTTTTGAGGATGAGGCCAACAATTCTGAGGCCCCCTGCTTTGTTGAGGTCCCAGGCAGGCGCCTCATGCGTCTGTGCGGTAATCCGCCACTGATTACATTATACAAAATAAACCAAACTATTTCGAAAATAGCTTAGTGTAAAACGAAACCATAACTTACTTCAAAATAAATGATAAAAAAACTCTCAATGTAACGATGAAATTGAATTAAAATATTAATTTTTCATGATTTACCCACAACATTGAGGACAACTTTTACATTTGACTAAGTACCTCATCATAATTAATGCAGTAGGTATTAAAAAGGCGACGAATATTCTTTATTAATTGTTTTGCGAAGGTCAAAATTTATCTATGTTTTAGTGTTTATTGTTGAAATTTTCATTTTGTTTTTCTTTTTCGTTGAACTAAGTACCTAAGCCTATTACAATTTTTAAAACTCGTAGATGTCAAATGTTTTATATTATTTTACTAATTTTAGTTGGATCTTGTATTTTTCTCGGTATTTTTTAAATAATTTCATTTAGGAAAAGCGATAAGTAAAAATAAAAATCTCAGTATGGGAATCACAAAACAAATTTAACTTTAAAATATTTGTAACTCTGAATAAATCAAATATTTCTCAAATCATTTCGTCCGATATTTTATGGATTTTTAAATGGATTCAAATAGCCATTTGGTTGGTTTCTTATTCACATTGAAATTAAAACCCATCAGTTTCACGTCAGAAGAATGAACGAAAACAATACTTACGCAGAACTTTCTGTTTAATTTTGGTAATCCTCTCTGTACGCACTCTCTCCACCGTATTTTCATTGTTGATATCTTCTGGTGGATTGCTCAATGGCTGATTTGGGGAAGCTACGGGTTCTGTTGTTTGTTGATTTGCCATGGCTGCTTGCACTTAGTACATCTACTCACATCACACGTGTTGAACACTAAAAAGGAATCGCAATGTTATTTTCACTCTACTGTTACCAACTATCACTTTATTTTTATGTCCTCTTCTCTGTCCCACTCACTACACTACATTCTAATGTCAAGTTATATTTTTAACTCTACGCACGGATTATGTTTGAAGATAGATATCTATGAGAAGGCGGTGGCCGCAGAGGCGTGCGGTTTTCAACAGTTTATTAGATTACTACCGGACCCAATAGATATTAATTATCGTGCAATATTATACAAATTTCTTCTATTTTTATTTTAATTACAAAATACCTACCACATTGTTACTTATTTTGGGTGGAAGAATCAGATAGTATTGTTAATTTTTTGATAGAAAGAATATATTTCGGACAAACAAATTTTTTACCCAGTTTTTGAACTGACCGTATCGAAAAAAACTCCTCGCCCGATTGCAGCGCCACCTACCGTGACTAATTGTGAAACTAAAGCATTCAATTGCTTACTCAAACAGACACAAAAAATTATTGTTATACATATAAACCTTCCTCTTGAATCACTCTATAATATTGCTGAAAACCGTTGAGTAGTTAACCAGATCTAAACTAATTTCATTTAATTTTTACACCTTGGGTTGGTTTTAGTGGGGATTTCTAAAGATCTCTAATTTTTTCTAATAATAAATATAGCCTATGCTACTCAGTGATAGCTGTACGGAATAATTTCAGAAAAATGGTTCATTTAACAGAAATGCACAGAATAACCATTCTACAAATGATTGGTTATGGATATAACACACGGACACAAATGGAAGTTTCTCGATATTTCACGAAAAATTTCCAAATTTGACGCCTGTATCCCAAGGAACAATTAGCAAAGTAGTTTCGCGAGCTTGGTCATCTAAGTAGCTGCCGATGCAGTAAGTGATGATACCGTTGAGTGAAAAATACTTTTTCACTCAACGATGATACGAAATTGGATATTATGCTTGAGTTTCAAGAAAACCCACATAATTCTGGTCGAAAAGCTCAACGTTAACGACACATCAATTTTTCGAATATTAAAGAGATGTAAAATGCATCCCTATATAATGATGCCAACTCAGGAGCTCATTTAAGACGATTTCGATAGGAGAACGTATTTTTGTGAACAAATGATGGCAATGTTAGATAACAATGCGATCTAACTAGAAGATCTTTTGTTTTCTGATGATTCACACTTCACGGTCATGTTAATCGTCAAAATTGCCGCTATTGGTCCAATGAAAATATCACTGGATGAGAGAAGAACATACGCAATATCCTGAAAAAGTTCATGTTTGGGCAGGAATTGTTGGGAATCATATCGTAGGTCCCTTTTTCATTGATGGAAACTTGAATGGAGAACTGCTCCAAAATAATGTCGTGTCAACTTTGACAAACTTATATCCTGATCCAGCAAACACACAAGTTCCTGCCAATACAATATGGTTTTAGCAAGATGGAGCCATGCCCCATTACCAAATCAATGTCCGGCAGTACCTGAACCAAATTTTTCCGAATCGGTGGATAGGGAGGCGCGGATCGATAGAATAGCCAGCACGATCTTCTGATCTGGCGCCACTAGTCTACTTTTGTGGGGATATGTTAAAAGTATTGTATACAAAACTAAACCCCTCAACTTAGATGACCTAAAAGGCGAATCACGCTTGCGATTAGATCGGTGACGCCTGAGATGTTGAGTAACTTTAGAAGACATCTCAATACCAGATTAGCATGGTGCCAAGACGTTCGCGGCGAGCATTTTGAACATTTCCTACATTGACATTGATGTTTTTTTTTACATTATTAAGAAATAATCAGTATTACTTATTAGGTTTTTAGTGTAATGTAGCGAATTTGTGAAATAAAATAGGTAATTTTTTTTTTTTAATTTTTGTAATAAATCTGAAACCTCTTAATATTTCCGAAACAATTAAAGATTGTAAATGAATTGTGTGCATTTAAAAATACAAATCGACGTGTCCTAGCGTTTTTTCCAACACGCCCTCATTTATTCGTTACCGAATTTGGCTGTTCCACACTGTATAGTGGCATTGAATCGGTTATATACTGAGAATTTATCAATACCATAGGAAAATGTTTTATTTGTCCCACAAGGGTCACGGGGACCTTCCGAACGTCGAGCCTTGTAGGTTCGGCAGTCACGCCAGTGTACAGATTCAGACTAATAAAGGCATTATATGAAGAGAAAAGAGAAAACAGACACAGAGCATTTCAGCCACGCCTTTGGAGTCGCCAAATATGGATAATATTTTGGCAACGTTGAAAGAAACACATATCGTTAAAATGTTTTGAAAAGAACATAGTTTAGAAGATAAATGGATTTAAGTATAATTCTGTGAAGTAAATCTTGATAGACGCATAATAAATAACATTTTATAATAAATATCTGTAGAAGTAAAAATATCACAGTATTTAAAAAAGTTAACGGCGCGAGCAGAAGGTGAGAAGAATTTGGAAAAAAAAATTGGAAATGTATTTCAGAAGACGTTCATTACACTGAATGCAATATCTTGCTTTCAAAATAAAAAAATTGCTCAAAAGAATACAGAGGCATTTTATTGAAGGAAAATCACAAGTGCGGATTTAAGGAAGGGACATGTAAACAATTTTCAAAGGTAAATAGTATCGAGAAACAAATATTCAAACCTTCACAGTACTATGTGTTTGAGCTAATTAAAAATGTATATAAATATATTGATGATAGTCATGTTCTCCTTAAGACTTACTGGATTAAACGATGAAATAAAACAATTTAGTTTGTTTTATTTCATCGTTTAGTAAGGATCTTCATCAAGTAAAAGCCTCATCTATTCAATTTACATTTTATAATGTCTTTGATTTATTATTATTTATTTTATCCTTTTGCTTTTTACATCATTAAATTATATTTAATTATTTCTGCAATCCATAGTGTGAGCTTACTATTTCTATATTTGTTTTTTACATGCATTTTTATTACTGTTTTGATGATAATAATAATCATATTATCTAATTAAAAAGTTTTCATCACCTCACAGCGCATGCTGAGCTTTTTCAAAATTATTTACTCAATTTTATTTATTAACTATTGTATTGTTAAGCTCTTATATTATGTCTTTCTGTTTGTCTTGAAATAAATGAAAAAAAAAATCTGTTTATTGTGTTATTTTTCCTAATAAATGAAAATATATAAACTGGCTGATTATTGTTTAATTTTTTCCACTTCAGGCATTGTATGGTCCATTTTTTTTAAATTTCATTCAATTTAACTTGACTATTTGATTGTTATTAATATAATATGAATCAAATCTATGATCTGACAATACTTGTACTGGGGAAATACCCTAATGTCATATCAGGGCTGATGCAACAGGCTCTGGGAATGGTGGAGATATGGTTGTAGGAGGGAATGCCTAAGGGTGAACCCCTCTAAAACCGCGCTCATTCCCTTCACTAGAAAAAGGAAGCTTGAGGGACTAAAACTGCCAAGCCTCTTTAACGTGCAGCTGTGTCTAAGTCAGGAGGTTAAGTATCTGGGTTTAATTCTGGATGCAAAACTAACCTAGAACTCACATCTTCATGATAAAACTAATAAAGGGAAAATGGTCCTAATGGCTGCCAAACGGGCGATAGGTAACACTTGGGGACTAAATCCACGGATTGTACACTGGCTGTACACAACTGTGGTGAGACCCATGGTTACCTATGGCGTCTTAGTTTGGTGGCCAAAAACAGATCAGAAGAAAGCTGAATTGGAGCTGTCAAAACTTCAGAGGCTTGCCTGTCTGTGCATAACGGGTTCCATGAGAAGCAGCCCGACTGCGGCAATGGAAGCAATTCTCAATCTTCCGCATCTTGCTCTGCATGTTAAGGCGGAAGCGAGGATGGCTGCATACAGACTGGAATGCAATGGGAACTGGCATGAAAGAACCAACACCCACTGTCACTCCAGAATCACAGAAGTTATCACAAACTCACTCCTTAGAATGAGAAGTGACAACATGTTGGCAAGATGCAACGACACCCAACCATACCAAATCCAGCTAAACTGGGACGGGTTGGAAGCAAGCAGTCAGGAAGGAACGTTGATGTGGTACACTGACGGATCAAAGGCTGACATTGGAACAGGTGCTGGAGTCCATGGTGCTAGACCCAGGTGCAATTTTCATGCACCGTTGGGGAATCTTGCTCCTGTATTCCAGGCAGAAATCTACGCTATCGATATGTGTTTGCAACTGAATATTGACATACAGGGGTCAAATATTGACATACAGGGGTCAAAAGATCCTAATACTCTCTGATAGTCAGGCAACATTAAAAGCTTTAGCATGTCCTCAGATCAGATCTAGACTGGTCTGGGATTGTCTACAGAAACTTAAAACCCTGGCTAACCATAATAGAGTTACTCTTAAGTGGGTCCCAGGGCATAAGGGCATTGTAGGAAATGAAAAGGCAGACAACCTAGCAAAGCTGGGGTCCGAGACAGTATTCACTGGTCCTGAACCAGTATTTGGGATATCCAAAACTGCTGCACGTGGTTGTATATCTCGGTGGACTCAAACTAAACACCAGTCGTACTGGAGACACGTGCCAAAACAGGAACACAGCAAACTCCTGGTTAAAAAACACTCGGAGAAGCTGACCAAAGAAATACTAAACCTTAGCAGGGCCCAAATAAGGATAGTGACGGGTTTACTCACCGGTCACTGTACTCTAAGGAAGCACATGCATACAATCGGCATATATAGGGAGGAACCTATCTGTCGGCTGTGCATGGAAGAGGAGGAATCAGCCTCTCACATTATCTTTGATTGTGAAGCACTATCTCACTGGAGATATAGACTCCTAGGACTAGAATTTCCAAGGCAGGATTTCTCCAAGAAGAACCTAGTGAAAAGTCTGCTGAGCCTGATAAGGGCTGCTGGTCTCTTCACATAAACGGCACAACCAAGAGCACAAAAAGCCTTAAGGCTGAGGTGCCGAGGACATCAATCCTTTGACCGGTGTGCTGATCCAATCAATCAATCAAATGTTAAGTTACTTTGAATGAAATATCAAAAAATGGACCATAAATGCCATTTTGTAATAAATGAAAAATTACAGGAATTTTGAATATGCCGCCCAAAACTGTTATATTACAGGAATCTACCTTTTCGGCAGTTAGCGAGGACCACAACTATGTAAAAGGTGTTAGAGCTTACTTTTCCGACTCGTAAGGTGACGCCACCCGTCAAAATTAATTCGCCGTAGGGAGCGCCACGGTCAGATGCCCATCTATAAGTATGTTATCTGTGGTTTGGTGTACTGTGGTGTTTCTGTCTTTAATTTTGCTGAAAGGGGCAGTCACCAATTGCCATCACTTATATGTGAGCCTATAATTGTTACTTTATATGCTTTAATTACTTTTATATTAAGAAAATAGTAAACAAAACAAAGGCGTCACAGATATCTTTGATTTCATGAGCGATTTAAAATGAGACAGGATTTACCAATATAAATAAATTTTACAATAATATGTGATCGTACTTACTATAATCAGTTTATTTAAAATAAAATAAAATAACAACCTTAGCATTCAAATTCTCTTTAGTTTGTATTTATTCATTAACTGAACCTGTAAGTACTGAATTTGTGTTGAATTAAAAGATATAATAATTTATTATTGATAATGCAATTTCATTTGAACAATAGCTATTTGTATGCCTAGGCCGCGAAATACCTTTTTAACGTACCGAAAGAACAGTTATCGCCGAGGCCGCTTGCGGCCGAGGCAAGATAATCTTGAGGTCGTTAAAAAGTTTCGCGGCCATGGCATACACACTATTTTTCGTGCAATCGTTAAAATATTAAACTAGATAATTGTAAATAAATATATTATTGCTCTAAAATCAACAGCAGTTCAATTTATTTAACAATGTGTGCTATGGAAATGATATGTTTCAATGTATACAAAATATTTTGACAGTTATTGCTTCAACTTCTGGAGTAAATATAAGTAATAATACAAACTGTACAATTAATGTTAATATTCATCCTAAATAATATAAGTACTAATGTATTTGTTGGTATTCAATAAAAAATAATCCTTGTCTTTCTAGTATTTTAGATGTCAAATTTGGAAGTGATATTTAAATTTGGAAGTGACGTTTGGTTTCGCAGCCGTTGCTATGGGTAGCGGCCGCGAAATTGAATTTCGCGGACTGTGTTGAGAACGCGAAATACTGACTTCGCGTCCGATTGCACGAAATAGTATTTAATCTATTATTTTTCGTGCAATCGCACGCAAAGTCAGTATTTCGCGTTCTCAGTACAGTCCGCGAAATTTAATTTCGCGGCCGTTACCCATAGCAACCAAACGTCACTTCCAAATTTGAATATCACTTCCAAATTTGACATTTCTAAAATACTACAGACAAGGATTATTTTTTATTGAATACCAACAAATACATAAGTACTTATATTATTAAGGACGAATATTAACATTAATTGTACAGTTTGTATTATTACTTATATTTACTCCAAAAGTTGAAGCAAGAACTGTCAAAATATTTTGTATATTATATTGAAACATATCATATCCATAGCACATGTGACATTCTTAAATAAACTGAACTGCTGTTGATTTTAGAGCCATAAAATATTTATTTACGATTTTCTAGTTTGATAATTTTACCGATTGCACGGAAAATAGTGTGTATGCCATGGCCGCGAAACTTTTTAACGACCTCAAGATTATCTTGCCCCGTCCGCAAGCGGCCTCTGCGATAACTGTTCTTTTGGTACGCTAGAAAGGTACATCGCGGCCTAAGCATACAAATAACTATTTCGATATCTATAAGCGCTTTATTATATACGACAGTTTACAGGAAACTGTACTTATATAGTTACCGTATCAAAATTATTTTATTGACGTTCAACATAATTGTGATTGTCATATTGTTAATGACATTGTAGTAGACGAAATCAAAAACCTTTTGACTCGAAGAAATCTTAACAGTTCCTGAATATTGAGAATTTCTTCAGGACCTTTTTGCTTCCCAAATTAAATCGGCTGTTCCCAAAGAGAAATTATTTGTGGCCACTGCACTGTGCTGTCTTGGTGATACTACTTGGATAACGTCTTCCCAAATCGGTGGATAGGTCGAAGAGAAGCCAAGCCAACAACAAGGTTCCCTGATTCAACTCCTCTCGATTTCCTTATATGGGGATACTTGAAAAGTGAAGAATAGGTAATTCAAAGACCTCTCAATTGTACGACCCACTTTTTTATTCAAAAATTTTATTGATGACCTTATCACGCTAACATAGATGACGCTAAAAATAAAAAAGTGATCTGACGAAGCACCCGTTTAAAAATAAAAATCGACGGGTTTCAGGACTTTCCCCTAAAACGGTTTACATAATAATGAATTCATTCCTTTCATTTGTACCATACTGTATGTATTATTCCCTATACACTTTTTCATTTTATTTTATTCATTGTTAAGTTGATCTTACTTTTTATCTATGTTTATTAGTTTCAGCATCTGGGTACATTTCTCTCTATCCTAATTGAAATGCTCTAAGAAATTATTGCTATAAGATGCTTGTTAAAAAATGTAAGAAGAATTACAAAACCTGCAGCTGCAGCACCTAAAAATTTTACCTTAGAGAAGAATATTAATACCAACATTACATCGTATTTAAAACCCTAAATTATAATGTTATGTAGCCGACTCTGTATAAAATTAAAAACCGACCGACCGATTTGGTGTTTTTGTTAACTCAGAAAAAACTGCTTTAACGAATTTATAACAACAAACAGAGAGGTCATAGTGTGTTAGAGGTTTACGTAGTGAATATCAGATATATTTGATGTTAGTCAGGTAATTTTTGATTATTTTGTTTAAAAATGTTCATTTTTAATGTTTGATACTATTTAGCGATTTTTCACTCAACGTTATTAGGTATGTTGTAGGTATGACTTTTATTTTTTTGAAAACTTTTAATTTGTTAGATTATCTCAACTAGAAGTTTGTTTTATGTAGACACAAGTGTGTAATTTCAAAAGACATTTCTTATATCGAAAATGTAGTTGATAAAAAGAATGTTTTGTATCAAATAAAATCGTAAAATAGAATTGCACAACAGAAATATAACTTTACATTATTCGACAGGTTTCATACATTACATTTACATCGTCAGAAGTGAATTTATATATTCTTTATACCGGTTCGGTAATGTTATATTTAATAATCATGGAAATATTTCAAGAAAGTTATGACATTTAAGAAATTTGAAAAAAAAAATCAGAGGAGGATGAAATTTCCAACGAAAAAGTCCCGACTCCAAGAACTCTTTATCAATAATTTCTGATTTTAATTCATTGCTGCAAACAGGTCTCAACCCGTCATTTTAAATAAGTAAATTTAAAAATTTGAAAAATTGTGATGTATTCTAAACACTTTGAAGAATTTACTGGCGTTAGAGAAAATTCTTAGTTAAATTTTCAACCAGTTATGCAATTGTTAATTAACAAAATTCTCTCGAATATTCATCTTTATTGTAAACTAAAAAAAATGTTCAAATAATTGTCGTAAAAATATCTAATTCAGTGGAGTCCTTCCTATACACATAGGTACTTAACAAGATCACGTTATAAAAGTTTGAGAAATTCCAATACTTTGTTTATAATAATTTTTTTCATAATAAATAACTGATTCGCAGTTTTTTACTAACTTATATTATTATAAACAAAGTAATGAAATGTTTCAAACTGTTATGACGTGATCTTATTCGGTGTGCATATAGAAAGAGCTACACAATACGAAACATTTTTAAGACAATGATTAAATTTTTTTTTCTAGTTTACAATAAACAAGGAAGATCAAGTACCTAGTTTGTTGAAAAATTAGCTTGAATAATGTTTTCCAACGGCAATGAACTCCTTAAAGTATTTAGTATACACCATAATTTTTTGAAATTTTACAATTATTACCTTAAAAAATTTATTTAATGTGCGCGTATACACAAAATGAAGGGCGCAGGCCTATTTTCAGCATTGAATCAAAATTATATGTAATAGAGATAGGGTTCCGGTAGTTGGGACTTTTTTATTTATAATTTCCTCCTCTTTAAGAATTCTTTTTTATGAATTCCTCAAATGTTCATACTTTTCGAGAAATTTTAAATTTTAAATATTTTTCTCTACAGTTTTTAATTAAACAATATTGAATTAATGTTATTTTCTTTTTTTTACAGATGTTACCGGTCTCGTTTCAGCTCAAGAAATGCGATATGCCTAAAGGTAGGAAAATGTTGTGACGAATAACAAAAATAAAAATAATTGTAAAGTAATAATACTCGTAGTTTAAATTTTAAAAAATTGAACCTTTATAGCAATTAATAATTTTTTTTTTCGATTCCTCACTGTTTTTGATTATTTTTTCCAAGTACCATTTTTTATATAAATATTTTTGAAATTTTATAAATTTATTTTTGTTATTTAAAAAGTGTGCCTGAATTGTCTTTGCTATTTATAAATTTTTCGTATAGGTTTTCACTTTCAATAATTTTATAATATATTTAATATTGGAAACACCCCAGCAAGAGGATATTTTTATGTGGATTTTGTTTGTGTTTCTTCTTTTTCAGGTGAAGTTATTTCAGCGCTGCAGCCTTCTGTGAGCAAATCGGTCAATCATTTCGGTTATAATCAAAATTTATTATTTTTTATTTCAATTAGAAAGTTATCAAAACAAGAATAATGGAAAAAATACAACATTTTTTACTGAATAAAATTTCTTGAACAGTTAATTTTTCTCTCCAATTTGAAACCTTATTAAATACAAAAAATTAATTTTATCAATTGTATAATATAAAAGTAGCAGAATTCAGATCCAGAGATATTTTTAAAAAGTTTTTTGAGACATTTATTTAGTCAGGCATATTATAAATAATTTTATTGTGAAATTATAATTTTTGGAAATATTAAGAAACTCAGAATTCCCTAGGTAAAACCGATTGCTCTAGACAACTCAGAGAGGATAATTTAGGAAGAGAAAAACAACAGATTTCTGGTGCAAGGTTTTGGGTGTCAATAGGTCAACCATTTAACACAATTCAATATATTTTTTTAATTTAAACAAGAATAATAAAATAAAAAATGTTTTCAACTCTATATAATATATAAAGGAAAATCGATTCAGATATTAATTTATATAATATTTTGAGACACCTCAAATTTTTCCTCCAATTTAAAACATTTATTTTGTCTAGCATATTTTTAATAAAAAGACAAATACATGGATAAAAAATATTGTTTAAAAATTATTTTTTTTATCTAAATCAGAAATATTTTAAGAAATTCAATTTTTTTCCCAATTCTAAACATTTATTTAATTTAGCATATTTACTAAAAATTATTTTTTTAAAAATATTAAGACACTCCCAGAACGCTCTAGGTACAACGAGATCTTCCAGAAGAAGTGACAAAAATTGATTATTTCGGGTGTTTCCAATTTTTCCATTTTACTGTTTATCATAAATTTTTTGGTGGTTACACAAAATTTCAGATCGTTGTATGCCTGTATTTATAGTAGAATATGTGATCACAGACATTTCCTTGGTGGCTATAAGTAATTTTTTTTTAACGTAATCACTTCAATCTTATTTTTATGTTTTCAAAACTCACCAGTACCTACAAACTTATTTTTATATTTTTAATCTCTCTTAACTTATTTAAAAATTTTAATATTTCACATGTACTTTACAATGTAATCTATTTTGAATGACATTAAACCGATTTTTATAAAGAGGTGAGTTACACTATAAACACAGGTACTGGCTCGAGGTTGCTCTAACGTAGTCGACTTAGAGTCAGTATCATAGGGAAACTATGTGATGTATGCCTTTGACTAAGAGATAAATGTGGTGGCAATCGCCGGTCGGTAAATGGAAATTGTCGATTTCGGTTTTTAGTGATGGTTAATGGTGAAAATGGCGCAGTCCAAATGGTATTGGGAAGGAGATTGCGCCGTGGATGGCCAAATGTAAGTGTTTCAAATATTTTCTTATTTCTTATGTCGCCACTTTTTACTTCTACTATTTTATGCATGTATGTATGTATGTATGTATTTTGGGGTAACATTCACTATTTTATGCATAACCAATATCTAATAATATAATGATGAATTACTCTTTGTCATCGAATTATGAAGAGCTGGAGCAGTCCCAGCACAAAAAATAATGCAAGAAAATCAAAAACAATGAAAGTAAAAAAGCAAACTAAATCTATAATAAAAATAAATGCGGTTTTAATAACCTGTGAAAATAATACTACACCAGGGAATCATCCAGAAAATTTAGTTTGTTAAGGCTTTGAAACATATTTTCAACATTCACAATAAAATTTTTTTTTGAAGTTTATTACGAAAGCGCTATTTACATGAGTCATATCATTTGGTTTTATGCTCATTTGAGTTTCACTAGTTTTGCTAGTTGTTCCAGCCAAAGAGAAGGTAACACGCTATTAGCAAATAAAAATTTTTAAGAAAATAGTTATGAAAAAAAAAGATATTTAGTTGTTTGCCAATATCTCGTGAATTATTATCATTTGAGAAATTTGAAAAAAAAATTGTAAAGTTGATGAAGTTTCCAAAAAAAAAGTCCCAGCCTACGGAACTCTATCTACATTATTTATGATTTTAATTCAATGCGTCAAGTTTTTTATTGGCAACTTATCCTGTTTCAAAAAATGTTTGCATTCATTCTTGACACTATTTAAAACACGTAAAACACCAGTGTTCCGGTCGCTATGTTTTTATCCCCAAGCAAAACATCGTTTACTTAATTGAATAGTGCCGCAGTAAAGGCATAGAATTATCCGTAACTTGCAACAGATTGACCTTATGTATAGGGTGTTCCATTTAAAAAATTGGGAGTGGAGACCATAGGGTTGAAATTAAAACGTCTACATATCAGCAAAAAGACCTCCCTTCATTTTTTTCCTCTGTATATACATATGAATCAAATCAAAACTTCTGTCAACTCAATGGAAATAATCGCTATTACTAATATTCCAAAGGTCGGCCTTTTACGAATTGGTAATTAAACAAGAAATTTAACTTTTTTAATTGTATTTATTTTATTTATATAGTTAATTAACATCGACATATTTATTAAAACTATCGATTTAGTGGGTGAATAAGTTACAAAGTCCAAAATTTATAAGAAGTAAAATAAACATTGTATAATTCCCGTCTCACGGCATTTTAGTTGTTATGAAATGTCAAAAGTTAACAAGTTGATAATGTATTATATTTGTACTTACCAATGTCAAATGGAATAAAAAGTCGAATTGTATTAGTCAGTTGCAAAACCCACATTATCCATTGGTTTCCAGCAAAAGTCACATTGTCCACTTTTATATTATTAATAACATGAAAGGAACAAGTCCAAACGGGTTTTTGTGTGATCATAAACATTTCTTAATTTTTAAACTTTTTTTTAACCTACACTTTGCAATAATACTGACAACGATTTCGCCAGTAGCGATTTTTCGCCACTCCTGAAAAATCGATGAGATGTGATAATGTGCCTTTTGAAACTATACCCCTCAATTAGCTCTTACAAGAACTGATTTTAACAATAAATACACTTTCAATCCAAAAATTCGCTAAAAACAAGACAATAAACTAAACTCGCGTAACCTCAAATGCGGTTACGTTACGTTACGTCAAATATATCGTTGTCTCTTCTTATGATTACTACAGCAAATTTAAAGAAACGATTACGTATGTCTTGTAGTTGGTGAAGAAGACAATCGATCGTACGTTATTATGTTTGATTTATATTGATAGAAGAAGATAGTATGTAGAAAATATGTGTTGAATAAATCGTAGATTGGGTCACGAGATGGTAAAGCTCCACCGTTTCTACTGTATATATTTCGCATAGTCGTAAATTTGGTTGAAAACTATTTTCAGCATTCAAGACATGGTTGACACATTGTACCACGTGTTGACAGGTATTGCATGGATACACTTCCATATTAAATCCACGAATGACTCTAAATAGGGGTGAAATTTTGGAGTTTAACGAGTGACTTTAATGAGGATCAGACATGTTTAACATCAACATTTCAGTAGGTTATATTAAGAGTTTATAACAAAAATGCTTATGATAGTTGGCATATACTGAGCACGGTTTAAGACTAAAATATAGATTATTCCTTTTCGTTAATTTATTGACAAATTAAACCACAATATTTTTTGTATTTTTATTTTATCGTTTCGCTACCGTTATCGAGAATAATTAAGTCAATAATAAGTCAATAGTTTACCTCCTAACAAAAGGTATATGGTACCCATATATCTACTAGAGTGAATTATGGTTCCATAATTCACGCTTTTACATTTAAATAACATGCCATGACAACTCAATACTCACAAAATTTCGGTACATAGGTGACTAGAGATGGGGGTACAATATGAAATAAACTATTGAATCTGCGTATTTTGTTTAGGAAATTTGTTTCTGAAATATATCGTATCGATAAAATATCGAAATTTTTAGTATTGATACTTTTCATAACGATATTTACTAATATTGATAGTTTTAAAACAATATATTTATAACGGTACGGTGTATCGATACTTTACATAGTATCGCCCATCTCTATATGTCATATTATTTGACGCACTCCAGAAATTTATTAATTTTGACGTTAGAATTGTCAATAACATCAAATTATTACTTTCCGTTCTACATTCACTTACACTTATTTAATTAGCTTTTATTTAATAAAGAAATCAAGGGTCGTGGACAAAGTACAGTATTCAACTCGCAATTTATGACCATTATTTTCTAGGGTGACTAACCAAACGTCACCCTGCGTGAATAATGGCTATCATAAATTGCTCGTTTAATTATATACTATTTTAAAATTTTTGGTCCCTATCTGACACTACAAAAAAACAACAAAAACAACTAGACAATCAATTATATTTTGAAGCTTAAGGCTACAAAAAAAAATACAAAAAATATTGTGGGTCAATTTACAATAAATTAAAGAAAAAAAAAATGAATACACCACAAGGAACATACAGAAGATAAAAAATAGATAGTAATACATTTACTTACTAGGCAACTCTAACCACGTTTTCAAGATCGACGCTCGTCGAAAAAATCCCCTGTATTTGACGTTGAAAAATATGGCAATAAATTTCTTCGAATATACAATGACCAAATACTTTACAGACACAGAATTTATGCAACATTTTTCAATGTGCTTCTATAGGCTACAAATATTGGTATTTTTCGAAAATATTTCATAAACCTTACTTTGTGGGTTGTCCTCTATATTTTTTTATATAGAGCCAGAAAAAAAACAGTATATAACTTTTAAACACTGTTGATCTCCAAATCCAAAGTATTCTCCACAAAGAGAAATACATTTTTGCATCCTTTTGAACCAATTTTGGAAGCATTTATTCCACTCGCTTGTTATATATATATATATTATATATATATCGGTTCCCCTTGTACCGTTAGGTGACGGGGTTGCGGGTTCCGCAGAATATATTTTCCATCTTATCCTATCTTCTGCTATCTTCTTTGCTTCCGCCCAAGAAGTTCCTCTTTCCTTCAGTACGTCACCTATTTCTTGATTCCAGTTTTTCTTAGGTCTAACTATTTTCTTCTTTCCGTCCCAACCTGCCTCCCATATTTGCTTAACTATGTTATCTTCTTCCATTCTTGTCAAGTGTCCGAACCATCTTAGTTGAGTTTGCTCTATTTTTGATATTATAGGATCCACCTTAAGTCTAGCCCTAATTTCATCGTTTTTTAATCTGTCTAGCTTCGTTACTCCTTCTATTTTTCTCAGTATTTTCATTTCCATTGCAATGATCTTTGATTTTAGTTTTTGGGTAAGTATCCATGATTCACTTCCATACGTTAAGGTGGGTACAAAAACAGTTTTATAAATCTTTATTTTAGTTAATTTATTAACCTCCCTTTTGTTTAAAAATACTCCTTTCAGTGCATTGAATAATTTAGATGTGGCTTGTATTCTATTATTTACATCTGATTCCAAGTTGCCATTACTTTCCAATATGGCTCCTAAGTATTTTATGCTTTCTGTTGCCTTCATTGTGTATCCATCTATGCTGATTTGTATATCTTCGTGTTTCCTGGATACTGTCATTGTCTCGGTTTTTGTTGGTATATTCAAAATAGAGTTTCTGAAGGCATTGACTGCATCTTCTGGGGACAGGAGCCTTTGACTAACTATGTTATTATGCACCCCTCGTATTTATTTATTATCTTATCGCTGTAATTACTAAAAAATCCGCTATTTTATTAAACATGATAATTCATTTGTGTTCATAAAAAAATCCCTTTTATTTGTATTGTTCGTTTGCTGTTCCAATTTGCCTTCAACCGCTTTATATTTTAAAATATATTACTCCGTTCTAATTTCCACGAAAACGTTTCTAATTAGTGAATGAAGTATAAATGAAAGTGAAACGAAAAGAAAATGGCAAAATGGTTAATGATTCTAGAGATCCAATCAAAATAAACCTGCGAATAAATTGAAAGCTACGCGCTTAAGGACAATAAAATATTCAATTTGCGGCATTTTCGTCACTCCATCAATCCTGATTGATATCGCTTTAGAATAAATTTATTGTATGAGATAGATGTCTATAAAGTATATATTTTGTTGTCGTTTCATTCTTTATTACCAACGTCAAGTTTAAAGGAGGGTTTATCAATGCCTGTCAGCTATACGCAGCCTTCAGCTACTTCTAGGCGCCAGCCAAATATTAGAAAGCGCTTATCAACGCTCTATATGACCAACAGGTAGCTAACTGGAGGCTAAGTGTAATTTCAACATTTAGCAGCCCCAGCCCTGTGTATGATATAGTTTGTTTCAAAAAGTACATAAAGGTTATGGGAATGCAACATATATACCGAAGTACGTTGAAAATAATCGTTTTTTCGATTGGACTCAAAATTTCAGGAGTTTAGTACAACATTCACTTATTTTCACGTAAATTTCACAAATACAACCCTCCGAGACAGTTATTGCATAACTAAAACCATATTTAAAACTAATAAGTACCTATTGGTCGTAATTACGAAACTTTACATTAATATTTCTCAAAATATATAACCAGGTTTTTGTTTTTCTACCTAAGAATTGGAGAGCAATAGATAATCTTTCTCTCTATATACAATTGGTAAGGAAGGTATTAGTATATTAAGTACCAAGGTTACTATAGTCACGAGTTTTCTTATGAAACGAGTGACTAAAGATGTTTTTGACACTAGGTGCTTACTATCATATTCTTCGCCCACAGGATCTTAATTATGTTATATTTCACTTAATTATATTCACAAGATGACAAACAATGTGTAATTGAAAAATCAAATGACACAGACCTACAAAATTATCACGAAATATTAAATATAAATTACAGAAGATATAGTTCATATAATAGTCTTTTTGGTGTGCGTCATTGATTGTTTATGTCCTTCTAACACATTACGTTGGAAGAAATAGAAAAAAAGGGAGGTCTGTGATTAATCCTAATCAAAATATCACAATAATGAACCGTTTAAACGTATTACAAACGTTAACCCTAATTATGTGACTTACACAAATTTGATTGGTTGATGTTTAGATTATGCGCAAGCACGACCTATTAATCGGGCGAAATTACATCGTTCAATTCACGATGCAGACGTACCTTTCGTAGCGGCAATGTCCCACTGACAGCTCTCGTCAGGTATGTACTTTGTTGTTTACGGTCAATTGTTATTTATGAAAAGTGAATATTAATCTTATTGTTAGCATTTTATTTATTTAGATAATACAAAAATATGCCTAGACATACGGAAAAAGAGCAGCATCTTATTTTGAAAGTTCTCAAGTATTCTCAGTTAGAAAAAGAAGCTTGTAAACCATTGAAACCTTCAACTTCAGTGCAACCCATAAACAAATTTAATATGGTGTCTAAAAACTGGTAGAAATTAAATAAAAGCGGGCATTGTTGTCATGTTTATTCTGATATCGTAATTATTTATACTAAAATTTATTTTCGAAACTGCGACTAATACAGTTTTATAACAATATAGTGAATAATATATTAATTGAATTTAAACAATTCTACAATTCCATTTTTGAAACAAAGTATATCAACCTGAGTGCAATGTTGTCAGAATCTAAATTACTGATTCTAATTTCGTGTAAGGAGGGTCACTCTTTACCTGATATACCTATACACTTCACTTGCATATTTTGTTAAAAAATACTGAATAAAAAAATTAGACGAAATGGTTTTTATTTTTGTAGGATACCACAAACTTACTCTGGCAGTGCCGTTGGTAATGTTATCTTTCTCAGTTATTAGTGTCACAGTTGTGATTTTCTTGTTGTTACTGTTAATTCTATTTATGTGTGATTTGTTTGTTTTTGTACAAAAACTTTTGTAAAGAAAAAAATTAAAACTATACATACCGGTCAGTAGTGGTTTCAAATTGACGTTCAATTCCTTTGGTTTTCACTATACTCTTTGTGTAGTGTTTTCTGTCTACTTGCATTAAAACTGTTCTCATAGTTTTCAAGTTTAGTTACTCAAACCACCGTACATAGACAATGAATAGTAGGTTCACTCGAAGCTCCTCCCGGCGAAATCTCTTTTCGGTCTCCGATGCTATTCTTTTTCGGGATTTTGAAGCTCGCAATCCCAGGTACCGTGTCTCTTTTGTAGGTAGGAGCGGAGTTAATAGTGGTACAGTATGTGTGCTGTGGTTTCCTCAACTTCTTGGTATATTCTGCATACAGGATCGTGGTTGTTCGCTTATTCGGGATTAGTAGGCACTCCGTGAATTTCTTTGATAAACTCTTTGGCCTGCCTCATTTCAAGTGCCTTCTTCTACAATTACGAAGACTCTTTTTCTTTGTCCAATTATTTTTATTTGCTTTGTTACATCGCTCTCGCTATACCACTTTGGATAACCATGGTTTGTACTCTGTTTTGGGATACACGGACGATCTGGTCATTAACAGGTACTACAGTCAGAGAGCGTGTGCCAGAGGCACTGAGCATAGTAACAGAATGAAGGGAAGAGTAGGTTTAAATATAATTCCCACCAAATCAAACATAGTACCTTACACCAAAATAAGGGACCTGGTGGGATTGGGATCATTATACCATTGAGGTACAGAGATTCTAATGGTGATGGATGTTAAATATCTGGTGGTAATTCGTTCACTCATACGTTTGGGTTGTGCTCAGCAGCCTAGATACTTGAACTGAATCTTTGTACCATTACCCATGTTATCTAGAAGCTTCGTATCTTCTATATAGGCCACCAGTTTAACTGGAGGGATTTTCAGTTGTGATGGTTGTATAATTTCCTCTCCAAAGTGCATCCGTCTGAGTCCTTGTAAGTTCGTGGTAATTTTTGATTAGATATTAACATGGACCAAACAGATGGAAAAAGTAGCGACCAGATCGGAGACCACATTAATGTACGATGGAGAATCACCACTTACTTTTATTTCTCCGTTTTGTATTAACTATAACACCAAAATTACCTTTAAAATGATATTGTAACGACTATGATGAAAAAAACAAATCGGTTCCTTCTCATAATGAAAATAACATTCAATATGAAATTCTATCAAAAATATTGTAAGCTGTGAAAGAAAATCGGGAAAATACTTGGGACCGACAACTGTATAAGGGATATAATCTCGATATCGTTGGGATTTTAGTCCAGTCAGGTACCCCAGACTCGATTATGTATTATTAATAAATAAACATTTTCCGTCTACGTCTACGTCTTCCCAAGAACTAACTCATTTATTATATATAAGCCCATATGTGTAGAAGATGATCTGAACAAAATTATTAGAATAGAAATATTGACTTATGTTCATATTTTGATGGATTTTTAAAATGGCTTTGAAGAAGTAGCAGCAAATAAATAGACAATAATAAAATTTCCTATAAATCTCCAAACAAAAAATAAGCAGTTGGTTGTTTAATATGCGATCTAAGAAATTGACAGAAAATATTTGGTTTGAGTTTGTTGAATTTTGACACATTTAGTCGAGATAAATATAATTTTTCTACTCCTATACTATAAGTAGTTAATTAAATGCCAATGTTCAGTTTCATAATGATACTCATTATAACACTGGTTTTCATTATGAAACTGAATAATTGACGAATATAAATTTAGATTTTTAAATAACCAAGTAGGCAGACCCTCAGATTAATACATTAAAAGAATACATTTGTTTACATTTAAAAGTGAACCCAACGTTACATCACATTCTAAGGTAACTTGCCGACCCTTTGCCGGATGTCTTACTTTTCCTTTGAATTGCAACAACTGAATTATAGGACACGATAGAAACGTACAAAATAAAAATGTACTTTTAAGAAATTACATAAAAACGACTTTAAAATAATTATTCTAATAAGTTTATGTAATAAAAATATGTTTTTGTTTGAAAGTTTTGAGGTTTAAACGAAACAAATGCGTGTTAATAATTTTGTCTGTCTGAATTATGGCAACACCGAGAAAAGGGCGGAAACCATTTTACTATCAATTTTACCTGATTTTACTACAAAGTTTCAACGTTCCTAGTTTATTGAAGCTTTTGATTTCGTCTTTTCAACTTATATTTGTGCGTGTGCGTACAGATATACCTAATTAAAAACAATATTTTTTTGTGAAAATCATGGTTTGTCAGTGCCGAATTTTCAAAAAAAGCAGTCGGAATGTTCCTAACCTCTCTTTTCACATGTAAGTAAATAGTTCTATTGACCAGTGGTACTGTCCGACTGGTCAGACGGTTTCTCCCCACTCCTTGAAAGCCATTGATGAAAACATATGTATGGCGATAGAATGTTAGCCGCATTTTCGGATAGTTTTATGAATAACTTGCGGACTCTATTATTTATAGTAATACTCTAAGGTCAGACCCAATATTTTCTGTAGAATGTTTGACGGTTTCTAAGAGATTCGTGTTTTATGACAGTTTCAATCTTTTGCGTTAATCACTTCCACTTTTTAAAAGAAATGTCGAGTGACTAAAGATGTTACACCTCAAGTACTTATTAGTACCTAAGTGTACTATTCAAAATTTGTATAACAAAATTGATTGAAATGTAATTTATTATTTTAGAATAAAAATTAAATTGAACAACTTGTTTTTTATTCATATTTTATTTCTTATTGTTTGTATTGAAAAATTTAAAAAAAGCAATGTTTTTCAAATAAAATTTCTTGTTCTTAGAAAAAATAGCGTATGCAACTCTCATGTAATGGTTATTAATACACTAGCATTAACCATGCCATAACGAGCCGAAGGCGAGTTTTGTATCCCGGTTAATGCTTGTGTGTTAATAACCATCATTACATGATCGTTGCATAATATACTAATTTTATTTTCCACCGTCATTTTCAAAGTTGTATCTTCAGTGCTACAAGGGCCATGTGACACAACAGTATCACTGAGGCTGTGGTTAATGACTCTACGAAATGCATTTTTGGCTCTGATTTCCCGTTTGTCCACCAGAATCAACCGCTACATCTCAAATCATTACAAAAACATTTTCCGTTATGACTTTAAAGAGAAATCGGACGACTCAAAAAACTACAGGCTTCTTAAGAAACTACTAGAGTACCTTTACATTTTCTATACTAAAATGTAGTATTGCCTTAACTATAATTACTGACAGAAATCGATTCTAGACCCATTATAGTGCTTCATTTTCTTTTTTATTGATCTGCATTTGATATAATATTCTTCATTCTTTTATAAACGTCCTAAAATTTCCCTCTCATTTCTTTCGCTGCTTCAGCTACAACAATTATATTTTCCGCGAATTCGAGCACCACAATCCAAAGTAGTTTACAATTTTTTTTCAGTTTTTAAGTTTTAGATGCACCAGCCAAAACTCCTCTCAGGTTGTGGCCTAATATTTAAATAAAATAATAATTGTCCAGAATTTTTTTTTAAATTGTATTATATTGTTACATCATTTTAAAACGGAAAATTTTGTATAAAAAATCATTTTGTTTACGATTATTATTTGCATATTATTCCTTTTAAATTAAGTTTATTTCACTGGATGTCTTATGTTGGAAAAATGTATTCTTCCTTCTCCCAAAATATCGAAAAATTACCATCTTTATTTATCTCGCAACGCTTCTTAATTTCTTCTTTAAGTGAATTCCTTTATACAATTTAAATGTTTCAATTTGTTTATTCAAAAATTTGATATGCATCAACATTGTGAATTTGACTTTATCTTCTTTTTTTTAAAATAATTTACAAAGCTACATTACTTGTCTTATCTAATTGATCAATTGCCAATAGGTAAGTACAATATATTTATTTTATTATAGTGACTTATTTAGATAATAAAAACTTTTATATTTAATAACCCATAACTATACTCTTTTTTCTTATTTTTTTGGGAATCAAACCACAATAATGTTTTTTATTTTTTATTTCGACGTTTCGGTAGCGTTCCAGCTACCGTTGTCAAGATTAACTATACCTTGTTTTTAAACTAAGAGGAGCGATTTGAATTTAAGTTGGCATTTCTGCTGCCTAGTGATTGGTCAGATTGCCACCAGTTTCACACAGCTCTTTTGATACCACTGACACTGACATTTTGTGTTTATTTATATAAAAATAGTCATTAGTTCAATCATTACTACCACGTTTGTTGTTTATTGTTTATTTTTAACAAAGTATTATATTTTACCCAAGGTATTTGCTATTTTTATTATTTATTCCCTTTCATGAAAAACATCCATGCTCCTTTTTTCTTGTTAATAATATAAGTTTCACATCAAGTTTTACATACATTGCAGTATTATATTAGGGTATTTTTCGATAACAAAACTTCTGTTCACTCTTAGTTTTGCTACACCAAAGCCTCAAATGTTGAAAAAAAAATGTAATCATACAATTGCATTTCTATATTCTCATTAATCCTCAAATTCTTAAAACATTTTACATAATCTACTTATTATAACCTTACATCTTTTCACAATAATGTGACATTTGGTTACTACTTTCGCAATGACCTGTGGCCAATCATCATTCGATATTTAGACATGCTTTGATCCCTCATTGGCCACGACAACAGCGAGCAGTACAATACATATTCCACGTAATTTTCGTTTAGTTCAAAAAGTCTGAACACGACCCTTTCGGAGCACACTCCCAATCTAGTTACTTTTAGTGGTGTGGTTGAGGTTTCCTAAAATGCTCCTCCTAGTTTAAAAACAAGGTATAGTATAGAAATAATTTTTTGGTCCCTATCTGACACAACGAAAAAAATTTGACAACTAGACAATAAATAATATTTTGAAGTTTAAGACTACAAAGCTTTGTTGTCAAATTTTATTAAGGTCCATTCATAGTAGATCACACCTCTGGTAAAATGTGAAATAAAATATTTTATTTTATGACATTCTAACGATATGTAGTCCACTAGAAATGGAATCCAGTGAAGTGCACGTTCCAGGAGCGGTTTTTATTGGGATAGCGCTTTTTTCCGCTTATTTTGGAAATTTTGTTAATAAAAACGCGTTTGTTGTTACTTTTTTGTGTATGATTATTTTTGTTTTCAAAATATGTATAACTCAGTTTGGTTATTTTGTGTATTGAAGTGTGTATCGATTAACAACCATTCCAAAGATAAATCATAAGAAAACCTGGATAAAAACTTATGATGCTATTCTGATAACGCAGGTAATTGATTATTGGAAATTTCTCTTTCTAACATTGGTAACCAAATTTGACTACATTCGGCTGAAATACTAGCTACACATTTATCTGCATTTAGTTGTATTAAAGCACTTTCTTTGATTTTTCGTCTTTTATTATAGGGCTCTTTCGATATTATTTTCGTCGAATCCCATTAAATTTTATGACTCTCTTCCCAAGCATGTTTGCAAATACCTGACTTAAAGAACTCCCTATCTTTGATATACTTTTTATGCTCATTTATTCGGACTTTCAATGGTCTAGATGTTTCACCTAAATATAATTTGTCGCATTCACAAGATATCTGATATATGCAGTTTTTTGAAGATTGTTCTTCATTTTTTGGTTTTGTTTTTGTTAGTATAGATCTTAACGTATTGTTAGATTTGAAGCTAGTTCGAATATTGAATTGACTACCAATTTTCTTAATTCTTTCAGATAAACCCTTAACATACGGTATTGTCAAGTTTTTAAAAATTATGTTGGCTGAATTATTAATATTATTGTTATTGTTATGGGGCCTATATTCTCTATATTCTTAATTTCTTTATTTACAAAAAAAATAAGAAAAAAGAATAAGTAATGCCACAAGGAACTTACAGAAGATACCATACCAGTTTTTTGAAGATTGTTCTTCATTTTTTGGTTTTGTTTTTGTTAGTATAGATCTTAACGTATTGTTAGATTTGAAGCTAGTTCGAATATTGAATTGACTACCAATTTTCTTAATTCTTTCAGATAAACCCTTAACATACGGTATTGTCAAGTTTTTAAAAATTATGTTGGCTGAATTATTAATATTATTGTTATTGTTATGGGGCCTATATTCTCTATATTCTTAATTTCTTTATTTACAAAAAAAATAAGAAAAAAGAATAAGTAATGCCACAAGGAACTTACAGAAGATACCATACCAGTTTTTTGAAGATTGTTCTTCATTTTTTGGTTTTGTTTTTGTTAGTATAGATCTTAACGTATTGTTAGATTTGAAGCTAGTTCGAATATTGAATTGACTACCAATTTTCTTAATTCTTTCAGATAAACCCTTAACATACGGTATTGTCAAGTTTTTAAAAATTATGTTGGCTGAATTATTAATATTATTGTTATTGTTATGGGGCCTATATTCTCTATATTCTTAATTTCTTTATTTACAAAAAAAATAAGAAAAAAGAATAAGTAATGCCACAAGGAACTTACAGAAGATACCATAACTTTACACTATCTCTTTTGGTTATATTTCCCTATTGGCTAGTAATCACCCTTTGCTCACAACAAAGTTTAAGTAAATCTTTCTTCCTTATATTTAATCCCATTGCATAATTAGTGTAGACTGTGATCAGTGCCTATATTATTTGTTATAATTAGGTACTTCCTTTCTCTGTCTATTCTTCCTGACAACAAACAAAACATACTTAAAGTAATTTTCTTTAGACTTGTTAAGTAGGCGAATAGGGGATTTTTCGGGAATACTCGAGCGTGGCAGTTGAAGATATGAGAGATACCTTAGACCTAATAGAACAACTTTGGAAAGTATTAGCTCTATATGTAGTGACGCGCGCCTAGGATAGACGATCAGATTAGTAAAAAAAAAATCGATAGTCTGAAATACTCGAGCGCGTCAGATTAAGATATTGGGGGTTGATTTTAGTGTTTTAAGAAAAATCTAACTAATCTGACTAATCTTGACGCCGCCGACTTATAGGGTCGCAAACTTTTAAAAAAAAAACGTTAATCCGGCATTCTCGAGCGCGATTTTTATTTTTTTTATTTTGAAGAATATAATCTAAAACTTCCTAAAAATACAAAATCTGCCGGTTTCCGCATGACCGGAAGTGTGTAGGAGCCATTTCGTCTTCCGAAAAACGCGTTGCGAACGATACATTTTACAAAAAAAAAGTTTAAGTAAATGAAAAAAAAGGTAATTTTAATTTACACAAAAAAGGTCTCCTTACATTTTTGTCCAGTTAAAACTTTTGGACTTAAAGCATCATGAAAACTCAAACTCCCGGTTTTTTGAGTATATCTCGAAAACGGAGGGTGCTAAAAAAAATTAATATGAAACTACGATGATTAAATTATGTAACTTTTATAATCTTTTTTTTCTTTTTTATTTTTTCCTATTTTTTTGGGAATCAAACCACAATAATGTTTTTTATTTTTTATTTCGACGTTTCGGTAGCGTTCCAGCTACACCGTTGTCAAGATTAACGCTACCGAAACGTCGAAATAAAAAATAAAAAACATTACTGTGGTTTGATTCCCAAAAAAATAAGAAAAAAGAATAAGTTATGCCACAAGGAACTTATAGAAGAAACTTTTATTATATCTCAAAATTTCTTTTTCCTAAAGCTTCTCGACAATTTTCGTGGACTCGGAAAAAGTTAGGCGTATCTGTATACAAAAGTATTATTAATATGTACAGTTTCATTTATTTATATTATTCAATAGCCTGTTGATAATCAAATTGTTTTTTGGACGTATAGTTGAGAGTAGAATTAGTTTGCACTGTTTCACATTATAATAACAGTATGCGGCAAAGGTCCCTTTGAGGATTAATAAGCTTAAAAGATAAATAAGCCATAAATCACATCGACTCACAAGCGAACAATTGATTCTCATTGGTGCAATGTAGCTTCCGATTGGTCTATGGAAAATTTACAAGAAGGGTTAGTCCACGTGGACTGTAAATTTCACAGGTTCCGCTTCTACTTTTAGATTTCTTTATCTCGCCGACAAATTGTGAAACGGTAAAAATTAATATTCTACTTTCAACTATACCGTAAGCAAAACGAAGTGAAGAATTGAAGCAAAAAAGAGGAATGTGCCATAAACATGTAATACAGACTGAGCGCTTCACAGAAATATGCCGTCCAGTAATTTTCCTTTATTTCGCAACATTGATGTTGTTTTATCAGGTAGAAAAAAAGGAAAAAAAAGAAACAAAAAAACCTTTTTCGGTCAGATTAAGAGAACCCACCAACATTTTTGTCAGATTAAGAAAATATGCTTTCAGGATACCGAGATAAACCTCCCCTATGAAAATCTGACGCGCTCGAGAATTTCAAAAGAACTTTTTTTTTGCATTTTAAAAAATTTGTCGGAACTTATCGTCACGCCGAAATCGTCAGTTTTTTTAAAAAGAGCTTCCTTGGGGCCTACTTAACACCCCTTCCGAAAATCTGACGCGCTCGACAAAATTTTTTTTTTTTCGGATTTTTGACTACTTTATATGCCTACCCCCACCACGCAAACCGGCAGATTAGTATACCGTTGTTATCAGAGGCACTTGGGGTATACGTGGTATGAATATCTGACGCGCTCGAGAATGCCCAAGTAACTCTTTTTTTTAACATTTTTGAAAAACCGTACCCACCGCTAAAATGGTTTTTACAATACGAGCTTTTCTTTTCGAAATTACTTTATCTTCCGATTTTGATAGGTCTCGACGGCGCTCGAGAATGTCGCCATTTAGATTATGCAGGTTAACATTATTGGGACATGAAAAGTATTATTAACAGGATATATGTTACTCACGTATTTATTGTTCTCTTGCTGGATATTCTTTATTTTCCGTTGAACTATGACTTGATGTGTGGACTAAGTAATTTATCTTGAAAGGTTAATTTAAAAAATTGATGGTAAAAAAATATTTTTAAAAACAACCTTTTAGTTAATTGCCCTAAAAAGAAGAAAATAATCTTTAAATTAAATCAAAACAATCAATTTATTACATTTTTATTGAATGATATAAAAGCCCGTCCCGACATTCACCATTAATTTATTTTTTAGTTATGATTGGGAATTTTTTTAAGTCTGTGCTTTTCATTTAATGCTTCGTTTGTACATAGTCGTTTGCCTGTTAAGTCTAATTCTTTAATAATTACACCTTCTAATAATTTGACTCTCCCACATATTTTGGATTTGATATTACGTTGTATCACTTTTCGTACTCTCCTCAGTAAGCCCTTTCATTTGATACCCATATTGTCAAGTTCAGAAAAAATAACTAGTCCTCCATCTTGGATGCTCCGCCATTTTGGAATTAGAATGACGTCACACAGCTAAGCATACATTATTATCCAAATTTCAGATCAATTGATTTAAAATTCAGTTGCAAGATTCCATGTGGACAAATATACATTGCAAGTTAAATAAAAGCATGTAATAACTGGTCTAAATTGTGTAGCATATTTTGGGAATTCCCAGTTTGACCATTTGGAAGCAGCAGTGTGTTTGAAAAATGTGCCGTTAACTCGGTCTCAAAGGAACGATTCATCTCTTTGCGCTTATGATTGAATTTAGAGTGTGTCGTTATCTGTTTTGTTACCAAATCACCTTCATATTTATTACAGATATCCTTTATTATGGTACATTTTTTTTTAAATTGATAGGTAAGAATTGTGCGAAAGCAGCAGTTTCTGTAAAAAATCCCCACAACACTAAATGACATTTTATGAATTCTTGCCAGCTTTTCATCTTAAATATAGGTAAGCAATATGAAAATCGATTGCCCTTTAACTAAGGATCGTTTCCATTCACGCGAGTTCTTTCAAATTTTTCACAATCAATTTTTCTTATTACCTTTTCTTGGAGATTCCATAATTAAAGATGGTTGACAACACAATTTCTTGGCATCAATTGCCAAGATTACAATGTATGTTACAATTTTTACGAGACCTGCTTAAGGCGGACGTTCATTATTATTACATTATTATTACATTTTTATTATATTATAATAACATTTATATTAGAAAAAGATAATTACTATAGTTTCCTATACATATGATGTTCATGCAACCACATTATGTTACATTAAGAAGTTGGTTTACTATTAACTATAATAGTATATTATTAAACGGGCAATTTATGATAGCCATTATTCACGCAGGGTGATGTTTGCGTCCCGAGACGTAGGCAAGGGGCGCAAGTCACACTGCGTGAATAATGGTCATAAATTGCGAGTAGAATACTTTACTTTGTCCACGACCCTTGATGTTTTTATTAAATAAGACGAGTGTAGAACGGAAAGTAATAATTTGGTATTATTGCCAATGCTAACGTCAAAATTAATACATTTCAGGAGTACGTCAAATGTGACATATAGAGATGGGCGATACTGTGTGAAGTATCGATATGCCGTACCGTTATAAATATATTGTTTTAAAAATATCAATATTAAAAAATACCGTTATGAAAAGTATCAATACTAAAAATTTCGATATTTTATCGATAGGATATATTTCAGAAACAAATTTCCTAAACAAAATACGCAGATTTAATAGTTTATTTCATATTGTACCCCCATCTCTAGTCACCTACCTATATACCGAAATTTTGTGAGTGTTGAGTTGTCATGGCATGTTATTTAAATGCAGAAGGGTGAATTATGAGTTCATAATACACTCTAGTAAATTATGAACCATAATTCACTCTAATAGTACCATATACCTTTTGTTGGGAGGTAAAATATTGACTTATTATAAAGTGGTCGTGGACAAATTATAATTAAATCATATTTTTAGTGAAAACCATGAAATCGCATGCGCCAAAAATGTTTCAGCTGTCATTATTAGGATTGTTTTGATTTATGTTTTGACAGTTTTCAGTGTTATCATTTTGAGCAATAATAATAAATCGCTAAAGGCATTTTTAGCGATAATTTTCCTTAACAATAATGGACCAAGGAACATCAACTGACATGGTTCTGGAGATTTTCTTGTTCAAAATAACGAATGTTTAACATTAAGTACACGATTAATTTGCTAAATATTTTTTGCGTATTGAGTATTTTAAGTAATATTTCAATAATATCAAGATGCTTACAAAAGAAGACAAATCGATATTATATTTCTGGAATTGGGAAAATCATCCTAATCGAAATGTAAATGACACTTTAGTTAAAAATCAAAATATTTAGCTCAGGTGCACAGAAAGATCAATTAAATAGTCACCTAGCTTGGTTAAAACAAACGGAAATCGGAAAAAATATACCTTATCCTTCGCTGCCCACTCAACAAATTAAAAATTAAAATATTTAATTTTCAATGTTTATACTTCATCTAATTTTACTACGCACGCCCGTGCTAGTTTCCTAATTTTTGCCATTTAAAACTAAGAGTTAAAATGTTATTTAAGTTTTTTTATGTTCTCGGTAGGAATATTGATTTTTACATATGGCTTGTGACGTTTAAAATAGGAACCAACTCGGTTTATCAGTCAACTAGTTTTTTTTTTAACAAAAACGTTACAACAACTATGAGTAACAAGCAAAACTCGGTTATATTCGCCTGAATTTGGTTATTAGAGAAAGACCAAGAATTTATTTCTAATAGGAATTTTACATACGACGGTTTCGTATATCGGGAGTGTTCTTTTCAAAAAAATACTTTTATTTACTATGAACAAATTTTATTTTTTGTTTCTTGTGATTTTTATAGTGAAAGTGATGGTTTTACGAACATTCATGGTAAAATTGCTGCACAAAGAATGCGTTTCGTCGATGTTTTCTATGTAAGTGTTTCTATGTAAGTGATGTTTTCTATGTAATTTCTTATTGTTATTGATATAAACTAAACATTATACAGTGTGGAACAGCCAAATGGAATAAATTCGATAACGAATTAACGAGGGCCTGTTGGGAAAAACACTTGGACACATCGATTTGTACTTTTAAATACGCATTTTTTTCAACAACAAAAAAATTAGATATGGTGTGTCATGTGACAGTGGCCAATACCAACTTTAAATGCAACCCCCTGTATATTATTCATTTTTTGGATTCTTCAGAAAATTAAAGACTATAGGTTTGTTCCAACACATCAAGAAACCGTTCTTGGAACGGTGACGCGCATGTGAATTAGCAAAAATGCGTTCCAACCACGAAAGAACCGTTTAGTGAACGATAATTTTTTTGTTCCAACCCTATCTGGTATCGTTATGGATCCGGTTCAAGAACGATGATTTCGATACTTCACTAAAAGCAGGTATCAAGGAAACTGACTTGCGCAGTACATATATCCATAGCTAGTTAGGTTAGTTGCCTTGATTTGTTGTTTTTGTATTTGTTGAATTTTGTGGGAGCGAACTTATTTATATTTGTTTGCGCTATCTGTTATAAATAAACAGTTTTTTACTTAACAACATGTACCATATAAACATAAGAGTAGGGTTATGTTTGATACGTTCCAGTGATTCATGTCGAGTCAGTAACCAAATCGTTCCAACCATTATTTAGTTTGGAATCGTTATTAGAACGGTAAACACTTGGCGCCTGCGTAACAAATCCCTAAGAACGATACCGATAACGATTCAGGAACGATTACAATTTGTGTGTTGGAACAAACCTATAATTCATGTAAAATGTCCTATACCTATACCTTCAACTGTTTCGGAAATATCAAGTGTTTACAAAAATTAACATTAAAAAAAAGAAAATTATTACACATACACTAAAAACCTAATAATTGATACTGATTATTTCTTAATTATGTAAAAAAAAACAAAAAAAATTAATGTCAATGTAGGAAATGTTCAAAATGCTCGCTGCAAACGTCTTGGCAACATGCTAATCTAGTATAGAAATGTCTTCTAGCGTTACTCAACATCTCAGGCGTTACTGATCTAATCGCAAGCGTGATTCGTCTTTTTAGGTCATCTAAGTTGAGGGGTTTAGTTTTGTATACAATACTTTTGACATTAATCCACAAAAAGTAGTCTAGTGGCGTCAGATCACGAAATCTTGCTGGTCATTCTACTGATCCGTGCCTTCCTATCCACCGATTTGGAAAAATTTGGTTCAAGTACTGCGGGACATTAATTGGGTAATGAGGCGGTGCTCCATCTTGCTGAAACCATATTGTATTGGAAGGAACTTGTGGGTTTGCTGGATCAGGATATAAGTTTATCAAAGCTGGCACAACATTATGGTTGTTGCTTACTTTTTCAATATCAAGAGCTAGGTAAATGGGAAGTATTGAGTGTAATGTAGTGAAAGTGTCAAATAAGTAACTATTTTTCTATTTCCGTCACTAAAACACGAGTTTGACATTAGCAAAACGTCACTTTAAACACTAGTGTTTAAAGTGCGAAAAGTCAAATCGTGTTTACCATTTGTTTCTCAAACGTCACATCAAGTGTATCTTAGTTCTGTAATTTATATTTAGTATTCCGTGATCATTTTGTAGTCATTTGATTTTTCAATAACACGTCAGTCATTGTCTGAAGAATTCAGATGTGCGGTTTTAAAATTTTGAGCCACTCATTTAATAGAGTAAACATTTAGGGCAAACTTACCGATTTCGGAGAAACTTGTAACTTTTCTGCTTGGTGAACTTTTGGTATTATGTTTGTTATACTTGTATACACCAACATCGTCTGCGGTTTTTGGGATGTTACGGAAAATTCGACTAGGTCTGATGATAAATTTTCTTTCATGACTTTATGTTCGTGGAACAGAATATTCATTAACAGCAATTAAAACTTTTTGCAATGAAATATGTTATGAAATATTTTATGATTTACTGATTTAAGCTTTATGTACTTTTAAAAGTAAATGAGCGAATGTAATTAAGCACAATAAAAATGTTGCACTAAAAGATTTATTATACAAGATATAATTAAAGGAGTTTTATGTTTTGTTTAATTGAACATGGAATAAATGAAAAATTTTAATTTTGAGAAAGCGTGAGATGAAAATTTTTTAATTTTCTAGAATTGGAATGCTACATTATTCAATGAATTGAAGGGCTTAATGTTAAACAATGACAAGCCACACATGAGTTGAAAAAGAGTTAGTGTTGTGCTCGGTTACAGCAATAGTATAACAAGCCACTAAAAAATTATGTTGGCCCTTCGTTAATAGATGGCGCGATAAACGTGTGGTCACACTATTGCATGGGTCTAGTTTGTCTCTAGTGTTTACTCGACATAATGGCAAGTCACATCAAAATAGCGAACATGAGTGGAAGCGATTCGGATAATTCTGTGAGTTCTGACGATTCTAGCAAGAAAAATAGTGAAGTTGAGTCGACATTCGATGACATCAGTGACCGTGACCCTAACTATGTACAATCTAGAAGTGACCGAAATGATGAAAATACAGCGGTATGTAATTTTTTCCTAAATGTGGCTTGTCACATTATCACCGTTCAAGATTAAAGTAGTGAAGTGGAACATTTCGTTTTCTTCATGGATATTTGCTCCGGGCAAAACAAAAACTGTCTTCTCATGTCTTTATGGTTCCAGCTAGTGAAGGAACAAAAGTGTAAGTCTATTATACACACCACTTTTTACTCAGCTGACACACTCACCTTTCCTCTGACAGGGATTTTGCTCTCATCGAAGTGTACTCTCCTGAGGAGTGGCACAAAGTTATAAGAGAATCTAATAAAAAGAAGCCATTCAGTGTAACTGTTATGAAACAGGAAGATTTTCTCAATGTACAACCACTCTTAGAGAACATTAAAAACAGTACTCGTACTGATGACCAGCAATCTTTGGATTTTTCCAATGTTTTTCATTTTTATTCAAGAGTGATAACAAAAAAGCATTTTACGTTAAGCATTCTGTGAATGGTACCTGCAACCCCGTGACTTTTGCAAGAAGGGACGTCCAAATGTTTTTTCTGTATCTGCTTTAAAACAGAAGTATATTGAGCCCATTCGAATTGCAGAACATGTGAGATCATTATTACCCTACATACCTTCAGTGTATCATCCCTTGTACAATAGTTTACGTGAGGATGTCAGCTCTGATGTTGCAGATGAGGTCACCGAGCTGGTTGGTTAAATAAGATCTTGGATATTTATTATAAATGGAATAATGTAACATGCCACATTTTTTTAAATAAAGGATATTTTTTCTCAATTTTGCAGTAGTTTTATCAATATTGTTGTCAACTATACTCCAATCGGTCATGATGTATCGACATATATAAATTAATTCCGTCCATATGTCGCCAGACTGTTTCTCATGAACCATTATAGTTAGACAGTTGAAATGTCCACAGATGATGTATTTCTGTTATACCGCTATAACAACAATTACAGAAAACAGAATTAAATAAATATGTAAGGAGGCTCCCACACATCAAACGATTTTTTTGCTCGATATTGATAACGTCAACAGGTAGACGCTTGAAATATTCACGGAATATTTAGTTATTATTCACTTTAAAAATAGATAATTGAATTAAAATGAAACAAATATTTAAGGGGGTCTCCCATACAAAAAACGTGACTTTTTTCCAATTTTTTTCTCGGTCTTAATAACGATAACAGATAGGAACTCGAAATATTTACAAAATATTGAATTTAGAATAAATAGTAATTTACGTTAAAACACCGGAAAGTAGTGTTTTTCAGGTCGAGACAAGCAGATTCCAGGGCGACACTTGGATATACATTTAATTCTTTATTTTACTTGTTATAACAAATAAGTGATTAACAAAACTGAAACCAGATAAAATAATAAAGATACTGGATACAACTGCATAATTCCGTTATTTTTAAATATTTATGTTAAATGTACAATTGTGAACGTTATATATCTGGAGGGAAGATGTGTCTGAAATGCTGGGAATTGTTATATTTTTTGTAGTGGTAGTTACAAAATTAGTTTCCTGTATATTGTCTTTGGAACATCCCGCATGGAGTTTGTTTGCTATATCAATTTTGTTTTTGTTTTTTCTGCTACAGTGGAGGATTTCCATCCTCCGTGCCGTTTTAAATTTATAATGTTACCTCCTCCATCTACTAGTAAAGTTTCTGAACTTCGACGAAAGCAGTGGCCGGTAAATTCGCTTGGATTTTCCAATTTAAGATAAGAGGCGATTTTGCTAGTGGCTTTTCCCGCAGAATGCAATTCTACTACTTGGGTTGAGCACTTCCCATCTTTAAAAAAAATAAAAAGCCGTTTATGGTTAGTTTGCGGTGGTCTCAATTGCAAATAATTCCTATAAAGTTGCAAATCTCTTTCGGAATTTACAATGAATGTCCTGGTGGTATTTGTCTTGGTTATGGGAATTTTAACTATTAACATTGTTTCCTTATCTTCGTTATCATCGCGTGTCATATTAACGAGTTCCTCAAAAGCACCTAAAACAGAATTAAGGTACGAGTTCTTAACTTGTTTTCTATTTTAACTTACCTACCTTAAGCATAAGATATTCGCTATTGGGAGCATTGTTCAGAAACGTTTCAATTTGTTCTCTTGACAGAATTTTAGATTTCTACCAATAGACTTATTTTTAATGAAAGCTACTAATTTGAAGAAATTATTAATATTCACATTATCTTTTATGGCCAAAGTAGATTTTAGCATTGAATATAAGCTCCATAATGTTGAAGGAGCCAGTTTTTGGGACTTTTCAGCAAAATATGCTAAAAGGAATTCTTCATTCACATTTTTCACTTTTTTTTCTCGACACCAATTTTTAAATGCGTCGTATGACTTCTCGTAACGGACTTTTGATTTTACTGGTAATATATTATCGTAAGTCGCTTTCCTTGCTGCTTCCAAAATTTTTTCTGGAATCTCATTTTTCGTGTCGGATAATTCAAAATCTGAATTCATATTATTGTTAAATTTGCGCACTTGCGAAATAAGTTTGTCATAAACGACAAAAAATTAAAAATCAACGAACTGTCATATCAAAAGCTTTTTCCGGTCCCTGATTTTTCATTTTTCCAATCACTCTTTTATAATACAATCTACCTTGATTTCGTTACTATGACAACAACGTTTCGATAATATATTGTCGAGTGATGACAGTTCCTTGATTTTTAATTTGTCGTTTATGTCAAACTTATTTCGCGAGTGCGCAAATTTAACAATAATAGATATGAACTCAGATTTTGAATTATCCGATAAAGAATTAAATGTATATCGAAGTGTCTGTCTTAAAATAGTTATTTGTATGCTTAGGCCGCGAAATACCTTTTTAACGTACCGAAAGAACAGTTATCGCCGAGGCCGTTTGCAGCCAAGGCAAGATAATCTTGAGGTCGTTAAAAAGTTTCGCTGGTTTAAAATTATTAAACTAGATAATTGTAAATTAATATATCATTGCTCTAAAATCAACATCAATTTAATTTATTTAACAACGGGTGCTATAGAAATGATATGTTTCAATATATACAAAATATTTTGACAGTTCTTGCTTCAACTTCTGGAGTAAATATAAGTAATAATACAAACTGTACAATTAATGTTCCTAAATAATATAAGTACTTATGTATTTGTTGGTATTCAATCAAAAATAATCCTTGTCTTTGTAGTATTTTAGAAATGTCAAATTTGGAAGTGACGTTTGGTTTCGCAGCCGTTGCTATGCTATAATATTGTACGTCACGCAACCGGAAATTAGTGTTTTTCAGGTCTCTCCAAGCTTCCAGGATTCGCCTACGGCTCGCCCTGGAAACTGCTTGTCTCGACCTGAAAAACACTACTTTCCGGTGTTGTAACGTAAAAGCTTTTTCGTGCAATCGGACGCGAAATCAGTATTTCGCGTTCTCAACACAGTCCCCGAAATTCAATTTCGCGGTCGTTACCCATAGCAACGGCTGCGAAACCAAACGTCACTTTCAAATTTGAATATCACTTCCAAATTTGACATTTCTAAAATACTACAAAGACAAGGAATATTTTTTATTGAATACCAACAAATACATAAGTACTTATATATTATTTAGGATGAATATTAACATTAATTGTACAGTTTGTATTATTACTTATATTTACTCCAGAAGTTGAAGCAAGAACTGTCAAAATATTTTGTATGTATTGAAACATATCATTTCCATAGCACACATTGTTAAATAAATTAAACTGCTGTTGATGTTAGAGCAATGATATATTTATTTACAATTATCTAGTTTAATAATTTGAACCATTGCACGAAAAATAGTGTGTATGCCATGGCTGCGAAGCTTTTTAACGACCTCAGGATTATCTTGCCTCGGCGATAACTGTTCTTTCGGTACGTTAAAAAGGTATTTCGCGGCCTAAGCATACAAATAACTATTGCCGGTCCTTACGTCCATTTTCCGGTCTTGACCATGACCGGCAAAACGTTATTTTCTGGACGAAAAATTGTCCAGAATGTGTATATTTTCTGGTCGGTCTTAAAAACAGATATATTCAACAGCACTGGGACTGCTATTCGTAGTAGGTACAACGATTTCTATACAGTCGACAGTCAAGCGAAAGATGACTTTGCGACCACTGTTCCGCTACGTTTTATAATTCTTAATTTAGGAATAAAATGATTAACGAGAAAATTAATGTCATTATGGTAATAGCGTGAGGTACTTTTTACTACATTTATACATTAACTCTGCATTTCGGAATAGAACTAGTAAGAAATTATAACAATTGATATCGAGCACCCTACGCTATTACCACAATGACATTTTCTCGTTAGTTTTTTTATTTTTAAATCAGGAATTATTTTTTACCTTTTAGTTCGATTACCTATAAAGCGTGTATTATTATTTTTTTCTAAACCGTATTTTATTCTTTACTTTTTAAGTGAGGCTCCCATACAACAAACCTGTTTTTTGCCGTTTTTGCAGATAATGGTACGAAACCTTTCGTGCGCGAGTCCGACTCGCACTTGGCCGGATATTCTAACTTTGAATTCCACATAAATTAAAAAGGTTAACTTTAATAAGTCTTATAAAAAAACCTGAGTTGTTAATGAGCGGCGTAGTAAAACAAAAGTTCTAAATTACTACCGCTTTGAATCTGGTGTACCAATACTACATTAAGAAGTTTTTCTTTAATTTTCCTTACTTTATTATAGAATATAATATTATCTAAAATCCGGCCTCTAAATGCAAAACCTGACAAGACACACTTTTTTCGTAAGTTGGATTAATGCAGCAATGCTTTCGTTAATAACATAATCGATTGCTATACAGTTTTAATGCAAAAACCGACATGACCGAACACATCAAGCAATAGAGTTGGTTGTAATAGTGTCACGTGATGCCTGATGAGTTGCGCTGCCGTCGAAGGTGTTTCAGTCTTCAGATTATTATTAAGTAGGTAGTTGTTTTGTTTGGATTCTACTGAGAAGTTGAGTTGTTACAATAGGCGAAGAACCCAATGATAAGAGCTTAGAAGAACCTTCTGAAGCCACAGCAAAAATCTGTATGGCAGACAATTTAAATTTTGGAATATGAAGAATGGAAATTAAGTAGTTTCTTTAATGTTCAGTTAATTTAACCAATAATTTCCAGTCAAAACCCGACATGTCACAACCCTTGATATGCAAGTCCCAATTTTAATCTTAATTTAAAGAAGAACCAACGATACTGGTTTTTGGCCTCTAAGCTATTCGGTTTTAAGTCATACACCCTTAAAATGGTTAAAATTTTGGTATTTTGTGGTTAATAATAACTCGTTGAGGAGTTTTTCGCGTTTCCTGTAAAATTTGTTTAAATGGACTCGTCGGGTTTTGCATTTAGAGGCCTGATACCTACTTTATATATTTAAACGGGACTCGTTGAGTCGTCTGTATAGTTGTGAGCAAAATTAGTTGGCACTGTTTCACAATTAATTAACAGTATGCGGCAAGGTCTCTTGAGGATTAAAAAGCCAAAAAGTTAAGCCATAAATCATTTCTAGTCTTCACCTACACACAAGCGAACAATTGATTCTCATTTGGTGCAATGTAGTTTCCGATTGGTCTATGAAAAATTTACTTGAATTGTTAATCCACATGGACTGTTAACGTCCCAGGGTGGGTTTAGTTCATTTCTTTTATTTACAAGACATTGTGTTCTTAGATGTTGCTGTGATTGAGATTTTGTTTTGTTAACTAAAACTATTTTGTTGGTAATAATCAAAATTATGGCTTTTTGGCGACCATTATAGGAGAGGAAGATGTTGTTATCGGCTCCAAACAATGAATAGGTATACTAGAAGAGTAAACAGACGTATTATTCTATGCCAACATAAACAATGTCAAAGTTTATTTATTTATTCTGCTTGATTCCATATCGCAGTGAATATAATAAGTTGTTTGATTGTTGTATGTATAAAACATGAATATTTTATTGTACCAAAGGTTCTGAAATTTCTGAATGTGGAGAGTAGGGATTTGAGACAATAGACAGAAAGAAATTTGGTATATTCTAGTCGCTATCTACGCAAAACATGATACAAAATACTTACAGGCAACTGAAACAAGAAAATAATGGGTCAAAGCATGGAGCTGCTGGTAGAATACATAATTGAACACAGTTATTGATAAAGCAACTGCTATTCATCGGAAAAAGAGAGTACAGACATCGCTAGTGCGTCGGGATCCTGCAATAATGAAAAATCTGTCTGAAACCGGTTCTGCTTAAAGATTTCTTTATCTCGCCGAACAATTGTGAAACGGTGCAAATTTATTTTACTCACAACTTATACCTACCTATTTATTTTTTCCAAATTTCTATCGAAGGCGTAACAGAAGTTTAATGTACTATTACGCTTTTAATCGACATGGAGACTACTACCTATCAACATTATTAGATAAGTTTAATTTCAATACGTGTATTCAACCATTCTGAATAGAAATAAACAAACATTATAGGTGCCTGAAAAGTCTATCAGCATCAGCGTTGGGAAAACCTTTCGCAATAAATGTACGAATACGTTTTATGATGGGATTTTTTGTTATTCTATTCCACTGAGAAAATACTGTTATTTCAAGAGTAATACTGTATTCCGATTTTATTGGTTCGTTGATTTATTTGACAATTACTGGAATATCATTAATTCGAAACACATTTTTTGTAGAAAACATCATTGTAGATGTGAATAAATCAAATCAGATATTTTGCCAAATTTCCATTGGAGAAATTCGATATATTATCTGGTAAGATAGAGAAACTATAATAGAATTAAATTATTAAGTCTACTCACCGCTAGATACCACCAAGCTACAGACATGAAACACTTTTAAAATTATTACATGGGATGACCATAGAACTAAAACTCTGTTCAAATCCAAAGGCCACCGATGTAAACACACATACACAAAAAAGAAGTCCTGCCATTGTCCTGAAATTATCGTTATACGCGCATTTAGTAGGCGTCATAAAAGTTTTTGGATGCAAACAATCAATCTTAGCTATTCTATTCACAAGTGTTTTAGAAATATATTTGTTGTATTATTGTATTAATAACATATAACGATTGAAAAGGTATGAACATGATATATTTATTATTACTCAACTAATTCAACACTGTCATAAAAGTCTGCATCCAATAACTTGACATATGGCAGTCGTGACGTTTTCACTAAATGCGCGTATTATATAATGATACTTTTTGGCCAATGGCTCATTCACATGTCGAACGTCAGTGTTTCTTTACATCGGTGACATCTTTGATTTGAATGGAGTGCTAATTTTTCTATAAAACAATGCAAAATGGCGAAATCAAACAAAAACTAATTTTTTTTGGAAATTACCTCATAATTTTTGAACCCAATGTAAAATTTGATGCTACACATAAAATTTAACCACCCGTCAGTGCTGGGTAATTACATGTACTTTGAAAATAATTACAATTACAAAGTACATGTCGTAAAAGTAGAAATAATATTGATTCAATTACAATTACTTTGAAAATAGCGCAGTCAAAGTACACAAAATATCCGTAAAATGCCGAAAAAAACACAAAAAACTTGAAAATTCAAAATTGAGTGTTTAAAAGGGTTGTGGTTAATATGAGAAAAACTTTACGATGTGATTTTCCGGAGAATCGTCGAGTGAAAATTTTTGTTTTTGTTATTTCACTCTAATTGTTTAAATAATGAAAACATAGAAAAATGTTCAAATCGAAAATTGTAGCTAATATATTTGTCTACAAAATTTGTCTGAACATTTTTTTTGTATCTGCATTAGTTTTTGAAATATATATACGAAATTTCCATAGTAGTATTTTAGAACATCATCAATTTTCATGTTTTTAATTTTACGATAGTAAATAAACAATGACATTTAGAAAAAAAAATTCATATGAAATGTGTTCTAAAATGATGGGGTATCTACAAATACATTGAAAAAAAAATGTTTTTTTAAATTTTTTAATGTATTATCATCGATTTTCCACGCTCTCTCACCTGCTTTTTCACCTTTATTTGTGCTCCCTTCTCTTTCTTACCTGAGCCATAGGTGTGTTCTTTTGTATCGCGATCACTTCTAAATAAGTTCATTATAAAGTTCACAAATTTTTAGATAATATCATAAACGGTATAAAAAGATATAGAAGGTTTGCTGATAGACCTCTGATTTAAGTATTTGTTTTAAATAATTATCTATTATTTAAAAAATTTGATATTTATAGAAAAACTGTATAGTAGTTTCAAAAGTAGATGCTTCAAAGTGTTTAGTCATTGAATTATATTAATTTCTAAAAAATATATAATTGAATGAAGTCTAAAGAAAACAAGTAAAATTAAGCATGCAAAAAAACGATTTTAAGAAGCATTTGTTTAAAATTCTAAATATTGATGGCTTTGCTTTTATAATAATAATGTTTTATGCTTATTTGCAATGCTAAATCCAAAAGGAATTTTCGCTGGGATAAGTATTAATTAAATAGGAATTATAATAAACTGATATTACAGTCAGAAAATCTACTTTTTCAAATTTGAAAGTATTTTTATCTAAAGGTTGAGATCTTTCTTTACATTTTACATGAGTTTATTTATTTTTCCAGAATGTTATAAGAACAAAATTATTAACTTTTAAGTCGAGCGGTTAATAAATTTGGCTCACGGGCCGTTCGCGCGTAACCACGAATTGAATAGCACTGAAATTAATTTTATCCCGTTAACTTTTCAATTTACAGAAAAACTTTCAAGGCAAAATTTGTAGATAAATTCATCAGCTACAAATTTTGATTTGGAAGTTTTTCTGTATATTCATTATTTAAAGAATTAGAGTGAAAACACAAAAACAAAAATTTTCACTCGACGATTATCCGGAAAATCGCATGCCTAGCATCGTAAAGTTTTTCTCATGTTAAACACAACCCTTTTAAACACCCTATTTTAAATTTTTTGTATTTCTTGTGAGGTTTTATGTGTAGGTACTTTGGCTAGGCTAAAAAGGAATTATCAATTACTTTTATAATTACCTACTTTGCGGACCGGTACGAATGAAATTTTGAAATAGGATATTCAAACAAATTTCATATGAAGTTTTATTATTATTTTTAGTCTCTTTATCATCTCACAAGTTTTTGGTACGAAGTTCTGGGACACCCTGTATTTAAATATTAGTTAGGGCTTCTGTTACTTCAAGTGTTAAGTAACGATGATCGAGAAATTGTTTCAAATGTTTTGGATTATTTTCAAAACCTCAACCACAACTTTGTCCGATCAGTGTTATACGTTTAAACCATAACTAGAACTCTTAACCAGAGATGATAGAACCGGGCCTAAGTTCGCTAAGTTCGCTAAGTTTTTATCCAGAAATCTATGCTAGTTAATAATGTCAAGCCTTGAAGCATAACAAATTTTCAATCGCCATATAATTTTTCAAATTGATAAAATGATAACCTTACATCACAAATTTTTAGAAAAAAAACTGTTTCATCCTTTTGAATATCCTGAAGTATATTTTTAAATCGTTCACTCAAATCCAGGATTTACGTCTAGTCTGACGGCCAATGAGTATTTGCTTCAACGAATTCCGAGTTGTAGAATAAGAGAGTGTCTGGAGTTTTAGATGTCACTGGCGCCAGCAACGGAATTCATTTAACTACAGGAGGTTGCGTAATGGACACAAAATAACCAATACAGTTCCATAAACGAGAAAATTGACACCATCTATACAATAATTTGATCGGGAAAATATTAGATATTTATATTATTTGTACTTGTTAGTGGAATTGGAATTAGGTTTTTATTGAAGGACCCCGCAGGGAGCTCATGGAAAAGTATGGTCCCGGTCAAATTGGCTGGAATTTTAATATGTTGTTCTCGAAGTTCCGATTAAAAGTAAACATTGCGACAACAAAATTGCTCGAGCAGCCTTCGAGGTAATTGGCTGTCAAATCTTGTTTTTGAATATACGACAAAATAGCCAAGTTTTGTCTTGAGGAGAGACTTTAAATTTCGAAAACATTGTTCAGTCGCCACTGTCCTGTGAGTGAAATTATTTTAAAATAAAAAATTGGACACTTACTGGGCACGGCAAATGGTTTTTGGTATCTATCCCCACAATAGTTATAATTTTTAAAAATGTCCAAAATATTAATAAGTTCTGTGAATTTATAATTCTACAATATTCCATAATTTTATCTTATGTAACGTTTTAGAAACAGCTAATGGTTGGTCGTCGAGAACAGCCGTGTATTTAACAGTGTTGTGAACGTGATGGATTTATCGTTCCTTGTATGTATGTATGTATGTTGGGGTGCCATTCACTGAGACCTAAAAGATCTATTGTGCCCCTCTACTTCTATTCAGTTCCTTAGGTACGTCTCAGAGACTAATAGCTACTTTAGTCCTATTTCCCTAAGGAATTTTAGGATATCTGCAGACTTCAACTTGGGTAAATCTCCCTCTTCTATCCAATAATCTCCTAGGTGCTATGCAATTCGCAAGTATGTGGATGGAGGTTTCTTCTTCCATGCCACAGAATCTAGATTCTTCTTCCTCCACCATTTTGAGTATTTTCAGGTGCCCGTTCAGGCGGCAATGTCCCGTTAGGATCCCTGTTAAAACTCTTACAGCAGTTTTACTTTGACTTGTGCATTCATTTGATCTCAACGGGTTGTAGCCACCCATCAGAATGTTTGGTTGTCAAAGCCCTACCTACTAGATCTTTCCAATGGTCAGATCTTCTCTTTTCTTCGGCTTTGCCCATTTCTTCCAATATTTCATTGAAGCTGATACCGCAAAAGGGTCTTTCAGTCTTCCTCTTTGCTAGTCCATCTGCTATTTAATTTCCTTCGATTCCACTGTGGCCTGGAATCCACAGTAAGGTTACACACCATTTTGGAACTGATTACACAAGAGCTCAGTGCTTTAACGGCTGCTTAACTATCCGACATTATGATAATCTTTTGCCTTCTATATCCTTTGTCAATATAGAACTGGGCACATTTTCTTATGACGTGAATTTCCGCTTGAAAGTTTTTATAGTGTTTGGTTCGTGGCCCGTACACTCCTATCCCAGTTCCTTCTATTGCTTTTGAGCCGTCTGCGTACCATTGAATGGCATTCTTTCGAAGTCTGGTAATGGTATCTGGAACCCATTCCTTCTTGTTGCTTAATTGCGTAAAAAAATTTCTTTGAAAAGTTAAACCTTTTCATCATGCCATCTCGTGGCATGTCCCAGGTTTTTTGATTTCTGATAAGTAAGAAGGTGGTTTTTTTTTAATGATTCTCTCTCTACCTTGTTCTTTCTGCAACACTTTCTACCACCTTATGTAGTGGTGTAAGGTTGAGAATCACTTCCATGGCAGCCGTTGTGCATGTTCTGATTGCATATACTGGCTAGTCTTTGAATTTTAGAAAGGTTTTATCTCGTCTTCCATAGACTAGTTCTGTTACTCCACGAAATGGCTCCATAAGTGATAATTGGTCTCACTATGGCAGTTCCTTACATTTATTTCCAAATCACTACCTCTTTGTATCTAATCCAGATGTAATTTAAATTGGATTTTCGTGAACGGCTCAAGTTACCTAGATGTACCTTTTTTTACTTTTCTCGCATAAAATTTATACTTCTGAAGTGGGTAAAAAGTAATTAATTTCGGTCGGTTGTTTTGTTACACTTTATACTTTCTCAGTAATTAATAGTTTTGAAAACTTTTCACCAGAAGTCTTCTTCTCAATTCTTTGTTGTACAAAAAGGCTTTTATAGTAACTTCTACAATTTAACGAGCTCCGTTCTGAAGGACTCTTACGACTCGGTTCTTTTTGTTATTATTATTAATACTTTAGGTATATTTAGAACGGTTTTCCTGTGCCCTAAAATTTAGATGATAAGATTTTATTTACTAATTAAAAAATATGCAGAAATAAGTCCATTCCTGTATTCTAATTTAGGCGAAGTTGTGTTTGTCAAATTAAATTAACCACTGTACCATATATAAAAAAATACTGTTTATTGTAAATGTTACCGTAAATACCCAAAATCCGTTAATACGCGTAATAACTAGTGAGAACCCGAAATAACTAGGAGTATCGGTAAATTCGCGTTCTTACTAGTAAGAACGCGTAATTACTACGAGGTTTAGGAAAATACCAAATTAAAACTTTTATTCGGCTATTTAATGAAATTTTCAGTTAGAACGCGTTATTTCTAAGCGTAAGTTAGTAACCACTGAGCGTTACTCGATCTTTGCAGGGATTGGCTACATTTCATCTCGCGATGTCTCGAAAGACAGGGGAAGGTTCCCCGCACCTTGCGCGGCTCCATAATACGTTATTTTATCTGAAGTTGTTACTGTGTGTACCACGCCGTTTTCCGTTTGTTACTTTGATAAACGTTGTTCTTCGAAAAATGAATTCTTCGCTGATTGCTTGGAAAGAAAAATTTACGGATGATTTATTAAGTACGTGCAGTAAAGATCCCAAATTATCGAAATATACTATTATGAATAAAGAAACTTACGAAAATCTATTTCAAGAAATTTAAGAAGATAAACTGACAAAAAAGAAAACTACCCTACAGTATCGTCGCTTAAACCGTTTTGACATCATGGAATTAAGTGGTTAGGTATAGCAAAATCCAAGAATGATGAAATATTATATTACCTCCCAATTGAAAAAATCTTTGATGTTATCGAAGCTGCTTACGTAGCAATTGGGCATGGTGGTCGGGAAACAGCAAGAAAATATGCAAATATTACTACCAGAATGATAAATTTATTTCTGTCGATGTGCGAAGTCTGCAACAGTAAGAAGCAAGCCAATCGCTAATTCATCAGGCAAAAAAGATGAAAAGCTACAGTGATAAAACACATGCACCTGCAAACGGTGGCGATAATGTTACGGTACCTATTTCTGATGTGGATAAAGCAAAAGGTGCTTTCAGAAATATAATAGCTGTTGTGTTACTGAAGACCGACGACAACATGTACCAGTTAGGTACAAAAGATGGAGTCATAAATCATTTGTATACCAGATCCGAATTTGATATTTGCAAGCAAAAATTTATTGACATTGATTTAATAAGGAAAGATAAACAAATTTCTTTACGTCAAGCAGCTTCATCTAATTTTGGTTCTAGCCAGGGTTTTTTTATGTGCAAATGCACTAAAAATTGTAAAAGTAAATTATGTAAATGCAAAAAAAATAATGTTCTATGCAATTTAAAATGCCATAATAGTACCTCTTGCAATAATAACTAAGCTAAGTTATATTGTTCACTTTTGTTTGAATTTCGCTTGTTCTATGTTTCATTTGTTCTGTAAATTTTTTTTGTGCAATAAATTAACTGAAACCAACCGCACTTGATTCTCTAACAGATACTTAACTACAATATTAATTTTAGGCATTCATATATTTTAAAATTCGGTTATTTACTGTTGTGTGCTTAGAAAGAACGCGTTCTAACTGAAAATTTCAGTAAATAGCCGAATAAAAGTTTTAATTCGGTAATTTCCTAGACCTCGTAGTAATTACGCGTTCTTACTAGTAAGAACGCGAAATTACCGACATTCCTAGTTATTTCGGGTTCTCACTAGTTATTACGCGTATTAACGGATTTCGGGTATTTACGGTAACATAAATACAAATCTGTACCCCAGAGGTAAACTGTACTAAGCACCATTTAGCAAATTTTACAGGAGAGCGGTTTAAAGTTTTACTTGTGACCAAAATGAGGATTATTTGTTAATTATTGCTCCGTTTTTCTAAAAAATTGGAACAATTGAACATCTTAGTATAAGAAACAAAATACCAAAAACCAAAAAAATATTTTTTTATATTTTTTGGTTTGGTGGACTTAGTACAGTTCACCTCTAACAAGAATTATAAAAACGTTGGAGTTATAGTATTAAATATTTCAGCAGATGTGACTTAGTACCTACAGTTCACTTTAAAAAATGCGCATGAGTTATTAGTATGTTTTTTCTGATCGTTTTGTGAAAAATTCGTATTAAATTTTTATTTTTATTTTATTCTTTATGAGCTACTACAACTATAGTAAAGTTATAATTTTACTACTTACTGGTAGTTTTTAATAATACAAAAATTTGGTGAATCTATCAAACAACAAAGTTTAAGAACTCTTAACAATAATAAAATGGCAGTATAATAAAAAAAGAGACCTATCCCAATACGACTCTTTATCATCCGGAACATTATTATTATGAGGAAGATTTTGGTAGAAACCGTGAAACATTGTTGGCACCCTCTTTAATAAGTTTTGAAGATGATGATGACTTTTTATCCCCAATAGGTTTTGGTGCATTTCTAATAACTGATATCTCGTCTGGAAATGCCACAGACTTCCGTGTATTTCGGTTGAATCCAAGACATTAAAATCTTCTTCGTCAAAAGAAGTCTTGCAGAAAACTGAGAATTTTCTGTTCTAACGTGTCTGGCTGTTTTGATGGATACAGTATCTTGAATTTTGACGTGCGAAGGAGATAGTATCTTGAGTTTTATACCAAATCCACCTTTGATGGAGATAGTACAGCAGCCCAAAAATACTACCTCCGTATGATATAGTTTCTCTCAATTACTTTGTGACTTGGTACAGTTTATCTTTGTTTTTTTCTTTACTCTGTTTGGATTTGACTTTAAAAGTAATTTTTTCTTGATTCCCCGTAAAAGGTTATGTTCTTAAAAAATGGAGATAGTACAGTCGTATTAATAAACAATTTGTTTTAAATAATAGTCAAAATAAAATTACCAACCAATGCGCTGTCCGAATCAAATTACTTCAAATAAATTACGAAACAGCTTAAATTGACAGCAAACTATTTAAAGCAACGTTGCCAAATTCAAAATATTGTCCGATTTTAGCCGAAAACCTACATTTTATTTTGAAATTTAGTCAGTTGAAAACACGAAAACAAGAGCTTCAATAAACTAGGAACATTGAAACTTCGTAGTAAAATCAAGTAAAATTGATAGTAAAATGGTTTCCGCCCTATTCTCGGTGTTGCCATATTTCAGACAGACAAAATTATTAACACGCATTTGTTTCGTTTAAACCTCAAACGTTTCAATAAAAAACATATTTTTATTACATAAACTACTTAGGATAATTATTTTAAAGTCGTTTTTATGTAATTTCTTAAAAGTACATTTTTATTTTGTACGTTTCTATCGTGTCCTATAATTCAGTTGTCGCAATATAAAGGAAAAGTGAGACATCTGGCAAAGGGTCGGCAAGTTACCTTAGAATGTGTTGTAATGTTGGGTTCACTTTTAAATGTAAAATGTATGTTTTTAATATATTAATCTGAGGCTCCTAGTAATTTAAATTTATTCAACTTTTTCAGCTTTTTGTTTGTTCTGGTAATATTAAAAACGTTCTTAGTGAATTTCAAGCAATTTTCAATCTCGTTGCTCCACCATGGTACTAATTTTCAGACGATATCTATATTTAGTCTATCGGTGCTTAGCTTTGAACGATACATTGTAACCAGCGCAGTCACCAAATGTTAAAGTACTCGTCAAACTTCAATAACCGACTAGATTAGATTATATTAATTGTGCTTGTACCTCTTCACTATGAACTTCGCAGATTTATTGTAAATAATAACTAAGTAGTGAAACCTGAATCCGCTATTTTCAAAGACATCAAATTGTATGTTGGGAATTGTCAAACTGAATGGTCCAAAACAGCCAAACTGTGATGTGATACGATACTTAGCAAAAAATAATTTCAAGGCAAAGCATTAATACATACTTTAAGAAGAATATTGGAATATATAGAATGTCTCAAAAAACTAGTAGATATCATTAATAGCTGTTTTTTTAATTGAGACTCCGTATAAAAGACTGAAGTATTAGTTTCAATTTAGAATGTGAAAAAACAAACTAGTATAGATCTGAAAATCTATTAAATGTTAAAATATTCTCCGAAGGAAAAAATTTTGTTTTAACGGCTCTTCGTACTTATCTAAAAGCCCTTTTAGCTACGGACGTGACAGAAATGCTAAACGTATTAGTGATGACAATTTTAACTCACTTTACTTCCTTCCGTCACTTCCTTTGTATCCAACCACCTGTCCGCTCGTTTGAGATTGTGTTAATTGTGTCTAACCCTTTAACTGTACAAATTTTCAAACGTGATATCGAAGCCGATAAATTTCAGGGTTGGTCAACTCAGATGCTACAAAGGCCACTTTGGAAAAAATTAAAATGGGAGTGCCGCATTATAAAATATTTCGTATGCAGCTTTATCAGTGAGTAGCAATTGTATGGTATACAAAAAAAGTAAAAAGGTTTTACAATAAATTGTTTATATAGTTGTGAGTAAAATTAGTTTGCACTGTTTCAAGATAAAATAACAGTATGTGGCTGGGCTTAGTTCTTTTCTGTTATTTACGAGACATTATGTTCTTAGATGTTGCTGTGATTGTGATTTTGTTTAATTGACTAAAACTATTTTGTTGGTAATACTCAAAATTATTGCTTTTTGGCGACCACTCGAAGCGGAAGATATTGGTTATGTTCCGATATTACTGCCCAGTAAATTTTGTCATTCCGATTTTACTGAAATTTACCGGTAATGATCTGGCGCCACTTTTCAAGAGACCATGTTAGAGGCTAAACATATACTGATACTACTGTTACAGAAGTGGTCATGCACTCCCAGTATCCCTTCCCCAAATTGGAATAAGTTAGGTTATGTATTTGTTGAGACAGTTTTTTTTATTAGTAATCTATGCAGATCTGATTTTTCTGAATCAGTATCGCTATCGCTTAATATTTCATCCATTAAGATTTGATTAATTTCACTTCACTATGATAAATAAATGTTTTGTTTGTTCCTTTTCAAATACTGTTACTGACCAATAGGTTCCGAAAATTACTGCTACTGTAAAGCGTTCCGAAATTGCTTGCTGTAACCAGTAATACCAGCAATATCGGAACATAACCATTGTAATAGGCTCCGAAAAAACGAATATACTAGAAGAGCGAACAGACGTAGTATTCTATGCCAATATAAACAATGTCAAAGTTTATTTATTTATTCTGCTTGATTCCACAGATGCTACCATGTCGCAGTGAATATAATAAGCTGATTGATTGTTGTATGTATAAAACATGAATATTTAGTTGTTAAAGTTTTTTACCAAAGGTTTTGAAATTTCTGAATGTGGAGAGTGGGGATTCGAGAGAATAGACAGAAAGAAATTTGGCATGTTCTAGTCGCGATCTACGAAAAATATGATACAAAATATGTACAGGCAACTGAAACAAGGAAATAATGGGTCTACGCGTGGAGCTGCTGAAAGTGAAAGAGTACACAAATTAACAAAAGTTTCGAAAAGATCCATTATCACAGTTATCGATAAAACAACCACTATTCATCGGAAAAAGAGAGAACAGAAATCGCTACTACTGCAATAATGAAAAATATGTCTGAAACCGGTTCTGCTTCTCCTTACAGATTTCTTTATCTCGGCGACAAATTGTGAAACGGTGCAAATTAATTTTACTCACAACTATACCTACGAAGACCTCTGAAACTAAAATATAGTTATTTTTTTAATTATGTTTTAATTGTAATAATTGTCAAACCTGCGGTTTCTGACTGTTATAAAGTTCAATATGTTGTTATAAATTAACTTAGTAACTTGGGTGTCGCTATTGTGCTATTTTCGAAATAGCGTTTGCAAGTACGTGCCCAAGCATTCATTATAGAACAACTAGATATTCAAATTATATTAGAAACTATTTTGATATACACAAAACGCAAAAGTCTAGTGATATTTTTATAAGTATAGTCGTGTTTTTACCTGTAATCAACTTGAAAAAGTAATACAAAATTTATAGTTTAGATTGTTGTTTACGTCAAAAACATTAACTTTTTTAGAAAAAATAACAGAAAACTGGACAAAAGAAATATTCTAAAAACCACTGTTTTTTCAAACGTAAAATGAATACAAAAAACACAAAAAATAAACTTAACTCTTCCCAAAATTAAATTGTTAATGTCTGCTTGAGGTATTTGTGTCTATTGTACTCTCAGAAGCTCTCGAAATTGAAACTCATTGTGAATGTTGCCCATAAGTGGAGTAATTCGTCGTTGGAGCATGTCCGTGCTTAATGGGATTCAAATCCGGTGACTGTGCTGGCCATGGCAATATATCAATACCATCGTTATCTAACCAGTTTACTGCAATAGGGGCAACATGTGGTCGAGCGTTATCATGCATTAAGTGAAAGCTATCTCCAACAGCACCAGCAAATGGACGAACGACAGGTTGGAGGATAGTATCCAAATACTGCTGACTTGTGACAAAAGTCGCGTGGGAAAATGAGCTCAGTTCTTCCGTCAATAATGATTCCGCCCCATACCATTAATGTGCCACCTCTGTATGTGTAGGTACACTTCCTGCACATGTCGCAAGCGTTCCAAATTCCCGGGCTGTCTCCACACTCTCGTCCGACGAGAATATGGATGAAATACAAATCTAGGCTCATCGGTGAAAAAAACTGTAGTTCAGTCATTGGCAACCCAGTTCAGAAACTCTTGACACCAGGTTAATCGTGCAGAGACGATTCCTCATCGTAATAGTGTCAATTGTCACATTATGTGCACGCTGTAATTAATTATCCAATTCGGGTGCAGTGATTGTCGCTTGCTTTCTAGCGGTTAAAACTAAATACATAATATTATATGTTTGTAATGAGAATTATCATAGAAGCTAGAATAATTTTAAGTTATAATTCTTGGGAGTGGTGTTTCAATTATTTAGACCCTAAAATATACAATCAAATGTATCCATATAAATCAGAAATTAAAGCATGGATACTATCAATTACTAAAGAACACATTAACAGCATCTTGAATAATACATAATAGATAAATTTACTACACAGTGAATAAAGGGTGTAGGTGTTAACTAATCCAGAGTTGTTGGCCAACTTCTGATGGATGGTGTTGCAAAGTTGATTGCATTGTACCTGAGTAGGTAATCGATGTTAGCTATGGCTGAATATCCCGACGTAATATGTTGCATCGTCTCTGGACACCTTTTGCACTTGTAGCACACAATGTTTGGATCTCTTATGACAAATTACTTGTAATCGTTGGTATCGAATACTTGGTCTTGAATTGCCATCATAAATCCTTCTACTTCTGGTAAACAATGTTTCATCAGAGAGCCACTTATTTGATGCTTCCTTGTCGATAAAAGGTTGATTGAAGTCGTGATTATGTCGACCATGAAGCGCTTTCTGGGCTCACTCGGTCTGTGTAATTGTTGGTATCAAATACTTGGTTTTGAATTGCCATCATAAATCCTTCTACTTCTGGTAAACAATGTTCCATCAGAGAGTCACTTATTTGATGCTTCCTTGTCGATAAAGGTTGATTAAGGTTGTGATGATGTCGACCATGAAGCGCTTTCTGGGCCCTTTTGGTCTGTTTGTCAGAGTCTCTAACTATTTCAAGTTTCTTATCAGGGTTTACAGGAACTAAGGGGAAAGTTTTTATCTGCTCTCGCGACCAGTTCATGCAATTTAGATGTTTTTGGAGTTTAGACATTTGTTTGTGATGTAAATTAACTATGTCCGTTAGAGCTCTCTTTCCCTCTTGGTCATCATGGTACGCGTTGTTATTTGAATATCTTCCGTTACCCTTTGAGTGAACTGGCATCTGATTTTAGTTTTTGCTTGCTTTTGGTCTAGTAGTTCAGCTTGCTGAAATTGTACATATTTGTAGGTTTTACCATTTTGCATGGCATTTATAATGTTCCCATTAGATAATTAACACTTCTCCAATAGCGATTTTACCCTTCTCGATATTTACGGTTTTGCACTTGTCTAATCCAAATCCTATTTCTGTACTCCAGAGCCAGACTATCTTAAGTCCAAATTTACCAAATTTTAGCTCAATATGTTAGTCACTAAAAATTTTGTGGCACATTTCATGGTATTTTCCATTGAGGTGTATATTTTAAACTATATACAGCTGATTTTAAACTGCGTTAAGTCCAGAGTCCTTATGCCAAACTATGTTAAGTCACACTAACATTGTTTGCCTCTGGTTTCACGTTCAGCTTGGGATGTCAACTCCACCGGTTAACATACCTAACCTCTCGCGTGTTTTGTTCAGTACATTTTTTTAATATGCCTGTTACTCAACTCTCATGTAAAAATAGATTTCCTGAAGAACTTTGGCAGACTATACATTCTAATTTTTGGAGTCCATCAAAAACAGTAGATAATAGAAGACAGTACATAACATCAATAGTTACATAGGTACCAATAAAAAGACGCAGAGAAAAGACTGGCGAAAGAAAAGGAAAAAGAATTTTTACTAATTGTTATAGCTTCGAAACAGAAGGAAAAAAAGAAACAGTTTGTAGGAAGTTCTTTTTAAATACGTTAAGTATCTCCCAGCAAACAGTGGACACCGCAGATAAAAAGAAAAAGGAAGGAGGTATTGTAACGCCTGATAAAAGAGGGGGCACCAGTCTCTAAACAAGATCTCAGAAGAAGTTCGACAAATGGTTCGAAACCACATATCAAAATTTCCAACGTACGAATCCTATTATTCTCGGGAAAGAACCAAAAAGAAGTACCTGGGAAATCATTAAAATATAAGTAGAATGTACAGACTTCACTTAGAAGAATGTAAAGTGGTTTGGGATACGAAAACATTGCAAAGAGTGGCTGTACTCGAAGATTTTCAACTATGAATATAAGTACTCATTCAAGAGCCCAGACAACGATACCTGTGACTTATGTGACCAACTTCAGATTCGTGTGGCTGATTCGCATGATTCACGAAAGAAGCTACAAACTGAATACGATCAGTATCTTGCAGATACGACTAACAGATACAAAATTAAAAGATAGCGCAGGCAATCATTTTCTGATATCTCTTGCAGTTAGAAGAAGTAACTCTGGAATCCTCTACTACTAAACCGATTTTAGTAAGGATTTTCCAGAAGACGACTTTCATAGAAGAAACAAACCAAATGACTACACGCCTTTAGTGATTCCACCGATTATGGAGGGTCCTAAACAAATTTCAGCTGAAAAACATAGCCATCTACAAAAACTCCTAAAATGGGTACCAACGAAATTCCATATCTACTAAAAAAAATTGGAATATGGAAACAACGAAGATGACGGATAAAAAATAACATTTTTTTTATCAAGACACCGAATTCTATTTATTATATTATGTTTTATAAACGCTGAAGCCTTAAAATATACAGTGATATTCAAAAGTCCCCTCCCCCCCTCGTATCTTTTGAACGGCTACACTTACATTAATAAAATTTGGAGGGGGAAAATGAAGTGTTGTAAACTTCTCTACGAATGGTAACAGGTGACGTAATAGTAATAGATGACGTCACAGTGCCACTCTGGCCAATAATTTTAAATAGGACCTTATGGCAAGTGATATCTCGTTTGAAAGGCATTGACATTGGCTATATAGCCATATTAATTTTGTTTGGGTTTAAGCTAATTTTGACGGATAAATCAAATAAATACCAAAATTATTGAAATTATTTTTTTAAATTCAATTAATCAAATATCAACAATGGATTCTTATAGCAAGTGTTCGAAATGTGCTCCGTCTACTTCCTGACAGTAATACATCCTATTAGTGAACTGCTATCAGCTGAAATTGCATTGTATTCTTCAATAATTCTTTCTTTCAAAACGCCAATGCTATCTGGTGCCGTAGTATAAACCTTGGATTTCAAGTACCCCCATAGAAGAAAATCTAATGGTGTCAGATCTGGTGACCGAAGTGGCCATTCTATAGCCGTCCGATCCACCTACCTCGATATTCTTCATCCAGGTAACGTCTTACTGCACCATAATAATGTGCAGGAGCACCATCTTGTTGAAATGTTATTTCCAGATGGCCGAATTCATCTGGATTATCTTCCAGAATTTCGAGAATTAACGGCTCAATTGCACTTTGTAACATCTCCAGATACACTTCACCGCTTAAATTTGAATTTAGGAAAACAGGACCGACTATGTGGCTTCCCAAAATACCTGCCCAAACATTGACTTTTTCTGGAAATTGGGTATGTTGTTCACGAAAGGTGTGAGGATTTGTGTCACTCCAATACGTTACATTTTGTGTATTCACATTTCCATTGAGGCAAAAAGTACTCTCGTCACTAAAACAAATTGTTTTTGTGTAATGTGGGTTTTGACTAATTTTATTTGTCATACATTCACAGAATTCGAGTCTTCTGCCGGGGTCGTCATCCGAAAGGTGGTGCACCATTTTTAACTTGTGTGGATGAAATTTGTTTTTTGCCAACACTCTCTGTACTGTACTTACTTCACAGATAGACGCAACTTTAGGAAGTAGGGTTTACCACCATTTCAGCAACCAGTATATCAATTTTTTTATCATCACTAAATGTTGGTCGACCAGATCGTTTGGCATCTTGAACACTACCTGTTGCTTCAAACTTGTGAAGAAGCTCCCTCAATAAGTTCTCGAGATAGGGCGATCTGGGTATCTCTCATTAAATAAACTTTCCACTTCATGGAGATTCTTTCCAGATTCACCAATTATTAAGATAGCTGCTACTTTGTCGGCGTGAGTACGTACCATTTTGCCTATGTAAACTCTTAAACGTCTCGTTAAACAATAATAAAATTGAATATTTAAGCTATTTAGAAAAACTTTGCAAAGCAACAAATACTATTAAATTAAAAACGTCAATTTTTTTGACAACTAACCAGAGGCGGACTGAAAAATCTTCAATATTTAAATGTGAAATAATAATTTTGGTATTTATTTAATTTATCCGTCAAAATTAGTTTAAAACCAAACAAAATTAATATGACTATGTAGCCAATGTCAATGCCTTTCAAACGAGATATCACTTGCCATAAGGTCCTATTTAAAATTATTGGCCAGATTGGCACTGTGACGTCATCTATTACTATTACGTCACCTGTTACCATTCGTAGAGAAGTTCACAACACTTTATTTTCACACTCCAAATTTTATTAATGTAAGTGTAGCCGTTCAAAAGATACGAGGGGGGAGAGAGGACTTTTGAATAGCACTGTATAATAAATAAGTAGGTAGTACTGTTGCCCTTCTAATTTATCTAAATGTTATGTCCACTGTACTTATGTCAAGTCCATACCTTTGGACTTAACATGCATGTTAATTCCAAAAAAACACTTTTTGTTTATACAAAACTATGTTAAGTCAGTTAAATCAAAAACAAAACACGAATCCAAAAAATTTCCCATTATACCACTTTTTGTTATGCATAAAATTTATTTAATTATGAAATGGTTACAAGATTTTGTAACATTAGTGTTTCATAATATGAAAAAGTCTAACACGAAATTAATTAAATAGCTCTACTGGAAAACAAAGTTTTTAGACTTAACTGGTACTGGGACTGGGGTACAGATTTGTATATCACTGGAGAATTTTTCAGTGATTTAGAAATGTTGAATTTGACACACACTTGTTTGATGTCATCCATATATAAGAGGAGGGAAACAGTAAAGCTGTTGGCTTTGATTTTTATTATTATTATTTTTGCACCAAACAAACTAGGTATGCGACTATGTTTTTAATAGTTTTTATTGTTGCGTGGCTACCTCCAGTCACATCCTGCAATCCACAGGCGTCTTCCTACACGCACTCTCTAGTGGAAGTCTGTGCCATAGCTCCAAGCATCGCGGTGCCTTTAATCGGACCAGGCAGTCGGTATACGTCTCTTGAAGCGTCGAGACGTTATCCAACTACGCGACGCCTTTCCTGCGCATTCACGTTCTTCTAACACCTGTCAGTTGAATAAACAGACTCGCATGTCGCTTGATGAAATTTTATGATTTCTTTTCTTGTGAGTTTTGACGGTCGGAACTTCCTTTTTCCCAGCTATTTCTAGATATTCTGAGATTGGTTGACAGGAATCAGAAAATCAGCTGGTAGGTATAGGATATTTATTAATTATAGCACTTTTGTAATGCATTGACTTTCAATTTTTAAATTAAATACATAGATAATTTTGAAAAAATATTTTGTATGGCAAAAACAAAATTTTTTCTAAATTTTCCAAAATTGTTAAGTAAGCCAAATTAAGTCTACGTTATTATTGTTCTCTACATTTTTGGTGACCAATTTACACAATACAAATGAATTTTTGCACACTCCAAAATTATATCCAGTATTTTTCAACCAAAAATAGAGACATTAGTAAATAAATCAGAGTTTATGACATCATGTATCTTTAGTTATTGTTCTCTATAATTCAAATTTTAATTTGGGCCACACTGTATTTACGAGAACAAAGAAATAATATTTTTGAGTACCTGGCGGAAAAGTTTCAAATTTGTCCTCAAAGCTGGCAAATAATTTTATTAAATTTTCTAAATTCAATCTACATAATTACAGATAAAATGTCAGTTATTAATATTTTAAAATATTGGAAAATATGTTACCTTTACCATTAATCATTGTATAACCCATTTTTATATTTTTTAATTTCCGCTATTTCTAACAGTTTTGTAGCTTTTCAAAAATAGTTGCTATAAGCAATGCTTTTTAGATTATTATATTTTTCGCATTTTCCTTACAGAAAATAATCCTAGTTGGCTATAGTATTGTTAGAATTGTCATAAAATAATAGTATATTATTAAACGAGCAATTTATGATAGCCATTATTCTCGCAGGGTGTCGTTTGCGCCCCGAGCCGTAGGCGTGGGGCGCAAGTCACCCGAGTGAATAATGGCCATAAAATGCGAGTAGAATACTATACTTTGTCCACGACCCTTGATTTCTTTATTAAATAAGGCGAGTGTAGAACGGAAAGTAATAATTTGGTATTATTGACAATTCTAACGTCAAAATTAATAAATTTCAGGAGTACGTCAAATGTGACATATAGAGATGGGCGATACTGTGTAAAGTATCGATACACCGTACCGTTATAAATATATTGTTTTAAAAATATCAATATTAAAAAATACCGTTTATGAAAAGTATCAATACTAAAAATTTCGATATTTTATCGATACGATATATTTCAGAAACAAATTTTCTAAGCAAAATACGCCTCTAGTCACCAATGTACCGAAATTTTGTGAGTGTTGAGTTGTCATGGCATGTTATTTAAATACAGAAGCGTGAATTATGAGTTCATAATTCACTCTAGTGAATTATGAACCATAATTCACTCCAGTTAATATATGGATACCATATGCCTTTTGTTAGGAGGTAAAATATTGACTTATTATTAAGAGGTCGTGGACAAAATATTTCATTTCACATTTTTACCAAGGATATGATAAACTGTAAATGAACTTTGAAAAATTTTGACAACATCTTTTGCAGTCTTAAACTTCAAAAATATTTTTGATGTTCGAATTTTTACGTAGTGTCAGGTAGGGACCAGAATTAGTCTTGATACTGGAACGCTACCGAAACGTTGAAATAAAAAACATAAAAAAATTGTGGTGTAATTTAACAAAAACTTAACAAGAAGAAAATTGAATACGCCACAAGGAACATACAGAAGATATGTGGACTTTTAAATCGTAAGAAATGAAATATGAAAGTCTAATTTTTAATTCCGGTTTCCTCAAGTGGATTTCAATTTACCACTTGAAATTTATTCCGAATTATCTATTGAATTATTAGTGTTTGGCGTACCCATGAGATTTTGTGTTTAAAACTTATTAAAAATGATACCAAGTAGAAATTTATTACGAATAAGATTATTTAACCCGCATATAATGATTGAAGCACAATGGCTTCGATGGTTGGGCCATGTGGACAGGATAGATGACGAGAGGTGAGTGAAGAAGATTCTTTTTGGGGGTAAAGGAAGTGAAAAAAAGGGGACGATCTAGGAGAAAGAGGATGGATGCTGTTGGAAAAGATTGGAAACAGATAGGAACAGGGGACTGGAATATAATTGCAAGAGGTGGAATAAGCTGGAAAAATAACAAATAGAGTTTCTCAGAATTCAGAAAATGCTTTAAAGTTACAATGAATCGCTTCGGAACAGCTTCAGGTTTAGAAATAAGCGAAGCAATTGGATCTGAACATGCAGAAATGCGTTAGGCAGAATAGTATATTTCATTACCAGTACAGAAATGAGGATTTTTCCGTGCGCGCGTGACAAATTCTCGTGTGAGGCGCAGCCGAACACGGGAAGTCATGCAAGAACGGAAAATCCATTTCTGGACGAATGAACGATATTTTTTATTATACTTAGGTACCTGAAATCAACATAAACAAAAAATATCGCAAAAAATTATTAAGAAAATCGGGAATATTTATTTTTATTTTTAAAACAGTAAAAATGTAAGTACATACAACTCAAATTAACAAAAAAAATACAAGTAGGTAATTGTAAGAAAATTAATTTTGGACAGAACCGTTATTATTAATAGTAATATTTATTGTACAATTCGTATTATTGTTGAAGCTCAATCCCTTTTGCATTTCTTTTTGTTGAACTAAAGACTCTGCTAAAGATGTTGAAGCGGAGTGTTCGTGTGTGCTTTGGTTCTCTTGATTGACTGTTACAGATGTTGTTGTTTCCAAGTTACAAGGGCTAAACAACTTCCGTGATACTTCAATTTTTCTTTGTATGAACTCTTCTATATATCCTTCTGCTACATTGGAAGAAAGCCATCCTCCGTGTCTTTTCAAAGTGAGCAAATCACCGCCGCTTTCCACCAACATGGTTGCCGAAGAGCGCCTTAGCCCATGTCCGGTATATTCTTCGGGATTTTTTAGTTTTAGGTATTTTGCAACAAGTTTTGGAATACCACTGATAGTATGGCACCCAACATGTTGAGCGTAACATCTTTGGTTTCGGTATGCAACTTAGACTATTTAATAGTCTAAGGTATGCAACAAATAATCTTCTACTCTCCATATGTTTAGGGCGGAGATCTGCGTATTTACGGTAAATTGTACAGGGATCGAATTTGCAATTTTCATTTTTAATGGTAAAACTTCTTGACCTGTGAGTTTTTCCATCTCGTAAGAACACGACAAGGAAACGCCCATTATCTTCCACATCATCTAAACTCAAACGTATTAAATCATCTCTGCGGCATGCACCGAAGATGCCAAACACTAAAATTACTTTTGCTAGTAGATATTCTCCATCTGAAGCTTCACATAAAAATTTGGTTACTTGTTCTGCTGTAAGAATCTTGGATTTCTTTGGTATATATCCTACAGCTTGTCGTTTCAAAAAAGCAATCGTTTTGGATATTGATGGTGAGTATTTTCTTTTATTGCCAAACAACTCTTTAACATAGAGAATCGACTCCATAAAGTGGAGGATTTCATAGTGTTGGCTTTTTCAGAAAAATATACTAAAAGAATATCGTCACTCACAATTTTGATTCGTTTCCGAGTCCGCCATTCGGTAAAACTGTTATATTCTTGTTCATATCTCAACCTGGATTTCACTGGTAATAAATCTGCACTCACTTCTGCCGCTCGTTGTAAGATATTTTCGGGAATATCCCGATTTTCTTCACAATCTGAATTCATTTTTGCAAAATGTAATAAATACATAAATACTTAATTTTCACTGACAGAAAATAAAATTTGTCATTAATAAATAAATCGTTGCTATAGACACATTACTCGTTTTTTTTTTTCTTCGGGTTGCCATAGGATATCTAGTATTATGGATATCTATGTTTATTATTAAGCGCACGGAAATAGGGATCGGGAAAAAATTTCCGTGCGCTGTTCCGAAAATGTCATATTTACTGTATTTTATAAACAGTTGAAAATGTAGTATTATCTGTTAAGTATAATAAAAAAGTATTTTCAAGCTTTCAATCGGAGTTTTTGAGGATGCGAGAATCGCACGTGCAGCTACAAGCGCTTCCAGAAAAAAGAAAATCCAGTTCTGCAGCTCTGAAACTGAAGTGATCAACAAGATTGTGGAAACTATGATGAAAATTTACCGGATGGCTTCCAAAAAAAGATCCACCAAATATCTACGGTAAAATTTTTCAAAAACGAAGTCGACATTTTTGGTGAATTGAATACAACACCATATTCTCCAAAACTGCACAGGCCGGAAAAGCCATACTGCCGCATCTAAATGCTTAGCATCGAGCAAAGAATGTCAAGACAAGTGCCTAGTGAATATACTACAGAAGATGTTAAGCAGAAGAACACCGAATATCCAAACGAATTGATTGTTCTTAACTCCAAATCCGGATTTGAAGAAGATTGGAATTTGGTAGAAAAATTATCCAAAACGTATTAACGTATTAGTGGACACGTCTTGGCGCTTAAAGTATTGGGATTGATATCAAGCAGGTAAAAATAACCAATCATTCCAATTGCTCCTCCGCTGTAAGCAATTTGACAAAATATGGAGCCAACTTACAAGACGCTATTCAAATTACTGGTGATTATTCAACTGAGTCTTTCGAGCCATACCTGAAGCTAAGCAATGAACATAATGTCAACATCAACAAGCGCACTACCAATCTAGTAAGCTCAAGCTCATCGACAGATAATGTTTCACAAATTACTTACAATCATTGTACGTTCAGTATTAAAACAAAATAAATGATTTATTATTATCAGCCCATTCATTATATAATCGCGATGAATACCACTCGAATAAATGACTATTTTCGAAGCTCTTTGGATATTATAACTGAAAATAATTTTACTAATAAATAATTTATACAGATACATGCAATTTTAAGCATTGTATCAGAACAGCTTTTGAACAAGTTGGCCAATATCAAGCTTCAACAGATTAAAAACACGATTATTTCAATCGTTCATTTGGACACCTAAGTACAATTCCCACCACTCCGTAGTCTCAACTGTGGGCGGTCCTTAATTAGCGTCAGACAGTCAGTAAACAGCAGTCGATATCCAAGTACTGTACAAGCCCATAATTATTCAAAATAAAGTTAATTCGTAGAGAAATCAGAATGTACACCCTTCAGGAGAAAATTGAAATTTTGTGTCTGTGTGTGTGTGTGGAGGGGAAGAAGCTGGCTTGGAATTAAATCCTTCAGCAACAGATTTTTTTTCTTCATATTTTCAAATATATATTTATTAATTGAGATTTTATCATGGTATTTTGGACGTCACTCACAAGATCAGCGGATTTCTTTTTATTGGGTTTTTAAAAAAACGAAATTTATCGGGACAATTTTGAACGGGCTCAAAATTTGATAGAATTAAGGGCAAAAATTATCTATGTTCAATAGATTCGGTTTTTGTTTGGCTAAACAAGGAGGACTATTTGAACCTTTAACTCATTAATTTTTAAGTTTTAGCATTTTAAGTTGTTTTTCGGAATTTATTTTCAAATTGTTTTAATTTAAAGAATCTTATTTTGTTTTATTTACGAATTCATTTTTATTTTGGAAGCCGTTATGGCCAAAAGAAATCAAAAGACACTTGAATACTAAATCGCACATAACTAACAAATATTGGAAGGAGCATAGGCGTGGTTTCTTACAGTAGTTCTGAATCCAGCTGCCCAGCTAAATACTTGATATTTATTGAAGTAAATTTATAGAAATTTTTTGTTGGTGGACTATATTTAGATCGAAGAATACATTAGCTATGTTCGCGGGTCACAATCCGAACCGATTCCGAACCAGTCTGGAATTAACTCCAAATTGTCTAGAGCGCATGCTTAGTTCCGAACCAGGAAATAATATTAAGTATACCGCGAACGGTCTTAGAACCACTGATCACCTTTCAGGACTTGAACGAAAACAAAACACACTTCTGACAGCTAACAAATGAAAAATAATGAAAATACACTAAATATAAACAAAATATAAAAACCAAAATAGACTTTAAATTTACCTTACACTAGACTTGGACAGTGGACAGCTAAATTAGAGTTTGATATTTATTTACAACGTTAAAACGCAACAAAGCAAACAATAAACAAGTGAAACAACAGGTAACCAAAATAAAACAACTGACATATCGATCATTTGCGCATGAGCAGCCGAACCGAACTTTCAGTCCTTACCAAAATCAGAGAACTGCTAGGATTGATTCCGAATCAATAACGAACCAATCCGATATGATCCGCGAACACCGAACTATTATTAAAAATTCAGAATGATATTAACCGCGAACGCCACTTTTCAGAATACGCATGCGAATAGTTCCTGAACTGGTTCGGATTGTGACCCGCGAACATAGCTATTAAATCCCTACGTTCAGTTTCTCATTGCATGTATCTGTATAGTTTTTTTTTTATACGACTCGCCAATAAGCAACAGTTGTTTTAGCGACAACTAATTTAGATCAGGGCCCTTTAGGTTTTCACAAATGACTTACATTTCTTTTCCTGTGTTTTATTCTACTCACGCAACCTTTTTGTGTCAGCTTTCTAATATATTTCCACTAATTTTTAACAAACTTTTACTTTCGTGCATTCTATTACAAAAATCAATTGTATCTTCTGTCGGTAGTTGTTTAAGAAAAAATAAATTGAATATATTCGCGGAAATTTTTCTGATAGCGATCGCTGCAGTATATGTCAAAGCTGTCAGTGGAAAGGGGGAAGCAATAAACAAATCCATTTCTGTTTTTCTGTCCATTTGATTAAATTTCGAATTTTGGGCGATAAAGGTGTTCTGTGAGAGATATGGTACTTGTTATAAATTAGTTTGGTGGACATTTTAAAATACATTGGAGACAGAAATCGGCCGATGGTAGAAGGCGAACAGGTTTCCAAAGCATTAAATAACACTGAAGATCAAAATATTTTATTGAAATGAGTGAAATTACCTTTATAATATGTTTCTAAACAGTGCCTGATGCACACTGACAATTATTCGGAAATATGTTTCCTAATTTTTAAAATGTTTTACCACACTGCATAATTTTGGATCTGTTGGGATATTTTATTGTGTTGATACATTTGCATCTTTGTACAGATTACATTGCGGCACAGAGCAATATACCTGTTGCACTTGCTGGTCATTATTAGAGTCTAAATAAGTATTCTGATAAAATAAACTTCACCAAACTCTTCTAGAAATCAAGAAAACGATAGGTATTAATCCTTGCTCACTATACACGTACTCTAATGAGGATTTGGTTTGTTTTCCCCATTCCAAAGTTATAAAATTTTGACAGTAGGTGTCGCACCCTTTGCTCATTTTTGCGAATTGTAGCCATATTTTATAACGTCAGATTCCTTCCACTTTGAAAATTAATAGAATAAAATAGACGCACAATTACTGGTTAAGTATTGTCTATAATTAGACGGGAGTTGATGGAAGCAGTGTTGAATTTAAATATTTTTTTGGTTGAGTGCTCGTTCTATCGCCAGCTGCACCTCAGCTTCAGAGTTTTGTGTTTTATGGGTTCCCTGTACAAGTTGGCTATAGTATTCTTTGGGAGTTGGCAAAAAAGACAACACTCATTTGGAACAGAATTTATTTATATAAAAAATAACAAATTGAAACACACAAGCCTGCACAAATGAGTTACCTTTATTTATAGGTTATATTAATATTTAATAGGTATAAGTCTTATTTTAAAAGAACGTTTACAAAATAAACCAAATTTATTATTAACATACATGCAAATGGCTTCTTCCTCGATTTTTTTATGTACAAAATCGTTTATTACGTCTTCAAAATCTATTTCATATAGTATGTCGTTTTCTATGCTCATAAGCGACAAACTATTTAGTCTGTCTTTAAGCATGCTACTTCTAAGCTCATTTTTAATTCTGGCCAACTTGGAAAATGAACGTTCCCCACTACTGTTGGTTACCATTAAGCATAAGAAAATTCTTACCGATATTTCGATATTTGGGAATGTATCTGCCTTTTTATCTTTCAAACATTGACAACACTGATATAAAATTTGCTCAATTTGCAAGCAACTTCAAGTTCCTGTATCTAAACTGAATACATTTTAAGTACTTACAGTTACTGCGGCTCCTGTTTGGATCTTGAAAAATGAAGTTACCATCGGTAGACTATCTATGATCTCCTTTTGATAAGCAATATTTTTCCTTTTTTGCGCGCCAGTTGGATACGCGCGTTTTGACATGACTCCGATCTTTCTTTGGAGAACGTAATCTTAAGCCATTAGAAATTAATTAATCAAATATATAGACAGAAAATTGAAAATTAACACTTATTTTACTTACCTTTTGGCTTTTTCCTTTCTACAACCGTCCAAGTCCGAATAGGGTTGATCACTTGACTCCCTTGTTTGCTAAGGTTCCGCTCATAGCTACTCCCCACATGGGGATTACTGCCACTTATTAGCGATCGGTTAAGGCTAAGCAGAATAACAATATTTGCAGAGGCGTCATGTTACAAAGAAAAATTAGCTTCCGCAAATAAATAATAGATGGTATAGGACAGTTGTTTATATTGAAATAATTATTATTTGAATATTATTTCATTTGAAACCTGTGAATGAGGGATGAAGACAGAAGCCGTCGGGTGCCCCCTTGTGACAGGGGGCTCTGGGCTGGGGCGTAAAGACGGCCCTGCTTTTGAGATCTAATGCCTCGCCTACCGACAGTTTATGTTTAAAAGCTCACGGCTGTACATCCCATTTTTCCCATTTTGTGTAATTGTCCGCTCATTGGTATGTAATCAATACTTTTAAAGTCGCATGTACGATAAAATTACCTCTAAAATATTGTGTTTCATCTCTTTACTGAGATATTGAAGTCTTCTTAGCGTTACAGTAGCTGCTCTAATCCTACTCCTTCCAGGGATTTGAGGATGTCGATCAAATTCTACTTATGTACTCCCAATTTAACTACATATTTCTTGCTTCAAGGCACCTATTAAATTATACATGATTATCAAAACTTTATCCTTCCACTTATTATCCTTCTGCTTATAATTCCCGTGTTCAAAATCTAGTTACACCCTCTACTAATTCTAATTTCTTTAAATATTATCCCAACAGACTAATATCCATTCAGTTATATTGACTTTTTACAACTGCTCTCGTTGATGCATGTTAAATAATTTGAATTATTCTATTAATTTGCTGTAATTATCTAGTTTCAATTTTAATTTGTTCAAAACTTCCTATCACAGGATTGGGTTCAATATTAAATTATTTTAAATTGAATTTAGTTTCAAATATTTATTGAACAATTTAATAATAAATACACTTTTGGAATAAACTATTTCATACGATGTTTTCGCAAATAGCTACAACGGCTTTTGTATAGTTTGGCAAGTTTATCTGAAGCTACGCGGCGTCGGTAAGGGGCGAGGAAACATGGCGGATATCTGTCATAAACGTACCAATGGCGTACGGTACCTATTTTATAAAAGTATTAAAAATAATAATTAGGTATTATTATACAGGGTGTTTCATAGTTAAACCACCATAGGTTAACTGCAAGTAGAGGACACTTTGGTGGCTCCAAATAGACTTGGTTAATTGGTCTAACATAATTATTAACAGAGATACAGGGTGTTTTATTCAACTAGTCCAATGCTTTTGAAAGCCATAACTTTAGAACCACCCTATATATTTCCTTCATTTTTGGTAAGGATATATTGCATTGATAACACAATAAGATAGTATAATAAAAATAATTATAATCCAGGTCTGGTTTAAGAAAAATTTGCAAGATTCTATAATCTCCAAAACAACACCCTGTATATCAGAATTATGAAAATCCAATAGATTATTCGAAGAGAGCAGAAAAAATAGAGCGGCACCAAAATATTTTTCGAAGTGTACATCCCGTTTTACTGCTTAACTTTTAATGTCAAAGTTATTTAAATGTATCATTGACATTTTCGTACGTAATAACTTTAGAACCACCCTATAGATTTCTTTCATTTTTGGTAGGTGTAAGTTACATAAGCATCAAAATCTTATCATGTAACAAAAACAGTGATAATCCAGGTTCGGGTTAAGAAAAAAAAATATTTTATCAAGATTTTTATAAATCAATAGTTTATTCCAAAAGAACAGAAAAAATTGAATTACACGGAAATGATTTTCGAAGTGCACGCTTACTAAAATATTCAAGTCAAAATCATTAACAATTATCAAGTAGGTGTAATGTTCTAAAATTCTAGAGGAACAGAAACATTATCAAATAGGCGTGGACTGTTAAAGTACGGAAAACTTTGACAGTTCGTTTTGTTATTGGTAGTTAATCGTTTGTTGTTAGTAAATTTCGCACGAAATAATTCAGATCATTTTGAATAATAATTAATTATGCCTCATAAATTTACAAATGTAGAATATGCAGACATACTGTTTGTGTATGGCTTCTGTAACGGAAATGGTAGAGAAGCAGTAAGGGAATATGAAAGACGCTTTCCTAATCGTCGCACTCATCCTTCCTTTAGAATATTATACCTACTTGATAATTGTTAATGATTTTGACTTGAATATTTTAGTAAGTGTGCACTTCGAAAAACATTTAAATTTTTTCTGTTCTTTTGGAATAAACTATTGATTTATAAAAATCTTGATAAAATATTTTTTTTTTCCTTAACCCGAAACTGGATTATAACTGTTTTTGTTACATGATAAGATTTTGATGCTTATGTAACTTACACCTACCAACAATGAAAGAAATCTATAGGGTGGTTGTGGTTCTAAAGTTATTACGTACGAAAATGTCAATGATACATTTAAATAACTTTGACATTAACAGTTAAGCAGTAAAACGGGATGTGCACTTCGAAAAATATTTTGGTGCCGCCCTATTTTTTCTGTTCTCTTCGAATAAACTATTGGATTTTAAAAATTCTGATATACAGGACGTTGTTTTGGAGATTATCGAATTTTGCAAATTTTTCCTTAACCAGACCTGCATTATAATTATTTTTATTACACTATCTTATTGTGTTATCAACGCAATATATCCTTACCAAAAATGAAAGAAATATATAGGGTGGTTCTAAAGTTATGGCCTTCGAAAGCATTGGACTAAATGAATAAAACACCCTGTATCTCTGTTAATAATTATGTTAGACCAATTAACCAAGGCTATTTGGAACCACCAAAGTGTCCTCTACTTGCAGTTAACCTATGGTGGTTTAACTATGAAACACCCTGTATGATAATTATATACAGAAACTGATTTTTGCTTTGCTTTGAAGGTAAGGTATTTTTCAAAACACGGTATTTGTTAAAAACAAATAATGTTAAGAATCGTACTTGAATTCAATATGGATACGAAATAATTCAAAATCTGACACTGACAATACCAACGTCACTGGTTAATCAATGTCGGTCAATTGACAAAGTGAGAGGGAAGAACATATGCACGCGCTTGCCAATAGGAAGTCAGCTGGTCGCTAAGCAAAGAAGGCCTTTCGATACATTTCACCAATTGAGTTAGTTCGGAGGGCGTGAAAATGATGGTTTTCGCACAACGCTGCCAGAGCTTGAAGAAGCCCATAACAAATTTGGAAAAGTGTTTAACTTTTAATATTCATAAATTGAAAAAATAATGTTAATAGACAACATCCAAAAAAACAAGCACATTAAAAATTAACGTTTAATCACATCGTTAATATTGTTAATAATAAAAAGTTCATTTTCTAATTATTCTCACTACATATTTAGCGCTTTAGCTTTTTCATAGTTAAACGTGGCAATATCGAATGTTTTCGACTGCATTTCTTTCACGGCGTCAGATAAACTTGCCAAACTATAATTCTTTCAACGTCCAAAGGTTGGAAATCTGACTTGCTCAATTTAACGACAAAATCAATAAACTGATTATTTTTACTAGTATGCCTTGACATTTGAGCTTTTTATCATTATTGTAATGGTAATCTCTTAGGGCACATTTTAAACTTGCTTGATTACGGATCTTTAAAACATGTAAAGCTTTGTATCAAAAATTTCATTTTTGTGAAGTTTGTATAAAACGTTTTGGTACACACAGTAAAAAATATTCTGCACAGCACAAGAAAAACTAAGTACTTAAAAATATATGCTGAAACTTTGTTGCCATCATTATACAACGAACAGTAGTAGATAGTTAAGTTCCACAAAGCTAGCTAGTTTTAAATTTCCTTCGTGATTTCATCTACAAAATACCCATTACAAGATTTGAATTAAATATCCGTTGAAACTGTTTCAACGATTTTGCGGAGAGTGGCCAGATTATTAATACAGTGCTTTATCATTAAATGTATTTAGATACACAAGATGTGTCACGTCGAGCTCACACTATCTATATATTGAATTTTTATCGGAATTGGTAATTCACTCGGTAATTCATAGAAATTCAGCGCCTTAGCAAGAGTTAACGTTAGTTTTCTCGAAATTAATGAAATGGAAAATGTAATCGTGACAAAATCTTTAAAAATGCAATAATAGGTAGATACTAACTTTTATAAATAAAAACCCGATGGTGCTTCGTCGATAATAGCTGTTTATATTAGTATTAAAAGTAACATTTTGTTTTGTGAGAAACACGAACGAAATAAAATTTACTTTTAACACAAATATCATACATAGTTTTTTGTACAACTCCTATTTTGATAATAATAGTTATTTATTATACAAGGGAAAAAAGGGAGGGAGACAAAAAACCGAGAGCTAAAATCTAATATTTTTCCCGTGTATAATACACTATTTTTTTCTGTGACTAGAAAAATGACGATGTAATATTGAAAAAATGTCTTATTTTGGTTGCTTTAAATGGATTAAAAATGGAGTGGGTTTGAATGTTTATGTTTGTCATGATGACAAAGCGCTGTAGAAAAATGTCAGATGAGTGCAATAATATATCTTTATCTAATTTTGACATATAAAGTGACATTTTTCAAAATTGACTTCCGTTAGCAAACGTCACATTTTTCTCAACCAGTTACATAATGAAAAATATTATGTAACTGGTGATGAAAAATTAATTTTATCACCAATTAATAAAAACAAGAGAGAAAAGAAGGAAGTTTAATGTCATATTATAGAAAAATAACAACAACTAGAACTGAAGAGAACTACTAACAATAAGAACAACTAGAACAATTTACTTTTTATTTTATGCCTTATTAGCTATTTTCGATTTTAATTTAATATTAATGGTAAAATAATAAAGAAAATTCTGAAATTAATGTAAAAAATAAAAGTATTGTCTTGTGTAGTATTGGTTGCATAACTTGTTGGAATCAAAAAGTGCTGTTTTCATATCAGAAAAATTAATAAAAAATTGTTAAAAAACACATAAAAAAAATAAATTTTCTTTTAGTTTTATAGAAAACAACTATGAAATTACTCGTTACCTACTAAAACTTTGACAGAAACGATCTGCTGACATTTCAACAATTTGTCGCTTAGCAACTTGCCTAGCAACCGATGCAAAAATGAAATTCTGTACAAAATGTGCTTGTTTATTATTGAAGTTACGGTTATAAAATGAACATTTATCGAGGTTGTCGTAGAAAAACTCTGTTTCGTAAAGGATCTCATTATGAAACGGTTAAGTGCATATAAGTATATTATTATAAAACGGGTGCAAAAATAGTATATTCTTCAACGAGTGTAGAATTATGGCTATTATTGACGCGGATGAAGTGAATAATAGCCATTCTACACAAGTAAAAGACTATACTTTCTCCACGACTATGTTTAAAAAAAAGTTTCCATCGGGAATCTAACCTCGTTCGCCCACGTAAGAGTCAAGCATCTCTATCATTGAGCTATCAACCAAATCTATTAACTGAAACTTAAAGAACGTAGATATAGGTAACTTAATTTTTGATAGAAACATTTAGATTTTTTAATGAAATTATCACATTATTAGAAATAATAATAGAGATAACATAAATATACGTAATTAAACATATTAAATCTTCACAATCGCTACTGTTGTCCATTTTGTTCTCTATATATACGTAAAATTAAGATTACATGATTATTTTGACGTTTCAAACCACGCGCTGACAGAAGCGATTTACCTAGTCAGATATTTGACGTTTTAAGAGGTACGATTTGATTTTGTTCATTGTAGCCTGAATTCTGATAATCATAGGATGTGATCGGCTAACCAGAGTTAATAATATTCTATTATTCACTGGCGTGAAGAATTTATATCATTAAACAGCTGAATATGTAAAAATAATTTGTGCATTATTACATAATCGTGGAGAAAAATATATTATAATACACTCACCGGCACGAAAACCGGAGCAGTTGAATTTTTTTAAACAAATTTCAAATTTTATGTTATGTTTTATTATTATAATATCTTATACACAAACAAAACAACATGTTTTACGTATTTTATAACAACAATTAAACCTTTAATTGAAGAAAAAAGTATTTTGTAACAATTTTAAAAACTAGGACTGGTGTTGTGCAAAAATTACCTTAAATTAATCAAAACTGAAACTACTTGCCAGCAAAAACTGGGGTGCCGCATTCTTAATAACGGGTGTTGCCCCCCCTGCTCGAATTACTACCTGTATCCTATTTGGCATGTCTAAAATCATGTGGAGAATGTCCACTTGTGGAATAAGTTCCCATTCCTCTAAAAGAGCTTGTCGCAACTGATTTAAAGTTGAAGGAGTAGGAGCACGACTTTGTATCGATCGCCCAAGCATAGTCTACGTGGTTAACATCCGGACTTACCGCTGGCCACTCCATAACAGGAATATTTACTTCTTTTAAGTGCTTCTCGCGATGTGAGGTCTGGCATTATCATCCATCAGAAGAAAGTAATTTCCAATAAAGCCAACATGAGGTATACCAAAATCTTGGAGAGCGTCCTCAATGTACCTGACAGCAGTTAAGGATCTTCCCAGAAGGATGTACAATTCTGTGTGTGCCTTCAGAAAAATTCTGGACCACACCATAATCGAGCCCCATAGGTATCCTGTCCTCGAACTGAAGGTACATTCTGTAAAACGCTCGTGTGGCCTTCGTCATACTCTCTCACTACCGTCTGGAGACAGCAGGCTAAATCTGCATTCATCGGTGAACAAAACGCACCCCCATTCATTTTCACCCCAGTCCTGAGGATTTCTGGCAAATTCAAATCGCGCAACACGTAAGACGTTCTGCTCTGTTGCCGGTCTACGACTGAGTCTACGTCTAGTCTGAGTTTACGACAGAGTTTAGATATCGCAGCAACAGTTTTTGTCAACGTCGCCTGAGAGTATCAGAAAATGAATATTTAATGAGCGGGAAAGCAAAGGAAAACATAAAAGAGGTATTAAAAAAGTTTATGAAGGCTTATTGATACATAAATTCAGTTCCGCGCTGATTTGGTCTGGTGAACCGTAAAATTATTTTATTAACTTATTTAAAATTTTGAGACAGGTGGTAGCGTACCTATATTAATTATCCGAGATGGCGGATTCTTACGATCTAATTATGCAGACGAACGAATAATTTATTTGAGCATAAAATAATAAATTGATTGCATTAAAATTCGTATTAGTAACTAGATAATTTTTTAACTTTATATCGTCTAGTGTTGTCACTTGACAAATGACGTATTAAGCTCTCCCCTCAAACGCAAACTACATGTCTAGATGTAATTGTATGTCCATCTAACTTAATTTACCTTTCTTCAAAAATTACTCCCAACTCTTTGAGGATGATGCTGTTGAAGTCAGTTTTTGTAAGCATAATATCATAAAACCGGTGTATGCCAGAGTTAGCTGTATCCTTCAAGGTTTTTTTATTTTTGTCCCTTCAATATCAAAGGATTTTCGCCGGGCTTCATTTCTTGTATATACAGGGTTGGGATAAAGTATGGAACCAAGTAAATATCTTTTAAACGAAAAGAACGATATTTATGAAAATTTGCAGGTAAGTGCAATGGAACAAAATGTATCTGGTGTACATTTTTTTGTTAATAATATACTTCCGGTTTAACCGGAAATGCCATCAACTTCTTCAATTTAAATGGGACGCCCTATATATTTTCACAGATTTTGAAAGAGCTTGTTATTTTGAATTCTTACATACTGAGTTTAGTGTGAAAATTTTTTGTAAAAACGAGGAATAACTCAATGTTAGTTGTACAATAGATGTCCATTTCATTATTTCAGAATAATGAGACACAAAATTACTTTAAATTTTCAAAATGCTCTCCGTTTACTTGCTGACAATATCCCATCCTATTAACAAATTCTTGAGTTACTCTTTCCAAAACTTCTCCATTTATTAGTTCACATTCATCAATAATTATTTGTCTCAATTCCTGTAAGTTTGTTGGTCGTCTAACGTAAACACGTGATTTTAGATGACCCCAAAGAAAAAAATCTAACGGGCTAAGATCCGGAGAGCGAGCAGGCTCCTCTATGAATCCTCTACGCCCAATCCATCGATATGGAAAATTCGCATCCAGAAAATCCCTAACCCATCTATCATAGTGGGAAGGTGCTCCATCTTGTTGAAACCAAACATTTTGTGGTAATTGCCTATTCTGTTGAAGTGCAGGAATAATTTCGTTATTTAGTAGATCCAAATACTTGTCACCATTCACCTATTTTCGACAACTCCCATCCAAACATTTAACTTCTGTGGATGCTGGGTATGTGCTTCATGAATCCAATGAGGATTCTTATTTGACCAATACCTTGAGTTATGGCGATTAACTGTTCCATTTAAACAAAAAGTTGCCTCATCGGAAAAAACTATGTTAGTAGCAAAATTGTCGTCGACATTACAGATGTTCATTAGCCGTTCGCAAAAATTCCAGCCGTCGGTCAAAATCATCGTCTGACAATTCTTGAACCAACTGTACTTTATACGGATGATACTTTTTACTTTTTAATATCTTCCCACAGAACGTCGACTGATACCATGGTTTAGTGACAGATTTGTGGTGGAAGTTTGAGGTGATTCTTCTAAATTGATTGCAATATTTTCGTTCGTTGCAGTCCAAGGTCTTCCAGGTTTTAGTAAATTTTTTACCATCCCAGTTGTATTAAAACGTTGTAATGTTTTAGTTACTGTTGAGCGTGATATAGGATTTCTCTCCTGATGCCAATTATTAAAAATATGACACACTTCTTCATGGGCTCTAATACGATTACCATAACCTGAACCATTCTAAATTGTAAAATTGATTTCCGTCAATTAGAATTTGACACAAAAGACAGTACTCGTTTATTTATTACTATGCATACAAACAACATCAATTAGTTTATCTAAATAGTTTGTTGCTCTAATGCACAATTTGAAAACATCGATTTCGACATTTTGCACTGGAACGTGTTAAATTAATTCATGATTTCCATAAATAATATTAATTGAAAAGCTGCTTAATTTTATATTGAGTTATTACGTTGAAGTTAACAGAAACAACATAAACTAAAATAGTAATTTAGCTGATTTTATCCACGTTACCAATTTAAACAAAGTTTTGATGGGAAGATAAATATTTTTATTATTTCAATAATGCTTCATCTGGGTAGGTTTGTTGTTGTAATCATATGCAAATGATTTGAATTATTATGGTCTTCATAGGATTATGAAGCTCTTTCGGCTACAAATAATAATTAAAAGAAATTTATTTGCATTGAAAATAGTTATTTATGCAATTAGTGTCTAAAGTAACCCTTTTTGACGAATGTGAATATTGTCGTATGAGTTCCCTATTAAAGACAACATCGAGTTTTGAAAAAGTCTTTATTAGCCCCCAAACACTTATTATTAATTAGATATTAATAATAAAATTTAGATTATGCTAACATGACTTTAAAACTAAACTGGTAAAAAGCATATTATTAAATACATTTAACATTATTTTAACACTAGAATGATACTAACTCCTTGGTAATAAATTTGGGTATGTTTTACACCGTGTTTAAGTTAACCTAACCTCTTTTGGCCAACTCCTACATATTAAAAACTGCAACCAACTGCACCACAAAGGCACAAACATCCAACAGTATAAACAATTTTCTATAAAATAGATATTCAGAAGTATTCACGGGCTATATTTACGAGAACAAAAATCTCCTCCGTTAATAAAATTAAGGGTTAGAATCAACAATCAGAACTCAGAACATCAAATATTACCATTACAAAGCACAGAAGTATATATTCTATCACAGAACATGACGGAACATCAAAATATTTTACAAAGAGAAATGAGAGTGAATATAGCCGTTTACCAATTTTACATTGTTGTCATATTTATCTTATGAAAACATATTGTTTGTTACATGTTTCTAAGTATTCAATTATTAATATGATTTGCTTAACCTGCTATAAGTACGATCTTAGTAACCATTAGTTAGTATGATGTTATCGTGTTTATTATTAATAAGGCTGATCTTTACCTTAGTAAATCGCGCTTATGAGTTCATAATTCACTCTAGTAGATATATGGGTATCATAATATACCTATTGTTAGGAGGTAAAATATTGACTTATTATTAAGTGGTCGTGGACAAAAAATATAATCAATCCCAGTGAATTTAAGAATCTTGTGCACCCTAAATTTATTGCACGGCATCCGGTCTTATATTACATTATCTCTCCTACCTCTAAACCTAATGTTCTAACGATTCACAAATTTTTAAATATAATGTTCATACCTGTACGCTACAAGGACGCTTTTTGAAACTAAACGTAATAGTATTTTTCCGAAATTACAAAGAAGCAATGTAACAAGTTTAATTTGCTGTACAACACCGTTTATACGACCATTATTTAAAACCATTTTGTCCACACAAAGATAATTCTAGATAATTATTTCATTATACCCGTAATGCTAATAGTTTACAAATTTAAATGCAAACGTGCATTATTCATCCAACTGTACACTATTAGATTAACTTTCACGCGTGGCTTTGATCCGTAGTGGTGAAATTTCAAAAGCCGGGTTAACTCTAGCTTACCCATAATTGATGACATATGCTCGACACCTTCTCTATTCGCTTATATGAATCACATTAAAAAAGCAGTAATTTGGAAAGTGATACTCGCATTACACCAACAAATATTTGATTTTTCATTCACAAGTTTTTTTGTTCCAACGAACTCTACAAAACGTTTTATACAGTAGAACTTATTACTAACACAGAACTAGAAGTACATACTAAATATTTTTGATAAGAAACAAGAACTAGATTTCCTAAAAGAATTGGGAGGTCTCCACTATTAAACTGTCTTCTTAAGTAACAATTGTAAAGATCGGCAGATGTAGTTTTCCTCGGTTCCCTATGGCATTGCAGTAACTTAAAGGGAAAAAAGATATCCAGGATATACATATTGGGGATACCTAAGCTTTAATATTTGTTTACTTAATTAGAGTTTCCTGTAACAATTGTCATATTTAAGTAAAGCGTGTTATCAATAGAAATTAGTTTAATTCTGTGTTAACCAATAATCATGAGTTAACTAAAAATTTTTATTTGCACCGCATTTTTAATCTATGATTATTTCGTAAATCTAGGATTATTTCTAATCTTAGAAAAATGGGGTATTAAATTCGAGTTAAGTATTAGCTCTCGAATCTGGAAAGAAAAAACGAAATGTTTTGCATCAAACCCGTCTGTCAATGGTCTCTCAGCGTTAAAACAAACTTTTTTGTGTTTTCGGTTACTTTGGTTTGGTTCGTTTTTATAGTTTATATATTTTCAGTGGATCTATAAATAGGTATTACTGCTTTGAGCATTAAATGAATCAGTGATTTTTTTCCATGCTTTTTCTTTCTCTCCGTTAGTTGTGCTATCCGTTTTTTTTAAACTAAATTTTCTTTTCCCTCATACTTAAAATAGGCGCCCCTTTGCCGGTTACGGCTTATTTCTTCTTCTTCATTATTATCCACTGCGAAGAAATCACGTAAGGTAATATGGTAAATAATATGGAAGAAATGGTAAAAATAATTATCAAGAAAGAAAACAATAACCTAACCTAACCGAAAATTACGAAAAGTAACAAATTTTCTAACTGTCAGATTGCCATCTACAAGACTATAACCAATTAAACAAAAATTCCCCAGAAAAAGCGCTGTTACTGCATAATGTTGTCGCTTTTATCTGGGATTACCTAACCCGACTTGCTTTGGCTGCCGTGCAAATCAGAAGCAGTTAATTCACGAGTAAAATTTAACTCTGAGTTAACTAATCCTGGATTAAATTAGAATCGGTGCGATTGGGCATACAACTATCAAGACTCCTCACAAATTAGAAAATTACTTTCCAAATAGTAGATCGCTCACTAGTAAGCAACATCTACTTGGAAGTGTAATTCATTGTCTGCGGGGCATATAGCCCGAGAAGTAGATGCTGCTTCCTAGTGAACGGTCTACCCTTTGGAAAGTAATTTTTTAATTTGTAGGGCGTTTTAATAGTTTGATACTATTATTTTGACTTCTTTTAATATTTGTAATATCATATCTTCTTTTTTCTCTACACATATATCAAGTCAATCACAGGATAGGCAGAAAACATTCGATATTTTTAATTTATGTGTTTTCTTCATTGGATTTTGTCTATCAACATTTTTTTTTCCAAATACTAAATGTTAAACGCGGTGCAAAAATCATATTACCGCGTACTCCGAAGGAACTCAAATGGTCAACATCGGCCCGTTCCTACGCAACCACCTGGCTTGCTATTGGTAAGCGCGTGCGTGGGTTCTTCCTTCTCACTTCGATTTTTGAATACTATTAAATACCGTCGTTGTTTCCTCACCCCTTACCGATATTGCGTAGCTTCAGATAGGTTTCCCAAACTATAGGTATGGCATCAAATATAACTTCTGTCATTATGATGATGATATGTCAATATCGAAATAATTATTAGTACCTTTCCATAAAGCTAGCACGAGAAGGATTGGCAACCGGCTACACCGGCCCTGAGCCGGCAACTGGTGTAACAAAGGCTTTGGTAAGAACCACATTAAACCAGTGGGTGCACAAACAACACCTCAAATGCTGGCAAACAATTCCGAAGCTCAAACACAGTAAACTGATGGTTGAACAACCCATACCAAAACTTACTGAAGAAATCCTAAAGTTAAATAGGAGAGATATCAGACTGGTAACCGGCCTTATGACCGGACACTGCGACCTGAGAAAGCACCTTCACACAATGGGGATCTTCCAAGAAGAACCTATATGTAGATTATGTGGTGAGGAGGACGAAACAGCCAACCATATAATTTTCGAATGTGAGGCTCTACGTTGATGGAGGTATAGACAGATAGGGCCGGATGACCCTGTATCCAACCTCACCAAAAGAGATACTGTGAAGAGACTTCTAGATCTCATCAAGGTCACAAATCTTCTCACGGACTAGCAGACAGACAGGACAATATAATAAGCCAACGGCTGCAGTGTTGGGACCCACTAACCCGGCGTGTTTCGTCTGTTTACCAACCAACCAATCTGACTAGCTATTGGTAAGCGCGTCCGTGGGGTCTTCCTACTCACTTCGATTTTTAAATAATATTAAATATCGTCTTTGTTTCCTCACCCCTTACCGACACTGCCTATCTTCAGATTGGTTTCCCAAGCTATAGGTATCACATCAAATATAACTTCTGTCATTATGATGATGATAATATGTCAATATCGAAATAATTATTAGTTCCTTTCCATAATTTACATAGTTTATTTATTAAAGAGGAATTAATTAGAAGCAGTTGAAACAAACTTATAACATTTAAATGGATAATTCTTATAGATTACCATTTTTGTATCTTCGCACTTTTCAATATCAGAACTAAAAAATAACCTACCTTTAAATGGTCAAATTTTGAAGTGTTCTAGTTTTTAATGAAAATGTTTGTGACTCAATAAATGGAGTCGATACATGTTTGATTGTTGGATGTTTTGCTTTTTAAATGCCACTTCTAGCATTGGGAACCATTCAAAAGTTTTTTTCGCCAAACTTCACAATAAAATTGCTTAGAGCAAACCAATTATTTGTTGCATTATCTAGAAAACTTTCAAAGTTTGTTTCCAAACCTACAATCGTATTTCTAGCAATTTATTTCAGAAAAAACTGGAAAATAAATGCCTTCTGTCAACCCATCACAACGTTAGAAAAAAAGGGCTTTAAAAATGCTGCTTCCTACGTGTTTCTCTACAACAGTTTCAACTTGAACTGATCTTTTGTATTTTTTATCGAAAGCTAGTAGTTTTACTCATAAATTTATTTTACATCTGAATTCGTGAACAGTGTACAACGATAAATATTCAAGCGAATAACGGACGGAATTTTTCATGATAAGTATTTATTTTTTTTACGCTAAAAGCGTGTCTTTTAAATATTAAGTGAACACGTTGCGTGTTGTATTAAAAGTCTGTATTACCAAAATATCGTTTAATCCATAATTAACAACATTTGGGAATATCGTGTTTAGTATTATTTATACACTGATTGTTATCGTTGAACATTATCAGTGGTAGACTCCGTTTCAAGTGAGAAGAACTCACGTGATGTTGCTGTAGTATGCGCGAACTTGTTGTCAAAACCAACGCCATATTGTAAAATTGACATTCGACTACAAATTAGTAGAGTAGCGTTTTCCCATTTTGTGGGTTAACACCAAATTAGAATATTAAAAATTATATTTTCGTGCAATCGTGCAATTTCGCGGACGTTACCCATAGCAACGGCTGCGAAACCAAACGTCACTTCCAAATTTGACATTTCTAAAATACTACAAAGACAAGTATTATTTTTTATTGAATACCAACAAATACATAAGTACTTATATTATTTAGGATGAATATTAACATTAATTGTACAGTTTGTATTATTACTTATATTTACTCCAGAATTTGAAGCAAGAACTGTCAAAATATTTTGTATATATTGAAACATATCATTTCCATAGCACACATTGTTAAATAAATTAAACTGCTGTTGATTTTAAAGCAATGATATATTTATTTACAATTATCTAGTTTAATAATTTTAACGATTGCACGAAAAATAGTGTGTATGCCATGGCCGCGAAACTTTTTAACAACCTCCAGATTATCTTGCCTCGACCGCAAACGGCCTCGGCGATAACTGTTCTTTCGGTACGTTAAAAAGGTATTTCGCGGCCTAAGCATACAAATAACTATTATCATATAGTTTAAAAAAAACATATTTGGGAATTATTTGATGCTTTTCAAATAATAGTGACTGGTATATGAAAATACTTGGTATCATTGAAATATTCTTACCAAACTCAATTACGTTCTTATATTATTAAAAAAGGTAAAAAAACACAAAATAGGAACTTGAAAAAAAATTTTATTTATGAAAAATTCAAAAATCAAGTTTCCCACAGTAAATGATTGCTTTAAACGCAACCTCAAATGTCAATAATAAAATGGCTGTCGGCGTGAAACGTCGTTGTAACGCCAATTACATGAAACGGTCGTTACGAAGCGACATGGACAAACAAGACCAATTTTGATTTCTGCGCAAGACAGTTGGCAAACTTCACGTTGCTTCTTCTTATGTGACACGGAGTCTAGATCTAGTATGTGGCAAAGTAGCATGTTTGGAACGATACATCAGGGTATCCAGCTTCTTATTGGCATTATATTGGTGAAATGGATGGTCGTGATTATAACAAATTTGTCTAACACTGCACATATTTTTATTATAAGTTTTTTTACTCCTCCTCTACCAACTGTTTGATTTTGATTTCATGATTATTTTTTTGTTTCAGGTAAGTACAGATAAAGCAGCTTAGAATAAGTTGAGAGGGAATGAAGGAGTTTAAGGACAAGTAAGGTGATTTTTTTAATTTTATAATGTAGGTACAATGAATATCGGTGTGTTGATTTACATAATACTTTCACATAAAAGCGTCCATACCTTTTAAAGGACTCTGTATAACGTACCAAAACCTTTTATCAAAAGCGTCAATAAAATGTGAGCAATCCGAATTCGGTATAATATACAGGGGTTCTTATTCAAAAAAATCATACGTTTGGTTTGTAACGGAGTTATGGAACACTCTGTATAGTTCGAGATAATTTCAAAATATGGACTTGAAGACATCTACTATTTTTCTTGATAACATTTTTTTGAGATCTCTTAAAATAACCCATATATCGAACTATGTCCTAAGATTGTAATATGAATTTTTGTATACAGCAAACTATTCAACTTTTAACTGATTTTCCCACGAGTTAAGCTCGTGGTTGACGATTATTATTATTATTATTATTTTTAAATTTGAAAAGTTTCCAAATGCGATCCATCTTAATCACCGCCTTAGTTTTTTTCAATATACTCGTTTGTGTAACAAATTAGTAGCATTCTACCAAGGTAAAGAACGTTTCACAATATTTCGTTGACTCGGCATCTGGCCTTAAGGATTTAGTAATGAAAGTTTATAGATCCCTTATTGAACAGTAAACGGTAACAGATCCATTGTCGGTAAAAATTAGATATTAAAACATAAATTCAATTTATCTTGTAAAAAAAATCACTGAATCAAATATAACTTTTATTCATTAATTGGAATTGAGCTAGTGAAACACACAGGGTGGCCCACCATATACGCTTGGATTTATTTCATCTAATTGGCACGTGTGTTATCAAAAAATGTTTCAAATTAAAAATATGTAGTGCAATAATGGCCACATTTAAAAAATATTTTGTATAGTTGACGTAACACATATAGTCCGACCTTAAAGTTGTCTACTTTTTGTTTGAATCTAAGACTAAGAGTTTACCGTCATAGCCCAGTCAATATTATAATTCAAAATGCTTACTTGATTGACGATAAATTCATTTAATGTTATAATTTCAACTAATCGTTGATAGCTATTTAATAAACTAGTTTGTGAATGAAGACAATTAATAAACGAAACTGTTTAAAGCACGAACGAGCGACAGCGAGTGAGTGCCATTAATAGTTTGACTGAACTATAACTATTTTTGAGAGAGGGTTGCAAGTGCAACAGGTGTTCTCTTTAGTCGGTGGTCTGACAACAAGAAAGTGTGTAATGTTTTTGTGTGGAAATTGTAAGTAAGTATACATATATTTATTATCAATTATATTTTTAGCTAAAAATAGTATATTTACCATGTGGTGTCCTTGGGAAATATCGTGTTCGGTCCAAAATATTGTGTGTAACAACGACGAAAATTAAAACAATGGTGATGAGAGTGATGATTTTAGTAATAGTGAATGAAAACAGGATTCGACGACATTTAAATTTGGAAGCAGAGAAAATATGTTTCAATGTGTATAAGAATCTACGAGAAACATTTGGTTATGATGAAAAAACAGAATTAAGGCAAGCAGTATCTGATTTAACAGAAGTTCCTCTGTCAACTATATGTAAAATAACCAAGAATGGGTGTTATGAACGCAAGAAGCGATGTGATAAGGGATTGGTCAAACCTTTAGATGTGTTATTAAAAACCACCATATATATGACTGTTACAAAAGTAATAAGTTACCTACGATTGAAATAATAAGAAATAAATTGGCAAATGCCGGCCGTAATGTAAATTGCTGTAAGAAAACCATTGAAAACTGGATTAAGAAATTGGATTCAAATTCAAAACGTTGAATAAACGTCAAACAGTCATGGAAAGCAGAAGAATAGTGGATATACGGTATACATACTTGGAACAAGTCATTAAGTATAGAAAAGAAAATCGGCCAATTGTCTATTTGGACGAAGCTCAGTATGATACACACGATATGGTTAAGAAAGGATGGACTGATGGGTCGAAATACAAATACAATATAGAATTATGTTTGGTAACTAGACAAAAATAATATTAATACCTTTCAGAGTACGATACTGTGCTATTGTTATCGGCTACCTGCCTGGATTTTGGTTTTAAATCAAACATGTTCGTATAAGTCAAAACGAAATATCTTGGAACAAAAAGTATATGTGTAAAATGAGTAGGTCACTAAGTAGACCTCTTCAATATAAAAGATTTCGGCGCAGGTTGTAGCTTAAACTGAAAGCGCTGCATTACGCTGAGCTGACTTGAAGTGCGCAGCGTGGAGCTGTGCGCTTGGTTTGGATCTACCTTTTGGTTCCAAGTCCTGCTTCTTCTGATATTTAGGGTGTTTTGTTTATATTTAGTTTGGGGTAACGTTTTCAGACTCTTTTTATCTTAATATTTGTACTTCCTGGTATAGTAGATTTATCCAAACTTTTGAATAAGTTGATATGTTGAAAAAATTAGTTGCACTCTGTATAGGAACGAAAAACCACCAGATTAGCTACGATCTAATTTTAAGCTTAATTTTTATAATTCTATTTATATTTTGTTGTTTTGTTAGCAGTCTTGTGTAATTAAAATTCATCGACAGATCCGCTTTAATGTAGTTAAAGCGAAAAAATAAGATTAACGGCATTTATTGTTATTGGTATTATGTTTTCTGAGAATATTTTTATTCATTTCAAACGTAATTAGTTCAAACGATAATAACAACCATGATGTTTAATCTCAGTCGTTTGAAACGTATTATTTTAAGCGAAAGCGTGTATTTATATTGAACATGAACGAGAAAAATAAGATTTTCACAGACGACAGAAAAAAATGTGATATTGGATTACTATGAATTTGGAGTCAGGAAATCTAAATGTTTCTTAACGAAGTAATGTCCTAGCTAGAAGTTGCACCACAAGGAATGGAATTGGGCACAAGAGTATTTGTAGATCTAGTACAATGAGGTGTTAAACTTACCAAAAATATGATGTTTTTTCAATGTTGATAGTTAGTGGAGGACAAAATCATAATGGGAAATAAATTATTTTTTCTAATATCACTATCGAAAGTCGTCTTTTGTGCCTTGATTAGCAGCTGCAAAGTTGATGTTTTCCGCGAGCTGTCATATTTTGACATTATTGGTGCTCTTAAGCAGAAAGTAACTTTGGCGCACGCCTAATTTTATTTATAGATAAAAGAGAGCTATTAGATAATTTTGGTGTGATAGTAGGAAAAATCTTGTGTGTATTTAGAGCAGAAAGTCTTTTGATAGTTTCGACAGATTGCCGCGCTCCGCTAACGCGTCCCGCGGCAACTTTCTTTCTCAACTACCAAAGTAGGTACTATACTTTCTGCTCTTGATACACAAATAGCTATTTTCTCCAAATGACATTAAAAGCGGCCTTTTAATGACACTTGGCAGGCTTAGAAGTTGTACTTTTTCTGCCTAGGCATTAAAAGTACAACTTCTAAGCCTGCCAAGTGTCATTTAGTTATTTGGATATTGATAATGAAACGCAATTTAAATATGAAAAAGTCGATTTTGCGTGGAATTGGAACAAATTTGAAGAAAAAATTATATGTTTCACACGGCTTTTATGCCTAGCAAAACAAATAACTATTTTTCTGTGACGGGAAAAAAGATTGACATTTTATCATTGTTGTCAGGTAACAAAATATCACTTTTTATGAAATTACTTTTTTCCCGCATATATATTTATGAATAATATATTCAATTATCGGAGATTGCGACCAGTAATTTTAATGTATACTCTTTAAAGATACAGCTTTAAAGATACAGTGAAAGCTTTCGGTATTACTTTTTACCTTCTTCAGTCACTTCTGAAATTAAGATTTTTTTATGAATTCTACTTCCACCATTAATTAGTCTTCATTAACGTATTCAGGGTTAGTTTTTATTTTCGTTAGTGTTAGATACTTCGTGAATTAATAGAATTACCGGGGGGTTCGTACAGGCAAATACACACACACATATACATCAAAATGATCTTCACAGCAATAGTATAAACTAGTTCTCGTCTGTGTATATGTTCTTCTAGTAGCCTCAAACCAACTAAAACCGCATCTAAGACACGGGTTTGACATTCCCAAAACGTCACTTCAAACATTAGTGTTTAAAGTTTGAAAAGTCACATCATTGTCTGTTATCTTGTAAATATAATTGAAATATAACATAATATATAGAACCTGCGGGCGTAGAAAAAGTATAGTACGCACCTAGTGTCAAAAACATCTTTAGTCACTCGTTTCATAAGGCACTCGTGACTAAAGTCACGTTTTTGACGCTCTTGACGTTAAAGATATAGTGCCAGCTATCTAATCGTATATCCTCTTTAAGTTATGTTGCGGGGCTAAACTCTGAAAGGTATTTATATTATTTTCGTCTACTTCCAAACATAATTCTATATTATATTTGTATTTTGACCCATCAGTCCATCCTTTCTTAACCATATCGTGTGTATCATACCGAGCTTCGTCCAAATAGATAATCGCTAATAAATATATGTATACTTACTTACAATTTCCACACAAATCACACACACTTTCTTGATGTCAGACCACAGACTAAAGAGAACACCTGCAAACCTTCTCTCAAAAATAGTTATAGTTCAGTCAAACCATTGTCTAACTATTAAAGGCACTCACTCGCTATCGCTGGTTCGTGCTTTTAACACTCTCGTTTATCAATCGCCTTCATTAACAAACTAGTTTATTAAATAACTATTAACGATTTTTATTTGAAATTATAATGAATTTATCGTCAGCTAAGTAAGCATTTTAAATAATTATAATATTGACTGGGCTATGACGGTATACTCTTAGTCTTAGAGTCAAATAAAAAGCCGGCAACTTTAAGTTCGCACTATACCTTTTACGTCAACTATACTTAATATACTATTATAATATTGGAACGTCAAACAAAAACAAACAAAGCACTCATTTATATTATAGACTTTGACAGTTGTTCAAACCTCAAATTCGAATGGCCTTTTTGTACCTTGCTACAGTTTTTAACTTTTCGTCGTAACGCTTTATATTTTCAAAATTTTTATAAGATTGCTATTTATTTTGTTGTTCCCACCGATAATTATTAATTTAACAGTTATTTATAGTGAAAGTTGTTATCTTGACCGTTTATCCATTAAAATTGATACGATACATTTCAGGATATAATATTTTTCTGAAAATCTATACAGCCTTGAGTTTAGAGCGGCAATAAAAGTTCAAAACTGCTGAGTTTTGTAATTATTGCTGTTTAAATAGGAGATTAAATAAATTTCAACGTCAAGTACAATGTTAATAGATTTTTCGGTGTAAAGCGTTGGTGAATTTTATTAAAAGCGATTTTAATTAAAAAGAAAAGTAAATGGAACAACGTAATGGGTTGCAAATAGCGTTAATCTTTGCTTTAAAAATTTAAAAATAATAAACGTTAATTGCGGTTCAAGTGCCTTGCCGATCAGTGTCGTACTTATAATTATGTAATTTCATTTCATATTTAATTCAGTATTATAGGTAGTAGTACAGTTCATTAAAATGTTATATAATGATACACTTATTAAAAAATAAATTTTAATCAGTCGCTATCTGAATACAAATTTTCTTCATCTTCACTGCTGCTTGTGCTGCTATCGTCATTTAAATTTATAATCACTGGATTTACCTCTGTTTGAACATCTGTGAATGTTTCATTTTCCCAATATATCCGCATTATATCTACTACACGTCGGCAACGCTTTTGCCATTCCTTGGAAGTGATTTGATCAAACTCGTGCTCCGCCAGTTTCCTCACATCTTCCAACTTGAAATTACATTCTTTTGGGACACATTGTTTTTGACAGTAGCCCAAATGAGTTCAATGGGATTCAAATCCGGATGGTAGGATGGAAGTCGCAAAACGTTATGTCCGTGTTCAAGCATAACCTCATCAAATTTGTATCTAATATGATCCTTTTTATTTCTCTTGATCAACTCGTATAATTCGGGTTTGAGCATGTCAGGGGTGAACAAAATGTTTTTTTTCGCGCAGCCACTTCACCATGTCAGCCTTCCTACAATTTGTGTTGAGGGCTGGATTAATTTGAATATTATGGTATGGACCATTATCGGTCACGACTATCGAATTCACAGGTAAATTTGGGATCATCTTTTTTTGTAACCATTTACCATAATTTTCAGAATTCGTTTCTGAATGATAATCCCCTGATTTTGTGCCTGATTTAAATATAAGCCGACAATTAGGTATAAAGCCCATGTCACCTGCTGCATGGACAATAATGAGTCTTGGTCCCTTCGAAATATTTTTAAATAACCCTTTGGTTGATTCATCCGTCCAGTTCTAGTATGTCTTTTGTGCCTGATTTAAGATACGTCATTACGTCTTTATCGGTTTGTCACACGTCTTTATCAGGTTGTCACTCTGTCTTGTGTTGTGACAACGTCACTTAATGCGGAAATCATTCTGTCACCATTGAAGTACGTCGTCATTGTCATTACTTTAAACAGGTAAAGTTAATTTACATGTATGGACGAAAGTAAAAGTACCGATAAATGCTATTCAAGAGGTGAGTTTTGTAATTATTTATTTGTAGAATTTCACTTTGATATGTTAAATTTGCTTTTCATTTATTTCCTCTCATAATTAGATCCCCAGAAATACATGTCGATCCCGCTAAAAATGAAGCACCGCTGGTGAAAACAAGAAACATATTGGTGACTTTTACTATTGTTTCAACGCGGGACTAAAAAAAAAACAGGGGCAAAGGTATATAAAGTTGCAGTTCCCCATTACTACTAAATCAAGTTCACCATACATAAATATACAGTGCTTCTCACAAGTTCCTCTCCCACCTCTTTTCTTTTCAAAGGTGATACTTAGAGTGATGAAATTTGGAGCGTGAAAATGAACGATTATAATCTTCGCTACTGGTGGTTACAGATGACGTAATAGGCATCGGCGACATCATCAGGAAACTGAAACCAATAATGTTAAATGGGATCTTATGACAAGTGACACGTCGCGTCGTTTGGAAGGTATTTAGAATACCTATTCAGTTATACTATTTTTTTTTGGATTTACGATAAAATAATTAAACACTAAAAATTGGAGTTACGCTTTCAATTACTAAATATTTAAAAACAAGTTCTTATAATAATTGTTCAAAATGTGCTCCATCTACTTCCCGGCAGTGAAACATCCTATTATTGAACTCTTGTCGGACTCGATAAAATGTGTCAGGGGAAATTGCCCTACATTCTTCAACAATTCGTTGTTTTAAAACGTCAATACTGTCAGGAGCTGTAGCGTAAACTCTAGATTTAAGATATCAGCACGGAAAAAGAATCTAAAGGTGTTAGGTCTCGTGACTGAGCTGTCCATTCTATTGGACCACGTCGTCAAATCCATCCACCAGGATAATCCTCATCTAGATAACGTCTTACTGCAAAGCAATAGTGTGTAGGGGCACCATCTTGTTGGAACGTTATTTCCAAGTTACCAAATTAATTTGTATTATCTTCCAGAATTTGAAGAATTACCGGTTCAATTGCATTTTCTAACATCTCGAGATATACTTCACCGGTTAAATTAGAGTTCAAAAAAAGGAACCTATGAGGTTTCTCAAAATACCTGCCCAGACACTTACTTTTAATGGGAATAATAAGGACTGTGTACGTTTTTCACAAAACATGTGAGGTTTATGTCACTCCAGTACCTCACATTTTGAGTATTAACATTTCCATTAAGGAAGAAAGTACTTTCGTCACTAAAACAAATTGTCCTCACATAGTCTGGCTGTTGGATAATTTTAGTGGACATATTTTCACAGAATTGCAGCCTTCGGTCGGGGTCGTCAACTGAAAGTTGATGCACCATTTTTAATTTGTATGGGTGAAATTTGTTTGTGGTCAACATCCTGTGTACTGTACTATGACCGACTCCACAGGTAGACGCTACTTGGGCTGTGGAAGATGAAGGGTTTAGTACAATCTCTGCAACTATATCAATTTGTTTATCAATTCCATATTTGGTCGACCCGATCGTTTGGCATCATGAACACTACTTATTTATTCGTTGAAACTTATGAAAAAGTTCCCTCACATAAGTCTTCGATATAGGGCGATCGGGGTATCTCTCATTAAAAATGCGTTCCGCCACATGAACATTATTTCCATTTTCACAAATAATTAAGATAGCTGTTACTTTGTCAGCTAAGCACGTACCATTTTGTTTATGTAGATACTTAAACGTCTCGTCTCGTTAAAAATCGAGATAATTTAACGCACTCGCTCTGCTCTTGCGTTAATGTTCGAGATTGTTAATTGCCCTTTTAATACTCGTGTTAGTTACAGTTTTTCAGTCGACTATACAAGGTGTATTCGTTTTCCTCATGGCCGATTGCACCGATTGTTTAATCTTGGTTTAATCATGAGTTAACCAATAATCATGAGTTAACTAAAAAATTTTATTTGCACCGCATTTTTAATATATGATTATTTCGTAAATCTAGGATTATTTTTAATCTTGGAAAAATGAGGTATTAAATTCGAGTTAAGTATTAACTCTCGAATCTGAAAAGAAAAAACGAAATGTCTTGCATCAAAACCATCGTCTGTCGGTCTCTCTGCGTTAAAATAAACTGTTTTGTGTTTTCGGTTACTTTAGTTTGGTTCGTTTTTATAGTTTATGTATTTTCAGTGTATCTATATAAGTATTACTGCTTTGAGTATTAAATTAATCAGTGATTTTTTTCCATACTTTTTCTTTCTCTTTTAGTTGTACTATCCGTTTTTTGGTTTCCTATGATCGTTTTAAAAGTATCAACTAATGAAACTAAATTTTCTTTTCTTTATAATTAAAATTGGAACCCCTTTGCCGTTTACGGCTTATTTCTTTTTCTTCATTATTATCCATTGCGAAAAAATCACGTAACGTAATATGGGGAGAAATATGGAAAAAATGGTAAAAATAATTATCAAGAAATAAAACAATAACCTAACCTAACCGAAAATTACGAAAAGTAACAAATTTTCTAACTGTCAGATTGCCATCTACAAGACTACAACCAATTAAACAGAAATTCCCCAGAAAAAGCGCTGTTGCCGCATAATGTTGTCGCTTTTATCTGGGATTACCTAACCGGACTTGCTTTGGCTACCGTGCAAATCAGAAGCAGTTAATCCACGAGTAAAATTTAACTCTGAGTTAACTTATTCTGGATTAAATTAAAATCGGTGCAATTGGCCATTAATAAACAAAAACTAAAAATATTAATTTTTCTACTATACCTATCGAAAGTCGTGTTTTGTGCCTTGAAAAGCAACTGCAAATTTGATGTTTTCCGCGAGCTGCCATAATTTGACATTATTGGCGCTCTTAAGCAGAAAGTAACTTTGAAGCACGCCTAATTTTCCGCGGGCTGTCATAATTTGACATTATTGGCGCTATTAAGCAGAAAGTAACTTTGGCGCTCTCCTAATTTTCCGCGAGATGTCATAATTTGACATTATTGGCGCTCTTAAGTAGAAACTAACTTAGGCGCACGCCTAATTTTATTCATAGATAAAAGAGCGCTAGTAGTTAATTATGGCGTGATAGTAGAAAAAATCTTGTGTGCATTTAGAGCAGAAAGTCTTTTGGTAGTTTCGACAGACAACTTTCTGTCTCGACTACCAAAGTACTACTTTCTGCTCTTGATACACAAAAAGCTATTGTTTCATAGGTAAGTACTGTCAAAATTAATTAATGACTTTGAAATGTCACAGAGAAGGTCGCCGGTTCAAATATCAATGTTTTCGTTTTTCTTAAATTTTTTTTCGGATGTCTTAACACTAATAATTATTATAATTATGTAGAATAACAAAATAAAAACGATAGGTAAGATCAAAAACTAGAAGTATTCTATGCTAGAAATCATTTTTTAAAGATGTTATTGTATGTTTGGTTGCCTAAACCACAGGTAACTGTCAATATAAATAAATGTTTAAGATGTGCGTTGGGTTGCCTATAGAAAAATCGTTGATTAATGAAAATCATGCATTAATAGGGGTCATTAATCAACGATTTCGTGTACATTAATATAGCTCAAAAACGCACGGTCGTCGGAAAACAATAATTAAACTAAAAATTCAAGATATTATCGCATGTAAAAACGTCAATTGAAAAACTTCAACCTTTTTGACAATTAACCATAGGCTGACTTTTGAATCTTTAGTAATTGAAAGCGAAACTCAAATTTTTAGTGTTTATTTATTTTAAGCATCAAAAACATCGTACATCCAAAAAAAATATTAATGACCCATAATATCTCATTCATCTTTGGCCCTGTTGACATCCATCCTTAACATCTGTATTGATAACGAGGTTATAACATATATTTTCGTATTAACAATAAAACGGATATTACACCTACTTCTTTTCCTATTCAGAAAAGCAGGTCTACAGCTTTTCATCTCATACGCCGGCCGAGCGGTTCTTTGTAATGAGATTCGATAAGAGATTTCAGATTTAAGGAAGATTTTCCTGAACATTATTGTATAACATTATATGCGGAATCACGATATTATTTATTTTCTTGCCTACTATCACCGTGAAAGCAAATATTTTTTTTTAAAGGATTAGCCAACTTTATTTTTTTTGTGTGAAGAGATATAAAGCCGTGAGGAATGAATAAGTTTCATAAAGCTAGGGGATTTTTGAAAAATATTATTAAATTTGACTACTGAAATAAGTGTACCTGTAGATGTATAGTTGACGTAAAAGGTATAGTGCGAACTTAAAGTTGCCGGCTTTTTGTTTGACTCGAAGACTAAAAGTATACCGTCATAGCCCAGTCAATATTATAATTATTTAAAATGCTTACTTAATTGACGATAAATTCATTTAATGTTATAATTTCAACTAATAATCGTTAATAGTTATTTAATAAACTAGTTTGTTAATGAAGGCGATTAATAAACGAAACTGTTTAAAGCACGAACGAGCGACAGCGAGTGAGTGCCTTTAATATTTTGACTGAACTATGACTACTTTTTAAGAGTTGGTTGCAGGTGTTCTCTTTAGTCGGTGGTCTGACATCAAGAAAGTGTGTGTGTTATTTTGTGTGGAAATTGTAAGTAAGTATACATATATTTATTAGCAATTATCTATTTGGACAAAACTCGGTATGATACACACGAAACGGTTAAGAAAAGATGGACTGATGGGTCAACATACAAATACAATATAGAATTATGTTTGATAAGTAGACGAAAATAATATAAATACCTTCCAGAGTTTGTCTCCGCAACATAGCTTAAAGGGGATATACGATTAGATAACTGGCACTATATCTTTTACGTCAACTATACGAGTATTCTTAAGGTGATTTGTATCAGAACATTTTTGGATGCTCCAATAACGGGTTCCGTTGAGCTATACGGAGGCACGAGTTTTTGACTGATTTTGCGATACAGCGATAGTAATCAATTGTTTTGAAGATTATCCGTTGATCTAATATCTGCGTCAATATTTATTTCAATTCAAGATTTGCTGCAAAATCTATATTTAAAGAAAATAATAAATAGTAATAAATAAGATATATTACGGAGGGTTGCCAGGGGAAGGGTTTTGGGGGTTCAATCCCCCCCCCCCGAAAAGTTCTTCAGATATTCATTATCTGGTGTGTTACCGACAAATTCTGCGACCGGGTGTGTATTCATCAGTGCTGCCCGAAAAAAGTACATCGGTCGTCAAAGCAGAAATCAGCTATGACTCTCACCTCCCCTACTCCAAAATCAGGTTTGGAATGCTTAGATAACTATATCCAAATATTTACGCATTTTTGCAAATATTGGCTACCATACTCGTTTCCACTGCTACCACGGAAAGAACCTTTTCAAGCCAAGAAGACTTAAGAACTAGGTACTTGCGGAACACAACGAGTGGAAACAGACTGAACGGCTTGTTTTTGCATGAACATTCATTATGGGATATAAATTGATGCGAATGTAGTAATGGATATATTTAAAAATAAAAACAAGTTTATTTTTGTAATATTCTGTGTTTCTGTGATATATTAACAGAATGTTATTTTTTTATTCATCTTATAGTTTATGCTGTCCGACTGCTCGAAAAAAGACTCTTCCAATTCCTTCGAGGAGATTTTTTCTGTATGTATCCTTAATATTTTTTATGTAAGGGATATTTTATGTACCTACTTTTAGTCGTTTAATTTTCTTGAACCTCCCCCCGATACTAAAACCTGGCTACGCCCGTGATATATATTATAGAGTGTTAAATTGATAATTTTATTTTCATGTAATATACAAATACAAAGGTACAAGCCAGCTTATACCAATGCACCAAAAACTACATAAGAACAAAATAATGCCGAGTCTGAACAGTTTGTAGCTAGGGAAGGTTTAAGACAAAGAGGAGAACTAAGCACCACCTTATTCCACCTAATACTGGACGATGCAATGAAGGAAGTCAAAGCAAAAGCAAAGAAACTCCTGGTGGGCTACAGAAATCTGGAACCAGCCTACATAACTGAATGTGCCTACGAAGACGATTTAATGATATGTGGCAAGAATCAAAAGGACCTACAAAACAATTTAGAACTATGGTATGGAGCGCTGAAGAAAAAAAACCTGGAAATGAATGTGAATTAAACAAAAATAATGGTGATCAGTTAAAACGAAGTTCAAACTGTTGTTAGCTTAAGCGACAAAGAATTAGAACAAACGAATAACTTCAAATATCTAGGTGTCTTGATAAACAAAGACGGGAAAAACGAAGCGGAAATTAACAACAGGATAGAAACCGCAACCAAACTACACTATTCGTTAAGTAACATGCTTGTAAGAAAGAAAGAAGTGTTGACGAGGACAAAGCTAATCGTCTACAAAATCATATTCAAACCGATCTTAATCTATGGTTGTGAAAGTTGGGTACTCACGGAACAGTAAAAGAGCAAAATACAAGCTATTGAAATGGAATTTGTACGGGGCATAAAAGTAATCACAAAAAAAGATAGAGTGAGACATAGAAATGATGTAATTAGAAAGGAGTTAGAGGTCGAGCCGATCATAGACAGTATAAAGCGTCAACAACTTAAGTGGTTTTGATTTATGGTAAGAATGGACAACTCGAGACAAGTCAAGTCTATATGGCGAACCAAATCAAAAAATAAAAGATCTAGAGGCAGGCCTAGAAGGAAGGATGATGTAATAGCTGGTATCCTGGGAAAAAATAACAAAAGCTGGAAGGAAGGGAAAGAGCTTGCACAAAATAGAAGAAGCTGGGCAAAATTTGTATATAAAATTGACTAGAACTCTTATGTACAAACCTTTTCAATGTAAGGACAAAACACCTTCGGGTACATTAAGGTTTATGATTATATATGTATATTATGCAAATATAGATAATTATAAATGTTGCAAGTATTGGTTTTTCTGGTTCAAGTTGAAGTTTGCCAAAACTCAAACTTTTCGTTTGGATTAATTGTTAGATAATTCTGTTCCTTTGCTATTGGAATTTATTCATTCTTCAATAATTTTCCTTGTCCTTATCTAATTATTTCAAAAGTTCTTGGCCTCGATAACGTAGCATAAACGAAAACTTCATTTCTGTATCTTACATAAACTGTTACAAAAGTAGAACTAAAACAAACAAATAAACTTTCAAGAGATCTACCAAAACAACAGCCCACCCTACAACCCCACCCATGCAATTACAACAAATAACCCGATAATTACAGGTAGTTTTAAAATAGTTTAAAATCAGATATTAAAATTCTAATCCGCTGGCGCAGTTCGGACAGAAGCTTAAATTTAATTTCATTACTTTTATACCTGAGGATTAGTGAGGAGCAGTTCGTGTGCGTCCAAATTTTCTTGCTAATTATAGAATGAAATACAAAGCTGAAGCGACAATTAACAAAAAAAGAATTAAAAAAGTTGAATGAATATACAGACATGTTACTTTCTATAACTACTGAAGATATATTTTCACTACGCATATTGGTAATAATTTGATTATGATATTCATGTAGGGCTTTATTGAGTTGAAATTGTTATGACCCGTGATTGATCACTTTTGGGCCAATCGACTGACCGCTGTGGATCTGTTGGAATCATTAGTAATTTTTTCCCTGATATTCAAGCCATTCGCTCCGGCAGACGATTTTGTCCAATTTTGAATTATATGTCCTCCGACGAACTCAATTTATATAATTCCATTACGGTGAGGTTCGGGCCCCAAGGCCCAGCGTATAAATTGTCTCTACTACCTAGATTAATAAGTTTTAACGTTTGTTTAAAGGCGCGTCCACACTATGCCGTGATTTACCGGGTGTAAAAATATCTACATATATATTGTCATTCATTTAGGTTAATTGCCCAATGTTAACGGTATAAATATGTCAAATCAATAACTTTCACGTTCCTCCAATCCTTTGAAAGCACGTGCTAACTGTCAGACAGTCTGAATCACAACTAAAGCCGCGAGAGGCCAGTGGTTGGCACGTCCCCACTCTCACTTTCATTGGGACACGGCTGGCTTATTGGAACGTGCCAATGATTTCGTCTTCTACATCGAAGCGCATTTAAACAGTAGGTACGTTTCATACCTACATACACTTGTTGTTTGAATAACTATTACTATGTAGAGCACAAAGCAGACTACCCTATAGAATGACCTTGTATAAAAAATAAGGTTTCAAACGCATCCACTTTTATTCTTTTTGGTTTTTCTGCATTATTGCCTTACCAATTACCGGATTAATTATAATAGGTAAGTTGAAAAAATCTATTTTTTGAATCCACATAATATTTGGGGTTTGGTATTCATAATCAAAGCATTGTTTGTTTTGCATTTAAAAATGATGATCACCCAAAGTAATACCCATACAAATCATATTTGGCATCTACCCAAGGAACCTAACACGGGCTGAAAAGTCCCGGGCTTGACACAGTTAGTACTGATTTAAAAAAGACAGCTGTCAAAATTTCATGATATTCTATTCATTAGTTCGTGAGTTATTGTGCTGAGAGTGACGCTACTTCTAATATTTTTAAAACAATGGATCAAAAACAATTTCGTGTTTTAATTTTACACTGCTTCTCGATGAAAAAAAAATCCCGTTCAAGAGAAGCAATGGCTTGAAAAGTGTTATGGAGACTCCGCACCATCAGAAACAACAATAAAACGATGGTTTGCCGACTTCAATGATGCGGAACGCAGTGGACGTCCAAATGAGGCGGTAACACCAAAAAATATAAAAAAAAATCCACAAAATTTTTTTATGGTCAAAAAGTGAAGTTGCACGAGTTAGCTGACATGGTAAAGATATTAAAAGACCGTGTTGGCTTTATATTGCATGAGCAATTGACTTTGAGAAAGCTCTGTTCAAAGTGGGTGCCGCGTTTGCTCATTGTTGGCCGAAAACAAGAACATGTTGATGCTTCTAAGCAGTGTTTGACCATGTTTAAGCGTAACAAACCGGAATTATGACAATGGATGAAGCATGGATCAATCACTTCACTCCGGAATCAAAACGATCGTCATCTGAGTGGACAGCAGCTAGAAAACCTCGTCCAAAGCGCCCGAATGCACAACAATCAGATGGAAAGGTTATGGTCTCGCTATTTTGGGATGTACGTGGTGTAATATTCATCGACTATCTTGAAAAGGGAAATACCGTCAACAGTGAATATTATATAGCGTTATTTGAGCGTTTGAAGGCCAAAATTGCAAATAATTGTCCGCTTATGACAAAGAAAATAATTTGGTTTTATCAAGACAACGCACCGTGTCACAAGTAAATCAAAACAATGGTAAAACTAAATGAATTGAACTTCGAATTGCTCTCACATCCAGATTTGGCTGTTCGCAGACCTAAAAAAATGCTCGCCGGTAAGAAATTTCGCTCGAATGAAGAGGTTATCTCTGACACTGAGACCTATTTTGAAGCAAAAGATAAATCGTTCTATAAAAGTTGTATTTAGTTGTTAGAGCGGCGCTGGAATGAATGTGTTGTTCTTGATGGAAATTACGTTGATAAATGAAACTATAATTTTGAACATTTAGTCCCGGAACTTTTCTGCCCACGTGTTATACGTTTGTAAAAATCAAAAAATATGGTCCTATGAGTTTCTATTTATGACTGTTTACATTTGCCGTTTTGTTCTTTAGACAAAAACTATAATTTATTCGATTTTTTGCTGTTTGTCTGACGTTTTCCAAGATAAAATATTATGCTTTTGTACTTAGATATTCAACCGGAAAAACATTATCTGATTTATGTTAACATTAATTTTTTTTTTCATTGGTTTCAAGTAGGTAAGTTTTTTGGATAATATACGCTTTGTAGAAGATTTGAAATTAATTGGTTATAATCAATTTCACCTGCGAAAGGTTTTTTATTTAACTTTTCTATTATCATTCCTTATAGTATACAATATTTGCAATTGGAGGATTCAACACTATACTGTTATTATTAAAGTGCAAAATAGTTTAATTGCAAATATTGTTTTCTATTGTCTTGGGATGTAGAGAAATAAACTAGTAATAGGATGTTCATGGGAATATTAATCTATAGATTATTATTTAAAAGATGAATTGAATGAAAAATGAGAAACATTTAATAGTTTATTATTAAACGAGCAATTTATGATAGTCATTATTCACGTTTGCGTCCCGGGTCGTTGGCGAGGTGCGCAAGTCACCCGAGTGAATAATGGCCATAAATTGCGAGTAGAATACTATACTTGGTACACGGCCTTTGATGACTTTATTAAATAAAAGTTAAGTAAATAATGCGAGTGTAGAATGGAAAGTAATAATTTGGTATTATTGACAATTCTAACGTCAAAATTAATAAATTTCTGAGTACGTCAAATAATAGAGATGGGCGATAATGTGTAAAGTATCGATACACCGTACCGTTATAAATATAGTGTTTTAAAATTATCAATATTAGAAAATATCGTTATGAAAAGTATCAATACTAAAAATTTTGATATTTTATCTATACGATATATTTCAGAAACAAATTTCCTAAACAAAATACTTTATTTCATATTGTACCCCCATCTTCAGTCACCTATGTACCGAAACGTTGTGAGTGTTGAGTTGTCATGGCATGTTATTTAAATGCAAAAGCGTGAATTATGAACAATAATTCACTCTAGTAGATATGTGGGTACCAAATACCTTTTGTTAGGAGGTAAAATATTGACTTATTATTAAGTGGTCGTAGACAATAGTATATTGTTTTACGAGTGACGAAAGTAACATTTTTTGAAGCGAGTAGAACTGTTTACCTGTCGAGGCGCAGCCGAGGCTGGTAATGTTGACGACCCTGTTTATATCATAATAATATACTAAAAAAGAACATTGAACAAATATTTTATTTGAAATTAAAAATAACGGAGTTTTTCAAAACATTACTTATGATTTAAATATTGGTTAATTGTTACGTTCGAGCAACTATTCAAAATTATAGGAGTATTACAATCAAGATTTTCATGTATTGAGGTAGAAGATGTCACATCTGTTATGATGTTAACTGATGTCACTCCAGATGATGATGCGCCGTAATCGGAGAGCGTTTTATTTTGTATGGATTGTAAAATTTTGGTTTGTGTTTGATTTTTGCTGTTAACTGATTGATCAACATATCCGTTTGCAACGTTACTAGATTTCCAGCCTCCATGCTTTTTTAATTGAAGTAAATCACCTTCTGCATCCACTAACAGCGTTGCGGAAGTTCAGCGCAAACAATGCCCGGTATATTTTTGGGGATCAGGCAATTTTAAATAATGGGCTACTTGCATAGGAGATTTACTAAATTTATTTATTTCCTCAACGTGTCGAGTACACTTTCCGTTTTGGTAGTTTATAAAAAATCTTGAATTTTTTTGGTCCATATCTAGTGGACGAAGGTTCATAATATATATTCTAGAAATTTCGTAGAAGAATCTAGAAATGTGGAAGGAACGCGGTACTTTTGTTTTTGTATTACGTATCGTAACTAAGACTATACTGCTAGTATCTTTTACATCATTTACTGTCAAATCCTTTAATTCATGGCAACGACGAGCTTCCGAGATTCCAAAAATTAAGACTACCTACCTACAAATGTGAATTTAATATTGATATTAAGAATTTGTCACATTAATAAAGTAATTGTTACCTTAATCTTGAGTATTTGGAATTGGGTGCGTTCTTTAAGAAAGTACGTATCTCATCGGAAGAAAAAAAATTAGATTTTTGACTTTTAAATCCATCTGATTTTCGTTTCAAAAAAGAACGTAACTTGGGATATTTACTTATATCTTTATTATTTTTAAACGATAAAGTGGCTTTCAGCATCGAATACATAGACCATAGCGTCGATGATTTAAATTTTTTTGATAACCATCCAAAGTACGCAAGCAGCACATTTTCCGAAAATGAATTAACATGATTGTTAACTCTCCAATCCATGAATTTTTCATATATTTCTTCATATATCTTTTTGGATTTTAATAGTAATAAATCCAAAGAGGTCTGCTCAGCTTGATTTGTTATTTCTGGTGGTCTATTTGGAAAATCTAAATCACTTTCCGATTCAGAAATCATGATAACTTACTCAAAAAACTAACAACGCTTTGAGTGTAAACAATTAAAGAGAAATGTCAAACCGAGTGTCAAACTAATGAAACCTAGCAACTAGATATAAAATGCATTCTTATTAAAGAAATGATTCCTATCTTTGTTTATTAATATGGAAAAGTCGTCAAAACACTATATACAAGGGCGGCAAATAATTGAAAATATAAATTTAACTTTCGTCACTAGAGACGAAAGTTAACGTTATGACGCTTTCTCTCACTGGTGACGGAAATCACGTTTTCGCTGAAAGTATTCTAGTACAAAATGACGACTTTTTGTATAGGATTGTAGAAAAAAGTATTTATCTTGTAAGCAGACGATGAAAAACAAAGCTGCAGAAAGCACTTTTAGTGAATATTAAAAACACCCAACTCAACTCGAAAAAAACTCAACCTCGGATTTTAAAAGTAGTTACCGAGACAATAATAATGTGTTAGTAGCTAGAGTTTTCAAACCTTGAGAATATCTCTGCGAAATTAAAAGAAAAATTGAGAAGGACTTAGGAAATGAAAAAATATTGAAAAATAAAACTGTAGTAAATGGCCAACTATACGAGAAAATTTCCCAAGCCAGGAAAAAGAGAGTGAAGTTAACCTTTTGGAAATATTATCTTGTAAGGTAGTTTGATGCCAAGAAAAGCTGTAGTGATGGCTAAATTGTAATAAAAATTCTTCCTTTATACCAAAATGTCGTTATATATAATGGCAGCTTTTCGGAATATCAATTTTAGTCGAGTATAAATACCAAGTGTATTATTTTATTGAAAATGATTTTGAAGCAAACAAACGAGTGTTTCAGTGAAAAATAAACAGATTTGCAGATTTTTTTTTGATAATTTAGAATTGGAAGTTTGTTCCAAAATCATATCAAATTTTCATCAAATAATAAAAAGTTTGTTAAAAACTATCCAATAAAACTTTATACGAAATGTTTTTACCGGTATCATCGAAAAATGACTTTAATCGTATAAAGTTCGTAGAAAGAAGGTACAATACCGGGTGTCCCAGAAGTTTCTGACCCATTTTAACTGTAAAAATCTCGGAACTCAGAAACGATAGCAAGGTGTAGTTTTCGAGGAACAAATTCTTTTTATATAAAGTTTTTTCAGTATAAATCCACTATTGAAAATAAATTAAGAACAGCTAGCCGTTTTAGAACTATTCAAATTGGAATTAATTACTTTGTCATTTCGTGTCAGTTTATTGAGATTGTAAAAATTCAAAAGCTTAATTAAACATTGACGCCTCTTTCTAGATACCTACATAACAGCCTATCATTAAAAATCAAATAACTTACCCATTTTTCACCTAAACTTCAACAAATTATACATTTTCAGAAAGGGGAAGAGTTCAGCTTTCAGATAGAATGAAAATATATAGGGGGTTAAAAAAATAGACGATATTTGTATTTAAAAATACCATTTTCTTAAAAACACCCTATATAAGATTTCACTAATTAAACATTTATACTGAAAAAACTTTATAGAAAAAGAAATTGTTCCTCGAAAACCGCACCTCCCTATCGTTTCTGAGTTTCGAGATCTTTACAGTTAAACTGGGTCAGAAACTTCTGGGACAACCGGTATTACCAAAATCGCTTCTCGAATGTCTCCTGCAAATACTCGACATTTATTTTTTTCCCGCAGTATAAAACTTCTGGAACAATGCATGTTTTGACGGTGTTTTAATTATAGATTTATCAGGTTTATACGACCATCACAATAACAATCTTTAAAAACTTACAGGGCGTTTTGAAAACAATTATAATTATATTGGGAGCTTGATGACGACTGTTTGGGAATAAAACGAATACTTCAACCTAACTTAATCTATTTTACGGTAACCACAATGAAATACGCGATTTGTAAAGTTAAAACAAAATTCGGGTCCATATTTAGAAAAATTTAGTTGTGGTAATCCGATATAGAAGACATGATGTTGAGAACAATAAAAAATTTCAGTGAAGAGGTATCATCTGTTTTTTGATATCTTTCCAAATGCCTCTACAAAAAATAAACACAAAAGTCCTAGAAATCACTTGTTTTCAATTATCTCAAAAACTAAACAAAATGTCTGAAATCTGATCACGTCTAATTTATTGTTTCCACAATTTAACCGTTTTCGAGATCCCAATCAAACTCCTCGAATTTAGACTCACTGTACAGTAATATATTATATAATACAGTGTGTACATAAAGTAAAGTAACTTGCTAATATTTTGACTTCAGTTAGGTTTACAACAACAAAAGTGTTGAATAAAAGTTATTTCAAATAATCCAGACCATCTACATAAGACAATTAGAAGTATACAGGTTGCGCCGTTGCTCCAAAATAACTTTTAACATTTTTTTTCTAAATAGTACACCATGTTTCAGTTTTTCATAATCTATTAAATTACAAATACACCGTCAAGACCGCATAATTGTAACTTTAATAATTGGTTTGAATCCAAAAACATTGGTTTGAATTTAAAATTGTAAAAAAAATTGTTTATGTCAATAAAGTAGTAGGTTTTTTTGTCATTGATATTAATTAATAAAGTTTTAGGTTTATCGCCTAAAATTTCAAGCTTTCCGCCAAAATTTCAGATTTTCCGCTAAAAATTTCAGGTTTTCCGTTAAGAATTTCCAATTTCACGCTCAAATTTTAGGTTTTCCGTCAAAAATTTCAAGCTTCGACGGGAAACCTGGAATTTCGGCATACTTACTTAACAACTGCAACCTCTCGCCTACCACCCGACACCTATCGCCTGCCGCCTGGGAGGTATAGCTGTGGTTTGACCGAATTTTACGCAGGAATCAATCCTATCACTTAAAAAAAAATTTATAGCGGTGAGAAACTACGAAATGTTTATTTTTAAAAAAGGAGGAAACACAATAAAAATAACAAAGTCTGGATGGGATATCCAACTGAAAGTTCGAATCACGTTTGTCAAAAATCGTCACATGTGTTGGCAAAATTTCAATATTTTGTCGACATCACTATTTAGCTGCTTGTAAATCTTTAAATACTTTTTGCGAATTTCAAATATTTTTTCCAAAACTGGATTAAAAATAGTTTAGATCTATAAAACGTGCTTAACATGTTTCTTTATAATTAAAAAAAAATACTGATGATTTATTGTTTTTTGTAAAAGAGGAATATATGAAGTATGTTATCGATGAAAAAACGCTGCTCTCCATTATGGATTGGAAGGCGAAGTTTGCTGTTTGAATGACGTAAAATAATCCAGAAAATCGACTTAATCTTTTGTAGGAATACATATTATTTCCAGAGAATTCGATTCAATCGTTTTACCAAATTGGTATTGAAATGTTAGAGCGGAGTTGGAATGTAATGGGTGTATCGTCGATGGATACTTTGGTAGATTATAGGTGTGGAAGGGCCTCTAAATAGGTGGTGTTGCGGGTCACTTGGAGGATCATCTCGAGAGGAATGAAACAATTACTTCTAGCACTGGGATATGTTTGATTGATTTACTAAATACATTACATTACTGACTAAAGTAATACTATGCATAAGTACCTAGCCGTATAGCATACTTATACGTAATGGTTAATAATTACTAGAAGGTGACTATTCAACTATTTAGAATAGTCTTCTTCAAGTATTCTGCATCGACTCCTCCTTTAATCAGTACTGAATGTATATGTATATAACCGGTCAAGTTCGAGCAAAACAGATAAACATATAATTGTTTTTGTCTAGCACCACGCTTGAACTTGACAATAACCTTTTTTACTTATATTTATATAATAATGAAATGTTCGAACGTTTTGTTGAAATAATATTAACGGAATTTAATTCTTATTTTAAATATTTATTATTATATTGGGCCAAAAGGCATAACACCTTTCCCTTTTACAAAAAGAATAAAGTCCGTTGAACCTCCTTTCCCCTTAATAAAATGAATACAAACGTTCCTAAAAATAAAAATAATTACTAATATTAAAATTACAAATGTTTATAAATTAATGAATGTCTTGTTCTCCGTAATTGTTTGCGATAACTTAATTGTTTGCCATGTTTGTTATTCACTTTGTTTGTTTTCACTAAATGTTTACCGTGTTTGTTATTGGTATTTGTTTACTATCACTAATTGTTTGTAAACATAATCACTCACATTGATTTTCACAATTTTACAATTTTTCATTTATTTTATAGTAAAGGTGTAGTCTGTTTTTGTGTATCTCTTTTATCAAACCTGATTCTAATTTGACTTTACATTAATTAACATCACTCACCACTGTGACTGTAAATGGACCTATATACTGAGATTCGAATTTGGTTCTATCTTCCCTTGTTACTAAAAAAGAATCCCCTACTTTAAAATCAACTGGGTTGGCTACCATACTGTGTTGGCTTTGTCTACTCAGTTTATATTTTATTTGATTGCGTTGTTCTTGAAGGAAATTACGTTGATGAATAAAACTAATTTTGAACAAAAAAAAACGTTATTTTGTTAGTCCCGGATCTTTCCAGCCCATGTGTTAATATTTAATCAAAATATTTATTCCAACTCTTGTTACGCCTGTGTCCCACTTCCCAACATCAATTATTGTTCTCGAGCAATCAAAGCCTGTTTATAAGGTGAACGCTTTTAACACTACTTCAGTGGGTTTTAATTAAGTCGTAATGCAAATAGTAATATTTGTTCACTCTGAAAGAACTTTAGAACTATGAAGCATATTTAACACTAATTGTATTTAATAGGTTTGTTCCAACAAGCTTGAGAATCAGTTCGGAATTTTACTGAGTTTGCGTAGATTGAAATTAGTGACGATAAATTCAAACTCAGTAAAATTCCGAACTGATTCTCAAGCTTGTTGGAACAAACCTAATAGCATTCGAAAATTGATACTCAAATGATTTGAAAATTTTCAATAACAGCAATTCTATCAATACAATTTTCATTGATACAACGTGGATAATAAATATGAATGAAAAACACATTTTCATACATAACCGTCTAGTCTAGAGTGTCCAACAGCATGTGACTGTAGTAATAAAATAGAACACAATGAAATACCGTATAATTACCACAACAACAAAACCCACATGTAAACTTATTTTATGGCACAAATTTAAAGTTTTATTGGTTTTATAGCTCGTTTTTAGTGGGAAATGAATACTACAGGTGATAAAGTATTGAATTCTAATTGGATAGCAATAAAGTTGTGTTTTTCATAACTGTTGGTAATAAAAATTAATGAATAGATAGATAGATACACAGGAATCATGTATACATAGTTTGTTAAATTTGTAACGGTTCCTATTTCCTTCCTATAATGTAAGGTATGAGTAATTAACATGTTTCTGTCTTCAGAGTTCAGTATAAATATAGATTTGGTACGAAAATAAATGAGATACTTTACAGTTATAGACCTACAAACGCAGACGAAAAATTAGGAAGAACCTATCTACTTTGGAAGCCAATTTCACAATCGGTGGTAAACTCTTATGATTAAGTAGCCCCAACCGAGACACTAACCAATAGAACTTGTTTCACAATAATCATTTAACTAATGTCAGATAACTTATGAAGTTATATTAACTTTTGACGCGTTTGTATGAAAAGCATCGATAGTACGGTGTTCTATGTCAAATGAAAGGAAAAAGAAGACCTTTGGAGGTTGTCTTACAGTTTTTCTACTGAAACTACCAATGTGTAGAAAGAGCATCATTTCTGTAATCAATGAGAATTTCAATAGAAAAAATGTCTAATTTAGGTTGCTCTAATTGGACTAAAAATGACGTCGATTTGAATGTTTATGTTTGTCATGGTAACAAAATGCTGTAGTAAAATAAAATGAAATGAAAAAAATTCTGGGTAAAGGTCCCAAGGAAAATGCATGGGAAAACCCTTATAAAAGAACCATGCCTGAAACGTACTGCGGAACTGCTAACACTGTGCAGAAATCAGCTAAGAATCAACAGGTTTGATGACTGGTCATGCACTAGTGAAGGAACACCTGTACACATTAAAACTATACAACAGAGACCTTACATGTAGATTATGCGGTAGAGAAACGGAGACAGTGAAACATATACTGTTTGCATTCGAGACTCTTGATCGCAAAAGACAGTTATTACTTGGCCAACCGCAAGGAAACGCTGAGCTATATAACAAACACCCAGCTAAGAACTTGTACAAACTGGTGCGGGGGACAAAGGTGCTGAACTGGGATAGCACGAGCAAAAATACAGTAAGTCATCAGGCTGCAGTGTTATCGGAGAATTGTCAGACGGGCTCGGAAATAGTTATTTATGTATTAAGAGCGAAAAGTGAGGAATTATTGTTCGAAAGCAAGGGTTAACGCACGACGCGAAGCGGAGCGCGTTAATTGCCTGAGAACAATAATTTCACTTTTAGCTCGCAAAACATATAACATTTTTTCTACAATCACTTGAATATATATTATAAACAATTATTGATAAATTTATACCTCTTATTTCAAGTACCTTTCAAATACTTTATACTTACTGTTTTAAACAGTCCCTGGATCAGTAACTGCCCTAGTTAGTGTCTCTACCTTATCATCTCTACCCTTCATATCAAATAATTTCAAATTAAATGTTGGTAGTGACGGTTGTTTGATTAAACGAATAAACAAAAAATAGAAATCTTAAGTTTGTATTTTTGAACGAAGTAAATATGACAAATAATTTTTCTTCAAAAACTTAATTTAATTAGAATTGTTTGTAATGTTAAAATTAAAGCAACAATTCGTACAGTCTTTAATTATAATCCCCGATCCTGTTGAATTATTTGAATTATTATTATTTAGATTGTAACAGATTTTCAAAAGACAAAAACACTCCCTAGCGTGGTTGCTCTATGATCCCCACTGTCACTGTCAATACAATTGTGTTTGTAGTATCGGTTGTTATGGCCAACGAGCTTTTTGCAATTTTTTCCGCTTGGCGAGCGTAAAGTAACTCCCCTCAAGAAACGTCAACTTTTCGTTGTCAATAGCAAGCGAAAAAGCCTACTTTTAAATGTAATTGTAGCAAAAAAAATTACAGATGAGTGCAATAAACTTTTTTTCGCCTACCTCACCGAAAAACCAATCATATCAACACCAAAAAATAGGGCGGAAAGCATTGTTTAGTAGCCCAAGAGCGGAAAATTCTTAATGCCATGATTTTTTCAGCTTTTAACCTTCTGTCACTTGTATTTTGAGGTTTCACCTAAATTTTTTAATTAAACGTCAGTAAGTATCAAGGTTTTTTGTTATATTTTCCTATTTTTTGGTTTATTCGGTAGGCGAAAAACAGTTGTGTGTGTTACACATGCAGGAAACGCTTTAGCAGCGCTTAACTATCAACTAATAGTCTAGGCCTGCTAAAGCTCATTTTCTGCCCTTGAGACACAATATACTATTATTGCACTAGAGCAATAAAGAACTAGTTTTTCCACTAAATGGAGTACAATAAAATTTAGTTTTTGGCATGAACGTAGAGAAATTACATTTTACGTAATTTCCAGATGAAAAATAGTCAAGTACTCTTCGTCCGCAAACACTTTAACTTAGGATACGGCACGGTGCGAGAATGGATGTGACAACAGTCATTTGCTGTTGTCAAATTAATTAATCACGAAATCTGCTATATTTTACGAGTGAATAAGACCGTGATGTGAATATTGGTCGTCATAATCATCAAAAATGTTGATTTTTGTAATATGCACCTCTTAGAATAATTGTCTTTTGTCTTGTCTGCTTGCTAGTTTCGCACACTCGACTATAATAGACAGTTTTTCGACATCGGTACATAAGTAACTATTTAGCTGTTCTGGAGTAAATTTTTTTACTGAAAATCAATACGAATAAAATCTGTATCATTAACATAATATCTAAAGTCCTAGAATGAAATTCCTTTTTGAATTGTTTCAATTCAGTTGTACCCTAACGAGGGTTTTATTTTTTTTTGGAACTTCCAAAAGTGAAAAATATCCCTCTGCTACAACACTACTAAAAATGTATCCGTTCATTACTATTATCTCTCTTTCTTTCACCATCGCTTTCACGATATAAACACTCTTATCGTACCTATTAGATAAAATAAAAAATGATGCAACATGTTTCTAAAGAAAACAGTTGGTTATTATTTATTAGGTAGCTTAGTAGTCTTAGTTGCAAACAGCATAATTTTCTTTCTACGTTGATAGGAGTTGACTAACGTTAAACTCACGCGAGTAATATTTTATTACTTCTTTTATCTTTTTTCATCCAATAGACCAGGGAATTATTCTAACTGGATAACGGAGTCTTTTATTATTATACGTTGAAACTGTTGAGACTTTTTTGGAAAAAATATGGACTGTATCAAAAAACAAAGAAGTATCTTTGATAATATAAATACACCGATAGTATATTTTGTCACAAGGGCCGCAAATGATGTTTAGGAGCCCAAGACTATATTGGATGCACGAGCGAGCTTAGCGAAGAGAGGGCAGTTGATAGTTAAGAGCTGCTAAAGCGTTTCCTGCATGAGTGACACACAACTGTTTTACACCTACCGAATAAATAAAAAAATAGGAAAATATAACAAAAAAACCTTGACATTAACTGACGTTTAATTTAGGTGAAACGTCAAAATTACAAGTGACAGAAGAAGAAAAGCTTCAAAAATCGTGGCGTTAAGAATTTTCCTCCTTTGGATTGCTAAACAATACTTTCCGCCCAAATTTTGGTGTTCATATGAAAAAAAAATTTTTCTTCGATTTACATTGAACGTTGGTTTTAGTGACATTTATCGATTAGGTTAGAAGGATCGTAGAAGTAACACTTTGCCTACCTATGCACTCAAATAATCATCATTATGTATAATAAATTAATTCTAAATATTCGATAATGTGATTTAAGCAGGCCAATTGACAATGGCATAGCGACAAATTATGGGCCCCCCGCGAAAATTGAATTATGACCCCTTGCCTATATTAAGAATATAATACCGGGTGTCCCAGAAGTTTCTGACCCATTTTAACTGTAAAAATCTCGGAACTCAGAAACGATAGGGAGGTGCGGTTTTCGAGGAACAATTTTTTTTTTATAAAGTTTTTTCAGTATAACTGTTTAATTAGTGAAATCTTATATAGGTAAGGTTAGGTTAGGTTTATGGTGAGTGGGTCTATAAGGCCCTCCACTGCGACTCGCAAGAGTCTATTGTGGCTCACACCTATTCAGATTTCACCAAACAAATTCAGCTTCTTAACAAAGCCGATTAGCTTATTTGGTGAATGATTTTTCAGGTCCGAGGGCGAGAGAGCATCCCTGCCAAACATCAGATACCTGATTCGAGCCGCGGCGGGGCAGGCACAAATTATATGCTCTGCTGTTTCATCATCTTCCAGACAAAGACGACAGGTCGGATCTTCCGACAGTCCAAGTTTTAGCATATGATGATTCAGATGACAGTGGCCTGTTAAAAGGCCTGTTAGACAGCGTAGGTCATGCCTGCTATAGTCTAACATTTGTTTGGAGACATTCTTCGAAGGATGTATGAAAGCCTTTGAATGAACCAATCCTGGTAAATTATGCCAGAAGTCTAATGCTCTTCTTGCCGTCCAGGTATTCAGTGTTTGTTTGGCAAAACTTATTGCGATGCCAATTGTAGGTTCTGGTCCGATAGAAACACGTGCGGCACCCTCCCTTGCAAGAGAGTCTGCCTTCTCGTTTCCTTCCATGCCAGAATGGCCAGGGATCCAGACCAGCAATACTTTATTGAGTTCTCCTATTGAGGAGAGTCTTTTTTGGCAGTCTAGTACCAATTTCGACGTTACACGGTTAGAGCTAAGTGCTTTCAAAGCCGCTTGGCTGTCCGAGAAAATTTTTATTGTTCTATGTATGAGATTGGCCTGCTCCAATCTCTCCACACATGAAACAATGGCGTAAATTTCCGCCTGAAATACGGTTGCATAGGATCCTAGAGCGGTTGAGATTTCTGTCCTAGGTCTGCGCCCGTATACACCTGCACCAGAGCCTGAGGGTGTTTTTGAACCGTCTGTATACCAACAGCTGTCTGCTCTCAATAGTTCATCCTTACGGAGAACCCATTCATCTCTATTTGGAATTAGGACGGTATAAGGCAGGTCGTAGTTTACTGTTGGAGGCATTATGTCAGAGGTCATTCCCAGAATACTGTGACTTTCAGTGTCCACTAGCATTCTGCTTCGTTCTGTATAAGCCTGATTTGTGCATTTAGAAATATGCGCAATTCTGTATGTTGTCCATCTAGCCTCTCTCTCCAAAAATATATGGAGAGGAGGTAGGTCCAGAAGGATTTCCATGGCTGCTGACGGTGTGGAGCTGAAAGCACCAGTAATTGCCAGGCAAGCCTGTCTCTGTAAACCAGAGAGCTTTGCTTGGGCCGTTCGCTGTAAAGCTTTTGGCCACCAGGCAATAGCTCCATATGTGATCATTGGTCTAACGATCATCACATATATCCAATAGATTTGTTTGGGTCCCATGCCCCAAGATTTACCACAGATCCTACGACATGTCCACAAGGATAGTCTGGCCTTATGGATAACTTTTTCCAAGTGAGCGTTCCAAGTAAGTTTCATATCTAGGATAATCCCCAAATATTTTACTTCCGCTGCAAATGGAATAACCTCACCATTGTAGGAAAGTAGTGGAAGATCCTCCAACTTTCTTTTCCTAGTGAAGGGAACTATTACTGTTTTACCAGGGTTAACAGACATCTGTTCCCTCTGACACCAACTGTGGACATCGTCCAACGTCTTTTGGAGGATATTATAAGCTACCCTTCCTGACTTGGTCCTTGCCAAAATGACAAGGTCGTCTGCATACGCTTGCAGTTCTACCCCTCTTCTTTCGAGAGCGCTAAGCAAGTTATCCATCAAGAGTGACCATAGTAGGGGAGATAGTACTCCGCCTTGTGGGCAGCCCCTGGAAACCTTAAAGCTAATGGTCTCGTCCTGAAGAGATGTAGTGGCTGTCCTATTAGTGAGCATGGCATATATCCAACCGGTAATGGTTGGTTTGATGCCCTTTTCAGTCAAAGCTGAACCAATGGAAGTCGGTAGTGCATTGTCAAATGCTCCTTCAATGTCAAGAAATATGGCCACCGCAATCTCCTTGTTGTTAAGGGATTGTGTGATTTTCTCAACAAGGTTGTGTAACGCTAAATCTGTTGATTTGCCAGTTTGATAAGCATATTGGTGGATGCTCAGGGGGGAATTATATAAAGCTACCCGCCTGATGTAGCAATCCAGTGCTTTTTCAAGTCCTTTAAGCAGGAAAGATGTTAGGCTAATTGGTCTGACCGATTTAGGGTGTGGGTCTGTGCGGCCCACTTTCGGTATATATACCACCCTAGCCGTCAACCAACTGGGTGGTATGTAATTCCACGCCAGACTAGCTCTGTACAGTTTAATGAGGATGGGTAAAAGTAATTCCAGTCCGTTTTGAAGCAGAGCTGGAAATATTCCATCCTCACCGGGAGATTTGAACGGCTGAAAAGATTTGATTGCCCATTCAACTGCCGGTGCTGTGATAACTTCCTTGGCGGCCTCCCAATCGATCTTTTTTGGCCGCCTTGCGCCCTCAAAGAGTGGAGGTCGATTGTTATCCAGAGTCAAACTTCCAGGAAAGTGATTTTTAATCAAAAGCTCTAACGTTTCTTTTCTAGAGGTCGTAAACGTGCCATCAGGTCGCTTCATCGACCCAATCTCAGCAATCGACTCTTTAGAGAGAATCTTGTGAATTCTAGTACTACGAGGTATATCAGAAATACTCTCACAGAACTTTTTCCAAGACTCCCGCTTTGCCTTTCTGATTTCTTTATTATAACTTGTTAGAGTAGTTCTATAAAGCTCCCAGTTGCCTGACTCTTTAGCTCGATTAAATAGTCGTCGAACTTCTTTTCTTCGCTTTTCTAGGCATTTGTTCCACCAAGTAGAGTTGCGATTATCTCTTTTAGTCTTGAGTGGACAGTTTTCATGATAGGAGGAGATCACTGCTTCGCGAAGTTTTTCCGCTGCAGTATCTATCCCATCGCAACTGTTAATTGTGGTGAAACCGTCCTCAATATAAAGTTGAAGGGAATTTTTATATCCACTCCAATCAGTAGCTTTTGAGTCGCGATATTCCACTACTGGCCTCTGGCCTATTTCAATGTTGAATTGAATATGTCTATGATCTGAACACGAAGGTTCAGTAGATACAGCCCAATGCTGTATCTTATTGCTCAGAAAGTTTGAGCTGATAGTTAAATCTAACACCTCTGATCTGTTTCTAGTTACAAAGGTTGGTTCTGAGCCCTTATTAATAACAGATAGCCCTTCCCCTAGTACATAATCAAAGAGTAACTCACCTCTGCGATTTATATTCGTGCTGCCCCACGATGTATGGTGTGAATTGGCGTCACAGCCCATGACTAACTGAAGTCTGTTCTTCTTGCTATAGTCGATTAATCGCCGTATAGCAAGAGGAGGTACAGTATCCATGTCTCCTGGGAAGTATGCAGAGCAGGCGACTATGTTTGTCATACCATTCTTCTCCGGTAAGTACATCTGGATGGCTACTACATCTGGAGTGCAAAAGCCTGTAAGCAAAAAATAATTAATATTTTTCCTGATGAGTAGACATGCTCTAGGTTTCACCCCAGGGCAGACTAAATCTTATATAGAGTGTTTTTAAGAAAGTGGTATTTTTAAATGAAAATATCGTCTATTTTTTCAATAAAACACCCTATATATTTTTATTTTATCTGAAAGCTGAACTCTTCCCCTTTCTGAAAATGTATAATTTGTTGAAGTTCAGATGAAAAATGGGTAAGTTATTTGATTTTTAATGATAAGCTGTTATGTAGGTATCTAGAAAGAGGCGTCAATGTTTAATTGAGCTTTAGAATTTTTATCAAAGATAGATGTTATAATCCTATTCCAGAGACTCTGGGACAACTGCGAGGCAACATTGTCCGAACATTTCAAGAAATTACCCCGGAAATGTTACGCAACTCTTTAGATCACTTTTTGTTCAGGCTGCAAAAATGTATAGATCAAAATGGACAACACTTGGAACATCTTAAAGATTTTTATTAAATTATATAATTTATAATGTTCATTTTCATTAAAATTTGATTCACCTTTCAAGTTTGTTTAATTGTTTTAGATATTTCTAATTTCTAAGTCGTGCTTCTTTCAAAAACATTCGGTATAATTTTTTTTTAAACGTAGGTATTAGTTAGCACACAAATTTTGTAATTGTTTTTTAGTTAAAACATAAGAGCCAAACATATCTTTATCTAACAAACAATCATCATTAAAAACCAAATAACTTACTCATTTCTAATCTAAACTTCAACAAATTATACATTTTCAGAAAGGGGAAGAGCTCAGCTTTCAGATAGAATAAAAATATAAAGGGTGTTTCATTGAAAAAATAGACGATATTTGCATTTAAAGATACAATTTTTTTGAAAACACCCTATATACGATTTCACCAATTGAACGTTTATACTGAAAAAACCTTATATAAAAAGAAACTGTTCCTCGAAAACCGCACCTCCCTATCGTTTCTGAGTTCCGAGATTTTTACAGTTAAAATGGGTCAGAAACTTTTGGGACACCCGGTATTATAAAGTTTCCCAAACAAAATTAGGTATAGGTCTCTGCAAAATTTTTTATTAAATGGTTATTATCCATTTTGGCCGCCTCTTGTGCCTCTATGGACGGTATAGCCAAGTTAGTTAACCTTGGCTGAGAGAAACTATTTCGTAAATAATCATCAAACGACAAAACAGAGTACAGGCTGCGGGGGCTCGCGGTAGTAGCGCTACGCCACTGGCAATTGAATCAAACAATCACTTCCACGTCATACATATATATGCTATAGTTCTTCCATAGTTAATGTGATGACCCATATTTTTAATCCCTTTGAAGGAAAAAGCCGCCCAATGGCGTGCATATACATTTTTTATAAATTCGTATATTGTGAAATAATGTTAATCTACTATATCAATTCGAATGAAAAAAATTAACCTGCATACAAAATTCATAAAATTTGTAATACAATAATAAAGCGCTTTCCTCTAGAACACGGAGTATCTAAAGAACAGTTTTTTGTATCGTCAACACAACCATATTTTAAAGGTAGAGTTTGTTTAACCGAACTTTGCCGTTACGTCATACATTGTCCAGCTTTATCTTTCATTTATGAAATGGATGAGACGGAATTATGACGTCATTAACGTATCTCTTAGCTAATTTCAACGTAAATCTATTTGTTACTTTTGACAGTTTAGTTGTCATAATTTTCGCCCTTTTCCAATTAATTTTTATTGGAATCTCGCTTTTACCGTTAAATGCAGTCTACAACGTAAGTACCTACCTATATTCGTTCTTTTTCCCTGTTTTTATTGGGAGCTTTTTTCAGAAATTTATTTATTTATTGTCTGTTTTCTCCCATACATGTGTTTTTTTGCCTTTCTCAGGAATACTTACGAAATTGTTTCTCACAATGACACAGACAATAATTACTATACAAAAATATGAGCATATACTAGATATTCTATCTAATTTTACATAATCTTTGGTTTCACCCCAAAAATATAATCGTATAATACATTTTTAATATATTATATTATAGGTCCGTAATTTTTTAAATTCAGTAAAAAATCATGCTCAGGGGCGTTAAACATCCTCAAGCTAGGAATTTGGAACAAATCAGTTAAGAAAAAAACGGGGAATTCAAGTTAAAACAAAACTAAATTATGTAAAAAAGTACGCAACGCAAAAAGCAGAATACAATTTTTGGCATTACTAATTTATTCATACAAACACACCTTAACATACGTCATTGATTATAATTTTGAGGTTAAGTGTAAAATAACATTCAACTAATATAAGACAAACGTAAAACAGCAGAATACGTCACCGATTATGACGTAACGGCAAAGGATGGTTAAACAAACTCTAGGTGTATATCCTCATACAGTTTTAATTATAATATAATTACCATTACTACTATTTTCTTACATATTAAGTTAAAATGTATTTTATTTTATATATTTATTCATGTAATAAAACCGTAAGGATTGTTTGAATAACAAATAAATGAATAAACACTTGACAACATCATGTGTATCAAACCAAGTTTCGTCTATATAAATTATAGTTCTATTTGAATCACGGTACCCTTTTATTTTGCGCAAATACTCCTGTCTAAGTTCAGCGATACGCCGAGATTCCATTATTACCATTCGATTATCTAACTTCTTATATTTAAATCCACAATCCAATAATCCCGCGCATCATCTTGGACTGTTGTTTCAAATGGTCTCCAAAAAACCAATTTAATTAATTATATTATAAAACTTTCCCTAACGTCTACGAACAAATGATTATTATATTAATATCAATTCATTGACGCGACCTTACCACTACACCATCAAAAAGGTATTATATTAATGATACTTTTCTACACTAGATCACCTACACTTTTCTATAAATACCTATAATAATTCACTAAACTCACTCAACCAAGAAATAGATATTATATTAAATATTTATTTAAAACAAAATTCATACCCGACACTGAATGATACTAATGGATTATAAGCCGAACCACAACACAACCCCCCCGAACACCCTCAAGACCGTAGAATTTTTTCTGCCAAAATCGTCAAACGGAATATATTTCAGTTATTTCGTTATATTATACTGCAGTTGATGATTGGTTGTTTCGAAGTCTTCACTGCACGTGTAGCTACGTTGCCAACTCTTCAAAATTTTCTTAAATATAGTAACATATAAGATCTTATTTTGTAGGTATACAATTACAATTTAAGGTGTAATTGATAAAAATGATTGAGAAATACAATTTAATTATTACCTATAATATACGATTAGAAAGAATATTAAAAATTGTGAGTTGTATCCGTTATAAAAAAGTTTTCATTTTAATTTGATTTTTCTAAACACTCTGTACAAACAATTCGAGGAAAAATTATATGTTGCACACGGCAGAAAATCAGATTTACTGTCTTGGCTAGTTTCACTACTAGCCGCGGCAATAAATCTACTACTTTTTTTCCTAGTTAAACAAATAACTATTTTCCATAAACTTGTGATATTTATCACATCGTACATCATTATGTTTTTTTGTGAAAAGCCATCGGAAAATTACCGATTCTCAAATAGAATGGTGCTGATTACTTGGTGACTATATTATTAATATTATGATAAAAGTTGGAAATTTTGTATGTGAGAGGAAGTGAAAAGTACTATCAAAACCCGCTTCAATTACCGTGGATACATTCAATTCAGTGACAGCAGGTAACTAGACAATAGTGAAATAATTTTCGTCTCCATGGACGAAAGTGAATGTAATGGGATTCGTTACGAAAATATATTTCATACTGTACCCTATAAAACATACCTTTATACGTACTTGATTTCAATCCGGAAAATAGACTTTTACGAGATAGTAGCACGTAATGAAATTTTATAGGCTTTTACATATTAAAAACTAATATAAACTCAGTTATCCTTTAAAGGTATGAATATACATTTATTGAAATTCAACAGCAAAACAATAAACAGAACCTTAAAGTAATACTACAAATAGAGTCATTCATAAAACTATCTGAAAATGCGGCGAAAAGAAAATTACGAATTAAAACAATTTGGCAAACGCATGTGTCACTATGCCTGAACTATAAACGAATTGTACTGAATAGAAGTCCTTGTCTGGTCTATAAAAAAAGATAAAATATGATACTGGAAAAATGGAATAAGGAAGTACATCTCAACAAAGCAAGTAGAAAGATTTATAATGATTTAAAGCAACACTTGAATCGATCGACAAGATTGTCTATCATACACACTAGAATAGGATCACGATTTTATTTTTGAAATAAAATCCTACGTCTTCGTTATTTCTTCGATTCATTATTCAATCGGTGAAATATCGATCTACAACAACTATTATAAAAAAAATTACGTTAGCGAAAATTGTAATAATCTCTCTACCTACACCGTTTTGTAGATAATCGGATTTAAACGGTATATTAATAATTCCACCATCACAGAAAGTTTGTGTTGATGCAGAAGAAAATTGTTGTGAGATAAATATTTCAGATATTAACCTAAACAGTTTTTTTCTTGTAGTCCGCCTGATAGGTAAGTACAGTTAACAGAAGCGAACATGATGAGCCCCGGAAAATATGCGAACTAAAAGAAAGGTCATCGCAACGAGCCAATCCGTAGCTAACGTTAACGATTGTACATTAGAAATTGTTAACATAATCGAAATAATATGACCGAGTGATTTTATCAACATACATCAATTTTAGTGTCTGTATCAGTGTTGTCAATGCGAGGATAATTATCAGATTTTTACAGGAAATTTTAAAATTTAGACATTTAGGGCAGATGGTAGTTTTATTTTTGGTCCAATATAAATTGTTTTATTAATATTAATGGGTCTATTCTGTGCACGACTGTAAGATAATCTGTAACTTTACAGGGGAATTGCTATTCTGCGTACAACTGTATCTTACAGGAATCTTTAAAATAGTTACAGATTTGGTAAATATTTACGTGTGTATTGACTGCTGTCGTTGGAAATGGAATATTTTTGTACAGTTTGAGGTTGTCTCTGGTTATTTGGTTAAAGTTATAGGTTAGAAGTATCGAAATTTGACGTACAGTAGTTCAAATGTCTATCTGTAATTCAGTGAGTTACAGACAACATCACAGAATCGCAAAGTTACAGATTCTGTAAAATCCCATTTACAGAACTTTCGTTAGCTACAGATTCGTAAGCTATTACGAAAAACACAGAATCGACCTATAAGAGTTGAATTTTTGGCAAGTTTGATTTTGTTTGCATATCTCTTGACACTCTTGACAGTTAACACTTATGGTTTCGATATTTGGTTATTGATTCAAAATCTCGGTTGTTACTACAAAAATATAACTGCATCGACATGAACACGCCCACCCAGGGCTCACGTTTGCTTCTGCCGACTGTTCTAAGCATTTTGCTGCATTGCCTTGCGGTTGGCAAAATTGTGACTGTCTTTTACGATCAACTTTCTAATGTAAACAGTATAATGTTCACGTGCAGCCAGTTCTAAAAAATATATTAACATATTTATCTAACTTCCTAGGAAAATGATTATGTTGTTCACGTGTTGTTTCAATTATTATAAACATCTACAATGTATGTTGGATTCGTCTTTATTTAAAATAATAATAACACGGCGTGTGTGATGCGTGTGTATATTATTATCGTCGTCGTTAAAACAGTGCTATCATTTTGGGACTAAATTTACATAAAACTGAAGATTATTATTGTTGTTTTTGTTCAAAGTGCATTATTATAATACGGGAGATTTGTTTGTGTGTACTACGTTTTCTTCTTCTTCTACTACTACTACATATTGTATTGTTTATTTTGATTATTTCATTATAATAATTGTTTATATATTATGTTATCTTTTGTATGTTGACATTGTGCAATTCATGTGTTCAAAATAAATAACAAATGAGAACCTAAGCTAACCTGAAACTATTTTTACTTTTCACTTTATTTTGAAAAAGATACTTCCAGTTTAAATATCCCGCCCTCAATTATTTCCGATGCAGATCAGCAGAGGGAGAAAAATCGGTACAATTATATGGCATTGCCGTGGAGCGTCTAGAAATTAGTGGTTTGTGACTTAGATACACATAGCGGTTTCATTAAAAGTGTCACTTTGTTTGCAGTTTATAGTTTCCGCCGTAAGACACTCCCAATTATGCGTCCCTCGTACAAGCTTTAGAGACAATAGTATTTAAAACATATATTCCAGAATCAGATTAACGACCACAATGAAAAATCTAATGAAAGCCTACAGGAATTCTAGGCCGATATGTGAAGATTGTTGCTTCTTGCTTATCCCCAGGCAATAGGCATGATGACTGATTTTGAAAAACTGCTCCACGATGTTTTCACATATATACTTTATCTACAATAAATGTTATTTCTCTGAGAAAAAAAGTTTTTAAAGGAGAAATTTACGTTTCAAAACTGCATTTTAAATTCTGCGCCAAAACGCAAGAATATTAATGGCGTCTGTCTGTGACATCATCAATTCGTAAATACCATTTATAGGTGATCTGTGTCATTCTTAGAACATAAAACAGACTGTTTTTTGTGATTGGTAAAATCGTCAAACTTCAAACACTTGACAGCTTGCAGGCTAGAAGTTTATTTTGATACATAATTTGGATCACACAAAGGAAGCTCAAAACAGAACAGATGTTAGGACCATAGATAGTTCGGACTTATCTATGGTTCGGACGAAAGACAAAATATCAAGGTCAAATTTGCGAAAGTACGACGTCACTCTCTTCTGATTGGAGTTTGAGCTAATATGGCGGATTGTTAAATTTTGTGCTTATAGTTTTACTAAAATATTGGTCATCGCACATGTAAAATAAAAATAGGTAATTTTTTCAGAATCTCTGCATCATATATAATTATTTCGAATCAATATTTTTGTGATTCTTAGTGACTGTCATCATGCCTATTGAAGATTTCCTATTGCGAATCGGAACACAGGCACTCGTTGATGAACTACAGGATGTAAAAATGCAACAGGCGCTCCGGCTATATCACATTATTTTAAATGAAACTCTGATTGTAGCTCAGGAATATGCGGCAACAAAAAGTATATCAAAATCTTTCCGCCATAAATTGAGGAAAATGAGATTTCAAGAAAACAATCTATTCTTTCACAAATTTTGAATGCACTAAAACGACGCAAAATAAGAATATTATAAATATGAATTATTCTTTTGTGTGAAATTGCTAGCAGTTTGGTCTGAAGTTTGAAAGAGGTAATTAACAATATTCTGAACACTCCCTAATACTTTGTTTTAAAATTTTCGGTCATTATGAATTTGTTTTTAGTTTATTTTCTGTGAAGTACGTATTCAACCATAAATTTGTCTTTTAATTCCCTTTCTTTTTATCGTAATTCAGAAAAATGTTAGTGGAACAATGACACATTTTACCTTTGTGGATTTAAAACAGGTTATTTCGCAAGAAGAACAAAAATATCAATTTTTCTCGGGGGTATATAACTAGTGCATTTAATTTTTCTGGAAAAATTCGGAAAAACGAGTAATTAATAGCATAAACGAGAGTGGTTTTAAAAATCCGAGTCGAAGACGAGGATTTTCCCTCTTTCATGCATTTTTGAAAAATAATATTTTTCAAAAACAGTGATCTTGTAGATATACCAACCCCGTTTGACTTTGGGGTGTAATTCAATATCCGACAATGCATATTGCACGGGAAGTAGTTGCTGCTCCTTAGTTGAACGGTCACTGTTTATCAAAATATCATTTTTCAGAAATGCATGAAGTGTGAATATAAATAATTATTCTTCGACATCTGCTCAATATGATACCCATTGAAAAAAAATTAATTAAGGATTAGTACATAAGTTACGATGCAAAATTCATTTGGGCTTATTATTTCCCATTGCCCAAGGCTACGAACAAAAACCTACTTGAAATAACAGATTTATTTGCCTGAAGCCAACATTAAAATTCAAATTATATTAGGTGTACTTCACCCAGCTTATGATGAACGGAGTGAATATTTTGATAAAAATTCGTTGCTGCTGAAGGTATTTGCTGTTGCTATTTCTTGTTTAAAACGAAATAATCGATTCAGATATTTACCCTACCTTAAAGAAATTATGGTGTAATATATTAAAAATAAACGTCAAAATAATTGTGTAGAACTAACCTAACCAAAGGATAGACCGTGCACCAGGAAGCTACATCTACTTCTCGGGCAATATGCCCCGCCAGACAATGAATTACACTTCCAAGATAAACGGGGTTGGTATATATGAAATTATAGCACCAACCATTCTGGTTTATGATTAGAAGCAGACCGGTTTCGGCGCATTTGCGCCTCATCAGTACAAGGTAGATACTATCCGTCCAGAAGCTCTAACAGCCTAATCCTGGACTGAAGACAACATAAATACATTATACCCACTGAAGGGAATGCCAAGAATGTGATAATAGCGACATCTGGTGAACGGTCTATCCTTTGGAAAGTAATTTTCTAATTTGTAAAGTGTTTTAATAGTTTTACACTATTATTTTGACGTTTATTCATAACATGCTTTTCTTAAATATGACAATTAATACAGGAAACAGTAATCAAGTAAATAGTGTAATATATTGTTGGCTCTTGCTGCCATAAACAATCTATCCACTTTAGCCTCATTGTGTTGGCTCGATAATCTTGAAATCGCTAGGAATAGTTACAGGGTTCAAACTTAGTGAAATGAAGAATATTTAAAAACTATATTTATATTTATTAGTAAATGGGATTCACCCAGGAACTTTGTTGGCCCAAGAACTTATTTGGCTCAGGAACTTGGTTGGCCCGTTATTAATAAATAAGATTTTTAAAATTCTGGTCAATAATATTTTGAAGTTTAATATTGCAAAAAAATGTTTTTTGGGGTCCATTCACAGTAGATCATACCATGGGTAAAATGTGAAATACAAAACATTTTATTGCATGGAATTCTATGAATTTTATTGAAATAAAATCAAATAACACATGGCGCAGTCAGTCAGTGTCTCTGAATTGAATTAAATAATAATTAAAATGCTGGACGACGAAAAAAGCAATCAATTGAAGAATTACGTGATTCAAGAGCAACAGATTCAGGTGCACAGAGAGATCAATTAAATAGTCACCACGCTTGGGTAAAACAGCTGAAAATCGAAAAAGATACCTTATCTCTTGCTCCCCGCAACTACAAAGCGATGACATTTTAGATAATTTCAAGACCTTCTTATGTAAATGAACTTTACCTGTTTATATGTAATGACAATGACGACGAACTTCAATGGTGACAGAATGATTTCCGCATAAAGTGACGTTTCGATTTTTAAGTACAATCGTTGTCACAACACAAGACCGCGTGAGAAACCCATAAAAACGTAATGGCGTTCTAGCTTAATTCACTCGTGATTTTTACTATAGACGATTGTGGGGACAAGTTTTGTCAATTTTTCCGTATGGGTTCGATGTCCACATCTAGCCTCCATGGACTAATCATTGAAGTATTATATCAAATAAAATAAGGTTATGCTGTTATATCAGGTTCAGAAAAATTGAAAAAGGATGGATCACTCTAAAAATTGCTACTTGATCAACTTGGTGTTTCCGATGTCCGTCCGGCGGTCATGGTAAAACGCAGGTACGTCCGAGGTCCGTCCCGCGGTTAAAAGGGTCAAGACGTTTGTCCGAAGTCCGTCCCGTGGATCCGTATGATAATTTATATTGCAGATATTATAATTATATTATATATACATATAAGATATAATATGTAGTAGATACTTTATTTGTAATGCTAAAACCATTACATTTTATTTCATATTTTTCCCTTCACACTTTTTCCAGGCTTAGGACTGGCAGAAGCAATGGCCAAAATTGACCTTTTCTTTCTGGCGTGTTTAAAAAAATGGAGTGGATGAAAATCCAGTTGTCAATAGGTAGGGTCTGTGGAAGGGTGTCGATAATACACGAATCATACTAATTATTCTAGGAATAATATTCTACCCTGCCCATTCTACCTGTGTATCCATCTGACCGCGGGACGGACATCGGTCGGGGATTAAAAACCCTTTTCCTAAACCATCAATTTTCTGACCGCGGGACGGACATCGGTATTGCCCGATCAACTTTGTTGGAATAAACGCTACTAATGCCAAAGGTGTCAATGACCTTTATTAGTTTTTATTTGTATAAAGTATGAAATGTGTATATAAAAAATGATTAAGCTCATCAACAAATTGGTGTCAAAGTTATTTTTGTCAAACTGATGCAAAGCTTTTGAATGTGTATCTCAATTGAAATCAATTATTCTGGTCGTAATTATTTCAATACAATCGATAATATATTTTTCAATAACAATAAAAATATTTATGAGAATATTATCATTAAACTTTCCAGACATTTTTTCCGACCATTGATTTATCCTTTTTCGAGAAACCCAACGTCAAAAACAATTTTGTATTATTTACGATCAATATTGTTTTATTAGGGATAAAAGCGTCCCTTTTCTTAAGTGAACCTGAAAATTTGACGGAAGCAGAGTGTCAATTCCGGATACTGTCAATGGACCACGTAAAATCCTTTGTCTGCCATGAATAAACTATGGAATTTTTTGTTTCAGCTACAGGTCCCACAGATTGATTTAAAACTGAATTTTTATATCTTGCTAAATACATCTCGGAATTTCATTTTACTGAAATCAATTTTCAGTTTATGACTACAATCGTCTTGAATAAAATATAAATAAAGATTCCTTCCTATGTTATAACACACGAGTTGGGATTTACAAAGCGACAGTTGGTAGCACTTTCGCTTTCTTAATATTTTCAAAGCAAATGTTCACTAAAATCTGTCGAATCTATTATACTTCACAGTCGTTTAAGAAAATTATTTTGCATGTTATCTAAATTGGTTTAAGATTATATTTTCAGATGATTGAAAGCAATTCTTCCATATATTTTTCAGCCACAATCAACGAAGTTGTATGCTCATGATAATATGATAAAGATCGCATACACTTTACATTAAAGCTATAAAGTTTTCAGCAAAGATCAAATATGGGACGGCTGAAAGAAGGATGTTGCCATTCATTTTGTAATATAGGCTTCAACTGTCCACAAAATGAAAGGCAGCACTGCAGATCACGCACTTGTGTATTTAGACTTGAAATTGTTTGAGTAAGGAAGTCAAGGAAAGTCTTTGGAAGAATTATGTATTCAGGAGTTGGAATGCAGAAGCCTTTCAATGATAGATAACTGAAATGAGAAATATTGAGACACGTAATAAAAACAGAAAAAAATAGGTGGAAAAAAGTTAAACGGTTTTATTGAAAGGATAACGTGACGAAGAGTAACCTGAGTGAATATTTAGATAGCATTTATAATGATGCTGATGACGTTCATAGAAATTTTACGCGTCCCACGATTTTATTTTTGCTTCTGATCAATGTCCTGGATTGATGAGGATAGTATAATACGTTGGGAAGTTTATCTGAAGCTTCGCGGCATCGGTAAGGGGCGGGGAAACATGGCGGATATCTGTCATAACCGTACCAATGGCGTACGGTACCTATTTTATAAAAGTATTAAAAATAATAATAATTATTATATAATAATTATATATAGAAACTGATTTTTGCTTTGCTTTAAAGGTAAGGTATTTTTCAAAACACGGTATTTGTTAAAAACAAATAATGTTAAAAATCGTACTTGAATTCAATATGGATACGAAATCGTTCAAATCTGACACTGACAATACCAACGCCACTGGATAATCAATGTCAGTCAATTGACAAAGTGAGAGGGAAGAACACACGCACGCGCTTGCCAATAGGAAGTCAGCTGGTCGCTAAGCAACGAAGGCCTTTCGATAAATTTCACCAATTGAGTTAGTTCGGAGGGCGAGAAAATGATGGTTTTCGCACAACGCTGCCAGAGCTTGAAGAAGCCCATAACAAATTTAAAAGTGTTCATCTTTTAATATTCATAAATTGAAAAAATAATGTTAATAGACAAAATCCAAAGTAACAAACACATTAAATAATTAACGTTTAATCATATTGTTAATAATAGAAAGTCCATTTTCTAATTATTATCACAACATACTTAGCACTTTAGCTTTTTCATACTTAAACGAGGCAATATCGATTGTTTTCGACTGCATACCTTTCACGGCTTCAGATAAACTTGCCAAACTATAGTTTGATGACTGGTACTTAGGACCTACCAAATTGTTTTGAATTTAGTACATTGTCTTCATTTTCAATAAAACCGTTTAACTTAAAACTATTTAATATGTAACTTTTTGTTATAGTTTAGTATACTACTGGATTTGGTTTCTGGAGCAATAAAATTTATTTTATCCACAATCACACTATAATTGGAGTTTTATCTACACATATGAAGTACTTTATTCACAATCGGTTAGTAATATAGAGATTTCTTACCTCCACGCTAGCCGGAATAGTAGTTTGTACAAGTAGTGAGCAAAGCAAACTTCTGCGCTCGAGGGGAAAAGTGATTTGTGTACACAATATTTTTTCTACAACCACATTTGAAATAAAAACAGAAATATATATAGGTATTTTATTAAAAGAGAACAGAAAGAACATATAAAATGAAAATTTAATATAGAAAAATCAGTTGAGTGTATGTTTAATAGTGAACAATGAATAATGGATAAATATAAAATCAAATAAATAGTTAACTTATTTTTGGTTTCAATTTAAAATTTTTACACCCAGAAATTCACTAAGTATAATGAATATGTTGAATTGTCAAAAAAAGTTGACAGGTCATAGGTAGCTTTGTTTGACATTTCGGTGCGGAAAAGTGCCATAGCGTGTACTTTTCGCATTACTTTTCCAGAATTAAGAAAAGGCCTGCTTTGCGTATAAAAATTTGTGTAGAAAAGCGTGTTTTGCATAGTGGTTGTAGGAAAAAGTATTTTTCTTGCTTGAGGCATTTGTCACTTCTCCAAAGTATAGCGATATAATGTTAAGCTGATCTTAAAAAAAATAAGTTAATACCTTTCTTTGCTTTTCTACGGAATTATTCCATCAACCGCAGCGTTCGCAGCTTTTAAGACTTCCGGAGGAGTGAAGGTTAATTCAAAATCAGACATTGGCCGCGTTCGTCCCATTTAGCGCTACCAGAGCGATCAGAAATTTCCTGCAGAATGCATGAGCTCTCAACTGATCAGATGTGAGTCGCCATTGTCAAATATAAATATGCTATGCCGATCGATGATTTATTAACTGTCATTTGTGCCAAATATTCTATTGAAACCCCCACGAGAAACTATTAAACTGAATTGAAATCGAAAATGAATGAATGAATATTATTGAAGTGATATATCAAATAAAAATAGGTATTGGTGTTTTATATCAAGATAAACACGTTCAAAACAATTAAGAAACGATGGACCTCTCTAACAGCCAGCTTCACAATCGGTGATAAAGTCTTAGGGTCAACTAACCTTAATCGAGACACTAACCAATAGAACTTGTTTAACAATCATCATTTAATTAATGGTCAGATAACTTATGAAGTTGTATAAACTATTGTTGCATTGATATGTTGTTTTATGTCAAATGAAAGGAAAAAGAAGACCTTTGGAGGTTATGTCTTACAGTTGTTATTCTGAAATTACCAAAGAGCAGAAAAAACAAGTTCTTCAACGCAGTAGTAAATCGCCGTCAAAGCTGTAACGTCCCTAGATTGGTCTTATTGGAATAGATATCCTCTGTTTTAACCTACAATTCCCGCTGCTATACCTTTTTTCAGTCTTCCCCACCTGGCCCGGTAAAGTTATTATTCTTAGCTGATTCCTACTGATGTTCATAAGTTCTGTGTAGTTGTCACCTATGAAGATCTTACCGTGTACCTGCTTTGCTGCTTAAGTTAATTTGCCGCCTAAATAACCCCTTATTTGCTTCTCCCATTATCACGAGGTGTAGTGGAGGAAGGTCAAATACGGCTTCTAGTGCTGTCGTAGGGCTGCTGGGATACACTGTGCATCCTTTCTCATAAATATTCACCATTTTTGCTTTTTTTTTATGTACAGATTCAATTGCTGTGACAAACCCTGTTAAAGTACACCTCGACCAAATTCATTTTAACTCTGAGATGCGCAAACAAAGAAGCGAGAGGGAGATATATCAGTCCCGCGGAATAAACGCATGTACACTCGGCGGAAAAAGTTTACTTAGTTAAATATTTCCTAAATAAAATCCTGAGAATTTGGTAATAAATTCCAATTTAGTTATACACTGTGTAAAAAATATGGATTTCAATTTATATTTCTGAATCGAGGAAAATGCACAACTAAATAAAATTCGATTTTTAATAAACTTAATTTCTACTGTGATACTAACAATTATTGTTACAATTACAATTGTTTCGCAACACAGTGTTATCAAAGAATCGGTTGACTTCAATTAAAAACTAAATATTAAATATTGTATATATTTAAAATGGCACTGGGTACACATAAAAACGAAATTTATTCCACATTTTTACCTGATCAAATTGTTTACCTGGACAAATTGTTTACCTGATCAAATTGTTTACCTGAACAAATTGTTTACCTCAACAAATTGTTTCCACTCTCAGAACTTACAATATCATAATCATCATCGTCATCGGATTCGTCATCTCCAAGAATGATAATAATTTCATCTATTACTATATCTAAGGCTGGTTCCAAGCCAAGACATTTTTTTTCACATTTGATCGCATGTTGGCAGCGACTTTGCCATTCTAGTGGTGAAACATTGTCAAAAAATGTATTACATAGCTTTTCCACATCTAACAATATAACGTATTGTTCAAGGGATGCCCAAACAAGTTCAATTGGGTTATGGTCAGGGTGATAAGGTGGCAATCTCAAAGTATTATGACCATGTTGTTCTAAGATTTTGTCAACTTCGTACGTTTTAAATCTTGGCTTATACATTTTCACAATGTTATATAACTCAACTTTTAGCATGTCATCTGCAAATGTGATGTTTCTGCTACGTAACCACTGCTACATTTCATCTTTTCGACTTGGGGATGTACGTCATTTTTCACACTGAACATTGTAATATGGTGCATTATCAATAACCAGTACACTTCGTGAGGGTAAATTTAATATTAGTTTAGTCTCAAGCCATTTCTTGTAGTTCATATCATTATGAAAGTCATCCGACTTACTTTTTGACTTAAATATGAGTGATGCATTTGGTATGAATCCTTTTTCCCATCCAGCATGAACTATAACTAATATTTGCTCCTTAGACACTGGTTTTCGTTGCCCTTCGTTACTATTATCAGACCAAGCTTTTTCATGAGAGTGGGAGGAATGAATATATGTTTCGTCCATATAGATAATTGGTCGACTCTCCTCATGGTATTGTTTTGTAGTTTTTAAAAACCCTGTCCTCAATTGTCTAACGTCATGTCGCTCCATTAGTAATGTTCGGTTTGTTTTTACTTTGCGCCATCGAAAACCTATATTATGTAAGATCTTACGCAAACTTTCTCTACCACCAGTAAACTCGCTGTCTTCTTTAACTTTTCGGAACAAGCGTTTCAGAGTAGGTGCTGTTTTTTTTTGTATATACCAATTGTGGACAATTCCTCGTAAATTCTTGTATCTAATCATCTATTTTTGTCTTTTTCAGTGTTTTACTTTTATTATGTTTTGTACTGAATGTCGAAGCTTCACCATTATCAATATTTTTACATAGCTTAACTATAGATTTTACAGTGCTTATGCTGCTAATACTGACTGTTTGTGCAACCCTTTCCTGTTGTATTTTCGCTAAAGGAGCTAATAACTCACCACGTTGTGCCTCCCATATCATAAATTTAAAAACATTGTGCACTACTTCAAGAGTTTGTGCACTCAAAATATTGTGTTTTACAACCGACTTAAATTATATATTAAAATTCCTACGCGGATTGTACCATTATCAGTTCAAATGGATCTTTACAGTGCAACGTTCTGCCTAGGACTGGTAGCTGCCGACATTGTCGTACGCGTGATCTACGCGCATCCGAATCTAACGGTTGAAATGAATTTGGTCGAGTTGTACTTGGTGCAAATCTTCCAGAAACTCGGATTTGAGAGATTATTCCTATAATGTAAACATGAATTCTGTAAGTAAGGTATTTCAACCTTTCCTTAAATTGAATAACTTGAAAGCGGAAGTCAAAAAGGCCCTGTTCCATCTAGCTTACAATAAGAGGGTTGTTATTGCAGAACATCACGTTACATTTTTCAAGATAACAATAGCTAATGGATTCTAGTCGTCGCATTTTTGATGTTTCACGCAAATTTACTTTGAAGTATGAAAATTAATAAACACTACTTTAGAATATTCCAATTTTATTGAGTAAAGCCTAGTCCACACAATGTTTGCAGACTGTATTCAGACTGTATGTAGTATGTCTGCATACAGTCTGCGAACATTGTTTCACATACCTACATCTATGTTTCTGGTTTGGCATCCGCACGTGGTCAGTCGTCACCGAGATGTTGACTGAAGAAGATGTGACTTTAGCTTGTGCATGTTTTTTAATTCCATACCATGTGAGGACCTTACCAAGGAGGAGGCGCTGGTGGACCCGCAGATTTCTTGAAAAAGGTTCACATTAAGGCCAAAACCTTCCTTCGGATCTGAAGTTTGAAGATGGCGCCGGTTTCCGAAATTTGACTAGAATGACACCAACTGACTTTGAGATATTATTGAACATGATAGGTCCAAACATTACTAAGAAATTTACCAATTTTAGATCCACTATTTCAGCCTAGATTCGTCTTGCCATTACCTTAAGATTTTTGGCAGGTGGAGACTCATCTACAAGTTTACAATATACATTTAAAATTCCTAAACAGTCTCGTCTCATGCCTCTCGACACCTCCACACTTGCAGACTTGATGCAAAATAACTGTATCTTGTATCCGTGTTTTCCATTTGGTTGGGAAACAGACAACATTGAATTTTGTCTCCAAACATCGCCACATACAAAAAGATACAGTTTGCATTCAATGTATCCGGATACAAATCTGCCAGTGTGGACAAGGCTTAACACACGTAAAAAAGTTAGCCTGTCAGAAGTTATAATTCATTTATATTCTTTTCATTTTCCACGTTTTTTATTATGGGTTATAATAAAAAAAATGCCGTATGAAACTTGTTTATAATCCCCTTTATGGCTCTTGCAGTATTAATGGCATTTCCTCTGCGCGATGTGTCTTAAAAATTGCTGGTGCTATCATAACTTGGTAAAAAAATACTCTGTAATAAATAATATGTAATTGACTTAAACGTTGGTGAATTAGACTGTTAAAACATTTTTTTCCCAAATGTTTGTAACTCTATGATTATTCTAGAAGTGAATACATATTTTGTATCATTTTTTGCGTAGATAGCGACTAGAACATACCAAATTTCTTTCTGTCTATTGTCTCAAATCCAGAAATTTCAAAACCTTTGGTAAAAAATTTTAACAATAAAATATTCATGTTTTATACATACAGCAATGAAACTGATTATATTCGTTGCGACATGGAATCAAACAGAATAAATAAATAAACTTTGACATTGTTTATGTTGGTATAAAATAACACGTCTTTTTACTTTTCTAGTATATTCGTTGTTCGGAGCCTATAACAATATCTTCCTCTTCGAATGGTCGCCAAAAAGCCATAATTTTAATTATTACTAACAAAATAGTTTTAGTCAATAAAACAAAATCTCAATCACAGCAACATCTAAGAACACAATATCTCGTAAATAACAAAAATGAACTAAACTCACCCTGGGACGTTAACCGTTCATGTGGACTAACAATTCAAGTAAATTTTTCATAGACCAATCAGAAGCTACATTGCACCAATGAGAATCAATTGATTGCTTGTGGGTAGGTCAAGACTAGAAATGATTTATGGTTTTTTAAATCTTTTCGGCTTTTTAATCCTCAAAGAGACCTTGGTTATTGTAAAACAGTGCAAACTAATTTTACTTAGAAAAATATGGCAATTATACGAGAGGTCGCATGGCAACGACAACAACTGCAATTGAGCGTCGTGCGATTTTGCGGATTATTTTTTGACGTTTCTCGAAACCAATAGAAATTGTCAATTTCAGTATTTCATATACGTTCTAGTCTATCAAAACATTATTATAGTAGAGATAATCTACTTAGATTATTCTAGCCAAAATTATTCAATGTACATGGTTTTTATTAAATGACAACCGTATGACAACGTATTTTCTTGATCTGACGCGTCTGTCATAAATTTTCAAGAAATTCGTTAAATGAATCCCAAACGTTTCAGTGAATCATCAGTTGATGAAATAAGTAATATAATCTTTGAAAGTGCATGTAAGAATAACATAATTTATAGAGCTCATTCTGTTTATATTGAGTCGGGTGATATAAATTTGTTGAAATAAAAATATAAAATCTTAAAAATAATTTGATTTTAACTTCAAAAAATAGTCTATCGTATACCAAACGAAAGTTCGATAAATTAGATAATTATTCTCCAGGCATTTTCTCAAATTTGTTTTCTAAAATCTGTCGAATTATTATCAATTTATTCTCCCTCTCTTGTGATATTACTACTGACAACTTCCAATTGTGCTATACAACTAAATAAATGTCCACAATATCTTCTGTATGTTCCTTGTGATGTATTCATTATTCTTTTTTGTTAATTTTCTTTGGAAATTAAACCACAATATTTTTTATATTTCCATTTCAACGTTCCAGCTACCGTTATAAAGAATAATTGGGTTTTTTAATATTTTGGTCAATAATATTTTAAAGATTCAGTCTCGAAGCTGATTGGCTACTTAAAAAGAGTCGGGCTGGAGGATGTAATTCAGAGGACGACAATAGATCTGGAAAAGTCGCAGTGGTTTAACCTCTTCATCAAATTCAATCTATGTCATAGACAGACTCCATTAGTGTTCTAGTGTTTTGGCGTGAAGTTTAAATTGTGTGAATGTATCCTTTAAATCCAATAGTAACATTTTATTTTGGATGAACATCAGTTATTATGCCTTTTGAGAGGCTAGAAATATCAAATGTTGGGAACTGTGTGTAGTTGTAAGTAAAATTAATTTGCACTGATTCGCGTTATAATAACAGTACGCGGCAAAGTCTCTTTGAGGGATGAAAAGCGGAAAAGATAAAAACGCCATAGATCATTTCGAGTCTTGACCTACCCACAAGCAAACAATTGATTCTCATTGGTGCAATGTAGCTTCCGATTGGTCTATCCATAATTTACTTCAACGGATAGTCCACATTGACTGTGAACTTCTCAGGAAAGGCGATCGAAAAAAAAAATAGTGAAACTTGACGTGTTTCGCCTCAAACTTTTTCCTGCCACCTCTAATCATGCTCTAATATTTTTTATTGAATAGCTAAAGACCTATATTATAGAAAAAAATCATGTCCGACCCCTCCAGGATGCGGGAAACTATTTTATCAAAGGTTTTTTCTCAAACGCGGCTAGAATGTCGCGGCTAACTTCATCGTCATCAACCCGGTGAGGTCAAATGGCAATGGCATACACTGGCAATAATTTTATGAAAATTCACATTATGAGTCTGAAACCAGCTCTGCTCCTACTTATAGGTTTCTTTATCTCGCCGACGAATTGTGAACCGGTGCATATTACTTTTACTCACAACTATATGTATGTAAAATTTCAACTCTATCGTTTGTGAATACCTATTTTGAAATGCAGTTGCAAGCTTTAACCTTAACAAACATCGCAACTTAAATGAAACCTTGTGAATACTGATGCTCAAATCCATCCAAAAAAATTGAAACACCAGAATATTACCATTAATATTAATCCCCGACTTTTGACTACATAAGATAAAATGTATCTAATAAATTAAAACTTGAATGCCCTTTATATTTAAATGATGAGATTAAACGTTTATGTTGCGTATTTTTTTCGATGACATAGAACTTGAAAAAAATGCCCTGAAGATTAAAGGTTCAGCAGCAATAGATAAATTAATCATTCGGCTTGGTTGGCTTCTGAAAGGTGATTGAAAGCAACATAATCACTGAATCACTGATGATGGATGTAATTCGTTAGTGCCAACTTATACTTCATGCAAGATTTTTATGATTTGTTTTTAATTTTTAAAATAAAAATTATGTTTTTAATTACACGAGGGAGATAATTTTTTTTTCTGGATGAGAAATGTGTTTTTAAATACAGGTCGGGGATTTTTCTGGTTAATCGACTACTCCATCAAATAAGTTGAAAATTAATGATAGTACTCAATTTTTTTAGTTAAATTTACCAATATTTCGGAAGCTACATTGCTCCAATGATAATTGTTCGCTTGTGGGTAGGTCAAGACTAGATATGATTTATGGCTTTTTTTATCTTTTCGGCTTTTTAATCCTCTAAGAGACCTTACCTTTTATTGTGAAACATTGCAACCTAATTTTACTCACAACTATATGTTGTTCTTTGTGTCTAGTTAAAAGTGGATATGAGATTGTGGAAACTATAATAGACAAAATTAAAAAGAAAGTTTACTGTGAAGCATTTAATTTTGAAACTATTAGTATAAATAAATTAAGACAGATGGTATTCAATAAAAAAATCAAGAAAACTTGTAAGAAGAAATTATTCAAAATCGCAGTGAACGAGGTAGCAATCAAGTGTGTAGGTGGATCTTACAGGGCGTTCCAATGTAAATTTCACCCACTCAGGAACTCAAGATTTTCTCCAAAATATAAAAAAGGTTGTCAAATTTAATTGGGATACAAAAACAATCACCGAAACTGAACAAGCGTGAAAGATACTCTTTTGGTTTTCCAAGTTATTTTGAGTGGTATTTAATGCACCCTATGTAAACGTTTCTCTCTAGAGATTTCGTTCTATTTTACGTAAAAGCCTTTAATTATCGTGGAACGTTCTCTCTACTGCAATTATTCCGGTTTCGACTCGAATATTTGTCACGTTACTTGTGCATATATCTTACCGCTAGAATTTACTCTCGTAAACGTGTCAATGTAAGACTGTGTGACCGTGTAATTTCCACATAACGAGAATTTGTGAAATTTTTCTGGGATGTAAGGAACGATAATGGTATGTATTAAGTATTGTATATGATAATGCGAATGCCGAGAAGAACTCAGTGCCATTTCAGAGCACAACAAAATTACTTTGATGTAGGTTTCAGTACACTGAGGCATCAAGGACAGAGAAAAAAATTATGAACTAGCCAGATAGCGCTCATGAGCAGAACCCATTGGTTAAAACGAAAACTGAAAGAAATGTGGAATGAAGCCTTTTTAAAGCACCACAGGTAAATATTCATTATAGAACCGACGAATCCCAGAATTGAAGAACTACTTAAGTTAAGCAGGAATAAAAACAAAACAATAACGGGCCTTTTACACTGGTAGTCCAATGAGAAGACACCTGCTGGAATTGTACAACGAAGAACCTTCCTGCAAAGAACGTATATGCTCATTCGAATTACATGGCAACAACGCAAACTGAGTGTTCTGTGATGTGATTTGAGAAGAATAACAATTACATAACCAGTTTTCAGTTTCCATTTTACTATTGCTAGAGAGAGCCTCGAAGACTTGCATCATTATATAAAACCCTAGTGAAATAGTTCTTACTTATTCTTCTGAAGATGGCAATTTCATAAATTGGGCCCGCAAATGGTCTAGTAGCTTCCCATACTATCCGGCTTGCATTGCCTTCATCTATAATACTCACAAAATCATCACCTACCACTTGAAGAAATCTACCTGTTGTATAAAATCTTAATGTCACGGGCACTTTCAGTTCTACTTTTTAAATTGTGACTTCAAAGGATAATTCACATCATAATTTACCGTTTAGTACGATAGGAGATCTTATTTGATTTGTTTGTTTTGTGTAACGAGATTTTCCTAAAAAATCATTGTCATTCAAAATCTCGAGATGTTTAGTCGTTTTTCCATAATCAATCAATGATTCTTACCAAAAACTCGTCCTAACTTGAACTTTTCATTTTCATGACAAGAGTTTTACAAAGTATTGGAAGGCACTAAATTTGGAGTCTCAAATTCAAATGCCAAACTGCCAAATTTTGTGTTGCACGGTATTGTTTTAAGCCGGTTTAATACTAGTAAACCCACATAACTTAAACTCCCTTAAGATTATAACCCTGGATTAGTTAAACCTGGTAAACTTATTGTTGGTGCAATGACCCCTTGAGACACCAAATTCGGCTGCTTGAATATGAACGTCAAACACGTCTTTTCAAACTAGGTATAAAGTTAAAATTTATTTAATACAGAGAGTATTACCTCTAAATTAGGTTCAAATTTGAGATTGGCTTACACCTAGATTGTACAGTTGGGCTTAACTCCAATAATTCAAGCCAATTTTACACTAATAAAAAAACGACAGTGTCCATTTCTAATAATTTCACCATGCATTTATTCCAAATGCAACTGTACCTACTAGTTGACGTATAATTAGAATAATACTAATAAGGATGGACTATTTTGACACATAACTGAAAGTTGGCTTGAGGAAAGACATCACATGTTATACTTAACTTCAAAATGGCGGAGTTGACTGTCAGGAGGAAGGGATATCGATTAAAGTTAACCTGGTTTTCGAGTTATGATACTGTTCTGTCGCCCTGTCGGTTTGGTCAACGATTTGCATTTATAACCTCAATTAATAATATTTTGAACAATTTGATTTTTCACTTTGTTTTGTTTGAATTTTGCAATGTTATCAAACGATATCCAAGATATTTTTGAGGAACTTGTCTTAGGGGGAAAACCAATTTCCACTAGTCCAGTAGCCCAAATGTAATATTGAAAGATATAGGCAAAGCCGAAGAAAAGAGAAGATCTGACCATTGGAAAGATCTAGTAGGTAGGGCTTAGACAATCAAATATTCTGATGGATGACTGCAACCCGTTGAGATCAAATTAATGCATAAACCAAAGTAAAACTACACTAAGAGTTTTAACAGGGATCCTAACGGGACATTGCCGCCTGAACGGGCACCTGGAAAAGCTGAAAATAGTGGAGGAAAGAGAAACTTCCATCCACATACTTGCGAATTGCACAGCAACCTAGGAGATTATTGGATAGAAGAGGGACATTTACCTAAAATGAAGCCTGCAGATATCCTTCAATTCCTCAGGGAAATAGGACTAAAGGAGCTACTAGTCTCTGAGACGTTCCTCAGGAACTAAGTAGAAGTAAGGGGCACAATAGATTTTTTAGGTCCAGACCATACCTTTTTTTGCTCCATTTATCTGCAACTGTTGAGTTGTCCTAGGGGGAAAATCAAAATGTTAATAAAACTCCAATTGAAAAAATCCAGGATATTTTTTTCCGATAGTGGGCGCTGCAGTATATGTCAAAGCTGTCAGTGGAATGGGGAAAACAATAAACAAATTCATTTCTGTTTTTCTGTCCATTTGATTAAATTTGGAATTTTGGACGAAAAAGGTGTTTTGTGAGAGATGGTGCTTGTTACGTTTGTTGGACATTTTAAAATACATTGGAGACAGAAATCGGCCGATGGTAGAAGGCGGACAGATTTTCAAAGCATTAAATAACAATGAACATCAAAATATTTTATTCAAATGAGTGAAATTACCTTTATAATATGTTTCGAAGCAGTTCCTGATACACACTGACAAGTATTCGGAAATATGTTTCCTAATTTTCAAAATGTTTTACCACACTTTGCATAATTTTGGATCTGTTGGGAAGTTATGTATTGATACATTTGCATCTTTTTACTGATTACATTGCGGCACAGAGCAATATACCTCTTGCACTTGCTGTTAGAGTCTACATAAGTATTCTGATAAAACAAACTTCACCAAACTCTTCTAGAAATCAAGAAAACGATATTAATACTTTGCTCACTATTCACGTACTCTAATGGGGATTTGGTTTGTTTTCTCCATTCCAATTTTGACGGTAGATGTCGCACCCTTTGCTCGTTTTCGCGAATAAAATTGAAGTTTTAAAACTTAAAGTTGACTTGACTATCAAATTTGAAGATAATGTTTATAATACCCGACCTACGACAATTTTGGTAACGGTCTTGCTTGTCCGCTTTTGGTCTTGGTTTGGCTCAAATAGTTTGTTACTTAGTACTTAAGTCGTTTTGGAAAATGTAATATACCAAGGGCACCTCCTGCAGCTATGTTGGAGCTGGTTAATCAATTAAGCCAATTTATAGTATTAGATTGGAGTGCATCTCATTGTATGTTTTATAAACAAATTGTAAACTACATAATACAAATATCTTTATAATTTAAGGTGACTCTACAGTTCTAACCGAAAATATTTATCATGAAGGTGTCTTTTTAACTTAATTATTTATAATTATGTATCTTTATCAAGGAAACCTTGTTTGGGTTCAAATAAATAACGCTGTATTCGTCATGTTAATCTCGATTTTGTTGACAATATGAAAAAAACATTTCTGTTAATTATCCGCATGAAATTTCCAGAATTCAGTCGCCTTCTGATCGGATAAAAGAAACTTGTAATTAGTTATAACTTTTAATTAGACACCTCTCGGAAAACTCCTAATGGAGTTAACTGTATTTGCCAAGCTTTCTCAATAAATATTGAAGGTGATGAAAACTAAAGCAATCTTCTCATAAAGTTAGAATATAGAGTTAATTATAAGAACTTAAACTACTAAAAATATGTGTTGAAAATAACTGTTTCAGCGTTGACGGAAGGAAGTAATAGAGAGATAAACAATAAGTATATGATTTATACATAGTACAGTCATTATATACATTTGGAAATGCAAATGAACCAAGATAGCGAAATTTTGGATATTACGTGGGGGAGGGCTAGAAAAGCTTAAGTTCAAATTGTCGACCAAAATAACGTTGTGGGTTTTCCGCCATCTTAAAAAAAGGGTTAAATTCAGTTTTTTCATCATAACTCGGTTCCCCGTTGAGATACGAAAATTTTTATTCAATACTTTTTTGTTACTCTTTGTACGTTCTACAATTAAGGTCCCATACATTTTTTACGTATCCATCATCGTTATCAAGATATCGATAAAAAAAACCATAAATTTGGGGAGAAAAAATTGTTATTCGCTATTTCCTCTTTTCTCGTGAAAGCTATCGATGTCTACTATAAAACTTGTAGAGCGTGTTCAGACCTACAAATTCGGATTTTTTTATTTTTCATTTTCGAGAAAAATTACGATCTATAGCGCGCCGCAAAGTCAGTAAGACTGTGCCCGGTTTTGATTTAGCCGCTCGCACGGTTGTACCCACACGTCAAAATGGATGAATGATTGTTCACGGAATTATTGCAATACAAAAGAAATTAATAAACCAGCCAAATTATATATCAAACACATGAAATTTATTGATAAAATAATTTTCATGCAGCAAAAAATAGTAATCACAGGTGGTCATTTCTTTCACATGATTTTCGTTGTTTTGATGGTCCTGGCTGTAGAATTTCTTCCTCGGTAGACTCTTCGAGTCGTGAAAACTCTTCAATCGCAGGAAATGATGCTGTGACGGTTGAAAAATCATAATCATCATCATCGTGATCGTCGTTGAATAAAATCTCGACTCTGGCGACATTGTTGCATGTCTGTCCACTACAGTGCAGGCAAATAACGGAGCAACTAATTCCTGCTTTCCTGCACCCACAAGCAGTCCGACAACGCAATTTCCGGACATATCTACAAGTACAAACGTGGCTCAGAATTTTCAAAGATCCTCAGGAATGGGGTTGGCGACAGACTAATTACGGACTTGAACCAATCTGCACCACAGCCGCACCCGCTCCACCTGAACTTTTAAAACTCATTTCGTGCAATTGTGAAGGAAAGTGTGGGGCTTTTTTCAAGATGGCGGAGAACCCACAAGGTTATATTGGTCGACGATTTGAACTTAAGCTTTTCTTACACGTAATATCCAAAATTTGACTTTCTCGGTTCATTTGCATTTCTAACCCGATTGTTCCGACGTAATGACTGGGTTAACAGTCAAAGTGTGAATACGGAAGGCAATTGATAATACTTACGTTCCACATTATTATTAAATTACGAAGTAAATATTAAAACTAAAAAAACATAATAGGGGGGTTTAACACTTTATTATTCATGCGCACTATATAAACTAGAACAGTGATTTAAAGTGAGACTAAATTAGAATTAATAGGAAATATAAATTCTACCAGGAATGGTTAAAAAATATATAAATTTAATTAATATAAAAATCATAGATCCAAAAATACGTCTCGGACTCTGCGCTAATATTACCTACGCTTTATTTCCACGCGATGTGCTGGAGACAAAAAGACTCTTTTTTTTGGTTTATTACTCCCATTTGTAGGATTGTACGTGAGACTAAAGGATGTCCAGAAAGACAGATATATGGCTCCTTTTATTGACCAAACTTCATTTCTCCTGCCCTGCCAAGAACGTTTTCACAATACGATTATTTCGAATTGTCCTTTTCCGAACCACGCGTTCGAAGAGGAAATGTAAAGATTCTCTTCGGTCTGGAACTTGAGATATTTGACGAAGTATGCCTTTCAGTGGTAACCGATAAGTAAGCTACATTTTTTTTATTTCTTTCACGTATTCTTAAAATACCTTTTCTATTGATTTAGTTTGCAGACTAGAGTAATTTTATCATCTATCTTCGTTGTTCTTGAAGTATTTTGATGAAAAAATGTCCTATCATGCAGTACTAAAGTATTTCCAAAGAAAATATGTACAAATATTAACAGGTCATCAGCATTAAACGAGAAGAATATTCTGACTTGGAAGAAATTCAAGCAAGAGTATAGTTGTGAGTAGAATTAGTTTGCACTGTTTCACAATAAAATAACAGTATGCGGCAAGGTCTCTTTGAGGATTAAAAAGCCAAAAAGATAAAAAAGCCATAAATCAGTTCTAAGTCTTAACCTACCCACAAGCGAACAAGCTTCCGATTGGTCTATGAAAAATGTATACTCGAACTGTTAGTCCACGTGGAGTGATAACGTCCCAGCGTTATTATTTTACTAAAAAGCTATAACATGGGCTATAACTGCAGGGGGCTACAGTTATATGCCAATATTTATAGTCCATCCATATTCTACTAACGTTAGAAATGAACCGGCTATAATGAAAGCCGGCTACTAGGAGACGACTAGAAAATATATTGGCAACACCGCTTTTCCGTGTAACAGAGGAATTATAACCTATAATCAAGCATTTTTGAATTAAAAGTTTCTGGAATGGACGATAAAAAGAAAAAAAAACACGTTGCTCTGAAAAACAATTGGACCATTTAATTGACTTCATGCTAAGCCATGAAAAATTTGGGAGAGGACAATTCCAAGGTGTACAAGGAAAGAAAGGACTGAATGATATGTGGCAAAGTCTATCCCAAGGAATTGAATGAAATAGGACCTCAAAAGACAACAGAACAGTGGAAACGAGTATGTTTGTAATCATTCTCTTGTACTTTCACACTATTTCATAAATAATTATTGTAGATATATGATATAAATAGTCGAATAAACTCGAATTTGTTAAATTAAATGGATTAGAATTGTCTCTTAGACGTCTCCTTTCTACATTAAAATTTCGTCGGCGTACTCTTTCAATTTGACGTAAATGTAGAAGTACACCTAACCCTTGTAAAGCCATAGCAATTCAATAGAACATACCAATTTTGAAAAAAACAACAGACCACAAAAGCTTTTAGGCTCTCGTAGGTTAAAATGCGGTCTACAATTCTATCTTCACTTATAGTAGCAAAAACGACTACAAAATTTAAGAGAATACCTAATTTTCAAAACGGGCTAGAAGAAAACTGTGAAGTTAGCCACGTTGCCGATATAGTCCAATCTTACGGCTTATAGCCTAGCTACATAATTAGTAGAATAATCCAGCTGGGTGGGTTTAGTTCATTTCAATTATTTACGAGATATTCTGTTCTTAGATGTTGCTGTGATTGAGATTTTGTTTTATTGAGTAAAACTATTTTGTTGGTAATAATTAAAATTATGGCTTTTTGGCTCCAAATAATGAATATACTAGAAGAGTAAACAGACGTATTATTCTATGCCAATATAAACAATGTCGCAGTGAATATAATTAGTAAATAAAAGTTTGATTGTTGTGTGAATGAGACATGAATATTTTATTGTTAAAATTTTTTACCAAATGTTTTGAAATTTCTGAAAGTGGAGAGTAGGGATTTGAGACAATGGACAGAAAGAAATTTGGCATGTTCTAGTCGCGATCTAGGAAAAATATGATAAAAAATATGTACAGTCTAATGAAACAAGAAAATAATGGGTCAAAGCATGGAGCTGCTGAAAGACCACATAATTGACAAAAGTTTCAAAAAAATCCATTATCACAGTTATTGGTAAAACTGATATTCATCGGAAAAAGAGAGTACATACATCGCCAGTGCGTTGGGTTGGGATCCTGCAAAAATGGAAAGTTGGTCTGAAACCGGTGCTGCTGACAGATTTCTTTGTCTCGCCGACAAATTGTGAAACGATTCAAACTAATTTCACTCACAACTATACTTACTGTCAATGCACGCCGGCCTTCATACTGAATTGCGATATCAGAGTTGCATGACTTGCAAAGTGCTGTGGATTCATTCTTCTTAGATATCCAGTATTTAAAATCAGGATCATCTATCCATTTATCATTGAAACCAGTGAATCGTCTCTTGCTTGTGGATGGCGTCCATGGTTTATATTTTACGAATTCTACGCTTTGATCGAAATAAAAACTAACCACCACACGCGAGCTACGCAGTAATGAAAATTTAAGACTACTGTTCGATCAGCTCTACTCGCTCGCTCCCTCCTCAGTCCTCCCTCACCGGCGGTCAGTCACCGCTCCCCGGACGTACCCACCCGCTACACTGTCAATAACCCACTTTAAGTCGACTTGGTACCGAGGTCGCACAGCAATTTCTGGGTTTCCGGGATTATAACGCACGATTACTGGACACTGGACAACACACAAAATTCCTGGACAATCCCGGATTTCCCGGACATCTGGCAACTCTAAATCATAACAGAGACAGTTCGAATAAGGTAGAAGCCCCCTTTCTGAGTAAGAGTTTTCTTTTAGTTCAATTGAAAAATCTTGAAAAATACCGTTCGATTTGTTTTTATTACACATACAGTGCTATTAAAAAGTCCCCTCCCCCCCTCGTATCTTTTGAACGGCTATACTTACATTAATAAAATTTGGAAAATAAAGTGTTGTAAACTTCTCTACGAATGGTAACAGGTGACGTAATAGTAATAGATGACGTCACAGTGCCACTCTGGCCAATAATTTTAAATACGACCTTATGGCAAGTGATATCTCGTTTGAAAGGCATTGACATTGGCTACATAGTCATATTAATTTTGTTTGGGTTTAAACTAATTTTGACGGATAAATTAAATAAATACCAAAATTATTATTTCACATTTAAATATTGAAGATTTTTCAGTCCGCCTCTGGTTAGTTGTGAAAAAAATTGACGTTTTTAATGTAATAGTATTTGAAGCTTTGCAAAGTTTTCCTAAATAGCTTAAATATTTAATTTTATTATAGTTTAACGAGACGTTTAAGAGTTTACATAGGCAAAATGGTACGTACTCAAGCCGACAAAGTAGCAGCTATTTTAATTATTGGTGAATCTGGAAAGAATCTCCATGAAGCGGAACGTTTATTTAATGAGAGATACCCAGATCGCCCCATCTCGAGAACTTATTTGAGGGAGCTTCTTCACAAGTTTGAAGCAACAGGTAGTGTTCAAGATGCCAAACGATCTGGTCGACCAACATTTAGTGATGATAAAAAAATTGATATAGTTGCTGAAATGGTAGTAAACCCTACTTCCTCTTCAACTAAAGTTGCGTCTATCTGTGAAAAGAGTAAAAGTACAGTACAGAGAGTGTTGGCTAAAAATAAATTTCATCCATACAAGTTTAAAATGGTGCACCACAATGGGAAACCACATACATAGTTGGTCCTGTTTTCCTAAATTCAAATTTAAGCGGTGAAGTGTATCTGGAGATGTTACAAAATGCAATTGAGCCGTTAATTCTTGAAATTCTGGAAGATAATCCAGATGAATTCGGCTATCTGGAAATAACATTTCAACAAGATGGTGCTCCTGCACATTATTATGGTGCAGTAAGACGTTACCTGGATGAAGAATATCGAGGTAGATCGAGGTATAGAATGGCCACCTCGGTCACCAGATCTGACACCATTAGATTTTTTCTATGGGGGTACTTGAAATCCAAGGTTTATACTACGGCACCAGATAGCATTGGCGTTTTGAAAGAAATAATTATTGAAGAATGCAATGCAATTTCAGCTGACACATTCGAACGAGTACGACAAGAGTTTACTAATAGGATGTATTACTGTCAGGAAGTAGACGGAGCACATTTCGAACACTTGCTATAAGAATCCATTGTTGATATTTGATTAATTAAATTTAAAAAAATGATTTCAATAATTTTGGTATTTATTTAATTTATCCGTCAAAATTAGTTTAAACCGAAACAAAATTAATATGGCTATGTAGCCAATGTCAATGCCTTTCAAACGAGATATCACTTGCCATAAGGTCCTATTTAAAATTATTGTCCAGAGTGGCACTGTGACGTCATCTATTACTATTACGTCATTTGTTACTATTCGTAGAGAAGTTTACAACACTTTATTTCCACACTCCAAATTTTATTAATGTAAGTGTAGCCGTTCAAAAGAAACGAGGGGGGGAGGGGACTTTTGAATAGCACTGTATAGCTGAAACTCTAAGCAACACACCTTGTCAGAAATGGAATTATATCTTCAATTTAATTCAATCGAGCACTTCAGACTTATTAGTACTCAGATACCAATAATTAATTAGTTCATATGGTTTCGGTCTGTTTGTACAAAACGTTCAATTATCTGAATGAAAAATCTCGCTTGTGTTTAAAATAAAACCGATCAATACTAGTCATGATGTTGAAATATGCCACGAACTTCTCTACTTTGTATAGACTGTTTGAAAATATCTGGTATGTTTAAGTTTTTGAAGGTGTATAAAGTAGTTGCATAGTTTTAATCTACTCTATGATTGTTTCAGATGAGTTGTTTGCTCGCGAAGAACCCCATATTAAAATCGAGATGTCAAACTCAGATGTGGAAAGGGCCGATTAGCCACCTCATCAAACCTAATCGAATCTAAATTTGTTTTAAATGAAACTAAAGGTTTCTAATTAACTCCACTTTAATACTAAAAAATATATAAAAACTCTAAATTAAATTGATAATTATTTCGATATTTAAAAATATCATCGTCAGAATGACAGAAGTTACATTTGAAGTGATACCTACTTGATGTTCAATATTTTGGTTAGACCAAATAGTGACCTATCTTGTGATTTACTAAATATATATGAATAGAAAAAAGAAGATATTACAATTTTTAAAGCTTAGGTATTATTATCTCTATGGGGATATCCTGGATATTATCTTTTTTCCATTTAAGATTAGTATAACTATGCAATGATATGGGAAACCAAGGAAAACTATATCTGCTGATCTTTACAATTATTGTTACTTAATAAGCCAATTCAATAGTGTAGAGCTCCCTAGATTTATCTATTCATCGACGACTTCATATTGTGGGTTTCCTAAGTGTATAATTGCCAGTTCTTCAAGGAAATCTAGTTCTTGTTTTCTATCACAAATATTTAGTAGGTACAATTCTGTGTTTGGTGTTAATAAATGTTTGTTATCAAGTAGATTCCACGAAGCAAGGGTTGAAACAGTAAATTTAGATTAGATTAGGTTTGGTGAGGTGGCTAATCGGCCCATTCCACAGCGACCTTATCAAATCAATTGTGGTTCCATGAATCTAGTTTACATTAGTCTTTTTGAATCGCTAATCAGCCATGAGACTGAACTTTTTAAGTAATTTCTGGCCGGTGGATTCTCATAATCTAGTTCTAGTACAAGAAACCGCACATTTACTAGGCAGTTTCCTCCTCTCGGTGACAGAAGCTACACATGGCTTCGTCTGTCAACCCCATTAGTTTTGCGTGTCTATTAAGCTTACAGTTTCCTGTTAACATACTTACTACGACTTTGCTTATTAGGTTTGCCGTGAAAGTTGGCGAATATCCTCTAATAAACTGCTTTGCATGTATTTGCAATTCTAGAGATTTCTGTGCCATCCAAATCCTTGTGGCTATATTTTGCGACTTTGCGACGTCGCAGAAGGGTAACGGTCCAATGAATAGCATCGATGAGCCTTGTCTGGACATTTCATCCGCCAGTTCGTTGCCCTTATGACCTTTCTATGGTATCCAAGTATAGCATACGCCATCTCATACTAGCTAAGAGTTGACCTCTATGGAAACGAGGGCCTTCAGTGCAGCTCGGCTATCTTTGGAGATAGCAACTGAACGGTATGTCCTTTCTTGCCTTTTAATTTCTTCAATGCAGTGGGGAATCGCCGTCACTTCCCCTTGAAAAGTTGTGGACTGAAACTCTGAATATTATAACTGGTTATGTATTTGCTTGTTGTTGTGCTCTTTAGGGTCGCAAAATCCTTGATATACACACACACCAAAAGTGTATTTAACTATCACAGCTTCTGTAATAAGTGAATATCCAAAAAAACGCAATTTCTATTGTCATACTGAATATAGGACGTTGAATGGATTCTACACAATTGCATACGCAGATGACATAGTTATCTTGCAGACTGGCAAATTTGTGAACATACTGTGCGATAGAGCGCTGGATGGGCTTAAATTAATAGAAACATGTTGTAAGGAACACTCACTGTCGATCAATCCCAGGAAGACTGAGATGGTCCTTTTCACCAGGAAAAGAAGCTTATCGGGTTTGAAACCTCCCGAAATCTTCAAAAGCGAACTAAACTTCTCGGAAGAGGGGAAATTCCTTGGTATTACCCTCGACAGGAAACTAACATGGAACTCTCACCTACACAGCAAAGCAAAAAGAGCATATGTGGCTTATGAGCAGTGTCGGAGGATGGTGGGACGCACATGGGGTCTGTCACCTGGATCTACACTTGAATAATAAGACCCATGTTAACGTATGGAGCAATTGCATGGGGACCGAAGGTTCTACAAGCAACGGCCATCCAAAAATTATATAAAAAAAACAGCGAACGGCTTGTTTAAACATCACAGGAGCCGTGACAACAACACCAACCGCGGCAATGGAACTAATTACTGGTCTGGCCCCTCTGGACCTGTACGTCAAGGAGGTTGCGTTAATGGCCATGGTACGATTGCGCACGGCTATGGTAAACCCCAAAGTAGGAGTGGGCCAATTGAGGCTAAGCCTATGGCTGCGCTACCTCTGCTGCGGTCAGGCAGCCAATGATGCAATTGAACCCAGGTTTGTGTTTAATAAACCCTACAAAAAACTAAGCTAAGCATAAGGATTAAGTGGGAAATGGGAAACAATACCAGCGTGGTTCAAACAGAACTGGCTGGTATCTCAATTGCCACAAAAGAACTAACCAGAAAAGGAATTTCTGTCAAAAACATAACAATCTGCACTGATAGTAGACAATAAGCCCTATTAGCCTTGAACAGACGACGTGTTATATCGGGGCTAATACTAGAATGCCACCAATATTTAGCTAACGCCTTGGCAGATAACAAAATTATCCTGAGTTGGGTTAAAGGGCACGACAGTAGTAAAGGAAATCGCATTGCCGATTCTTCAGCCAGGGAAGCGGCTAGACTAAAAATTTTAGGACCAAGTGACACCTACGGCCTAAGGACTTCGACAATTGCAGAACTAGCCAAACGTTACACCCATGCTCAATCCCTTAAGAGATGGGATGGAATCAAAGGATGCAGTTTTGCCAGGATCACCCTGAGCGACCCTGGGAAGCTGGCGCCGAAGAAATATTTGGCGATGACCAGGAAAAACCTACGTTTAACAGTAGGATTCTTGACTGGCCACTGTCAACTAAGGAAACACCTCCATACTATGGAGCTAGTGGACACACCTCTATGCAGGATGTGTGAACAGGAAGATGAAACTGTCAGGCATGTCCTATGCGAGTGGCCGGAGTTATGTCAAGAAGAGAGTGTATGTTCGGTGAGTCTTGGCCTACACCTGCCGATATAAAGTAGATGTCTCCTAGTGACCTGTCCACCTTCCTGGGAAGGACAGGATAGACGATGACCTAGGATTTACGAAAAACAGGTTATGGTTTAGTTTATATAACTCAAAAATGAAACAGCTTCTAATTAATTCTACTATTTAATGAAAAAAATTATGAAAATTTTGTCGATGATATGTCAATATTGGAATAATTATCAATAAGTTTCTTAGAACTTCCATAATTTTTTCCATTAAATAATTGAATTAATAAGAAACAGTTAATTTAATTGAGTTGATATATTATAGTAGTTTCATTGAAATAATTAAATATCTGAATATTACCTTGATGTTTGTCAAAAGTTGATGGAGTTGAATAATAAGGTACCTGATGTAATTTGGCAACGGTAAATAAACACGCTGTCCTACGTAATTATTATAAGACAAATAACTTATTTAAATATCTACCTGAGTAACTTATGTATTAGTTATGTCATATTTTCCCATTTGTTCACTTTTAATGATCCGTATGAAGTTTATTAAACCTTATAAAATTGGTGGATATTTTAAGCAGACCGTTTATAATAATATTCGTTGTTCATTGCACCAACGACTCCTATCAGCAAGGGTTATTTTCGCTATTAGCCAAGTCAAAGTACACAAAATATCCTTAAAATGCCGCAAAAAAGATAAAAAACTTGAAAATTCAAAATTGAGTATTTAAAAGGGTTGTGATTAACATGAGAAAAACTTTACGATGTAAGGCATGCGATTTTCCGGAAAACCGTTGAGTGAAAATTTTTGTTTTGGTTTTTTCACTCTAATTGTTTAAATAACGAAAACACAGAAAAATGTTCAACTAAAAACTCGTAGCTAATACATTTATCTACAAAATTTGTTTTAACATTTTTTTTGTATCTGCATTAGTTTTTAAAATATACGAAATTTCTTTAGTAGTGTTGTTCATCAATTTTCATGTAAACAATGACATTTAGATAAAAATTTTTCATATGAAATGTGTTCTAAAATGGGGTATCTACAAATACATTGCAAAAAATATATATTTTTAAATTTTTTTAAAGTATTATCATCGATTTTCCACGTAAACCTTTACTAAAAATTCGTTTTTAATTTACAGAAAAACTTTTTAGACAAAATTTGTAGATAAATGCATCAGCTACAAATTTTGATGTGGAAGTTTTTCTGTATATATTCATTATTTAATTTCCTCATAATTCTCTAACTCTCCCTTACAGGGTGCTTTCAAAGTAATTTGAATCATTATTTTGGGCGATTCATCATGCCCGTCTTGAGCCTGTCCCTTTTTAGAAATCTTTCCACCAAATTTGATTATCCTATAATCATTGTAAGAAAAATAATAGAATGAAGTACGGAAAAATCGGTTTCTTTGCAATTTACTCGATAATTTTGAGGTTATGTAAGAACCTAGTTCATACGAAAGCTTTAGATTTCTTAATTATCTACAACTTTTATATTATTTAACTGTTGCGAAGAATAACCCTTTCTCGACTGCATGCACGCTGATGTTAAATTTCCTTCCTGCATTAGCTAATTTTATTCCTACTCTTTCCAACTCCGTTCACCCTATTAGGAATTATTTAGTTTTTTTTCATTTGCAACAAACAAATTTCACAAATTTAAACTTGAAACCTTATATCAAAATCATAGCACGTGTTATTTGATATCATGTTTTAATGATCTAAGCGAGTAAAACATCTCTCAAATTTTATTGAAAGCGAAGCTAAATTTCTAAATTGAATTGCAACAAATGGAAGCTCCTGTCTGTTGTTTTCGTTTTATTGTATAAATTACGTGAAATATAATACAAAGGAATAAAGTTGAGAGCGGTTCTTACGAATAGCACAACTTTATTATCAGTATTTTCTTCTCTAAACAAGTTTTCCAATAAAACGAATATAAATGGAAGAGATCATGTATACATTCAACTTCAGTGTCGCTCGAAAAAAAGTGATAATTTATTAGCGTCTTCTAAGGTTAAATGTTTTGCCCTGAACATTTTGATTATTCCTTGAATTTGACCGGTTGTAGTTACACAGTACAGCTGCGGTTCTGTGTTGAACTAACTTCAATTGAATGTTATAAATACGTCAGTCACTCTAGATCTGTGGTTCCAAGCGAATTTCATTTGATCGGTACTTGAAAAGCGTTCAAAGACGGTTAAAAAAGATTTGACAGTTAACGTTGTGTTGTTAACCTAAAAAATTAGAGTTTTTGTTTTGTACTTTTACTGGTTATTATTCAAAATGAACCCTTTAATCGAATAATTGACAGATAATGAAGATTTTTTGCAATTCCTCAATGGTTTTGTGCATCCTAGAAGACCATAAACCACCTCCTGTCTTTTTCAAAAATAATTTTTCATTTGCAAATTTCTGTTTGCTTCTTCATATTTTCGTATTTATTTCTCAATGCCTGTAATTTTTTATAATTTTCCCCAGATATAATATTAAATTCATTTGTAACTCGTTTCCAAGCAATTATTTTAATTTTATTGGTGTTTGTATCACTTCTTCTGCATTTAATTTGGTTTAGATGTTTCTTCACCAAGAGTATTAAAATATTTTCTTCTGTCGAACTAAAATTTGTAGATCGTTTTTCAGTCGAGTTCCCCATCTCCAGCATTTTTGCTTAGAACCACCACCTACAACATTTTTATATATACAGCATGCTCAAAACGAATTAATGTTATCAACAACTTACCGACGATAATTGTGAATATCTTCTTAAATGTATAATATAATATAGCTCCAGTCCAAATAATGCCTAACAAGCATCCAATTCAAATATTCAAAATGTCAATGACAAAATGACATGTCGACATGGCATGGGATATTAAATATCGAACCAAAAATCCATGGAGACTATATAAGTCTCCATGCAAAAACCAATGAACTCTAGGAATTCAATGTTAAAAACAGACATCGTGCAACCATCTTTACATGAACGGCGTTCAGCTAAACTAATAGTTATCTTGCACTCTACAACGAAAACCAAAATGAGCTCGGTTGAAGTTTGACTGACAGTTCAGTTGAACTAACGTTCTCCTGCGACATCTACAACCGGGCCTAAGTTTTAATCATGATTTCCCAAATAGACAAATGACAACAAGTTTTAAAATTCCGCGTCTCTAGCAGATGATAATAGTAACTTCAGCATTCTATATCTCTTCGTTTTGTCTTACTTTTGAGGAATAATACATAATTTAACTCACATTTTTTAGATCACTCCATCTTTTCATTTCTTTCCACTTAATCCTCAAAAATTTTTGTTTTAGTCGATAAAAAATAATTTAATTCTAATATTCCCAATTTTAAGTTTAAATGGAGAATATGTCTCAAAAATCTAAAGGGAGGAGCGACATACAATGACAGTGTCTTAACCATTTGTCATCCCAAAACATCGAGTTGTTGCCATATATTCCACTGAAGCTTACTTAATTGCCGCTGCCTCTGAAGCTCAACAGTTGAGAGTCAGCAGAACGGCAGCATCCGGCCTGAACGCAACCGCTAAATTAGCAGCTCAACCGTTGAGCCAGTCTGAACGCGCACATTTTATGTGTCACTGCGTTGATTTAAGATATAACAATCAACTCTATGGACGTTCATGTCAGATACAGTAGAAACGGTGGAGCTTTACCATCACGTGTCCCAATCTACGATTTATGCAACTCATATTTTCTACATAGTATCTTCTTCTATCAATATAAATCAAACATAATAACGTACGATCGATTGTCTCCTTCACAAGACCAACTACAAGACATACGTAATAGTTTCTTTAAATTTGCCGGAGTAATCGTAAAAAGAGACAACGATATAATTGACGTAACATGTATAACTCATCGTACTAAAAGTTGAGTCAGACACTACCGCATTTGAGGTTATGCGAGTTTAGTTTGTTGTCTTGTTTTTAGCGAATTATTGGATTGAAAGTGTATTTATTGTTAAAATCAGTTCTTGTAAGAACTAATTTGACTTTTTATTCCCTTTGACATTGTTAAGTACGAATATAATGTATTATCAGCTTGTTAACTTTTGACATTTCATAACACCTAAAATGCCGTGAGACGGGAATATTACAATGTTTATTCTACTATTTATTAATTTTGTACTTTGTAACTTATTCACCCAGTATATCGATAGTTTAAATGTCGATGTTAACCATATAAATAAAATAAATACAATTAAAAAAGTAAATTTCTTGTTTAATTACCAATTCGTTAAAGGCCGACCTTTGGAATATTAGTCATAACGATTATTTCTATTGAGTTGACAGAAGTTTAACAGTTCCTACTGCTTTTCATACTATTTCAGAATACAAATGCCTAAAATATCTTCAAATAAAAATATATTATTTCATTTTATATGTTTATTAACATAATATTTGACATAAATGAGAGTTGATGCATCATTGATCGGTGACCTAGCGGATTTCAATTCTGATGAAAAAAATGGTTACTGCTGCTACAGCGCTGACATCTGATCGTTGACAAAGCACGTGTTCAGCAGGAAATTGATGATCGCTCTGGGTAGCTATTCTTGAAAATCAGACGATCCGGTGCGATCTATCGACTCCCACGGTCGAAATCGACTAATTCTTGAACCTACATGTGAACGTTCAAAATTATTACGTTGTTGCCAGCATTATTTAATACAAAAGATCTACTTCTTAGTTACTTTCAGCCTCTTCTTTTGTACGGTTGTCATCATTTTATGTCATTCATTATTTTTTATATTTGTTATGTCATATTCCGAATAATAAAAATTGAATAAAAATGAGTCAGTCGCGTTTCACTCCTTCCAAAAGAAGTGCCCCCACAAACGGCATTCAAAAAAATCTGTTAATCGAATATATGGAACAGGGGCTTTGGATACTCGATAATTTTTCTTAAACTGCTTATCGGACAGCCGCCATGCTTCCAAGCGATGGTCATATAAAAACCTGGAGCCCCTGTCTTCGTCAATTCGAACTTCCTCCACTGCCTCCCGTAAATCCTCCATCATTACGTGCCAAAAATAATAGTTCTCCATGTCCATAATAAAACACTCGATTAAAAACACTGAAAGCCAGTAAAACCACTCAAACTCACAACAAAGTATTTTTTTCAACTTTTGTGCATATGAGTTTAATATTCAAAGAAACAGAGAACTGACGCATAAAATATATACTTATTTCTCTGACAGAATTAAAGCAAATTTCCATGAAAAACCTCTTTACTGCGCAAGCGCCAATTAATTCTACTCTGCTGCTCGGTTTCGGACCATACGATCCGGAGCGTATGATTTTTATGAGATTAATAATATCGGATCACGGGCCAAAAATATAACGACGATCGCCTCATGTGAGCATTCGCAATAAATCTATGCAGCTCACTGTTCAAGAATAAACGTCCAGCTGGTAGCACTACGTTGGGATGAACGCGACTAATGTCTTTATTGACATATTAACGTAAAAGTTATGCTTCATGTCATTGTAATGGAAAGTACACGTGCCAAAAGTGGACTTCTGAGAAATGGAAACCTCCAAATACACTTCGTGATTGCAGTTAAAGGTCAAAAATTACCACTTATCGAATTATTCCTAAGAAATTTAAAAGCTACTGGAATTATTATGGAAGAAGCTGAAGGTATAAGTGTTTCAATGATTTTTATATTAATACATATAACCGAAAAAGACGTAGACCGATATTTGAAAATATACGAAATAGATGCAGAAATAGAAAGGTTGAAATATATACAACGTAAAAACATCTTTAATTGGATGTCAACAACACCGCTGTCCAGCAATCCCCAATTCGCATCAAAAAAGTTTACGAGCGCCGACCGGATTGTTCTCCTGAATAAAATACTGGAAAATACCAAATATGGACCGGAGCTACACGATAGAGGTTTATCAAATTTAATGAAATTGAATATTGTTGCCGATTCGTATCCGCTTCACGACACACCGCTTACCTTAGAACTGAGCGAGTTAATTGTACCTGAAGATGAAACTCAATATGAAGTTCTTCAAACTTACAATGATAGAGATCTTTTATATCATTACTGGGCTAATTACAAAATGTGGAATAAAGAAATACCCGTGGACTTTATAAAAAACTACTTCGGAAGCGAAGTTGCATTTTATTTTTCATGGTTACAGTATTTTAATATAATGTTAACTCCTGTAGCGATTTTGGGAGTATTAGTCGTTCTTGTAAGTACCATACTAGTTTATACTCTTGATATTGACAGAGTAATTGAAATATGTGATCGAAATGATATGTACTTGTGTCCGGATTGCTTAGAAAAAACCCTCTGTGTTTACAAACCTTTGAAATATTTTTGTGCATTATCTAAATGGACGTATACCTTCGACAACTATTTAACAATATCTTTAGCGATATTCATGTCGTTTTGGGCTACGTTGTTCGTGAATTTGTGGAGAAGAAAAACGCACGTTTTAAGACTTAAATGGGGAATTAGATCCGAAGATCCAGCATTAGACATTAGAAAAGAATATGCCGACAGTACCGAGATGAAACGATTTAATTACGTATCAGGAATAATTGAGCCGTTTGTACCGACATACAAAAAGTTACACCGGATAATTTTTGTGGTATTAGTTTGTATTTTCTTCATACTTTTGGATGTTTTTGTGATATATATACTTTTCCACGTTAGAAAGTGGGTGAGAGTTTACGTTGTTAAAAGCGACGTATCTTTTATTATGTACAATAAGAAAGCTGTTGTTTTAGCGGTGTCGTGTATCGTTCAAATAACAATAATTAATTGCTTTTCCGGTACATATAAGAAGCTGTCAGTGTGGTTGACTAAAATTGAAAATCCAAAAACACAAAAAGATTTTGATAATTCCGTATTATATAAAACGTTCATTTTAGCATTTGCTAACAATTACACGGTTGTATTGTACACAGCTTTTATCAAAGGAAACTTTTATTCAACCCCAAATCATAGTACCACCATGTTGGAAAGGGATAGCTGTCAACCGTTATCTTGTATTGTAGATTTGACAACGCAGTTGTTTTTCTTAATGCTATTTAGAAGACCCATCGGACACTCGTTAAAGCTACTTTTCACATCTTTAAAAAAACGATTTTTTAAAACTGAATTTGAAAATTTACCGCAATACGAAGAAGAATATCTGCTAGAGCCAGCAAATAAATATTACTTAATATCGAATTACAATGAAATGATTATACAATATGGTTTCATAACTTTTTTTGTAGCGGCCTTACCGTTAGCCCCATTGTATGCTTTATTAAGCAACATTTTGCAGATGCGACAAGATGCTTTTAAATTAATAAAAAACTGTAGAAGACCCATTCCAAAAGTTGTCGCCGGAATCGGAGCATGGGATGGTATTTTGTTGGGTCTTACGTATATGAGTATTACAACCAATGCTTTTGTACTTGCTTTCACAAGTCAATTTGTTGAAAGAGAAGTTTATAAACAAACACATGATGATTTAAAAGGTTTCGTCAATTATACTTTCTCAGAATTTAATACGAAAGATAACAAAGAATACGACAATATCGATGATAAAAAAGAGATTTGCTACTATCTTGGAATGAGATACTCTTCCGGTCATGATCAAGAATATGAACTTACTGGTGATTATTGGTCAGTATTCACTTGGAAGTTGGTATTTCTTATAATATTTGAACATTTAGTGTTTACATCCAACACCCTTTTGTCGTACTGTATTAAAAATGTACCCACTTCAATAACCGAGCATTTAGCTTATGAAAGACAAACGAAAAGAGAAGCTTTGGTCACACTGAAACTGGATCAGTCTAAATATATGGCTATGCCACAAAATAGACCCGATAGTTATGTTGAATTATCATATTAAATGCCCGTATAAAATACTTTCGATTTTTTATTCACGTTTATCAAATTTATTTTGGTCAAACTCAAATTGTATAAGTGTAAATATTTAATGACATCACAGCAGTGCTGGGTAATTCCTAGTTGAAAAGTAATTAATAATTACAATTACTCTTTTCATGTAATTTGTAATGGTATTTAAGTACATTTTTTTTTACAGTAATTTGGAATTGTACCTGCAGCAAAACCTGTGAAGAAATTGTACTTTGTAATTATATTATTTAAATTATCTAAATACAATTACTTAGGGCTGTATAAAGCTTATTTAACCCTGGAATGCTTCCTAGGGTACACAGGCTTTAATAGATACATTTCGTAGCAATGCGCGCTCGAGTAGTCTCTTGTAACTACAAGTCAGTTGTTACTGTACAGTCGCTGAATCGACAAGTGTCTCTGCATTAGTTGTATTATTTAGTATTTTTTTTGGGGTACAATTATACCCTGGGAAGTTTTTTTATGTATATTGTGTCTTTGGTATATTTACCAATTAACTTGGTCTTGTCATTGAGAAAATTCTGGATATAAATCCAGAACACCGAAATATAGAGCAAACACCATCTTCCTCTGACAGGTGCACCTTTTGCGAAAAGAAAAAAGACAGGAAATCAAGGGCCAAGTGCAGAGAGTGCAAAAAATTCATCTGTCCCATGCACCAAACCAAAGTCTATCCGGACTGCAGTTTATGTTAGAATGTGTTTATATCTTTGCTCGGAATTATGTATTGATTTGTATCTATTTTTCATAAATTTTTTTAAATAATAACGTGTTTATTTTGGGGTACACCTGTACCCCGGGTAAGAAGATGAAATTATTTTTGATGGGTAGTGATCCAGCGTTAAAGTAAATCTCAGTTTTAGCTGTCAATAGTTGCAGTCTACTGTTGCTAATAAATCATACAAAATTTGTCATATGTCACCTCAAATCGAGTTTAACTCCTTTAAACAACCCCCCTTAAGGTATCTTCAGCTTTATGCAGTGACTAGAGCGCTGTAGACATAGGTATTCTCGTCCGCCATTTTGGTGCCTTGTTGTACGTTGTCTATGGGCCAGCATCCATTCCTTGCACTTTCTCAATTTTCTGATGTTAATAGTCTGAAGGAAAGTTGGTAAAATAAAAAGTTCTGTTCAATATCAAAAATTTTTCAACACAATATGTCAACTGTGATGGGCACATCACAAAACAATACAATTCAGGCACCAAAATGGCGGATGACTCATCTCTTTAGTGCCTTAGTATAAGTACCTACAATATATTGAAAAGTACAATATGTCATCCTATAAACTTTCATTTCTATAATAGGTTAGTCAGTCTTGTGTAACAGGTTCATAGCATCTAGAAAGTCCGTGTTTCCGTCTCAAATAGGGGCTTTCTCTGTATAGAAATGCTTTGTTGTTGTTCCAACGAATTAGAAAGTAAGGTGGAAGCCAGAAAAGTGAAGCTTTTGCATGGTTTTAAAGCGTCTATGTCCTCAAATACGAAAGCTTCCAGTGCCATATAATTAAGTTACCTAATAAGTTTTGGATAGCGCAGACATTTGAGAAAAAGCAAAATAAATCATTGGGCACATAACCTATTTGATGTAGCTCCAAACGACATTTCCAACATTGGCAAATACTTTTGACAATGCTAGTCTGCATTCGTGTATCATCCACATGATTTCCCAATCATTGCTAATTTCAAAAGAGCGAATATTTGCCAAATGGATACCGATGATTCTATTTGAATATTCTGCCTTGCATTAGGAACTAAATTTCTATTCACATTATTAAAATTATTTTGATTTATATTTTGGGGTATTTTGGATGAATATGTAATAAGCCGAGTACCGACTTATTTCTCCACTCGCCAATAATTTAAATTTAAACAATGAAATAACATAATTAACACTGCCATGTATAACGTATCTACTTTAGTCTCATTGTGTAAGCCGATCAAAAACATACATCACTATCACTATCTTCATCTGAATTCATACACACTTAAGAATTTTCCACTCATGAATTGTTCCATACAGTGTACTGTACTATCAGTTTAAATGTAGATACTACAGCCTTTTGCACTGTGAATTGTCGCGTACAATCACTTTGATGTGTGCTCGAAAGCCGCCCTTATTTCGAATGTTGCCGAGCGCGAACTTTTGCGCTTCATTTGTTACGGAGGCGGTTTTATCGGAACTGAAGTCGGAGACGGAGTTTATCAATTTGGGTTGAAGTCGAAGGCTGTACTGTATTTTTCTTTTCGGTTTTTAATTTATTAAATTCTTCATATTCAGTGGCTTGTACAGACTCTAAATGACCTTTTAACGAAGTAGTTGTTTCTCTCGTTCGTGACTATATATCTTCTCACAAAGTTTACACTTTGCTGTAGGTATATGCAGAAACTTCATTGAATCATTTCCAAATAACACTTGTTTTTGGCTTCATTGTTAAATTCAAGTAAATTGGTCACGCATCACATAAAACACAATAACACTTAACCTGGAATAAGTTCATGCTACCTGTACCCGGTGTCCAGTTTGTTTATTGTGTCCAAGAACAAAAATATGTTTACTTTCAAATAAAAATATTGCATAACATATTTCATAAAGTGACATGCACACTGAGCAATAATGAAAGTAGGCGTATAAATAGAAGGCTTAAAATAATGTTATAGTGAATTCGACTGGCGGCACTAGTGCGTACTGAACAGCTAGGGGTAATCTTAGATAAACAACTCACCTGGAACGCCCACTTGGAAAGAGTGATAAACAAAGCCAGATTATCCCTCTGAAATCTCAGAAGGATATGCGGAAAATCTTGGGGTATGAATCCCAAACAGATTTACTGGATTTACCAAACAATGGTCAAGTCAATGGTCACGTATGGCTCAGCTGTCTGGTGGACCAAAAGTCTGCAAAAGTAAGCTAGAGCAAAGCTGCAAGGCTTGCAGTGAACGGCATGCCTGGCCATTACCGGAGCAATGTCATCCACACCAACGGCAGCTATGGAAGCCCTCCTGCAACTAACTCCTTTCCACATTCAGTTGGAGAAGGAATCCAGGAGAGCAGCTCATAGAATACTATCAGTGGAGAGGAAAATAAATGAAGAGATTCTGAGGGATCACTCGGAAATACTGAGGGAAATACAAAATCACCACATTCTTGGGATGCCCTCGGATCTCTCAGTCACAAAACTTCACGTGGACAAGCCCTTTAAGGTACTCATTTCCACAAGAGACCAATGGGATAGCGAAGAAATCTCCTTCCCAGAAACGGACTACGTGATTTACACTGACGGATCCAATACCGGAAGCGGGGCTGGAGCGGCGGTCTTCAGCAGGAAACCCAGAGTTGAAATCACAGCCATCCTGGGTACGTACGCTACCGTTTTTCAGGCTGAAGTATACGCCATTGAACTGGTTGCAAGAGAGCTGATGAATCAACCTGTTGTCAAAAAGAACATACACATCTTGTCAGATAGCCAGGCTGCTCTTAAAGCAGTGAGCTCCAACAGGATAAAATCTAAGCTGGTGATTAACTGTCTGCAATACCTTGGAATACTAGGCAAGGAGAACAGAGTCATTTTGACCTGGGTGCCTGGTCATCGAGAAGTGGAAGGGCAACGAGAAGGCCGACACTCTGGCAAAAAAGGGATCAGAGTCTGTATTCATCGGACCCGAACCAATTTTTGGCATTGCGGAAAGCACTGCTAGATCAGCCATAGCTATTTGGGCGGAGAGGAAAACCTTCACGAACAGGGCAGACATACCGGGGCTCTCTTACTCAAAGGCGTTCATATACAACCCTTTGAGTTCAAAAAATAAGCACATCCTAGAATAGAGTAGAACAAACCTACGCATTCTGACGGGACTGCTTACAGGACATTGTCAACTGAATTACCACCTAAAGAAGATGAGTCTGGTTCAGACCTCGGATTGTCGGTTCTGTAATTTGAATGGACGAAACTGCGGAACGCACATTATGCTCATGCCCAGCTTTGAGCAGGGTAAGATATAATATATTCGGTTTTAGCACCTTAGAGCCGAACGACTTCAAAAAAGTATCACCAAATACAACCATGGACTTCGTCAGAAGCACAGGCTTGTGGGATGAATTGTAATCCCTAGGGGTGAGCCGCAATAGACCCAACGGGGGTCGCAGTGGAGTTGGCGAGAAGGCCCCACTCACATAGAACCTAACCTAAGCAACACTCTGTCTCTTGGTGCTGGTTGTTTGACTGACAAAGTTCTGCACTGGTTTTGAAAATATTTATGTTCGTCTCAGACATGCACCTATTTAGTGCGGTTCAGTAAAGAATTCGGCTGGCTTGCACTAGGTTCGGTTTTTTAGCACTCAGTGCAAAATTTTAGAACTGTGTTACGAGTACAACTCTAGAGGAACAATCCCAGTCGAATCAACTTCGGTTCAAGAACTGCACTGGTGTGGCTCGCATTTCTTTAGTGCCGCCTGGTAACTCCACCGGATCCGAGCTGGACCAACCTTTACATGGCACTGAAAAAATGCGATTGGAACTGGGGTAGGCCGTGCAGTCGGAACATGTTCTCCTGCCAAATTCGCTTTAGATTTAACGTAACTTGTAAAATATACGTACAAACCTTTGGTGGAATGTGGCCAGATATGGATTAGGTTTATTATTATTTAAGAACCCTCACTCATCCTCATGAAGTGTAGTGAATGCTTCCCAGACATAAAAATATATATATATCCGAAGATTTTCGATTGTTTTTCTTAAAACTGTTATGGACCATTCATTACCCATTAAAAACCCAGAAGAAACAAGATTTATTTCCATGGCAGTTCTTGTGAAGTGGCGTTTTAAATAGTAGTTGTTAAACAAATTAAGAGGTCAAGGTCACCACATTGGGGTCTTGATTGTACCGTTTATGCAAAGAGACCAGTAGCTTCTATCAAGCTCAGCAGTCTTTTCACTAGGTCTTTCTTGAATAAATCCTCTCTTGGGTACTTCAGTCCTAGGAGTCTATATTTCCAATGAGTGCTTCATATTCAGAGTTGTTTTCCATGCACAATCGACAGATAGATTCCTCCCTATATATGCCAATTGTATACAAGTGCTTTCTTAGGGTACAGTGACCGATACACCTGAAAAGAAAGACAACATTGTCCCACATTTGCTCATGTCGTCTGGAAACTGAAAGCTTGACAAACATGCATGACTAAGCTATTTGTTGAAGCATACTTGGGCGTGTGTATGATAATTTTGCACAAGAATGATGTGTGGTTGTAAAGAGATTTTATGATTGATTTTGCAAATTATTTGGTTATGCATGCTTAATTACGTGAAATTTCAGCTATATTAGCTGAAACGTTATTTTTGTAGGTCCATTCTACCTTGTAATCTTATTGCAGTTCTATTGAAAAAATGGTTACTTTGTTAGTTGTATGCCTATTCCAAAGAATTTATAGTGGTTTTAGTAGAAGTTTCAATAAATTTGTTTCCAAATTCTTAATTTTGTTGTGACAACAAATATTTCAATCCGCCACTGCTAAAACAATCTGTGGCGACGTAAGCCGCTGGCTGGATGTAATATAAACCGAAAGGACCAAAAGAAAAGAGTAGCAACATTTTTTATTAGTTCATCTCGAGCGTACGGAATTTTTAAAACTTATTTCGAATTTTAAATTGTCCATAAAAAATCTGTGAACACGTAAAAGTCGCCCTTATGCTCACCACTCGTAAAACTCCTCTGCTTTTGAGTGACTCAGCGGAGAGTTGTAAATCTTCATTGATAAATAAAGTAGACACAGGTACGCCAAAATATTTATTCCTGTCGGGAAATAAAAGTTACTGCTTTGTTTTTAACTTTCCATATTTACACCTTCTGCTCTTTTGTGACCCATATGAGCTATTTTATGCCCACTAAAATCTCATAGTTGATCACTGTTGAAATAAATATATCGTAGTGAATCAATTGAAATTTAAACTTGCTTATTCGTCCTTAAGCTTCCTCACAAAAAAAAGCAATTAATTAATACCCAAAATAAAAATTTCACTTTATTCAAAGTTCTTATGATGTATGTATGTAAGATGGGGTGACATCTACTGACACCTAAAAGATCTATTGTGCCTCTTTACTTCTACTTAGTTCTTGAGGAACGTCTGAGACTAGTAGCCTCTTTCCTTGAGGAATTTTAGGATATCTGCAGGCTTCAACTTAGGTAAATGCCCCTCTTCTATTCAATAAGGTGCTATGCAATTCGCAAGTATTGTATACCACATAATCTACATTCTTCTTCCTCCACTATTTTGAGCTTTTTCAGGTGCCCGTTCAGGCGGCAATGTCCCGTTAGGATCCCTGTTAAAATCTTAATGCGGTTTGACTTTGACTTATGCATTAATTTGATCTCAACGGGTTGTAGTCACCCATCAGAATCTTTGATTGTCTTAGCCCTACCAGATCTTTCCAATGGCCAGAAGTTCTTATGATTCTACGCTATCGAAATTAATGAAAAAATTATTGGTAAAATTTGTACGAAGTCAGCTGGAACAAACGAATTTTTGGGGTACGGTCAGTAATTTCATGTCAAGTTTTGAAACGGATAGTTTTTGAACTGATGACTCCTGGTATTGTCTACATTGGTTGAAGGTGTAGCACATTACAATATAAAGGATATTATAGGTGAGCGAATCACCCCTAAAATAACGCATAGAAAATCGAGGTAACCGACCACGAAGAAGTTCCAGGATGAAACCTATAGCACTGCGTTCATTAAGTTATTGCAAACAAAAACACCTCAGTGACTTTTTTGCGTACGACCACTCAAAATCGTTACTTACAAAAAAATTCTCGGCTTCAACCAAAGCTCAAATTATTCGTTGAGACTTGTATTTTTATGCTATATATTTTTTATCCTGGTACAACTTTTCCTACCAAGTCCAATTTACGACTAAAAAATTTGTAATTTTCACCCCGTGTTTCTGCCTCGGTTGACTGTTTTCAGGCGCCGCACCTGAATTTAGAGTTGTTGAGATTTAATGTATTTTTAACTGTTTATCAAGAATTTTTTAGCCCGACATTTAAAAAAAACATACATTTGATACTTCAATATAATAATTATGAAAAATAGGTAAGTAATTCAAATATACCGCATTTCCATTAACCTGCTATGGCTGTCTTAGCGAGAGGAATACGGATAGTGACGATTGATTATGAACTGTCTACTTAATACAAAAATAACAAACAGTTTTCTTTTTTTTTTTAATAGAAATCAGAAATAATTTTTATAATAATAGATATCTATTATATGCATTTCTTTTGGAAAATATAAAAATATGTCCTCGGTATGTATTTGTTAGCTATTTTGCAATTTTGTTAATAACAAATTACTGACACCTCTTCGTGGTCGGTTACCTCGATTTTTCTGTGCGTTATTTCAGGGGTGTACTGCTGACTTATTATTGGATACTGACGTGTTGTAACTTGCCTTGACGTGAAATCATGTTACATATTGTTGAAGTATCGTAGTGATAGTGTGTAATTTTGTATACTTTGTAGTTTCTCTGTATCCGTATCTGTAGAATAGGGAGAATGAGTGCAGGCTCACAGCACTTAGGCCACATGTGACCCGTTGTACATCCTCCCGAGGAGTTGTCCTCCTAGGTTATCGTCCATCCTGTCCTTCCCAGGAAGTTGGACAAGTCACTAGGAGACATCTCCTTGATATCGGCAGGTGTAGGCCAAGACTCACCGAACACACACTCTCTTATTGACGATAACTCCGGACACTCGCATAGGACATGCCTGACAGTTTCATCGTCCTGTTCACACATCCTGCATAGAGATGTGTCCACTAGCCCCATAGTATGGAGGTGTTTCCTTAGTTGACAGTGGCCAGTCAAGAATCCTACTATTAAACGTTGGTTTTTCCTGGACATCGCCAAATATTTCTTAGGCGCCAGCTTCCCAGGGTCGCCCAGGGTGATCCTGGCAAGACTGCATCCTTTGATTCCATTCCATCTCTTAAGGTATTGAGCATGGGTGTAACGTTTGGCTAGCTCCGCAATTGTCGAAGTCGTTAGGCCGTAGGTGTCACTGGGTCCTAGAATTTTTAATCCAGCCGCGTCCCTGGCGAAAGAATCGGCAATGCGTTTTCCTTTACTCCCGTCGTGCCCTTTAACCCACCTCAGGATAATATTGTTATCTGCTGAGGCGTTAGCTAAATCTTGGTGGCATTCTAGTATTAGCCCCGATATAACACGTTGTCTGTTCAAGGCTAATAGGGTTTATTGTCTACTATCAGTGCAGAATGTTATGTTTTTGACAGAAATTCCTTTTCTAGTTAGTTCTTTTGTGACAATTGAGATACCAGCCAGTTCTGTTTGAACCACGCTGGTATTGTTTCCCATTCCCCACTTAATCCCTATGCTTAGTGCTCTGGAGCAAACTCCACATCCTGAGCCTTACTTACTCTGTAGTTTATTCGTATATGGTATATTTTGCATGTTTTCGTGAGCTGGTGGAGCTAGACACTAGAACAACCTCACCTACCTATATACAAAAGTTCATACAAAAAAGTTACAAGGTGTTTATTTAAATGTTTAAACTAATTTTTTTTTAACGTTGCTCTAAAACGGTGTATCGTAAATTTATGAAATTGTATATGAGACACTATTATACGATAACCGATAAACTGGAAGTAGCGCTTATATATTTTTATTTATTATTGATTTTCAAAGGGGTCAGCAGTCAGCACATCTCAACTTTTTGTTAGGGAAACATTCAACAAAATATGTAACGCCACTGGAATATAACTATACGAGCTGAAAATTACGATAAATTCCATTGTCAACAGGGCTAAACTCACCAGACTTTCTGCATCTACAATTTAAAATTTATTACAGCTAAGTAAGTAATTGATTAAAGGATTATTTAGGTTATACCTTTTGAAGTGAGAAAGCAAAAAAAAACTCGAAAATACCGTCAGTTTGTTACCTCACTATTTTTTATATCGTTTTTCAGTTCGATAAAAGGTAGTTTTCGTGAAATACGGAATTTAGTGAGACTGCAAGAAGCATTCAGCTTCTATCGATATAAAGAAAATGTGCTTTCACCAAATAGGCAGCTGTCAATTTATTAGTCATAAGCATCAATCATTCTTAAGGAAGTTTCAAACATAACAGCATAAATCACATCAACTTATTAAAATGTTGTCATACAAGTATTATATACCAAAAACTAGTCAGGATGAAGACGATAAAGGAACTCGTTCTAGAATAAGACAAGCAGTGTACGGTTTTTTTTTGGACAAAGTTTCTCTAATTATTCTTAATGTAGTACTAGAAAAAATTAACAAAACATCTTCCAGATTTTTCTATTTGTATAGTTGTGAGTAAAATTAATTTGCACCGTTTCACAATTTGTCGGCGAGCTAAAGGAATCTGTAAGCAGAAGCAGAACCGGTTTCATTATTGCAGGATCCCGACGCACTAGCGATTGATGTACTCTCTTTTTCCAATGAATAGTAGTTGTCTTAGCGATAAATATAATAATGGATTATTTGAAACTCTTGTCAATAATGCATTCTTTCAGCAGCTCCACGCTTTGACTCATTATTTTCTTGTTTCAATTGCCTGTACATATATTTTTTTGCGTAGATCGCGACTAGAACATACCAAATTTCTTTCTGTCTATTGTCTCAAAACCCTTCTCTCCACTTTCAGAAATTTACAGCAACATCTAAGAACACAATGTAGGTATCGTTAATAACATAAATGAACTAAGCCCACTCTGGGACGTTCGCAGTCCATGTGGACTAGCAATTCAAGTAAATTTTGCATAGACCAATCGAAAGCTATATTGCACCAATAAGAATCAATGGTTCGCTTGTGGACAGGCCAAGACTCGAAATGATTTATGGCATTTTTATCTGTTAGGCTTTTTAATCCTCAAAGAGACCTTATTTTTAGGAGCCGTTCTAGTACCGGGAGCACTGCTGCCTGATGGCTTATTGTACTCTACTCCCACCTTTATTCCACTCACCCAGCCATTCCCGTATCCTCGAATAGATGATGTAGGTCAACTGGATGCATGCCATAATGCTACAGGCGGCACGTTGGCCTCTCCGAAGATTGTCTGTCTTCTTGAGTCCAATGTCTCACAGTCGGACAAAATATGGGTTACGGTCTCGGTCTCCATGCCACAAAGTCTGCAGCTGAGATCCCCGATATATAGCCACATTTTATGCAGGTGATCCTTTACCGGGGCTTGACCTGTTAGATAACCTGTAATAGTTCTTAGCTTGTTCCTACTAACATTCAGTAGTTCTTCAGCCCGTTTTACACATTATATCACCGCCGCATACTGTTATTTTATTGTGAAACAGTGCAAACTAATTTTACATTCAGAAGATTATTGCACGACTTGGGTTTTATAACAATAATTGATCTGATACTAGATATTTCTGTTTTCTCCAATTTTTTGGAAAGTATTACTTATAACATTTCAAAACGGTACTTACTTCAAAAGCAGGCCTCGTATATCACTTTCAAATGTACTTCTAAAAGCATCATCAGATTTTATAAAAAACACAGAACAGCACAGTTACAGTTATATTTAGATAGCTCCAGCGTTAATTATTTATAGACAGAAGTAATTAAAACCCAGTCTTACAATTAAATTAACCGCATACCTTATGTTGATCTACGATTGAAGTTCAAATGTATTATTGTAGAACAAAGCGGCATTCAACTTGCACACTTCAATCACGAATTAAAATAATACGGAATTATTAAGTATTGTTTAGGGGAATGGTTACGGAACTGTTTTATTATTTCTATTAAATGCATATTATGTTCAAAAATATTATGCACACATACTACAAAAGAAAACATTAACGTATAAAACATGAATTGGAGTCGTTTCAACAAGCTTTAAACTGTCTTTAATTGTCTGAGTCTCTTCAACTTGTTCAAGTAATTAATAAATATTCTTAATTTTTAGTTATATTTGTTCGTTTTTTTCCATAATAATGACCCTTCATAGTGAAAAGACTGGAAATCGAAATATTGAAAAGCTACATATTTCTGAAGCTTTGGTGATTTGGATCGAACTTTCCTATGATTTTTACAGCGCTCTCATCAGTTACGAATTATGGCTAATGCAAAATTATTTTGATCCTTTATTCGAGATTAATCCTTTTTCTTTCTGCAATCCGTTATCGGTCCTGGCTAGTATCAGTATATTCTGTTATTTCCTGTCGTTTCCTGTGAATTTCCATGAATTTCTGTACATTGCCGTTGCATCGATCTCTATAGAGTTTTTACATTTTTTCATCGGCTTTTCTCTCCTTCTAGTCCATATTGAGATTCAGTCTGTAATCTTCCTTATTATTTCTGTTGGTTTCGTCTCATAATATGCCATGTCCATTGAAGCCTTTGTACATCCTATTATATTTGCTCCTTCAGAGGGCATCTCCATTTCTTTATTGTTTTCCTCCGAACTTCTCCACATTGTGTGATGTTTGGTCCCAGAATTGTTATAAATATTCCTCTTCCTGTTAAGTCTTCTTCCACTTTTTTGTCATTATTATTTTCATAGAATAAAAGATGACTGATATTAACAGTGTTTTCAAAAAAGTTATTTTCATTTGTCTTAGTATTTGGTTTTTTAATAATGATCAGTTTCTACAGTAAGCTTGTTCCTAAACCAGAAAAAGAAATGTACACCCAGGCTAAATCCTACCTACCAATCAGTCTGATATCATTCATGGTAAAAACTATGGAAAATGTTATGCAAATGTATTTGCAAGAATTAGTGCTTAAGAGCATCCCTCTACACATACTATAATGGGCATAACATCATGGGCGATAATGGCAATTATTCGGCTGAAATCGGGAGACTTATGGTCCCAGAACAATGTTCAAGAAGGACACACTGATACAACTGGGACAATACAAGATGAATCCATATTTCCCATGAGTTTTGCTCCCATCTAGGGCACAGGTGATCCAGCTAAATCTGGAGATTTAATCTCTGCTTAAAGCTGTCAGCAATCCAACAACTTGGTCTAAATTGGTAAAAAACTATAAAGCATTCCTTAACAGGCTGGCAAGAGACAACAAAATGTCTGTAATATGGGTGCCGGTACAAGAAGGTATTGCAGGTAATGAAATGGAGGAACAGTTAGCTAAAGAAGGTTCTAAAGGAGACTTTATAGGTCCTGAACCGTTTTGTGGAATCACAAAAAGAGGGGAAATCGGGAACTGGCTAGATAGGGAACACCAACTCAAATGGAGGTCGACACAAGGAAACCTCCATACAAAGAGTTTACTGAACAAGGTAGACAAGGAACCAGGCTATTGAAACTGAGTGAGAGACATTTGAAGACAGCTACCGACCTGGTGACTGGACACTGCACCCTGAGAAAACATCTGCACAAAATGGGCAAAGTTATTGCAGAAAATGTGAACTATACGATGAAACACCTATTCACATACTTTGCTTTTATGAGAACTTACAAGTACTCAGACGGAAGCACATTGGAGAGAAAATATTACAACCATTACAACCAGTGAAAATCACCCCAGTAAAACTAGTAGCATGAAGACACGGAAGCTTCTGAAATGGAAATAGATAACATGAGAAATGGTACAAAGAATAATTTGAAGTGCCTGGGCTGTTGAGCACAACCCAAATGAATGAATTAATAAACAGTACGCTTGATTTCCCTTGAAAATTCTGTCCGTTACTTGGTCATGTTTGTATACTGGGATGACATTTATAGAGACCTTAAATATATATTGCTCCACCTTTCTGTCGTAGAGACTATAAGTAGTTCCTTTAGATTCACTTTTCGCAGTACTTTTAGGATATCCGCACTTCCGCAGTTTGGGAAAGTGTCCCTCTTCTATCCAGTAGTCTCCTATGTATTATACACTAGGATTGTGTGAATGGAGGCTTCAACTTCCTTTTCTCAAAATCTACATTGTTCTTGCATTGAAGTAAGTTAGCGGTCCTGACTTATCTGTTCTTGTCTTGCTGATTTTTCTATTATCTTCATGTATTTTCTTCTTTTATCTTCAAACCGAATATTTTTCTAGTGTATGTATTGCATTTATGGTCGACTTCCCGTTCGAAATCAATTTTGATTATAAGGAGTGACCCTAGCCTGGGTGTCAGGTCACCAAGTAATAAAAGGAAATGAAAAGGCCGATGAATTAGCCAAGCAGGGAGCGACTGAGGACATTATAGGGCCAGAACCTTGCTGTGGAATTGCCAAAAACCTCAGTAAGGAGAGTATCCACCAATGGATAAACAACCAGGCGTTGCGCTGGTGACATAAAACCCTAGGACAAAGGCACGCTAAACTATTCCTTAAAAGCCCTTCGGCCAAACTGTCACGCGACCTACTATGTCAAAGTCGAGAAACGACGAAGATGATGGTGGGAATGCTGACCGGACATTGTAGGCTCAGGAAGCATATGCACACAATTGGCCTAGCAGATGACAGCCTATGTAGGTTTTGCCAGGAAGAAGACGAAATGGCGGAGCACATACTCTGCGAGTGCGAAGGCCTAGTAAGGGTGCGGTTTCACCTATATAAGAAAAGGGCAGAGAGCTACGCAAGGGAGGCGGTATCCAGGCCAATGGGTCTAACAAAAAGAATAAAGCTAGATATGGAGCTCTAAGAATAGGACCGCAATAGATCTGCAAAGGTCGCAGTGGGATAGGACAAAGAGCCACTTCATTTATAATCAAATCTATTGTAGGGAGACAAAAAAATTTCACCACAATCTGATGTCAAGTTTGAAATTCTTAGCAATACTTTCAATTTTTCATTCAGAATATTTGAATAAACCTTATTCCACTCCTCTTATATATAAATACTATAAATTAAATAAACTATTATTGGTGCTGAATTTGCTGGAAAATTTCTATTGTCGCGGCGAGCCAAAACGCTCCTGGTGGAAACCTTTCGGTTTCTACTTTAAAAATAACTTTTTTAACTGGACAGCTAACTGACAATCTAAGCGGTTAGGAATAAGTAGCTTTTTGTTCTTTGTGATATATTGGCACAACTGTTAAGATAAAAGATTCTTACGATTCGTTTCGTTCTGCTAGAGCAGAAACAGCAGAGAGTAAATATAGAAATGAATGATATAACTTCAATAAGCGGCAGGGGAATGATTAGTGAGAAACACGTGGTCGACATTATGTATATATTGTACAGGGTTCGGTTAAAATGTGGAAGCAATAATAGAGAGAGAGAGTAAATATAGAAATGAATGATATAACTTCAGTAAGCAGCAGGGGAATGATTAGTGAGAAACACGTGGTCGACATTATGTATATATTGTACAGGGTTCGGTTAAAATGTGGAAGCAATAATAGAGAGAGAGAGTAAATATAGAAATGAATGATATAACTTCAGTAAGCAGCAGGGGAATGATTAGTGAGAAACACGTGGTCGACATTATGTATATATTGTACAGGGTTCGCTTGAAATGTGGAAGCAATAATAGACTGGGATTCATGTTTGACCTTGTATCAAGGTATAGTTGTGAGTACAGTCAGCAGGAGCAAACTTGAGCCCTGGGAGGGCGTGTTCATGTCGTTGTAGTTGTAGTTGTATTTTTGTATTAACGATCGATAACCAAATATCGATACCATAACTGTCAAGAGATATGTAAACAAAGTCACAATTGTTAAAAATGTAACTCTAAATATTAAAAAAAATTATATTGGACCAAAAATAAAACTACTATCTGCCCTAAATGTCTATATTTTCAAATTTCATGACTCTGTAGTAATGTCATAAAAAAGAAGGGTCAAGTTTGTATTGAAAGCAACCTAATATGATCACACATAAATGGCAGCTGACATCAAATAGAAAAAAGAATGCAGTCCAGTGTTGCCGATGCAAAAATAAAAATTACCCGAACTTACGATTCAAATTATCAGAATTTGTCAAAATTACCAAAAGGACACAGTTGTTATCTAAATAAAAACAAAAACAATAGTCATTTTATATATTTCTTCTGCAAAATATTCGAAAGACTATTGGATACAAATTAGCGTCTAAAAACCGGGTAATTATCCTCGCATTGACAACACTCATACATACACTAAAATTGATGTATGTTGATGAAATCACTCGGTCATATTATTTCGATTATGGTAACAATAATTGCTAATGTATTGTTTCAGTTGTCTGTACATATTGTGTATCATATTTTTCGTAGATCGCAACTAGAAGATACCAAATTTCTTTTTGTCTATTGTCTCAAATCCCTACACTCCACTTTCAGAAATTTCGAAACCTTTGATAAAAAACTTTAACAACTAAATATTCATGTTTTATATATACAACAATCAATCAACTTATATTCACTGCGGCATGGTAGCATCTGTGGAATCAAGCAGAATAAATAAATAAACTTTGACATTGCTTAAGTTGGCATAGAATAATACGTCTGTTTACTCTTCTAGTATATTCATTTTTCGGAGCCTATAACAATATCTTCCTTTTCGAATGGTCGCCAAAAAGCCGTAATTTTAATTATTACCAACAAAATAGTTTTAGTCAATAAAACAAAATCCCAATCACAGCAACGTCTAAGAACACAATGTAAATAACAGAAATGAACTATAAGCCCACTTTGGGACGTTAACAGTCAATGTGGACTAACAATTCAAGTAAATTATCCATAGACCAATCGGAAGCTATATTGCACCAATGAGAATCAATTGTTCGTTTGTGGGTAGGTCAAGACAAGAAATGATTTATGGCTTTTTTATCTTTTCGGCTTTCTAATCCTCAAAGAGACCTTGCCGCATACTATTATTTTATTGTGAAACAGTGCAAACTAATTTTACTCACAACCAAAAACGGTTCGACTTATGTAAAAAGGTTTGGAATAAAACTTATGAATAATTTTATCTTTTATAGTTTCTATGATTGATGGAAATACGATTGGGAACAGAGAAAACTAGATATTCTCAAGAAAAACTTGATTAGAAACACAGTTTTCCTATGTGAATTTCTGAATTTTGAAAATAACATATAATGAGAAGAACATATTTTCGTATATTTTTCAAATAAATAAGAAAATTCGACTTTGTTACATAATTCAACAACTAACATTTTTGTTATTGGATTATTTCGAATTTCCCAAGTTTCTTTCAGCCTCCTAATAATTTTTCTCTTTATATTGATACAAATCTAACATTTTTACTAATTTAGTTGCGTGAGTTGAATAAACCCACATTATGCGTGTGACTGTTCATACTTTTCTTTATCTTTACAGATTATTCGTAGATTATATTCAAAGCTAAATGATTTCTTAATTGCCAGCCGCTGTTTTTCATTACTTTTCTCATTACTAATTATAGTAGAACATTGGTTAAATAGATTCCCATCAAAAATAGAATCGCTGGTTTAAAACAGATCTTTATATAACTAAAAGCAATTTCTTCCAATCTATTTAAGCGCTCCAAACTTCACAGTTTAGTATAACGTCTGTCAGCAGCGTTTAATATTTTTGACCGGAATTCGATTGTTTGATATTTTAACGATTATATAGTTGATTATTCACTTTCAATATCTACGTGGTGTTAAGTGTTGATTGAAATTGTTTGTATTTTTATATCTTCAACAGTGTTAGTGTGTGTAGAATTTTGTGGTTTTCGAATTCACTACAGAAGAAATCTATATTTGCCTAATATCTAGATGGTATGATATTATTTGTCTCATTTATTTTGTATAACCGATATTAAAAGTGATGTCACATATAGGATGTCCATAAACTCTCTTACCAAACGCAAACTTTAGTGATACTATGGACGCTGTCAGTTTCTTAAGCATACCTCAACCAAACAGCTTTATTTACAGTTTCCTGTGAAAAATTGTCATTTTAGTAAAACGTGTTATCAATAGATGTCAAATATAATAGTTAAATACGCTTATAACTCTTTACAAAGTTTTCGAAAATCACTTTTCCAAGATCATACTATTCACTAAGATGCAACAACTACTTCTCTGGCTATTTGCAACGACAGATATTGAACAAAGTAAATAATTATAGAATTTTGGTTTGTAATTAGATTAACATTTTCTTTACTGCGGATGATATATTGATGTGGTTTCAGCATTGTCTCCAGTCCAGGATGCTCTCGGAGCTTCTGGACGTAACCGACGATATCTACCTTGTACTGATGATGCGCAAATACGCCAAAACAGGTACACAATAAGTGATATTGTCCTTTCCAATTACCAACCAGAATGGTTGGTTATATCGTAAAGGTATCTCAATTACGTTTAAAATAGTGCAATTCAATATAGCCAGAGAAGTAGTTGTTGCTTCTTAGTGAAAAGTACTTTTGGAAAACTTTGTAAGGCGTTGTAATAGTATTCAACTTTTATCTTTTACATCTTTTAAGCAGCTATATTATCTACCAACTCGGTACCTTGTATAACTCTGCTGTAATAAATTGTTTTCTACAAACCCATGTTTTTCAATGCCATCACAAGCGTTCAGCGTGGGAGGAGCAACGGGTAAATTTGGTAACATTTTTGTGTATCCACTTCTGACAAATTTTACATTGAATTGAAAAAATATATATTTCCCAAAAAAATGTGCTTCTCTATGATTCACCGTTTTGGATAAAAAGTTTCTGACAACCTCTGTTTTATTTTCTGAAAAAATGAAGATACTTAACAACAAGAATGTTACTGAATTTTAAAACATATTATTATGATAGTCCGGAAGCCGATGAGATTAAAAATACCGTCATAGCAGAATTGTAAAATTTTTATAAAAAATGGTAATTGGTTATAATACTAACAAAATGGCCTTTGCTTACCAATTTTTTCAGCCGAAAGGGTATGGCATACCTACTTACAGGTTGTGAAATTTCATCATTAAGGCGTAGAAACTTTTTTCTCCACGACTATAACAATACACACATTATTTTTGCATATTTAGCTGAATAATGATATAAATTCTTCACACCAGTGAAGAATGAAATAGAATTCACTCTCGTTAGCCAATCACATTCTATGATTATCAGAAATCACGATAAAATTAATCAATCAAATCGTCTCTTTTAAAACGTCAAATGCCTGACCAGTTAAATCGCTTCTTGAAACGTCAAAATAATCATATAATCATAATTTTACGTATATATAGAGAACAAGGTGGACAACAGTAGTTGTAATGTTATAATTTCATTTAAAAATGTTTCCATTGAAAATATAACTTACCTTTATCTATGCTTTTTACATTTTTATTAACAAATATGGTCGATAGCTCAGTGGTAGGGATACTTGAATCTTACGCTGGCGATCGAGGTTCGATTCCCAATGGAAAACGTTTTTATTCATAGTCGTGGAGAAAGTATAGTCTTTTACTTGTGTAGAATGGCTGTTATTCACGCAGAAGAAGTTTCCGAAACGTCACACCTAACCAAAACGAGCAAGCACAGCGAGTGTCGTTTTGGAAACTTGATTCGTGAATAATAGCCACCATTCTACACGCGTTGAAGAATATACTATTCTTCAATTTCACGAGTTTTAAGCTGATTGACAAAAATATCTTGGTATGCTGGAAGTCTCTGGCATACCAATTGTATTTCATGGACTTCCTTCATATCCATTATAAAAATCAATAATTTTTTTTTGGAGTAGAGCATGAGCAAGAATATGATAAAAGGTATCAAGGGAAATAATTAGTTTCTAAACTATTGTATATGCTTAAGCGGAGTATTTTTATTCATAGTCATTAGAACCATTATTATCATCACAAATATAATGGTCATTCGTTTGAGTCTAGCGAAACGCGTCACGAACTGTATATTGAACTTAGTTCAAATATAATGAAGATTAAAACAAATTAAAATGATTTATTTCATCGTTAAGTATGGATCTTCATCAAGTAATAGCCTCATCTATTGAATATCTTCTGATTCTTCACTTTCTTCTAGATTTTGATCCTGACTAAGGATTTCTTCTACTTTAAATGCTGCTGTTACGCCATGGTACCACAATGGTTTGTGTTTACTGTTCTCGTTATTGGAACAAATATCTCTCACTTACTCTTTAAGAGATTGGAAGAAATGTTGTAAATTTTAAAATTCACGACTTATAATACAGTATAAACGAAGTTAATATCGATATAATATGAAACATAAACATTAGTATTTTTAGTTGTGGGTAAAATTAGTTTACACTGTTTCATAATAAAATAACAGTAAAATAACAGTATGTGGTAGGTTGAGGATTAAAAAGCCGAAAAAATAAAAAAGCCATAAATCATTTCTAGTCCTGACCAACCCACAAGCGAACAATTGATTCTCATTGGTGTAATGTAGCTTCCGATTGGTCTATGGAAAATTTACTTGAATTGTTAGTCCACATTGACTGTTGACGTCCCAGGGTGGGTTTAGTTAATTTCTGTTATTTACGAGAAATTGTGTTCTTAGATTTTGTTGTGATTGAGATTTTGTTTTATTGACGAAAATTATTGTGATGGTAATTATCAAAATTGTGGCTTTTTGGCGCCGATTCGAAGAGGAAGATATTGTTATAAGCTCCGAACAATTATTATACTAGAAGAGTGAACAGTATTATTCCATGTCAACATGAACAATATCAAAATTCATTTATTTATTCTGCTTGATTCCATGTCACAATGAAAATAATAAGTTGTTTGATTGTTGTATGTATAAAACATGATTATTTTAATGTTAACATTTTTTACCAAAGGTTTTGAAATTTCCGATAGTAGGGATTTGAGACAATAGACAGAAATGAATTTGGTATGTTCTAGTCACGATCTATTACGCAAAAAATGATACAAAATATGTACAGGAAACGGAAACACGGAAATCATGGGTCAAAGCATGGAGCTGCCGAAAGAATACAAAATTGATAAAAGTTTCAAAAATATACATTATTACAGTTATCGGTAAAACTGCTATTCATCGGAAAAAGAGAGTACAGAAATCGCTAGTGCTTCGGAATCCTGCACTAATGGAAAATTTGTCTGAAACCGGTTCTGCTTCTGCTTACATATTTCTTTATCTCGCCGACAAATTGTGAAACGGTGCAAATTAATTTTACTCACAACTATACTCCAAAATAAAATTATTGAACTTTGGTGTTGGTTTATTACATGCCGCGGTGAAAATCTAATAAAAAAGACAAATCATGTCTAAGTCAAAGTGGATAATTTGAGTATGTACAGCACTACAAATAAAAACAAGCAATGGTAGAAAAATCAGTAATCATTTTATGTTAACAAATGACTGTGTTATCATTTCTGTTTAATGGGCATATGACTTATTTTGAAAAATTGCTGTTTGTACTCATAAGCTTTATAAAAAAATGTTGTTTAATGAAAAAATAAGGGTTTTAAGAGAGAAGTTAACGTTGTCAAAATACAATTCAAATTCTGCACTAAAACGTTAGAATAGTAATGGCGTCTCTTCGACATCATACATATTATGTAAATACTTAGACACTATAACTTATAACAAACAATCGAGTTGAATACTACGAGAACTAGAATTTGGGTTAGGTTTATTTTCCGTCATTAAAAATCATGTCAAAACCACTCCAAAGAATAGTGTAAATCATAGATCACCAAAAGTCTTCAATATAGAGTTTGCTCTAAATTTTTTAAAAGAAAGCTTTTCAAGAATTTTAAATTATAAAAGAAGAATTGGAAATAGATTATTTGTTAATTGAAAACTTGGGAAAATTTACCTTGTTATGTTTTCTGTATTAACATTTTTAATATTTTGACATTTATTATTTTATTTTCATTCCAAAATTAGAAATAAAGATCATAGATATAAATTTAACACAAAATACAACCTTTGTTCATCTTCTCAAAAGAAAAAATGATAATCTCGAAATGATTGCAGATACCTTCTTAAATTGCTCCCATATCTACTTCTGGGCGATAACAAAGGAAAATATTTTTTATTTTATATTCATTTCGGCTCGCCGGAAAACTTGGATCACAATTTAATTGGTCCAATTTTTTTCCTTTAAATTTTTTTCTTTTGTTCCCGTTTACACAAACTCAATTTGCGAAATTACTTTCTTTGTAATTTTTTGCCATTTTTTATCTATGAACGGCTTTTTATATGAAATATGACATTTCTTCATAACCATTTCGTTGTGATGGTTGCTTCGCACTAGCAGATTGATACTGCTCCCCACTGCTGTTAGGCGAGCGGCACACCCCCAAAAAGTCGCTTAAAAAACTAAAATCTAATCGCTAAAAATCATGTTACTTTATGTTTTCGAGGGTGCTAAATACGAATATGACGTTTGTTTTCCTCCAAAATTGGGGGAACATTGTTAAAATCTACAATTACTTCGAAGGATGGAAAATAATTTTTTCACGAATTTCGAACTTCAACGCTGCAATTCACGGAATAATCAATATTTTTTTATTAAAATTTATTCACACATTCTTGCACTCATTTGCAAAGCAGTAAAACACACACCAAATTTCCAAAGCCATTTCCAACCAATTGGGAAATTTCGGAAAAATGTTTACTACTTTATTTGGCTTTATGCATACTTTTGCAAAAGTTGAGTAACAGAGTTTTAGATTTTTGATTAGTGTATTACAGTATTCGCCAACTAACTTGATGTCCCAGAAATTACCAGCTAAGAGAGATAGAGGTGCCCTGTCTAGTCGGCTGCCATTGGTGGTAAAATTTTGACAAACGCCAATTGCGTCGAACCTTATCAGGTGTTAAGATTTTCAGTAGCTTAGCGTCAAACAGTTATTGTTTCTGCTTTGTACAATAAAGTGTTTGTAAAAATGTCAGCCGTTAAGGAAGAAAATCGTAAATGTACCGAAAAATGATGAAGATACCTTAGTAAACGTGAAAATTAAAACATCCCAGGCAACAGGTGAGCCATCACAAGCAAGTTAGCACAGCACAGTGTATGTGTGGAAATAAAAAACTAAAAACTGTGCAACTTAGCAAAAGTACCCACAAAGTCGAATAAAGTAAAATTTTCCAAAATTTCCCAACTGGTTGGAAATTGCTTTGGAAATTTGTTGTGTGTTTTACTGCTTTGCAAATAAGTGCAAGAATGTGTGATTGAATTTTTATGAAAAAATATTGATTATTCCGTGAATTGCAGCGAGGTGAAATTCGCGAAAATTTTTATTTTTATTTTTCGACGTAAAGGTAGATTTTAACAATGTTCCCCCAATTTTAGAGGAAAACTAACGTCATATTCGTATTCAGCAACCTCTAAAACATAAAGTAACATGATTTTTAGCGATTAGAAGTGATCCATGTCATTTTGGGGGTGGTTGCCGCTCGCCTATGCATCCAACTCTCACGACGACGATGATTAATAAACTGAAACTGGGTGGAGGCGTGATTATACATATTATTATTAATGCCCCGAAACAATCAACCACATTAAATTCGCAGTAAATTTATCAAAACGGAAGTTAACACGACGTCGGCTATACACCGGCCTAGCAATTCAATATCGATTTTAAATGTAAGCAGCAATAAATTTACATTTGGAACCCAAAATTGGAATGAACATATTTAATACTGGTAAACTGTACATTCATTAAGTATGTTTTACATCTACTTTGCAAGTGAGGGAGAACTTTATCAATATCGATAATTAAAAGACCAGTGAGTAAACAAAGTTTGCTTCTTTGGGATTAAAAACCCTGAAAACGCTTCGAATTTTGCCAGAAGGCTTTTCTACGCCAAAAAGATGGAACATTATCATCTGCTAACTGTTATCAGTTATAACTTGACGTGGTCCTTACAATTTCGTATTTAACTTTTTTTTTGGAAAACTCATGTTCGAATGGGTCCTATCTAGGACCCCGACGATGTTGGACTCATTCCCAAGGGGATGGCCACCAACCTTATGTTTGTTAACATCAACATTTTGTAAACCACGTAAGCGAAATTCAGGTCAATTTTCGTTTAACGGAAATATTTTTTAACGGAGCATTAAAGTACCTTGTTCGTTTCGGAAATCCGTTGGAGATAAATACTTTCTAGCATTAAAGTACCTTTTTCGACAATAACAGTCTATTAATAAGAAAAAAATTCTTTACAGAACGATTTTACGAACGAATGCTTATTTTTTGCTAGTGATTTCTGCATAACAAAAAGACTGAACCAAACTAATAATTTGAAAAAATCAAGGTTTTCGAAAAACAAAGCATTTGCGAGTGACAAAATAGGAATTATCGTATAGATAGATAGATAGTTTATTTTCTTTCAAAATCCTTACAATTTTATGGAGCGGAAATAAATATTACTTATTCGTTTATAATAAAGGCTCTGAGTTTTAGACATATTGTTTAGTGAATCAGCTGCAACATTGATGTCGGCTAGGTAATTTAAGGTGGATTGTTTCATACAACAATATATTGGACAATCAAAAAGTATGTGCTCAATCGTTTCTAACTCCTTTTGGTTATAAATAGTGCAGATTTCATTAGGGTTCATCTGATAGGTACACCCTTTGTATGTAAACTTTAAGGAGGATGTATTACATAACCGAAGTTGCGCGATCGTTCTTGTAACTTGGATGGGCATTTTTAGGCACAGATATTTTTGTCGTGACGCAGATACTGTTAAATGTTTGTATATGGGAAGGAAGGATGACTGTTGGCAAAGAGAAGTATCTAGTTCTAAAAGTTTATTTTTAAATTTAAGTAAGAGAGATTTTCTATTAATCTGTAAAAAGCGAAGGGAGAGGTTATTCCAAGTAAGATTGGTATCAATAAAAGTAAAAAGTGCTTTTACCTGAGCTGCTATCACATTCCATCAGATGCAATTGACGGAAGAAGTACACTTTGGGGTAACGGAAGTCATCCATCATAGGAATTTTCGTTAACCAGTTCAACGTCCATTTGAATATGTTATATAAAATTTGGCTTCTACCGCACTCTACTCTAACAATATAGCTGGGTGTTGATACTGGTAACATGAGGATACGTTTTAAAAATTGAACTTGAACTTGAACTTGCTCAAGAATATCAGCATAACGAAGTGCCCAAATAGAAATACAGTTGGACATTGTGCTTGTAACTAGTGCGTCAAAAAGTTGTAGCCTTGTTTGCATGCAGTCAATTTTAAGTTTAACTAAAACAGGTATTAGAGCTCCCGTTGCTTGTTTTGCTTTCGCACTACTTATATCTGCCATTTCACGGAATAGAGATGAGGAGGTAAAAGTAACCCCAATGTAATTGTAGGTATTAGTTAACTCAATGTGGTGGTGTTTGAATGTGAATTTAATGTTATTTTTTACGTTATAATGACCTCTAGAAAATCACATAATTTTGGTTTTGACATTGTTGACGGTTAGTTGGTTTTGTGTGCAATATTCCTCTAAGATTTTTAATTTTCATGACATATCGACCTCAGAGTGAGCTGAAATTACCAGATCATTGGCATATAAAAGCATAAGAATTTCATGTACGTTATCAACATTGATACCTTCGGCTCCACGGTTTTTGAAAAAGTCTTCGTTGTCCGCTAGAAATAGGGCAAATAGCAAGGGGCTGAGTACCTTACCCTGTAACACTCCCTCGCAAATTTTGAAGGATTTAGTGTACTGTTCGCCAGACTTAACCCGAAAAGTAGCGTTAGAATAAAAAGATTTAAGTAGATGTACAATTTTAGAACTGATACCTAAAGCAAAAAGTTTGGACCAGAGCAACGAATGATTAATATAATCAAAAGCCCGTTCAAAATCAACAAATTATGTGAAATATATTTTTTTTGTGATTTCCACTAAACAGGTCATGAGCCCAAAAGTTATCTTTTGATTCATGCTGATTATTTTAAATAATTATAGTTGTGTACAAGTCTATTAAATTACTAATATTTCAGGACTTCATTATTTTTTGTGTCCATTTTATTAACAAACTAACTAATCGTTTTCACATTTAATGCCGCTAAATTTTAATAGCGCTTTCATAAAAAACTAATGTTCGTGTACGACAGGATTAAATTCACTTGAACCAGAATATCTTATGATTTTAACAGTTTCAGAAGCGTAAAAACCGAACGTAAAACAATATAAAATGTTTTGAGCCCACACATACACACAGTGTAGCTCATTAAAAACATAAATAAGTGGTGGTAACTAGTTTGAATGGCGCTATAAAAATAATTGATGTGATTCACCTGCTTTATTCTGAAGGTGCGTCTCCACCAACCGGGACCGGTGAGCTGCATCCCATTTGAGAAGGTTAAACTTTTGACCGCTTAGTTGCATCCCGTCAACAAATTTAACATTGTGTACAAAACAGGTAGATAATTAAATAAAAGCGGGCATTGTTGTCATGTTTATTCTGATATCGTAATTGTCTCCAAATTTTATTTCCGAAACTGCGACTAATACAATTTTATAACAATATAGTGAATAATAATATATTGATTTTTTCTTAAAGCGTATAATAATATTTTCGGCAACACAGATCTTGGAAATAACCTATTCTTGTACTAGTAAAATAATGAACGTTCATTATTGTACTAGTACTAGTAATTCCACTATTGAAATACTAATTCCGACGCAGTCACGAAAAGTGTATGATTTTGCTTATGAAAAATTTATAACATGGTGCAAAGAAAACATTGTACGAAGATACACAAAAAATTTTATTCTTATTATATTATTATTTTACGTATTTGTCAAGAAAATTTAAAAGTTCGAAACTATGGGCACAATATTCAATGATTAAAACTCAATTAAACATCGAACACAATGTAAAAATGGAAAATTATACCAAATTAGCTGCATTTTTAAAGTGACAAGGGGAAAATTATACCGCGAAAAAATCAAAAGTATTAACAAAAGACCAATTTGATGCACAGGATAATGTTTATTTAGCAACAAAAGTGGATAGGTACTTTCTCATTTTTTTTTATTATTATTATATTTATTAAATCCTTGACAATAATATCCTTTATAAGATCCTATATAAGATTAACGTATTTCGAACTTAAAAGTTCAGCGGTGGAGCTTTTGTGTTCTGTCTCGGAGATCTGCACCGGGCGATTCTTTTTTTACTTATTTCAACGTTTGCATTATTTTTACGCTTGTAGAAAAAATAGTATATGTCACTCGGAGCAGAAGACCCATTATACGTTTCGCCCAGTTTGCACAGCCTCGGCAGTGCAAGAATCTGGGCTCAACCATAATGATAGCCTTCTACTCCTAGTAACATAATGTAGTATTGATTTGAACAATTCCATTTTTCGATTGGGTTAGGGTGGGGCAGTTAAGAGAATATCTTATGTTTTTTTTTATTAAAATATAGCGTAAGAGAATATGATGACGTTTTTCAAATACAGACATTCGTTCCAATTTTTATAAAAATATTTACGATCAAATAATATATCGGCAATATTGCTGTAAAATTTGACCAGCCTTTGACCATGATAGGCGATTATTAATGAACAGACCAGGGGTGACATTCCGTTCATATAAGCTAGCGACCGCTTTTTAAGCGACGTCGCTTGCGACTTTATAGCCGAATGCGATTCCGTTCAGCGATCGAAATTAAGTTCGGAAACATTCGGAATTATTCTGTCAAAATATAGGGATATTAAGAGTTATTTTAGGGTTTTTTTATGCCGTATGGCGACACTAAAAGATAATTAAATAAATGTTTAATTCGATTTGTTTTTTTTCGGTTTTGAGTTAATATGCACTAAAGTTTTTTAAACATTAAAATAAAATAAAATAAGGATAATGCGTTTGACTGCTGAATTCCACGAGACCATCGTAACATTTGCAGAAGAGCACCCTGAAATACCTAATCACATATGAGTTTAGTGGTATTGATGGCAAACAAAGACTGCAACAGCAATGAATTGGCAACATTTTACAATAATAATTTTACTATTTTTTAATTTAGACAAAGAACATTAGGTTAAAACTTGCTTTTGTCTTTGAGAATATTAATATAATTAACATAAAAGTCAAATTAATAATGCAAGATTGCGAAAAAAGGAAGCATTAATATTTTGACAAGGAAAGGAGAATAGAGATGCCACATAAAAAAAACATTTCCTCTCGCTTTAGAACTATTTGTCGCACCAAAACGACCAAATTTGGTGAACGGAATGTGTTTATCGACAAGAACGATTCAAGACTAGTCGCTAATGTGAACAGAATACCACCCCTTGTTGGATTACGGATGCAATTCGACGGTTGCCTTTTTTCGTTCAGGTAAAATTTTACTTTTTAGGATGCAACTCGCTGCAACTCGCCGGTCGCCCCACCAACTACGCAAAAACATTTGCGGATGTTTGCGAGTTATCAGCAATGCTTATAAAAAAACTCATTGGAATGGTGGAGACGAAATTTTTCGGTTTCTCTGTTTGGCGTGCAGCTACGAAGAGCTTGGGTTGTTAGTTGTATGTTGTATGCAGACCCAACATGTCTTCATGGTATTACCAAGAGAATAAAAATAAGGTAGACAAGATTAATTATATAATTTTGATGCGGAATTTTAACAAGATGCGGCTGTCGTAGTAAGTAATAATAATTATCTTCCATCACGCAACGTCCCGAGGAATAGAAAACACTGCAGGTTTCGTCAAGTGAAATATTAATATCGAAGATTTAATATAAATGTCACGGTATGTTTGCAGAAGAGTGATTGCGCGGAAATCGTCAACGAAATATATTCTATGATATTTCATCAAACAATGTTTGGGAATATTTGTCATTCCTACGTATTAACGTGAAAACCTCGAAACTTTTCTGAGTGGGTAAAATATTAATATACGCTTTAAATTTATTTCCATTGTGTTCGGTATTCAATTTAGAAGCATGTTTGTGGGAAACTCCAGACTGTTTTTATTTTACTTCGATACGGTGTAGAAGGTGAATAAATATTTGAAGATTAATAATTTTGGAAGTAAGTTTGTATTATTTATATGAGTAAAGGAATGCTTGAAAACGTTTGTATATTTGATTACCAATTCATATACATAACAATATTTTTATCAACTTATTATGAATGTTTATTGTATAAGTGTATTAGATAGGGTTTTATCCACGCATAAAAATTTAAACCTGAGAGCGAAGCTCGAATGCAATTCAACGTTTTATCCATAATCACAGTCGTTGGTCGTGTTCTCAGATTAATACATTAAAAGTTACATTTGTTTACATTTAAAAGTGAACCCAACATTACATCACATTCTAAGGTAACTTGCCGACCCTTTGTCAGATGTCTTACTTTTCCTCTGAATTGCCAATTTCCAACTGAATTATAGGACACGGTAGAAACATAGTTTATGTAATAAAAATATGTTTTTGTTTGAAACTTTTGAGGTTTAAACGAAACAAATGCGTGTTAATAATTTTGTCTTTCTGAAATATGGCAACACCGAGAAAAGGGTGGAAACTATTTTACTATCAATTTTACCTGATTTTACTTTGAAGTTTCAACGTTCCTAGTTTATTGAAGCTCTTGTTTTCGTCTTTTCAACTGATATTTGTGTGTGTGCGTACAGATATAATTAATAACATTATTTTTTTGTGAGAATCATGGTTTTTCAGTGTCAAATTTGCAAAAAACCAGACGGAATTTTCCTAACCTCTCTTTACACCTGTAAGTGAATAGTTCTATATACCATTGGCGTTGTAAGAACACATTGTCCGACAGTTTCTCCCCACTCCTTGAAAGTCATTAATGAAAACATGAATGTTAGCCGCCTTTTCGGATAGTTTTATGCATGACTTGCGGACTCTACTTGTAGTATTACTCTAAGGTCTCGTTCATCCCAACGTGCTTATCTTGATATAATACCACAACCTGATTTTATGAAAATTTTTGGAATCAGCTTAGCAAGACTAATCCGAAAATTGAGACAAAATGGGGGTGTTCTATTTAAAAAAAAAGGCGGTGACGTCATTACTCGAAAGTAATTCACCCTGTATATTAGAATATTATTTTAAAATACGGTAAATTAAAATCAAAAATCGACGTATTTCAGGATTATTTCCTAAAATTGGCTGTTTAGCTAAAAATGAATTTGTTCCATACTTTACGGACACAGTGTATAAGCACAGATAAAATTAGTTAAACTAGATTTTTTTTTATTGTTTGACAAAACCGCTTCCAAATCTTTCAAGGGTCGATTACGGAAACCGCGCGGATTTTTGAATAACCGTGAAATTTTTGTTTTGCAGGTAAACATTGGAAATTCTCTGGAAAACTTCCTTATAAAATACACTTCGAGACTGTATGTGTATAGAAATAAAAAACTAAAAACTTTGTCACTCAACTTTTGCAAAAGTACGCACAAAGTCAAATAAAGTAGTAAACATTTTTCCGAAATTTCCTCATTGGTTGGAAATTGCTTTGGAAATTTGTTGTGTGTTTTACTGCTTTGCAAATGAGTGCAAGAATGTATTAAATTTTTATGAAAAAATATTGATTATTCCGTGAATTGCAGCGAGCTGAAGTTCGAAGTTCGCGAAATTTTTGTTTTCTTTTTTTCGACGTAATTGTAGATTTTAACAATGTTTCCCCAATTTAAAAGAAACAAAGGTAATATTCGTATTCAGCGATTAGGAATGATCTGGTCACTACCATGTCATTTTGGGGGTGGTTGCCGCTCGCCTACAAACACCTAAACTCGGTTCAATGATAACTGGTGTTTAGACTGTGACTTGTTCCATCGTTTTAGTTTTGTGAATTTGTTTGTACTACGTCGATAATATTCCAAAAATAGACGAGATTTATCAACCAATCATATTTGCTAGTTATTTATGCCTTTTGAGAAAATTTATATCGTAGCTCTATGGTTTTGCAGATTTTCCAGTTATAATGAAACACTCACGATGGTTAAATTGATTTTTCAAACAAAATTTAACTGTACTAAAACATTAGTGACGCGCACTCCAGACTTAAGTTTTTTTTGTATTTAAAACACTTCTCTTTTGAATAATAAAAGCTTGGCATATTTATAATATTAGGATCATTAGTATTAGTGGTGTCAGTTCTAATCTAAAACCAGAACTTGGCACTGGAAACAAATACGAAGAATTTTGTTCTCAACTATGTTATGTATTTAATTTGTGTCTGTTGTCAGTAAAAATTTATTTTTGAAAATAACGTAGATGTTTTTTTAGGTAGAAGCATTTATTACTTATTTTCCGATAACTATTTAATTCTCATGTATTCGGACATTTTGAGATATAGACAGTTTTTATTGCTTCATGCCCCATAGTTTGGTTTCCTCTAGTCCCTTCACTCATGAATTAGTTGCATTAATATCCGCCTGAAGTAAATGCATAGGATCCTAGACAAATTGATATTTTTGTTAGATTTGCTACCGTATACACCTGTACCAGTACCTCAGGCTGTTTACGAACAGCTATCTACTCTTAGTATGAAGCAGGTTTTAATTTTCTGTTGGTCGCATTATGTAAGAGGTCATTACCAGAATACCGTGTCTTTCAGTGTCCACTAGAACTCTGCTACGCTAAGTATAAGTCTGTTTTGTTCCTTTAAAAATATTCACATTTCTGTATTTCGTCCATATTGCCTTTCTTCAGAAGAAGGTATATGGAAGGGGAAAGGATTAGAAGGATTTCCATGGTTGCTGGCAGTGTGGTGTGGGTGCCGGCACTTGAGGTGATTGCAGGAAATGAAATGGCGGACCAGTTAGCTGAAAAAGGTTCTAAAAGAGATTTCATAGGAACCGTTTTATGGAATCACAGAGGATTGCATAAGAGACGAAATCAGGAACTGGATAGATGAAGAACACCAATTCAAATAGAAGTTGCCACAAGGTCACCTCCATACAAAGAGTTTACTGAACACGGTAGACAAGGAACTTTTAAAAAGGCTATTTAAACTGGATAAGATACATTTGAAGACAGTATAACAGACCTGGTTACTGGACACTACACCCTGAGGAAACATCTGTACAAAATAGACAGTCTTAGTGAACCTTTGTGCAGAAAAAGTAAATACCTACTCAAATACTATGCTTCTGTGAGAACTTACAAAGACTCAGACGGAAGCACTTTGGAGAGGAATTAATACAACTACTGATAACTCCCCAGTCCAACTAGTGGCATATGGAGAAGACACAAAGCTTCTGGAATGGAAGTAGATAACATGGGAAATAGTACAAAGATTCAGTTCAAGTGCCTGGGCTGTTGAGAACAACCAAACGAATGAACGAATAAGGCTGGTGATTATTAAAAAAGATATTACCATATTATATGACGTAATAAATTTGAGGGCTTGTTTAAATTTTGTGTATAAAATTTTATAGACATGATAAAAATTTGGTCTCGTTAGATTTTTTTTATCAAAATGCATCCATTTTACAAGAACTACCCATTCCTGCTATGAATTATAGTTGAAAGCTGCAGTCTAGAGCGCACAGGTCAAAAACTTTTTATAAATTGATGTTTCTCTCCAATTTCGTTGAATTTCACAACAAAAGTGATTGTCTTAACAAGAGCAAGTCATTTATAATGTCAATTATCTGCAGATTCAATTAATATCGACTTTAGATGATATAATAAATCAAAAAGTTTTCACAATATAGATCTCTTATAGTTCGATTTTGATAATTTTCATATATCTGGTAACATCCTACGAAGTTTTGATAGTCCAATATCTCCAGGGACCCAATTCTCGAAAACCGGGGTGTAGAACAACCGAGAGAAAGGAGGCGTGGTTCTATCGAGAATGGATAAATAGTATTTTTGAACGTCAATGGAAAGATGACTCTGATATAATGGGTAAATCGATGGGATCGATCAGGGAACACGGAATAATTTGACAGCTTTGTGAAGTTATTTAACGTTGTGTACTAAACTAACCTTTTCCACTATTTGCTGTTTAATTAATATACATTTAATGAAATAATAATTAATAACAATCTTCAAAGATTTTTGTTGTGAAAAGAAATGATGGAAGATGTTCGATGATCGATAGATTATGGCATAATACTGAGTTGTTATTTTTTCTTATAATACACCAATAATTCTATTCGTAAGTGATTAAAAATTTCGAATTGAAACCTGATGAAAATTCACATGACAGATTCAAATACGCGCAAAAAATTCGTCATCGCTGTTGCTTTGTTCCTGCTTTATGCTGCCTCCTTCATGCCCCAGAATACGTAATCATGATTTTAAGAGAACAGCATTTGAATAGAATAATTATATATTAATATAAATAACAAGAAGACTTATCAAAAAATATTAGTCTTACACTGGTCTAGGATTCGAGAGAAATAATTTATGGACAAAGTGATTTGAGATTAAGAATTGAAAAAAAAAAAAATTCTCAACTAAATAACTGTGGTTAACACTATTTTGTAGATGGACGACATGGTAATTTTCGGTAATATTTGTGTAAATTTTCCATCAATCATGCAGCTGGACCTGGATTGTTTAAATTATTCTTAACTGTGAACTAAACTCTAGAATTGACAATTATTTATGCAATAACAGCTTAAAGACTTGCTTTTTGTCCAAAAACAATTACTTTAATTTATATTCACATTTAGTCTTGTCTAATATATTAAATTATAAAAATTATAAGTTAAAAGTATATTTTTATTGATTTAACCTATTTAGCTGTGGTATTAGCTTCGAAGTAATGCAGCATTGCACGAATTTTTTAACTGAAATTGTTTAAACAAATATTTTGAACGTATTTTTTTTGTTTCAGGTGAGTTTTAAGAGAAAATAAGTAACATACTAACAACGTACGTGTTCTCGTTTCGTAAGTAATATTATAAGTTAATTTTAAAATTTGACAATTAAATGCCTTCCAATAACCACTCCGCTTTCCCAACCTCATACCCCTCTTTGAACTAAACAACTTCCTCTTTTCAATAGCTCTCTCACCAAATTCAATAAACATGAGTCACCTAACACACTTATTAAGAAAACATTCTTAGAAATATTTCAAAAAACACCGTATGATGTAGTTCTCCACACAGATGCCTCAAAAACTTCTTTTGGTGTTGGCTAACCTAACCTAACCTAACCAACCACGAACTTATAGGTTCCTATTGGTTGCCCTCAACATGTAGTGTTCACACTGGTGAGCTGTATGGCATTTTCCAAGCCTTTAAACATATCTCACCTCCTTCCAAGCACGTAGCCATTTGTACTGATTCACTTTCTTCAATTAATTCACTTAATACTATCTTTACTGACCATCCAATAGTTAAAAACATCCCATGATATCTATCAAATCCTCTCAGCTCGTGATGTAAAAGTCTGTCTTATCTGGCTTCCATCTCACATTGGAATTACTGGCAATGAAAATGCTGACTACCATGCCGAAGAAACCACCTCTCTACCATCACCACAACATCGTTCCAGCTCCCAGAAGACCTCAAACACTTATTCAAAAGGTCCGTCAAAGAATCCTGGCAAAATTTTTGGCACAACAGTAAAACAGCTCTAAACGATAGACAACCGTCCATTGGCTCTCTCCCCCTCGACTTCTTAGCCAGGAGAGAAGCTGCTGTTATTAGACGATTGCGGATCAACCATACCAGATATACTCACGGTTACTTGATGTCATCTGAAAACCTTCCCGTCTACCGTTACTGCAATGTTGCTTTAAGCGTTAAACATATACTCACGGACTGCCAGATATACAACAATATATCAGCGCCTAGACCTAAAACCGAACCTGAAAAAACTTTTTATTTGCACCGCTAAAATTCCGAAGATATTAAAATTCCTCAAAGTAGCTAACCTCTACCACAAACTATGAAATATCATTGACTGTATTAATATAACTACATTTTTTTGTTAACAATTGTGTATTCTCATGTACTCTTGTATAGTGCCAATGGCCATAGTTGTCGAGGAACTTAAATTCTAATGAAAAAAATAAAAAAAAATGCCAGTGCCCATTGCAATAAATATATGAAATGAAGGAAATCACTAAATGCATTAATGCATAAATTGTTTGCTAGAAAAAGTCTGCAAGGAGATAATGGAGGTGCAAATATTATAAATCGAGTAGACGAAAAGTATAAATACTCGAATCTCATTATAAGCATTGATCATTTCTGTCTCTTCCTGTTAGTCCATTTAAGCTTAGATTCCTGAGATAAATAGTATTTTCGTTTAGGTCTTATTTTGTCTCGTAGTTGTGTCGTGACATATCCCAAATATTCCAGCTTTAACTAGTGCATTTTTGTCCTTCAACATACGATGTTGCCTGATGCATTCACAGCATCACATCTTGAAAGCTTTCATTGATTTGCACGAGTCCCTGTCCCTGTTCTGTTTGAGAATATGCAGCAACGGAGAAACTAAATTTGTCTGATTTGTATTTGAATGTCGATGTCGCCTGTTGCATATTTTCGAACGTACTGCTGCTTTTTTATATTCAACGTACACCTTCCTTCAATTAATCTCGGTTTCAATCTAGATTGCAGGCAAAGTATAACATTTTCTGTTTGTTGTGGATTATTGACTTGGAACTCAACAAATTTATTGTTTCTCTCGAATGAAATCAATGAATGTTAAACTTCACATGAGAAATATAACAAATATAACACCGGGTTCACAAATTACATTTTTTGGATCGTAACTGAGACAACCAATGAGACGAGCAACTCAATGTTAATTTTTAGTTTGTTTTTACAACTTAACTGGACTACTTTGTGGGAGGGAGACGTAGATGTCTCTAGTATCGTTTTCTTTTAATACTAACTGGTCTTGTTCTATCTAATAAAACAGTTAGGATCTCGGCACGAAATTTAAAAATCCTTTTGTGCCGGAAATTTAAAATGCACTCTATTGCTATCCAAATGAAAAAAATCTGAATCAAATTTTTACCATACTTACTGTGTACATTTACAAATTTGTTTAACAACTGTCAGCTGCTCAATACTGGAGGGAGGAGACCATGCTGACAAGTTGTTTGTTCACAGTAAATAAAGCGAGTCATAGTTTGACAAATAATGATGGTCTTTACTTTTGGTCTAAAATTCCCCCTGCCGATTGGCCTATATAGTATTTCGAAAACGTCGTAATCAAATCAAAATTTGAATATGGCAGGTTATAGAAAATGTTATTTTCATGATTTTTCCTCATATTATCTGAACCTAACATAACTATTCAAGAAAAACCAAAATAGGTTTCGGCTTTTGTCGGATATATCCGCAACTGGTGGGAATATCTCAGTCTTCTTGGCATCATTGTACTGCTCCTTGAGTTGGCAGCTTTTATCCCAAATAATCAACCTTCTACAACTTATACGATTCCTTTAAGGGGAATCAAAATCCGGACCACCCTCTATAATATCTTTACTACTACTACTATTCCTTGGTGGCACTATGAGACCATTTTTCTTCTGTTGATTGTTAAATATTGTGCAAAAATAATCGATTTTATATTTAGCCACGTGAAGATAAATTTTATAAATAGTAATTTAAACACTCGTGTTATGGAAAGAGGCCTATACAAATAAAACTTTTAATTATGTTAAATCTACTTGAAAGATTTTTTTTCCGTTGCAATCAGGAACTAATAATAAAAATAAACAAATTAGTCAAAATAAATATTTTGATAGACGGCTTTCATAAATTATATTTTTAAAATATTAATGATAAGTATTTGAATTATTTTATCAACCAGCTGCTTATAGCATAAACCATAAAGTTGGTATTTAAATAGTTTCAGTCACATGTCAGTTACGCAAAGCTTAAAAGTTTTTATAGATGTATAAATCATTTACGATGGTTACAGCATCATCCTCTGGGCGCTATTCTTGAACTTGTGGGAATAGAAATTCAGAGGGGGAATGATCGAAAGTGGGCGTGGTTCCATCAAATTTTAAATCGCCGTATTGTTGAAAAATTTCTATCGAAAAATGAGGAAAATTATGTAACGAATTATTTTTTATTGGTACCGAATTGAGGTTTATTTTGGTTTGCGTAACGTTTTATTTGGGTTTCACATAACTCCTTACATACTTTCCGACTCCCTTTCTGTCACCGTAGTGGTTTTATATTTCTTTTATACCTATGTAGTTTTTTATTGTAAGTCCGAGGGTAGGTACGCAAAGTCAAATCGTAACTTGTAAAATTTTTTCCGTCTCCGATATTTAAACTCTCCAACTGGCAGGACATTCAGTATATTTGCCGTTTAATTAAATCCGAAAGTCGTGCAGTACCTATATGACAAACTTATTGCTGTAATTAGGAATTTTACCACTGGATGGTCGAAATTAAGAGTGAAAGGGGGAGATATAAATGGGTAAGATTTGATAGATTAATGGGCTTATTCTGTACAACTATCCGTAACAGCTGTAAATTTAACATCGATGTAGTTAAAATCGCAATGTTTAATCAAATTCAACAGCGCGGTTAAAAATCGTATTCTGAACAGCCCGATGTAAAAAAATTATTGACAGCGCAATAATTACATCGCAGCTAACTTGAAGGCGGAATTATAAACATTACGTTCGCGTTCAGTTCGCAGTTGCGACGATTGCGTCGTTTCCATTCTGCAGTTCAGTGCAGTTGATAAATTTTTGCGTTTATTAACCTCACAACTTTCAGTTGGCAGCTAGGGATTTGATTGGTTGAAAATTATTTTGACAATTTTGATAGATCTCAGCTGATTTTATTTATATTTTGTTTTGTAAAAAATAAAGATAGATGAAAATATTTATTCGATTTCAAGTGTATTTGCACACACCAAAACAAACAAATACTTCAACCAAAGCCAAGCCAAACAAAGAAATTGGAAGACTGAAGAGTACAGCAAACAGTTGACAAATGACGTTTCTCACGTGGTGCATAACTTTCGTTTTGATTGGTTTATACCTGAACTGCCAACTGCGAACTTAAATCTTGGCCATCTCGAACGCGGACGCAGCGTAACAGGCGTAATGGAAACTGAACGCGGACTGACTTTATAAACGTAATTGTGTGATCCTTTTAGTTTTTCAACTGACCTAAACTGCCAACGACGAACTGAACGCGAACGTAAAGTTTATAATTCCTACTTAACTTATATTATGTTGTGTAGTAGAATTTGCCTAATTTTTAAATTATTGACCAGATGCTGTAAAGCAAGAGGTCAAGGAACCAGAAGAAGAATTTTTAGATTATCGTTATATTAGTGGGTTTATTTATTTATCATTTTTATTTGAAAAATGGATGAATTTGCTAACACATCATGTGAGCAAAAAGTACTTAGATCGAAATGGTGAGGCGTTTGCATTTCCTGGATTTTTTGCATGTGGCTCTAAGTAACAAATTAATTCCCTAACAATTTCTTTATTTATTCTGTAATAGGCAATGAAAAGGTCTTCCGGTATATCAAACGGACTTTGTGATCGCGTAATATTTTTCTTTCTATACGCATATAATTATTCCTAAAAAAATATTTTACATTATAACCACAAATGTGGATTATTTTTTTGTTTCAATATTTCTAAAACACACTTACTGTCGGTAATCTGCCTCATGTAAAACTTATGTCAAAAATGGGATGATATTTGTTCATTTTGATTTATTTCCTGAACATTTACAATTCAACTTTTAAACAAACAGTGTCAAAACACTCCTGACGTCGAAAATGTTATTATACATCGATGTAAGTTAAATCAAAAGTGTACAGAATAACTTTTACCAAACATTACGATACTGATATGAGTTTCGTAATGAGATATTTTACCGCACTAGTGCGGTAAAGTAAAATTAATTGGAATGAACGTGTCAAAGTTGACAGTTTGCAGTTTTTCGTTTCTATTGCGGGATTTAGCGGGTACTAGGGTTTGTATTGCGTTATTTGCAGCAAGTTCTATATCAAAATCCACACTTTCATAGTCGGAACTCATGTCGATACAATTATACCAAACTGAAGTGAACGCGTCAAAATTGACAGTTCGCAAAATAAATTAACAATGAGCGCAACGCTTGCTTGTTACATGATTCTACGGAATTAAGCAACAAGAAGGAATGGGATCCAAATACCATTTCCAGACTTGGAAAGAATGCCATTCAATGGTACTCAGACGGCTCAAAAGCAATAGGAGGAACTGGGATAGGAGTGTACGGGTCAGGAACCAAACACTCTGAAAGCTTGGGAAAAACCCCAAGTATCTTTCAAGCGGAAATTCACGCAATAAGAAAGTGTGCCCAGTTCAATATTGACAAAGGATATAGAAGGCAAAGGATTATCATAATGTCTGATAGTCAAGCAGCCATTAAAGCGCTGAGTTCTTGTGTAATCAATTCCAAAATGGTGTGGGAATGCCTAGGCAAACTTAATGAACTAGGCAAGAACAATATAGTCACCTTACTGTGGATTCCAGGACACACTGGAATAGAAGGAAACGAAATAGCAGATGAACTAGCGAAGAGGGGGACTGAAATACCCTTTTTTGGGCCGGAACCCTTTTGCGGAATCAGCTCCAATATAATATTGGAAGAAATAGGTAAAGCTGAAGAAAAGAGAAGATCTGACAATTGGAGATATCTAGTAGGGCTTAGGCAATCAAAGATTCTTCTGGGTGACTACAACCTGTTGAGATCAAATGAATGCATAAGTCAAAGCAAAACTGCACTAAGAGTTTTAACAGGAATTCTAACGGGACATTGTCGCCTGAATGGACACCTTAAAAAGCTCAAAATAGTGGAGGAAGAAGATTGTAGATTTTGTGGAATGGAAGAAGAAACCTCCATCCACATACTTGCGAACTGCACAGTATTGCAGAATCCTAGGGCACAGTACCTGGGAGACTACTGGGGTAACTCAGTGAATGTTACCCCAAAATACATACATACATACATACATACATACATACATACATACATGATTCTAATATCATTAATTTCAGGAATATTGACTAATTTTGAGTAAATAATTAACATTATTGGTAGTAGGTAAAATAATGTACTATATTCGTATCGTAAGTTCATATTACGATATTCAAATTTCCCATCTCATTTCGTAATATGAATCTTTACGACACTTATATCGTAAATATCTATTTCGTAATATCTCTCGACCTTGAAAATTTACAGCGCTGTTACCGCTAACATTTTTGTACAGAATAAGCCGATAAGAAGAGAATCGTAGTAGAAAACCGACCTGGTTTTTTGATAGAATTGTTTTAGTAAAGTTAAGTACCATTCAAGTGTGTTTCCAGACTCGCACTTTTATTTGAGAAGGTAACGTATTTTTCAAATATCCTGTGTATACGAAAAACCGTACCGCCATTAAATGCAAAATTGTTCACTGTATTCTTTTCTGAAGAATAGTTCACTGTATTCTTTTCTGAAGAATAATCACCGACCGTTAAGTTTACCTACCCAACTGTAATTTCTCTCCAAGAGTCCCATTTGGTTGTGTGTCAGTATTGACCACAAGTTACTGCATGTTGACAACAAGCCGATACTTTGGGGTAAGGGTTAAGGCTTACTGTTATTGTTAGAATGAGATTCAATATCAATATTTGAAAATCATGTCTTCCCATGGCATTAGGCATAGGATTATTCTAACCAATATACATACATACAACCAATATAATATACATACGGGGTTTGGATAAAGTATGGAACCAAGTAAATATATTTTAACCGAAAAGAACTATATTTATGAAAATTTGCAGGTAAGTGCAATGGAACAAAATGCATCTGATGTACATTTTTTTGTTAATAATGTACTTCCGGTTTAACCGGAAATGCCATCAACTTCTTCAATTTAAATGGGACACCCTATATATTTTTACAGATTTTGAAAGAGTATTTTGAATTCATACATACTGAGTATAGTGTGAAAAAAATTGTAAAAACGAGGAATATAGCACTTTAATCAACCTCCTTTGAGTTTTTTTGCATTAGAGCAAAAAACTATTTAGATAAACTAATTGATGTTGTTTGTGTGCATAGTAATAAATGAACGAGTACTGTTTAGTACGTCTTTTGTTCTCCAAATGTGACGAAAATAAATTTTACAATTTAGAATGGTTCAACGAAGTGAAAAAGAACGTATTGAAATTTTAATGATGATCGGTTATGGTAATCGTGTTAGAACTCATGAAGAAGCGTGTCATATTTTTAATAATTTGCATCCGGAGAGAAATCCTATATCACGCTCAACAGTAACTAAAACATTACAACATTTTAATACAACTGGGATTGTAAAAAATTTGCTAAAGCCTGGAAGACCGCGGACTGCAACGAACGAAACTGTTAAACAAAATATTGCAATCGATTTAGAAGAATCACCTCAAACTTGCACCACAAATTTGGCACTAAACCATGGTATCAGTCGACGTTCTGTAGCAAATATATTAAAAAGTGGAAAGTATCATCCGTATACGGTTCAGTTGGTTCAAGAATTGTCAGACGATGATTTTGACCGATGGCTGGAATTTTGCGAACGGCTAATGGACATCTGTAATGTCGACGACAACAAGATGGAGCACCTTCCCACTATGATAGACGGGTTAGGGATTTTATGGATGCGAATTTTCCAAATTGATGGATTGGACGTAGAGGATTCATAGAGTGACCTGCTCGTTCTCCGGATCTTAGCCCGTTAGATTTTTTCTTTGGGGTTATCTAAAATCACGTGTTTACGTTAGACGACCAACAAACTTACAGAAATTGAGACAAAGCATATTATTGATGAATGTGAACTAATACGTCGAGAAGTCTTGGAAAGAGTAACTCAAGAATTTGTTAATAGGATGGCATATTGTCAGCAAGTAAACGGAGAGCATTTTGAACATTTGAAGTAATTTTGTTTCTCATTATTCTAAAATAACGAAATGTACACCTATTGTACAACTAATTTACAAATTTTTTTACACTAAACTCAGTATGTATAAATTCAAAATAACAAGCTCTTTCAGAATCTGTAAAAATATATAGGGTGTCCCATTTAAATTAAAGAAGTTGATGGCTTTTCCGGTTAAACCGGAAGTATGTTATTAACAAAAACATGTACGTCAGATGCATTTTGTTCCATTGCACTTACCTGCAAATTTTCCTAAATATCGTTCTTTTCGTTTAAAAGATATTTACTTGGTTCCATACTTTATCCCAACCCCGTATATCGTTCAAATATTGTCACTTATTTATCGTACAAATTTTATTTCGAACGAAAATAAATCAGTAAAACATATAAATACAGCTAACAATCATCGGGTTTTGATTGACAGCGGATTAGTTTCAGCATCCAACTCTTTTAGGAAAACATTTTTTGATGTTATTTCTCATTAAAAGCGTAAAAAAAATTGCTTACAAAGGGAATAAATCAACATAAATAATTCAAAACCGATTTATAAATTGATGTAACGGATATTGAATGGCAAAAATAATAAATATGAAATGAAAATACAGTGTTAGTTTATGTAAACAAACAGACGTCTGGAATTAAAATGAACATGTTTCTTCTTGAAGGCGTGGGAAAATTTATTTTATGGTTGGATCGAATGTATTTTTAAATAAAATTACATTCTTTTTGAAGTGGTGAATAAATCGGAAAAGTTGGATCTGACCGACTAATGGCCGGTTTTACAATAGTGGTATAAGAGTGGTATAAGAGTAGAGGAAAGTCGCCTAATATGGTGGTAGTGCCTAACATGGGGTAGTTCAATTCTAAGCAAGTACTCTTGTTCCGACATCTATTAATTGTGAACATTGAAACCTAACCACCGACTTCCTAAAAAGCGCCCATTCACGTTTCGTAGCAAACAGGTGTTATGGTAATTTTGTGTATAAATAAAAGTTTCTGGTGACTGTTTCATTTTAGTTATTTAAGGTAACGTGAAGGTACATTTTTAAAAATTTAATAATATCATTCAATATAGAATTTGGCGTAGTTTATGGAAATGGTTTTGGTTTTTTAAGAAAGCATCACAGTTTTTCAAAAACATTCCCCTTACAAAAATCTAATTTGCTCGTAATATGGGGTACCTATCAGTTCCTAATTTGGGGTATCCCATATCAGGAGACTGTGTACTTTTCCGTGTAAAACCAAAAAAAAATTAAACCTACCCAAAAGAAACAGTCAGTTGCTGAAGAAAAAGCAAACAAAGGCAAGTTGGTATCCTGGAGTTCTTCTTCAGATTCGTCCCCTTAACCGGAGTATCAAGATTCAGATGACCAGCAGGTAGAAAACTTTGAAGAAGATGCCGTTTGTTATTTTTGTGAAAATCCGTTCTCCGAGGATGTCAGAGGCGAAGAATGGGTAATGTGTCAAAGCTGCTTCAAATAGGCTCATGTTGAATGTGCTGGTTGTGAAAGAAATCGCTATATTTGTGACTTTTGCATTTCTAAATAATTTGTTCTATGTTCTTTCTAGATGAGAATTTTTTTATGTTTAAGGGACGAAACTTTTTGTTAGATATACTTTTTGCATTTCCATAAATAAATATTTCTCAAAAAAAAAAAAAAAATCCATTATTTTCAAGTTATACATATTAAATTGAGTACGCCCATATTGCGAACATAGTGTACCCCATATTAGGATATCATATGCCCCCAATATGGGGTAGTGCACTTTTTTTTTTAATTCTGCATATTTTTATCTGCTTTTTTTTAAAACATGTTTTTTCTTATTAAATGCTTGACAGTATATCCAACGAAACATGAAATATGGAAATAATGCGAGTGCAGAACAGAAAGTTATCATTTGGTGAAATTAACAATTCTAACGTCAAAATTGATAAATTTCTGGAGTACGTCAAATAATATGACATATAGAGATGGGTTATACTGTATAAAGTATCGATACACCGTACCGTTATAAATATATGGTTTTAAAAATATCAATACTAGAAAAAATCGTTATGAAAAGCATCAATACTAAAAATTCCTATATTTTATCGAAACGATATATCATAGAAACAAATTTCCTAAACAAAACACGTAGATTTAATAGTTTATTCCATATTGTACCCCCATATCTCTAGTCACCTATATTATGAACAATAATTTACTAGTACATATATGGGTACCATATACCTTTTGCTAGAAGGTGAAATATTGACTTATTATTAAGTGGTCGTGGACAAAATTATGTCATGTTGTTTTATTATGATAAAACGTTCAGCAGAATTGAGACACGATGGATAACTCTAAAAATCTCTACCTGATCAACTTTTTTGGAATGAACGTGACCATTAATTCCCAAAACATGATTAGCAGTCCTTTTATTGACAAAGTATAAAATATCGTTAGTTCCCTTAAATATCTGCTACGCGAAGAAAAACGTAGACCATTCCCTAAGCGTTCCGCACTTTCAGGCTTTAATTCGTTTATGAATATTATTTTGAATTGTAGGATTTCCGGAACTCACTTTAAATGTAGTTTCCGCACGCTTAGCGCTTTTTACGGCTTTTCTTTGACAAAAAATAATTCGAGTCCGACAGCACAGAATTATTATTCTATGTGAAACCGAAGCTACAAAGCTGAGAATATAAAGGTTTTGTTTGGTTGAAAAAAAAAGGTATTTCTGTTGCATATTATTTCCAGAAAATTATGGGCTTATGATTATTTAAAACAAAACGGCTTATGAAAACAATATAAAACTTTTAAGCAAATTCACGGATTTTTTAGCAACATGAACACAATATTTTATTGAAATAAAGTAGAATCGAAAAAAAATTACCATAAAGTTACTCACAGAAATTGGAAAATAATAGGGAATTCAGTAAAAGTCACGAATCTTCCTCGTTACGTCATAACTCATAAGCATCCGAATCAAATCAATAAGACAGTTTGCCCCAGCGGCGCATCATTGTTAGAGAGTTCGGCATGTATTTCTGGTGATCTAATTATAAGAGGAAATAAATAAAAACCAAATTTAACATATCATAGTTAGACTACAATTTGAAATTCTACAAATAAATTGTTGTATGGCATTTAACGGCAGAATTGGTCCGGCATTTTGTCCAAAAATATCACAATTAATGTAAATGAATTTCACCTATTTAAAGTAATGACAATGACGACGAACTTCAATGGTGACAGAATGATTTCCGCATAAAGTGACATTTCACTTTTTAAGTACAATCGTTGTCACAACACAAGACAGAGTGACAAACCGATAAAGACGTAGAGGCATAGCTTAATTCAGGCACAAAAGACATATGTACCTCTCCATTAGTTCTAATTGGATATACGAGGTCATTGATATCCACATAAAATTAGAGTGTCTTTGATATACATTATTCAGGGAAGTATGACGTAAAGAGGAACTTTCGTGAATTTGACTGTATGTACTTTTCCATTTGTTTCAATTGGACATACGCGGTCAGTGATATCCACATAAAATTAGAGTGTCTGATACATTCAGGAAAGTATGACGTAATGAGAAACTTTCGTGACTTTTACTGTACCTGTAATGAGTACTGAGAACCTTTTTCAATGCAATAAAATTTCACTTTAGCCCCGATGATAAATAACAGAATGATAGTATATTGTATAATTAGTGGGAAAAGCATAATATCCCCAAACGACTGTGATAATTACCAGACGAGGGGCGTAGCGACGAGTCTGGTAACACAGGAGTTTGGGAATATGCTTTTCCCACGAATTATACATACTATTTTTTCTTAGATCGTTGATTTACGTTTAAAAAATTAATTAAAAAATATTCAATTCAAGATGTAATCAAGTAAGTTTAAATAGGTTTCTCTATGTTCATATTGAAATATAGAAGTGATAACCATGGAAATTACTTTGTTATGACAAAAGTAAAATAATTTTCAAGCCGGTTTTGTTTGATTCGTTGTATTTTATAAGGAATATTAACAACAATTAATTTGCGTTCAAGAATATCGTTATAAATTAGATGTTTCTTTTATAACAGCTTTATCAATATAAAAATTAAAACTATACTTTGTTTCATTCTATTGTAATAATCCATTTGTAACATCACCGCACGCTACAGCAGTGCGGTAAGAATATTACCGCACTGTTATTTTCTAATTGCTTAGCAACTGCCCACTATTCTGAAATGTTGAGCTTTGTGCATAGAAAACAGGTCAAAATTGTGTCACTTTTCCCACGATCGGAGAAAAACTATTTTTCAAAACAAATCTATAGAATTTTAAGATACCTACGGGCTATGCATATAATTTTTTTTCTCCTCCCTATTTTGAAAACAACGCATGACACTGTTTTGAAGGACGTAAGTAACAATTACCAAAAAGGTATCGATTGCACTTGACGACGGGTTGTAAGTTAACTTACCACCCTTGGGTGGTAATAATTTATGCCATATAAAACGTGTATCCTGTTTATTTATATAAATATTAATAGTACAATTATTATTACAATTATGAACATTATTTACAAAACTTTTTATTGTTGACGCTCTACGCAACATAAGTTTCACAATAGTCGCAGATTTCTATCCGCCATGTCGCTTAAAAGCCAGTATTCGCTAATAAAGTGGCCGACGTTCTTTTAAGGGAGTCTCCAGTATACTCCTTGAAGTTCTCAAAGTTCAGAAATTAGCAATTTCACTTGGAATTGAAGATATCGAGTTTTTCCCGATAGGCTGGTTTAAGCACTTTCCATTTTTATAGCGCATGAAGAAGCGATGATTAAAAATCGTCAAGTGAGATTTTTTAACAATGTAATTTCGTACTATTTTATCGTCACTTTCAGTCACCGTAAATTTACGTGCCATTCCATTTTTGGAATCAGGAATGGTAATCATTACGACTTCATGGCTTAATTCAACATTGTCCATTTTCATTTCACAGAGCTCACTAGTATATACGACACGCTCCAACAATTCCCTTTATCATTACAACCTTCATCATTAAATAAATATCATCTCGACTAGTGAATGTACTTACATCCCTTATAATATAAACAAAGAATATACCAACTGACAAGAAGTGAAGGCCGGCTCAATCTCTTTGATGTTCTGGTAACCATTTATGACTTTAAGAGACAGACGTCGACAGATAACTTATAGTAAATACACTGAGAAAATGATCAAATTAAAGTATATTTTTATGAAAATGGCGACTTCCAGACATGCGCATACAAAAGAATGATGGGAGCACAACATGTCCCTTCACCGGCTAGTGAGGACATCTGTGTGATATCTGTGGTAAGTTGTTACTTTTCCTCCAAAATAGTGAGAGCCACTGAATCAGTTATAAATCTTATTTCTCATAATCGAATAAGGATTTAATAATAATAATAATAATAATAATATTCTTTTCTTAAAAAGAAATATACAACTTTTTCAATAATTAGTTAACAAATTAAAGAAAACAAAAGGCGAAGTTCATTTTCTATCGTGAATTGCTTCACAATGAAAATGCTCTTCCACTTAAAGCTAACTAAATTTTCTTGAGCTCAATATCTACAATTTACTTACTGACACTCAACGAAATGGGATGTATTTTTTTAATTGTGGATTAATATCCTAATTTTGAGACGGTTCTTAGCAAAATTATAGACGTCTGCATCTTCGTTAACTTCTTATGCGGAAAATATGTTTGCCCTTTAATATTCGACGAACCGATCATATTCTGATGCAAATAGCATCGTTGACTTATAAGGGTTGTCATGAATGGGAAGAGCTACGTCTTCTTTTACCTTTTTTTGATCTGTGGACGATTATCTAATTCCGGAATATCAGCAGCGATTCACACCAGTTTCAATAAATTCAGTGGCGGCTCCTCGAAGGAGGCTAAGGAGACTCAGCCGCCTCAACAATTTATCCAGCAAATAGCACCAGAAATAATTTGTTGATTATTCTTCATTTTATTTCCTGTTTATCTAATAATTTCCAAATTTTACAATTAATTCCCCGTTTTCACTAGTTATTTTTAAATCTGACAACAGTGCCCTGAGGCTATATTCTACAAACATCTAAATACCGAAACATGTGTTGCTCAACAGAGTTGCCGTTTTTTCGACCAGTCCAATTGCTAATACCGTAAAAAATAGCGGAAATGGCAACACTCTCAGGAGGCTTGTCTCTAGCGGTCGCGATGATACACGAAGGCTCATCGTGTTGTGTGCGTTTTAGACTTGACGAATAAAAGCTTATTCGAATGTTTATCAATACACTTTTAGATAACGAATTGAAACTTACCTGCTAAATACAATGGGCCAAAATCGTTTATACAATGTTAGTTTAATATCTATTGGAAAAGATTCAGTAAAACGCTTAAAACAAAATGATACATTTCTTGATAATATTATTGATTATTTTTCGCAAATTAAAAAAAAAACAAAATAGGAAAAATTCCAAAATTAAAAAATTAACAATCCCAAAAAAAACAAAAAACGAACAAAAAATTATTGTGCAAAAGGAACTCGATACCTCCACGTTGGTTCTTGCTGGGAAACAGTTAATTTTGTCACTGAAGTATAGCTGGTACGGTCGCTGCGCAAAGGTTGAATTGATTTTACAAAAACGTTTTGTATCCAGCCTCCTCTCTTAAAAAGTTCACAAGCCGCCACTGTCTATATTTGCTTTCAAAGTTCCTGACAGTGAATTGTGGATATTATTAATTAAATTAGATCATACCCAATCATAATTTGTCGCTTACTGCATTACTATATTATATAAACCTTACGACTGGAAAACTGCTAACTTGAGAAAGTCAATAGAACGGATTTGGATACGATACTGTAACAAAATTATTTTTCAAATTAACCTATATCGATATCATCAGCTAAACAAAATCGAATTTCAACTCCTACCCATGCACCGAGCATGTTTCGGAGAAATTACTATTACTTATCAATATTTCAGTTGAAATACTGCTAATAATCTGAAATGAAATGGAAATTGAAGCCAATTTTGAACTAAAGTGAGTGTCTTTATCTCGTTCCACACTGTTATTTCAGAGTTTTCTTAGAGCCGTGTATATGCGATTATCGAACCAAAATTTCAAGGGAGAATGGAGAGCAGGAAAAATGGAAAAACTGTAACACTTAAAAGACAATAAGAATTCATCTCACAATGTTACAGTTATGCTGAACGTAGGAATACAACAACAGCTAGAGATTGTTCTCTTCTTAATTGCGAATTGTAAGATGTTTTTGCAAAATGTGTAGAAAAAAATTTTCTATACCGGCTGAAATTTGATTTGTTAAATCTTTGGTATTTATTCATTCTTGACTGTTTTAAAGAATATTATTTAGGATGAATATTACAATTGTACAGTTTGTATTATTACTTATATTTACTCCAGAAGTTGAAGCAAGAACTGTCAAAATATTTTGTATATATTGAAACATATCATTTCCATAGCACTCATTGTTAAATAAATTAAGCTGCTGTCGATTTTAGAGCAATGATATATTTATTTACAATTATCTAGTTTAATAATTTTAACGATTGCACGAAAAATAGTGTGTATGCCATGGCCGCGAAACTTTTTAACGACCTCAAGATTATAACTGTTCTTTCGGTACGTTAAAAAGGTATTTCGCGGCCTAAGCATACAAATAACTATTGTTGCCTGGCAGTTTTTTGAGTTGAATTACCTAATGGCAACAAAATTCGAATTATAAATGTCAAATTTACTTCGACTCAAAAAAAAGCTAGAGTGTAATTCGGTAAGACAATTTAATGAATATTTAAATCAATAAACTAAAAAATGAGATGTAAATTAGTTAATTTAATTTAACGGAAAAGTACAATTATTGTTAAAAACACAATTATTAAAAATAGCTTGAGTTTCAGAGCTTTCGTGTCTTTTGTTAATATTTTGCTGCATGCTAGTATTTTGAGCGGTGGTAGTAACTGTCTCCTGGATGGTAGTACGAATGGAACCAATGATTTCTTTATGATGTTTGTCATCTAACTGAAGGTACGGTTTTAATGACGATGGGTTGCTATGTCCCGTAATTTTCACAAGTTTTTGTTCACCTTCACCACCCCTGGACAGTTCAGTTACGGCGGTAGCTCGATTAGAATGGTTCGTAATTTTCACCCGCTTGATATCAAGTCCAATATTTTTCGCCGAAGAATTGGTCCATTTAGATATTTCGTTGATCCCAATAGGAGAGTTCTTATACTATCCTTTCGAATTTGTTTTTTGCCAGAAAGGATTTGGAGTTAAAACCATTTACTGTCGGCCAACTTCTGATTTCCCCCCTGTGCTGTCTTCGTAAACCCTGGGTTATATTCAACTCTTCCACGATTGTCTGTCTCGATTTTAAAATAGAATACCTTACAATTTGCTGCTTCTCCACCTCTCCAAGCCAATTCATACGCAGCAATGTGATAAAATTTTCTTTGGATGCCTACAGGCTCTTCTTCACTCCAGGACAGTGCCATTCCAAAAATTTCTCGTTTTGTGAGAGTATTAGAACTCACCTTCCTTTTTTCTGGGATTGCTTGTAAAATTTTTCGTTTTGTGTTGCGTGCATTTCTCGTTTTCTTAAACTGTATGTCCGTGAACGGATTAAAAATTCTTTTATAATCTTTAAAGTACTTTTCTTGTAACATTTTTGCTGAAGTGTTCCAATTCGTTTTGACTGCACTCTCTTTATAATCTTCTCCATTGTTCTTCTTCATGTTGAATGCCCAGTCACATAAAATAGAAGCTTACTCTTCAGTGGAAGTTTCTGCCATGAGCTCATAATTTTTTTCCCAAACAAAACATCGCAAATTATCGCTAAATTGATGTAGTTGAATTCACAGTATTGCGAGGCACATCATCATTGATGGCTTTTTCACTTTCTCCACTCGAAGACTCTCCAAATCGCGACATTTCCACAAACGAAAACTTTTCTGACAATGCAAGTTTGAGAAAAATGGACATAACGTCATCAAAAATGTGTTTACATTGCTGGTTGTCATGCTTTCAAAAGTTAGGTTCCGTTATTGTCCCTGGAAACGTTAGGGCAAATTTTTTCGCTGTCATAATGACAAAACCACGCGGCTTATGGGATTTTTCATACATGAATTAAATTGTCTTCACAAAAATCCACAAAAACTGCCGCTAAGATCTATAAAAGATATACTCATTGGAAACATCACTTTCAATAAAGTCTGAAGGACTGCTTCCACAAAAATTGCGTTCTAATAAAGTACCTACTTCACTACATCAAACAATCCAGATTTGCCGATTCAGAGAATTATAGGTCGCTGCAAAGTGGTGTCCGACCAGCGAATTTCACAAGGATCGCCTATTGTTTCCAAGACAAAGAACAGCCTTCTGTGTATCTGATAAAACCTAACTTAATGTGGAGCTACATAGCAAATTACTTGTCATTGAAGACCTTGTGAGAAATTAGGCAGTGACGGCTGTGATTAAATAGGTCAACTAGTTGGGTACAGTATTATTAAAAAAAATGTATCAAGAAATACACTGAGAAAAGTTTACACACATTTTATTCAAGTAATATCATTATATACTATTCAGACGTCATCCACACATCAATAGAAGCCTGTGTGTGTTTTCGTTATTTCAAATAACATCCAAAATATTATTAAATTTTTTTTCTATGTATAAATAGCTTTAAACTGTTTCTGATATTAATAAATTGAAAGTTACTTTTCTCGATAACTTCTTTCTCTCGCCACAATTCTATCTCTTCTCACCATGGAGATCTTTGTCAATTATTTTTATTTTTGCTCTTACTCTGTTGACAATACATCGGTAAATGTTTTTAACTCCTCGAATCTATCCTTTAAAAATGTTATTGTCTGATCTAGGACTCTAAAATAAAACTCTACTCTATATTTGATATTGGTGTCTACTAAAACTTCATCACTGTGTTCATATTGAAATTGTGTTGGTTTTCTTCTTGGACGAATTGTATTTATTGGCGGGAAATCTGCTTCTACATTGAGCTCGTGTGCCACTTTGGAAGCTTCTGCTAACACTATTTCAAAGTGTTCATCCGTGCGATGTTCATAGAACTTGCCAATCTACTTATTTAACAAATTTATGCAGATTGAAGTCAAATATGGAATTCATTGCATCTTAGTTTTAACGGATGATAATAGATGGCGGTGTTAATGATTAGATTGCGCGCCACCAGTCGGTTTTTTTTTTCATGCGATGACATTTCTTATTCTGTAACTTATTTGAACCGTCATTAACGCTTTGTGGGTTTTTCACTTTGACTATTTCACTAGAGGTTTTCACCGGCAAAATACCATACCAACGGTATCTTTTCTACTAACAAAAAAGTTATCCGCAATTACCTCCACCAAATTCACATGTGATTTTTATAACAGCTGTAATGTCCTTTAGGCATGAACCAGATTAAGGAATAAATCCATTCGAAATTATACAAATTATCAAAAACGTGATAAAGTCAAGTTCAACGCTGAATAAGCAGTATGTGATTTACACGACAATAAATAACAATAATATTACATCAGTTTGAACTTGAAGTAAAAAATATATGTGGTATATTGATTGAGTTTCATTCATATTTGATTCTTCATTAATTCTTATTATGATTTAGTTGATATTAAGTTAATTTTAATAGTATTATAATCTTTAAGTTATGTATAGTAATCAATAAATATAAGTACAGTTTCCCAGTGAACCAGAGAGTTTTATTAAACATAAATGAGCACCCAGGACCAAGGGACGTCCACACACTCAATGTGGACACCCATTTAATACATGGCGATCCTGCAAATAAGGCATAAATGGAAACGACTCTGCAAATGAAGAATTAATAGTAACAATGGGAGGCCGAGCAATCAAACAAGATCTGCAAGAGAATGGAGTGGTAAACAGTAATTGTATTGTTCAAGAAGAAGAGTTGAAGACAGACTTGGAGGTAAAAACACTAACGTACATCAAAGTAGCAGTGTTGGTGATACAACTTGGCTGGCCGGTGTATAAAAACCATCGGAAGAACATGAAGCAGGAGATCACAAGAAATCAAACATTAAGTGTGTATCATTTGTTTTTATGAATTTTAAGCATGGAGCATGGAGCGAATGTTGTATTATTTGTTAAAACCAGATTAACTGGTAAAGCAAGAAGTTTGATAACCACAGAAAATTAGTTGGTACGAATTTTAGAAACCTTAAAAAAGGGTCTGAAAGGAGACAGTGCCAGTTTAGTTATAGCTAAACTAGGAAAATTGAGGCAAACCAACAGAGATTTGGTAGCGTATGCTTCAGAGATGGAAAAACTGACTGATTAGTTGCAAGCTGAATATTTGGCAGAAGGAATGCCGGTACAGCTGGCAATAAAATATACTACAGAGGTACACTGGCACACCCAGGGGGGGAGCTGCAGTCCCCCCGCCCCCGAGATTTATAATAGTTACAAAAAAGTAATAAGCTCAATGGTCATTAATTATGATTATGATGTACTGAATACGAGATGTGCGCATGCTCGCGACCCTAGCGACACGATGACCGACGACGATGTATAGATATAACGTAGAGTCATCAAGTCCTGAGCAGTATTACCGTATTTCAATTTTTATACCTTTTGCTGACCATTTGCTAGCTCAATTAGAATCTAGATTTCTGAAACATTGAGATATTTTATCTTCATTTTCATGTTTATTTCCGAAAGGCGATAATAATAAAACTGAAAATATAGAATATTTTATAAAGCTTTGTAAATTTTATGAAATTGACATTAACGAAAATAGGGGTTCTGTAACCGAAAATTTATTACAATCTGAGTATATGCTGTGGATTGATGAATATAAAATGATTATTCACAATGCTGGCATTGCTGGCAGAAATATGAAAATCCAATCGAGTTACTAGCATTTATTAACAAACAAATATGTCCGAATATTTATTTGTTAGTTAAAATATTTTGTACTATACCTGTGACAACAGCAACAACGTAGAGAAGTTTCTCTGCTCTGAGACGTTTAAAACCGTATAAGATATTCCATGTCGGAAAATAGATTAAATATTTATTATGAAATGGATGTTGATCCCGAAAAAATTATTGAAAGGCTCGCTAAAGAAAAACGTCGTTTTTTCCTTTGGCCTATAATAGATTATGTTTGGAACGTTTTATATTATTTCTTACATGCGAATATGTTTTTTTTATATTATGTTTATATTTACTGAATAAATTGTTTCGTTTCCTACATAAATGTTACAAATTCATTTATTACTCCAGCAAGTTGCTGGTAACAACAATATAATAAAATGTAAATGTTCAAAGAATCCTCGGCGTCCCCTCAGGGCATAAACTCAATACCCTGTATAATTGTAGCACCTTGTAGATTATTTCTTCTCTGACAATTCTCTTTAACATTTTTTTTAAATGAATAACCTTTAAAATTGTAATAGATAAAGAGGATTTCAGGTAGAATTCCATGGATACCGGTGATATTTCTCACAGTGAATAAAATAATAGGAAAAATAATTAGAAAAAGTATTAAAGGTAACCGCAAAGGCGATGCTGAACGATATGCAAATTTAATAAACAGTTTAGAGTTGGAAGTGAGCAAAATTCATTTGGATTTTTATCCTCTATCTCTGTTTCGAATCTTTGTTTTGATCTGCAAGCTTAATTCGTATAAAGTTATGAGTTTGGATGAGTACGGAAATTTTCAACAATAAACTTCCTGAACAAAAACAACGGCTGCTCTGTCTCATTGTCATATGCTGAATCTAATCAAAAATATTTTGAATTATTTTTGTGACCGTTAGTTTCATTTATAAGAGTAGTGTTGATAAAGTTTTCAATATCACTGTTAATCAATATTCGTACCCATAGAGATCGTTTTATAGCATAAGCAAAAAAAATCATATACCGTCTATTGATTAAAAAGCAATATGGAAAAACGTGTCTAAAAAGAATATTGATGGTAATTTAATAACGACATCAGATCTTTATATTCAATAGGATTTCAAATTGATCGAAAGTAAATTATTTCTATCATTTATTACGAGCTATTTGTCTGCTTTTCTTAATTGGCGTTTAAAACAATTTCCATTATTTTTATCTCTCTATCCAGTTTATCATATACTAGGCGCTTGTATAGCGGGTACCATTTTCAATATTGCTTAGTTCACGCCAATTAGGTATTATGTCATTGGTACACGTACCTTTTTCGAATTTTTTTATCCCATTGTCTGCCTGGTATATAACGCCACCTTATGAGTAGTATCAAAAATATCAGCGATGTCCTTATAAAATGTTATGGTTGCCTATCCCTCTCCTTGTCCTATCTCTTATTTGTACTTCTTATAAGATTCTGCACTAGTCCATTCTATTCAAATTAATTTTTATCTATATCTAATTAATGTAAGACCAGTCAAAGTGTGACTGCATACTAATCTTAATTTATCAAGCTTTATCTCTATTGTATTGTGAGTAACATTGACCGAGACCTATTTTCCTGAGGAATTTTAGGATATCTGCAGGCTTCAGCTTGGTAAATGTCCCTCTTCTATCCAGTAATCTCCTAGGTGCTGTGCTCTAGGATTCTGAATAGCTGTGCAATTAGCAAGTATGTGGACGGAGGTTTCTTCTTTCATGCCACATAATCTACATTCATCTTCCTCAACTATTTCGAGCTTTCTCAGGTGCCCGTTCAGGCGGCAATGTCCCGTTAGGATCCCAGTTAAAACTCTTATGCTTTCATTTGTTCTCAATAGGCTGTAGCCACCCATCAGAATCTTTGATTGTCTAGTCCCTACTAGATCTTTCCAACGATCAGATCTTTTCGTTACTTCGGCATTGCCTATTTCTTCCAATATTACATTGGGACTGATACCCCAAAGGGGTTCCGGCCTCCAAAAGGGTCTGTCTGTTCCCCTCTTTGCTAGTCCATCTGCTATTTCATTTTCTTCTTTTTCAGTGTGTCCTGTAACTGTGAGGTTACTATATTGTTCTCGCCTAGTTCATTGAGTATGCCTAGGCATTCCCACACCATTTTGGAACTGATTACACGAGAGCTCAGTACTTTAATGGCTTCTTGACTATCCGATATGATGATAATCTTCTGCCTTCTATATCCTTTGTCAATATTTAACTGGGCACACTTTCTTACGGCGTGAATTTCCACTTGACAGATACTTGGGGCTTTTCACAAGCTTTCAGAGTGTTTGGTTACTGGCCCGTACACTCATATCCCAGTTCCTTCTTTTGCTTTTGAGCACACTGTGTTCCATTGAATGGCATTCTTTCCAAGTCTGGTAATGGTATTTGGATCCCATTCCCTCCTGTTGCTTAATTCCTTTATCTCTATTAGTCGATACACAGTTCGAGTTTTTGGCTAGTATAAAGTACTCCACATCGTCTGAATTATAATTTTCCGGGAGATACTTGGTCGTGGGCTCCACCGACATACGTTCAAAACCTACGGAAAAAAATACAAGTGTTCATTTCAATAGTGAAAACAAAATATATGTAAACCGATTGAGAAAATAATAATCTTGGCATTTTAAATATTTAAATTGGGATATACCTAACACGTAGGCTTTTTGCTCGAGCCCGAAAAATATAAAACTTCATATTTATTTATTCATAATTTGTAAAATCCAGCCTTCTAAGTTTTTTATTCATCCCGCTCTCTTGCTACATTTTCCCGCTTTCCTTTTCCTTATTTAACTATACTCCTAAATTACTGCTGCCTTCCACTTTCTTCTTGGTTCTCTGCTCTCCTTCCATTCCGCTATTTTCACTGCTATCTCCTTGACGTCCCCCTTTCTGTTCAGCTGGACAGATTACATTGATTATCGTCAACTTCTTCTGTTTTCTTCCTAACTTTTATTGATTGATTGATTGATTAGGTCAGTACCACCAGTAGATAGTCCTCGACACATAAGCCTTCAGACTTTTTGTGTTCTTGGTTATACCGTTATTGTGGGAAGACTAGTAGACCTCAACAGTCCTTCTTGGAGAAATTCTCCCTTGGACGCTCTTATCCTAGAAGCCTCTCCCCAATGAGGGAGTGCCTCACATTCGAAGTTTATGTGTGAGGATGTATACTCTACTTCCATGCACTAACGACAAATGGGTTCATCCCTACATATGCCAATTGTATGCATGTTTTTTTTGGGTAGAGTGACCGGTAAGTTGAAGTGTCACTTTCATTATCTGGCCCCTGCTGAGGTTTAATATTTCATTACTTAGCGACTCCGAGGGGCATAATCATTCGTTGCTCCACCGCTAATAACCAATGGGGTTAATGAAGAAATAAATGAAATGGAAAACTTTTGAAAATATATTAACTTGTAGACCAAACAATGATATGGTTGTATTCGTGGAAATTAGATAATATTATAAGTCTTTTAACATTTTTCTTTGGTCGTCTATGTAGTAGGTAGCATTGAAAAATGTAGAATGGAATAAATCTTCCGTCAGATGAACGAATTGGAAACACATTTTATACAAAACTGCCAAGCAACAGGTCGGAAGTTGAATCGATATATTTTTCTCCATTCCAGTAAAATAAGCTCTCACTGGCTATTTGTTCCGAGGACGTTTAGATGGCGAATAAATCCTTCCCACAATTTTCTAAATTAAGGTGGCAATCGAACAGATTTTTAGTGTAGGTTTACAATCTGTCATGTAATTTGTCCATGTGGCTCTTCTAACATAAACGAACTCGCTTTTATTGCACCACGCAAAGTACTCTAAAAGAGAAATTTCAACGACTTTTATTATTTTCAGTAAACAGTATGTAAGTATTTAGTTTTTTTTACTCTGCAGTTCCAAGATAACTTATTTCTTCAAACTAACGAATATTGCCCAAGGGTTTCTGTTGAGGTGACTCAGTCACTACGGTGAGAGCTTTATGCGGCTGGAAGTTTTTTTGATCTTGTTATGACACACCCCTTAATCACATTTCTTCCATGAAGTGCAGAATCTGGTATTTAAGAAAAATATTTCTCCCCCTTTTATTTGGGGTTTACCTCTTTTCCCAGGAGGAGACATTTTTCAGACGGAGAGGGTCTCTGTAGGGAAGTGCACAGGTGCTTTCCATTTTCTTGGGAGCAGCAGCATTTATTCGACGTCTGCTGCACAGGAGTTAATTGAGTTTACAATGCCCTGTAATAAAATTAATCAGTTGATTTGTAACGAAAATACCTTTGTTATTTTTCAGTTGTAGTTTCCGAGAGATTTTATGAACTAGTTCATCCCTGGAAAGCATTTCCAGAGGTGTGCCTCAAAATGTTTCAGTTGCTCACTCACAAGGGTTATCCTTAACATGTAGTGCTCAAACTGGTAGCTCTGTATAGCATTCTCCAGGCATTTAATAGTATCTAACGTAACAAAAGTTGTAAGTAAATTCCACGAGTGCGTAATGGGATTACAACTCGTGTAACGTACTATACTTTTTCTACGCCCATCTATTTTCTTCCGAGTGCTCATTATTTCATCTTTTTCACTACTAACAGACATATTCGTAGGTAAAGTTGAGAAAATGTTCGGATACCATAATTTGTTACAAAAACTGACAGCATAAATGAGATGACGTTTATTTCCATATCAATAAAAAGCGAATTATTTTTTTTTAAATTGTTTAATGTGGTGCCGACATTTACGGGCATCACTCTTTTAATCTAAAATGTATTTCACTAATGCTAAGAGCTTTTATGTTTTTCAAATGATTAAAAGTATGTAAATAAACCAAATTAAATAATACGTAAATAAAAATTTGATTGCAATTTGAATCAACAAAGAAATTTAAGTTTTTTTATCTAAACGCACGTGTATGTTATGAGATATTCATTACGTGCACGTTGGTTGGGATTTCCTTTTTTTTATCCGTCGTGATGGCTTTTAACATAAAATAAAAATAAGAATTAAATAATTCATTGAAATTAATAACAAATAATGTACGTACAATAAATCTAAAGATAAAATGAATCAACCTTCAGGTTAAGGTCGGCACAAAGCGTTTCCGATAATACGTGTGTTTACTTTGTTTAAATAACTAACACTTATTACTTATAAGACGATATACACCCATTACTGATCATCAAATAGTCCAAAACATACACGACATCTATCAAACTATCTCAGTTCGTGATGTAAGATGATGAATATGGTGACCAGCATGTCAGACAAACCACTTCTCTCATCATAACAATAATTTCTATTTTGCTCCCAAATGCCATCAATCTTTGATCTGCTTATTGTTGCTTCCTTTTCAGTTCTGATTTAGGACCAATCTCGGTTCAGGTTCTACAAAGTTATTATCCTGGTTAGCTCATCAGCTATTTTAATTAATTGTTCACCAGCATGGTCAGCAATGAGACTGTGTTGTTTTGCCTAGGCAGTTCCAGACCATTTTCATAACCTTGATGGCTTCTGACTATTTTTTTTAAATTGCAATATTCTGCTTACGATGGTTCCTACAAAATTTGGATTGTGCTTATCTCTCTATTGCGTAAGCTTCCGCTTGGTGGGTATCTAAGCCTGGGGATGGGGATGTTTATTCCTTCTGCTGTTTTTCAATCCATCAGTATACCACTTGATGATATGTTTCTTGATAGCATAATAATTGATGTATTCCCTTGTCTATATATAACTGATGGATATAAAATGATCATATTATTAATTACCTAATTACAAGTTTCTGTAAAAACTGCCATATTTTAGTTAAGCGTGTGATATCAAAAATAATAGTTTAATAGTGTTATAAATTTTGAAATTACTTTTCAAAGAACAGAGACCGTTCATTAAGAAGAAACAACTACTTCCCAGGCTGTGTGCCCCGACAGACATTTGAATTATACTTCTAAGTTAATCGAGGCGGGGATATTTGCACGATATAACCAATCTGGTTTGTAATTAGAAGGGACTACATCATTTGTAGATCGGGCTCGGCGAATTAGCGCTTTATCAGTACAAGACAGATACGATCCGTCCAGAAGCTCTGAGAGCATAATATTGGACTGGAGACAATGCGGAAATCACATCAATACATTAAACTTAGTGAAGAAAAGGCTTAGAATGCGATTACAGCGACATCCCCACATCTAACCACAAACCAAAATTCTATTTATATTTTGGTTTGGTTTGGTTTGTGGTGTTGTAAAGGAAATTCGAAGTAGCAGACCCTTAAGAAAATGTCAAGGTTTTGAGGTTTTTTCGATAGATGCCAAAAATCAATAAATTAATTGATACAAATACCATATGTTTTTACCGTTCGAAAATTTGCGATTTTTAATATTTCCATATTTTTTTGAAATTATATAAACTTTTTAAATTCATAAAATTCCCCATTGCAAAATGAAAACTTTAATAGAAAAGCTGACGAAACTTTATGTTGGTACACATCACATAATATCACGTTTATTTATTATTAACGTTAATCCTTGTTAAAACTTGTCTTAACTTTAGTTAAACGGATTTCGAGGAAAATAGTATTGTCCTTGTTATAAGTGTTGTACGTTGCATAAATGTTCACTTAAAAATTTGGTATTTTTCTTTTAATAATAAAAGCAAGGAAATCAAGAAATATAGTTTCCCAGTCTTCTGTGGAAACTTTTTAGTTTGTTATCTTTGAAGACTTAGTAACTGCTCTAGTGGTAACATATAAATTAATTTTCGAATCAACTGTCACTACCTTAGCTGAAATTCAACAAAATCAACAGCCTTGGATGATGGAATTCAATGTGTGATGCCTTGGAGTTTCAATTTACTTCAAGCACGAAGTTACACCAATTACAGTTTTAACTTTCTCGTAGTTCATGCACCTCATTTGGGAACTCAGACTTGCAACTTTGTAATGCATACAGTCACCCAGTTATGTTTTTCCAATAATGAGATTTGTATTAGTTTTGATTAAATTTCCGTATATGACATTTCATCTAATTGAAATTATTTTTAAAAAGCAACCGTTGATAATATTTATCTAGCATTATTACTACTTTCCACTTTTTCCAGTGGTCAATAATGCAATAACTTCTGTTATACCAACGATTTCATTTATTCATGCAATAATTATTTTTGGAAACACATTATTAGCTCGTCTACAAAGTGCAGTATAACGAAACTATTTATGATCCAACAGATTTCAAGTTTTATAATTTTATCTACAACTATCACATAATCTATGGATCACTATGAGTATATTGGCAAGTGATGACAGTTCTTATTTTTGTTAATTGGATAACACAATTGAGGTTAGGTTCAGTATGTCAATCCTTGTTAATTGACATCGATCATCGTATTTACAAGTTTTTCTGGTGCTCCTGAATTAATTATTTCTTCAATGTTGGGAAAATAGTTATTTTCGTTAGTAATTAATTAGTCAAATCTGCAGTGTGTGGTTAAACGCATTAAAATGCCCAAGAAATAGAGCAGTAAATGCCGAGAGATGGTTATATCCTTATTTTTGAGGAGAATGCCACAATGGGGCTTGCTAACTGCTGTAAGAGACGTGAGTTATACCATTTACTTTTGTTCACGCCTTACACTTTAAAATAGCATATGTTTACCATTATACTTAAATCCAAGTCCTTCTACGAAGACAGAGCCATAAATCTTTATGGTCAAGTCAAGTGGATATACCACCCTTGTCATTATATAATATTATATTTCTATACCTAGTTTTAGGACACATTTATGTTTTTGAGACATTATTATGTAAGACGTTGAAGGGAGAACATTGTACAATCTTAGTTTTCATGTAATATAGTTTTAATCCTTTTTTACTTTTCACTTAACGACTTTTATTCCGTCACACATCTCGCGAACCTCGCGAACAACTTTAATTATTATCAATACATATTATAGATTATATTTAAATTTATTCAGTTGGGTGTTTTTAATGATAGAGGTTAGATTATTAAAACTTGTGATATTCTTTTATAAATTGAATTATATTTATATTTCAATTTCCTCAAGATGATTTATTTCTTCCAGTGTTCTTGAAGATGGTTCTAGAGTTTGTCGTTCATTATGAATGATCAAATGTTGATTGAGATATAGAATGATTGATTACTATTTTTTGTATTTTATCCACACCTTTCACAAAAATATATACTCATATTAAATAAATTTAAGAATATTATACAAGCCTTTTATTTATAAATAAATGTATGCCTTACGAGGTACAGGTGAATAAAAAAGAACTGTCACATTAACTGTTCCAGCTTCCTTTAAATAAAGAAAAAATCTACATGCTGGCAACATCAGAAAATTTAGTTTTGCAACGTCATCGTCTTTTTATCGTAAATAAACCATACATGTTTTTGAATTTATATTCTTTTTTTTTCCTTATAGTTTTAGATTATAGCCATTTTTCTACGATCACTATCGAAAGTCGTCTTTTGTGCCTTGATGTTTTCCGCGAGCTGTCATAATTTGACATTATTGGCGCTCTTAAGCAGAAAGTAACTTTGGCGCAATAGCTATTTGTGTACCAAGAGCAGAAAGTAGTACTTTGGTAGTCTAGACAGAAACTTGCAATCTGTCGAAACTACCAAAAGACTTTCTGCTCTAAATACACACAAGATTTTTTCTATGATCACACCGAAATTAACTACTAGCTCTCTTTTATCTATAAATAAAATTAGGCGAGCGCCAAAGTTACTTTCTGCTTGAGAGCAGCAATATTGTCAAATTATGACAGCTCGCGGAAAATTATGCGTGCTTCAAAGTTACTTTCTGTTTAAGAGCGCCAATACTGTCAAATTATGACAGCTCGCGGAAAACATCAACTTTGCAGTTGCTTTTCAAGGCACAAAAGACGACTTTCGATAGTGATCGTAGAAAAAGTATAGTATTCTATCCGCCATCACTCGCTCATTGATTAATATACTATTTCTCCTCCCTTTATTGTAAACAACGGACTTTGAGAGTTTTGAAGAACGTAAGTATCAATTACCAAAAAGGTATCGATTGCCCTTGACCACGGGTTGTAAGTCAATTTAGCACCCTTGGGTGGTAATAATGTATGCCATATAAAACATTATTCACAAAATTTGGATGAATGTTATCTCGTTTTTTCTCAATTTGTATGAAATATTCCGACTCCATAATTTCTCAATCTCTAACCAAATTTTCTGTAGTACTGCAGGAGACTTCTGGCTTCGTTATATTGTATAAAATTTCATTTGCAACTTCCTAAGACATCAACTCCAGTATTAAAGTGGCCAACGTTCTTCAAAGGTAGTGTCCAGTATACTCCTCAAAGTTCTCAAAGTTTGGAAATTCAGTAATTTCACTTGGAATTGCAAAAATCTAGTTTTTGCCAACAGGCTGGTTTAAGCACTTTCCATTTTGATATCACATGAAGAAGCGGGGATTAAAATTCGTCATGTGGGATCTTATAATGAAAATCCAAGAATAAATTCTGCGAGGAGCAGAAAACATCTGATAGTAAAGCACCTTCTAAACGTGCAATATTTTTAGTGCAATATGTGGCTGCAATATTGGCAACTATAGCCCAGCCAGCATGACAACATTTCAATTGTAGTATATGGCTCTGCCATATATATCTCGGCAATATTGTTTGCAACACTATGGCCCATTAATAAAAATAATTTGTTTCGTAGACGGGCTACACAATCGTGCAAGAATGGCTGACGAAATCATTCGCGTTGCAGCGGCTCATATTGTTTTAAGCACAATGTTAAAGAAAAAAAAAGAGAAAATTGTGGATTCAACCTTATTTCAATTGGCGTGAAACTTTATATAGCCTAAGTCTAGCAATAAGTCTTGATAATAAGTTATTTGAAAAACTTTTCAAGAATGGCAAAGAGTGACTTTGAATTACTTACATACTTACAAACATAATTGTTCTCAAGCTTCTGAATTTTTTGTAAGCCTCATGACTTGATATACCATCCATCTTTTTTAACATTTCTGTCTTCATATAATCCGGTTTCCACATTCCATAACTCAGAATGTAAATGTATTTCATTAATAAACTCAATAATCTTTTCACTAGACCAAGTATTAGTCATTTTAAATACTATAACTTCCAAAATTTTCACAACAACAACAACAAACGAACACCAAAACAAAGTAGAATTGCAGAGTATTTTGGCTGACCAATTAAATGCATAGGTAATACAAAACGTGTGTAGCTGTATGGCCAGGACACACTTAAAATATTGTCAATATATTACCTAGTCTGGCTGTTATTGCTGGCAATGTTGCCAGCCACTCTGTTGCAGCTACATATTGCACTAAACATATTGCCCGTATAGAAGCACCTTAAGAGAGGACTGGTAATAAAGTTCGAGCTCGACTAGTAATTCTCACTTACATCCCCTATAGTATAAATATCTATTTTGCAAACTTGTTATTTTTCCGATCTTATTTAGTATCATTTTTATTTGTGACATTTGATTCAAATTACTCGTATTATCATTCTCATTTCTCGCAGTATAAACTCATATTTTGAAATATATATCCACAACCAAAATGTTATTCTAAATGTCTTCAGCTTCTTGTTGATGTGCTTTCAATGTTTCTTCCTCGTAGTGAAAATGTTAGAAATCTATACTTCCACGGAAACAATCTTGTGAGCAGTCAAAATCAATGTGTTTTCGATGGAAATTGTTATGGAAAAATCGTTCATTTCTGTGAAATATTGTATGATGTGCATTCATGAATTTCAAGGAGGACGTGTTTTGTATTTAAATTGTCTAGTAGAAGTTTAGTATGAGCATCGAATTTATTTTTCTCATAAAACTTCTGGAGCTATGTTAACAGCTTTTCTGAAATTTTATTAAATTAATTATTACTTTCGATTATGGAAAAATTAGGTGCTGTTGGATTAGATTTGATGAGGTGACTAATTGACTATTCCATTGCGATCTTTTCAGATCCATCGTGGTCCTCAGAATCTAGATTACATTATCCAGCCCGATTCTTTCCAAGTAGCGCCCAAACAGCATCTGGATTAATGATTCATGTAGCTTCTCAAAGGATCCCATGGTGAAGAAGTGAAATGAGAATTTTCATTTAATAAGAAATAGTTTAAATCATAGACCGAACAGATTTCGTGTCCAAATAACCATTCCCCTGATTTTCCTGTGACAAACCCCCGACCGAAGACGCTCCACAAGAATTTTAAAAATTCCTGGGTAATATCTTGTTGTAACCCTCTTGAGAATCTGTTCATAAAATATGCAAAGAGCGATGTTCCTAGTAAAAATATCTTTAAACTTTGTCAACGTAGACTATTACGAAGCAAATAAGTAAATCTTGACGGCAGTTTAATTGGAACATAAAAGTAACAATGTGGTGTGCTGTTGTAGTGAAAACTGTCTCGTTCGAGGATTTATATACGGCATAACAGGCACAACCCGTCACTGCTGTAATAAAATAGATTATTAATATAATGAATAATCCTTTCAGTTCACAGGAATTAAGTTCAACTGGATTTTGCCACGTTGGAATAATTTTTTTTTGCGATATATAAAAACTGTTGTTTTTAAATATTAAATTGCGGTCACTTATTTTTAATGGGATCCTTGAATGATTTCCGTTAAGGGTCAAACTTGAAGCACGTTTGTCTCTTATTTTTGCATATTGAGAACCTGGTAAAGTGTCAACCTGTCAGTGAGTTAAATTAATCAGAAATATATATTTATTGTTTAGGTATACATGAGTATACCATACAATCCACTATTTTAAGTGATTTATATTCTTCTGGTTTGATTAAATTATAATATTTACTTTCTAAAGGTTCAGTATTCATTAATTCGATTGGGTTGTGCTCAACAACCGAGTCACTTGAATTGAATCTTTGTACCATTTCCCATGTTATCTACTTCCATTCCAGAAGCTTTGTGTCTTGTATGTAGACCACTAGTTTGACTAGAGGGATTTTCAGTAGTTGTAATGGTTGTATTATTTCCTCTCCAAAGTGCTTCCGCCTGAGTCCATGTAAGTTCTCGCAGAAGCAGAGTATGTGAGTAGCTGTTTCATCATAGACTTCACATTTCCTGCATATAGGTTCACTAACTTTGCCCATTTTGTGGAGATGTTTCCTCGGGGAGCAGTGTCCAGTCACCAGGTCGGTAACTGTCTTCAAATGTCTCTTACTCAGTTTCAATAGCCTGGTTGAGAGTTCCTTGTCTACCTTGCTAAGTAAACTCTTTGTATAGAGGTGCCCTTGTGTCGATCCCCATTTGAGTGGGTCTTCCCAATTTCCCCTTTTATGCAAGTTTTTGTTCCGGACCCATGAAGTCTCCTTTAGAGCCTTCTTTAGCTAACTGGTCAGCCATTTCATTACCTGCAATCCTCTCATGAGCCTTCACCCATATTAGAGACACTTTGTTGTCTCTTGCCAGCCTGTTTAAGGATTCTTTACAGTTTCTTACCAGTCTAGACCGTAGTATACCGTACAATTCACTATTTCAAGTGATTAATATTCTTGTAGTTCGATTAAATTGTAATATTTACTTTCTGAAGGTTTAGTATATAGACTAAGTCATTTATTTATATATAAAATTTATTCATGTTTAGGATTATATGGTTTCAAAAATATTTCAAAATAGGTATTAAAATAATTAGTTGCAAAATAAGCGCATAGTGTGTCGTGTTTATTGTATGTGAGATTTTTTGTAATTCAGTTGAGGTAAGACATTTTTTTTGCAATTCTGTTGAGGTAGGAATTTTCATTTTTAGTTACTTATTCTTCCAGCTTCTTTGGATACAATCACTTCATTATTTACTACTACTACTCTATACTATGGCGTATGGAGCCATTGCGTGGAGTAGCAGCACTTGTCTATGGACGACGAAAGAAAGCCTCTCCAAAATTCAAAGACTAACCTGTATATGTATTACAGGAGCAATGAGGACATGCCCAACGATAGCCATGAAAGTGATTCTCAACCTCACAGCACTACATAGGGTGGTGGAAAGTGTTGCAGAAAGAACGAGATACAGACTTAATGGAGAGGGAATCATTAAAAAAACCACCTCCTTACTTCTTAGATATCAAAAAACCTGGGACATGCCACAAGATGGTATGATGGAAAGGTATAACTTTTCAAAGAAATTCGTTACGGAATTAAGCAACAAGAATGAATGGGATCCAAATACCATTAAAAGACTTGGAAAGAATGCCATTCAATGGTACACAGACGGCTCAAAAGCAAAAGAAGGAACTGAGATAGGAGTGTACGGGCTAGGAACCAAACACTCTGAAAGCTTGAGAATAGCCCCAAGTATCTTTCAAGTGCAAATTCGCGCCATAAGAAAGTGTGCCCAGTTCAATATTGACTAAGGATATAGAGGTCAAGCAGCCATTAAAGCACTGAGTTCTTGTGTAATCATTTCTAAAATGGTGTGGGAATGCCTAGGAAAACTCAATGAACTAGGCGAGATCAATATAGTAACCTTACTGTGGATTCCAGGACACACTGGAATGGAAGGAAATGAAATATCAGATGGACTAGCAAAGAGGAGTACTGAAAGACTCTTTTGTGGGCCGGAACCCTTTTGCGGTATCAGCACCAATGTAATATTGGAAGAAATAGGTAAAGCTGAAGAAAAGAGGAGATCTGACCATTGGAAAGATCTAGTAGGGCTTTGATAGTCAAAGATCCTGATGGGAGGCTACAACCCGTTGAGATCTAATGAATGCGTAAGTCAAAGTATAACTACACTAAGAGTTTTAACAGGGATCCTAACGGGACATTGCCGCATGAACGGGCACCTAAAAAGCTCAAAATAGTGGAAGAAGAAGAGTGTAGATTCTGTGGCACGGAAGAAGAAACCTTCTTCCACATACTTGCGAATTACAACGCGATTTAGAATACTAGGGCACAGCACCTAGTAGATTATTTGATAGAAGAGGGACATTTGCAAATGAAATTTCATACACAATAAAGAAGCCAGAAGTTTCCCGCAGTACTTCAAGAGTAACTGAAAACTTAGTAATAAATGGAGAAATTATGGAGTCAGAATATTTCGTACAAATTGAGAAAAAACGAGAAAGCATTATCCAAATTTTGTAAATAATGTTAATAATTGTACCATTAATATTCACCTATAATATGAATAGATGTGATACACTTTCTATAATATTGTATAAATTCTTACCACCGAAGGGTGGTGGTAAGTTGACAACCATTTGTCAAGGGCAATCGATACCTTTTTGATTATTGTTACTTCCGCCCTTAAAAAAATTGTCAAAACGCGTTGTTTACAATATAGGGAGGAAAAAACATTTCTGACTTCCTGTGCAATCTCTTTCCATTTTTTCACCGATTCTTAGACGTTGTTGTTGATTCTTTTGTCTTTTCCAATTCTGTTTTGTAATTTTCATTGTTTTCTGTTGTTCTGTGAAATCAATTGTAAGATAAATTGTATTCATCTGAAACTAAAACAGACATTTCAAAGCTAGACTGTAAACTATAGATACTACAAAACCTGATGGGGAAAAAACTTTTTTGGCTAACGTGGAAGTGAAAATAATATTGCACTTGATACAAAATTATCGCTTTTTCAAGTCGAATCAAAAATACACGCGTGGAATGAATGAATATTCTGCATATATAAATATTTCTTTTTTGATATATTATCACACATTTATAATCGATTTCAGGACTTCGTTACTACCAACATTCATCCTTGAGCGCCTGAATATAATACGTCTTTTAATGAACTGTATGTAACATGCCTTTTGTACATCTAAAAGTCAGAAATCGCCAAGGAAAAACCCCAACTCAAAGGTCCTTCATCCCACAATCAAGCAGTCTAGAGCTATTCACTTGTCACGACGTTGAAGAGATTTGCTATTGAACTCTTCTGGCACAGCTGCTCTCGTTATAACGCCCCCTAACGGTATAAAAGAACGTTTCAGAACTACAAATCACCCTTTTTCAAAATTTTCAGACAAGTTTTAGTCGATTTCTGTATACGAGACGAACATTTCTCGGATGAGAAAGTTAAACAGAGAAATAGTAGGGGTCTGCCCTTCATTTGTACTTGTAAAGGGTTTGCTCTGAAATATTTCTATACGTAAAATACATTTTCCATTGGAATAACTGATTTGCTTAGTTACAGTAGGTACGTGGAAAAATGATAAAGAATTGCCCCAACTAGAAAAGTTGTTTTATAATTTTTGGCTTATATAACTATTTTGTTTTATTGTTGATTCATTGCTGCCTTCAAGAATGCAACTTATTATATAAAGGGTCCATAAGAGCCAGTTCAGCTTTTCGTTACAAAATTGTTTCATAAATTTATCACAAAAACAATTTGGCAACAAAATTATATAATATTTATAAAGCACTTGTATTATCCAAGAGATTCATAAGACATTTATTGTTTATAAAATTTAGTTGTTTTATAACACTTTTTTTAGAGAGTTTTTTAGCATTTATAAATCAGGTATAAATACATTATAAAACTATTCTTATAAACACTTTTAGCAGCTTATAAAATAATGTTATTAAAGCAGCAGATGCCTCAATTTTATTGCCATTGAAAATTGTTGTTACAGACACAGCTATATAAAATAATTATATAATTATTACATTGGAAGCTGTTATGTAGCTTTTATGAAATAACTGATAAATATACTAGATTTGGCTTGGCTGTGTTATAAAAACAAACCGAGTAAAATGTCGGAATTAACGGAGTGGTAGAAAATCAAAAGGAGTGGAGCGTTTCGGAGAAAAATAAAGAAAAACTTTGAAAGTATTATGATTAGCAATTAAGAAATTCTAAATAATACGCCTGCATGTTTAGATAGTCATCCACAAGAAGTAATGATGAATCACTCAATAATAATTACAAATAATCATACTATGCCAGAAAAAGAAACCAAAGATGAGAACTTCATAATTAGAATTGCCAAATTTCAGTTTAGTCGTATAAAACGTTATAGAAAAAGCTAAAGTAAATAATATAATCGTGTTGAATTTGTTTATCAATTCCTTTATTCATAATATTTTTAAAATATGGTCCTGTTTTGTAGGGTTCTTTTGAAAATGAAGTAATTTTATAAATGTTTTAAAATTATCACAAATGTTGGTAAATTATTTTATAAAACCTACTTGGTCCACTAAACTATTATATTACTGGCAGCCATGTTAATAATCAGATATAGATCAAATTTTAATAATATCTCTAAAGATAAAAATATATTTCACTTTTACAAATAGTTTTATGTTAAAATAACATTGAGTATAAACAATTTACTACCAAAACTTGATTTTTTTTTATTTTTTAACTTCTAAAATTATTATAAGACCTGTATAAAATTGGAGCGTAAGAAAAAGTCACTGCATTTATACCCTATAAATGTTTTGCATCCAAATTTTTCTTCTGTCGGAAACTAATACATGCACAAAAATCAAATTTAAGTGACAACAAAAGGGTATATTTATTTTCTTTCTAAAGTTGGTGCTGCATTTGAATTATCACCAACAACTCTGAAACATAATTATTTGGAAACAATTTAGCTTCTTACAAACATATTAATAAAACAAAGTTGATTTATTGATACTACTACAATAGCAATAAAGTGGCATAGCACGTTTATTAAACACTTATAAATCTTTTATAAAACAATTTTATTGTATTTCTATTAACATTGTATATATTATGTTATATAGTAGTTGCTGGAGTACTTATAAAATATATTACATAAACAAAATGTTTTATAACTTGCGTCCATTTTGTGTTTATAGACATTTTATAAACATTTTAAAAACATTTCTGAGACTAACGTTGTTTTATAATGTTTATCGCCAAAACATTCTTATCACTATTATAAAATAGCAAATTGTTGGTTGGGTGTGTAAGAATTTGAGAAACAAAATACAAGCAAAGTTTTTATCGAATTACTAGAAGGGAGGTGGTTGTGATGTTATTTTGTTATAGTTCCAGTATATTAATCTATATTTATTTAAAGTTCCATTCACGCCCTCTCAAAGTAATATTCCCAGCTGACCACTACTCTCGCAGCAGACGTTATGCGTTTCTATCGGTGGAAGGGCCATTACTCTATTTCTCACAGGGTGAAACATGGCTTTGGACAGTCTGCAATGTAATTGAATTATTTGCAATAAATTGTGAAATAAATCGAGTTGATCTGGGCTGATGTGAAACAATTCGTACTTGATAAAAAATCCACATTTAAGTTCGGAGACATGAAAATTTTATTTGAAGAAGGAATAAATCCAATTTCTCCAGAAACAAAGTGTGTCGAACATGAATTGAAAATAGGGGATAATATTAAAGAAACCCAAAAAACACCCTTTGTTATTACAATTAATTGAGAAATATTTTGTTGAAGTAGGTCTCATCGGCCTTAGATGAATAAAGGTGTGTCAGGAAAAATTGAACAGCTTAGAATTAGCATCTGTGTGGTACAAAAATCTTATAGCCTCCTGTGAAGCGATCTGAAAGGTCCCCTTTCCAGGAATTATCACGTAAATGTTTAAGGAATTTGGTGATTTGGGGTGAGTTCCCTTGGCTTTAGGTACCTTTTTTAACCTTGCAACTTTTGCACTGACCAGGGGGTGAGAAGTGAAGGATATAGGCTATGCCTCTGAAGCAAATTAGGAGTTAAAAATGTTTATTCGATGAAAAATTCAACCCTTTAAGATATTGAATTGGTTGATATTTTCCGGACGACACAAAAGGTGCAGAAATTTCGCAATTTTTTGGCTCCTAAATTTATGCAAACTCAGAATACACGGATCTAGGACCAACTGAAGGTATTGAAAGAATTTCCGAAACTTATTCCTCCAAACGGTTTTTTTAAATCTAACATTACTGGCCTATTTTTTAGACCATTTAAACAATAATGTTGGTAGAGTTTCGAGAGACTGTTTTTAGGGAAATATTCTCTTTTCCTCGTTTTATTTTGGAAAGACAAAACTCCTTTTTTATTTTCACTGAATTGTTAATAACTTTTTTGTCCGCACATCCTGGAATATCTGTGCCTTGCTGTGACCTTATGGACCAACCCTGTCAGTCGGCAGGTGTTTTATTTAACACTCGCTGAATAATATCATGCTCCTATTTGATTTTCACCAAAAAGGTAATTATTGTACTAGGTTGCATTCTTTCAAATTTTTAATGAGTATCCTCCGGCTCGAAGGACCATGAGAAGCAGTGTAATAGTTAGGCAAATTTTTGTACTGGAGAGTATTGTAAGCTACTTTCAATATTTAGCAACATTTACATCGTTTATTAAATGAGAACTGTAAAGGTGAATACAGACGTAACTGCAAGCTTCATCGATTCATTGCAAATTGAATCACCAAAAATGTCGACCATGGGCATCTATACTCAAAATTTATTTATAACGGTATCATTGAGTTATATCAAAACAGTATCTACATACGTTTTTCGCGCCGGTGCTGATAAGTGACGGATTGTAAAAATGTTCTGTAGGATCTATGGAAATTACAAAAAAGAATATTTTTAATGTTGTTTTTTATATTAATCTCACAAAATAAAGATACATAAATAAATCATAGTCTTTCAAGATGATAATAAAAAATTCACCTAAATCCAAATTACAAAACAAATGGAAAAATATCAGAACTAAAAATTGGAGCATATTCTCAAAAATTGGGAAATCCAACTAATTAAATAAGTCTGCTTGATTTCTCAACTCCCACATATAAATAAATCATAGTACCTACTCCAAGATGGTAACAAAATTTCACATTAACCCAAATTACAAAACGAATGAAAAAATATCAGTACTAAAAATTAGAGCATATTCTCAAAAATTTCACCTTAATTATCAAGACATCATCAAATTTTTCCTTCCAAATTGTACATAATAATGAATAGATGGTTTTAAAATTCACCCATTGTTTTTAAGCGCTAATTGGAATGGAATTAAATTACTGTGTCGCTTCTCGCTTGTCAAGTTGATTTAGTAATAGTAGTAGGAGAGAACTGGAGCGTTATCAATTTTTATTGAGGGAGTTATCAAATGTGGTTTCATCTTTTTCTGTGAGTAAATCTACTGAGGAAAGCTTGTAATCTTTGATCTAATAGATTTGCAATTTCAACAAGTCAATTGGGACTATCATTTGATATTCCTGATATCGACCAACATTTTTTTGGATCATTTCGTTTTTTTTCCATCTCCGGTCTGAAATCGAGAGATGATATTCCGCTAGCAAGATGAAGTTGGATCTATTGGTTTATAAAGTATCCAGTTTATTTTTTAAACGAAATAACTATATTATTTTCCATCAGAATTACGCTAGCAACCAATACTTTGTGATATCTAATAAATAATTATATGCTAAGCAGATAACAAGGTATAGTTGTGTGTAAAATTAATTTGCACCGTTTCACAATTTGTCCCTACTTTCCATTTTCAGAAATTTCAAAACCTTTGGTAAAAAAATTTAACAATAAAATATTCATTTTTTATACATACAACAATAAATCAAGTTATTATATTCACTGCGACATGGCAAAATCTGTCGAATCAAGCAGAATAAATAAATAAACTTTGACATTTTTTATATTGACGTCTGTTTACTCTTCTAGTATATTGATTGTTTGGAGCCTATAACAATATCTTCCTCTTGGAATGGTCGCCAAAAAGCCACAATGTGATTATTACCAACAAAATATTTTCATTCAATAAAACAAAATCTCAATCACAGCAACATCTAAAAACACAATATCTCGTAAATAACAGAAATGACTAAACCCACCCTGGGACGTCAACAGTCCATGTGGACTAACAATTCAAGTGAAGTTTTCATAAACTAATCGGAAGCTACATTGCACATTGTAGGTCAAGACTAGAAATGATTTATGGCTTGTTTATCTTTTCGGCTTTTTAATCATCAAAGAGACTTTGTCGCATACTATTATTTTATTGTGAAACAGTGCAAACTAATTTTACTCACAACTAAAAACCGATTAAGTTATCGGAACACATGTATGTATGTATTTTGGGGTAACATTCACTGAGACCTAAAAGATCTATTGTGCCCCCTTACTTTTACTTAGTTCCTGAGGAAAGTCTCAGAGACTAGTAGCTCCTTTAGTCCTATTTCCCCGAGGAATTTTAGGATATCTGCAGGCTTCAACTTAGGTAACTGTCCCTCTTCTATCCAGTAGTCTCCCAGGTGTTGTGCCCTAGGATTCTGAATTGCTGTGCAGTTCGCAAGTATGTGGATGGAGGATTCTTCTTCCATTCCACAAAACCTACAATCTTCTTCCTCCACTATTTTGAGCTTTTTAAGGTGCCCATTCAGGCGACAATGTGTTAAAACTCTTAGTGCAGTTTTGCTTTGACTTATGCATTCATTTGATCTCAACAGGTTATCGGAACACATAGAAGATGCGCGAATGCACCGCCTTAAGGAAAATAGAAACCGTTCTTACTGCTCGATCTTGCTTGGACTCATCACGGTCGTAATCTTAAATACAGCATCTGGTATCTACACTAACAAATTGCCATAGATTTGTAATAGCCACTGAAGTTCGCAGAAAGTTCCTTGAGCTGTGTCCTTGAGGAAGTCTGCGACGAACACAAGTGCAAAACAAGTAAAGTAGAAACGAAAAACATTGACTTGTGGTAGATGCATGTATTTTCTCAGTAACACTGAAACGTTTGAATATCAATTGGGGTTCTGGTTTAAATTTTAAATTAATTCCAGCTAATTGAATAAGTTGATTTCTCAACTCCCTTCCGCCTACGCTAAAGGTATATTAGGCTCCTTTTGTATTGTTTTCTTCTTCATAAGCCTGAGTAGTGTTAACTGATTAATAATAAATAATCATAATAAATCTTGGCTTTGGCCTTATAGTTTTTAAGCTTTTTTGCTAAGGTTGCTTTCAAATTCCATTCCAATATTCAAAACTGTAACTTAGTTGGAGATGAAACCCAATTTGACTACGGTTTTGGGAAATAACGATGTTTACCACATGCAACACTTAAATAGACAATAGACTGAGCTTTTCTAGGCTTGGATTTTAGATGTGTGACTTATAGTATGTAGTTCTAAAATAATGTTTATTTCCAAAATATTCATTGGCACATTGATAATTTCAAAGTATAAATTCAAGGACAAAGACAAATTCATCGCTTTTTTTCATCAGGCGTAAGCAATTTAACAATTAAGGATAATATTTGCCATCTATCATAAGAGTTTATAGTAAAGTGATGACCAAGAGCATTTTCATATTTTTTTTTTATATTCCTACACATTTCATCTCATTCGTATACAGTGACCTGAATCGATTTCCTCGATTATTAAGTAAAATGTGAAGATCTCATAAACTTGGATAGAAATGGAGTAAATTTTCCTCTGGGAATTTTTTATTAACTAAAATTGTGCACGGAAATGAAACTCATTTTTATTAATATGCCTTGGAGTCTCTTTACTGTATCTACGTACTCCTTAAGATGTTATTAATAACTGCTATAATTTTTTTCCATTAAATATTAAAATATACGAAGTGTCCCAGTTCAGAGCATGGAATATTGTTATTTTTTACAAGTAGCTAAAGGTGAAATATTTCATCAACTGTCTTAACACAATACATTGATAATTTTTCTCCTAGATAAAATTTCTTGCTATAATTATTCATAGATTATTGTTGAAATTATATTTTCCCGTTTGGTGCTCTTCTTGGACAGCTACCATTAATGAAAGTTACGTTGTAATAGGTGAATTACTGTTTTTATATAATTCTACTCGTTGAACGACGAATTTTGAAACCAAAGCTGATTATCTATTCGTCTGAAGTCAATTTATGATACGATAAAACTACTAGATATCCCTTGGGCTGTATACTTGACTGAGGGAGTGGAGCTTTCCGAGAGAACACATATTTTGTCTTTATTTTGCTAGGCTACTCTGTCATTGCAGTGAGAAAGACAAAATATCTGTTCTCTCGGGAATCTTCCCTTCCTCGGTCAAGAATACAGCCTGCTGGTTTCGTTATAGATTGCATTCTCCAGCTCAACTCTTTTTATCTAACCAATTGGCTTTGAGACTGAACGTTTTATGTAGTTTCTTGCCGTTGGCTTCTCATCGCCTAATGAGAGAAACCGCGCAAACGCTAGACAGTCGCACTGGCATACGATGTGCTCTACAGTTTCCTCGGCTTTGAGTTACTTTTAAGCTTACAGTGCCCTGTTGAGATACCAACTACGACAATTTCCTTATCAGGTCTACCGTGAATGTTGGCAAATATCCTGTAATGAACTGATTACCTCGAAAGGAACTGCGGAATTAGGAAAAGGAAGCTAAAGTTTTCTCAGTTAATTAGTTCGTTCTACAAATTATCCCAAAACAAAAATAACGTTATATTATTAAACACGATTAAACCACAACAATAACAGTAACTTAGTAGGTAATCACATTTCAAATAAACGAATCAACTGAAATAAAATTGAAATTAAAACTAACAACACGTTGCGTTACATGAAAATACAGCAAACGAAAGAACGGTGGGAGGTGGGTATAAATTTCTGATTCCCGCGTGACGTAACTGCGCTGCTCGGACACAATTTGAATTGGAAATCAGCATACCGTGGTTTTAAGGTACCTACTAGCGGAGTTTGTAGTATACAGGCTGGTGAACTTTTTAATTATAATTACAAGATATTTATTGAAAAGAACATGACGCGAATGTGTAGTGTGCATGTAAAAACTGTATCGTAGCGACATTAAAAATTGTTTTTAGAAACATATATTACGCATCCTAAAAAAAATTTCCATTATAGTTATTTGTATGCTTAGGCCGCGAAATACCTTTTTAACGTACCGAAAGAACAGTTATCGCCGAGGCCGTTTGCGGCCGAGGCAAGATCATCTTGAGGTCATTAAAAAGTTTCGCGGCCATGGCATACACAATATTTTTCGTGCAATCGTTAGAATTATTAAACTAGATAATAATAATTGTAAATAAATATATTATTGCTCTAAGATCAACAGCAGTTCAACTTATTTAACAATGTCACCGTGTGCTATGGAAATTATATGTTTCAATATATACAAAATATTTTGACAGTTCCTGCTTCAACTTCTGGAGTAAATATAAGTAACAATACAAACTATACAATTAATGTTAATATTCGTCCTTAATAATATAAGTACTTATGTATTTGTTGGTATTCAATGAAAAATAATCCTTGTCTGTAGTATTTTAGAAATGTCAAATTTGGAAGTGATATTCAAATTTGGAAGTGACGTTTGGTTGCTATGGGTAACGGCCGCGAAATTAAATTTCGCGGACTGTACTGAGAACGCGAAATACTGACTTTGCGTGCGATTGCACGAAAAATAATAGATTAAATACTATTATAACGCCTTACAACTCATTTGTGGATATGTATTGATTGTGATTTCAGCGTCATCTTCAGTCCAGGATTACACTCTAAGAGCTCCCGGACGGGGAATATCTACCTTGTACTGATGAGGCGCGAATACGCCGAAACCAGTCTAGTGATATTATTCCTTCTATTATAAACGGCCGCGAAATTAAATTTCGCGGACTGTGCTAAGAACGCGAAATACTGACTTCGCGTTCGGTTGCACGAAAAGTTATTTGTATGCTTAGGCCGCGAAATAGCTTTTTAACGCACCGAAAGAACAGTTATTGCAGAGGCCGTTTGCGGCCGAGGCAAAATAATCTTGAGGTCGTTAAAAAGTTTCGCGGCCATGGCATACACAATATTTTTCGCGATTGCACGAAAAATAACTTTTCGTGCAACCGGACGCGAAGTCAGTATTTCGCGTTCTTAGCACAGTCTGCGAAATTTAATTTCGTGGCCGTTACCCATAGCAACAGCTGCGAAACCAAACGTCACTTCCAAATTCAAATATCACTTCCAAATTTGACATTTCTAAAATACTACCAAAACAAGGATTATTTTTTATTGAATACCAACAAATACATAAGTACTTATATTATTTAGGATGAGTATTAACATCAATTGTATAGTTTGTATTGTTACTTATATTTACTCCAGAAGTTGAAGCAGGAACTGTCAAAATATTTTGTATATATTGAAACATATAATTTCCATAGCACACGGTGACATTGTTAAATAAGTTGAACTGCTGTTGATCTTGCACGAAAAATATTGTGTATGCCATGGCCGCGAAACTTTTTAACGACCTCAAGATTATTTTGCCTCGGCCGCAGGCGGCCTCGGCGATAACTGTTCTTTCGGTGCGTTAAAAAGCTATTTCGCGGCCTGAGCATACAAATAACTATTTTATCTTTTCATACAAGGGAGCGTTTATATTACACAGTAAAATTCTCAAATCGCGACATAGAAATTAAAAAAATCCTGTAAAACTAATACAAAATTCATAAATTTGGATTTCATGATATTATTTCGCAAAACAAATTTTGAAGTATGTTATAAAATCTTGTATGATTTTCAATGAGTGAATAGTTGTTTATGTTTTCTATTTTCATATTGTAAGGTATACATGTAAATTAGTTTTATTCTATTTGAAGACCACAGGCAAAGAAGGCGCTATGTTTTTGTTGATTAGGGTGAGTAATATTCCAAATGATACACAATTGTACCTTCCATGTTTATTATCAATGTTTATTTAATAAATTAGATCAAAGAGTAAATAAATTCTACAAAAAGAAGAAAAAGACATCTTATTACAGAAAAAAAGGTAAAACCGCGCCTTGTTATATGATTTATTACAAAACATTATGATTCTTAAACCAACTTTTTCATAAAAAAAAATCTCATTTGTCTAAAATTATTAATAGTAGCAATAATTTATTTTTGCGGTGGCCAGTGTCAGTTTCTTGAATATGGAAAGCTGTCAAAGTACTTCGGGTCCGCAAAATTTTTTAAGATCTTGTAAATCTTTCCACTTTACATGACTCAATGGTAATGGACCTAAAATTTTTAATTCCCTATAGTAAAACTATTTAAAAATTTGTCATACACTAAACTCACCATCAAATAACAAATCGGGAAGATTAAATTCTCCAGCTTTAAGCAGTTTATTAGGTCGAAATTTTCTGTCTGTTATGGGGCTTGATTCCCACATCCCATTGTAGGTGTTCCTGAAGTAGATTAATTGGGGATGTTCTCTCACAATCTTCAGATCTCTTATTGGCCTCGTTGAAAATGGACATTGTCTTCTATATCTGGGCTTCAAAAAGGACGTCCAGTTTCTAAAAAGATCTTGTTTGGCTTCAAGAACTTCAAAGGGCATAGGCTTTGCCCTAGCAGATTTGAAGTGATCATACCAGTCCGTGGGTAATTCTGCACGTATTGTTTGGTTAATGAGACCAAAATTTTTGTCACATTCCATGTAACTATGGCCTCTGATTGGGAATGTTATTTTAACGGAATCTAGTTTTTTGTCAGTATGTACTATGTAATGAATCGCACGAATTAAAGTGTTGAAATAAGCAAACTAAGCCATAATTTACTACGAAAGGAATAAATAACAAAAACGCAAACGTTAGTTTGACTAAGCGTCTTCTTACCCAGCACCGCACTGACATAGCGCCTTTTTAGGCTGTTCGTCGATATTAAAAATTGAAATTACTCCTGACTGAGCGCATTTATAGCCTGAATGATAGGATAGGGTGAAACTTTTAAAACTTTTCTAATAGATGGCACTGATAACTGAATTTCCCTCAAAATTGACATAGCGCCTTCTTTGCCTGTGGTATTCATTTATATACAAGTATATTTGTAGATTTTTGACGAATTTCGATATTTTATTTATATATTGTAGTAAAAACTATTCTAATGAATGATTCCAGTTTATTTCTTATAATTTCATGTTCCCAATTATAAACTGGAACGTACGGTACATAGCAAAACAGTTTTCTCACAGCATATACTTTTATCAGCCACTGTATAGTTGACGTAAAAGATATTGTGCAGCTATCTAATCGTATATCCCCTTCAGTTATGTAGCGGAGCTAAACTCTGAATGGTATTAATATTATTTTGGCTACTTCCAACCATAATTCTATATTGTATTTGTATTTCGACCCATCCTTTCTTAACCGTATCGTATGTATCATACCGAGTTTCGTCCAAATAGATAATTGCTAATAAATATATGTATACTTACTTACAATTTCCACACAAAAACACACACACTTTCTTGATGTCAGACCACCGACTAAAGAGAACACCTGCAACAATCTCTCAAAAATAGTTATAGTTCAGTCAAACTATTAAAGGCACTCACTCGCTATCGCTAGTTCGTGCTTTAAATAGTTTCGTTTATTAATCGCCTTCATTAACAAACTAGTTTATTGAATATCTTTTAACGATTGTTAGTTGAAATGGGGTGTTAAACCGATATCCGGCTTTTGGTATTTTATTAAAATATGTTGGTACTACTTTGCAAAAATTAATTTACAAATTTTTTAAACCGAATATTTTAGGAGAAAACTAGAAATTAAGAATTCCTAAATGTTTGCAACTTTCACTACAGATACGTCACTTCACTAAATATTTCTGATTTAGATGTTTTATGAACTGATAACCAGTTACAAAAAGGCCATTCGAATTTGAAGTTTGAAGAACTGTCAAAGTCTATAATGTATTTGAGTGTTTTGGTTTTGTTTACATTTTATTCAAGCTTGACGTTTCAGTATTATAAAAAAATTGTGTCAATACTTTTTTGGTTGAGTTTAGTTAGTTTTTCTCCATTATTTTTAAAATTGGAATAATGTCAATATCGTATAAATCTTGTTTTGTATCATACTGCACGAGCACAACAGTTACAACGCCTGATAAAAAGTTTGTAACTGTTCCTGCAGTAACAGTTAAAAGAAATTTTGGTTTGAGGCTGCTAGAAGCAAATATAAACAGACTAAAACTAATTACTATTTCTGTGAAGATCATTTTTATGTAAGTAATTGTATACTTGTGTGTATGTTTGATTTTTAGTTTGAAAGTGACATGGACAAATTATACCCAACACTCGATGATGGGAGGAAAAAAAACAATTCCTAAGTCACTATAACAGCAATATGACATAAGTATAACCTATAAGTACTTCATCACATCAGAATTGTGGTCCTATGTCAACCCTTATGTAGCTAACTTCTGTTCTAGTGAGCATACGTCACATTATGAATGGCGGATTATTTAAATCGTCCAAAAGTTGAATTTTCAAATCGGCATAAAAACCTTGTGAGAATAAAAATATTAAAAATAATCGATTCCCATTATGATTTTGTCCACCACTAACTATTAACATAGAGAAAGCATCATATTTTTGTTAAGTTTAACACCCCATTATAACATTAAATGAATTTATCGTCAACTAAGTAAGCATTTTAAATAATTATAATATTGACTGGGCTACGACGGTATGCTCTTAGTCTTAGAGTAAAACAAAAAGCCGGCAACTATACCTTTTACGTCAACTATACCAAACACTCCATCTATAAATCAACAATCTATGAAGAAAGTAATTCGCGCGACCCCTGTATATACTATACATTTCAGTTTTAGCATCCGATCTTCGGATGTCTTTATCAGCGCTACATAAAAGTGCCGAAGACGAGTGAACCTACTCATTGTGTATGTGCTTGCTACTAAATTTTGAATTATAAAGTTTTATGTGAAGTGATAGGGTCCCAATATGTTAATAATTGTCTGATTGGTTTAGTAGAAGGTGTAGTACCAATATTTCAACGTCAATGTTTTTGAAAGAAATTTTTTGAGATAATTTTATGCAATAAATTGAGAATGAACAACGATAGATATTCTATCGTTATAATAGTATATTATTAAACGAGCAATTTATGATAGCCATTATTCACCCGAGTGAATAATTGCCATGAATTGCGAGTAGAATACTATACTTTTCTACGACCCTTGATTTCTTTATTAAATAAAAGTCGAGTATATAATGCGAGTGTAGAACGGAAAGTAATAATTTGGTTTTCTGGAGTACGTCAAATCATTTGACATATAGAGATGGGCGATACTGTGTAAAGTATGGATACACCGTACCGTTATAAATATAGTGTTTTAAAAACACTGTACCTATGTACCTTATGTACCTATGTACCGAAACGTTGTGAGTATTGAGTTGTCATGGCATGCAAAAGCGTGAATTATGGAACCATAATTCACTCTAGTAGATATATGGGTACCATATACCTTTTGTTAGGAGGTAAAATATTGACTTATTATTAAGTAGTCGTGGACAAAAATATTTTTATAAATTGTGTCACAAATTATCAATTTATTTCTCAACGCTATTCAAAACAAATACATTTTCAACGTATAAACAAACTTTCCTTTCGAATTGTAATATCCAACAATTTTTCCATTAGTCACAAAAAAAATCAATCAAGCTACAATACACGTTTTTAAATGGAGAGGGTGGTTTCCCTGTTAAAATAATAAGAGCTATAGAGCTAGTCAATGATTGTGCTTCGAATTTATCCTCTAATGTACTAATATAATCTGCTTCAATTTAACCAACATTTTGGTCTCTCAGGATACCCAAAATCCCTAATCAATTTAGCAGCCATATAAGGTATAACTCAGATCCGGACCTCCGGAGATTTTTTGCCACATTAGGCTTCACCTTATTTAATAGAAGGGATGTATTGATAAAACGCTATTACATTAGGGATAATAAAAAAATTATCTACTAATCAATAAATATCCGTTGTCCAATAAACAACAATTTGGAGAAGACTTCTATCGTATTCAAATTATCCTGTCGAATATTGAAATGTTATAACTATATTTTCAATTGGTCCTCTCTCAATTCTTACTCCAGTCATGAGATTAACCTCTGAGAGACAAGGAACTCAATTTTCATTCATTTTGACGTTATTCAAGGTCAAAGATTGCATTTATTTTTGGAAATATCTTTTATATTTCATTCAAAGTAATTTTTTTGCGTTAAATCGTTTTTAAAATGGTCATAGCGCAAGATCTATCATATAGTTCATACCGAACGTTGGAATGAAAATTAAAAAAATAATATTATTATAAAATAGGTAATAATGAATATACTTCAAGGACGTTAAAGAAAGCATACAATCATTAACACCTACATCACCGTATTTACGATGCACGTGTCTATTAACGACCGTAGCGCTACATGAAACGACGAATTAACCTACTATTTATTATCTACGTACGGTGTCTAGATATTGACCACAACCAAATCGATTTTATAATTTTAACTGACCATTTTTTTTTAAAGAAAAATCTAGAATAGTGCATACAGACAGCAAACTACAGAATGTTAATTTTCCTTTTTTCTTAACATAAAATCTTAAAATATCAACTTCGTTTGTTAGTTTGTCACGAACCTTGAAGACATCTTCTATTTTTCTCAATAACAATCTCCCAAAATAAACCATGTAGGGACTCACCAAACTTTGTCGTAAGGTTTATACACCCTGTAAGTGCTGACTTGTTTATTCTAAATCAGTGCTCCCTTTGGAGTCATACTTGTAGTTGTATGTAAGGGAGTTACGCTCTAAAAATTGTTCGTGTGAATATAAGCTTTTTGTTTATGAAAAGACTTGCAAGCGAGTTGTATTTAAATACTAGAATAATTCTCCCATATTTTGTAATGAGAAAAACTTACAAAATGGGGTGCTGTTAGAGTTTGTTTAACCATCCTTTGCCGTTACGTCATTCTGCTGTTTTAGGTTTGTCTTATATTAGTTGAATGTTATTTTACACTTAACCTCAAAATTATAATCAATGACATATGTTACGAATTGTTTTCAATGATGCGTGTTAAGGTGTGTTTGTGTGAATAAATTAGTAATGCCAAAAATTTTATTTTGCTTTACCTACTACCAATATTTAATATCAAACATTACGATGCTGATATGAGTTTCGTAATGAGATACTTTACCGCACTAGAGCGGTAAAGTAAAATTAATTGGGATGAACGTGTCGAAGCAGAGAGTTTGCAGTTTTTCGTATCTATCGCGGGATTTAGCGGGTACTAGGGTTTGTATTGCGTTATTTGCAGCAAGTTCTATATCAGAATCCACACTTTCATAGTCGGAACTCATGTCGATACAATTATACCAAACTGAAGTGAACGCGTCAAAATTGACAGTTTGCAAAATAAATCAACAATGAGCGCAACGCTTCTTGTTACATCATTCTAATATCATTAATTTCAGGAATAATGGTCGCGTTCATCCCAACAAAGTTGATCAGGTAGCGATTTTCAGAGTAATCCATCATTTCTTAATTCTGCTGAACGTTCTAATCAATACAAGAACATAATCAAATTTTGTTTGACATATGGCTGCAATAATTATTCATTCATATGCGATTTCAATTTAATTTAATAGTTCCCAGTGGTGTTCATTCATTTTCAAGATACAAAGGTCTAAAATATCTTCAAACAAAAATATGCTATACCATTTTATATATTTATTCACATGATATTTGTCATAAATGACAGTTAATGCATCACTGATCGGTATCGTAGCGTATTTCAATTCTGATGGGAAAAATGGCGACCACATGCTACCACAGCGCTCGCATCAATCAGTTGACAAAACACGCGTTCAGCAGGAAATTGGTTATCGCTCCGGTAGCGCTACGTTGAGATGAACGCGACCATTGACTAATTTTGAGTAAATAATTAACATTATTGGTAGTAGGTAAAATAATGTACTATATTCGTATCGTAAATTCATATTACGATATTCAATGGGTTATCAAACTCGGCCTAATGGCCTCGTTTGACAAATTTCCCACCTCATTTCGTAATATGAATCTTTACGACACTTTACATAATTTAGTTTTGTTTTAACTTGAATTCTCCGTTTTTTTTAACTGATTTGTTTCAAATTTCTAGCTTGAGGATGTTTAACGCCCCTGCGGATGATTTTTTAATGAATTTAAAAAATTATGGATTACCGAATCGTGAGTAAATGGCGAATTATATAATATATATTAAAAATGTATTATACGATTATATTTTTGGGGTGAATCCAAAGGTTATTTAAAATTAGATAGAATATCTATATGCTCATATTTTTGAAAATTGTATAGTAATTATTGTCTGTGTCATTGTGGGAAACAATTTTGTAAGTATTCCTGAGAAATGCAAAAAACACATGTATGGGAGAAAACAGGCAATAAATAAATTTATATCTGAATAAACTCTCAATAAAAACAGGAAAAAGGAACGAACAAACGGATAAGAAAGGTAAACTGAAATAGCATATGTAATGAAATAATATGCAAAATCTAAGCTTCATCACTGACAAAAACATCTTCATCATCATTGTGGAAGTCCGATTCACTCAGATCTATGATAACAGGACTGCATTTAACGGTAAAAGCGGCATTCCAGCATCTCTTTCTCTTGAAAAGTAATTAATCAACTTCAAAATTAAACTTTGCTTTTTCTCATTATACCGGCAAGGCATTTTGACAATGAAAAATTAATTGAAAAAGGCGAAAATGACCAAAAATACTGAACAAATCAAAATATGACAACTGAACTGTCAAAAGTAACAAATAAAATGTAGGTCGACACTAATTAAGAAATATTTTAATAAAGTCATAATTCCTTCTCATCTATTTCATGAATGAGAGATAAAGCTGGACAATGTATGACGTAACGGCAAAGGATGGTTAAACAAACTCTAATGCCTTTTAATAAATCTTTCAAATGAGGGGAAAAATAATAAAGACTGTTAGTTTTGCAATATCTTTTTTTTAACGTAATCACTTCAAAGTTGGTTTTATATTTCGAGTACAAACTAGTTTTTTTTATTTTTTACCACTGGTAAATTATTTAAAAATTTTATTACTTCACTAAAGACACTTCTTGTGTCCAGATTACTTAGACTACTCGCTAACTTAAGGTACTTTGGTTAACAAGTTTTTCCAGAATTAGATATGTACTTAGTTTTTCTTTTAAATTAGATGGTTTATAAATATTCCATTGTTTAATAATTTAAATCTGGATAATGCTCCGGATTGGAGTTCAACCATGTACGCTTCTTTCCAGCTTCTTCCTCTTTTATCCAGTAATCCAGCTATATCCCAAGCTTTTCTTGGTCTGCCCCTTTTTTTATTTTTTTCAATTTTTGCTTTCCATATTCTCTTCACTGATCTTCGTTCATCCAGACGTTGTACATGTCCCCACCATTGTAGATCTCTTTCTTCTATACATTCTAAGGTTGATTCTATTCCTCATTTTAACAGTTATAAATTTTAAAATATTCTTGAATCCCATAATTTACCCCATTGAAATATTGCTGAAACTTGTTAATTTTTGTATTACTTTCAAAGAGTGTTTGGGTAATATGGTAATATTTCACGAAATACATTAACAAGTCTGTCGGGTTATGCTCATCTCCCTATACTAATCGAATTGTATAGTTTACTCAATTTAGTTAATTACAACATGAGATGTGAGTTTGTACAGTATACAGTAAAATGTAATCTATTTTAAATTATTTGCAACCGGTTTTTATGGATAGGTGAGTTGATCCTTAAACACAGTTATTGGCTTGTGGTTGCTCTAACGTAGTCGAGAAAATTTGTTGAAAAATTGCAAACTCAACTTCCGCGTAACATTCTTAATTTTTTTAGTTTTTTAATAATAATGATAATAATAATAGAATTTGATCCACAACATATTTTACAATCCCTTGAAAGGGCAATAATACATGTTAAATTAGGCCATTATTTGCAAAAGTGGCTCTATATGCTTCGAAGTAAATTGTTCAGGAACTGAAAAAACTGCTCACGGTCTAAGAATTGCATTTCTTAGTTATTTTTTTGTCACTAGTTACTTTGTGAGAACAGAAAAAGAAAAGTGCTAGTTTGAAACCTAAAACTCTAACCATTTAGCAAAAAAAAAATAAATAAGTGCCCACGGAAATTTAATATTTGGGCTGATATAGTTTGAATGAACCATCATTCTTCACATAAGAAAAATCTGACTAGCAACCATAAGTATTCGAATTTATTGCAACAACATATTGTTCGCGAAATGGTTGCTCTGCCCACAATGTAGGATGATAGCTATATTATTATTCACGCGGATGAAGTCGGTAGTGTAAGGGGGATAAGTTCATCAATTGAGTGGCATAAATTTGATATACTTTCTTGAAGACTGCAATAAAATGAAAATCTGTGAAGCTTTAATCTTTCATCCTACTGTCAATTGCGTCATACAACCATCTACACGGTTTTGAACTTGACCTTAAAAAAAGTTCAGTTATTAAAGTCTGTACTATTAAAATTATCCAAAAAATCGTGACTGTGTTTGTAAATTTTGATTATTCTCCGTCAGTCAATTGAGAACTGAAAAAAATTTTGGTCCCACCGTTTGAAAAGACAAAAATATATTATAGACTATAATTTTCCAGCAAAAATAATGAAATCGTATATTAGAAAATCTGCTGGCATGAAAAGGAGCATCGGTATTCGTTTTACGTTCGATGTTGAACTATCTGTAAGTTAAAATTAGAAACAGGAGTCAAAGCCTTCAGTACCAGTGAAACAAACACATTGATTTCATTCTAAATCTATTAATTAGCACGGCTGGATAAATCGATTTCTAAGTTACACGAGTTTTGAATAATCGCTAGAAATAACTGAACCATGAAATTCACATTAACAAAATTCCAAATATTCGTAATTATGGTACAGTAAAATATTCATTAACGAGATTAAATTATCGTTTGACCACAGATAATTCCATAATATCTATCACTACACAGGGTACGATAAAAAGTTAGATCTTAGATTCAACTACAAGTAGAAACTCATTTTCCCGGAAACAATTGAAGTAGAGACCTTCACGAGAATACGCTACAATGGCTAGGTACATAAGTAGTAACGAAAGACCAAAATGCCAACACCTTTCTCACGGCATCAGAAGCCGACGGAATTTTTCAGCTTCAGCAATGACAAGACTGAAATCTACCAAATTTGGTCAATTTAGTTCAAGCAGCTTGGAACTAGGCTCAATACAAGAAGAATGACAATAGCCTCATTTATTCCAAAAGCTGGATAACCCCAAAATTCTTCAGACGAATTATCCTAACATTGTTTGTGCTTGAAACGATGGAGAACACTATTCAAAAATTATATTAGAACAGAGATCATGGAGAAGTTACCTGCCCAGCCATATCAGCATGGTTACCGGCGGGCTAATCTACGGAGACGACTCTGGTATAACTAACAGATGTTATCCGAGGTGCTTTAGACAACCAAAAAACTGTAGTATGTGCGTTAGTGGACATAGAAGAAGCTTTAGACAATACACCATATTCAGCATAGATTCAATAGATATCACAACATCTTCCAAATGACTCACCACTAAAGTGGCAGAGACAAGGACGAGTAAAAATAGCATCTGGTCAACCAGAGGAAGTTCACAAGAAGGAGGTTTGGTGTGGTTTAACTGACCTCGGAATATCGTGCCGATGACATTACCATGTCAGCCAGAGACATGGGGACTGAACTATACGAATAGCTGGCGTAGAAAGGTGTCAACCATCAAACTTGATCGAAGTGATGTTGAATGGATACAACAAAGAGAAGATAACATGCAAAGCAAAAATGGCAAATGGCAAAAATTTCACCTAAAAAAACTCTTAAAAATAATGAATTTGCACTAGTAAACTACTCAAAATTGTATGTAGGTATTTTGTTATATTTTACTGTTAACGAAACGCTACAAATTTTCCAACATTTCACCAACAAAGTGCTAATAATTTCAATAATACAACCAGATTTGTGTTAGCAGTCAAGTTTCGTAATCACATTCGAAATTTATGTAGTGTGAATGTATATGATATTGTCGAGGAAGGTAGAAACATACTTTATTGAATACACCGTTGTGCGAAATATATTAAAGCCGATTAACGTATGTGATATAATAGAAATTCTGATTTTCCACGGCTAAATGAAATTTTGAGTTAATATAATGTCTTCTTTTTAATGTATTGTATTGATTTATTCATTTCTATATCATGGAGTTGAAAGTTTGTCCTTTTGTTCCTTGAACTTTGTTTCAAAATAATCAGTTTCCAGACTTTTGTATACTAGGTTGCTAGAGATGGTTTATTTCTAGATGTTGTTAATTATTGTGAAAACTTTTGACAGTTCTAACAACCAATAAATTTTTGTCATTTTGTGTAGTATGAAACAATTTCACCCAATCATGTCATCATTACACTGATAAGTACATTCAGTGCAATTATCAATCACTATGACAACACATTTGAGTTTCACAACTTCATTCCAAATAAATTTTAAATTTTCACGTTTTTGGCAATGCGAATGTTCGAAGTATAAATGCGCTAATCAGAGAAAAAATTCCTAGAAATACAGCCTACAGTCACAAATATATTTGCGGAATATTTATGGAACTCTGCTGCGAAAGAGAATATGCATTAAATGAACATAGAAGCTTAAAAGGATTGGCGTGGATACTGAAAGGAAGAAACTACAAGCACATCCATGTAAACGTAAGTCCAGTTCAGTCTCGTTAAAACAACGGACAAAAATGTTTTTACTCTTGAGCACCCCATCCCTGGACACACTGTATGTTTGGTCGACACAGTCTGCTCTAGAAATCTATCTTGGTCTTGTGATTATGCAAGACCAAGATCATACATACACTAGCAGGACCAAGACCGAATGAAGAAGAACAAGACCAAAGTACAAGACTATACTGAAAATTACAAGACTAAGACCGTGACCGTTACCAAGAGTATCTTGGTTATTGCTTTGCTAATCATTACTTCAAAAATATGAGTAAAGTTCTCAAAATTGGTATCACTATGCCGATGCTTCCACAGTACTTTCCTTTCTTTTGAGTTGTTTATTTGGAAGGTGTCCAAGAACGTAGATATCCTGGCAGACGATGTACAGGGAAATAAATATCCTGCCAGAAGGTATCTAAGAAGGTGAATATCCTGGAAGAAGGTATCCATATGAATATTCTGGACGAAAGTGTCCCAGGAGAAACATTCCAATTGTAAAGTATCCCAAGAGCTCATTTCCATTATTGAAAAAATCCCAAGTATTTTGAAGGTGGTTGTCTATTTCCTACGCGTCTTCCACCTAAAATAAACTAAACTTAAAATATAAAAAACTAAAATAGACCAATCAAACCAAGAAACATGAACATTGTTTGCTACTTTTCTACGTTTATTCAATCAATTTTGAATACTATACACACACTCCTACTATTTGAAAAATATAAAAACAGTACAATTCCCCGCGGCATTAAATTACACCTTAATGGAAAACGTAATGGAAACTTCGATCCCATCCCGTTTGATTTCAAATTAGGAGGGTGGCAACTCCAAATGAAATAAGAGTATATCCTATGCTTAGGGTTGAAAGTAGTTGGCTCTTTTGCGTGAAAATGATTTTACTCCAACTCTAGGCAACACACTACGCGTTTTATGGCAAATATAACTGATACTGCATAAATCACAATCAACGTCATTGAAAGTTACAACAGTGACGTCAATCAGTATGCCTTGTCTCTTTAAACCTAATAAGTAACTTTTGCAGATCTCATGTGATTGAAAAATATTAATATATATTTATAGAGATACATTTACATATAAATCATCATTCAAATTTAAACTAATTTTATGTTGGCGTTCTGCGTATTTCATTTTGTTCATACAAATTCTCAAATAATTTTTATGTGTTATTTAAATAATATTGTTCTTTACTGTATGCTGAAAAAAATAAATATCAAGTGGACAAATAATACTCCGGTATGTGACATAATAACTAGAAAAAAAGAACCCAACCTTACCTAAATACACGTATTACTTCTGTGGGTGACAGTGACGGCAGTGACAGGTGACGATTAAGCTCTGACTGTTTACAGTTACACTGTGACGGGTGACGGTTAAGGCACCAACCCATAAAATGGATGATTCCAGTAGTCCATTCAGAATTGCCACAACAAAGTTTTCGGGTCTAAAACGAGTGACATTTACTTGGCCTTTGTGGGAACGATTCAAAGTCGAGACAGAAATAATTATTTTTGATTTCAAAGATTTCTAGATGCTCCCGAATATCTGAACTGGACTATTAACGTTGTTATTGAAAAAAATAAAATAACCTAGGGGACTTAAATTTTCACGTTTGTTGCATGGACAAAACCTGTCAATTCAATGTCACATGTCTTGTTTTTGACATTTGTTTTTTCTCGAACGTGTATCTAATCTAAGTGAGTAATTTGTGATCTAATCAAGGATATCTTGTGGTTAATTGTTGTCTTAGCTTGTTTTACATTGTTTTCAAATATCAAAAACAAGACGTATGACATTGAATTGAAAGTTTCGTCCATGCAGCAAACACGTAAATATCCAATTCCCCTAGGTTATTTTAGTTTTTTCAATAACAACCCGACTCAGATATTCGGAAACATCTAGAAATCTCTGAAATCAAAAATTATTTCTGTCTCGACTTTGAATCGTTCCCAAAAAGGCCAAGAAAATGTCAGTCGTTTTAGACCTGAAAATTGTGTAGTGGCAATACTGAATGAACTACTGGAATCATCCATTGGCCCTAACCAAAATGTTCCAATAAAATGTTTGAATAAAAGTGTCTTTACGTCCTTAACAAATTAACTCAAATATAATGTCTTATCACTGTCAGAAAACTGTTAGCATCAATAATTGGTCGTAGTTTCGAAAATGTTTTTTCCCTGATTTAGGAATGGTGTTTTAAAAAATGACTTTCCGTATAATGTACACTGTTTTTCTTTCAATATTCATAATTAAATACTTTTTTGACTTGAATTTCCACAGGTGAAGCTAGAAAAGTATAATTTTCCGGGAGTTGTTTTAACGCCATATTTTGAGAAAGCGAGTTTTCTTTAATATGATCTAAACGGCAAACTTTCCCTCACATAGTAAAAATATTGGAACAATTAAAAAAATTGCTTTAAAGGCTTTCGATCAAAATAACCAGAAAAATATTGATGACTGGCAATAATTTTTGGTCCATTATGCCACAACAACTTTTTCATGCATAAGTTTTAGTTTGAAATGACAGTGGCTGTTGAAAAATTACCATTTTATGTTTCAGAGATAAGTTACAGCCAGAAAATATATCGATTATTGTGTTTAGTTTACGGTCGTTAGATTGTAATGTTTGAGATATATTTGGAAAAGTCTTGATGGCTCAATTTTTATACCAAGGCATTCAGTGGAAAATTTCTGAGTTTTATAATATTTTATGAGTTTACATTTCAAGATCGTTTTAACGACATTTCACGCCGGACGGTTTTGTAGATAAAACTCTCCAAATTGGCCTATATAATATATGGTAAGTCTTTACTCACCACACATTCTCTTTTAAATTTTTTTTCACGTATATTGAATATTTTATACCTAATATTTTTTTTTTCACAGAGTTGGAAATTTAAATATTTTTTTCATGTGAATCAAGATCGTTGTTATTTCTTTAGTCCATTCCATGTATATTATTACACTGAGGAAAAAGTTTATTCAGCATTATTAAGAATTTAGTTCTAATAGGTAAAAACTTTAATACGTATTAGGACAAAACAAATATTTAATTAGAACAATAATTAAAATAATTTCATAAAAATTGCTTAAATTAAAAACTAGCTTTAATGAAGAAAAATGTTACCTTTATAATATGGAGTAGTGCTCCAATCCCAAATTTGTTAGCATTTCCATCCAAAATATCTATTATTCCCCCTTACTTCTACTTAGTTCTCGAGGAAAGTCTCAGATACTAGTAGCTCCTTTAGTCCCATTTCCCTGAGGAATTTAAGGATATCTGCAGGCTTCAACTTAGGTAAATGTCCCTCTTCTATCCAATAATCTCCTAGGTGTTGTGCACCAGGATTCTGAATTGCTGTGCAATTCGCAAATATGTGCATGGAGTTTTCTTCTTTCAAGCCACAGAATCTACATTCTTCTTCCTCCCCTATTTTGAGCTTTGCCCGTTCAGGCAGCAATGTAAAAACTCTTACTGCAATTTTACTTTGACATATGCATTCATTTGATCTCAACGGGTTGTAGTCACCCATAAGAATCTTTGATTGTCTAGGCCGCCCTACTAGATCTTTCCAATGGTTAGAGCTTCTCTTTTCTTCGGCTTTTCTTATTTCTTCCATTATTACATTGTAGCTGATACCGCAAAAGGGTTCCAGCCCCGAAAAGTGTCTTTCAGTTCTCAGTTCCTCTCTTTGCTAGTTCATTTGCTATTTAATTTCCTTCTATTCCAATGTGTCCTGGAATCCACGGTAAGGTTAGTATATTCTTCTCGCCTAGTTCGTTGAGTATGCCTAGGCACTCCCACACCATTTTGGAACTGATTAATCGTAGGAAGCTCCACTATCACCCGTAGTTTGTTTAAATTTGAAACTAATTTCATGTATCCATCCAGTGTTTATTTCAATTACGTCATCAGAGAGATTTCTTTTGAATTCGGCATCATTAAGAGCCTTAATTTTTTGTTTTCCTTATAGTTTTTGGTTATATCCTTAATGCATCAGTGGTTAGTTCGCCGACTTATTCAAACTTTTTGGGAGATCGATGTATTTTTTCTTACGAACATCTTCCCTTCGCGGGTAATTCTTTTGACCATATTTATGTTTTGTAAGCGGCTTGCAACTACAATCTAGAGACGTGTTTTTTTAAAAATGTGTTCTGTCTTCTTTCATTACTGCAAACAATACAAATTTGAAAACTATATCAACATATATTCGAAAACAGTGTTTGAGACAGTTCACAATCGCTCAATTTTAATGTGAATTGATACTAATTTACGACGTGCCCAAATATAGTAGCATTTTGTTTCATAAATTTTGTATGTAAACACCAGAGAACGAAAAAAGAACTTAGGGTACAACTAGATCAATTTTTATTTAATATTACATTGCAACAAGAACTATATTAATTCTGAAATTCACTCAACAGATTCCATTTTTTATTTCGAAAATTTTGTTGCATTGGACCGGGTACATTCTACAGAATCATTTTCAACACATGTAACTCGATACCTCTAATTCTGCTGAATGTGGCGTCGTTCGACTTTAGGTTTATGATCACCTATTAGTTTTTATATGAAGTTCTGGAGATGCAAAGCATTAAAAACGTTATTGTTTAATGGTGCGGATTGATTTAATACTTTACTTTGATTAGTGGAATTCATAAAACTGAAATTAATGTTCCATTAAATACATTGAAATAGACTCACAAAGGCTATTTCTGAAACAATGTGGTGTTCCAACATCGTTTATTTTTTTATTATATCCTTTATTAACATCATAAACAAATAATATTAGAGACAATCTTGTTATCTCTTTAACCAAACTGATTGAACAACTTTCAGTATCTAAATTTAGATAATTTTCATTTATTATATTGTGATATAAATAACCTTCAAAATGGGTCCTATGTATCCGTGTCATGTGACCTGTTCATTATTCACACCAGTTAATCACTGGTGAATAACGTACGTTCTTAGACTTGAAGATGCACACGTAAAATATAAACATTATCAAAAAGTTGTGGGCAAATATACAGATTGCGTAAATTACTTTGGAACCCTGGCCTCGGATTACACAAGTACGACAAGGATATATGAAAGAGAGAGAAAGAATAATTGTTCACGGTCATCACTTTGTTTCATCTTAGGGGTGTATACTTATTTCCCGAGACTGGCCGAATGGTCCTTTACAGAGAGAATTCACTAGTTGGTGGCATTCAGTATGCTCCCAACATGGAAGGAGTGTCAACATGATCATTTCAGACCAAGTTGACAATTTCTAACTACAATAGGATATTATTTTAGCAATTGTAACTTGAAAATAAAACAGCATTTCTTGAGAGAACCATAATTAATAAACTAAAAATCCCTTCCATTAATAAATTGAATTGAAAAAATAAAATAAGTAGGTAGGTGCCTACACCTATTCTAAACATAAAATATAAACTTCCTGAAAAAATAAAAATCCATTCTAAAGGTAAACATAATTTTAATGAATTAAGTGCTCAAATAAACCAATTCTCTCTGTAAAAGACAATGTTGCCGGATGAAAGTGTTTAGATTTACCTAATAGTACATGAGGTATATGGTACCCATATATCTACTAGAGTGAATTATGGTTCGTAATTATGAACTCATAATTCACACTTCTGCATTCAAATAACATGCTATGACAACTCAACACTCACAAAATTTCGGTACATAGTTGACTAGAGATGGAGGTACAATATGAAATAAACTATTAAATCTGTGTATTTGTTTCTGAAATATATCGTATCGATAAAATATCGAAATTTTTAATATTGATAACGGTATTTTCTAATATTGATATTTTTAAAACAATATATTTATAACGGTACGGTGTATCGATACTTTACACAGTATCACCCGTCTCTATATGTCACATGTTACTTCTAATCTACTCACAATTTATGGCCATTATTCACTCGGGCGACTTGCGCCCCTCGTCTAGGGCTCGGGACGCAATCGGCTATCATAAATTGCTCGTTTAATAATATACTATTATTGTTATTGGGGGCTGTTTAGAGATTTAATTAACTGGTTTTTGGATTAGGTTCACGTCATAATGAATTTTATAATTTGATATGGAAATTATCGATAGTAATTGGTCTTAGTCTTGAATTTTCGCAAGACGAAGAGGATTGGTCAGCAGAAAAGGCCGGAGGGAGTTTAGAGGGTAGCAGGGTAATAATGAAATATCAAACCTAGGCACAGTAAGATTTTATGCGTCGTTTGAAGAGCTTGGTTTCAATCAGTCGGGAAAATTGTTTTCCTCCTACCTCTATTATAGAAAGTATATACTTTTTTTCCTCATATCAGCGAGTCTTCTGGTGCTAACCTCAGGATTATTTTCGAGTTCAACCAAAATATCGTCTTCGTATTCCATTGTCACATCAGGTCGTCTACCAGTTTCAGTATTTTTAGGTACTACTGAGCCACTTTTTCTTAATCTTTGGTGTACGGCTACAAATGTTGCGCGAGCAGGATGACTTCTGTTTAAAAAATTTTCCGCATATCTTCGCTCTGCTGCACGAGCCTAACATTGTATTTCCCCATAAACTAAATGCATATCAGCATATTCTTCATTCGAAAAATAAACCATTTTTATCAAATTAACTATTATTTTTCACCATTCACACACAATAACAATAATAACTGTTTAGAATCAAAATAATTTGACACATTGTCAGATTTTGTTGATTTTTCAAAGCCAACTTGATATTACAGATACAATTTTATAATCCAACATGATTTTATGTAAGAAACACGAAAAGTTTAAATTTATTTTTCTCGAAAACGGTTCATGATTATCGATTTGAAAGAAGAGAACATTTTTCATGAAAATTATTTTGAAGTTTCCAAATTTGGTGTCGGATACATAAAAAACTTGAAAATAAATTTTTTTTTATGAAAATACCTGTTGGTATGCACACGCTTGTGATAGATCTGAAAAAAAATGTATTTACATTGAGCGACTGGTTTGTAACTGTTTATTGATTATACCAAGTTTGAATATTTCAAGTAACGGTATTTTTGGATAATTTGAAGAAAACTCATATGAGGGCGTTTTCTTCAAAGGGCAGTAGCTCCCTTAGGAAGCATTTTCGGATTAAGGTAATTTGAGCTAAATCGCCTTAAAATCACCTTTAGTAACTGTAGTTTCCGTTTGGCAGGAGAGTTTCTGGACACCCTGTATATGACTCTTTAAACTGAAAAGTATCATTAAATGAATACAAAACGACCAAATTACGAATCTAAAATCTAACCAATTAGTTGATTTTCCTCATGGCTTTTGTCAACTGTCTGTTGGTGGACGTGTCCTATTTCATTTGATATCTCTGAAAGAACAGACACCTATTTTCAATGCGCGAATAAAATAGGTTATTATTAAAATATTTGTGCGCTTTTGCAGTGGGGCTGACGATGCCTCACATATCAATTGTGAGCAATGCAAGCGACACTGATAACGTTGTTAATGGTGTGGCACAGTAGACACTTAAGGTAGCACATACACGTAAACGTATTGACACGACGTATACCCACTGTTTCACAATACAATAACAGTGTGCGGCAAGGTCTCTTTGAGGATTAAAAAGCCGAAAAGATGAAGAAGCCATAAATCATTTCTAGTCTTGACCTAGCCACAAGCGATCAATTGGTTCTCATTGGTGCAATAGTGCAATTGGTCTATGAAAAATGTACTTGAATTGTTAGTGCGTCGGGATCCTGCAATAATGAAAAATTTGTCTGAAACCGGTTCTGCTTTTGCTTACAGATTTCTTTACGACAAATTGTGAAACGGTGCAAATGAACTTTACTCACAACTATACGTATGAAGTAAATCGGTATACGTAGAAACACGCAAGTTCACGTTAAGCGTATCTAAATACATCCGAGAAGTACTTACTGCGCACGTAGTTGAATGCTGCGTTTAGTGTACGAATCAATCACTGCCTTAAGTGTCTATTTTCTCACAACGATGAATCTGTGCGTCATAAGCACCGCAAACCAAGTGTTTCTTATAGTTTGAGGTCTGTCAATGATAAACAAGGTAAAGACGTTGCTATAATATCTCTATTTACAGTGTATTTGTTTAGTTTTGTAAATCAGTGCTTTTGTTATTTATTTTAAATAAAAATGCAATATTTTGTTTTTGTAAAACATTAAAATCTCGTCACTTGTTTCATTCCGTACACACCACTTAATTTTGTTCGCGTGTCAATGCCGGCTGTAGCAGCTGCCCGTTTTTTATGAACCGCATCGGTATTATATAAATAAAGCACTGTTAAAATTGCAGGAATAAATTCCTGGCTGTGTGTCCTGCATGCGAAACAACAGACTAGCTTTTTTGAGTAACTTTATTTATAACCCAAACGATCCCGAGACTCGGCAGAATTCAAAAGTTTAATTTTGTTTTGGGTGAACAATTGGAAGGGCTGCTTTTGGCGCTTTTTTGCACATCAGAAATCGCAATATCCATTTTAATCGCGTGTACAAAGGACGATATTGGATTATTCAGAACAGAGATAACGCTCATCCTTTTACAAGAAGAATCAATATAGGCAATATCGATATCTACTTTCCATAGACGTGTAGTATTCTGGTAAAGTTAGTGGCCTGTCATGAAGTCAGAACATTTTTCAGGAGGATATTGTTGATTTGCTTTGTAGTTTATTTTGATTTGTAGAATTGTGAATGCTGTTACCAGAGTATCCGCTAGAAAAATCCTTCATAAGTATCTACATATTTTAAAAATTGTGTTGAAGTTTTGGAATGTTATTGAAATTCAGAGTATTTTTTTATGTTAATGTTTCTGATCCATACAATAATACAGATTTTATGATTAAAAGAGGATACACCGGACAAAAAATAAAAATATTCACTGACTCTAAAGCTATCAGTAATCCAACAACTATAGGTCTAGACTGGTAAAAAACTGTAAAGAATCCCTCAACAGGCTGGCAAGAGACAACAAAGTGTCTTTAATATGGTTGCCGGCACATGAGGGGATTGCAGGTAATGAAATGGCTGACCAGTTAGCTAAAGAATGTTCTACAGGAGACTTCATAGGTCTGGAACCTTTTAGTGGAATCACAAAAGATTGCATAAGAGCGAAAATCGGGAACTGGCCAGATAGGGAACACCAACTCAAATGAAGGTCGACACAAGGGCACCTCCATACAAAGAGTTTACTGAACAAAGTAGACAAGGAGCTTTCAACCAGGCTATTCAAACTGGGTAAAAGACATTTGAAGACAGTTACTGACCTGGTGACTGGACACTGCGTCCTGAGGAAACATCTGCACAAAATGGGCAAAGTTAGTTAGTCTATGTGCAGGAAATGTGAACTCTATGATGAAACACTTACTCTGTGAGAACTTACATGGACTCAGACAGAAGCACTTTGGAGAGGAAATAATACAACCATTACAACTACCGAAAATCCCTCCAGTCAAACTAGTGGCCTACATAGAAGACATAAAGCTTCTGGAACGAAAGGAGATAACATGAGAAATGGTACAAAGATTCAGTTCAAGTGCCTGGGCTGTTGAGCACAACCCAAACGAATGAATGAAGATCTTATGATTGTTAAGAAGATCCTTATCTTCACAGTCTCACTTATTAATTTACTGCTTAGCAGTTTTTCATTGGGATAGAATGCCCTATTTGCTGCTGCTATTCTTTCTTTTATTTCGGTTTCTTTATCTCCATCATAAGATATTGTTATTCCCAAGTATTTTATTTTATCCACTTCTTGAAACGAATAATCCAGAAACTAATATGTCTGTATTAACATTTCTTTTTGAATCTTAATCTTTATATTACGACCAATTTTCCTCCTTCTTTCACTATCTCTTGTCACTTGTCACTATCCTTAGCGTATGCTATTAATTTTATTAATTTTCAATACGTGGTCCAAGGCCAAATTGAATAGCGTCGCCGATACTGAATCGCCCTGCATGACTCCTTTGCTATATTCAAATTTTGTTGTTATTTCTTTCTGGGTTTTTATCTCTGCTACTATTTTCGCCACTTATTTTTATCCATATTCTCAGCTTGTCACATATCCGCAGTTCTTTTAATGACTTTATTAATTGATTTCTCCGGATTTAATTGAAAGTTTGCTGGAAGTCTATAAATAGCATTTCAAAATTAGTATTGTGTTGGTTGGCCTTTTCTATGAACTGTTTTAATGTATGAATATTATCTGTCGTAGATCTTCCTTTCATAAATCCACATTGATGTTCTCTTGCTGTACCACCTGTTTCGTGTGATCTCCTTTGTATAATTGTTGTTGTTATCAGTAGTAATAACCCAAGGACATTGATAATTGTTCGTGAAAATTTTATGTAGGCAACAAGCTTGAGAAAGTTGTCATAAATTTTTGAGCATGTCCGAGGGTTATTCGGATAGAAATTTTTTTGCTAATTATAGAAAAAAATCGTGCCATTTCGAAATATTAAATATTTGAAACTTCAAAATCGAGATAAATCAATATGTGTCCATATTGTTCATATGATAAAAAATAAGGAGATTTGATTGGTTCTTGGAACTGTCAAAAAATTTTCTTATAAACTGTGTTAAGTAATTCCCCTGTAATTTCTCGATTTATATATTGTTATTATTTAACCCAGTGGATAGATACATTGTAAAAATAACAAACCGGATTTGTCTACCAATTTGATACATTTTTAGATTCAGCTCATTTAGGGTAATCCGCAAATGATGAGTATATGCGTTACTTTATTGACGCATTGTATAATGTACCAAATATATTCGAAACAAACTTTTACTATAAATTAGATTAAGATACGACTTGGTCTATTACAAAACCTAGAAAAAGTTTTTGGATGACCGCCAGTTTTATATGGTATTGTCAAAATTGATTTCACAGCATACAACGCGCTTAGTTTCTAAGTTAATTGTATAACTGAAAACATTAAGAACATCAAATAACGTGGTGATTTTATTATAAGAATTGTAAGTAGCATTTTAATTTTAATTAGTGGATTATTCTGAAATAAGTAGTGTGTATTTAAATTATTCAAGAATTTCAGTTTTATATTTAGTTTACTACGAGCTATTTTAACTTTTAATTATACAGTAGAATTTGCACAGACACTTGTATATAATCAATCGTTTACTACAAACAGTTGGACACTGCACACTTAATTTTTTGCTTTGTACCTTTTTAGTCATACTAGGGTTGTACTTGGTTAATTAAATATGTCAGTAAAAATTAAAAGGTGGTATGGAGACTTCGCAGAATTGACCGTTTACTACCTGTAGTTTTGCCAGAAAAAAAAACGATGGTGTGTGCAGAACAATAATAGTATCACAAGCATCAGATATTCCCCTGAAATGTCACAAATTGACGGATTTCCAGTTGGATGAACAACTTATAGTGTACGTAAAATCATTGTCCTTTAGAAAAGACACTGAACTGCAGGTAAATCCTCTTCTACTTATTTGGGATATCTAAAACTGCTGCACGTGGATGTACATCTCAGTGGTCTCAAACTAAACATCAGTCGTACTGGAGACACGTGCCAAAACAGGAACACAGCAAACTCCTGGTCAAAAAACCCTCGGAGACGCTGAATAATGAAATACTAAACCTTAGCAGGGGCCAGATAAGGATAGTGACGGGTTTACTCACCGGTCACTGTACTCTAAGGAAAGACATGCATACAATCGGCATATACGGGGTTGGGATAAAGTATGGAACCAAATAAATATCTTTTAAACGAAAAGAACGATATTTATGAAAATTTGCAGGTAAGTGGAATGGAACAAAATGCATCTGATATACATTTTTTTGTTAATAACATACTTCCGGTTTAACCGGAAATTCCATCAACTTCTTTAATTTAAATGGGACACCCTATATATTTTTACAGGTTTTGAAAGAGCTTCTTATTTTGAATTCATACATACTGAGTTCAGTGTAAAAAAATTTGTGAAAACGAGGAATATAGCACTTTAATCAACCTCCTTTGAGTTGTTTGCATTAGAGCAAAAAACTATTTAGATAAACTAATTGATGTTGTTTTTATGCATAGTAATGAATAAACGAGTACTGTTTAGTACGTCTTTTGTTCTCCAAGTGTGAAATTCTAATTGACGGAAATAAATTTTACAATCTAGAATGGTTCAATTCGTCTTAGAACTCAGAAAGAAGTGTGTCATATTTTTAATAATTTGCATACGGAGAGAAATCCTATATCACGCTCAACAGTAACTAAAACTTTACAACGTATTAATACAACTGGGATGGTAAAAAATTTGCTAAAACCTGGAAGACCGCGGACTGCAACGAACGAAACTGTTAAACAAAATATTGCAATCGATTTAGGAGAATCATCTCAAACTTCCACCACAAATTTGGCACTTAACCATGGTATCAGTCGACGTTCTGTAGCAAATATATTGAAAAGTGGAAAGTATCAACCGTATACGGTTCAGTTGGTTCAAGAATTGTCAGACGATGATTTTGACCGACGGCTGGAATTTTGCGAACGGCTAATGGACATCTGTAATGTCGACGACAATTTTGCTTCTAACATAGTTTTTTCCGATGAGGCAACATTTTGTTTAAATGGAACAGTTAATCGCCATAACTCAAGGTATTGGTCAAATGAGAATCCTCATTGGATTCATGAAGCACATACCCAGCATCCACAGAAGTTAAATGTTTGGATGGGAATTGTCGAAAATAGGCTTATAGGCCCATTTTTTATCGACGGAAACTTGAATGGGGACAAGTATTTGGATCTACTAAATAACGAAATTATTCCTGCAATGGGCAATTACCACAAAATGTTTGGTTTCAACAAGATGGAGTACCTCCCCACTATGATAGACGGGTTAGGGACTTTCTGGATGCGAATTTTCCAAATCGATGGATTGGACGTAGAGGATTCATAGAGTGGCCTGCTCGTTCTCCGCATCTTAGCCAATTAGATTTTCTTATTTGGGGTTATCTAAAATCACGAGTTCACGTTAGACGACCAACAAACTTACAGGAATTGAGACAAAGAATTATTGATGAATTTGAACTAATACGTGGAGAAGTCTTGGAAAGAGTGACTCAAGAATTTGTTAATAGAATAGCATATTGTCAGCAAGTAAACGTCGAGCATTTTGAACATTTGAAGTAATTTTGTTTCTCATTATTCTAAAATAATGAAATGTACACCTAGGACTAGAACATCCAAGGGAGGATTTCTCCAAGAAGGACCTAGTGAAAAGACTGTTGAAACTGATAAGGGTTGCTAATCTTGGCACAACCAAGAGCACAAAATTTTTAAAGGCTGAGGTGCCTCTAAGCCTCTGACTGGTGGTGCTCAACCAACTTGAAGCACGGGAATACCAGTAGTAGAAGGGCATGTAGCTGTTTTCATTTTGAGCATGACTTCAAACATATTTGCCTGACAGGAAAAAAATACATGCAGCTTTCCTTCCAGAGTTGATCCATCTCGCATTTGATAACAGACGGAACATTTGACAGCATGACGTTTGTGGCATTATATCACCGATTGCTGTAACTATACCTACACAATTTTATTAATTTACTCTTATTAGTTTGTATATTTCACATACATGCTGCAGTTCTCATTTACTCCTCACTTATATAAGAATGTTCAAGAAACCTATCAATATCTACTAACTCTCACTGTCAATTTAATTAAGCGCATGAAGAAGTCATAACGGCAGTCACTTCTAACTGCAAGCAAAGTTAAAGGAAGGGTAATAAGATGTTATTTTATGCAGAGGCAGCCTGCGTAGTGACTGAAATCATAAAAAATATACTGGCAATAAATGTCAGGAAGGAACGTAACGAATGAATTAAGATAAAGATATTCTGAATTATATGAATAGGACTATCGAATATTTGTAGATCAACAATTGATGAAGTGATTAAGAAAAATGATTAACTACGTTTTCAATATTTCACACACTAAGCGTCTCTATGTTGGCTTAATTAAAAAAGTACCCTGTATAGTATCTTATTTTTCATTATACTCGCTTATCAATATGAAGAAGAAAATTTACATTCTTTTTTTGGTGTGATATGTTGGGACCGTATTTTTTGTAAACACAACAGTTATGAAGAGCACAGCACAAAAGAATTCTTATCAGCTGCATGTTACTTTTGAGCCTCAACAATTCGTTTACTAGCTTAAAGGAGCGTTTAAAATGCACAGAAAAATGTTCTGAATAGCCATAAACTCATATTTACAATTCTAAATACTTTTTTTCTTTTATAACTCCGAAATTCTGTGATAACTCTAGTGAATTTTTTACTCCTACGTATATCAGATAAACAATATAAACAAATATAGAAGACTTATTGCTATATCAACGTTTTTTTTTCCTCGCGACTGTTTGTTCTGTTTATAAACTTTAATTAACGTTCTTATGGATTACGGGATTTAAAAAGGTCAAACATTCGGTTGATTTTACTCTTTTGTTTCCAAATTCCATCCATCGCGCTGGATACGTCTGTAAAAAAAATGGTTCATTTGTTTTTGTCATTTTAATGACGATGGAGACAAATTTATTTTGAAAGACTTTTCAGTCGAGCAAAATAGTAATTGACTCGCCTTTTGAAACGTTGGTTCAATTTTTTTTTGGTATTATTATTAATCCTTGTCCGTTCATCCTAAAAATCGTTTTATTAACGATTGAGTTTTCACATATAACCTTTTTTTTTCTCTTTTTGTTAATATTTTGGGAAATTGATTCACAATCTTATTTATGTTTTTTTTTAAACTTGAATCATAAAATTCAGGCAAAACGCTAAAATACACTTATAAAACCTTAAAATGAATACCAAACATTAGATGAGAACTAAATAAACAGTTAAGTATATTCAGTAGAATAAAATAAAATAATTCAAAATATTATAAATTACATTACACTTCAACATGTTGCCTTTATTGTCGATAAATATTAGATATCTTGGCTCTGTAGCAGAATAGCGCTGGACATAAATAGCGCTGGTCAAAATAGCGCTGGTCAAAAACACCGCAGGACAAAAACAGCGCAGGACAAAAACAGAGCTGGACAAAAACAGCGCAGGACAAAATAGCGCTGGACAAAAACAGCGCAGGACAATAACAGCGCTCCATAAAATAGCGCCGGTTGAAATATCCTTATAAAATCAACTATTACTGTAGGATGTGATTGAAAAATCAAGTTTCACCGCTAAGCATCAACCTTCCTTTACAACAAACAATATCAGAATATAAGGAACGGAAAACAAGTAAGAGCAACAATCAATATTTTTCATCATACTTCAGCACATATCGCTTCCCGACCAACTGACACAGATCAAAGTGTAAACAACTACTTGTCAGTGTCATATCTATTTAAAGTCTAAAAAAATGCAATTTCATGGTGCTTGTCGTTTCGGTAATTATATCCTTCGTGGAATAATGTATCACCTCCTTTCTGAGACTTGCCAAATTGCATTTTTTAGACTTTACATAAATATGACACTGACAAGTAGTTGTTTACACTTTGATCTGTGTCAGTTGGTCGGGAAGCGATATGTGTTAAAGTGTGATGAAAAATTTTGATTGTTCTTACTTGTTTTCCGTTCCTTATATTCTGATATTGTTATAGACAGTTACCAACACTTTGATCACTGTCAGCTGGTCGGGAAGCGATGTTGAATTGACGAATTAAATTAGGAAAACTATTGTTATGATTTTATTTTATGAAAAATATGTTATTCCTAATTATGCTAATTCGGTACTATAGTCTATTTTAATGTATGAGGTAGTAGTAAAATAAAGAAGCATAATTATCTTTTAGCGGCGCTATTTTTGTCCAGCGCTATTTTGTCCTGCGCTGTTTTTGTCCAGCGCTATTTTGACCAGCGCTATTTTGTCCAGCGCTATTTTGTCCAGCGCTTTTTTTGACCAGCGCGATTTTGACCAGCGTTATTTTGCTACAGAGCCGATATCTTAGCATATTAACTTTTTTCTACACCCACATGTATAATTATCCATTTTCTGCACAATTTACAAAATGAAAATGTAGACCATTTCGGTTAACTGAACGAATATGATTTCATGTACATCCTAGAATGTATATGAAATCCACCAATCAGCATTTGCGTTTAGTAACCGTCAACTCATCTTTTTTTCAATTTCAAAGAAACGTCAAAATAACTTGTCAAGATATTTCTATAGTTTTTGAGAAAAATATTAGTGATGAATCAATAAATAATACTCCACCAGATATTCGCTTAGCCGCAAAGGAGACGTATAGCACATTATTACCTCAAATAGTGAATATGAACTTAGCGGGAATTGACAGTTAACAGAAGCAAACATGAGCCCTGGGTGGGCGTGTTCATGTCGCTGTAGTTGTATTTTTGTAGTAATAATCGATATTTTGAATCGATAACTAATTATCGATAGAATGAGTGTTATCTGTCAAGAGTGTCAAGAGATATGTAAAAGAAAGTCTAACTTGCTAAAAATTCAACTCTATTATAATATTAATAAAAAAATTTATATTGGACCAAAAATAAAACTACCATCTGCCCTAAATGTCTTATTTTCAAATAAGTCTTAACAAAGACTGATTGTTCTGTAATGTATGAAGCAAATAATAAAATAACGTATGAAAATATAAAAGCGGATTTTATATGGCAGCTGACATCAAATAGAAAAAAGAATGCAGTGCTGACGATGCAAAAATAAAAATTACCCGAAGTTACGATTCAAATTATCAGAATTTATTAAAATTACCAAAAGGACGATGTGGTTATCTAAATAAAGTGTTCAGCCCTAGTCAATATGGAAAATCCCCCAAAACAAAAGCCATTTTATATATCCCTTCTGCAAAAAGTTCGAAACACTATTGGATCAAAATTATCGAAATTCTCTAAAGATCTGATAATGATCCTCGCATTGACAACACTGATATAAACACTAAACTTAATGTATGTTGATGAAATCACTCGGTCATATTATTTCGATTATGTTAACAATCGTTAACATGAGCTCCTGATTGGTTCGTTGCGATGACTTTTCTTTTAGTTCGCATATTTTCCGGGTCTCATATTTGCTTCTGCCGACTGTATTTGGACATTGGCTGAACTTATTTTTGGTTATGAGGCTATGATTTGTTCTATTCTTTAATAAGTTTGGGTATAATATTGATGCTAGGGGTACATTAACTGATGTCTATAGGTATTATTATTGACATAAATTTTAGAGTACGAATCTATAGGCACAGACATTATTTTTTCTCATTGTGCTATGATTAACTTATGTCTAGGTGATTGGTTTAATGTAAATAATCCTCGTATTGATGTGAAATATCATTATATTGATGTATTTTGCTACAAAAATAATCAAATTCTTGCATTAGAATAATGACCAGGCATACATTGTAACAATCCAAAAAAATATTAACTAATGCTTTTTAAGCATCACTTAATGATTTCATTACATTAATACTTTGCAAAAGGCATTGTCATAATGATTTTGCAATCGATGATCGCAAGACATTGATAGAACACGATATTTTTTTCTGTGATAACTAAAGGAGTGTAGATTTATAACAACTCAAATTGTAGTATAAATATTTCCTTCAGTGAAAATTAAAAATTATACAAGCCATAGGATGATATTTGTTCATTCAATCAATATTTACTGGTTTCTTTTTCAGAAAGGTTTAAGGTCTATTTTCTGGACTCGTAATGAAATATAATATTCCTGTATACAAAATATACCTGCAAAAAAAAAAAAATATTGTACTTGACTCGTTTTGTTACATACGCAACATTCTTGATTCAAAAACGAAAGTTATATAATACTTATTTTGAGATAATTGGAGAGAGTGGATATTTGTCAGTGGGTTTATTTTATATAATTGTCATACAGAAAAACTGGATAGTGATCCAGGAACTTCTGGAGTATTTTTAACTAGGATAAAATATGTTCGTTTGCACCTAATTTGTGTGACGGTACAGTTCAGCTTTTTCCATTTGGCACGGACTGAAAAACATTTCAATATAGATTAACGAATTATTTTGAGTGAAAATCTTATTATAACATATGTTGTGTTGTTTTAGCTCTAGGTCAAACTTATCTTAATTATGTTTTCCAGCAACTATCTATTTTGTACCTTGAAAATAGTAAATTTATAATTTCCCAAATCTATACCGGCAGTACTGTTTTACTGTGTATAAAGAAAATGACTTATTTAGTGGTAAATTCATTCATTCATTCGGTTGGGTTGTGCTCATCAGCCCAGGCCCTTGAACTGAATCTTTGTACCATTTCCCATGTTATCTACTTCCATTCCAGAAGCTTTGTGTCTTCTATGTAGGCCACTAGTTTGACTGGAGGGATTTTCAGTAGATGTAATGGTTGTATAGTTTCCTCTCCAAAGTGCTTCCGTCTGAGTTCATGTAAGTTCTCGCAGAAGCAGAGTATGTGAGTAGGTGTTTCATCATGAAGATCACATTTCCTGCACAAAGGTTCACTGACTTTTCCCATTTTTTGCAGATGTCTCCTCAGGGTGCAGTGTCCAGTCACCAGGTCGGTAACTGTCTTCAAATGTGTCTTACCCAGTTTCGATAGCCTGGATGAGAGTTCCTTGTCTACCTTGTTCAGTAAATTCTTTGTATAGAGGTGCCCTTGTGTCGACCTCCATTTGAGTTGGTGTTCCCTATCTAGCCAGTTCCCAATTTCCCCTCTTATGCAATATGTGATTCCACAAAACGGTTCCGGACCTATGAAGTCTCGTTTAGAGCTTTCTTTAGCTAACTGGTCAGCCATTTCATTACCTGCAATCCCCTCATGTGCCGGCACCCATATAGGAGATACTTCGTTGTCTCTTGCCAGCCTGTGGAGGGATTCTTTACAGTTTTTTACCAGTCTAGACCTAGTTGTTGGGTTGCTGATAGCTTTAAGCAGAGCCTGGCTATCAGTGAATATTTTTATCTTTTGTCCGGTGTATCCCCTTCTGATGTTTTCATCAATACAGGCTATAGCGGCAATCGTCTCTGCTTGCAACAGAGTCGTATATCGGCCAAGGCTGAAGATCATTCTCTTTCAAGGTCCTTTTATACCAGCCCCAGTGCCATGGTTTGTTTTGGAACCATCGGTGAACCAGATGATTTCTCCAGAATTATCTGGATGGAATGATGGTGTTCACTCGCTCAGTGAATATATTCTCCGGTGTCATGCTATCAAAACTCATAAGAAATATGGGTTCATCTAGTATTGTCCCAGTTGTATAAGTGTGTCCTCCTCGAACATTGTTCACTCCCAGATATTTAACTTCTTTGGATATCTCTAGCTCTTCTCCGAACATCAGTATTCTACCCAGCGGTATAACTCTTCTATTCGTGAAAGTAAATAGTTTGGTTTTTCTTGGACTGACTGAAAGGTCCTCTTAAAGGCACCATTCCTCCACAATTCGTATTGCTTCTTGTAGGACATTCATAACCACCTCTGGGAATTTCCCATTGGTGATAATCACTATGTCGTCCGCAAAGCCCTGCGTCCATATGCCTTGATCATTTAACCTGAAGATCAAGTCATCCACAATCAGGTTCCATAAAAGTGGTGAAATTACTCCACCTTGAGGGCATCCTTTAGTTGTTCTCACGATGCATATGTGCTGTTATTCTCTTATGCTCGAGCATGGATCCTATCTATTCGCATGTGGTGTTGTTAATAACTCTTTGCTTAAGAAATCTGTTAATTGATTACATCGATGTGTTGTCAAAAGCACCTTCGATGTCTAGAAATGCTGTCACTTCTTTATGATTCAGGCTCCTTTCGAGACCTGAGACCAAATTATGCAGGGCAGCTTCTCCTGATTTCCCTGCTTTATAAGCCCATTGTAGTCTATGTAGAGGGATGCTCTTAAGCGCTCCTTCTTGCAAATACATTTGTAAAACTTTTTCCATGGTTTGCAACATGAATGATGTCAGACTGATCGGTCGGTAGGATTTAGCCTGGGTGTACGTTTTTTTTTTCCTGGTTTAGGAATAAACACCACCTTTGATTCTCTCCTCGCAATTGGTATATACTCCAGAGCATGGCTGCTTCGGAGTATTAAAACTAAAGGACCCATTATGATGTCTAATTTCTCTTGCATGAGCTTGGGGAATATACCATCTGGTCCTGGAGTTTTGTAGAGGTCAAATGAGTTTACAGCCCATCTGATAAGATGGGGTCTGAAGATCTCATTTTTGGAGTTCCCAGTCCTCTTTGGTTGCCTTTGTTTTGGCAATCGGCCCGTTGTCATAGCTTGGCTCTATCTTTGCCGAGCCTGGAAAGTGTACATTGAGGAGATGCTCTAGAGCCTCTGCCTCAGTATTTGAATACTTTCCGTTCGGCAACTGAATAGAATCAAGTTTGTTAGAAGTATCCCTTTTGAGAAGTCTGTTAATTCTGACGCTGTCAGGGACACCTTGCATGTCCTCACAAAATTCTCTACAGGACCTCTCCTTGGATTCTTTTATTTTTGTATTATATGCACCTAGTTTAGCTTTATACGCTTCCCAGTTGCCTGTTTTTTTCGCTTTATTGAAAAAGCACCTTGTTTCTTTCCTTAGCGATGCCAGCTCCTTATTCCAACAGACGGCTTGTCTAGAAGAGCGACTCTCCTTCATCGGACAGTTATTATGATGAGAGGTCAGCAAAATCTGTTGCAGCCATGTAACTGCTCCCTCTAAATCCTCAGCAGTGTTTGGTCTGTCTCGGTGTGTACGGATTTTAGCCGCTTTTTTTACATTAATTTCGTAGTATATATATGTTACCGTAAATACCCGAAATCCGTTCATACGCGTAATAACTAGTGAGAACCCGAAATAACTAGGAGTATCGGTAAATTCGCGTTCTTACTAGTAAGAACGCGTAATTACTACGAGGTTTAGGAGAATACCAAATTAAAACTTTTATTCGGCTATTTACTGAAATTTTCAGTTAGAACGCGTTCTTTCTAAGCGTAAGTTAGTAACCACTGAGTGTTACTCGATCTTTGCAGGGATTGGCTACATTTCATCTCGCGATGTCTCGAGAGACAGGGGAAGGTTGCCCCGCACCTTGCGCGGCTCCATAATACGTTATTTTATCTGAAGTTGTTACTGTGTGTACCACGCCGTTTGCCGTTTGTTACTTTGATAAACGTTGTTCTTCGAAAAATGAATTCTTCGCTGATTGCTTGGAAAGAAAAATTTACGGATGATTTATTAAGTACGTGCAGTAAAGATCCCAAATTATCGAAATATACTATAATGAATAAAGAAACTTACGAAAATCTATTTCAAGAAATTTAAGAAGCTAAACTGACAAAAAAGAAAACTACCCTACAGTATCGTCGTTTAAACCGTTTTGACATCTTGGAATTAAGTGGCGTTCAGCATATTATAGCAAAATCCAAGAATGATGAAATATTATATTACCTTCCAATTAAAGAAATCTTTGATGTTATCGAAGCTGCTCACGTAGCAATTGGGCATGGTGGTCGGGAAACAGCAAGAAAATATGCAAATATTACTACCAGAATGATAAATTTATTTCTGTCGATGTGCGAAGTCTGCAACAGTAAGAAGCAAGCCAATCGCTAATTCATCAGGCAAAAAAGATGAAAAGCTACAGTGATAAAACACATGCACCTGCAAACAGTGGCGATAATGTTACGGTACCTATTTCTGATGTGGATAAAGCAAAAGGTGCTTTCAGAAATATAATAGCTGTTGTGTTACTGAAGACCGACGACAGCATGTACCAGTTAGGTACAAAAGATGGATTCATAAATCATTTGTATACCAGATCCGAATTTGATATTTGCAAGCAAAAATTTATTGACATTGATTTAATAAGGAAAGATAAACAAATTTCTTTACGTCAAGCAGCTTCATCTAATTTTGGTTCTAGCCAGGGTTTTTTTATGTGCAACTGCAAAAAAAATAATGTTCTATGCAATTTAAAATGCCATAATAGTACCTCTTGCAATAATAAGTAAGCTAAGTTATATTGTTCACTTTTGTTTGAATTTCGCTTGTTCTATGTTTCATTTGTTCTGTAAATTTTTTTTTGTGCAATAAATTAACTGAAACCAACCGCACTTGATTCTCTAACAGATACTAATATTAATTTTAGGAATTCATATATTTTAAAATTCGTTTATTTACTGTTGTGTGCTTAGGAAGAACGCGTTCTAACTGAAAATTTCAGTAAATAGCCGAATAAAAGTTTTAATTCGGTATTTTCCTAGACCTCGTAGTAATTACGGGTTCTTACTAGTAAGAACGCGAAATTACAGACATTCCTAGTTATTTCCGGTTCTCACTAGTTATTACGCGTATTAACGGATTTCGGGTATTCACGGTAACATATATATATATATATATATATTAGTGGTAAATGTAAATGTCTTGTGTATGTTCTACGTGGTATATTAATTATGTGAAAATGTTAGTATGCAAAATTATTTTTTTATAGATATATTGTACTTCAAGCTGTAAATGAAGATGGTTTTTTCAATGAAGCAGAACAAAACTTATTTTTAGCTAAAATAAGTTTTGTTTCTATGACACATAAACTATTCCCAAGTTATCTGTGGTTTCTTCTTCTTTCTCATTTTTTTGAAACCATCTGTGGTATAACTAGCTTTAGCCAAATGAAAAGAAGAATATTAGATAAGCTTTATTTGACGTTTACTAGATTCTCATACTATTTTAACTGTTTGGCATCATAGTCCAGTTATGGCAGCTAAGACGTGCAAGTACACTTTATACTAAATAAAGAATATAATATATTCATATTTCTTGTACTTTTTCTAATTGGTTTCATCTAATTTCGATTAAAGGTCAGTTATTATGAGGAAGATCAACAACTGCAGATTATACTATCACACATGAGAGCATAAATTGCCATTGTGGGATGCAGAAACCTGACAAGGGAGATTGGTGGTGTAACTCAAAGATGTACACAATAATAGGGAGGTCAATCATTGCTTTGAGTAACTTATTCACAACGAGAGACATCATCTCCAGAGTTCTAAAACTAGCCTGTATATGTATGAAAACAGCAATTAAGACATACTAAACTAGAAGTGTTGCAGAATTAACGAGATCGATTCTCAGAAAGCAGAATAAATTATGACAAAGTGGTCATTTTTGAAAAAATTTAAACATAATTTTGCGACAAAAACGAATGGGAGTATAATACCATTAAATGGTGTACAGATGATTATAAAATAATAAAATTGATCCAGGAATCAAACACTGAAAATTTGGGAAACTACAAGCAGCAGGAAACTGTACTTACTCAGTTCAATATTGATAAAACGTATCGGAGGTAAAGAGCTATAATCGTATTCAAGCAATTATAAAGGCACTTAGTTCCTTTCTCATCCACTTAATTACAGTTTCCTGTAAATAATTGTCATTTTAGTAAAGCGTGTTATCAATAGATCAAAGATAATACAATACCTGCTATTATAACGCTTTACAAATTTGAAAAGTACTTTTTAAAGAACAGACCGTCCACTAAAAAGCAACAACTGTAGTTGTGAGTAAAATTGGTTTGCTTTGAGGATTAAAGAGCCGAAAAGATAAAAAAGCCATAATTAATTTCTTGACCCATACGTATAGTTATTCTAATGTTAATAAAATGACACATATTTTTGATCCAATTGATGAGAAATGCCATAGGGCGTGCATATAAATTTTGTTTTACAAATTCGAATATCGTGAAATAATGTTTTTCATTGAATTTAATATAGTGGATTAAAATTAACCTGTATACAAAACTCATAAAATTTGTAATATAATGTAACTAAATTCACTCAACCAACAAATAGATATTATATTAATAATATGTCTCTACAACACAATTCGCACACGCCCCTGGATGAAATTAATGCTAAGTAACCCCACCTTCTTTAGGTCGTTAAAATTGTTTATGAAACAGTGGACCGCGTTAATAACTGACCAGTTACTTCGTTATATTATGCCTATTACTGGAGTTGGACTATTCGATTTCCAATCCACCTGCTGCTACGTTGCTAGCTATTCATAATTTTCTTGAAAATAGTAGCATACATGAAGTGGTTTCAATTAATGTTTTTTTCTCAGCAATTTCAAGCGGCTTATTTTAATGCTCACTGATAAAAATTCATATTAGGTATTTTTTTCAACATTTCCAAATCACAAACTAACGGTTTACTGAAGTAAGGGGAACATTTGTATAGTGATCCTGACAATTTTAGAAAATAAATCTGACTACATTGCTTTATTTTATTGTCGTTACATTAACATTAGAAACACTATACAAGCGAACAATTGATTCTCGTTGATGCAATGTAGCTTCCGATTGGTCTATGAAAAATGTACTCGAATTGTTAGTCCAAATGGACTGTTAACGTCCCAGGGTGGGTTTAGTTCATTTCTGTTATTTGCGAGACATTGTGTTCTTGGATGTTGCTGTGATTGAGATTTTGTTTTATTGACCAAAACCATTTTCTAGGTAATAATTAAAATTATATCTTTTTGGCGACCATTCGAAGAGGAAGATACAGTTATGGGCTCCGAACAATGAATATACTAAAAGAGTGAACAGACGTATTATTCTATGCCAAAATAAACAATGTCAAAGTTTATTTATTTATTCTGTTTGATTCCATGTCGCAATGAATATAATAAGTAGTTTGATTGTTGTATGTATAAAACATGAATATTTTATTGTTAAAATTTTTTACCAAAGGTTTTGAAATTTCTGAAAGTCGAGAGTAGGGATTTCAGACAATAGACAGAAAGAAATTTGGTACGTTCTAGTTGCTATGTACGCAACAAATGATACAAAATATGGCAACTGAACTAAGAAAATAATGGGTCAAAGCATGAATCTGCTGAAAGAATACATAATTGACAAAAGTTTCAAAAAGATCCTTTATCACATTATCGGTAAAACAACTGCTATTTATCGGAAAAAGAGAGTACAGAAATCGATAGTGCGTCGGGATCCTGTAATAATGAAAAATTTGTCTGACACCGGTTCTGCAGATTTCTTTTTCTCTCTTGAATGATTACTACATACTGCGGTGGGAAAGATGGTACTTCCCTTTGTAGTAATACAAATAGAGGCTATTATTCATTTGCTCAAAACGATATTTATTATTTCTGACCGATGCTATTTTGCGATAGTTGTATATTGATGGAATTTATTCCGATAACAAAATTGACGAGATATAACAATTGACGTCGAACTTAATGATTGAAACGATTTTTTTTCTAATTTTTAAAAATAAATGATTACAGTTAGTTTTTTTTGTTTCAGCTAAATCGGTAAATTCAGTTTGAGCCGAGAAAGTGACAATAACAAAGCACGCCAAATGGTCCCTAACTACCTAACTAGCTAAAACTAGGTTGAGACCACTTTCTCGCCCTCTCCCTTAGAAAAGTGACTAAATTATCGATCAAACATTATAAAATGCAGCACCATCCGGGGTCATGGTACCTCCCATGGGGGGTCCCCCTTCAGAAAATGGTCGCCGTGCCTATTCCAGCGGCGGCTGGGCCGATGCACATGCAAAATCCTACCGTACATTTACAAGCCATGCTTGGGGGACTACCCACCCCCTTGGCAACTTTGAGGACGTTCATGACACAACCGGCGCAACCACAAACAAGAAAGGTGAGTGGATTTATTGTTTAGGGGGTATCTTTGCTTCGTGTGAATTTCGATTAATGTTGAGTATAAAATTCTTGTTATAGTTGATAGCATAATAGAACACGTGGATTAAAACCAATTTATCCTTTTATACAGTTTGAGATTGTAAAAGAACTAACAGGTCTATGTTAACATCAATTGCTACAAATAATCACTTTCCCAGAAAACCCTTGTAATTTAAACAATATTTCCAATGATGAAATAAAATTTGATTAAATTAATTGAAAATGTATCTGATTACACGTAAATAATCAAAAAGTGTTTGTCAATGATGACTATATTAATGTAATAAAAAAAAAGTTGAATATACTTGTTTGTATGTTTGTTTGTGTGTAATGGATGAGCTCAAAACTATCATTTACAATGGTATTCAGTGCACATAATACTGAAAGAGAAGAGTAGCACTGAACGCGATTTATTAACATTTCAGAAATAAGCAAAGAAGTGCTATCTTCAATAAAACCGTTCCTGGAACGTGCACTTCACTGGATCCCATTCCTAGTAGACTAGAATATTGTTAGAATGTCATACAAAAAAGATTTTATATCACTTATCAAGAATATGAATTTTATTGTCGAATTAGTGTCAAATAGAAACCAGAATTTAATAAAAAAGTCAATTATTCTTGATAACGGTACCTGGAACGCTACCGAAACGTTTAATTAAGAAATATAAAAAAGATGGTTTAATTTGCCAAAATAATTATTTACAGATAAGAATACTGAATACATCACAAGGATCATACAGAAGATAGTATTTGTCAATTTAAAACTGCTTTTTTATTTAATTTGATCACAGTTAATTTATTTGTGAATTGAAATTTCAATACTATTGAGGAACAGCCAAATGGAATAAATTCGATAACGAATAAGGGCGGGTTTATCAATGCTTGATTAAATATTGTAGCCTTGGGCTAAATTTCAGCTGTTGGCCAAAGTGTTTATCATCTGCCAGTTTGCATTAGGTGTCAGTCAAACTTTCGGCTATCCTATAGTTGCCACTATCAAGTTGATGTTAACCATAAAACATACAGTTAAATACGAGAAAGTGATGTTCCGTTATTCTAACTGTCAACTGTAACATGATTGTTTCATATTTGCTTACAATTTGCATCAAAGATTATTTCTACTTTAAATTTAATTGTGTTATCATTGTTTGGGGTGAAATCGAAAAGCTTTGATTCATTTATAGTAGTTTAGTAGCATCCAGGCTCTGTGTGTTTGTATTTCATTTTATTGTTATTGTCAATGGATATTGAGGAGCTTGACGACCTTTCCGATGGACATGGTCAAAGGCGAACAACTTAAAACCACAATACATACCAAATAAAAATAGCAGTACCAAAATTTTGACACTGACAAATAACATTTTCTACGATGTTGTCAGAGTAAGCTTACGGTAACATAGAAAAATAAAAACTTTCACCTCTATATTCTTGATTCAGTGTGTTATAACAAAATATTTCATTTTTCTGATATTATTACGTCCAGTTAACGAAATTCAAACGACAATAGCACTGACACTGATCACTACTGTCATGCAGGCAGACAACAAGTTGCTTGAGTATAATGTAGTGAATATGTGAAATAAAATTATTTTCTTTTTTTAATGTTAATTTTTGTAATAAATCTGAAAACACTCAATACTTTCGAAACGGTTGAAGATAGGTATAGGACATTGTACATGTATTATGTCTAGAATTTTCTGAAGAATTCAAAAAAAAATAGTATACAGGGAGTTGCATCCAAAAGAAGAAAGGTGGAACTGGCAACTGTCACATGACACACCCTAAATAATTTTTTCTTATAAATGCGGATTTAAAAATACAAATCGACGTGTCCAAGCGTTTTTCCCTACACGCCCTCATTTATTCGTTAAGGAATTTATTCAATTTGGCTGTTCCACACTGTATAAATAGTCTTATAGACTTGTTGGATATGATTTTGACAAATCTCAATTTAAGGCATAGTTTTGAGGTAATATTCTCAACATACACCAGATTGTTTATTATCTACACATAAATGATAACTGGTATTGATACCTTTGAAGTTGTGGCTACCAAATTACAGCTAGTTTGAGGTTGTTGCTTGGTATAGATAGATACACTGAGTAAACTGATGAAATTTGGGAAGCTACTAGCTCTGTAACGACTATGGTGATGAAGAGCTTGTGGTTTCACAATATTTGAGATTTCAGTGTGCACCTACAAAAAAAAACACCAAATCAATTCGTAAAAGTTTGAGAATTGAATGAAAAAACTGAGAAACTATGAAACCCCGAATCTTGAATTTTCTTAAACGGTACAATTAATCCGACAAACTAGAACCCAGATGACTGGAGTCACTGAAACGATGAAAGATGGTTAAATGGCCAGCCTCAACGGCTGACCTATTTTCCTTTACATTGCTGTCTGCTTTGAAGTAAGCGATTAATTGTAGCTGAATTAATTTATTTAAATTACTCAAATAATTTGAATTCTGGTATCTGCCCGAAAATTTATACAACAGATATCTGAATTTATAATAAATTAAGCAAATTATAACTAACGCAGCTGTATCCATTGAAGATACAATCTCCAGTTTATATGAAAGCTATTATCAGTTATATCACAAGAGCTTTGAAAAAAATCGATTATTTTACAAGAGTGGCGGGTGGGTTTTTAAGGATTACGTTGTTAAGATGACAATTCTGACTTCTTGAGAAACTTTAAAAGGTGGTTACTATCGCAACACACATTGTTGGACCCGCCGAATAAGCCAAGTAATTAAACCACATCGTCAAGCGTATAAATATAATAGGTTTGTTAGTTGAAAGTAATTTCCAATCGATTGGAAATTTCTCAAACTCTTACATTCGTTGTGAATCGATTGGTAATTTTTGTTCTCCGAACGGGTGGAAACTTTTGACAGTAGAGAGCATGACGCATGACATTTACTCATTAATATCTTCTTCTATTCATCTGATTGGATAACTTGAAACTGAATTTATGGTCGACATTCAAGGTATGTTTGTACTTTTCAAACCTAAACTAAATTTTAGAAAGAAGTGGTTTGCTATTTCGTTGTTTTTTTCACAGAATTATTCAAAACCTTAAGTTCAAAACCAAATACCAAAAATATGTCACTACACTTGTCACTTTCAACAGCATCACAATGCGCATGCTTCTAGCTAAAAATTTGATCCCGGTCAACTAATTATTCTGATAGTTGGCAACTGGTCCGAAACTGCAAATTTCTTTATCTAATTTTGAAATATACAGTGACATTTTTCAAAACTGACTTCCGTTAGCAAACGTCACATTAATTTTTCGTAACCAGTTACATAATGAAAAATATTATGTAACTGGTGATGAAAAATTAATTTTATCACCAGTTAATAAAAACAAGAGAGAAAAGAAGAAAGTTTAATGTCATATTATAGAAAAATAACAACAACTAGAACTGAAGAGAACTACTAACAATAAGAACAACTAGAACAATTTACTTTTTATTTTATGCATTATTAGCTATTTTCGATTTTAATTTAATATAAATGGTAAAGTAATAAAGAAAAGTCTGAAATTAATGTATAAAATAAAAGTATTGTCTTGTTTAATATTGGTTGCATAACTTGTAGGAATCAAAAAGTGCTGTTTTCAAATCAGAAAAATTAATTGAAAATTGTTAAAAAACACACAAAGAAATTAAATTTTTGTTTGTCAAAATTAGATAAAATCTTGTATTAAACGTATGAAATGCTTTATTGATAGGTAAATTAAATTTTGTTTTTGTCAAAATTAGATAAAATCTTGCATGAAACACGTTATGAAATGTTTTTTTGTGTAACTCGTGTCATTGTACGGGACCTCTCTCGCCTCGCAAAAATTTCACTCGTTACACAAAATGATGCATTTCATAACTGGTTACATAAATAGCTATTTTTCGAACAAAGTATTTTTAAACCACCAACTGCCAAATTGTTTCTACGAACGCTTTTTTTTCAGTGCGGATGCATCTGACGGTTTCTGATAGTTTCTGACTGTTCTAAGAACAAACCTAATATAATTTAAAACCGTAATTCAAAATAGAATAGTTTATTTTTTTGAATTTCTTCTTGAACATCTACAAAAATAGATTCAAAGTTCTAACGAATTCGACCTTCGACTCTCAAACTGTCACTATTGACAATTTTGACACTTGAAAAATCACTAATCGTAATCGTAAATCGAAAATTTAGAACGTTAAAAAAAATCAGCCATTGATCTTTACAATCACTTTGATTGCTCATTCAGCATCAGCAGACGAGTGCTCATCGAGTAATAGTTGATTGGTATTATTCGAATGTAATAATCATGCAATGACATTTTTTTCTGTTTTCTCAAGATCTGTCCTTTAATTCTTATTATATAATTGAGATAAGTGTATGAAAAGCCATTACTTTCGTCTTTGACTATGATCGAAATTTCATTAATTTGAACGTTTCTACGATACTAAAATTTACCGCTCCGGGGTCTTTCTATCGTGTTTTTATTGTAGTTCACTTCGTTTTTGACATCGGTTGATTCATATACCAGTATTTACATTTATATTCTTCCAAGGATAATTTGATGTGAGAAATAGTTGTTATTATGTTTTGGAAGCTCCCCGTTCCTCCATAAACTTTTCAAATAAGCGTACTAAGCAAATATCTTCCCCTGAAATATTAGGCGTAATCCATATTCCGTCACAAAGAATATTAGATATACACGATACGTCCAGTTTCTTTGGCATTATTTTCAATCTCATTTTTTTTTTTCTCTTCGCTACGCTAATTCAAACACCAAGCCTCTCAAGCTTATTTTCATTTTTGAATCTGAGTTGTAGCACTGGATTTTTTCTCTTTGGGCTTCATTTGTAGGATTCCATTCCACGCTGCAGCTCGGGATTAATTAAACTGTACGCAGGAAAAAGTGTTGAATACAGTGGATAATTTTCCATTATACTTACTTTGTTGTTTAAACAACTACTTCTTTGTAGACCCCTTCGTAAAATTTTTGCAACATTACATTTAATTACTTGGTAGAAGTATCTAACTAAAATTCACGAAGAGATGTCCTTGTGGGTTCACCTTTACTTCATGGTGGAAAGTGCACTATCTTGCCACCGTCAGATCCGGGTTCTGCGCCCTGAGCCGACCAAGCTTCCTCTCCTTTTCACCGGATGTCGTCTTGTGGACAAACGTCTTCCGAGATCCAGAGCGAGGCCTTGGTAAGCTTAGGGAGCCCATCCACACTAACAACCGCCAGTGATGCTTCCTCCCACTGCTTAAGGTTTTTTGTGGCTTCTTTCAACCACTCTAGCGTCCCGTCGTCATCGAAGACCACTCTGATGATTTCACTGCTCTCGCTCGTTTTGGAAACTTCATCCGCGTGAATAATAGCTATCATTCTACACTCGTTGAAGAATAATATATACTATTCTTATATTCACCTGCTTTTCCTTCATACCAGGTTAGGTAAGGTTAGGTTCAATGTGAGTGGGGCCTCCTCGCCACCTCCACTGCGACCCCCGTTGGGTCTATTGTGGCTCACTCCTAGGGATTACAATTCACCCCACAAGCCTGTGCTTCTGACAAAGTCCATGGTTGTATTTGGTGATACTTTTTTGGATTCGTTCGGCTCTTCCTTCATATCAAATCAGGGTTTGAAAAAAAAAACAGTCTGCATATACCGACAACAATATTGAAAACTTTGGGAACATGATAATTAACGGTGAAAATAGTGGAATAAGGGAAATAATCACTCCAAATCCAAAGTAATCTCCACACTATCTTGGATTATTCCAGCACTAACTTTGTAGAATCTGTGCATGATGTTTGGTTAGATTATTTCTATTGATTTCTCAAAATCTTCCAGCTTTCCTACTTTGCACGTTCTAATGTTTGCTTCCCATCTAAATATATATATTATTTTGTTGTTTCTAGTGAAGACAAACTAATTACGAAATATTGAATATTTCATTTTATAAAAAATTGCTTATGTCACTGAATAACAACTGCCTTGGTGATTATTTGAATAGCCGACAGTTATTAATGATCTACAACGTTCACCATTATTGTTTGTTCTGGCGGTCAATTTAGTGACAATTGAAGTTTAGCGGGAGATTGTATATAACGGTTCTTGGATTAACAACTCAGTGATAAAGGAAACAGTGGCCAAGATGTTTCAACTAAACTAATTTCAAACCTTTCACTAAATAGAGTGTTGTCATCGTCATCGTTTCCGTTTACCCTTCTGCCTTTGTTGTAAATCCTTCTTGGTTTGAGTGATTTCATCAATAGAGGTCCACTCTGTTTTCGCCCAATTTAACTAACAATGTATTCTAATTCAGTCGCCTGAAAGCTACGAGGTAGAGTCTAAACTATTACCTTCATTGCACATCATGTTATTCTCGAAAAGCTTTTATAAGATGACAAAGAATTATTCGTGCCTCTCTTTCAAACATCGAAAAATAAACTCTGCACCTACCAACTCTTAGTTTTTTAAAAATGGATCAGGATTATTGTAAGTAGGATTAAAATAATTAATATCTCAGGAATCCTTTCACTATTCTCAAGCAGCTCCCTGAAGGGTACCTAAAAATAATAAATAAGTATCTACCACTTATACTTTAGAACTGCATGACAGGAATAGATCATCAAATATTTATATTCTCAAGTTAGTGACTACCTTATTTAATTATTTTGATGATCACCAGATCATAAGTTATTAATTGAAAAATGTAAAAAGTTTGAAGGTTATTTTGTTAACATAGTGTACCAAATTAAGTAGATGACAGTATCGTCATATCTGTCAATCTTGGAAATAAATCCTTTTAAACTGATTATAAATCATTAATCGTAATGTTCCCCTTTCGTTCATAGATCTACGTACTGATGAAAGATTATTGACCTAAATTATTAATTCATAGTTGTATCCCTTCAATTTCTGTCACCAGAGCTTATCTCTGTTCAAGTACTTTGGTAATGAATAATTAAATGAAAAGAACAAACCTTTTTTTTCTAAGACCATCGATACGTAGACAGGAGATAGTTTTCTTCCTTGTGGGGTTCTTGAAAGACCACATGGTTTAGCAATTTTTCTGATATAAATATAATTAAATAAGCTTAAATTTTATTGGAGTAATCTTGTTAGAGCTCTACCACTCTATATAAGTGGATATTTAACTTTAACTAGTAGCTCCTTTAGTCCTATTTCCCTGAGGAATTTTAGGATATTTGCAGGCTTCAACTTAGGTAAATGTCCCTCTTCTATCCAATAATCTGATTTCTGATCTGATTCTGAATTGCGGTACAATTCGCAAGTATGTGGATGGAGGTTTCTTTTTCCATGCCATATAATCTACATTTTTCTTCCTCCACTATTTTGAGCTTTTTCAGTTGCCCGTTCAGGCGGCAATGTCCCGTTAGGATCCCTGTTAAAACTCTTAGTGCAGTTTTACTTTGACTTATTTTGACTTATTTGTGTACCCACCCATCAGAATATTTGATTGTCTAAGCCCTACTAGATCTTTCTTTGGTCAGATCTTCTCTTTTTTCGGCTTTGCCTATTTCTTCCAATATTACATTGGGGCTGATACCGCAAAAGGGTTCCGGCCCACAAAAGGGTCTTTCAGTCCCCCTCTTTGCTAGTCCATCTGCTATTTCACTTCCCTCTATTCCAGTGTGACCTGGAAACCACAGAAGGGTTACTCTATTGTTCTCGCCTAGCTTTTTGAGTATACCTAGGCATTCCCACACCGTTTTGGAACTGATTATACATGAGCTCAGTGCTTCAATGGCTGCTTAACTATCCGACATTATGATAATTTTTTGTCTTCTATATCCTTTGTCAATATTGAACTGGGCACACTTTCTTATGGCGTAAATTTCCGCTTGAAAGATACTTGGGGTTTTTCCCAAGCTTTCAGAGTATTTGGTTCCTGGCCCGTACACTCCTATCCCAGTCCCTTCTATCGCTTTTGAGCCGTCCGTGTAACATTGAATGGCATCTTTCCCAAGTATAGTAATGATATTTGGATCCCATTCCTTCTTGTTGCTCAATTCCATAACGAATTTCCTTCAAAAAATTAGACCTTTTCATCATACCATCTTGTGGCATGTCCCAGGTTTTTTGATTTCTAAGAAGTAAGGAGGTGTTTTTTTTCAATGATTCCCTCTCTACTTAGTCTGTATCTCGTTCTTTCTGCAACACTTTCCACCACCATATGTAGTGGTGTGAGGTTGAGAATCACTTCCATAGCTGCCGTTGAGAACATATTACTCCTGTAATGCATATACAGGCTGGTCTTTGAATATTGGAGAGGTTTTCTTTCGTCGTCCATGGACTAGTTCTGGTACTCCACGCAATGGCTCCATAAGTGTTAATATTGGTCACTATGGCAGTGTACATCCAGCTCAGGATTTTTGGGTTATAGCCACAATTTCTCCCTACCAGATTCTTGCACACTATTAGAGCCAGCAACTATGTATTCTTATATTCCTACATTAATTTACTATTTTTGTTTCACAATGTCAAGTTCTCAACTGACGAATGCTGGCTGCCCTGATCCGAATCAACGCGAATCATTCATAACTTTGCGACATCACGTCTTTTTGCCGATGAAAAACAGGCTACAAAGAAATTTCAGAGCGATGCATCTGAATCAAGAAATATTTTGATTTTTTTCTACTTATACATTCAATTGATCGAACGTTGTTTCTTTTCATTATTTTGTGTAGAAAAACATGAAACTATATAAAAAAAACTAACTAAAGTGAGAGAGAGTTAGAGAAATGAAGGATCTAACAAATTGAAAGACATGTACATGCTACATGTATTGAAAAAAAAGGAATAGTAAAATATTTATACGATAGGGCCAGAATCATTTGTTCTAATGATAATCAATTGAGAAAGGAGAAAACTTTGCTGAAAAATGTTTTAAATGCCAATAATTACCCGGCAGAACTTGTAAATAAAGAAATTAAAAATATAGAGAAGGGCTCATTAATAATACCCCATAACAATAACAATAATATTAATAATTCAGCTAACATAATTTTTAAAAACTTGACAATACCGTATGTTAAGGGTTTATCAGAAAGAATTAAGAAAATTGGTAATCAATTCAATATTCGAACTAGCTTCAAATCTAACAATACGTTGAGATCTACACTAACAAAAACGAAACCAAAAAATGATAACAATCTTCAAAAAACTGCATATATCAGATATCTTGTGAATGCGACAAACTCTATTTAGGTAAAACATTTAGACCATTGAAAGTCCGAATAAATGAACATAAAAAGTATATCAAAGATAGGGAGTTCTTTAAGTCAGGTATTTGCAAACATGCTTGGGAAGAGGGGCATAAAATTCAATGGGATTCGACAAAAATAATATTGAAAGAGCCAAATAATAAAAGACGAAAAATCAAAGAAAGTTCTTTAATACAACTAAATGCAGATAAATGTGTAGCTAGTATTTCAGCCGAATGTAGTCAAATTTGGTTACCAATGTTAGAAAGAGAAATTTCCAATAATCAATTACCTGCGTTATCAGGATAGCATCATAAGTTTTTATTCAGGTTTTTTTATGATTTATCTTTGGAATAGTTGTTAATCGATACACACTTCAATACACAAAATCACCAAACTAAGTTATACATATTTTGAAAACAAAAATAATCATACACAAAAAAGTAACAACAAACGCGTTTTTATTAACAAAATATTAACCAAAATAAGCGAAAAAAAAGCGCTATCCCAATAAAAACCGTTGCTGGAACGTACTCTTCACTGGATTCCGTTTCTAGTGGACTACATATCGTTAGAATGTCATAAAATACAATATTTTATTTCACATTTTACCAGAGGTGTGATCTACTATGAATGGACCTTAATAAAATTTGACAACAAAGTTTTGTAGTCTTAAACTTCCAAATATTATTGGTTGTCTAGTTGTCAAATTTTTTCGTTGTGTCAGATAGGGACCAAAAAATTATTTCTTTACTAGTTAATCTTGACAACGGTAGCTGGAACGCTACCGAAACGTCGAAATAAAAGAAAATAAAAAACATCATTGTGGTTTCATTCCCAAAAAATAAGAGAAAAAAGAATAAGTAATGCCACAAGCAGATATTGATAGAGTGTTAAAAGGAAAAACGCTTTTAGAGAGATAAGCAGTTCAATAATTTTTTATCTTCCATTTAAATTGAGTCACTAGAATTTTGCCCTTATTATTCTATAAAGGACAGCAGCTGAAATCGGACACAGTAAATACAACTTTGTATTCCCCAAGCGTGACTACAATGCACTACATGATGACAATAAATTGACAAAGGGCATCAAACTTAATTCCATCGATTTCTCGCCGGGATTAAACCATTGTTTATTGAAGTACGTTGAGATTTCATTGCACCGAGTTGTATATTATGTAGTAATTATGACTACCATAATTTACGTATTGTTTTAATGTTTTAACAGCGAACAATTGTAATAACTTGATATTCCGTTGAGTATTACCTACCAGCGGATTTTGATTTATGCACATGTTCATTAAATAGAATTATTCGTTTACAGAAGCGTTGATTGTTTTTTCATTAACGTTGTTTTGAAATAGTTATTTTTGTTTTTGTATAGATAATTTGTTAAGATATAACATACCAAAGTGTGCTTTTTTCAGAACTTATTGATTGACAATCTTTAAAAGTACATTTAAAATAGCTGGTCTACGTTCGTCAACGTTATTCGTTAGATCAGAGTCTACAACAAAAAGGCTACGTGGCTACAGGAAAGTGGATAGCTTTTATATCCGTGCAATATTGGACGAACAGCTAAATAGTTCAAAAAGACAGGAGAACTATTAAACCTGTTGCGAATCTGCCAACTGGTCACTGTAAGCTCACTAGTCACTTGAATCTGATGGAATTGAGAGACGAAGCAGTGTGCAGATTCTATCAATTATAAGAAGAAACACTACAAACACGTCCTTTGCACTCGGCGACGAAAAGTCACTAGCAAAAAAGTATATGAAAAATGTTTGGTGCGGGTGGACTCTATTGAGAGAGTCGAACTGGGAAAATTAAGCTGAATAAAAAGGACTACCATATATCTGAAAGGGTCGCAATGAAATAGGCCAGGAGCCAACGCACATCATCTAATCTAGAAGTAAGTTTTTACACAACGAACTTTTCCGGATCGGAAACAGTCCTGCAAAATAATTGCCAGCCTAGGCTATCTAAATCGGTTCCTACCAGTTTTTATATATATTCCAAACAGTAAATCGATAGACGCAAACAATCAACAGACCATAAAAACATCTATTGAATATATTATTACACATATGAAACCATTTTTGTGTATTACTGGAAGTCATTTTCTTTGTCACTTTATCTGTTATGTCACCTAAATGGTCAGTGACATTATTCTTCTTCGTAGATAATACTAATAGTATTAGCAGATTTCTTTTTGCTACTTCTCCCTTTGCACATTTTATCAGGTATGTTTCTTCAGGAATGGTGGTTGAGGATTTCCATCCCCCATGCCTCTTTGAAGCAATTAAATCTACCCCAGCATCAACCAAAATAGTCGCAGAAGACCAGCGGAAGCAATGTCCTGTATGTCCATGAGCATATAGCAAATTTGGAAATGTTTGAGGCGTTTTGCCAAACCGATGTATGCCCACTACTTGCCTGCAGCCTTTCCCATTTTAATATTGTTAGTAAAAAAGCATTAACTTACAAATTATTCTGGACATCATGCAGCATATTTTCTATACAACGGCATATGAGTTTCGTTCATTAGAATGTTTTTTTTTGAAATTTTACCCGGGTAATTTGCCCCAAAAAATACAAACCTCTTGTACAATTATGAGTGAAAACATTCCTGTATACTTTATAAATACAGATATGTCACATTTTAATGAAATAATTTAAACTGTCAACTCCTTCAGCAGAGTTAAATAAATATAAAACAATATCTATTATAACAATAATATTTGCATAGAACAAACTTTAATGTCATTCTATCCTCATCCCCATATATCCACCCTATTCCCTATTCTATTTATGTAGTAGCTAGCCAGAGCCCGATTATCTCGAGAACATCAAATATTGAAATTGCTCTTAATAACAAGACAACGATGTTTCCCAGATTAGAGAAACGTGCAACAACAAGAGGCTTTGCCTGAGGAATTGCCATTTTAACTTGAGTAGCATCCTTCAAATAACTCATACATATTGAAGATAGTGATGTATAAGTCTCAATTTGCACCCCACATTGGAGCGGATTAATTTTATGAGGCTTTACAGGACGTGTGTTTCCGAGATGCTTCCTAGGAACATTGGCGTAGTGCAGATAACTCTTGAAAAAGAGTATTAACTGATATTAGTTCCAACAACTATTTTCTAACATGTATCCTTTATAAATTAAATAGGATCAGTAGGTTTGCTGTTAAGTGGAGTGGTATAAAAATTTACTTCCATGAAAAATGAAAATACCTATTATAATAGTTTTGATATTTTTACTGATAAAATTATAAATATACTTTTTCTACTTCCTTGCTTAAATTATATCATTAGAGCTTCTAGAACATCAACATACACTCCAACCGGTATCTAGTGAAATGAGGTGACGATGCGCCGTAACAAATTTGAAAGTGGGGATCCAGCAAAGCCAATCGTGCGGTAGACGTTATGCAGTGGGCAGCTCGGTATTGGCTGAATACGTTCTCTCTCTGCGTACTGGAAGCTCCGCCTTGTCACGAGATACCAGTTTACCTTACATCCAATATAAATGCAGCATCCCAATATACTTTCAATATCCGATATAAAAATATCTACCTGTCTGACGAATCTTTATTATCAAATTTCACATTTACTTGTTCTCAAAATTTGTGAATAGCAAATAATAAAGTTGGACTATAAAGGGTGTGTCATGAGGAACTGTACATACTCTTACCTCCTATGGAGACCCCCATGTAGAATGTCAAATGGCCATTAAAAATTGTCTGCTTTTAATAATATACAGGGGTAATTGTGAATTTTTACTGATATTTCTTTTGATCATAACTTTTGAACGGTAATTTCGATTTGTCTCATATTTTGGTAAAACGTCACACTACTATCACCTAATTAACTGATTTGCTCAAACTATAAAAAATCGGGACCGGGCTTGGAAAATTAGTTTGTTCTGTTCATATGAAAAATTTCACCCTGTATAGGGATTTATAAAACTCTAATAAGGATCTCACAAAGTACACAAATAGACAACAAAAATGGCGTATTTATTCTTCTCCCCACACGCTTGCTCAATTTTTAACAAGAAAATCAAATTTACTTATAAATTGAAAGTTTAGCAACATGAGCCATAAAGGACCCTGCTCCATTTTACAGGTAATCCTGGTTCTCGTACGATTTTCGATTTTTTTTATATGTTGTAGTCTTAATGGTAACTAAGAGATCGTGATGGGTTAAAACTGTGCAGGCCCTCCGGTTTGACGGTGGTGGCGTCTTGAAGTTGCGTCCTGAGCATAACATTTTGCCTCCTAGCACTATAAATCTCCCAATAATAGCAAATGTCTTGTATGTCGGGGGCTCATGAGGAGGTCTGCCACACTTCTGTACCATCAGATTCGAGCTGAACGAACTGCCCCTAACGCCTGCTCATAGACTTTGTCTGAATTGTGAAAGGAGAATGTATGTATGTATGTATGTATGTATTTTGGGGTAACATTCACTGAGACCTAAAAGATCTATTCTACTTAGTTTCTGAGGAGAGTCTCAGATACTAGTAGCTCCTTTAGTCCTATTTCCCGGAGGAATTTTAGGATATCTGCAGGCCTCAACTTAGGTAACTGTCCCTCTTCTATCCAGTAGTCTCCCAGGTGCTGTGCCCTAGGATTCTGAAATACTGTGCAGTTCGCAAGTATGTGGATGGAGGTTTCTTCTTCCATTCCACAGAATCTACAATCTTCTTTCTCCACTATTTTGAGCTTTTTAAGATGTCCATTCAGGCGACAATGTCCCGTTAGGATTCCTGTTAAAACTCTTAGTGCAGTTTTGCTTTGACTTATGCATTCATTTGATCTCAACAGAAGAAACAGAAGCATCTTTGATTGCCCAAGCCCTACTACATCTTTCCAATTGTCAGATCTTCTCTTTTCTTCGGCTTTACCTATTTCTTCCAATATTATATTGGAGCTGATTCCGCAAAAGGGTTCCGGCCCCCAAAAGGGTGTTTCAGTCCCCCTCTTCGCTAGTTCATCTGCTATTTCGTTTCCTTCTATTCCAGTGTGTCCTGGAATCCACAGTAAGGTGACTATATTGTTCTCGCCTAGTTCATTAAGTTTGCCTAGGCATTCCCACACCATTTTGGAACTGATTACACAAGAACTGCCCAAGAACTGCCCCTAATGCCTGCTCATAGACTTTGTCTGAATTGTGAAAGGAGAATAATATCCATTATCTAATTGGATGGAAATCCGGACGCCATACCTATGTAAGTGCTTCTCTCTAGATCCAATAGTGTTTGTTTTATATGTAGAACACGTTGCCATTTCAGACTCACATTATAGGCGCGAGTCCATTTTTACTTAAAAACTAATATTTTCTTACCAGTTTTTGTAAGGTGCTGCAACATACATAAAAGCGAGACCGGTATAATTGAACATGAATTTTCTATCCAAAACTTTAATGTTGGGAGAGTAGTTGGCGTTATGGTTTTTCATAAAACATAATTTTCTTGCAAAAATTATACTTTTAATAATTAGTAGTACCATAGCTCCTGCTATATTTTTAACGAAACAAATGTTTTATTCATTTCCGAATCGGCTTTCAAAATAAACACACTGTTTTGTATAATACTAAAACATCACCCTGTATAACATTTCTTTAATGATTCATCGATATTGTCAGAACACAGTCACCTTTTGTTTTGTTGGTAACAAGGAAATTGCCAACTTTTCCCCCAGAATTGCATGCAAGCTGCAATACAAATCGAACCAGATCCATTTGGGACAAGAGCCTTGCCCAATTATCCTCTACTGCGCATGTTTTCGATCAAGAATATTGCATGTTGCAAGAAGAATTGCGAACTGTAAACCGACTTTACTTCACTAAATTATATTTGAAGAATGGAATTATTCTTCTATACGAGTAGTTTTTGTTGCTAAATCGTACACAGTATAAAATGGTCTTTATCTACAAGAAATTAAAAATATACAAAAGCTATTATTAAGCAAACTACATAGTTATGTCTTAATATAATTTATAGCAACAAGTAAGTGTTTCCTACTTCTTTTATGTGAAGGTTTTTTTGGAACTTTTTGCTTGTTTGTATTATTTAAAAATACTCTTGGCGAATAACATGACCTGTATAATAATTAATGTTGGAGAAAGCAATTAATAATTGGGGTTGATGGTAATCGTTTTCCAGAACGTGACTGGTTAGAGCCTCATAACACAAAATTATATTTACTCTACGCTTGGACATGTTATTTATAATTTTAACATGTTACCATAAATAACATCAAGTTTTTCGTGCTTCTAGATATCCTCACGTTAAACAAGAGTCCCTAACCCGTTCCTATTATGCGGAACTGAGCTTTCCTAATCTTGGTAAAACGTGTTTGTTGAGACTACAGTGCCCAGTCAGGAGCTCAACCAAGATTCAGGCTTAGTAGGTACTCTGTGAATTTTAGCGACGGTTCTTTGAGGAACTCTTGGAGCTGTCTCATTCGGGCGCCTTGTTCCCCACATTTGAGATTGCTTTTTTCCGGGTACTGCAATTTATTTCAGCATAAGCTTCGCTATACCACTGGAAGATCGTTACTTTTGATTGCACTTGAGATCTGAGTAGCTTGAGACCCAGGCTAAGGGCAGTCTATTTTTACTGCCCAACTCTTGTAGGTTTCCCAAGAAGTCCCAAACCAGTTTGGAATTTATCTGTATGGAGCTAATTGCATTGCATTAATAAATCCTCTGCTCAGTTCTGTATAACTGCAGCTTTTGCCTTGTACATCGTCACGTCTTTGCCTGTGCTAAGAGAGAATCTTGTATTTGGCGTGGCTATATGATATTCCTGCTCCTACACATTCCTCGGTTTTTGAGCAATCTGGGTTGCAGGCCATTTCTGCATGAATTGAAAAGGCTTTCATGCCTCTCTGCCTGTTATGTTATAAAATCTTTGCCGAAGCTATATGTACTTGGGAATTATCGTCCTACGAGATTTCCATTATGGGAATTAAGAGAAAAAGGACTTTGGGTGGAATCTATGGTGTTACATTTTTGGTGTCTTCAAGACTTCTATAGGTACCTTGTTTTTAAAGGGTGAGCAATTTAGGAAACCTCAATCACACTACTAAAATTTACTAGATTGGGAGTGCATGCCGAAAGGGTCGTGATCTTTTGAACTGATTGACAATCACGTATTGTATTATACTGCTCGCAATTGTCGTGGCCAATGAAGAATATCAAATCATCATTGGCCACAGGCCATGGCGAAAGTATCACATTATTGTGAAAAAATGTATGGTTATAATAAGTAGTTTATGCAAAGTTTGTTAATAATTTTTGAATAGATGAATGTAGAAAATGCAATTGTATGTTTAAATTATTCTTTAATAACATTTTAGGCTTAGGTATAGCACAAACTAAAAATTAACGTAAGTTTTGATATTCAAAAATGCTATATTGTACTGTAACGTATGTAAAACTTTGTGCTAAAATATTTACAAAAATAAGATTTCAACTTTGAGACGTATATTTTCAACATGAAGAAACAAGCATGGGCTATAGATTTTGTTTGTCAAATGGAGTAAATAATAACTATTAACTATTAGAAAAATAAATAATTAACGCAAAAAAAGTGGCAATAAAGATTGAACCGCAAATCAGACAAACCTATAGAAATGAAAGTTTCTAGGATGACCTTGAATAAAAAAATGAGGTTTCAAACCCGTCCGCCTGAAGCGCTAGCTGCAATTGAGTTAACTAGAGGTATTCTCGTCCGCCATTTTGGTGCCTTGTTGTACGTTGACGTTGTTGTTGTTGTTGTGTTGGTCAAGTATTTGGCATGAGATTCGGTATTTCTACTCAAAGACGTGGCCAGCATCCATTCGTTGCACTTTCTCAATTTTCTGGTGTTAGTAGTCTGGAGGAAAGTTGGTAAAATAAAATGTTCTGTTCAATATAAAAAATTTTTCAACACAATTAGTCAACTCGACACATCACAAAACAATAAAATTCAGGCACCAAAATGGCGGATGAGAATGCTCATCTCTTTAGTGCCTTAGAGTTAACTAAACAGGCCTGGCAGCTAAGGCTTTTGACACGAAAAGTAGAAAAAATTGTGAAATTTTCAAATTTTGAAATTCATATTGTCCATCTAAGCTGTTGTCACCATTAACTGTTGTTCATATGTCGATGGTTGTCATTTGCTGCTTTTATTTGTGTTTTGTTTAGTTACTGTACGTAATAGTGTAAGAGTGGAAAAAACTTGAGCAGAAAGATAGACTAATGCCCGATTTCACCAACCGTTTCCTAAAGTTTGGTTAAACCTAAAACGGATTAAGGAATCCCTATATGCAATTCACGTTTCACCATGCGCTAAGAAATACCTAAGAGTGATGGGAAATACATAATGTTATCACTTTTAGTTATTACTTAGCGCATGGTGTAACGTAAATTCCTAAATCCGTTTTAGGTTAGGTGAAATCGGGCATTAGTAATTCAAATGAACAAACAAAAATATTCCTATAGCAAACAAAGATTCCATTCCGCTATGAAATAGTTCTGATCCCTTCCACAGCAATCGCTGAAATTATTCTTTCATACCTTGACACATGACTTTCAATTCTATAGGTTATTCTGGGTTTGTTTTATGGCCTTAGCTGCTTTGCCTATTTCGACAACTCAATTGCATGTCGCGCTTCACGTGGATCGATTTGAAACCTCATATTTTCATTCTAGGTAATCCTATAAACTTTCACTAATATATGTTAATCTGTTTTATGGATTGAACTAATTAATATTTTTATATAAATAAGCACGAATCTGGCAAATTTCGTTGACAGTTTTATTAAAAAAATTGTGTGAAACTAGGGCACTGTAGACATAGGTATTCTCGTCCGCCATTTTGGTGCCTTGTTGTACGTTGACGTTGTTGTTGTGTTGGTCAAGTATTTGGCATGAGATTCAGTATTTCTACTCAGAGACGTGGCCAGCATCCATTCGTTGCACTTTCTCAATTTTCTGGTGTTAATAGTATGAAGGAAAGTTGGTGAAATAAAATGTTCTGTTCAGTATCAAAAATTTTTCAACACAATATGTCAGCTCGACACATCACAAAATTCAGGCACCAAAATGGCGGATGAGAATACTCATCTCTTTAGGGCGCGTTGTATCGAACACCTAAACTCGGTTTAATGATAACTGATGTTTAGACTGATGTAATTGATGATAATAAATAAATGAATATGTCACAGTCTAAATATCAGTTATCATTAAACAGAGTTTAGGTGTTCGATACAACGCGCCCTAAGTGCCTTAGTGAAACGGATGGCAATATGACCAATCACTAGTCAGCAGAAATACCAACTTAAATTCAAATCGCTCCTCTTAGTTTAAAAACAAATTATAGTATATTTCATTCAATAACAGTTATTTTGATTATTTATATGCAGCCCCCGTACGCCCATGTTGATCTGCAGTCTGTTTTCATGAATGACGGAATTACAAACGGTTATGAGGTAGCTGGAATGATCCCATATTTATAGGCCAATGTGGTAGGTAGTGTGCATAATTTAGTTTGAGTGTAAAATATGGGTTTAACCTTAAGATTAGAGTATTGTCTTGTGGCTAGATTGTTGTATTAAACAGAATGAAACGATGTAGATGTTTCTTTGGGGTCGCGAATAATGCAAACTCATTTAAAAGTTAGCGTAAAATTTGTCAAGAAAGAATAGTTTGATACAGTGGCGGATTTAGGCTTCCTGTCGCCCTAGGCCCGGTAAAAAACTCTTTTCTGACATCTGCCGCCCCTAGGGGCCTATACGGCCTATTTATAAATCCAGGACTGGTTTGATACTTAATCCACCAGTGAGTTTTAGTTTTGGGAAAGGGGGGATTTGATTGGTTTTTATTCCGATAAAACTGTATGTTAATAAAGAATATAATATGTAATAACGAAATACATTGTTATAATTATTATGTTAATGCAGTTAACAATAAACTATTATTAATGGCTATCATTAATATCCGAAATGGGTTTTAATTTCCTAGAAGGGTCAGATTAAACTATAAAAGCGTTCGAAAATGTGAGCATATTTTGAGGCGGGTTGAAATATGTCCGCAACCTTACAAATTGTATATATTTACCAGAAAAGGTTATGCAGCAATTTTAAATCACTCCTCCCCTAGCCACGGTAGCGTTAATAAAACGAATAAGTTTAATTGCTTCCACATAATAATACCGGGTGTGGAACTAGGAAAATATTTCTGCTTTATATAGATAAATAATTAATAATGTTAATAATAATAAATGTCTTTATTGTTTTCTTAAAAATAAATATAACAACTTTTTTGATAATTAGTTAACAAATTAAAGAAAACAAAAGGCGAAGTTCATTTTCTATCGTGAATTGCTGCACAATGAAAATGCTCTTCCACTCAACCTTCACTTAAAACTAACTAAAACTAAAGAAATATCTTGAACCAAACACAAAAAAAAAGAAAAACTAGTCAAAGGTCAAATATCTCAAAATAAATATAAATTTAAACACAAATGTCCAAATATACCTACATATCAAGAGGAAATAACCACTTTTTATTAATATGTTCTATTCTGATCCTGTTGTCCCTGGAGCATATTTTCAAAACTTACTTTAAAGCTATTGGTACTTATAGATCTCGACTTTTCAGGAAGAGAGTTATAAATATGACAAATTTGTGTTTTGAAAATAGGAGATAACAACCCTTTATTCCTTAAATTTAAATTATGTACATCTGTCCTGAAACTTATTTTATTGTACAGGTAATTAGGAATTTTAAAAAGAGATAATTTTATAATATAAAGATGCTGCATGTAGGATTCTTCTATGATACATGTTCAACCAACCAGTTACTTTCAATTTATATGATGTATGTATGTATGTCTTCTAATACCATAAATTAATCTTAAACAGGAGTTTTGTACAGTTTAAATTTTCCGCTTACACAGTTAAATGTGGTACATAAATGGAATCTGTATAATTAAAGTGTGATAGAACTATAGGGGCAGGGATGAGTTGCGTGCAGCGATTATTTTCTACCTGAATACGAGTGGGAACACCAAAATTAGGAGCCGAATTGCGCGTAACAAGATAAACACAAAATTAAGGAGATTAAGGAAATATTTTCGCCCACGGTATATAGTTTTGCTTTGCACATTTTTGCTGTACAACGCCAATAAGTTTCGCCAGATGCCATCGTTCTACATTTTCGAAATTTTCCACGGTTTACCATTAGAAGAGTTTTGCCTTTCTCACTTAACATAACTTCACACTTAATTTCCATCTTTGTTGTACAACAGTTCGAAGACAAATAAAATAGAACGCACCGGAATTCGGTCCCGCTACCTGCGGAAAGGACTACCTGTAACGGATTAAATTCGAAGTGTGGTCATACCAGCGAAAATGCGATTTCGGAATTGGGTCCCATGTACCTACTATTTGTTTTTTGACTTTTATTTTCCTTCACATTTTTTTGGGCTTAGGACCAACAGAACACACTTATTGTTGTTGTACTGGCATGCTTAAAAATTTACGCTAAATGCGTATCATCAAAAATAAAAACAGTACGTGAAATAATAACCCAACCAAACCTACCCCTACCAAACCACCTTCGTATTTTTAGTCAATTTTTTTGTAGAATGAATTATAATAATTTTCAATAATAACCCAACCAAACCTACCCCTACCAAACCACCTTCGTATTTCTAGTCAATTTTTGAAGAATAAATTATAATAATTTTCAATAATAACCCAACCAAACCTACCCCTACCAAACCACCTTCGTATTTTTTAGATAATGATTTTTGAAAACAGAATTTAAACCCATTTATTATTAATAAACGCTTACCCTTTTCACTCGTCGTAGAGGTGAAATTAATATTTTCCGTGTCAAACAAACAAACAAAATCACAATAACGGACACAAATAAACACGTCTTACACTCTGCACTTCAGAAGAACAATTGCTAAAAATAATCTTTTAATACCCATATGAAATCTACCTGCTTCGACAGCGGACCGAATTACGAAATCACCCTTTCGGATTTGGACAAGGTCCCTGTGAGCAGGTAGCCCTTTTGCTAGGTACCCGGACCGAATTCCGAAACACCGATAAAATACAACCCGTAAAATATTTGTTAAGATAGAATTGTAATAAAACCTCTGCCTATTCCCTACCCCCGCCAGGGTAAACTATTAGGGCAGTCCCGATAACAGAACATTTATTGGCTTGTTATTGTCTTGAAATTCTATTACAACAAATATCCTAATCACGGTATTTTGGTTTTTTCCTCATTTTATTAGCATAAGCCGGGGTTGGTAAATTGCGCACAGTGGTCAGTTTGTAGCCAGGTATACCCAAAATGTTTTTTTTTTATAGGTAAATTGCGCACAAGTGACCCTAAAGAGGGTCTAGGTAAATGGCATACAACTTTCTACCGATTTCACGTATTTTAAAAGTCACCAGAGATTCAAAGGATTATCCCCTAATGACTTTACGATAACAATTTGAGGCGTAGGTACATAGATCAGTTTAGTTTTTGCATTCGTGTTAGTAAGTTCGTCCGATTTCTAAAATGGAACAAATGCTGAGTGAAAAGAACAAAACGCTAATAATAATAGAAGGAGCTAAATTTCGCAAAGGAAGAATCCTTGTTTCTGGCAAAACTCATTGGCGTTGCACAAATAAAAATTGCAAAGTCAAATTCTATACCATTAATGAGAAGGATATCATCGACAGGGATCTCATCCATATTCATGATATAGATTCCACAAAACTGTGTCGTGAAAAAATCAGTAACAACAGCCTAAAAAGGAAAGCCGAAGAAGAAATATCAGTTACACAATTGAAAGTATGATACATAAGGAGATAAAAGGTTAGAAATGTCAATGTGCCTAGGCATAATTGAAGTTAATATATTCTTATATTGTTCAGAAACCCCCGAAGTTCTTCAAGAACTTACACTAGTGGACATAGGATACATACGGAAGAACTTATACAATGCGCGTCGAGCATATTTGCCTCCGTTGCCGAAAAGCGTGCAGGGCGTTCAATAAGCATTAGACTCGGTGACTAATTATTTATTCCATTTAATTACAGATCGTTCCAATTGAAGGGCATGTCGTACATTTTCATGCTCAATGTTGAGATGTTTAACCGGTTTGTTCTTATTTCGATTCCTAATTCTGCAATTCAAAACCAAAATTCCCATCCGTAGGCTGTAGACGAAGCTATTCTAAGCTATTAAAAATAGGTATTCCAATTTTTTAATCATATAGAACGATAATCGTCACACAAAACCACATTATTGTTATAATTAAATTCTAAAAATAAGTACGACTGGAGATTTGGCCGTGCGTATTGACGGTAGGCCAAGAAAAAACTGAGTAGATAAATTAAAAGTTTTTGTCTAGGACGAAAATAAATATGAACGTTTTATTATGCTCGTGTGTTGTCTTAGTTACTGTTTAATTAACTAAATATGATTATCCTCGCTTATAGTAGGTAAAGGGATTCAAGTCTACTATTTTTTGGTAGTTGTATAGTTGTGAGTAAAATTAGTTTGCAATGTTTCACAATAAAATAACAGTATGCGGCAAGGTCTCTTTGAGGATTAAAAAACCGAATAGATAAAAAAGCCAAAAATCATTTCTGGTCTTGAGCTACCCACAAGCGAACAATTGATTCTCATTGGTGCAATGTAGCTTCGGATTGGTCTATGAAAAATTTACATGAATTGTTAGTCCACATGGACTGTTTACGTCCCAAGGTAGGTTTAGTTCATTTCTGTTATTCACGAGATATTATGTTTTTAGATGTTGCTGTGATTGAGATTTTGTTTTATTGATAAAAACTATTTTGTTGGTAATAATCAAAAATATTGTTATAGGCTACGAACAATGAATATACTAGAAGAGTAAACAGACGAATTATTCTAAGCCAACATAAATAATGTCAAAGTATATTTATTTATTCTGCTTGATTTCATGTCGCAGTGAATATGTATAATAAGTTGTTCGATTGTTGTATGTATAAAACATGAATATTTTATTGTTAAAATGTTTACCAAACGTTTTCAAATTTCTGAAAGTGGGGAGTAGGGATTTGAGACAATAGACAAAAGGTAATTTGGTGAGTTCTAGTCGCTATCTACGCAAAAAATGATACAAAATATTTACAGGCAACTGAAATGAGAAAATAATGGGTCAAAGCATGGGTTGGCTGAAGGAATACATGATTGGCAAGAGTTTCAAAAAATCCATTACTACAGTTATAGGTAAAACTGCTATTCATCGGAAAAAGAGAGTACAGAAATCGCTAGTGCATCGGGATCCAGCAACAATGAAAAATTTGTCTGAAACTGGTTCTGATTCTACTTACAGATTTCTTTATCTCGCCGACAAATTGTTAAACGGTGCAAATCAACTTTACTCACAACTATAGGTCCTTACTGCTATGCATATGATTTACTATTTACTAATAACTTTGTTTTAAATTAAATGCTGAAACTGTTGGATGAGAAGTCAATTATGTAACAATTAAATTATCCGAAGTATTTATAGTAACTAGCACCTTGCCTCGAGTTCGCTCGGATTCTTTACAAAAAACATAAAATAGCCTATGCTACTCCGAGGAGGTGTTCCGACTACCTGAAGACAACAAAAAATACAATACAAAAATGTAACCCTACGATATCGAAGGCAATTATAACTTTCCAACAACACCCAAAAAGAAAACGCAGTCGTCAGTCGTCACCACAGAATACCCCCGTTGCCACCTCCATTCGCTCCAAGTTAGTTCAGTGGTGCCAGTTCTCACGATTTCATATGTAATCTCACGATCTTACGATTTTAAGTCAAAATCTCAGAATATTTCGGTACTTTTGTTTTTAATTAGCTTGTTTATGTAAACTTCCTAAAAAATTGATGATAGAGAACTGTTACAATCTTAGTTACTTCGGAGATGACGAGTAAAGTTAACACGGCCACATTATACAACGTTGAAGCAAATGCAAGTGACTCAGATTCCTCAGAATAATTTTTAAGTGTTTTTATTATTTTAGGTTTTTTATGTAATGTTGACCTGTTAATTTTGTTGAATACAGTTTTGTAATAAACTAGCTGGTTTGTATTTCAACACCTTCTTTATCTCACATTAGGTATTGGCGTTGGCGAATCAAATTATTTCCTGCGCTCAGTTAGCTTGAATCTCACGATTTTTTCCGAGTGATCTCATGAATTTGGTATCAACAGACCTGGCACCACTGAGTTAGTTTATTAATTAAAGGACCACGCACGCGTTATCGCTCGACTTATTAGCTAAACAGTAGGCACGACTCGGAATTTTATTCTCGCTGTCTTAATTTTTTTGCAATTACTACTAAGATATTCATTTGAATTATATGGTGTAAACAAATAAAATAATGTGCATTAAATGCTTAAGCTTCTAATTTATTTAAAATGATAATGATTAATACCGTATTTTTGTAAATAGCTTTTACATTCCATCATACCAGCTCACATCAAATTATTTTTTTCTATTTCAGTTGATTTATTAGGCTGCATTACAGCTTCCTGTGAAATTGTCGTATTCAGTAAAGCATATTACCAATAGATACCTATCGAAGATGATTGATTTCATATTATTATAACGCCTTACAAAGGTTTTGGAAACAAATTTCCAAACAATAATGACCGTTCAATTAAGAAGATACAACTACTTTTTGGACTATATTCCACGACAGACACTGAATTACACTTTTATATCAAACGGGATTAGTATATTCACATGATATAACCAACCATTCTGTTTTGCAATTATTATACAAGGGCATACGGACAAGTCCCTATATTACACAAAAACTGAAAGATAATATGCAAATCAATTAGGCACCTACTAACAAATTAATACATAAATTGAAATGAAGAAAATAATAAAAAGTACAAATAAACCAAAGTCAACATTTCAGCGAACTAGCTGGCCCTTTTTTGGTAAAGGTTTGGTTAATCAAGAAATTCTAAGCTTTGGTATTTATTCCTTTTATGAGTAAAGGCACAACACAAATACTTGAATATGATTTTTCCCTCTAACCACTCGCTGAATTTATTGAATCTTGTATTTTCTTCCTCTTTGTTTGGATTTGGTTTTACCCATGAATAGATATACAGATTGCGAAAAAGTTTATTAGGTCATACGATTCACACAAGTACGACAGGGATCATACGAACAGTACTACTTGAAAGAGAGAGACAAGAACACAACGTCAGGACTTCCTCTATGGTATTACCACCTCCTAAGATTTCATCAACGTATGTATTCACAAGCAACGCTTGTGATGCTAACGGAAATGTGTCATTGTTGCTAATTGCAAGTTCATGTAAACATTTGGTAGCGAGGAAGGCACTGCTTTTGAGTCCATATTTTACAGTTTGTAATTGCAGACATTGCACAGGCTGTTTTGAATTTGAACGCCATAAAATATTTTGTAGGCATCTATGCTTAGCATCAACCCAAATCATTCGATACATTTGCCTTATTAGCGTCAAAGTACACAACATATCCGTAAAATGCCGCAAAAAACACAAAAATCTATGTTTTTGTTTTTTCGCTCTAATTGTTTAAATAATAAGAACACAGAAAAATATTCAAATCAAAAATTGTAGTTGATGCATTTATCTACAAAATTTGTCTGAACATTTTTTGTGTATCTGCATTAGTTTTCAAAATATACGAAATTTCCCTAGTGGTATTTTTTTACATTATCAATTTTCACGTTTTTAATTTTAGTAAATAAACAATGACATTTAGGAAAACATTTTTCATATGAAATGTGTTATAAAATGGGGTACCTAGAAATACATTGAAGAAAACCACGTAAACCTCTACTAAAAAGTCTAGTTTTTTTACCAAATCCCTCTAACTAACATTAAAAAATTAAATTATATAACATAGCATACTTCAAAGATTAATTGTTTTGTTAAATATTTTTGTTATTGTTGTTGTTGCTATTATTATTATTTTTTTTATTAAAAAATTCAACAGGGGTGAGAAAAAACTATTTTTGAAGGAATTTTAAAATTTTTTATTCATTAATTATTTCATAATAAAATGGTATCATTCTTCTTCCGACGTAGAATACGAGTCTGTATCACCTTCACCTTCGCAATCATTATCATCAAAATCTTAACCCTGAGTTTCTTGACTATCACCATTTGGAGGTGTTTGATCGTCGAGATCATCATTATCTTCATCGTTGTCAATTTCTACGTTTGTTTTTTCTAAATCGGTACAATTTCCTGTTTGACAGTGTCCACATGCAGGTGAACAAGGTAACCCAGATTTTCTACCCCTGCAGCTGATCACTCATATTTGAAAAATAATTATTTAAAATTTTATTTTTCACTAACAAATCGCGTAACACAAAAAAATACTCCAAAAAAATCCAAAAAGTTGCATCATTAACGTGGCGTAAACAACCGAGACGCTACTAATACTACTGTAACTCGTCTGCTTCTACGCAGTAGGAGCATGCACATTTGCTCACAGCGCGGCGGCGTGTATAAGCCGCTCTCTCACCTACTTTTTTACCTTTATTTGTGCTCCCTTCTCTTTCTTACCTGAGCCAAAGGTGTGTTCTTTTGTATCGCGATCACTTCTAAATAGGTTCATTATAAACTTCACAAATTTTTAGATAATATCATAAACACTATAAAAAGTTATAGAAGGTTTGCTGAAAGACGTCTGATTCAGGTATTTATTGTAAATAATTGTGTATTATTTAAAAAATTTGATATTTATAGAAAAACTGTATAGAAGTTTCGAAAGTAGATGCAACTTGTATATACTTGTATATTTTATTAATACTGACATTAGCCTATTTCCTTTTTCTCTCGTAACCAGAATAAAAATAAACTACCTTAACGATTATTACGTGAACTACCTTACATAACTTGCTATAAAATTGCCGTCTCTATTTCATTTATCCTAGATAGAACAATTCAGAGAAGCAAGACTATTATATGAATTCACCCGTTGGGCTTACAAATAGTATTTTTGAATATAAAGCGTAATACGAAAATTTGCTTTGGGTTATGAGTTCTACGAGCGTTTTTCATCATGTGGTAGATGAGAGTAGTGAATTTACTATAAGGTACCAGCCTAAATTGAAAAAATGAAATGCCACACGTGCCGGAAATTTTTATTGGGAATAAGACAGTTGATGAAGAAAGTACATAAAACAGAAGGAATATATAGAAAGGCGAAGCGGATCATTATAATTTTTTTAAGTTAAACTTAATACTTTTCCTTTCTTCCAATGAAGTGCAAGATTCTTCCAAACTTCCAAGGTTAAGTAGTCCAGGACATAGAATTAACGCCAAATGTTAACTTGACCAAAGTAAGTTTAATGATGATGATTAGACTAATTAATGGTACGCTTAGAGCTTATTATTGAAACTATATCTTGTAGCTGAATTTACTGTTTCAACCCTTACTTCGTGGAATCTACTCATATTTGTATTTTAAATGAAACTAAAAGTTTCTAATTAACGCCACTTTAATAATAAAAAATGTATGAAATACTCGATGATATTTTTAGATACCGAGATGATAATCAATTAAATTTAGAGTTTTCATATATTCTTTAGTGGAGTTATATTTAGAAACTTTTAGTTTCATTTAAAATAGAAATATCTTGTAGCCGGTTTGTCAATGAGATGCCTCATTAAGTCACTTAGCAATATAGTAAAATCAATCTGTTAAAGTGGAACAAATTGTGAATAGCAAAAAAAAATATGTACATATAGATCGTGCGATTTCAAAAAAGATAGCGCTTAGTGCACTAGCAAATTCAATCGTGAACATGTGCAAAAAAATTCGCAAAAGTACAAAAACGGTTTTTTGCGTTAAAAAAAAACTACAACTCCTTAAAGAAAAAGTTAAATAAATAAGAAAGTTGTAGATATTAAAAATACCTATCATTTAATTTTTGGTTTATGAAAATCGGTCCATAATTTTACGAGAAAAACGGGACAACCCACCGAAAATAGCGTTTTTTATTTTCTGTGATAAAAAATTCATTTTTTGATTAATCCACTTGAAACTTTGAAAAAATGAAGATGTAAGTAAGCCGAAAATCATGCTTTTTTCGAAAATTGAAAAAAATATTTTTTTTTTGAGTTATTACAATTTTGCGAAAAAAAGGTGTTTTGGCAAATGGGTTCTTCCTGCCCTTGAAGTTGTCCAGAGTTCATCGGAAGCTTATTTCATTCGTGAAGACTTGTACTATAATATTATTAATGAATGACATTGATTATATATAATTTTAGCGACGAAAAATGCATTGCGAAATAATGCAAAATTTACAGACTGTTTTTTTGATAATAACTTTTTCATTTTTTATGGCATTCGAGTTGCAGAACTTAATAGTGCTCTTTAAAACCAACATTTTGCAAAAAAAAAAATTGTAGGACTTCAGGGTGCAGATACAGCTATGCATCAAGAAATGGAAATTATTGAAAGTGAACCAGGACAGTGACGAAGATTCTCACACACAAAATAAGAAGATTGTTGGATCAAAAGTAAAACAAAACTTAAATGTAATTATATAAATTAAAATATATTTTATATAATATGACAAACAATAGTTAAATTACTGATTATGACAGATACGTTTTTGGTACAGTGCCAAAATAAAACAAATAATAAATCTATATTTCCTGGGTTGTTTTGCCAACTTTCCCAAATGAGAATACAATATTTGTATTAGTCTCGTCGTGCTACCCCAAAATAATTATAACAGGAATTTTTTGCGTCAGTAAGAGCAAAGATATTGATGATTTTGTAAGCGTAATCACTTTTAAACGCGCGATTACGGTTTTCAGATGGTTACGAGAGAGCCGACGGCGCTCCCCCCACTCCTGCGCCACTCTGAAGCTGACTCGAATATCGCAATGTATTTTTTTTAAAGTATACGATCTTAAGATTAATTTGCCGTAAGAAAGAAGTCGATGCCATGTAAAGTACGCCGTCAGTAAATTTTTGAAAAAAAAATTATCTCGGCTCCTTGAAGTCCCACAAATTTTTTTTTTGCAAAATGTTAGTTTTAAAGAGAACTATTAAGTCTGCAATTGCAAATCGAATCCCATAAAAAATGAAAAAGTTATTATCAACCAGTCTGTAAATTTTGCATTATTTCGCAAGGCATTTTTCGACGCTAAAATTATATATATTCAATGTAATTCATTAATAAGATTATAGTACAAGTCTTCACGAATGAAATAAGCTTCCGATGAACTCTGTAGGACCACCCCAAGGGCAGTAAGAGCCCATTTGCCAAAACACCTTTTTTACGAAAAATTCTAATAATTCAAAAAAATATATTTTTTTTAATTTTTGAAAAATCATGATTTTCGGCTTACTTACATCTACATTTTTTCAAAGTTTCAAGTGAATTGATTAAAAAATGAATTTTTATTATAAAAAATAAAAAACGCTATTTTCGGTGGGTTTTCCCGTTTTTCTAGGAAAATTATGAACCGATTTTTATAAACCAAAGATTAAATAATAGGTATTTTTAATATCTACAACTTTTTCATTCAACTTTTTCTTTCAGGAGTTCTAGTTTTTTTTTTAAACGCAAAAAACCGTTTCTTGCACTTTTGCGAATTTTTTTGCACATGGTCACGATTGAATTTGCTAGTGCACTAAACGCTATCTATACATGTGCCCATATTTTTTTTTGCTGTTTACAATTCGTTCTTGAAAATTTCCCTATTGATTGGACTAATAGTCTGAGCGTTACAGATCTGACTTCGCCTTGTATATAAAAATGTGTAATGGTGGCAGATTCAGACTTCCATCTCACACTTCAATTTTAGCATTTAAGATGCATCCAAGAGCTTTCTTGATGAACATATAGCTTTATAAATACCTCGATTTCTTGAATTTCAAGTTAATGTTACTGTCTGACTATTTGATGCGTGATATTTGGTATACTTGGTACTTATTTCAATGGAACGATAATTAAGTTTTAATTAACTGTAAGAGCGTTACAAAGAGAAAATTATGATGGCATTTGTAAGGGTTTCTGTGAGACACGAAGTCTGCATATATGCGCTTTATCTAGCTTTACTTCGTAATCATTTTGATAGTAGCTTAATTTCCAGGAATACAGTATAATATTCACTTAATGCACCATTTTCCAATGAATGCTACGATAAAATGAAATTTTCCATCTGTTTCAGCTCCTTATAAAAAATAGGTTTATAACATTTTACAAAACTGCTATGAAGCTGAAAGCATCTTAATAATACGAATATTGCGCGGCTAAATATTAGGGAGAGTTAATAAGCTTTTTTTGGACGCATAATATTCATCCCTTGAGGCAGCAGCTCATCACGAGTTTCAGTTCATTACTGCCTTTGTATCGACTTCTTTTTCAAACAAATATTTTGTTCCAGTGCCTGAAATTACACTTTCACATTGGCAGAATGGACTCTGCCAGAACTATTTGTATACTTCACAATTAGTGTTTTATTAAATAATTCACTACACATTCTTTCACAGTTCTAAATACGAAAATATATAACAAACGATAAGGTTTATCTCCTTTTCGCTACAGCTTGGAGGTGCCTCTGAGTTTTAACAAGTAGTGTGGATTTGGGTCGTTGAAAATCGGTCAGCCTGCTAACAATAAACTAAGAGCTTCACTCTAATTTAGTTGCCTATAAAAGGAAAATAAATGGTATGGTCTTATGCACTAATAATTTATCTGCTAGCAACAGGCTATTGGGTGAATTATTTATAGGTGGAGACCTGGGAGTATAATATTCAAAATAAATCGTACAAAACACAACTGGAGTGAGAAAATACATGGTATATATTAGGGTGTTTCATTTTTAGGTGTTATTTTATTCAGTTCTTCTTGAAAATTTGATAGTTACTGAAAAACAAAATATATTCCCGCTGAAAAAAAACCTTTAGTCTGTTGGAAGTTTCGCTCATTAAAAAATTCGATTTCCCATATACATAACACTTCTTCTTATTCTCTTCTCCTTCTACCTTTTCAGGTGTCGAACGAGGATTCCGGTGCCTCTTGTACCCAATACGTCCACTCCTTCCTGTCTCTTTCTAATCTTCCTTTTATTTGGTCTATCCGCTTTCTTCTCGGATAAATAACACAGGAAATTTTTTTTTCGGTTTCAACTCGATTTATCGTTATTGAAGAAATAAAAAAAATAAGTGTACAGCTTTTGCTACAAAAAAGTTCCTTCGAGCAAACACTCTCCAATGAACTGTTTTTGTTTTGTAGAACTGGAAAGATGAATGTAAATAATAATTAATAATATTTTTTTTAAACTGGAAGTATTATTTACAATGGGGCGTTAAACTTGATGGGTTCGTACTGGCAAATACATACGCATATACATATAATTACTTACATAAAAATGATCTGCACAGTAATGTATGTATGCATAATGGGGTGACATTCACTGAGACCTAAAAGATTTATTGTGTCCCCTTACTTCTACTTAGTTCCTCAGGAACATCTCAGAGACTAGTAGCTCTCTCAGTCCTATTTCCATGAGGAATTTTAGGATATCTGCAGGCTTCAACTTAAGTAAATGTCCCTCTTCTATCCAATAATCTCCTAGAAGCTTTGCTCTAGGATTCTGAACTGCTGTGCAATTCGCAAGTATGCGGATGTAAGTTTCTTCTTCTATACCACAAAATCTACATTCTTCTTCCTCCACTATTTTGATCTTTTTCAGGTGCCCGTTCAGGCGGCAATGTTCCGTTAGGATCCCTATTAAAACTCTTAGTGCTGTTTACTTTGACTTATGCATTCATTTGATTTCAACGGGTTGTAGCCACCCATCAGAACCTTCGATTGCCTAAGCCCTACTAGATCTTTCCAATGGTCGGATCTCTTTTCTACGGCTTTGTCTATTTCTTCCAATATTACATTGTGGCTTTCATCCTTCTCTTTGCTAGTCCATCTGCTATTTCATTTCCTTCTATTCCAATGTGTCCTGGAATCCACAGTTCAATGAGTATGCCTAGGCATTCCCACACCATTTTGGAACTGATTACACAGGAGCTCAGTAGCTTTAAGTGCCGTTTCACAAAGGACCGATGATCAGTACTGATGATCGGTCGAGCTCATTGTCATTGTCTACCGATAAAAGAAGCAGGAGCGTCGGTCCAGCCCGTGGCGTGTGCTGATCATCGGTCGGGGTCGGGGCTATTTGGTAAACGAGAGCTTTCACATGCAACGTATCATCAGTTGCGTTTTTAGATGAGGTATTGCGTTTTGTGTATTAAACGAAAATAAAAATGGCAGGTGTAAAATTTCGCTTTGATAAAGAAATAGTACTAATTACTGTAGTTGAACAAAATCCGGTAATATGGGACACATCATCAAAAAACTACAAAAATCGAAATGCAAAAATGCTTGGGAGGATGTGGCCAAATATTTCTGGAATTTTGTTTCATTCTTCGTCTCTCTAGTAACCGCTTTATTAAGCACAAAGTGACAACAGCGCGATGCTGTGGTCTCATCAAGTACATGTTGACGACCGATCATCAGCACTGATCATCGGTCCTTTGTGAAACGGCACTAATGGCTGACGTTATGATCATATTTCGCCTTCTATATCCTTTGTCAATAATGAACTGGACACACTTTCTTATGAGTGGTACTTGGGGTTTTTCCCCAACTTTTAGAATGCTTGGTTCCTGCCTCGAATACTCCTATCTCAGTTCCTTCTATTGCTTTTGAGCCATCTGTGTACCATTGAATTGCATTCTTTCCAAGTCTGGTAATGGTATTTGGATCCCATTCCTTCTTGTTGCTACTTCCGAATTTCTTTCACAGCAATAGAAGCTAGTTGTATTCTGTCCAAATTTTCTTCTTGCAGCCTCAGACCATAATTTTCGTTTAACTTTTACTGCAGGCACAGTTACAAAACTTTTCACGAGGCATTGTAACTGTTGTGTCCATGCACTATCCAACTTAAAAAATTGTGGAGAAGTACTAAATAAACTTAACTAAAAAAATATGTTTCATAATATTGAAACATCAAGCACGAATAAATTGTAAACAAAACCAAAACACTGATATAGATTATAGACTTGACAGTTCTTCAAACTTCAAATTCGAATGTACTTTTTTAACTGGATATTGATTCATGAAACATCTAAATCAGAAGGTGGCTAACTTCATCTTTAGTGATATGACATATCCGTAGTAAAAGTTGCGAACATTTAGGAATTCTTACTTTCCAGTTTTCAACTAGAATATTCGATTTAAAAAATTTTTTAATGAATTTTTGTTAAGTACTACCAATATACTTTAATAAAATACCAAAAGCTTGATATCGGTTAAACACCCCAATGTCGCTGTGAAGTTATGAAATTGTTATTTATGGACTTTATTTTATATTTAGTGAATAAATATTAACTTTAATGTAACATAATTAGAATTAATAAAATTAAATTTCTTTTTCTTTAATTTCTGAGTTAGTGATAGCATTAATGTTTGCTTATCAATTAGCATTGCTACAGCTTGTAATGAGTATTGTTTTTGTTTCTCACTATAAGCTGAACTCCGATTATATGATTTCATTAATTGTACAATTCTGCAAACAGTTGGAAAAATTGTATTGAAAATTATTATATATGTTTTATGAGTAGGTACTGATGTTGATCCCTTTATAATAAATTCATGCAGATGAAGGAAGATATAAAAGTAAAAAAAATTAATTGTGCGCCGTTTATTATAATTTAATATATTAACGTTATTTATGTTATCCGGTTTGAACCCTTTTTAACCCGACTCTGTAACCATTTGTTGTTCTTTACAAATTATCGATTCTATACAATGGGGCTTAAGTGGATAGATTATGGCAGTAGAAGACAGATATTACCAAGAGTTAACCCCAATGTAATTTCATTATCATCTCAATTTTCTCTTTAACCTGTTTTATACATTTTTTTTTAATATTAAGTGCTATAAAAAATTGAATAATCTATAATCGCAACAAACTCTTGATTCACTGACATTAATCTTTTGTATATTGTTGATAATGAAAAAATTGTATTGTAAGAATTAATAAGTCCGTTTTAAGAACTTTCTTGAAGTTCTGAAGGGTAATACTCGTAGAGATTTTGAAAAGTTTCAAAAGTTATTTAATAACATTGAATTTGTACCTGTTCTCTCTTCAAACACTCAATGGGTAGAAAAGTTCTTTTCAAGAGTCTAAGAGAGAAACAGAAGTTAAAAGTTTTGGTGAAACAAAAAGTCGAATTTTAAGACCTTTGAATGAATCCAGTTCGTAAAATTATTTTGTCAAATTATTTCATGCTTAAAGTTCATAGTTAATAATAATGTTCATATATAAATTATTATTTGAAAAAGAGAAGTGTATAGAATGAAAATAGGTTAGATGATTGGGAAAATCACAATATTGAAGAGTTTGTGGAATACTTTATACAGATTTCGAAAAACTTTAATAGGTCATACGACTTGCACAAGTACGACAAGGATAACATGAACAACACTATTTGAAGGAGAGAGACAAGAATTGGTATATATGTGAAACTCACAATGGACTGCCTAAGTCTGACGTCATAAGAGGCGTGGTCATAAAAACTTTTCCTAACAAAACCAAAGCTCGTGTAAATTATCAAGAAATTTTAAATTTGCCGTTTGCTATTGATTTAGTCATAAATAAGATTGATCGGTAGATATTAGAAATATATAAAAAAATTGATTAATTAAAGAAGTATTTCAAACTAAGTGTAATTCTGGAAAAGGATTTCCATTATTTTGTCAATAAAATTTACAACACTTTAAATACAAAAGCATAGCATAAGCATACATAACCTCAACTATGTTTACATTATTTTAAAAACTCTTTACAAACCTTACCTTGCATGTTTTTGTGTGAAAAAGTCTCCAACTGATCTCTTTTTACTTATTTCTAACAACGATCATTCTTATTTATAGCACTATTAATAGCAAACCGCAAATTAAAAATCTCTTATGACGTTTTACACGCGTTATCGATTTGTTTGGAAAAGTTAATAAAAGGAGCCTTGTGTCGTGACGTCAGAGCATAAGTCGATTAGAAGTATACAAAGTGCACCGTTGCTCCAAAATATCTTATTAACATATTTTTTTAAATAGTTCCCACACCATGTATATATTTTCAGTTTTTCATAATATATTAAATTACAAATACAACTGCCGAGACCCCATAGTTCCACCTTTAGTAATTCCAAAGTTACATTGGTTTGAATCTAAAATTATAAAAAATTGATTATTTCAAAAAAGTGGTAGGTTTTTCTGTCATTAATATTAATTAATAAGGTTTTCCGCTGAAAATTTCTGGTTTTCCGTTAAGAATTCCAAGTTCGCCGCTCAAATTTTAGGTTTCCCGCCAAAAATTTCAAGTTTCGGCGGGGAACCTGGAATTTCGGCGGGATTATTTGAAAAAACTTTTGTTCAATATTTTTTTTGTTACTTTATGTACACACTGTATAAAAATATAAACTTATAATTATGCATATTGAAACGATAAACATCCCAGAGAATGTAATGTTCATATTTGTTTTATACCTCACATTAAGTGATTGAAACAAAGTTACTGCTAGACCACACGAATTTTAGTCCTAAATAATATAGGATCTTTTTTCTTTTTTCAAAAGTAAGAAATGCAATTCTACTATAGGTACGTATTATCTTCCTTTATAGGTAATTACCAACTTTAAAATAAATGAAATTATACTTCGGAGCTTTACCCTCTCTAGTTTATTACATTGTTAAGTTTTATTTGGTTAATATGAGTTTAAATATCTTAAGAATCATGAAATATCCCTTTTATCTTCTCGAAAGTTCCATGTGGAATACAAATTATTTAATATTTATGTCTAAATACGTATTTTTATTCTCTACCCTTTTTGGAAAAAAGTTATGTCGAATGGAATGGAAAGTATTGAACTATTTTTTGGACCAAATAATGGTGAAAAAATATTTTTTTTTGTTTTTTCACCTCCCATATCACGACTAAATATTATTACTCCTTTTATGATCTTAACTTTCTTTCATTTCTTCAACTTTATCTTTCACGTACTAAACACGTTTTACTTTTACAACACAGAATTCAAATCCCCAATACTTCAAAAACTAACTAATTAACATGAATTTTCCCGCTTTTTATACTTTTCACATGTTCCAGACAGTTCCCTACTTTTCGATGACATTTCTAGACTTTCCTATGGCAGTTCCAGATTATTCTAGATGTTTAAAAAGCAAGGCAATTGATGTTAGTTAGTTAGTTTTCATCATTTCAAAAATTTTTCTTCCCCCTTTTCCCAGGGACCTTCACATACCCGCCGTACAGAGAGAAATTGGTTTGAGCAATAAACGGAAGCTTAAACTAAGGCCAAGAGAGGACTAAGTGATTCTTGATAGTATCTATCGCGTTCTGAGATCCTTCATCCCATGGAAACTTTTTGTTTTTGTTGGAAAGTGGTGCTGTAAGGTTAGAAAAATCTGGTATGAAGCGTCGATACCATGATGCTACTCCAATTAGACGACGTATCTATCATCGTTTATGGGACAGGTATTTACCAATAAGCCAGTTGCATTTAACGCATAACCCAAGTAACGTAATTTGGATTTGCAAAAGATGCACTTATCTTTATTAAGGGTCAAGGTAAAGACTTTTACTTATTTTGAGTTTGGAGCTTAACATTTTTCTTATTATTGTAGCCTGGTCCTGCAAAAAAATCCTGAGAAGAAAAAAGTCTGTTGTATTATTCAGAATACAATCTTTTGAATATTAAAATATTATATCTCCACATACAGTCATCGATCTTGATCTATATTTTATATTGCCGTTTCTTCAAATTCCACATCTGTTTTATGGCTTATCACATGAAATTTTTTAGCAAATATCTGAATTTTTACATCTCAACTTTTTCTTTGTCGTAAAAAATAATCCTCCAATTTTTTTCATGTGAATATGTTAGACCCTTCTATATCTCTTGAAAAGCATATTTTTAAGATTTAACCTCCAAGCTTAGTTGAATTTCTAGAAGATAAATAGCGATGAGAAAAATTAAGGAGAAAAACCAAAACAAATCCAATTAAATGAGAAAAATGTTCGTTGCGTTAACCTTTTTCGAGATAAATTGGGTAATAGCAGAGCTTGTATAGCAGTAATAATAAATATCTTTCACAAGAAAGGATGTATATTAATTCTAAAATATGTAAATATGGAGAAAAATTCATCAATTTCAAGAAAAATATGTATTTATAGAACGTTATTTGGTCATCAACTTGAAATTTTAATATTGCTAATACACAAAAAAGAAAATACAGGATCTTCAGAACATACACGTCACGATAACTGTTCGATGGAATTTTTATGATTCAAACCATGTATTAACTAAACTTATGAACAAAATTAACGCAAAACTTTTGCTTGTTTTTTATTTAGAATAACTCTTTTAATCTTCAACCGATTAAAATGATTTTTTTGGCACATTGTAGGAAATTCATTGAAATTATCACATTCATTTTTACTTTTTGTAAAAATGAGTTGATCAATTTATTATACGGGATGGAATGAAACAATATTTATGTACCGTAAATTCTAAACACCCTGTGGGGTAATCTGAAGGATTCAATTTTTTTCTTCGTAAATAGTTCTCGATATTTTGTTCTTTGATTTATTTTAATATAATAGGTTTTTGAAGAAAATTTTTGTAATTCAAATTAATCTCACTGTGAAGAGCGCATGTGGTTGTTTTATTGCAATTTAATACCGCTTAAAATATGAAAACGCCCAATTGAATACCAAATTTTTCAAGGTTAAACCGTACTCTTCTTGAGTAGATTGTTGGTATTTAGTTTTGCGTCAAACCGACCGACTTTAGGCTATTTTTTGTTGGTATACCACATACGGGTGCTTGTGGTTTTTGATTTCCGAAACCGTACAAGAAGTATGGGCTTTTTGTGGTCTTGAACCGTAGATAACCACAAAAATATGTCTATCTTGTGTTTATTCCAGTAGTCTACGGTTTATTCGTTCACAGTTTATGCTGAAAGTGGAGAATAATTTAAAAAGTGGACCTCAATCTCTTTGTGAGTCGACGAGAAATTTCACTATTCTGAGCAATGACAGATTATATGTCATACGCGTAGTAAGTATGTATGTATGATGGGATGACATTCACTGAGACCTGAAAGATCAATTGTGCCCCTTCACTTTTACTTAGTTCCTGAGGAACGTCTTAGAGGCTAGAAGCTCCTTTAGTCCTATTTCCCTAAGGAATTTTAGGATATCTGCAGACTTCAACTTAGGTAAATGCCCCTCTTCTATTCAGGAATCTCCTAGGTGCTGTGCCCTAGGATTCTGAATTGCGGTGCAATTCGCAAGTATGTGGATGGAGGTTTCTACTTCCATGTCACAGAATTTACTCCTCCTCTATTTTGAGCTTTTTCAGGTGCCCGTTCAGGCGGCAATGTCCCGTTCTAGGAACCCTGTTAAAGTTTTACTTTGACTAATGCATTCATTTGATCTCAACGGGTTGTAACCACCTATCTGAATCTTAGATCGTCTAAGCCCTGCTAGATCTTTCCAATGGTCAGCTCTTCTCTTTTTTTCGGCTTTGCCTATTTCTTTTAATATTTCAGTCCCCCTCTTTGTTAGTCCATCTGCTATTTCATTTCCTTCTATTCCAGTGTGTCCTAGAATCCACAGTAAGGTTACTATATTGTTCCCGCCAGGTTCATTGTGTTTGCCTAGGCGTTCTCACACCATTTTGGAACTGATTACACAAGAGCTCAGTGCTTTAATGGCTGCTTGACTATCCGACATTTTAATAATCTTTGGCCTTCTATTCCTTTGTCAATATTGAACTGGACACACTTTTTTATGACGTGAATCAGCTTGAAACATACTTCGGGTTTTTCCACAGCTTTCAGAGTGTTTGGTTCCTGACCCGTACACTCCTATCACAGTTCCTTCTATTGCTTTTGAGCCGTCTGTGTACCATCGAATGGCATTCTTTCCAAGTCTGGTAATGGTATTTGGATCCTATTCCTTCTTGTTGCTTAATTCCGTAACAAATTTCTTTGAAAAGTTTTACCTTTTCATCATACCATTTTGTGGCATGTCTCAAAGTACTCCTGGTACACGCAAGAAAAAATCGCCTTATATGTTGCATTATCTTCTAATTTATTCACAACACGTTTCTTACAGTAACTATTTATTATATTTTCCCATAAAGATAAATAACTTTTTCAATTTGATAGTTTTATATTTAACTTCTGGTATAAAGAAACTGTATATCTTATTTCCCACATGTAGGACGCCTATGCATCAATGAAATAAGGTGCCCTTCGCTGCAAAGTAATGTGTAATCTTTACCCAAAAAGAGCTGACGAAGTTACAGGTCTCTTTCGGGCCTGTCGATAACTTTGCGAAGAAATGATTTATTCTGTTCTGTTTTACGTTGCCTTTTCGAAAACCAAAGCAAAAGTCAACTCCATTAATATTAAAGTAAGAAGTATATAAGATTTAGTGTCTTTTTGTTAACAGTTGATAGAAAAAGGAAACCCAAAAAAAAAACAAAATAAATCACCAAGCAGAAGCCGCCCTTTATTTTGATTTTATAAATGATGTTTTTAAATTTCATCATGTCGTACTTTATTTTGTGAAAACCTTTGAAACCTGTGAAATTATATTCAAATAGTCAAGAGTAGCACTGTAAATTTTCATGTGTTGATACAATGTCACCGTGGCTGTTTTGTATCATAAATCGATCAAGCATATTTTTTTAATAACAAAGAAAATGTTGAAAGTATTCATGTCATTAACTCCTAGATTACACGACCTCAGTAACTGGTACGAGTTAATAAAATCAAGTATTTTGTAACAAGCCCCCTACACACGCTACGATTTATCGTACGGCATGCACAACAAACAAATTGAAAATGTAAAATTAAATGAGAATGAATATAGAATAAGAACAAATCGTGAAATTTTGGAAGAACAGAAAGGTGGAGACATTTTAAAAAGAAATTAAGTACAACGAGTTGAATGGCTAGGACACGCATCGAGAGATGGAGCTAAATCAGTAACCCTCAATATCTTGCAATGTAGCCCAGGAGGAAGGAGGAGACACGGTAGGCCCAGGTAAAAGTGGCAAAATAAAGTAGAGGTGGACCTCAATAGAGCAGGAGTAGCAAACTGGAAAGAAAAAACAAAAAATAGGAAAATATGGAGGGATATAAGTGAAAGAATTGGGGACTGATCCACCCCAATTAAGCGGATCTAGAAAGCATACGTGGCGTAACCCCACATCGGGTGTCATGCCATTAGTTTACCTATTGCAATAAAACTCCTTCACAATGGAGACAGTTATATAATAACACCCCCAAAACAACCTCTGAACAACAAAATAAATTTTCTGTATGCCCAGACTAGGAAAACGGTCAGCAAACAATACATTTTACAAGAGCGGATGGCTAGGTAAAAAATAAATTCAGAATTTTATGAATCCACCATATATGTTTCATTAAACTGGGCTAGCAGCCTTGCCGCAGTCCGCATTGGCTTTGCCACGAAACTAACTCAACTCAACTTAACTTAATCACACCAAATTGGCTTCTTCAGTTTGTTACTGACTGGTTCTTGTCGAGATTGTTTGACTACGATGGAATTCTATTAATGTATATATATGGCACTTAAAATCATTATCTAAGAATATAAAAAACAGATGATCTGAGTACGGTCTAGTTTGAAAAGAAACATGATTTTTCACATTACTATCTACTATTTGTTAAACTTTACCGACGTTTGGCAGCTGGCAAAAAAGCCAGAGACATGTGCCGGCGGCCTGGGCCGATATTTGTATTTTAATTTTTTCAGGTAGGTGAAGCCCCGACTTTACGTGATTTCCGGAAATCAACATTTAAACATGTAAATAAGTATTCTTCAAAGATTTTGATCTACCAGATGACAATATTCGAAAGAGTTCTGATGAAAATTAAAAAGAGCGTGAAAACATTGCCTTTATATCGCGAGCTCTGTTTTATATGTGATAGTTGTTAAAGTTATGAGTGAAAACATCCCCTTTTCAGAACCGACTACAATAAGAAGTGATCAGTTGAGCACAATAATGTTTTTTTTTAATTTTTCAATCTAAAATCAAGCACGAAGAGGATTACTCCGACCTGAAAGAGATAAAAGCGGGTGTGCCGCAGGGTAGCGTCCTTGGACCCATCCTGTATTTGCTATATACCAGCAAGCTACCATCATTAGAAGATGTAGTTATTGCTGCATTCGCTGACGACACTACTCTACTTGCAGTAGGTCAATATCAAGAAAACTGCAGACAGCAACCAATGCAGCTGGAGACTGGACCAAACAATGGAAAATTAAACTTAATCAGCTAAAATCTATTCAAGTAAACTTTACCAACAAAAGAGTACCAGCTCTAAATATTAACGGAACAATTGTACCATATTCGATGAATGCCAAATTCCTCTTGATACCGAAATCAAGTGGAAAGAACATGTCAAAAAGAAAACAACCGAATTAGGTCTAAATTATAGACAGCACTACTGGCTGATTGGAAGAAACTCTAAGCTTTCAATCTACAACAAGTTATTGATTTATATTCACATTTGGAAACCGGTGTGGGTTAATGTTAACCAGCTTTGGGGCTGTGCTAGCGATTCCAATATCAAGTGCATCCAAACATTCCAGAACAAAGTGTTACGAAACATATGGAATGCCCCCTGGTATGTTCGTAACTCTGATATTCACAGAGATCTTCGGATACCAACCGTCAAGGAAGAGATTAAAAGGATAGCCGGCAAGCATGAAACCAGGCTCCATCAACATGTAAATGGAGAGGCTCTTTATCCGATCCGATTGAAAAGAACCAAGACAATCGATCTTGTGTAGTATGTTGTGTGTAAATCAGAATAAAGTGCATGATACTATAGATTAGAAAAATCTAGAAGACATTATTGGATTGACTCTAGATGATAAGTACCTATAGTTTTAAAAATAGTTAGATGGTTAGTCTTTCTAAGACTAGTTTTAATCGGAAAAAATATTTTTTTAAAAATATTCTCTTACAGATATTACCGACTCAACACTTCCAATTTTACTCTATTATTTAAACGTAGAGTAAAATATAGGTAATATGAAAATCTAATTTCAATGCTAACGATCAGAATGTCAACTTCACAAATGCACATCTCGTTTCCAGCTTGGACAAATATTACGCGCTTCTCTCGGGAGTTAAAAAATTCCTTTGGGAATTTTTCTCTGGGTTTTCATTTAGTTCCATCACGATTTATCATCTGTGTAGATTCATCCCGACCAAATGTATTCAGGAAGGAATACTTTCGAGACAAATTTGATATATTCAGCAATTCCCTGCTATCATAAAGAAACTTGTAACGCAAAAAAAAATGTTAGAATCAAGTTAAGTTACTAAAAGTTTATTGAAGACAAACATTTGTTTGAAAATAAAGCTATTGGAATTGCTCTATTACAAAATATGCATTGGGTTTATTTTAACCATTAGAATATGCGAGAAAATTCAGTGTAAATGAAGATCTTGAGACCTTTATGGTGTGCTAATTTTGCCTAATTATTTGTGTTGATGTTCATTAAGTGCTAACGCCCGATCTCACAGACGGACATAACAGTAGCTTCATATTTTACATTAACCATGTAAGTGTTGAAAGTTCAATAAAATTATATAGACATTTATAGGTTATACGAAATTTCGGTATGAGAGACGGACGTTAACTTTTGTGGTTGTATTTGCCAACGGTAAGACCTGTTACTTAGTTGCATTTCCAATAAAGAAAATATTTATTTTTCACTTAATAATAATAATATTAATAATAATAATGTATTGTTTCTCAAACATGAGTTTACAGCAATGGTGTATGTGTAAATATTTAAATAATATACTATACACTGACAAACAATTTAACAATTATAATCCATGGCATTAATAGAAATAAACAAATATATATCGCCATAAGACATTATAGAAGACAATTACTCATTGACAATAAATGAACATAACCTTATAATATTCCACACAAATTCACAAATTTGCCTTGCTTCAACTAGTGTGATATTTTGCAGTTTTGATTAATGCTTCCAAACTCTGCAAACAAGCAATATTTTGTTTCATGACGACGTAAAACCATTTCCAATGGTAAAAAACACGGAACAACGTTTGTAATTATATTGTTTTTGTGATGTCCAGTTTCCATCCACAGAAGATTTTCAAACTCCTCTGGTAATAATGTTAAAGGTTAAAACATTCCTCGATCCATGCTTTTCTGCAATAAACGTAAATTAAACAACACATTTCAATGTCAAATTTTGACAGTGTCTATCAAGAAATCGGTAGGGATCGCCCTAATCGTCCAATCTGATTTCTCCGTAGACGTTTACCCCGTCATCTGACTGACACGTACTGCTTTTGCTCCTCACCTAACCCATAGTTTATGAACGCACTCCTTATGTCATGAGTCATTTTTGGTTAATCGCGAATTTTAAACTAATTGCATTTTTTTTCAAATAATTTTAACTTGTTATGTATATAAAATTATGTTGCACAAGTTTTTGTTAAACTACTATCCCTGGATTCTCAAAACATTTGAATTTGTCAATTATTGACCTAGGTTAACAATAGAAAAAATTATTAATCACTTGGGGCCGCTTTTATAGGTTACTGTTAAATATTCGACTTAACTCACATTGGTTAACCATACATTTAACTCTACCTGCAAAAACTGTTGATTTTGTAAGTCCATGTCATCTTGATGTAAGCTGTCAATTGATGAGGATAGTCACATAAGGGCCGCTTTTATAGGTTACTGTTAAATCTTCGAGTTAACTCACATTGGTTAACCATACAGTTAACTCTACCTGCAAAAACTATTGATTTTATAAGTCCATGTCATCTTGATGTAAGCTGTCAATTGATGAGGATAGTCACATTAAAGTTTATTACCCTTGAGTTATCAAAAATTGTCGAATCTGCTGCAGAATCAGGCCATCTACAGACAATGTCTCTTATTTTCATGTTTCCATCAGAAATTGTTTGTACATTTAATGAGAAATAACCTTCTCTATTCCTGAATAGCTCAGCCTTTTCTCTCCCTGACATACAAATCGCTATCATATGGAAACAATCCATTTATTATTTTTGCAATGTATTGCACTGAACAATTTGTTTGACATACCAGAGATTGAATTTGGACATGTGTACAGTCAATTGCTCCAATACAATTGGGAAATCGCGCGAACTGATATAAGTGTATATGTTCAGGCCTTTCTCTGAATATCCTATTTCGACGGGGTGCCTCAACCATTTCAATAATATCATCCTCGTCATCTGTAATCATCTCCTGAAATATATCTTGAATATCCTCTTACATTCTATCAAAATCGTAGACAGAAGTGAAAGGATGAAAAATTATAAACCCACAATAAAAATATATAATGCTTTCAAATGTCAAATCTTCAAGTTATCTGGCACCTCATCCACCTAGTAAGTTAACGTATACATTTTCGGGTTAACCTCCACCCATACAACGCATCCGTAGGTCAAAGTAGAAGTTATGTCAAGGTCACAGATAACTGCAACCTATAAAAGCGGTCCTAAAGGGTGTGTTGTAACTCTACAGGTTAACCCACTGGTCACAAGACCAGTGGTTAAGCTATGGTTAACCACCATTCAGTAGTCAAGCCTTTTTTCGTTGTAACGCCAATTGTTGATCAAGGGTCACGTAACCAATGGATTTCAGTTGACATTTCAACCTTTCGTTTCAGTTGTTGTCATTAATATTTAGTAATTTAGTTTCATGCTGGGTGTTTTAAAGTGTTCTTGATTGTAATATTTTAATAATTTTACCTATTTTTTTATAATAAATATAGCTATTTCGGTTTAGTTTTAATTTCATCTATATATATAATGGGTAAGTTTCTAGAGGCTCTAGGAAACATTTTCGGCTCGAACAGCTCATCATCTGTGAGTTCTCGTAAATCAGCTCATGCTTCTTCCAATTCCCCCATTTTGTTTATAACAATTCGTACTTAATGTTGAACGAGTTAAGTATATGTTTATATAAATTATTTTTTTATTTATCAATGGAAATCAAAAGTAACTATAAACGTCAATTGCAAATATCAATTATTGTCAAATTAAAACAGATAGAACACGTAAAATTGCATAGTTCCGTGTTTGACCATAGGTTAACTCTCCGAGATCTGATGGTAAACTTTTCGAAGGTTAACCAGTTGGTGAACTTCTCAGTTGTCTTAAAGACGCAATAATTGTCAACTTCACAGCTAGTAGTGAAAAAACACTATTTTCCATTATTATAGTTGTACAAGCTTTATATGACGCGCACTGTACATCGACACATAAAAATCGTTGATGGAATCTGGAGGTCCAGGACGCTAGTGTTGTCGCCTATGATAAATATATAATACAGGTATTAAAGTTGCGCTTAACCAGATTATATACTATTTATAAACATGATTTTCGCATAGTTAACGTAATCTTAGTAGGTACATTAAATGCAGTAGCTGTAACTTTCCTTTCGCATTAACTGTTTTATAGTAACTTTATGGCTGGTAATGAATGTACGAAGTTAAGTCTTCTTCATTTTACATCTGTTAATTTATAATAAAATTTCATCAAAAACAACTAACGGGTACATAAATTACCGAAATTGCTAGTCTAATCAACAAGTTTAAAAACGTGTTAATTATTGATAAAGTTTCTGTAAATATGAACGATGGTTCATTAAACTGGAAAAATGTGTCGAAAGTATGAATAGACATAAAGAATTGCAATTGTTAACAAATTCCGAAGAAACAAAGATATTATTTAATTTTTTGATAATAACTCAAAAACTACGAATATTTAAGGAATTTTGAGAAAATATTCTTAAGGAGGAGGAGAAAGTTCCGACTCTTGAAATTATATATATCTCTTTCATTCATAATTTTAATTCAACGCCGAAAATATGTCTCCGCGAGTCATAGTCATAGTCAAAATCATAGTGAACACTTCAAAGAATTAATTGCCGTTGCACAAAATTCTTAATGTTGATTATTCAATGAGTTAGGCAATTGTTAATTAAAAAAATGTTCTTGAACCATATAATAAAATAGAACAAAAATGGAAAATCAGTCATCTATTGTTCACTTGATAAAAATTAAATATGTATATAGAAAGAGCTCCACGACGCGAAACATTTTTTTCACTTTACAACGAACAAGGTGGAATTTAAAAGTCCCAGGCTAGAGCACTCAGCTCAGAGAGTGGAATTCGGCACCAATTAAACTATTTTATTCGCTATCACTGGGATGGGGTGTACAATTAATATTAAATTGGACGCCACCAGCTCTTTAAATCCAACGAAAGTGATGAAAAACGAAAGCAAAAGGTGGAAAGCTGGAAATACCTTGAAAAAGTTAACGTTAAGTTACCCAAGAAAAGATTAACAAAATGAAAGTAGGTACTTATTCCCGAACGCGACGTATCCAATTTAATAAATATTTAATAATTTTTAATAATAATAAATACAAACATTGAAGATATTAAATATTTATTGGATTATCCAAAAATTCACATAAATTGAATACTAAAAAAAACAAACGATGAGGATAATAATTGTAATATAACACGCCTAATCCAAATCTTACACACGATAAAGATAAGACGAAGGAACGTATCTTAGAGGGCTGGGGATGTTTTGCGGCTCTTAGCGCGATGGCAGTGATTGCAGTGATGACTTCAAAAATATGTGTACCTCGTGCTCGGGAACGAGAACAGGAACAGGAACTTGACGATTGCCTCCAACTTAATTTGTCTAAACGTTACTTGCTGAAACGTCACTTGCCGGCTGCAGAGCTGCGGAAAAAAGAGAAAGACGGGGATAAGGAACTAGAAAAAACATTTGGGAAGGAACGAATAAATAGAACGGATCGGGTAAAAAAGGAGCTTATGTTATAACGCATACAAAACCCGAACTCCACGTGTTGAAAAGCAACTTGACAGTGATCTGTTTTATTCTATTCGTTTTCTTCCTTAAATATAGAAAAAATGCAAATTAGCAAATAAGCAATAAACATAAATAAGCAGTAAGCACTACTCTAGAAAATACCCTAGGGAAAATACAATAATTAACTTACCAACCAGACGATAAAAATTGTTCACCAACAATAAATTAAAAAATATAATTGAATGTTGCCTTCTTAGTGGCAGTTAGAGGAAAAGAAAGAGTTCCAATCAAAACTTGAAATTTCGAATAACTAAGACAAATAAAGAAGGGGAATTTTATAAAAATTAATGTTTTATTTTGGAGTGACTGATGCGACAAAGAAACGCATGTATAGAAATTTGGGAGGAAGTGACCAATAAACCACAAAAATTAACTAAATAAAACCGACTGAACAGCATGTTACAAAGGCTGTTCAAGAACATTTTGTTCATCAACAGTTGCCTAACTTGTTGAAAAATCAACTCTCAGAGCAATGAATCAATTCTTTGTATATATATAATATATAGTTTTTGAGTTATTAACAAAAAACTAAAAGCTATTTTCAATTGCAATGTTTTATGCATTAATACATTGATTGATTGATTGGATCAGCACACCAGTCAAAGGATTGATGTCCTCGGCACCTCAGCCTTAAGGCTTTTTGTGCTCTTGGTTGTGCCGTTTATGTGAAGAGACCAGCAGCCCTTATCAGGCTCAGCAGACTTTTCACTAGGTTCTTCTTGGAGAAATCCTCCCTTGGAAATTCTAGTCCTAGGAGTCTATATCTCCAGTGAGATAGTGCTTCACAATCGAAGATAATGTGAGAGGCTGTTTCCTCCTCTTCCATGCACAACCGACAGATAGGTTCCTCCCTATATATGTCGATTGTATGCATGTGCTTCCTTAGAGTACAGTTACCGGTGAGTAAACCCGTCACTATCCTTATTTGGGCCCTGCTAAGGTTTAGTATTTCGTTGGTCAGCTTCTCCGAGGGTTTTTTAACCAGGAGTTTGCTGTGTTCCTGTTTTGGCACGTGTCTCCAGTACGACTGGTGTTTAGTTTGACTCCACCGAGATATACAACCACGTGCAGCAGTTTTGGATATCCCAAATACTGGTAAAGGACCAGTGAATGCTGTCTCAGACCCCAGCTTTGCTAGGATGTCTGCCTTTTCATTTCCTACAATGCCCTTATGCCCTGGGACCCACTTAAGAGTAACTCTATTATGGTTAGCCAGGGTTTTAAGTTTCTGTAGACAATCCCAGACCAGTCTAGATCTGATTTGAGGACATGCTAAAGCTTTTAATGCTGCCTGACTATCAGAGAGTATTAGGATCTTTTGACCTCTGTACCCCCTTTCAATATTCAGTTGCAAACACATATCGATAGCGTAGATTTCTGCCTGGAGCATTAATACATACTTTCGATACATTTTTCTAGACGTCATTCCGAATCGAATCAGCTCATATTTTCAGGAACTTTATCAAGAATTAACACGTTTTTGGAACTTGTTGAACTATAAAATATGAATAAATACGGAGCAATCTATTTAGAATAACAAAGTTCCACAATTATTGTGTGCGTAGTTTCAAACTTGTTATAACATGTCCTTTATTTTCACTATAATCAATTGTTTCGTTTTGTTTCAGGTGAGTTCACATTTTTTCACTACCATCCATCAAAAAAAGGTGAGTTCTGTTTAATTAATATACTTTTTAATTTATAAATAGAAAATTCACTAAATAATGCACATGTAATAAATGACTCGACGCCATGTAATATATAAAGGGTGTATCAGATACAGTGCAGGTTTTTCACCTTGGAAGGAAAACCACTTCTGAAATTCACTGGGACTTATTACAATTATTTTATGTTTAGTTCTTTTGATGATCTAAGAAACTGACTTGACTTGACTTAGACTTGAGATGCAATAAAACCATAAAACTTTTTGGATTTACCGTGCAGGGCCGAACTATACCTGATGGAAACTACTACTACTACTACTAAGTTTGCAGGCGAACCTTGTCCTGGACAAACTCAAGCCAAGGTTCCGGCACTGAGGCCACTGGCGGGCCCATTGTGCCATTCCTGCTACCTAGACATCCATAAAGCCGAGCCCTTCAATAAAGGCCACAACCTTTTTCAATGGATGCCTGCTTGTGTCTCCAGGGGCCAAAACAGGGACTCCGAAGATTCGCCTGCGTAGTACAGCCCAGTGTGGACACTCTAGGAGAACATGGACTGACGTTTCGTCAGTCATGCCACAACCCCTGCATAGGGAACTTCCCTCTACTCCTAAGTTGTGGAGGTGTTTCATCATACAGCAGTGCCCCGTTAGGAGTCCTGCTATCTTCCTTAGCCTACTTCTAGGTAGTTCAGTAGCTGCTCTAGTGTGTCCATCAGTCCATCCCTTCAGTAAAAGTTTGGATTGCCTAGGACCCTGCATAGCATTCCAATGAGCGAGGTGCTGATTCTTCAGCCACTTCTTCGTCTCCTTGCGTATTCTTTGTTTTGTTAGGCCCAAGGTCGGGCCCGGGCCGCAGAAGGGAGCTGCCGCCCCTTCCGCAGCCAGTGCATCCGCCATCTCGTTGCCTTCAAAACCAGAGTGGGCTGGAATCCATTCTAGCCGCACCACGTTGTACCTTGCAAGATTAGCAAGTCGTTCTCGACATTCATTAGCAAGTCCTGAGTTGCTGGTGCACCCACTCAGGGCTTTAATTGCTGCCTGACTGTCGGAGTATATGGTTATGCGTCGATCCACATAACCTCTGTCTAGGTTTATCTGCGCACATTCCAAGATAGCATATATCTCGGCCTGATATGCAGATACACCATCACCCAATGGTACACTAACTTGTGTTCTTGGGTTCCTAGAGTAAATTCCAGCCCCTGCTCCATCACCGGAGCATGAGCCATCTGTGTACCAGACAGTCCCATTAGGCTGTGTATTCCTCTCTTTTTCCCAGGATTCTCTATCCCGGATCATGGCCCTGTACGGAGTTGCGAAGTAGTACTTTCGCAGGCATTCATCAGGTGCTCGAGCCAGAACTGGAATATCTTCCAGTAGCCGGAGCTTTTTGACGTGCCTGCACTCTTCCCCTCTTCGCACGTATCCCAGCTGTTTTAAGCGCAGAAAAGCCCTCCCCGCCTCAGCCTCGATCACATGGTGAAGAGGCCGAAGACCAAGGATCACTTCCATCGCAGCAGTTGGTGTAGTTCTCATGCAGCCAGTTGCCCCCAAGCTGACCACCCTTTGAAGGCGTGTCAGCTGCGATCTAGCCGTGACCAAGGTTACCCTCGGCCACCAAACCAGAGCCGCATATGTGAGCATAGGCAGCATGATCACTCTATAGAACCATATGATCGTTTTGGGGGTCAGTCCCCACTTCGGACCAATGGCTCTCCTACAGGCCCAATACGTGTTTGTCACCTTGCTTAGGCGACTGTCAAGATGAGCCTTCCATGTCAGTGATTTATCAAGGATCACTCCCAGATACTTCACCTGCTCAACCACAGGCAGTGGTACTCCATCGAGATTTAGACCCTCGGGTCTTATACCTCTTTTTTTGGTGAAAGCAACTATCTCAGCCTTGGCAGGATTTACTGCAAGTCCGTGTTCGTTACACCACCCATGTACCCTATACCTGATGGAACCTGATGGAAAAGAAAAAGTACTAAGTAAGTCTTATAGAGTTTTCAGGTAATCATTTATTATTCGCCAACAACAAAATAAATACGACATGGCTAATACTTTTATGGCTTTATTGCATATCATTATCCAATCTCAGGCAGGTTCAGAGATCGTAAAAAGAACTATACACAGACTACAATACATACCGTGGAATAACTGCTACTATGATTCACTATTACATCTTAACTCAATTAATACGGGAGTCGACCCAGCACTGTAGTGGAACGCCTGATGATGCGTTCATTACAGTGAAGTAATATCCAGCACGGTTGTACTTGGACTGACGACTGGGAAACACCGTCGTAGACCCCTACGACCTGCAGCAAAACACTTTAGACTACCAGGGTGCAATTCGCGAGTATTTGTATGGAGGCTTCTTCTTCCATGCCACAGAATCTACATTCTTCTTCCTAGGATCCCTGTTAAAACTCTTGGTGCAGTTTCACTTTGACTTATGCATTCATTTGATTTCAATGGGTTGTAGTCACCCATCAGAATTTTTGATTGTCTAAGCCCTACTGGATCTTTCCAATTGTGGACTTTTTTTTAAAAAAAGGAGCCGTCCCTTCGTCGGCACCACCTCTGCCTCTTGGGCTTATTGTGGATTCTCCTAATGTTCTGACTACAGCCTATTTAGCCAATATTATCTCATACAGTTTCTTTACTGGTTGGTTCTAGAAGTCTTCTGGAGTCATTTGGGGTATTCCATAAAGTTTTTGCCTCCTGTGGTCCAGCGTCACACAGTTGCATAATATATGCAGAGCCGTTTCGATGTCCTTTTTGCATCTTCTGCATGTAAGGTCTCCGTTATACAGACCTATTTTGTTCAGGTGCTCCTTTGTGGGAAAGTGTCCCGTAAGAAGCCCCGTTATGGTGCGTAGTTTGTTCCTGCTCATTTAGAGCAGTTCTTTCGCTACTTTTTCTTTCTTTCTCTCTTTTATAAATTTCTTCCCATGTGTTTGCCTGGGCGTATTCTTCCAGTGTTTTTTGTGTTGTTCTTTTACCCACCCTCTCAACCACGACCTAGTGGATCATCTGGGTATGCCCACAGGTGGTTCGGGTCCGTTCATCAGGGTTGACGATCTTGCTCTTGCAAGTTCGTCAGCTTTTTCATTACCAGTGATTCCTTTGTGATCTTGGGATCCACTCCAGTGTTACACTGTTCCGAGTCGCCAGTCTTCTAAGTTCTTCGCCGCACTCCCATCCCATAGAGCTCTGAAGTGCTTTAAGGGCAGCTTGACTGTCACTGTAGATTATGATCTGCCTGTTGTTGTAGGCTCTCATGTTATTTGGCCTTGCACATGCAAGTATTGCATAAACCTCTGCTTGAAATACCGAGGCATATTTACCAAGCGAGACGATTCCTTCATATTTGTTCGACTTGTTGTATATACCCGCTCCGGTGCCGAGCTCATTCCTTGATCCGTCTGTATACCAGATCAGTTCATTCGCTCTGCTGAGTGGTGGTGCGTCCTCTTCCTCAAGCTCCTTTCGATCTTTGATGACAATCTCGGTATTCTTGCGAAAGATATATCTGGCGGTCATGTGGTCTGTTGGTATTTTAAAAATGTCGTCTCCACGTGCCTTATTTCTGTGTGTCCTCTCCCGTGTGCCACGTCATGGTCTGATGCTTTTTCCAGTCGGGTTAGAGCTGCCCTTGCATATTATGACACAATGTAGCGGAGGAAGGTCTAGCATTGTTTCCTGTGCCGCTGTTGGAGTAGTCCTCATTGCCCCTGTAATGCCTATGCATGCAAGTCTTTGGACCTTGCTTGATTTTAGCATCGCAGAGGTTTATCTTATATTTGGCCACCAGACCAGAGATGCAATTGTGGACTTAGAAAATACATGAATAACATCGGATTGGCAGACACAACTATATGCAGGTTTCGCCAAGAAGATGAGGTAACTTCAGCATACATATTGTGCTACTGCGAAGACATGACTAGGCTGAGTTTTCGACGATAGGGGAGAAAAAACCACTACCCTTGATTAATGGAGGACCTGAGATTTGGCATTCGAAGTCTAGTAATAAGGACGTGTCTAGATAAGGACCTCTAGAATAACAAGAAGAAACACACAATAGATCTGCAAAGGTCGTAGTGGGGAGCCTCTTGGAACCTAACCTTTTCACTTATTGTAAGGCTCTAGCATTTCTCATTATCACAAGTACAGAGCTACTATTAATCGATCAAGACAATTCTATCAAAAATAACATAAAAAAATTCAGAGTCTCTTTATATGCCCTGAAGTATTGGGCTCTAAATATAAAAAGCACACTCACAGAGTATAACAACTGGTCGAAACAATTAAAAAATAAATTATACAAAAAAAAACTAAAGAAATTATTGATTTAAAAATAAAGTGATTAAAGACAAAATTAATGTCATTATGGTAAAAGCGTGGGGTTCTTTGTACTACATTTATACACTTACGACATACCAGAGCTAGAACAAGTCAACTAGACCACAGTTGCAGATAATATCAATAATATCTCATCATAAGACTACCAGTCCACCAGTTTAAATTGAGTAAAACACCAGCAAGTGTTTTTTTTGGAAAAAAATATATTCAACTGATGACATAAATTTCCCTAGCTACCAAAAACATCCATGTTAACGACTAAATGAGAGAGAATTGGAATCTTCAGGTTGAATTTATTTGCAACATATAACTCGTATCCGAGCTAGGTCAGTAATTGTTCGTAACTAAAGGCTATTAGGAGAGTTGGATGTTGGGCGGCCGAAGTTAGAACTAAACCGCAAATTCGAGTTGCTTGTAATGAACTCCGGAAATTGCTTCTTTTAACGTTCTAATCTACTTAGATGCAGAGTCGGAGTTATCACCACTGGATAGAAAGGTAAAAAGTAAGCATTGTATTGTTAACTTTAAAGTTGTTTTGCTGGTTTACTTAAGGACTCACAAATGATAATGATAAATATACAATGCAATTGACAAGAAAAGAAAACTGAATATCAATCACTCCTGTGTCCACGCTATTTATTTATTTTCATCCACACCGTCAAGAACTAAAAATTCAATATCACAATGCGTAAATAAGCATCATTAGACTTGTATGTTTAATGAGAGTTTAAATGATAAGAGATACTCAAGATTTGATGATGATTTGCAAATTTTGTTAGAAAATGTATCCGTTGAGTTACTCCAAAATATTTGAATACAACAAGATATCTGTCCAGCTCATTTCACATATCAAGTGATAAGTCAGTTGAATGACGAGGTAGTATATGTCACTTGGCATCACAGCTTCAGATTTTTATTTATGGGGTCGAGTGACAGAGTAAGTTTTCCAGAATCAAACTGCAAGTACGAGGATGTATTGATATCTAGTTAGCCTAGACCAGTTCCATGCATAAACAAAATATTGCGTTACCATAGCAACGAACAATAACTTATTAGAATTGTCAGTGTGAAGTTTGACGTCAAAAAAGTAAACCAGAGTTACGCAATAAATTAAAAGAAAAAAAATGTCTACCAAAATTGTGAAAATCGAAAAATTGGAGTATCGAGCCTGTATTTAAAAGGGTTAAGAAGTAAGCAGATTTACGAAGATATGCTTAATACCCTTGACGATCAATGTCCCTCGTATGCGACCGTGAAAAATTTGGCAAGCTTCAAAAGAGGAAAATTTTTCATTGAAGATGATGGCCGTTCGGGAAGGCCAGTTTCTGTGTCAGTCCCCGAAAATATCGATGCAGTTCATGACATGATTTTATCAGACCGTCGAATTGGGCTAAAATGTTTGAATGTAGACCAAAAGCGTGCAAGGGTAGAAGCATCGCGTTCGATCTGTGCTCGATTTGAAAACGATGTAGACTTCTTAAACCGAATTGTTACTATGGATGAGACTTGGGTCCATTTCTACGATCCAGAAACAAAGCAACAATCGATGGAATGGCGACACTCTGGTTCTCCAAGACCTAAGAAGTTTCGTGTCCAAAAATCGGCTGGGAAAGTTTTTGCTTCAGTTTTTTGGGATTGCCATGGAGTAATCATGATTGATTTTTTGGATAAGGGTAGAACAATAACTGGAGATTACTATTCGACATTACTGACCACTCTACGGGAAAAAATTATAGAGAAAAGTCGCGGAAAGCTATCCAATGGTGTTTTGTTTTTGCAGGACAACGACCCTGCACACAAATCTCATGTAGCCATGGAAAAAATTCGTGATTTAGGGTTTGAATTACTAAAACACCCCTCTTATTCACCAGATTTGGCTCCGTCCTACTATCATTTTCCTAAACTGAAAAAAAGTTTAAAAGGTCGTAAATTTCATCCAACGAGGAGGTAATAAAAGCTGTGGAGGTCTGGAAACATTTTTTTTGAATGGTCTAGAGACGTTGCAGGTTCGCTGTAATAAATGTATCCAATTAAGTGGAGAATATGTTGGGTAATAAAATATTTTGACATTGAAATTTTGTTAGGTTCTATAGTATGCTAGTATATCCTCGTAGAAAGGATTTCATTCAGCGGATACACAATGCTATTGGCAGTGTTTATAGAACTGAAGCTGTGAATAGTAATCATGGCCATCAAAATTTGAAAATTTCCAGAATTTAATTGATTAAACGTAGGAAAAAGTTGTTGCGGTCTCATGTGGGTCGCCCTATAAGGAATTAACTATCAGGTTTTATTACATTTTGTGCATTTTTTTTATTAAATATTGCGTTAATTACTTCCAATGATAACATAAATAACCAGAAGGTTATATTTTATCTTGTTATTTTATGTCTAATAAAAATTTTTTTCATTTCCGGCCCGCTTGTAAAAAAAATGTAATTCCTAACACGTGTTACTGTGGTCGCGAGCGGAGGAATCTTATTTTTCGCGCTAGTCAGAAAAATTATATTCTTTTTTATATTTCCTATGAAAATAAATATTGAAAACTCAGTTTAAAAACTGTTTTTAAAGTACTTTTAGTTGACAGTAGAATTAGTATTACATCCAGAAAATCATGAGGCATTACGTTGGCCAATAAAACTTTCCATCATACAAGTCTTATTTAATAGAAATTGAACTATAGTTATACTCACATAAGGTTATATTGAGTGCTCTAATGTCGCTATTGTAAGTGCAAACGAGTTTAAATCAAATATAGGAGGAATTTCAAAAAATTCATTCTCTTATTTGAAAATTCTATCTATTAAATTAATAACAGTTCATATTTTCATTATTCTGCAGTTTATACATATTAAGATACAAATTACTTTCGAAAATATTTCTCAGGGCGCTCGTGACTTTATGAATTAGATCTACATATTTTCCTGGCGAAAGAAGCTTGATTTACGATAACAAACTTCTCACGATCCTTATCTTTAGTCAAAGACTCCAGTTTCCAAAATTGTAACTGTGTAGATAGGCATTGCAAAGATTGAAGGATACTTCGATCCAAGGATAAAGCAAATTCCCGACTTTGTTCAACCTTAAATTAATGCAGGAAAATGTTAATTTCAGACTAATCCTGAGATTATTCCTCAAGATAGATGATAAGTAAGGTAGACATTTTGTTTGTATTTTTTCATACAAGACTTTACTATGGCATTATAAGGATGTAACCTTTCTTATAACAAGGATTAAGTTCATCATGTGGAATATTTTAAATGTACAGGGTTGTCCTAGAGTATGAAACCTATTGAAAATCTTTGAAACGAGAAGAATATTTTTGAAACTTTGCAGGCAAGTACAATGACGCATAACTTATCGGATGTCATATTTTTGTCGATAAATATTATAGTTCTTGATCGGCATATGGCAATGAAAAAAATTTTGTTTCATCAAGACAACGCACCGTGTCACAAGTCAATCAAAACAATGGCAAAACTACATGAATTTAACTTCGAATTGCTCCCACATCCACCGTATTCGCCAGATTTGGCTCCCAGCGACTACTGGCTGTTCGCAGACCCAAAAAAATTGATCGCCGGTAAGAAATGTCGCTCGGATGAGGAGGCTATCGCTGACACAGGCCTATTTCGAGGCAAAAGATAAATCGTTGTACAAAAGTGGTGTTGAAAAGTTAGAGCGGCGCTGGAATGATTGCGTTGTTCTTGATGGAAATTACGTTGATGAATAAAACTAATTTTGAACAAAAAAAAAACGCTTCTATGTTAGCAAAAAATTGAGGTCACCTTAAAATTTTCATGTTCTTTGGAATTTTACGTTTTCAGATCGTATTCGCAAACTGTACATCATTGCATGTGCTTTTGTAAGGTGAATCTGATACTCTATACTAAAGAAAAATGCATATTTTTCTTGGATTTCATGATTTATTCTGAAACACTAATAACGTGTATTCCCTCCTCTTGCATTGATGACTGTTTGAAGTCGGCGCGGCATACTTTGAATTAAGTTGCGCATCACATTCTGGTCGATGTTATCCCATTCCTGCAACAGCAATATTTTCAGCTCCTGGGCAGTTCTTGGTGCTGGTGTGTGTCTGCGGATCAGTCGTTCCAACTCGTCCCAGACATGTTCTATGGGATTTATGTCTGGGCTGCGGGCTGGCCAGTCAAACCGCCTAATTTCTACCTCATCCAGATACTTCTTGACAATTCTGGGTGTATGTGGTCTCGCATTATCTTGCATAAAAATGCCACGTTCCCCCGTAGTCACCATGAAAGGCATGACATGGTCTTCTAGCACCTCCGTAATGTACTTGTGAGAGGTTAGGGAGCCATTTTCTATGAAGACCAACTCTGTACGAGCTTGTGCAGTGATTCCCGCCCAAGCCATAACTAACCCACCGCCAAATGGAAGACGCTCGTCAATGCTAACTTCAGCAGATCTTCTCCACACTCGTCGATGTCCATCTGACCCAGTGAGGCAAAAACGCGACTCATCTGAGAACAATACCCCGCTCCAGTCATCATCATTCCAACGAACGTGATCTCTGGCAAATGTAAATCTTGCAGTCCGATGCTGGCGTTGCAACGGGGGTAGCCATTTTTCTGCATGACAGTCCAGCAGCATGAAGTGTTCTTCTAACGGTCCATTCACTTACGTTGACACTTCTCACTTCTTTCAACTGATTTCACAGTGAAACCGCAGCAGCTGTCCTATTCCGCAAACTTGTGGACACCAAAAAAACGGTCATCTCGTTGATTGGTAAACTCTTTTTCGCCCAGACCCTGGTCTTCTAGTGATCAGGCGAGTCACCAGAAAGCGCTGGTACACCCTTAGCATACCACAAAGACTAGCACCAACAATTCTTGCAATTTCACGTTGCCCCCGACCACCTTGTAACAGCGCAACAATTCTTGCCACAACAATCGGATCTAAAGGCATTATGGGCCTGTTAAATCACTACACTTTGCAATCGTTAGGATTTACACAAATAGTCAACAGTAAACTGGAAAACAGGCAAGGGAAATGTGAATATTCAATTAGCGCAAAGGCACATTTTTCATAAAAGTCGTACACTAATAAATCGAATGACAGCTGTCATTAGCTGTCAAGTCTCGGAAAAATTGCTTTAACGCCTACTAATAATGTCCTTATCAATATTGACGCTAAAATTATTCGCAATTTCCGAAGTGACCTCAATTTTTTGCTCGCCAGTGTAATTAATATTGCTACAAAATCGCATCGTGTGGCACAGAAACGGTAATAGTATCGAAATAGCTGAGAACTATACCACTATATGAGTAAAGTGATACTAGAGCTCACCCTAACTTCATACTTTACTAACATTGAGTTTAGTTCGAGTAACTCTCAAGTAGTGACTATTAATGTGCCAAATAATTTTTTTAATTATTTTCATCTGCTCAAGATATTGCGACTGATAATTATTCACAGCTTCAACTGATAAATCTCTTGAGTCAAAACGGGCTTTAATTAGCTTAATGCACGGAAAGAAAAATTTGCTTTGTAAAATATGTTTAATTAAAAACGTTTCAAATGGATTAAAATAATCTTGAGGATAAATTTACTTTTTGTTTCATTTAAATTATTGTCTTCTAATGAAATAAAGTGATTGATTTATTTTCTAATTGAACAGTGATAGGAAAAAAAAAATATTTTCGAGATATTAAGAATTGAATTTGACCACAAATGGAATGAAGCATGTACCAGATAAGAATGCAGAGTGCTGTATTTCGGAACCTATTCGTCGAAGAGACTTGCGGTAGAAAATGTTACAATTAAAGTGACCAAAAGAAAATCCAGGAAATTATTTCCAGCGTAACCGCCATCTGAAACTGATTTTTCACTGAAATACACCTAGTAAAGTACCCCGCGCTTTTTTTATGACAAAGTGGCGTTCCGTCAAATTTTATAAATTTTAGATATGATGTTGTACTCGATTTCTTGACCAAATAGTCCAAGAGCTAGCTACATAAAACAGTATCGATAAGGTACACGACAGTTGAGTTAATAAATGATTGTAAAAACATGAACCCATCGCGAAATGACTATTCTGCCAGTTTTCATAGGCCGGATATGTAAATGGCGGCCAGTTTCTCACGTCGGAAAAACTTGCCTGAAAAACCGATAAGGTACACGCGTGAAATTTTTTTCAGGCATTGTTAAGACCTTGACTGAGAGCGGTGTAACAGTAGCAGAAAGTTTGCAGGTTGGAAAACCTTCGGCAGAAATGATTCAAAGTCGTGGAAAATTCCCATGAAAAAACCGATAAGGAACACGTGAAAAACTTTTTTCCGTACATTGTTTGCGCCTCAAAGAAGAGCTGTGCGATAGTGGCAGAAAAGTAGCAGGTCGGAAAACCCTCGGCAGAAAGAACTAAAAAGGGAAACAGCCTGTAGCGTCACGCACGATCGTATTCAAGTCGTGCAATCCATTTCCACTGAATTGAAAATGAGCATTTACAGTAGAAACGGTGGAGCTTTACCATCACGTGACTGTTACTATACGTATTTACGTATACGTATATACGTATAGTAACGTATAGTACGTATAGTAACGTATATATGTATACGTATATAGTACGTATAGTAATGTATAGTACGTATAGTAACGTATATACGTATACGTATACACGTATACGTATACACGTATACGTATATACGTATGGTAACAGTCACGTGATGGTAAACCTCCACCGTTTCTACTATATATAATTATTGGAACACTGTTGTTGTGATGTACACCATTTTTATTTATGCATTATTTTTTATTATCATAATGCAAGCTACGATTCTCTGCTGACTTTGAATCATTTCTGCCGAGGGTTTTCCGACCTGCTAACTTTCTGCCACTGTTACACCGCTCTCAGTCAAGGTCTCAACAATGCCTGAAAAAAATTTCACTTGTGTACCTTATCGGTTTTTTAGGCAAGTTTTTCCGACGTGGAAAACTGGCCGCCATTTACATATCCGGCCTATCGAAACTGGTAGAAGAGCCATTTCGCGATGAGTTAATGTTTTCACAATCATTTATTAACTCATCTGTCGTGTACCTTATCGATACTGTTTTATGTAGCCAGCTCTCCCACTAAAAAGTGTCCATAGGACTAATTGAATCCTATGACTAGTTTCCGAAATACAGGGTATTAAAGTTGAAAAATCCTTGTTTTTCGTGACCCTTTAATTTTATTATTAACAAATAAATATGCATTTTTAGTTGATAGTACAATTGATATGTTCTAGTATATCGTAAAATTACACATAAATAGTTCAAAATGTCAACTCAATTATATAAGGACGAATTTTTGGAATTCTAGGAAATTCTTATATTGAATGTAAACAAGGTCAGAAATAAACAGTTACTTCATATTCAATGTTCTGGCATCAAATATACTAATTCTAGAGATATTCCATACAGGGTGATTCTTAATGCAACCTGAAATTAGTTTTTTTCTATATGAAATAAATAAGTTACACTATGTATTTCAAAATTAGTTTTTGATGTTGAAAACGTATTCGTTACGTAGATATTTTTCTTATAATTTGCACATACATCTTGTTATTAAACCGACAAAAATTAGAGAAAGTACACTTTTTCTGAATCACCCTGTATTTTATAATTCGATCTGTCAAAATGATTAGTTTATCTTGTTTTGTAATAAGCTTAAAATAGTAAATGAACTGCAAAAATTTCATAATCTTACTATGACCAGTGTTTTTCAGACAAAAAATATCAGCATTTTATTTAAATAATAATAATTTATTGTTGTACATACCTACAGGATGAATTTATTCATTTTTTTATCAATGGTTCAGTACACTTCGGTATGTATCCATAGAAATGTGATTATAATTTCGTTCACTGTACCTATTTTGTTGAGTGCTCTACCCTCAGGACCCTGTTTCTGAAAAACTTGTCATAGTAAGATATATGCTTTTCAAAACTAAGGTTTATCTTTTGTTTGACACTATTTGACGTGTGGGAGGTGATAATTAACGTTTTTTTTTAAATAAACAGCTGTAACGCCTGAACTACAAAACGGATTTTAACAAACTTGGTCTAGTTGGTAAAAGCATTTATTGATCCATCAAACCCAACTTACTTGTGATATTTCTGATTATTAGTGATGCCGCAGCCGCTAGAGCGCGTTTTTTTATATAACAGAAAATTTCAAAAATCTCTAAAAAATTAAATGCAATTTTTTCCATGAAAATTCAGTGAAATTCTATCAGAGTAGGCTAGTGAAAACCGTATATCGATATCTTATTCCTAGCCTAAAATATTGGTGAAATAAAATTGGGTTATCATAAAATTTTTAAAAAATGATAAGACTCCATAATTTTATAATTTTTGAATAATAAGCCAATTTGGAAATAAAACTAATGCCTCCTTAAATGCTCCAACTGTCTTCCATCACACTCATTGTTGGAGCCGCTCAATTAGACGGTTGCCCGGCACATTTTTCAATAAATATGTGAGAACATTTACTTCCTTGGCCACCCGAGTACTACACTTAACCTGTTTGGACATATGTCTGTGGCGTCAGTTAAAAAATTTGCTTACCAAATTCCACCAACAACGAGAGACGACATGAAAATAGGAATGCAAGAGGCCATTCGTAGCCTGTCCACGCATGAGCGGCTCCAACAATGCATTGAAGACAGTTTGAGCATTTGAGGTGGCATTAGCTTTATCTCAAAATTATACAATCTTGAAGTTTTATAGTTGACAAATAAATAAGAATTAATACCGATGTAATAGTGTCATTTTACAATCTTGGAGTTTTATCGTTGACAAATAAATACCGATGTATAGTTTGGCAAGTTTATCTAAAGCTACGCGGCATCGGTAAGGGGCGAGGAAACATGGCGGATATCTGTCATAGCCGTACCAATGGCGTACGGTACCTTTTTTTTAAAAAAGTATTAAAAATAATAATAATTATTATATAATAATTATATATAGAAACTGATTTTTGCTTTGCTTTAAAAGAGATGTAATTTTCAAAACACGGTATTTGTTAAAACCAAAGAATGTTAATAATCGTACTTGAATTCAATATGGATACGAAAAAGTTCAAAATCTGACACTTACAATACCAACGCCACTGGATAATCAATGTCAGTCAATTGACAAAGTGAGAGGGAAGAGCACAGGCACGCGCTTGCCAATAGGAAGTCAGCTGGTCGCTAAGTAACGAAGGCCTTTCGATAAATTTCACCAATTGAGTTGGTTCGGAGGCCGTGAAAATTATGGTTTTCGCACAACGCTGCCAGAGCTTGAAGAAGCCCATAACAAGTTTGGAAAAGTGTTCATCTTTTAATATTCATAAATTGAAAAAATAGACAAAATCCAAGGAAACAAGCACATTGAATAATTAACGTTTATTCATATTATTAATACTGTTAATAATAAAAAGTCCATTTTCTAATTATTATCACTACATGCTTAGCACTTTATTTTTTTTATAGTTAAACGTGGCAATATCGAATATTTTTGACTGCATTCCTTTCACGGCTTCAGATAAACTTGCCAAACTATAATAGCTTCATTTAAAAATTTTATAATAAATAAATTTTCTTTCTCCGATATTTTAGGCTAGGAATGAGACATCGAGATACGGTTTTCACTAGCCCATCCTGGTATCATTTCACTACATTTTTATGAAAAAAAGTTATATCATTGCATTTAATTATTTGAAGATTATTGCAATTTTGGGTTATAATATCAAAATACGCGCTCTAAGGGCATAACTAAAAACTCGACATATCTCAGGTAAGCTGGGTTTGATGGAGCAATAAATGCTATTTCCGAGACCAAGTTTGTTAAAATCAATTTTGTAGTTTAGGAGTTACAGCTGTTTATTAAAAAAAACGTTAAATCTCCCTTCACTACTTGATTTTATTAGATACGTCAAAAAGTGTCTAGGAAAAAATATCTAAATGAAGCTGAAAATAATTATATAGTTATAACATTTTTTACCGACGAACAGTTTTCGAATTGCATCACTTTGCATTCTTATCTGGCCACCCGGTACATTTAGGATTTAGATGATATTTTATAAAATTATTTTGTTCCAATTCAATGGTTTTAATTAAATTCCTGTATTCGAGACAACACAGTCATGTTCAAATTGTGAACACACTAACGAGCAAAATAAAGATTTAATCAAATTAACATTTGCAAATTCGAACGTTGTTCCCTCTCGATGAAACCTGGCCATTTACGTGCGTTACTTGATTTATTCGAAATATGGCCATTAAAAAGGTCCGTTTGGAAAGTTATACCCAGATCTCGTAACACATCCACTCCATATAAATGATTACCCAGTAATGAAGAGGTTTTTTTTCTAAATCCGTGTTAAATAATGTCTCGTTTTTAATCAAAAAATTAATAATTATAGGAGTATGATAACAAAAAATGTCAGATTATTAAAAAATAACGTCTTTTTCCGAATAAGTGTCTCGTCAGCGTACAGTACATCAGTAAAGAAAATATACAAAGTATTTCTTTATTACTAAGCTGCTTTACTAAAATCCTTCGGCAAGCGAACGGCTGGCGAGAGAAAAATATTGTACCTATTGTACTTTTCGTCATTTCTCAGATTTTATATTGCCCCCATTCCGGACGCGTTCAGCTTATTCTTGATTTCGTTATTTGTTGTATTTAAACAATCGGTTATTAATAAAAGAATTGGGGGTGAGGTTACGATTGGCACTCTTGCAATGGCTCCCGCACTAAATGCTCACAGCGCCTGGTAGCAAAATGACGACTTTTGCTGCAGTACAGATACATTTAAACTAGTCTGGGCTGCAATGTACACAAAGACCACGCGAGATCTATTCTAAGTAGGCTGCGTATTGGACGACTCGCATTGAAATGTTAGCAGTAGAGGAACACTTGCTTAGGTCATTCAATATTCAAGTGATTTTACTTCGTGCGGTTTTTATTGACAACGAACCGACTTTAACGTAGCTAGATCATCCAAAAGTTTATCTTTAACCCTAGGAGAGAGACGAGTCAATCAAGTGTAGTAGAAGTGAAGTTTTTCAACCCTACAATTACAATACAAGTAATTATATTAAATATTGCGGTTTTAGGTTTAGGTTCGATGTGAGTGGGGCTTTCTCACCAACCGTTGGGTCTATTGTGGCTCACCCCTAGGGATTATAATTCACTCCACAAGCCTGTACTTCTGACGAAGTTTATGGTTGTATTTAGTGATACTTTTTTGAAGTCGTTCGGCTCTAAGGTACTAAAACCGAATATAATATACCTTACTCTGCCCAAAGCTGAGCATGAGCATAATAAGTGCTCCGCAGTTTCGTCCTCCAAATTACAGACCCGACAATCCGAGGTCTGAACCAGACTCATCTTCTTTAGGTGGTAATTTAGTCGACAATGTCCTGTAAGCAGTTCCTCAGAATGCGTATGTTTGTTCTACTTCATTCCAGGATCTGCTTATTTTTTGTACTCGAAGGGTTGTATATGAACGCCTTCGAGTGACAAAGCCCCGGTATATCTGCCCAGTACGTGAAGGTTTTCCTCTCCGCCCAGGTAGCTATGGCTGATCAAGCAGTGTTTTCAGCAATGCCAAAAAATGGTTCAGGTCCGATAAATCGAGACTCCGATCCCTTTTTTGCCAGAGTGTCTGCCTTCTCGTTGCCCTCCACGCCTCCTTGCCTAATCTTTCAAGGGATTGTATACAGTTAATTACCAGCTCAGATTTTATCCTGTTCGAGCTCAGTGCTTTAAGAGTAGCCTGGCTCTCTGATAGGATATGTGTATGTTATTTTTTAAAACAGGTTATGGTTTTACTTCGAATGTCTTTGAAAACTTGTTATTATTTTTACGTCAAAACGTCACATTCACCTTTATTTTTAAATGTTTGTTGGTGTCTAAACAAAAATATGTCAATTTAACACCGAATTGAGACGAATTCAGTTTTCTAATGTTGACTCCGAAATTATCTGTATCGTATAGTCAAGACAACGAGCAGCTGAAGTCGAAATGTTCTGCCAAACCGGCCAAGGGGACTTTTGGAATGGGGAAATCCATAACTTTTGTTTTAAACCTTTTTTGTAATTTCCAATGCGTTCGGAGAAAATCTCAACAAATTGGGGCAGTTTTCCGCTTTTACTTCTAATACGCAGGAAATTTAGACCGAAGCATTACGATATTCGTAATCTCCGACCCAAAATACATTGAAAAAGTCCCCTTGCCCGGTTTGGCAAAACATTTCGACTTCAGCTGCTCGTCTGGACTACGTAAGTAAACGGCGAGAGAAAACGCAGGCAGCTGTTGATAAACGTACTCTCTCACACTTCAGCTTGCTTATAGCACTACTCACTCTCACTTAAACCTAATTTTTTAGATTACCTGGCAGGCAGAATGTCCCACCAAAATGATCTATCTTTTTTATAATCTTATTTTCAAATTATAAATAATAACCTATTAAAATTTGCATCAAATACACTTTTTATTAAAACATTTTTGCACGCTTCTGGTAAAGTTTTATGTATGTATGATGGTGTGGCATTCACTTAGACCTAAAAGATCTATTGTGCCCCCTTACTTCTACTTAGTTCCTGAGGAACGTCTCAGAGACTAGTAGCTGCTTTAGTCCTATTTCCCTGAGGAATTTTAGGATATCTGCAGGCTTCAACTTTGGTAAATGTCCCTCCTCTATCCAATAATCTCCTAGGTGCTGTGCACTAGGATTCTGTACTACTGTGCAGTTTGCGAATGTGAATGGAGTTTTCTTCTTCGATGCCACAGAGTCTACATTCTTCTTCCTCTAGTATTTTGAGCTTTTTCAGGTTCCCGTTCAGGCGGCAATGTCCCGTTAGGATCTCTGTTAAAATGATTAGTGCAGTTTTACTTTGACCTATGCATTCATTTGATCTCAACGAGTTGTTCTGGCAAACTTAAAAACCCTACTGAATCACCGGGCTTATTTTTTTCTTGACTCTATCAACATTAGGTAATCTACAGCATACAAAAATTTCAAATTGCCTCAAACATATTTTTGACGAAAACAATGAATATTTTTGCTACTCACCAGCTAGGTTTGAAACTCCGAGGACAAGTTATCAGCTTGCCTCAAATACCTACTCATCAATTGGCGTCATCTCTCCTACTGTTAATTACTTTTCTTCCTACTGAATATTTTGTGAATCCTCAAGATACTTATTGTGTTGCTGTTTTTAGCTACTTAAATATTTTCTACGTAGTCAAAATGATATTAACGACGCCACTGATCGTTCGGCAAATGAGCTACTAGCTTTAGGTTACCAGCTTCAAGCCGGTTGAAAGGACGGGAAATTATTTCTTCTTTTATTAGTAACCTAATATAACTCTGGTTATAAATAAATGGGTTTTCTCCGATTTCTTTTTGTCAGACTGAAAACTTATAGATAGATTTTAAAATACGCTTCAATTTGTTCCGTTCCAAGCGTACATCTGGCAATATATTTTTAGAATTTGATTGACACTGCCACAATGCTTGTAATTAGAGTTTCGGTTATATAACTTTTCAATACAATTTATAATTTAAACTCAAGACAGGATGCGATCAGAATAATTATAAAACTTTTTAGCTACATCTGGTTTCTTTTTGGACATACTATAGAATTAATGATTATTATTATTATTATCATTGGTAGCCTATTAATGTGTACGAAAGCAAGATTTCCATAAATTGAAGATAATAATAACTTTTTGACCACATTTAACTACTGTAGATTATTTTGTGCTAAGAAATTTTTTGTCGCCTTTCCATGTGAATATGTTAACAATATCTCATGAAATAATTGTAGTTAATACATTCGATTTACGGTAATTAACTTAGATATAATCCCTGAGGAACAATTTGGATTTAGGGCAGAATAAGGATGTCCATCGCAACTCATAAGGGTACTAAACTATGTAAGAGGAGGGTTTAGGAAAAAACACCCTTCAATTCTTGTATATTTGGACATTCGTAAAGCCTTTTACTGGGTCTGGAACTCTGGTTTTATTTTCAATATAGTTAGTGAGTAAGTTATTTAAGACCTAATATCCAGTTAGAAAATAAACCAAATTGACTTCCTATAGCTTAAGCAACGAGTAAAATACTCCAAAGAGATGTTTTCGGGAAGACCACTACCAATTGTGGATTTTCCCTAAACGATTATGTGAAACCTTCGGAATTATCGCAACTAAGGAAGGACACAAAAATTCCAAAAGAAACCAAAAGTTACTTACGCATCTGGTGATTCGATAGTAAATGATTGCTTCAAACATAATCGCAAATGTCAATAATGAAATGGCTGTAGGTATGAAACATCGTTTGTAACGCCAATGGCATGAAAGGATCGTTACGAGGCGACATAGACAAACGGATAAACAAGACCGATTTTGGTTTCTGCGCAAGACAGTTGGCAAACTTCACGTGGCTTCTTCTTATGTGAAATGGAGTATACGTACTATCATAAAAAACCATTGTGTAGACCAGTAGTTGGTCACTTTTAAATAACTAATCAACAATAAATAATTTAACGTTGAAATTAAACTGAATTCGCAGTTTGGACCCCTACTTCGTTGAATCTACTCATATTAGGGCCATTAAACGACTGATACTAATTATAATTTAAATCTTATAGCTGACTGGCCCACGCATGCCAGACCCAAGCCTGGGTGGGCAGGTAAGAATTTAAAACGTGTTTTTTAATAACAATGAAGATAAGAAAATAAATTGTTTGATTTTACTTTAAAAACCAAAACGATATACTTTGAGATACAGTTTACTATAAAGACAAAATTAATTTGTTATCAAATACTTTAAAAAATATATAAACGTTAAATTCAGAAACTCACATCAATCTTCTTTAACAGATAAAGTAGTTATACAGTCAACGAATGTTTTGTAGTCTGACTATGTGGTCACGTGTTCCAGTGTTGGATTGTTAGATAGTTATCAACAGTTGCGTGATTCAGACAGAGGGTATTACAAAAATAATGTATAGTGAACATAATGAAAACTTTGTTGTGCTTGAATGACGTAAGAAATCGCATGTGTGCATATTTACTAGGTTAAATAAGGTGTAAATTATCACTGACCACAATTCCAGGCTACTCACCTACTTATGCGATGGAATTAAACATTATTTTGAAATATAAAAAGCGTAAAGTAATCTAGAAAGCTTTCTATTCTGGTATTTATTCCTGATTTATTATGTCAGTTAGCTGTTAAAATAATAATTACGTTTATTGTTTTTTTTTAATCCTTCAAAAATTTGCATTTTTTTCATTTAGTGCCTGTCCAGACCAACGACTCGGTGTCGCCACTTTGAGTGGCACAAACGTCTGGTATTTAACTCAATATTAATTCTAAAACATGTTGAAGGTATTCATTTCACTCAGATCACTGATCTTTGAAATATATAAGGTGTATTCCAGCAAGCGATGAAACTAATTCAGAATTGTACTGCGTATGCGCCGTGGCAATTTAGTGTTCCAGCGTCTATTTTTGAGAACTAGCAGTTACTCTGAACTACTAATTTAACGTTCCAGCAATTGATCAACTTAGACTAGTAAGACTATCCTTAGACTAGTTAGATCATCCTTAGACTAGCAAGATCATCCTTAGACTAGCAAGACCACCCTTAAACTAGCAAAACCATCCTAAGACTAGTAAGACCATCCTTAGGGTACGGACACAAAGAAAGCAGGTTGCCTGCTTGCTGGTAACAAGCGCTTATAAGCACCAATAATATAATTCATGTTTAAATGCACCCGCACACAAACAAAGCAGGTCGGTGCTTGTTGCCAGTGCGGATCGGCGCCGACTTTTTATCGGAATGAATTTGTAGTTCTTGGTCGCTTGCTTTCGGAGCTGGACGTGCGATAATGGATGTCGAATTACTGAGTTCTGCGATTTTTCAGAGAAATGCATTGTGGGACAAACGACTAAAATCCCACAGCAACAGGAATATAGTGCAAAAATTATGAATGGAAATTTCTAATGAAATGGAAATTGAAGATGAGTGTACTTTGTTATAATTTTTCATCAAATCCTAATAATAATTAGTATAATAATAGTATAATAATAATTAGTATTAGTGTTTTTTATAACACCGCAACTCATGAAAATACATCGTTGGCAGAACCAGAGTCTCCAAACCACCTGCTAAATATTTAGGATTTTCCAATATATTATCCGCCTTCACTAAATTTAGTACTTTTCTATTTTTTGTTTCAATGTATGAATTTGGTTAAACAGAAATAATGTTTTTACTTGTTTAATAAATATTAAAAAAAAATTCAATTTACTTACCTAATGGTAACCACGATTCTTTCTTCTGAAAGGATTGGCTGCTTGTGCCAATTACACCACGTTTTGGCTAGCCGCATTTTAATTTTTTCCAAGATGTAGGTGAATGTCCCAAAGGTCATTCTCATATACTGAAAAAAGCGTTGTTCGTGTTCTTCAATGATTGGAATAAATGATCATATTCACCATAGAGTTTTCGTTCACGATTTACTGGATGTATGCCTTGCTTTGTGCGTTGCATCCTATAAAATGTATTTTCCGTTAATAACAAGTCTTCATCTGAAGATGAACCAGACATCTTTGTAGTGGTGAAGTTGCTTTTAAACTGGCCGAAAACCGGAGTTCATTGTGTACTAATGAGATGACTTGTAAGCGCTGGTTTTCGGCGCCGAAACTAGGCGCTGATTAACCTGCTTTCTTTGTGTCCGTACCCTTAGACTAGTAAGATCATCCTTAGAATAGCAAGACCATCCTTAGACCAGTAAGATCATCCTTATACTAGCAAGACCATCCTTAGACTAGCAAGACCATCCTTAGACTAGCAAGATCATCTTTAGCTAGCAAGGCCAATCTTAGAGTGGCAAGACCATCTTTAGACTAGTAAAACCATCCTTAGATTAGTAAGACCATTCTTAGACTAGCAAGACCATCCTCAGACCATTAAGACCATCCTTAGACTAGCAAGACCATTCCTAGGCTAGCAAGACCATCCTTAGACTAGCAAGACCATCCTTAGACTAGCAATACCAAGACTAAATGAACAAGAACAAAACCAAGACTATCCCAATCTTGGTCTAGCTTTGCTCATCACTAGGTTACAGTAGTCGTCCGTGACAATAATTTTGCTAGTTGGGGTAGGTAGTTTTCATTGAAATGCTTCGATTTACACCACTGTTACATGGCAACCCTCATATTGACAGGGAACATATTATCAAATCATCGGCAAAAGTAAATGGTTTCTATGGTCAACAATACTGCAGGATAAAATATAATTATTTTCTGTAAGATTACTGTATGATTACTATGGTTAATTATAATTGATTATTAGTATCATAACAGTAATGCTATTTATTACACATGCTATGAATATACTATAAAGTACATGTAGATTGTAAATACATTCCAAATAAAGTATTTAACAAAGAACCGAAATACTCTAATGAACGATATCAGACTCCTGCTACGTTTAACAACAAAACAAATTTATTTTATTAATAAATACACGCTGATCTTCTTTGATCCACATTCAATTGTGTTCCCGATTTGTGTAGTACGAAAAACCAAATACGGGACAACAAACTATTCTTTCATATCAAAATCGAAAAGCGGAAAATTCTTTGCAGATAGCTGCCTTGTTATGTTATTGTTTGTCGTTGTTTTGAAGTTTGTTGTGTGCAGGTATAGTTCAAAACAAAGTTCCAGAAGTTATTTACAAAAGTGTAAGGAGATGTGGGATCTATGGGATTGGAAAATCCGGCCAAAGTTTAAATAAGTATAAAAAAATATAGACCAGTGTGTAGTTTGTGATCAAACTATTCGAACGGGCCAGGGATTAGAAAGAAATCGGTTGATTGAAATCAATAATTGATTATTACAGTACATCTAGTTGAGAGTTTTCACTAGATCTATTTTTGAGAAATCTTCCATTGGGCACTTAAGGTTCCAGGAGCTTATATTTTCATTGAACCAGTGCTGCTTTGAATGTGTGAGACTGCTTCTTCCTTATCCTTGCTCCGATAGATAGCCATAGCCTCTTTCCTGGAGAAAACTGTACTTGTATGTTCAGTTCGGAAAGTGATCAACAGTTTTTTGGGCCTACTTTCCCTCCTTTCTATCATCTGATTTTTTAGACCGATAAGACAGATGACAGACAGATGGAACCGAACTTCATTCACGTTCCAAGAATCACGAGCTCCGTAAATATGACAAATTAACTTTTCCAAGATCTTCCGGAAAACAGCTGGTGTGTGACTACACATCCTGTGAGTGCATCCTGTGAGTGCATGAAAGCACGATAGAGGTTTCTATAAAGAGTTCCCTAGAATTTCGTGTACTTGATTGACGCTTATAAATCGCTCATGATTCCCCACACCCAAATTTATCCAGATTTTTAGTGATGCATTCAAATGATCCATGTTACCAAGAAGTGTTATTAAGGTTTAACAATCGAATTATTGTTTGGCAAATTAATTTTAGGTTTTTAGCTACTTAAAAAATAACATCATATAAAAAAAGCCATACTAAAATATTTTGAAAAAAATTTTTTTTTAATTCAAAATTAGCGTCTGGCACAGCTTAAACAACAACAAAAATATCTGGCAATAGTGGATTCATATTGCAAAAAGTTCAATAAAAATAATAATAAAAAAAAGAAACTTCTTAAAATGATTTGAAAAATTGATATTTTACCTGTACAGGTGGATGCGCACTGATGAACGCAACCACTACCGCCAGCCAGATAGCCCGTATGACGTCCAGGAGAGTGACAGAGATAGCATATCAAAAAACTGGCCTACCTGAAATTCTCTCTCAAAAACGTTGCTAGCTTTTAGACTATAAACATATCATTGAAGCTTACAAATTTTTTTATTTAATATCAATTTTGCGCTACAAAATTAATCTTCCCACGCCACTGTCTACGATAACGACGCCCTAGTCGCATCATTATGCTTACAACATTAAGAGTGATTGATTATGAGAAATCAGTAATATATGTCCTATTTTAGAAGAGCGATATTACTAAATGGATGTATTTTCCATATATTAGCCAGAATTTAAATCCTTAAATTGTATAATATGATTGATTATGTATAATATGAAAACCAAACTTTCAAATATAAACATCAGGATAAAAATTTTACAATAAATCTCTTGAAACTGATTGAAGGATCGCGTTTATTGAAAAAGTAATAGTGTTGTTTCATTAATTAAACATTTAATTTGGGGCGTGAGTTCTTTCTTTCAGAACAGAATTATTTCAAGGGTATTCAAATATTTTCTGCGCGTGCCTCGAATTCCGCCATGTTAACAAAAAAACATATATTACATTTCACGCTTTCTATAGAATGTAAAATAAAAAGCTGACATTAATTTCCATTCATAGTAGCATATAAACGATCACCAGGTAAATTTTTAGTCAAGAGAAAGTCATTGAAAATATAATTTTTTTTTCATGTTCAAGCAGCCAGCTGACGTATAATCTACCGTGTTGTGGTCAGCTGACTTTGTTTTTCTTTCAAAATATTAGGTAAACTATAATCTGACAAATCTTTTTTTTCTCCATGCGTGGGAGGTTGCCACCGTCCACCTCACCCATGGAGTCGCAGCAGACGGTCGCGAGTATTCATAGTATAAATCCCTGATGCATTTCACGAATTTTCAATTGGGAGAGACTTGGTCATGAAAATATGTCACTGGCTCCTAAGCTATAAGTTGAAACCTATATCCTATAATTCCTAGTCTCCGAGACGTTCCACAGGAACTAAGTAGAAGTAAGGGGACACAATAGATCTTTTAGGTCTCAGTGAATGTCACCCCATTATACATAAATATGTTAGAGAAATAGTAAAATTCAGATCAATATACGCTCATTACTAACAGATTGAACAGGTATTTTTATTGAAATAAAAATGGTTACCAATAAAAAATGGTGCAAAAGAACATTGTTGTTATGGAGTATGCCGTAGTGATACACGAAGTAAATTCTTTTTAAAAAATCAATATTTTGTTGTGAGTTTTCCAAAGCCTCGCTTGGAATATTGACAAAAACGTATTAAGACAACAGTGAAAAATCGTTGCTTGTCTTGCTCTAGCTTCAACCACATTGATCTACTGGGACACCGTTGCGAGTAACATTCTTCACCCTAACAAAACTACAATCATTTTTAGTGTTCAGAATTTTTCTAATTAGGTAATGAACATAATAATACTTTTTATTAAAATTATAATTCTAACCTCTCAACTAATTCTGCTTTATTTCCACCTTGAGAAAGTCCATGACATTTCAACCATCGTCTTATTTGAATGCAATTATGAGCTTCTACCGTTGGATGCACTAATGATGCACGATCAATTAAATTTTCTTTTAATTGCACTGGTAGCAGAGAAGATACTGCTTGTGGCCCGGTCATATGCATAAAAAGTGGCCGAAACTTCCATACTGCCGCCTTTTAAACATGGTGGGCGCGCGTGCGCTGAGTAAACCTTTAGAAGGTCTATAAATGTCCACTATAAATATGGTCAAAGCTATTGGACATCTCACAGATGATTGTGTGGTCGTTATTTCAAAAATGTTACACAGTAAATATATTAATTGTTAAAAAAAATATAAACAATATCCATCTGCCTTTCTGCGTATAAAAGCATCTGACTATTTGGTCTATGAAATTTTGGTTTGTTACATGACGTGTATTTTTTCATCATCCGACAAACACGTTTTTGTTTTAACAATTCTGGCCTCATTACATACACAACTACAATTCTTCTAATGGGTGCTTCATCATTTTTCTATTTTTATATATTTTAGCCTATTCTACTATTGACGGATTTACGTCCAATAAGTTCTAAAACCAAGAAAAAAGGTAATGAAGTTTGGAATGAAATATGTCGACTATTCTCAGAAGATGACAACTCCACCTACTACAAAAATTTTATGAAAAATGTGGAACACACACACTGTGTCTTCAACAGTTATTAATGATTTTTTAAAACTCACATTTCGAATAAAATTAATTTTAGTGCGGTTTTGCTTCTCCACAGAAATTTGACATTTTCAACATGTTTTCCTATGAAACCAATATATTTGAAACTAATAGATAAAGGAAAATGGTTCGCTTTGTTGGCTTCGTTGGTATTAAATGTAGATACCTACTTTTTAAAATATAATTCTATTACTGATTTTTTTTTAAAAGGAGCCGTCCCATCGCCGGCACCACCTCAGCAACGGGCTAATTGTGGATCCTCCTAGTGTTCTGACTACAGCCTATTCAGCCAATCCGTTCCCTGTATTAGCTCATACAGGTTCTTTACTGGTTGGTTATAAAAGTCTTCTGGAGTCATTTGGGGTCTTCCATACAGTTTCTGTCTCCTGTGGTCCAGCGTCTCACAGTTGCATAATATGTGCAGAGCTGTTTTGGTGTCCTTTTTGCATCTTCTGCATGTAAGGTCTCCGTTATACAGACCTATTTTGTTCAGGTGCTCCTTTCTGGGAAAGTGTCCCTTAAGAAGCCCCGTTATGGTGCGTAGTTTGTTCCTGCCCATTTAGAGCAGTTCTTTCGCTACTTTTTCTGATGGTTCTTTTATAAATGTCTTCCCATGTGTTTTCCTGGGCGTATTCTTTCAGTGTTTTTTGTGTTGTTCTTTTACCCACCCTTTTAACCATGACCTAGTGGAGCATCTGGGAATGCCCACAGATGGTTCGGGTCCGTTCATCAGGGTTGACGATCCTGCTCTTGCCAGTTCGTCAGCTTTTTCATTGCCAGTGATGCCTCTGTGACCTTGGGACCCACTCCAGTGTTACACTGTTCCGAGTCGCCAGTCTTCCAAGTTCTTCGTCGCATTCCCATAACAGCCAAATTCTATTACTGATACTATTCTGTAGTTATTTTGATATCATTATCTATGTGTATTTTTTCAATTTGTGGTTGAACTGTTTCGGTTGGCATTTCACAGCGCGGTTGTTCGTATTTTGATATTAAGTTGACATGTAAAAATCGAGTGTTTCTCCTTCAAACACGAGTATTGCCAATCGCCGCTAGCCGATTGAAACACTGAAAAGTTGGCCCCACGTTGGGCGCCAATGGAACACTAAAAAAAATTGATGGCAAATATAATGTAGGTTCTTACCAAACTGATTTTATATTTGGAGATAACAGAACCAGTTCTCAAGGCTTTGTTATCTAACGGAAATTAAGAAACGAGAATAGTTAAGAAAAGAAATTCAAGGGTGCCACTAATTTTGTTTCCTAAAACAAAATAAGAAAAAAAATCAGATACAAAAATAAGCTAACTTTCAACTGTTGCAATCTACTCGAAAATTATTTATGCTTGGTCAAAATTAAGATAAAAACTGTAGGAGGTGGTTTAATAAATAAAACTTTCACTTAAAAAAAATTAATATAGGGAAATATATTGACAAAATTTTGACATATTGACTGTGTACAAAAAAATAACTATACTTAGAAAGATTAGTAACTACTACTATTGTATACAAAATGGTCATCAAAGTTTTGTAATTAACAATTGAAAAAAAAGATCTTGGGATACAACCTCTTTTTTTCTTCTTTTGTTCTGATCTTAATGCGTTGAACGGGTAGAACAAGTGGTTTTTCTACCTTCTGATTTATAAAAAAAATTGTGTATACTCCTTTAAAGAAGCACCCTAAACGGACAGAATTAACACACTCTTCTGAAAGAGACTGGTGCGCCTCTGCGCTGCTGTGATCCTAGGAAATTGTATTGTGCCTCGGGAAACTTGTATACCCAGAAACGGTAGGTACATCAAGAAACTGTATTCCGGGAAAATACTCCAAGAAACTGTATTCCAAGAAACTGTGCTATAAAGATATATAGATATAAGAATAAATAAAAAAACTGGAGCTTACAAGAATATCTGTACAGATAAAAAAAAATACAATATAATACTATAACTTAAGGATTCATCCTCTGGACAAATATCTGTTTTTTTATAAACAAAAATATGAACAATCTGATATAAGAAGAAAAAATTATATACTCATAAGGAAAATTTTGTTAAATGAATACGAAGGCAAATCCATGTGGCATCCAAAATGGGTAGCCATTTTGTTTTAACTACTTTTTTTTAAAATGGTAAATTTTTCAATACCAAAATTTAAAATACAGAAGAAACAATAAAATGTAGTAACATACCAGTAATCCAGATTCTTATTAGATAAAACGTCTGCAAATTTTTGTTTGCAATTTCAGCAATAATATAGTTTATGGATTACTGCACAGTTCCACACACTTGTTGATTAGACGACATACGATAAGAGAAGACCTGTCGGTACCTTCTCCATTCTTATTTAAAGAAAATCCAAAATTTTGAATTTCGCGGTAAAATATCTCAAGAATATTGATTTTTGAACCAATGGTTATTTCCACCAAGAATTATAAATGTGAAATAATTTATGAATTTTTCGGTAAATATTCCACCAAAAATCAAAATTCTAAAGAAATTTATAGATAAATTTATTGGCTGGAAGGTTGAACGCAAAGTTCACGTTTCACGATCCCTTAATAAGTATTTTGATGTCTGACACCCTAGCTCTCGTGACTTTAGTAATACTAGGATCCTAAATTGCTGCTTTGGCTACTGCATCATGTTACTGATTTCCCTCTATTCCTGTGTGTAAAGGTACCCATAATAACACTGTAATTGCTCCTGAATTGTATATCTGGATAGTTTCTGCTTAATAAGTTTCAGTATTGGGTTTAATGGAAATGTCTAGCGCAAATATCCAATTGAATTCAATCAATCAGTTACAGTTTCTCCATTGGCATATACTGAATCTTGAAATATTGCATGAAGTTTTCCAACTAGAATGTAGTCTAATCACATTTAGAGTTACAGCTTCCATTTTAATGACATCAGTGTAGATACAATATGTCTCAGTAAGTTGGAACCATACGCGAAAGTTTTTTATTATTAACTTTACGAAAAATGGTTATTCTTCATAAAAAGTTCTGTATCTAAAATACAATTATCAGGTATTAATTTAAATGTAAGTTTGACAATATCGAAAAATGTTATTGAAAAAAGTTGAGCAAAAATAGGTTTTCTACTGGTTTAATATTGGTTTTCGCCTACCTTGCTGGAAAACTAATCGTATTAACACCAAAATTAGGGAAAGTATTCATTCATTCATACGTTTGGATTGTGCTCAGCAGCCCAGCCACTTAAACTAAATCTTTGTACCATTTCCCATCTACTTCCAATCCAGAAGCTTCGTATCTTCTATATAGACCACCAGTTTAACTGTAGAGTTGATGTTGAGTAAGTAGTTGATGGTTGTATTATTTCCTCTTCAAAGTGCTTCCCTCTGAGTCCTTGTATATTTTAGCTCATTTTAATTGATTTTATTTTTTGCATCCGTACATACTCGGTTTAGTCCATAATACATTTTTATAACAAAATTAACATCCTCGGTAGATATTTCATAACAATTTATTGAGAAGTTTCCTTCCTATGCATTGCTCAGTTTGTAGCTGAGTTTATCCTAATATATATATGCGGATAAAACCCAGCTATTAAGATTCAAAAAGAAATGTGAGTACAGACATATTAGATTCTGATTATTTGTTTCAAGGGGTGGATAAAATAAAATACTTGGGAATAAGAATATCTAATGACGGAGATAAAGAAACCGAAATAAAAGAAAGAATAGCAGCAGCAAATAGAGCATTCTATCCCAATGAAAAACTCCTAAGCAGTAAATTAATAAGTGACACTATAAAAATAAGGATCTACAAAACAATAATAAGATCTTCATTCATTCGGTTGGGTTGTGCTCAACAACCCAGGCACTTGAACTGAATCTTTGTACCATTTCCCATGTTATCTACTTCCATCCCAGAAGCTGTGTGTCTTCTATGTAGGCCACTAGTTTGACTGGAGGGATTTTCAGTAGTTGTAATGGTTGTATTATTTTCTCTCCAAAGTGCTTCCGTCTGAGTCCTTGTAAGTTCTCACAGAAGCAGAGTATGTGAGTAGGTGTTTCATCATAGAGTTCACATTTCCTGCACATAGGTTCACTAACTTTGCCAAGGTTTTTGTTATATTTTCCAATTTTTTTGTTTATTCGGTAGGCGAAAAACATCTGTGTGTCACACATGCAGAAAACACTTTAGCTGCCCTCGCTCGCTCGTGCTTCTAAAGCACATTTTCTGCCCTAGTGATAATATATTATTATATTTTGAATGAACATTCATTTCTTGTAATTATAAAAGACGTAATAACCTTCTCACTACTTAATTATTTCTTACAACTTACGTAATAATAATTCTAGAAATAAATAAAAACTTAATTTTGACTCAATCCACAAATGTCTTGACATATCCACCGTCTTGTTCAATGCATGTATTCGTTCTATCGGCAAATTCACTTGATACATTCCCAATCTTTCCTGGAGAAATATCCTTCTATTTTCCTAGAATTATTCTTTTTAAATCATCAACATCTTGAAACAGACTTATTGCTAAACTTTTTGTGTCAAGCAGCCCCAAGGGAAGTAATCAATGGGAGTTAGGTCAGGAGATCTAACAGACCAAAAAATATCAGAATATCTGTGGATAACGTTATATAATACAATATATTTTTTTCTTGGTACCAAATGTCGTTCTTGTAAGGGTAGTTCGTGAAGTCCTGAATTTGAGTTTGTAGAAACTGTGAATAAATGATAAGATGGTTTGTGCTTCAGTTAATCACAGGTATGGGGTTGTTGTGAGTAATTAAGAAATAGCTGAGGATATTATTTGAATTAATTATTCGGAGTCTCAGCTGCAATTGATGCGTACTATTACAACAGGACGATTAGAACAAGTCCATCCTTTTTTTATGTATTCTGTTTCTGCCAAACATTAGGATAAAAGCAATTCTATTTTATGCTGACTCTATTTCACTAGAGTAAATTGATAACTGACAAAATTTGAAGGTTTTGAACTGGCAATTTTTTGACGTTTAATATATCAAATCTATGTGTATAAAATTCTGATTTTTTAGTTTTTCTCTCGTGAAATAGTCATGTCGAATACCACTAAATTAAAAATTTTTTCAGGTAAACTTTTTCGATTGTCATGAAAGTTTGTTGCTTGGCAATTTTGCGAATGACTTTGGATTAAATGTCATGAGCTAGATTTGCGGCACTCGCCTTTCGGCTCGTGCTACAAACTTCTGCGCTCGTGGGAAAAGTGACGCTGTGCGCACTAGTTGTACAAACTACTATTTCCAGCGACAATAACGGAACCTAACTTTTGAAAACATGACAACCAGCATTGTAAACAAATTTTTGATGGCGTTATGTCAATTTTTCTCAAACTTGCGTTGTCAGAAAAGTTTTCATTTGTGGAAGTGTCGCGATTTGGAGAGTCTTCGAGTGGAGAAATTGAAAAAGCCATCAATGATAATGTGCCCCGCAATACTGTGAATTCAACTACATTAATTTGGCGACAATTTGCGATGTTTTGTTTGGAAAAAAAATATGAACTCATTGCTGAAGCTTCCACTGAAGAGTTAGCTTCTATTTTATGTGATTGGGCATTCAACATGAAGAAGAACAATGGAGAAGATTATAAAGAGAGTGCAGTCAAAACGATTTGGAACACTTCAGCAAAAATGTTACAAGAGAAGTACTTTAAAGGTTATAAAAGAATTTTTAATCCGTTCACGGACATACAGTTTAAGAAAACGAGAAATGCACGCGACACAAAACGAAAAATTTTACAAGCAATCCCAGAAAAAAGGAAGGTGAGTTCTAATACTCTCACAAAACGAGAAATTTTTGAAATGGCACTGTCCTGGAGTGAAGAAGAGCCTGTAGACAATTTTATCACATTTCTGCGTATAAATTGGCTTGGAGAGGTGGAGAAGCAGAAAATTGTAAGGTATTCTATTTTAAAATCGAGACAGACAACCGTGGAAGAGAGACCGGAAGAGTTGAATATAACCCAGGGTTTTCGAAGACAGCACAAGGGGGAAATCAGAAGTTGGCCGATAGTAAATGGTTGGTAGCAAACACTGCAGAAGATTGTGTATGTCCAGTAAGATTGTTTAAACAAATTATGGGAAGACGGGGAAACCATATCACATGTGTAAAGTTTTTTTCAACTCCAAATCCTTTCTGGCAAAAAACAAATTCAAAAGGATGGTATAAGAATCCTCCTATTGCGATCAACGAAATATCTAAATGGACCAAATCTTCGGCGAAAAATATTGGACTTGATATCAAGCGAGTGAAAATTACGAACCATTCTAACTGAATTGTACAGGAGAGGTATAGGTGAACAAAAATTACGGGACATAGCAACCCATCATCATTAAAACCGTAATTTCAGTTAGATGAAGAACATCACAGAGAAATCATTGGTTCCATTCGTACTACCATCCAGGAAACAGTTACGTCCACCGCTCAAAATACTAGCATGCAGCAAAATATTAACAAAAGACACCAAAAGTTCTGAAAATCAAGGTATTTTTAATAATTGTGTTTTAAACAATTGTACTTTTCCGTTAAATTAAATAAACTAATTTAAATCTTATTTTTTAATTTACATATTCATTAAATTGTCTTACCGAATTACACTCTGGCTTTTTTTTGAGTCGAAGTAAACTTGACATTTATAATTCGAATTGTGTTGCCATTAGGTAATTCAACTAAAAAAACTGCGAGAAAAAATTACTAGTCCTACGGACTTTTTCAGAGGCAGTTTTTTTCGTTAAATTGCCAGGCAACAAAATTCTTATTGATACATGTCAAGTTTACTTCGACAAAAAAAAAGCTCTCGTGATTATAAGTGACAAAAAACCTAACTAGTCATATTATACCACCATGAACTTTTTTTTCTATGCTGCCGATAGATATCGTTAACGGTATATATGTTTGAACATACTTCTATTAGTGATATTTAATCCGAATATCATAAAAACCGTACTGAAGTTATTTGCTATATCACTAGTGTTTGATTTCGTACATTGCGTTCACTGGTCTTAAAAGCAAACATTACATCTGCTTTAATTACAAAAAACGTTATTCTTCTTACTCAATGACAAAAAAGCTGGAAAATCGATAAAAGCTCCAGATTCGCTTATTCAAAATATTGGTTTTCCGCAAAAGTTGATTTGAATATTTATATTGATACAAATATTTACCGAATAATAAATCAAGCTGTCATATATTGTCGATTAGGTGGCATTTTAATTGCCGACGTGCATATATTGTTATATTTGACACTATGGAAAATATTACCTGTGTGGGATTTCGATACAAACATGTTTAAATACACAACGTTGTTGTTTTAATATTCGATAAAACAAATGAACAATTAAAATATTTGTGGAATTTTCATCAACTTTTGTTTTTAAAAGTTAAAATCGACTGGAAAAATTTCCCAAATAACAATTTTCGGAAAATTATTATATTTAGGGTATTAAAATCACTGAATAGATGAGGCTTTTACTTGATGAAGATCCAACTGAACAATGAAATAAAACAATTTAATTTGTTCAAATCTTCATTATATTAAAACAAGGTGCTAGCGAAACGCGTCACGAATATATATTGAACGTAGTTTTGATATAATGAAGATTTGAACAAATTAAATTGTTTTTTCGTCGACCTATACTAAAAATAACATTTTACGTACTTATTTCCGGATGCAAAATGCTCTATTTTTAACGTCCGCAAACATTTTTCGTCCGCTGTGGTTACTATGGTTACCTGTGACAATAACTGTCATTTTGTGTTGTCAAATTAATTACTTACGAAATTCGCTAAATTTTTCGTGTTAATAACATCGTGGAGTGAGTATTAGTGTCGACGAAAAAATGTAAAAATGTAATATGCACCTCGGCGAGGTGTCTATTGTCTCGCCTGCTTGCTAGCCTTGGCTATCAACTTGCAGACTCGACTATAATAGACAGTTTTTCGTCCTTGGTACATAAATAACTATTATTTCATCGTTTATTAAAATCGAGTTTTTAATCTTAACTTAATAATTGGAAAATAAAAATAAATTGCTATTTGCATTACCCTGTATAATCTACTACTTTATATTTAATTTAACAATGTAGGGGAAAACCGGGCAAAGCTTTATTATAGCATTAACTATTTATCAATAATGTTACAACTAATACAATGACATCAAAACTAGACGAGAAATACAAAAATATTACTTATCCCGTTTTGACCATCGAACCGGTCAAAATTGGGTAACGTAGTTACAGGCGAATAGAACTTACTGTCAGTGCTAACAAATAAATAGTACTTCGTCATCTTCATCGTCTACACCTGCACATGAATTATGTGACCATTTTATCCATCCCCCCATTGAAGTTGAATACATGTCTGCTCCGTACAAACACTATGTATTACTTACGTCGCTCTCCGAATCATATTTAACTTTTTTAGGTTTAGATAGTCCAAGAAGTTTTGATTGCTTTGTTTGAATTTGATCCTCAGCTATTTTTCTTTTCACTGATTTTTCTTTGGTCAGCTTATCTTTTCCATGAGCTTATTCTAACTCTGTCTTATAAGGTGATGATTAATGTCTTGCCTCTTTTTCTTGTTTTGAATAACTTGCTTTGGTGCTTGCAAACTGAACTGGTGTCGTTCTCCTATGAGGTTCCATGATGTGGAGAATTGTTATTTGAAATTTTCTAGAGGATTTTCTCTCTAATTGGATAGATATTTTCTTTTTGTAGAAGGGTTTTCACACCCATTTAAATCAGCCAATTGAAAGGAAAGTTATCTACATTCTGTCGTTTTCAGACCGAATTATCCGGCCTCAATTTCTCTTAAATAACTGACAAGTTCTTTTTTGTTGGGAACTAAACACTGCTTTTTTGCTACCCAAACTTTTAGAAAAAATGTTATTTGGATTATCCTGTTGCTTCTTCTCATTACGTTAAAGTAGTTTGAGGAACAGGAAATGAAACAGACGCTCGGTGATAGCCCATTTGTCCGTTTATTACCGGTTGTTGCGTGGCACTCTATTAACCAACTAAGCCTGTTCGTTTTTCTTTTGTAATTATAAACCACAATTAACATAAAAAGTATCAAATATTGTAGGGTAAATAATCAATAGGGTGCTTTTTAGGTTAATAATTTCCAAATTCTGTGTTGTCTCCTTACATTTACAAATAAATATCGTGATAAAGTTTCCAATGGTATTAATAAGATTGGACAATAAATTAATTCACTAATACCAAACGGAAGATAATATTTATAACGTAGCACAAGGAAAACAAACACGTGCTCAGAGCAATGGACGAACTACGACTGGTGCACACAGTGTTGCCTCATGCCTATGCAAATTCATACTAGAACGAGCTTTTCAAAAAATGTTATTTATAGTGAATACTTCTTGGAAACATATTTTTAAGTATTAGTCATGTATTCGAAATACAAATACACCTCGACCAAATTCATTTCAGCTCTGAGTTGAGCAAACAAAGAAGCGGGATAGTACTATGACAGTGCCGCAGAATAAACGCATGTACACTGGGCGGGGAAAGTTTAGTTAGTTAAATAATTTCCTAAATAAAATCCTGAGAATTTGGCAATACATTCCATTTTAGTTATTAACTGTACCTCCACTGACATAAATTTAAAAACATTATGCACTATTTCACACAAAATCTTCTGTTTTAGCGATTTAAATTCCATATTAAAATTCCCACTCTGATTGTACCACTATGAGTTCAAATGTATCTTTACAATGCTGCCTAGGACTGGTAGCTGCCGACAGTATCGTACGCGTAATCTACGCGCATCCGAATCTCACAGTTGAAATGAATTTGGTCGAGTTGTATTCGTTCGAGATTTCTCTTGTTCGGCAGTGGTGCGTTCACGAATTAGACTAGTCCGCCCCGTCCAATTCAAATAATCCAATCCAAGTAATCCAACACTCAACACCGTTCAGTTCAATTCACGAAAGTTCAAAAATACTCAACAAAAATTTTGAAGAATTTACAACCGAGCCAATTTTAATAAGGAGGAATCAATTTTTTAACTCAAACGAGCCACCTGTGGCAACACTGGGTGCACAGATTACTCATGACTGGTGTGGTGTGGTGGTGTCTTCCGCATGGCAATGAACAGAGAGGACAGTAATGAGTGAACTCCTCATATAGATTGCACCACTAGTTTAAAAATAAATCAAATTTACCGCTTTACCCGCCTACCCCGTTTTGCCCAGCTGTCCCCTATATTGCTTATCAGTTTTTGAATGGACCTACACAAACAACGATTCTTTCCATTTTATTTGTCTTCTATTGTTACCTGACCTTATTTTTAACAGTAGAAATAAGAAGTCTAGTATTTTTTTAATTCCTATAATATTAACTTTATACGATATACAGGGTGACCCGTAAATTAGAAGTATGATAGATCGTTAAGAAATATTTAAAATACCAATTAATTTCTAACCTTCTTAGTTTGCTGTTAAAAAGGTGCAGAAGTACACATTTTATTTGATATCTTCTCGGGGGATAGAAGTGCAAATTTAAAATTTTTGGTAGGTTATTGTCTCTTCAAAACACATCAACAGTATTAATTTTGTTGAATTCTAATAAGCCAGTGGCGTGGTACGAGAGGTTCGTAAACTTTTATTGTACCGTATTTTTGGAACACACTGTATTTAGAGCTAAAGACTTTTGTCTGCAACTGTTGATGTATTTTGAAGAGACAATAATCTAATGTTTTAAATTTGTACTTCCATTCCCCGAGAGGATAAGCATTAAAATGTGTATTTCTTCTGCACCTTTTAACAGCCTGTATCTCACATTGTAATAAGATTAGAGAAAAGTTGTATTTGGGTATTTTAAATATTTCCTAATGATCTATCATGCCTCTTATTTACGGGACACCCTATATACCTACCCATCATATTATGGTCAATATAATATTACAAATCCGAAAAAAAATTTTCACTTGCATCGTGGTTCCAGAAAATCACACAATGATTAATTTTTTATGAATACAATTGCAGCCTGTTGCTTATTACATATTTTAATAGAAAAGAAAATATATTTTAAGCTCCCAACATCCTTCAAACTTGAAAACAGTGCTATATAAAAAGGCGTTCTCTCTACCCATTTGCAACAGAAGGCGTTAGCGTGCTCCAAGCAAATTCTGTATTTTTATAAAAAGTGAAAACATTTGTTGATTTAAAATGCTGTTGCCTGAGTTTTTTTTAACGTCTGTTGGTGACGTCTAGTTTATGAAGGTTATTAATTTTATTTTTTTGATAAGTCTGTTTTCAGCTCTTCCAGATTTTTTTTAATACTTCCCTTTGCATATTTTTACTGTTTCATATTTTCCATTCATATAAACTCCACATACTCAACAAGTTTTCCGAAATAATAGATATAATGGATACCATAAGAAGGTGTGCCTACTTGAATATTGACAAAGGGTATAGAAGGCAAAAGATTATCATAATGTCGGATAGTCAAGGAGCCATTAAAACACTGAGCTCTTATGTAATCAGTTCCATAATGATGTGGGAATGCCTAGGCAAACTCAATGAACTAGGCGAGAGCAATATAGTAACCTTACTGAGGTTTCCAGGACACACTGGAGCAGAAGGAAATGAAATAGCAGATGGACTAGCAAAGAGGGGGAGTGAAATACCCTTTTGGGGGCCGGAACCTTTTTGCGGAATCAGCTCCAATGTAATATTGGAAGAAATAGGTAAAGCCGAAGAAAAGAGAAGATCTGACAATTGGAAAGATCTAGTAGGGCTTAGGCAATCAAAGATTCTTCTGGGTGACTACAACCTGTTGAGATCAAATGAATGCATAAGTCAAAGCAAAACTGCACTAAGAGTTTTAACAGGAATCCTAACGGGACATTGTCGCCTGAATGGACACCTTAAAAAGCTCAAAATAGTGGAGGAAGAAGATTGTAGATTTTGTGGAATGGAAGAAGAAACCTCCATCCACATACTTGCGAACTGCACAGTATTTCAGAATCCTAGGTCACAGTACCTGGGAGACTACTGGATAGAAGAGGGACAGTTACCTAAGTTGAGGCCTGCAGATATCCTAAAATTCCTCCGGGAAATAGGACTAAAGGAGCTACTAGTATCTGAGATTCTCCTCAGAAACTAAGTAGAAGTAAGGGGGCACAATAGATCTTTTAGGTCTCAGTGAATGTTACCCCAAAATACATACATACATACATACATACCATATATGAAGAGGCAGCACGATACGTATTTTTTTCATTCAATAATATAAGTAAGTTACATCTAAAAAACCTAATCTCCAAAAGTTTTTTCTAAAAACTCAATATCAACTTGGCAAACGGGCATCGGCTCAGCACTGTCATTCATTCATTCATTCGATTGGGTTGTGTTCAACATACTTGCACTGAATCTTTGTACTATTTTCCATGTTATCTACTCAGGGGCGCCGGAAGACCTGTTTTGTGTGTTTAGATGCAGTTTAGATGCACGTGGAAATTCCCCGTGTGGAATTCAACACGGGAAATTTTCACGCGATATTCGAAAAAAGCGTCCACTGGCGCTGCAGTGACAGCAACGATCATGAGTGCTGCGAAATGAGAGATTTGGCTCGCAGAAAAGCAGTTCAATTAAAGAGTCTGGGAGACATTGTGGCGTTTTTGCGACAAAATTCATGGTACAAAAGTCTTGTCCCAGAATTCGTTCGATTCGTAAAATTATTAATGACGATACCAGCATCTTCTTGTACGATTAAGAGGAATTATTCGACTTTAAAAAGGCTTAAATCTTATTTGCGCTTTACTATGGGTCAGAAACGACTGAATCATGTAGCAATTTTGAACATTTATCATGAATCTGCAGATAAAATTGATATGGACAAACTCATGGATGAATTCATTGTGAGAAATACTCAACACACTAATGTGTTTGCTCTACCAAACGATGTAATTTGAGGACTTTACTGCAATAAAAAACGTCTATTTGTTACAAATGCAACCGAAAAATGTTTTCTCTATGTACCTACCCTTATATTTGTCAAAAACATTGCAATTTTTAATACATTTCGATCTTTGAAATAAGATTAAGATTCGATAAGACAGCAATGGGTGGGGGGAGGGGGTTTACTATAACAACTCAACACCCGGTTTTAAAAAGTTTCGGCGCCCCTGTATCTACTTCCATTCCAGAAGCTTTGTGTCTTCTATGTAGGCCACTAGTTTGACTGGAGGGATTTTCAGTAGTTGTAATGGTTGTATAGTTTCCTCTCAAAGGTTTTTTCGTCTGAGTCCATGTAAGTTCTTGCAGAAGCAGGTAATTTGGCCCAACTGAATTGTCTCCCTTCCAATCACTTCCCATTTTAGTATCTCCATTACAATGGACTGCCTAAGTCTGACGTCACTTTTCCAAACAAACCGAATGCGACTGTGCGAGTGTGAATTGCCACGTGAGATTTTTATTTTTTCGAAAGTTTTCTGTTTGGTGTTGATATTGATGATATATTATCTCTGCTGTTGATTTAGTTTTAAATGAGAGTGATCGGTATTAGAGACAAGTAAAAAGTGATGAATTGAAGACGTTTTTATAAGAAAATACCTATATAAATAACTATATAGCAAACGGTAAATTTAAAATATCTTATGGACACACACGTGGTTTGTGTTGGGCACGCGCATTATATTTGTTTGGAAAAGTTTATAGGAGGAGCCTTCTGCTGTGACGTCAGAGGTTAGGCAGTCCATTCTTATCTGTTGTTAAAAAAATATGAAAGGAAAACGTTTTTATATCAAATGCATCGTAATTTTAACAAAATATTTGTTGTAACAATGAGTAATCAAAAACCAGTAATCTTCTGAAGATTGTTAACCTAAAAAAAGTAATATAAAAATCCAGGTTACGTTCTATAAAGTGGATATAATGTTTGACAACATTCCAGTTGGTTAAACGAAACAAAATCCAGAATATTTACCTACCTACTGTTACATACTGATCGTGATAATATTTATATTAAATGAATTTATGATGTTTACATTTACATGAATTCAGTTTAAAACGAACTTCATTCATATTACATTTTTTGTGCTTGCGTTAATTAACAAGAAATTAAATGGTTTGTCTAAATATTGAAAAAAAAATAGTGAGCTATAATCGTTTTTATACTGGAATGTGTGGGATCCATGATACTATACAGAGTTGATAAAAAATATAGGCAGAGTAGGCAATGAGTAAAAATCGCTGAAATTTCCACTAAACAAGTTTTTGGTTTTTACAAAAAAAAAGTAGTTATACTAGTAAAAAATGTTATTATTATGTTATAAAATATTTAAAATCAGTAAATCAACATCTTTAAAATATTAGTAGTAAACATGGATGTACCATGGTAGTAAATCAACAAGTCAAACTGTGAAACATAAAAATTATTCAATAACTATATAGAAAAGTAATATTCTAAAATTCCTTTTCTTCAAATGAATTTTGTCTGCACCATCGTCGAATTCACATTTGTATGATTCTTTGGTACCGATTTGTTTTATAACTTTCGTTGGAATTTCATAATCATTGCAGAATTTTCCTTCCAATCTTAAACCACAGCGTATTCTTAATATAGCGTAATATATTTCGTAACATTTTAGTAGCTTAGTGGTTGAGTGATACCATTTTCAGTAATTGAAACTGAATTCTACTTAATCACTGGAAAATACCACCAGCCTTTAAATGCAATATTTCACCACTAAAAGGGGGGTTGAAACCACCAGTTTTAGTGGAAAATCCACTGAGTTGGTAACACTGAATATAGGTAGCTTTGAAGTATAGTTATTGGATTTAAATTTTAGTCGTTTTTCAAATTTTGTCGAGCTGTGGTCCTAGGACTTTGTTTGAGTCTCAACGGCTTAAGCGAGGTCAGTATATTGCAAATAATAAATCTTGCATGCTGTTTGACATCATGCTATTCTCTTGACATCGCAATATTGCTGCCAACCAATAGTACAAAGAAAAAAGTGTGTAAAAAACTCAAAAAATAATTTGAAACACTATAGATATAAAGTTTATTATTATTTAAAATGTAGATAGCGGAAGTGAGAAAAGCTCAGATTATCAAATCACAAATGACAAAACATCAGTCCCCATAATCAGCTGATAGGTATCATTCGATTGAAAATATTGGTGGGTTGGTAAAACAAAAGAAAATAGATTTCTCCCTAGAATTGCGCCTTGCAAGCAATAAAATTGCAATTGAATCGAATTGCAGAAACTGTTCAGCTGTGTCTCAGCTACGCATGCTTTCGATCAAGAAATCTTGCCTTTTGCTTTGCATTGCATGTTGTATTGCACCATGTCAAGCGGCCTTATGTAGCTCACGTACGGAGCAGTACTGCGACATGACTGAGATATATTCTTGTAGGAAATTTGACGTTCTACAACGACTTCTTGACCAAAAGTGTCAATGGGACCAATTCAATCCTATGACTAGTTTCCGATATACAGGGTATTAAAGTTGAAAAATCCTTGAAAATTTATTATTAACAAATAAATATGTATTTTTAGTTGATAGTACCATTGATATGTTCTAGTTTATCGTAAACTTACACATAAATAGTTCAAAATGTCAACATATACAGGGTGGGACTCAATTATATAAGGACGAATTTTTGGAATTCTAGGAAATTCTTATATTGAATGAAAACAAGGTCAGAAATAAACAGTTACTTTATATTCAATGTTCTGGCATCAAATATACTAATTCTAGAGGTATTCCATACAGGGTGATTCTTAATGCAACCTGAAATTAGTTTTTTCTATATCAAATAAACAAGTTACATCATGTATTTCAAAATCAGTTTTTGATGTTGAAAACGTATTGTTTACCTAGATATTAGTACTTTTCTTACAATACAGGGTGATTTGCACATACATCTTGTTATTAAACCGACAAAAATTAGAGAAAATACACTTTTTCTGAATCACCATGTATTTTATATTTCGATCCGTCAAAATGATTAATTTATTTTGTTTTGTAATAAGCTTAAAATAGTGAATACACTGAAAAAATGTAATAAATCTTACTTTGACCAGTTTGTGTTTTGTGTAGATCATTTTATATTTTATAATTTATTTCAATAAAATTTTTTTATATCTTTCATGGGTTATTTGTATTAAATTGAAAATGTAATCATAATTTTATGGTTTATAATTCATTATATTAATGGAATATTTATATTTTCAATCTGAAAATTGTTTTTCAATCAAATTTACATTAATTGTAATTGTTAAGCTGAAATAATTTTATCACAATTAAGAAATCTCTTCCTGTATTGACTTATATTATCTAATGCAGGTTGATGCGAATAACTTTCGACCCATAAAAGATATGAAAAAATTTCATGGAGATAAGTTTTAGCCAATAAAACGCACAAAAAAAAATAATTCATTAAATTTTACCATAAACTTGATATTTTTATCTCGATCATTTGTAAAGCCATGAAAAAACCAATCACGAAATCGCATATCAATTTTTCGATTCCAGGTAAAAACTGATAATTATCGTCCTTTGGGACACCAATTAGTTTCCAGCCACGATGACGGATTCAACAATAGTTTTACCACAAACTAGGTATAAATCGTCACGGTATAATATGTACTGTTATACCGAACACAATACGTAATTTTCCACGTACTGCCACAGTGGGAATTCGATCGACATTTGAATTCCAAAGAGTGAGTCAGTAATCAATATTGCATGACTGCTGTTGTTCCTACAATCCCAAGACGAAGTTCCCTACGTTTTTGCACATATAAAAGAAATCAACCACACCATTTAACAATAAAAATAAATTTTTAGCGAGGTTGTATTCTATACATTTTTATAACAGACGAGACAAATTAACTTTAAAAAAAAAGTGAAAGGATTGGTGAGAGGTATGATTTGGGGAGGGGGGAGGTGGTAAAGTGGTTGCGATTTCCAGCCAAAGTTGAGGTCCTACAAAAAAAAAGTTGAATGTAAAAGTTGTGAAAGATCGTGAAAAATGGAAGAAATCGAGCTAAATTATGCTGAAACAACCACTAAATTGGTGCCTACGAAGTCTTCTGCTAGGTATTAGAAGGAATACCTACCAGCTCTTCATCGAGTGGAGAAAAACCTATAAGGTGGAAAACGGCTTGAATGAGAATATCCTTTTGGCGTACTTCTTGGATATCTCCAAAAAGAATGTGGGCAAAATATTCGATATTCAAGTCTGTGCTGATGGTAAAAGAAGGAGCTGATATTTCAAAATATCCAAAACTGACGGCTTTCTTAAAAAGGCGAGCACTTGGTCATCAGGCAAACAAATCAAAAGTTCTGACAAGAGGAGAAGTTAATAGCATGAAGGAAACCCCAGAAGAGTATCTTTTGATTAAGGTAAACAAGTTTAACCTTTTCATTGGTTTTGAATTAAACAATGTGCATCTTGAATGATATACTGAATATCAATTAATTACAAAAAATACATTTAAAAATGTGAATATTGTCTTTTTTTAAAGTAAACATTTCCAGAACTTAGATTCAGACAAAAAGACTATCAAAGATACTTCTGGGTGACAAAAACATATTTAGAACAAACGAATGCCTAAGTCAGAGTAAACTGCCGATTTCACGAACCATTTCCGAAAGTTCGGTAATACCTTAATTGGATTTAGGAATTGCTAATAGATATTTACGATATAAGTGTCGTAAAGATTCATATTACGAAGTGAGATGGGAAATTTGTCAAACGAGGCCGTTAAGACGAGTTTGATAACCCATTGAATATCGTAATATGAATTTACGATACGAATATAGTACATTATTTTACCTATTACCAATAATGTTAATTATTTACTCAAAATTAGTCAATATTCCTGAAATTAATGATATTAGAATCATGTAACAAGCAAGCGTTGCGCTCATTGTTGATTTATTTTGCGAACTGTCAATTTTGACGCGTTCACTTCAGTTTGGTATAATTGTATCGACATGAGTTCCGACTATGAAAGTGTGAATTCTAATATAGAACTTGCTGCAAATAACGCAATACAAACCCTAGTACTCGCTAAATCCCGCAATAGATACGAAAAACTGCAAACTGTCAACTTTGACACGTTCATTCCAATTAATTTTACTTTACCGCACTAGTGCGGTAAAGTATCTCATTACGAAACTCATATCAGTATCGTAATGTTTGATATTACATATTGGTAGTAGGTAAAACTTGAGGATTGCACAGCAATTCAAAATCCGAGGGTACAGCACCAGCAGCACTGAATCCTGCTGACATCCTAAAATTCCTCCGGGAAATAGGTCTTAGAAAGCTACTAATATCTGAGACTTTCCTCATGAAGTAAAGGGACACAATATATCTTTTAGGTATCAGTGAATGTCAATCCAATATACATACATGGTTTTGAAAGATTTATCCAAGAATGTAATATTATACCGGCTGTTCCATTTTAATTGATTTATTAGGTTCACTTGACTATCAGTTTCGACTGGTTATAGTTGTCAATTTTCATACTTGTCTTGATGTGAACAGTTTTCGATAGGACAATGAGGTTCTATTGTCGGGGAGTAGGAATTTATAGAAAATATTTTGTAGTACGCAACGAATGATCAGAACTAGAAAATTCTTCACTGCTGAACATTCTTATAAATTGAAAAATATTTTGTGAAACTTTTTACAACCATCTTCGGGAATTTATTGATCTACGCCCAAGCATATGCGAATGAAAAGAAAAAAAGTGCAGAGCTTTGATTTTTGGTTGTAGACATCGATATTATTGTTCCGTATTGAAATATGACTCACGTTATGTAGTTTTTGGAACTGAAATTCTCGAGACTCGCACTACACTAAAAATAAACATTTCCTAAACTACGAATACACATTTATATTGTATTATGGTCCAAGACTCCGGAAGTAGCTTTAAGCGAATTTTCAGCTTTTTTTAGATTATTATCAAACTGGCATTACTTGTGTGTCCCGTGGCGGAGCTACCATGCCGCAGTGTAGGGGGGCCGATATGCTAGGAGGCCCTCAGGTCCTTGTTTTTAATTTTTTTTTCATAAAATTTTTGTTTCACCTTATACTGTGTGGCGATCTACTATGGGTAAAAGAACTTGGAGGTTGGAACTCCCGACTTCGGTATACTGGAAATGCAATTTCAAAGAGAATGAAGATAGCGAGACAAATTTCATAGTAATGAGGCCACACCGACAACAAGTTCAAATACTAGGGCTATAGTTGGTAAAACTCTCAGCGATGGAATAGAAATTTCTTGAACAAGCGATTGCTTAACGGAAGGAGGCAATAACTTTCCAATTGTCATCTGAATACCGTTAAATCAAAATAACAATATGGGATTACGATGAGAGATTATTGTTTTATAGAAATTTTTTGCGTAAATGTATTATACTTATGAAATTTGTGATAAAGCTATAAATAAAAAAACCAAGGATTCAAGGATTGGAAGGAATGAACAAGATTTCACAATTATCTGCTTTCATGGAACCGGAAAAATTATCAATATCAATTTTTAAATTGGCAAAAGAACTAGAGAAGGTATCCAGAGTTTCATTTACAAAAAATGACAATGACAGGATCTATACTCATGAAAAAAATTGTAAAAACTGCAACTATCAAGTAGTCTGCTAAGCTTTTAATTGTGAAATTTTCAACAACTGCATTTTTGTGTTCCACCCTACCCGTTACCGTTGCTAAGGCACTAAAGAGATGAGCATTCTCATCCGTCATTTTGGTGCCTGAATTTTATTGTTTTGTGATGTGTCGAGTTAACATATATTGTGTTGAAAAATTTTTGATATTGAACAGAACATTTTATTTTACCAACTTTCCTTCAGACTATTATCACCAGAAAACGCATGGATGCTGGCCACGTCTCTGAGTAGAAATACCGAATCTCATGCCAAATACTTGACCAACACAACAAGAACGTCAACGTACAACAAGGCACCAAAATGGCGGACGAGAATACCTATGTCTACAGTGCTCTACCGGTGCCACAGCTGAAACAACCATCTACATAATTCAATTGGGAATTATTGTTTACACGATCTGTCATTATTGGCAAATGAGGCAAAAATGGCTGAAGAAATGAAAATTGGAGACGTATTAAGGGACAAATATGAAGGCTAGAAGGAAGAGTGATTTTGTTTATTTGATTTTATTATCTGATTATTTTATATTATATATTTCAAGTTTAATTATTTATTTGATTTAAAAGGGTAATTTTTTGTAAGAAACTCTATCTCAGGGCTTTGGATTCAATACTAACTAATTTAAAAATTAAAATTCTGCTTTAACCATGCTTATTTATTATACATTACAATTTTTAGATTTTTAAATTAATACCTATGCTCTATTACCAAATTGTTTTCAAAGAATTGATTTTAATTTTTTAATATATCATTAGAATTTTTTTTAAACGTCTTATAAAATATTGAATTTCTATTTTTTTATTGTCTAAACTTTCTATGATCTTCTAAATTTCTATTCTTCTCCAAATTTTACGAATTTTGTTCTTTACAGTTCTCAAAAAAATTATATATTCGAAATATCACTTCCCTGTACGTGATTCAATATAAATCAACCCTTCAAACTTGAATTTCTGTTTTTTTTTATTCCAAATTAATACATCATTTGTAATTTTATATTCAATATTCTTCGCAAATAATTTTGAATGATTCCAATTATAATTTCTAGTCCAATTATTCTAAACTTTATGGATTCTTAAATTTTTACTATCTTTCTTCTTGTCAATTATCTCTCAAAAAAATCAATCTCCCCTAATAATCATTACCATCACTACCCACATTCAATTTTTATCTTTCCCCTTGATAGATATTTTTAAATTTATTCCAAACTGACAAATGATGTATTTTTTGTTACAAATTATAATTCCATAGATCTATAATACTTTTTAAATTTCTTGTACATATACAATATCCATACACTATATTCCTATCATGGCCGTTTCCACCAAATTACGTTTAAGCTAGGAATAGTTATAAAGCACTTAAAAATAAAGTAGAGCTTAAGTATACTTGGTTTCCACCAAAGAAATTTTGACTAGGTATTCGTAAATGTGGCAACATGATGGTTTAAGTGGAGTTTTTAGGAAAATTCATAAACTGGTATTTGGCATGCATGATTATTTATGTCTGTCATCTAATGTGTATAGGTCAAAGTCATACAAAGGGAAAGTTTAAAAAGTAGCTACGGTTGGTTGGCATTTTTATTTTGATAATTTATTTTATTATTTTGTTGAGGATGGAGAGTGCAACTAAAAAATGTAGATCGACAAATTACACTGAGCGGAACAAATAATTATTATTTTCATCGACTATAAAATATAAAAAATACAAAAAAACTGATAGTGTATCTGTAGTAGAGAAAAATAAAATTTGGGACCGAATTAGTGATGAGTTCAATACAGTAGGTTGACATTAAAAATGTGAAATGTGGGCGCGGCACATGCTCATAAGCACCACTTACTTTAAGGAATGTTTAAGCCGAGAATATTCTAATAGGCTTTGTCCTTTCATAGCATAACAGAAATAGAGTGGTGGAACAAAAAATTTATCTTAAGCCTTACTTAACGTTAAGTATCCTTAACTTTTGGTTGGTGGAAACGGCCATAAGTTAATATTATTTGTTTTCGATATTTTTTTGAAAATTTTCTTGACAGTCTGATAGTTTTATATTTTTTATGACAGTCTAATCTAGATAAATAGATAGATGGGTAGAGCTGGCGTTAGCCTTCTGCCACTGAAATCTTATGATTTATTGTAACGCTCTGATTTAATTAAAGTACTTCGTCTAGCTTTAATCTCCTAACTAGGCTCCATAGCCTAGACAAATCTTTTCAAGGTAGCTTATTGCCCTTGGTTTTTCGTCGCCAAGTTATAGAAAACGCAGTCTTGGAAGGCCTTAACAGTGGCACAACACATGTTCTGCCGATTCCTCTTCCTCTTGACAGAACCTGCAAAGGTCTGTTTCTGCCAATTTTATAACAATCATATGACAGTTGAGTCTGCAGTGCCCTGTCAGTAAACCTATACTATGATTCTAACAGCCTTTCGGCTTTTCAGCAGCAGGTCCTCTGTTACTTTGGCCGATGATCGTTTGATGAACTCTTTGACCTGTCTCTGTTCAGGGTCCTTTCTCCACCATTCCAGAAACTTAGTTTGCTTCCATTTTTCAATGGCTGCCTGTGTTATGTGTTAGCTACACCGCAGAAGGGTTCGGGGCCAATGCAGGAAGCATTTGCTCCTTCTCGAGCCAGTTCGTTAGCTTCTTCAATGCCCTTGTGTCCTTTGTGCCCTGGTACGCAGGCCAGAAACAGTCTAATCTAATATTATGTAACATTTTTTTTGTAAATTATTATTCAACAAATTTTTATTTTCTATGTGAGATGAATATATTTTTACTAAATTATTTTTTTAATGGTAGGGCCCGAATGCTCATTTGCAGGGCAGCCGAAAATGTTAAGTTCCGCCACAGTGTGTGACTAGATATTTACTAAAAACCATTTTTTTCAACTAATAAGTTCAAAACAAACACTTTAGACGCTCTATGTCCTAAGTATAGTTTATAGGAATTTGTTGATTAATTTAGATTCCATCAAATAGTCTTTGATCTGATACGATCCGTGAAACTTTTGTGTATTGCATTTTTGTTCAATATTTTCTTCATTTCGAATACATTTGACTGTTTAAATCCAACCATAAGCAATTGGAAATATCTCGTAATTCTTTTAAATTCTCGTCGAGTTCAAATTACACAGAGAATTTCAAATAAATATCAGTTGGCATTACAGATATTTCCGCAGCATTTCATTTAGAAAATACGATGCCATTTTTCACGAAATTGCAATTTGAAATTAATTGGAATTTATTCAGTTTTTTTTGTTGGCCATAAACTTTACGTAAATTCGAGATACGGCAATTTGGTGTCAATTAGTAGCGATGAATATCGTCTGTCACAATCAATTATGTATATTTGTGGTTAAGTTATGTACATTATACTGTCACTTTTGTGCGATTAATTGTCTTTACAGTATACAGAATGGAATTATTGTCAGTAAGAAGACATCTGCATCAAACTTGATACCCACTTCTTAATTCCTCTCTGTCACTTACGTACTGTCAAATGTCATTAATATCGCGTCATATGTCACACAACGATATATAGCGAACGTTTTTTTAATGACTACTACTTTCATTTTGGATTAACGCTCTTTGCACATCACACGATTTAGTCCGTACGAGAAAAAGCCGTACGGGCAATTTTTCTTAAGCCCGTGTCTCACGGTCAAATTTTTGATCAAATTAGTTTGACCAAAGTGACGTATTGACGTCATACCTATAGTTTGTTCAAATTTTAAGAAACTGTGTTTCACACCATCATTCAAAATTTGACCAAATTTATTGACGGATGTCTAACTGGCGTCTGTCATTTGTCAAACTAAAAATTGTTGGTGTTGTTTTAATGTGATTGAACTGCAATTTTTTTGTATTTTCCACAATGAAAATAAAAAAAATTAAATCTGTTTTGGGTCTTTCAAGTATAGCTATTGTTCTGGCATACTGGGCTGGAAAAATAGAAAAGGAAAAACGAAGAATGTGGGCAAGATCTTGGCTTCTTCGACGAAACGAAACCAGTCATGGCAATATTTTTATTTACATTTTTACAATGACATTTATGGCACTCACGTCAACCGTAAATATTCTTTTTCCACCAATCAAAAGGAGAGTTTGCTCAAACTGACCTTGAAAAATAGAAACGCCTCTATTTTTACAGGATTTGATCAAACTAAGAAGATGACGTCATATGCTGTCAATTTTTTGGTTTGCTCAAACTAATTTGATCAAACATTTGACCGTGAGACATGGGCTTTAGTCTACTAATGAAGCATCAGACTTTTCACATTGTACGGTTACAACACGGGCACGGTTTTTGGCCGTATTGCAGCAACCATAGAGGTACTACAGATAGAGGCAACAAGCCAGCTCGGAAACCGTCAGGCTGAGAAAGAGAAATTCAGAGGTTTAGGCTGTCTTTTTCTAATAGCTTGCATACTATAGGTATACACAGACAAAGACAGAAAAACCTCGGATCATCTGTCTTTTTCTCTCTCACCGGAGTTCAGTCGGACATTTCCACTTACACAGTGGCCTATGGCTTGTTGCCTCTATATGTATGGGAGCTACACGGGAACCGTATCGTCTCTTCAGCTCAGTGGCACACGTGACGCTTTTATATTAGACTATTTTTTGTCGTGTGAACTGTATCCAGTGCGCACAGTTTGTTTGTATTTTGTTTTAGTTTGTGTGTTCCAGTTGCAAAGAGCAATGAACACAATTGACGCGGAAGTTTTGATCTCGCTTGTTGAAGCAAAACATGCGATTGCATCTTTTGCTTTTCCGCTGACGATAAAGTAACCACAATGCAAGAATTTGTTCACGATCCATGATAAGATCTACGATGGATGGTAATGTTGCTTTTAAACGATTTAAATCCGTTCAATGTGAAAACCAACAGAACACGATTAGAACTAGTTCGTTTTCTTCCCGCACGGGTTAAATCGTGTAATGTGCAAAGAACGTAACATAAATAGATATACAGATTGTGAAAAAGTTCAATAGGTCATACGATTCACACAGGTAAGGCAAGGATGATAATATGAACAATACTATTTGAAAGAGAGACACAAGAATTATTCTACGTGTGAAACTCACAATTAGATCAGTCTCTTCTACCAAAACCGATGGTCGTGTTTTCATTACCCCTTTTACTTGTTGTGTTTTGGTAGAGGGGATAGATCTAATTGTAAGTGTCACACATAGAACAATTCTTGTATCTGTCTTTCAAATAGTGCCTAACCGAACCTAACCAATTCTTGTATCTGTCTTTCAAATAGTGCTGTTCATTATGATCCTTGTCGTACTTCTGATAATCGTATGACCTTTTTTGCAATCTGTATGACCGTACAGTAATCTCATCCAACGAATCATCATATATTTGATTGGTTCTAAGAATATAATATAAGAACATACTCCTCCATACAAATTGATTTTGAGATTATCTTTAGAAAGTAGATGGAAAAAATAAGTAAAATCCACTTAGCTTCATTCCTCATACTCCTAAGGAGACGTTTTAGAGAAATTGCATTTGCTTCAATCTATTTTTAAAGGTGTCTCGAGATTTATTGCTTCGAATTCAGTCAGTCGAGCCTTCAGCCCCTTAACCCTTACTTTTCGACAACCCAGAATATGTTGGAACTGGGAATAACCAGTAAAAGTTTATTCTGCCGTTATCAAGACAGTGCCGTATCAGTCTCGAGAGAATATACTAGCAAATTGTGTTCAGAAACATTTCAGAAATAAAACCAGCTCCAGACTGGAGAGAAAACCATTTTTATTGAAGTATTTGGAAACAACAATTAATATTTCCCATTTTCAATCGGATAGATTCAGAAACGTGACACTCTATTTTCTATGTCAAACAAATAAAAGTATAATTTACCTAATGCCGTCTTCGCAGGATTGATCACAACACACAAAACTATCCGCAGGCTTATCTATACGGGGTTGGGATAAAGTATGGAACCAAGTAAATATCTTTTAAACGAAAAGAACGATTTTTATGAAAACTTGCATATAATAAGTGTAATTGAACAAAATGCATCTGATGTACATTTTTTTGTTAATAATATACTTTCGGTTTAACCGGAAATGCCATCAACTTCTTTAATTTAAATGAGACACCCTATATATTTTTACAGATTTTGAAAGAGCTTGTTATTTTGAATTCATACATACTGAGTTTAGTGTAAAAAAATTTGCAAAAACGAAGAATAACTCACTGTTAGTTGTATAATAGGTGTACATTTCATTATTTTAGAATAATGAGAAACAAAATTACTTCAAATGTTCAAAATGCTCGCCGTTTACTTGCTGACAATTAATATGCCATCCTATTAACAAATTCTCTCACTCTTTCCAAGACTTCTCCGCGTATTAGTTCACATTCCTGTAAGTTTGTTGGTCGTCTAACGTAAACACGTGATTTTAGATAACCCCAAAGAAAAAAATCTAACGGGCTAAGATCCGGAGAACGAGCAGGCCACTCTATCAATCCTCTACGTCCAATCCATCGATTTGGAAAATCCCTAGCCCGTCTATCATAGTGGGGAGGTGCTCTATCTTGTTGAAACCAAATATTTTGTGGTAATTGCCCATTATGTTGAAGTGCAGGAATAATTTCGTTATTTTTTAGTAGATCCAAATACTTGTCACCATTCAAGTTTCCGTCGATAAAAAATGGGCCTATAAGCCTATTTTCGACAATTCCTATCCAAACATTCAACTTCTGTGGATGCTGGGTATGTGCTTCATGAATCCAATGAGGATTCTCATTTGACCAATACCTTGAGTTATGGCGATTAACTGTTCCATTTAAACAAAAAGTTGCCTCATCGGAAAAAACTATGTTAGATGCAAAATTGTCGTTGACATTACAGATGTCCATTAGCCGTTCGCAAAATTCCAGCCGTCGGTCAAAATCATCGTCTGACGAACCAACTGTACCTTATACGGATGATATTTTTCACTTTTCAATATCTTTCCTACAGAACGTCGACTGATACCATGATTTAGTGCCAAATTTGTGGTAGAAGTTTGAGGTGATTCTTCTAAATCGATTGCAATATTTTGTTTAACAGTTTTGTTCATTGCAGTCCACGGTCTTCCAGGTTTTAGCAAATTTTTTACCATCCCAGTTGTAATAAAACGTTGTAATGTTTCAGTTACTGTTGAGCGTGATATAGGATTTCTCTCCGGATGCAAGTTATAAAAAATATGACACACTTCTTCATGAGTTCTAACACGATCACCATAACCGATCATCATTAAAATTTCAATACGCTCTTTTTCACTTAATTGAACCATTCTAAATTGTCAAATTTATTTCCGTCAATTAGAATTTGACACTTGAGAACAAAAGACGTACTAAACAGTACTCGTTTATTTATTACTATGCATACAAACAACATCAATTAGTTTATCTAAATAGTTTTTTGCTCTAATGCAAAAAACTCGAAGGAGGTTGATTAAAGTGCTATATTCCTCGTTTTACAATTTTTTTAACACTAAACTCAAAATAACAAGCTCTTTCAAAATCTGTAAAAATATATAGGGTATCCCATTTAAATTAAAGAAGTTGATGGCATTTCCGGTTAAACCGGAAGTATATTATTAACAAAAAAATGTACATCAGATGCATTTTGTTCCATTGCACTTACCTGCAAATATTCGTTTAAAAGATATTTACTTGGTTCCATACTTTATCCCAACCCCGTATGTTTCCTTCGGCTGTTTCTACTGTTAGGTAATTCTCTTTTATAAAGTCTCGATCTGTCCATTCCATGTATTTTTTTTCAGGTCAATGATATAGAGGCCTTTTTTCCTCGCTTTTTCTTTAATATTTTTTACTACGTGTCATATTTCTTCTTTATTTCTCACTAATATTGCTATGTCGTCTAGACATTGAAGTCTTTTATGATATATCAGTCCAGACCTATTAATACCTGCTTCCCGAATTACTTTTTCTAATACTAGATTAAAGAGGATGGAGATGGCTTTCTCGGTGAAATATAACTAACCGAATTACAAAGTATTAATACATACACATAAAAACTGCGAACCAAATTACATAAGAAGAACAATAGAATGATAAAAATGTTTCCATTACTTTCTTTCAAGTTCATAAATCTTCAAACATTTATTTTTATTCACTTAGCAAACATAAATCCGAAAATTACACGAACCTGCAAACTTCAACTTATAAAACTAATTTTCCACGCAAACCCATAACCGTTGAATTAAAATTCAGTTTGCTACTTACCGAATGAAAACATTTTTAAATGTCTAAAACTCTGCTATTATATAAAAAAAATGAGTATTTTTTATTTTCAGCTATTTTCAAGTGGCACTTAAAACAGCGGAAACTGAATGAGAGATGTTATAGATGTAATTAAATGTTTTATAAATTATTAAAATGGTAACTCGTTATAAAGAGCTTTTTCTATGAGACAAGGAAAAAATTCAATTTTCTTTATAATGTATAAAATGCAAATGAAACAAAAATGTGATATATTTTGTTTCAACGTATTGCAGAAAGTAGGTAAGTACATAATATAAAGCTGTAGATAATACAAAACAAATATTATGGAAATAACAAATAAATGAGATTAATATTAAATGTTATAATTATTCTAATGTTAATGTAATGACCCATGTTTTTAATCCCATTGATGAGAAATGCCGCCCTATGGCGTACATATACATTTTTTTTACAAATTCGAATAACGTGAAATAATGTTTTTCATTGAATTTAATATAGAAGATTAAAATTAACCTGCATACAAAACTCATAAAATTTGTAATATAATATAACTAAACTCACTCAACCAACAAATAGATATGAAATTAGTGCTAAGTAACCCCAACTTCTTTAGGTCATTAAATTTTTTTATGAAACAGTGGACTGCGTTAATAACTGACCAGTTACTTTGTTATATTATGCCAATTACTGGAGTTGGACTATTCGATTTCCAATCCACATGCTGCTACGTTGCCAGTTATTCAGAATTTTCTTAAAAATAGTAGCATACATAAAGTGGTTTTAATTAAATTTTCTTTTTCCAGCAATTTCAAGCGGCTTATTTTAATGCTTACTAATAAATTCATATTAGGTATTTTTTTAAAATATTTCCAAACTAGTTTTCTACTAATATCACGAACTAACGGCTTACTGAAGTAATGGGAACATTTGTATAGTGATCCTGACAATTTTAGAAAATAAATCTGACTACATTGCTTTATTTTATTGTCGTTACATTCACATTAGAAACACTATAAGTGATACTTGACTTTCAACAAATTCTGTCACTTTACCGAGCAGTTAAGTCAATTTTCCGATCTATACCTGCAATGACGCACTTTCCGAGATAAAAAATGATCGAAAAAACGCATTTTCTAAAGTGGCAGCATAAAAAGTCCTTTTCTCTTCTTTTCTTTACTTTTCTTTTCTCATACCACAATTCAATAGAAAGAAAACATTTTTTGGTGATGGTGATTTCCAGTTTTATATCTAGGTAACTAAAACTTTTGCTTTATTATTGATTGATCGTTTTGTTAGTTTTAATATCATCAATTTGCTCTTAATTTGCTAAAAGTCAAGTATTACTTAAAATTTAATACAGCAAGCGCCAAACGTGATGGCGAGCGATCGCGCAGGTATAGACTAGCCCAACTAAATTACTATTGGATTACGATAAGCCCCTTGCCGGTCAGTGTCGTACCTATAATTATTATTTCTTTGTAATTTCTTTTCATATTTTATTCAGTATTATAGGTAGTAGTACAGTTCATTAAAATATTATATAGTGATACACTTATTAAAAAATAAACTTTAATCAGTCACTATCTGAATACAAATTTTCTTCATCTTCACTGCTGCTTGTGCTTGTGCTGCTATCGTCATTTAAATTTATAATCACTTGATATACCTCTGTTTGAACATCTGTGAATGTTTCATTTTCCCAATATTTCCGCTCTATATATCTACCACATGTCGGCAACGCTTTTGCCTCGAAATTGATTTGATCAAACTCGTGCTCCGCCAGTTTCCTCCCATCTTCCAACTTGAAAGTTACATTCTTTTGGGACACATTGTTTTTGACAGTAGCCCAAATGAGTTCAATGGGATTCAAATCCGGATGGTACTTTTTCACCGTAATACGACAACCTTCCGTCTTAAGAAAGTAAATAATTTGTCTAATATTGGAACACTCATACTCGGGAATATCAGTTATTGGTGCTCTTCTAGGCCGCTTATTTTTTGGGGTGGCAAATTTTACTTGCACGTTATTTGCAGAAATTGGTTGCTGCCCCTTTTTAACCACTCTTTCAATGGTTCTTATCGGAATACCTAATACAAAATAAAGATTTGTGTTGAAATAGTTATTTTTGAAATTTATTCAATGTTACCAGTAGCGGAAGATGTTTTATTTTTCATTTTTGAAAATGACTCCGACTCACATTTGACACTTTGAATATAATTAAACACTTTAAAAATTATTTCACGTGCCTGACTCTTGATAACTGGTTTTTTGTTAGGCGATGACATTTTTTCAGAAACAATACAAAAATTATTCAGACAATGCCAAACACCAAAAGAATTGGAGGACAACTAATGATACGCCTTTGTACAGGGCATTTATATGTCTTGCAAGAGCTGTAATGGGAGGTAACATTGAAAATGAGTTTGTGCGCATGGGGGCGGGTTCGCCATCACGTTTAGCGCTTGCAGTATTAATATCATTTATTTGCATCTTCAATGATATTTGTTTTGTATCAAAGCTGTGTATTTACTTTCATTTTGTTTCAAACTTATATGAAATTGGACATAAGATTATTACCATTAGATCTTTATATTAAGTTTACCATATTACTATCTTTTATAGCCCGATGATGGTAATATCTTACCGAAACTTGTAGCAAAAGTTGATTGGTCCTACTTGGGACAAATATATTACATTGAATTAGAGTTTTGTTAAACCCTTTTGTTTGGATTTTAACCACATTTGAGATATGGATGAACTCTTTAAGTTATAATTAATATAAGTTTGTAGTTTGAACGGCATTTTTTGCTCTAGTATTTTTAGTTTTTTCTTCTGTCACTTTCTGTAGAGATTTTATCAATTTAAATACTTTTCTATAGATTCTACAACTTTCTTTTAAAATCCGAATTTGTTTTTAAATGTATACTTTTACGTGACTCTCTCAGATTTTTCTGTAATAATAGTTTTTAGGAGAAATCCTATATTTAGTGAATTCAATTTCATTTCACGTGAGGGAAAAGGAAAATCTAACTCAGTTTCTAACAGTGAACAGTCAATGGGATTAGTCCAGCCCTGAGTGAATTGTTCTATGAATTTATTCGATCGATCCAAAGTACGGAAATTATGTTAAATTAAGACAAAGATTCGGCAAGTCAATTAAAATTTAGCAGTAATCGTAAAACGTAAAGGCGGAATGACACTCACAAATGCAAATTCGGGATTTTTCGAATTTCGCTTTAACAAAATTTGGTTTAAGTTGTCTCGAGTTTGGTTGGAAAATTATGAAATATCAAATATACTGGAGAATGGAAATATCAAGTACAAGCCAATCATTTATATCTTCTGTATACAGGGTGTACCAGGACTAACTAACAAAAATAATTATAGTATAGTTGACGTAAAACATATTGTGCAGCTATCCAATCGTATAATACCCTTTAAGTTATGTTGCGGAGCTGAACTCTGGAAGGTATTAATATTATTTATCTCTACTTACCAAACATAATTCTATATTTTATTTGTATTTCGACCCATCAGTCCATCATTTCTTAACCGTATCGTGTGTATCATACCAAGCTTCGTCCAAATAGATAATTGGCCGGATTTCTTCTCTATACTTAGTTACTTGTTCCAAGTATGTATACCGCATATCCAATATTCTTCTGCTTTCCATGACTGTTTGACGTTTATTAATCGTTTTGAATTTGAATCCCAATTTTTCAATCCAGTTTTCAATGGTTTTCCTACAGCAATTTACATCACGGCCGGCATTTGTCAATTTATTTCTTATTATTTCAATCGTAGGTAACTTATTACTTTTGTAACAGTCATATATGGTCGTTTTTAATAATTTTATCAAAGGCACATCTAAAGGTTTGACCAATCCCATATTACATCACTTCTTGCGTTCATAAGGACCATTCTTCTGTTTTTTCATCGAAACCAAACTTTTCTCGTAGATTCCTATACACATTGAAACATATTTTCTGTGCTTCCAAATTTAAATATCGTCGAATCCTGTTTTCATTACTTTCACTATTACTAAAATCATCACTCTCATCACTATTATTTAAATTTTCTTTGTTGTTACACACAATATTTTGGGCCGAACTCGATATTTCCCAAGGACGCCACATGGTAAATATATAATTTTTAACTGAAAATATAATTGCTATTAAATATGTATACTTACTTAAAATTTCCACACAAAAACACACACACTTTCTTGATGTCAAACCACCGACTTACGAGAACACCTGCGCATATCAAGATTCAAGAAGGGGTAGGTTGAATCCAATGATTATATTCCCTTCCCCTTTTTGAATAACATATATATTTACAATAATGTTCCATTTTTTCAACTATTGCTAATAATGTTATCTGCATAGGTAATATTTGAAGAAGAAAATGAGGAATGTCATGATTCTTACGTAACAGAATGTGCTATAGATTTCAATGTTGCGGGAAAAGGAAACGAGATTTAAACCGTTCGAAATCAAACTTAACAAACAGTAAGAGAAAGAAATATATTTACTACAAATCTGGTGTATATTTGTGGTTATCACCGATTTTTTCACGTGTGTTGCACACTACTGCTTACGGTAGAGCTTGTCTGTCATTTGTCATTGGAATTAATTGTTTTCATGCAAATTTGCAGCCTTTCAAATTTTGTATTTATAAAAGTGGTAATTTAAATAATATGATGAGGAAAGTACCTGAAATTTTATTACAATTAGGGAGAATACATGTTGTTGATCACTTTCCCGTACAGTGCGATACATTTAAACTGTTTTTTGTATAAAATATCGGGTAAAAAAGTGATGGTATAAGTGGTGAAAAAAAATCTTTTTTTTGATTTTTCTCTTTAAATTGTGTGTAACCCGCAAATTTTTCGACGGATAATATTCAAAATAGGTGAGTACTATCGATTTTTCGCATAATAAGTCAAAAATTCGTGTCTCCGTATAGTTCAACGGACCCTGCAGTCATATGTCAAATAAAATTTGATTATGTTTTTGTGTCAGGATTAAGCAGAATTAAGAAATGATGGATTACTCTGAAAATCGCTACCTGATCAACTTTGTTGGGATGAACGCGACCAATAATAATTAATTTTTTTAATTCTGTCCCCACTTGAAACTTACAAAAATATTGAATTCCCCCACCGAAATGACGATAAGCGCTAGGAGCTTCTGTCTTGGGCTTCTGTAAAGTGCACTTCGCTGGTACTTACCGGTTGTGACCGATTAGTTATATTTTCATTGGAAGAGTGTTAACTAGTATAACTGATTATGTTAATATTTGAAATAGCTTCGTTTTCCGTGATTTTTGGAATTTTTTCTTCATTTTTTGTTCTTTGTCGTTTTTTTCTTATATTTAAAATCTTTTATAACCTTCCCCGTATTTATGGTATCGTGATAATCAACTGATTAAAAACCCACTACGTTATTCTACGAAATCTGGCTTATCTGAAAATAAATTATAATAATAATTATCACTTTTTTAAATGGAACTAACTGTTTCTAAATAATTCCACTATTATGATAAGATATGTATGAAAATTCTAAGTTATTTTGATAATTATCTCGATATGTAAAATAACATCGTTAGAATGACAGACAGTTACATTCTAACGATGATATTTTACATATCACTTATCTTATATCACTTATCACTTATAATCTCCCTAGAGCACGAATTATTTCCGGAAATTTTCTCGAAGTGCGAATTTTCTTAAAAAATTCGCAACTGAGGAAAATTTCCGGAATATTAATTCATGCTCTGAGGAGATTCGGTAAGAAAATTTTATACCAAAATTTTTTTAAAATAGAAATTAAATTGGTGACATTATTATCCATGTAACGGACATCATAGTAGGCCGTTGTTAAGGCTTTGTCTCACAACTGCGAATTGCGAATGATTTTTTTTGCGGATTTGATATCATCGGTTGAAAATACACAAAAAGTAACATTTTGTGTATTTTCAACCAATGAGTGTTGCATAAAATGGCCATGATGACGTTTTGCATGACAAGTTTCAAAGTCAGGAGGTATATGTTTTGTGTTCAAAATCAAAGTCGCTTGTAGTCGCGTTTTATCTGTTATATACATCAGATACAAAATTATCGCTTTTTGGTAAAGAAAATTGTGAAACGATAAGAAAAGAGGTGGATAAATTAATTCCAGATAATACAAAAAAATCCAAGACAATGATATGGAATCAATTTCTTGAATTTTGCAAAGAAAGAAAGTACAACATCGAGGCATCAACTTCTATCGAAGAGTGGAATAAAATTTTAGAAGATTGGGGCTTCAACATGAAAAAAGAAATTAAGATTATAAAAAGTCTGTTGTGAAGGTAGGAGAAAATTTCCTGGAGATTACTATTTATGCGTTTATGACAGCTGTCAAGCCAGAGGGAAATTTCCACTTATTAATTTCCCTCTACGCAGGGAAATTTCCGAAGAAATTAGGTTATTGTCATAGCAACATGTCAAAATGCAGGCATCGGATTGGCTAAAATTAACTGGTATAAAATTTTCACAAAAATTTAGAATTTTCATATAAACACTCACCGGCAAAAAACCTCGGCCACCTAAAATTGTGCTGTATTTCGTTTTCCAAGAACTTCCGTAATTTTTCATCGATTTCAATGGTTTCTACGCTAAATTGTAGATAAATTCTTTAGTATTAAAACAAACTCCAGAAAAGTTTTCCAAAAATGTTGATAGCTTATTTATACAGGGTGAAAAAAATCATGTATTTGTAGTCCAATTTCTTAACACCCTGTGGAACAGATTGGGAAATTTGTAGAGTTTACGCTTAGTTTATTACAAAGACCATCCTTCTCGCCATCTTTCAGTTTTTTATTTCACCTTGATATCTTTATTTCTTTTGAAGATACACGTACTCAAATAAAAGCCTGGAATTGTTTCAGAGAAAAAATTTAATTTGTAATGTTTCAATATTCAGCAGTAATTTGAAACAAAAAGAAAAACATAATTGGCATTTTTTAATATTTCGGAAATAACTGCTCAACTTTACATACAAGACGTTCTTCAGGTAGTTTTCTATGCTCCATTTGTTGGAGATGACTTCATTTTAATGCACGACAATGCAAGACCGGATGTAGCAAATTTTGTTAACCAATATTTGGATGCGGTTCATATTCAAAGATTAGAATGGCCTGCATATATCCCGGATCTGAATCCGATTGATCATCTCTGGGATGAAATCCAAAGAAACATTCGCCGTCGTCCTATACTACCCGAAAAATTTGACGAGCTGCTTTTTGCGTTGCAAGCTGAATATGACGCCATTCCTCAAGGCGACGGTGAAAGTTTCTTTGAATTTCATCCCAGAGATGTTCAATTGGATTCAGATCCCCAATATTTAAAAAAGGCAAAAAATTGTATCCTAACAATTACCGTCCGATAAGCCTCTTATTGTTGCCGAACAAATGGTCGAATTTTTGTTGCAGGAAAATGTAATCCCAAACTTCCAACATGGTTTCTTGAAAGGTCGATCAACTTTAACCAATTTACTACACTGTACCAACGATTGGTCCAAAAAACTCGATGACAGACATCTTTTAGACATAATTTACCTTGATTTTTCTAAAGCCTTTGACAGAGTGCCAAAACGTAGACTTCTACTAAAGCTCGATCATATTGGCATAAGAGGTACTCTCAACAAATGGTTTTCAGACTTCCTAACAAACCGGTTATTCAAAGTCAGAGTTGGACAAAAATTCTCCGAGGAAAGACCCGTAACTAGCGATATTCCACAAGGTTCCGTTCTTGGACCCTTACTTTTCATAGCATATTACAGTGATCTTCGATACTGTCTGTCAAGCTCAATTTCGGCTTATGCTGACGACATGAAACTTTACGGAAATCCCAACATCAGTTATTTAAGTTTGCAGAATGATCTTAATAAACTACAAGAATGGTGTTCCAATTGGTTGATGCCTCTGAACATTGATAAGTGTGTCGTGTTACACGTCGGAAACAATAACCCCCAAAATCCGTATTTCATCAGTGGACAGACATTAAGCAACGTATCTTCACAAAACGACCTTGGTTTACTAGTAAACTCGAAACTTACGTGGAGTGATCATATTTCTCATATTTGTAAACGCGCGAACTCTAAACTATTCCTAATACAAAAAACTTTCTCTAAAGCTTCTTTCGAAACATATTGCAAACTTTACAAGTGCTATGTCCGACCCATACTTGAATACGCCGTGCCTTCGTGGAATCCAGATTTGGCTCGAGATCGTGAAATGCTGGAAAAAGTGCAAAGACGCGCAACCAGATTGTCTTTTGGCCGTGTTAGACCTACGTACGAAGAGAGATTAACCATGGCAAATCTCACAACATTCGATGAAAGACGTCTCCGAGGTGACCTTATTCTTTCTTTTCAAATTTTGAAATTCAACTTCAGCGACCTTCAAGAAATTTTCTCCCTTCATTCAGACGACCGTCTACGTGGGCATTCCTTAAAGTTGAAGAAAGAGCCTTTTAGAACTCGTTATAGACAAAACTTTATGAGTAATAGAATTTTCGATATTTGGAATAGTCTTCCTCAGCAAATAATTGATTCAGAAAATGTTAATAGTTTCAAAAATCAAATAGACTCCTACATTTTCAATCTGTAGTTTTTTAGGCTTAGTGTCAGTTATTATTTAATTTATACACTGTAAATTATTATGGACAAAATAGGACTTGATCCTCTGCCCTTATCATGTAATAATAATAATAATAATATGCAGGCCATTCTAATCCTTGGATATCAACCTCATCCAAATATTTGTTAACAAAATTAGCTACATGCGGTCTCGCATTGTCCAGCATTAAAATGAAGTAATCTCCAACAAATGGTACATAGGAAACTACAGCTTCCTGAAGAACGTCTTGTATGTAGCGTTGAGCATTTAGAGCACTGGTTTCAATAAATAATAATTCGATACGTGCTGCTCTTATCTCGGCGATTGCGTGCAGTTATTTCCGAAATATTAAAAAATGTTTTCCTTTTTGTTTCAAATTACTGCTGAATATTGAAACATTACAAATTAAATTTTTTCTCTGAAACAATTCCAGGCTTTTATTTGAATACGTGTATCTTCAAAAGAAATCAGGATATCAAGGTGAAATAAAAACTGAAAGATGGTGAAAAGGATGGTCTTTGTAATAAACTGAGCGTAAACTCCACAAATTTCCCGAACTGTTCCACAGGGTGTTAAGAAATTGGACTGCAAATACATGTTTTTTTTCACCCTGTGTAAATAACCTATCAACATTTTTGGAAAACTTTCTGTAGTTTGTTTTAATACCAAAGAATTTATCTACAATTTGGCATAGAAACAATTGAAATCGATGAAAAATCAAGAAAGTTCTTGGACAACAAACTTCAGCAAAATTTTAGGTGCCTGGCTGAGTGTTTTTGTGTATTTTTTCATAAAATTATTTAGAAGCAGTTTAATTTGAACCAGTAATATGAGTAGATTCCACTAAACATAATAAATTCACATAATTATTATTGTTTTTAGTTTATTTACATTTTCTTTGTATAAATTATGGTTTTCAGAATAAACTTACAATTGAATATTTCTTATTGAATCCTACATATTCGAAGGGATTAAACAGATAAGGACAAGTTATTTGGAGATGGTGATAAACAATCTATCAAAGAAATTAAATAACCATGAAATATACAATTTAAATTTGACAGGTAAGAACAGATAGAAATATATTTACATCTGTATTTATAATTCTAGTAAGCATTTTTGCTACAATTGATTGTTTTACAATAAAACCTTTTCACACAACCCCGGTATTCATAGTATGTTGAGAAGATCGCTCTTCGTTTTGACAGTTTCGACGTGTCAATCCATCGTGTCATTCCGGTCTTACATCGGCATGCGCCAAGATAGATTTGCCGAGTTGTACCTACTTTTGATTTATCATCTACGGTCCCTACGGTTTGCTGCTTACTGTTAAGCATAGAGAAATAAATTATCATTTCTCTGTGCTGTTAAGGCTCATAATACAGACAGTAAAAAACGTGTTATAAATAGTTACATAAAGGCAGAGGCGTTCTATTAAATATACAATTATCAACAATGTGACGTCAATAATTTAATTCGGGGTGAAACATAAACACACAACTTGGAAGATAAGAATTTAAATTAAACCAAACCGAATATCTCTTTTCGTGCAAAAACTTAATTAAATTGGTTTAATTATCATCAATGAAAGCATTCGCGGAAATTTTATCATAAGTCGATGTCTCGTACCAAGAAAAATACAATATTTATCTTGTACGTGCCTTGAATGAAAATCAGGGGTTTTAAAATTTAATATAAAAGGCAAGGATTGTCTAAATATATGATATTCAGTTTGTCCTATAGCTATAGAGAGAGATTCAATTTTGCCTTATCATTTAAACTGTTTTAATAATTTACGGAAGTAAAAGCTTGAGTTTATTTTAATATACACCTCGACCAAATTCCTTTCAACTCTAACAAACAAAGAAGCGAGAGGGAGAGATGTCAGTCCCGTGGAATAAACGCATGTACACTCGGCGGAAAAAGTTTACTTAGTTAAATATTTCCTAAATAAAATCCTGAGAATTTGGTTGTGCCTCCAATGTCATAAATTTAAAAAACATTATGCACTATTTCACGACTTTGTGTACTCAAAATATTTGTTTAACAAGCGACTTATGTTGGGATTCTGAGAATTCACCTATAAGCTACAGAATCTGTAAGATATAGGATCGATCTGTAACTTGAACCTTTACAGATTTGTAAAATTTGCTATTCTGGAACCAAATCTGTAACAGTCATAGTTACAGATCTTTACCTTATAGGTTCCAACTCCACTTCTGTTTATAACGTCAAAATTCTAACCTCAAAACCATTAAGAGTATTTAAAAGCTGTGTGTGTACTTGTGAAATGACTCTACTCATAGATGTCTGGCTAATTGCTATCCAAGCATTAGAGCCAACAGCGTTCTGAAATGAGCTCGTGGCCAGAAAGTTTAGAGTAGCAAAAACCTAAAAAAATGATTCAAATGCATTGTAAAAAGACTGTGAATTAATTATTATTACTTTCACTACAAAGGAAATTCCTAAATCATTCTCCATAACATGAAGAATTGAACACTATTTTTGTCCGACGAAACATTTGTCTAAAATGCCTGTCTGGCATATCAAACGGATGTAATAGATCCCTTAAATGGATTTGTTGGATTCTCATATGATTTCCGGAAAAATGGAAAGTGTATTTTATAATAATACCATAAAAAATATGTAAAAACCGATTGTCATCCTCTTCCAACAGAATACCGGCAAAAATATTTAATTGTCCGCTCATATTAATGTCAATGATGTTCACTTAAAAACTTAATAATCACTTAAAAATCACAAAAAAACTAAAAACTACAACTTTTTGACTAATAATACACGAACAATGATAATAATAATAATACAACGCTCTATACCACACCCTGTACTGCTTACAGTGACAGATTTCTAGCCCGTAAATATTTAGGAATCTGTAAGGAATTTGTAAGTAACAGGTAAGGCTAGAATCGCATTTCCTGTAACTCTTACAGATTTCGGCTTATAGATCTTACAGATGTTCTCAGAATTCCACCATTAAATTCCATATTAAAATTCCTACGCGGATTGTACCCCTATCAGTTCAAATGGATCTTTACACTGCAACGTTCTGCCTAGGACTGGTAGCTGCCGACAAATGAATTTGATCGATTTGTACTTATTAGATATTGTACGGTAGAGGTGATAAACCATCGATAGTGGCGACTATAGATATTTATCAATAGTTGGTACCGTCACTATAGATATTTATCGATATTTGGTACCGTCACTATAGATATTTATCGATAGTCCGAAAAATAAACTTATCCATAATTCCAAAAGTTAACCCGGCACAGAATCATCTATCTACAATCAAAGTTCAGAGACAACTGGCAAACTGGCTCACTTACCAAACTATTATGACAGGAGTAATTTGAGATATTGATATTAAGATAAGATGTGGGATCATCAAAATTCACAATTGATAGCAGAAAAACAAACATAAATAAGTATGTTGTAAGGTTATATATTCTTCTATTATGTGGAGTGGTTATTTTTCAAGGACAAGAGATCAAAAGTATAAATGGTATCTTTTGCACTTTGTTTTTAATGATTGAGCACTCTTGGACAGCCCAAATCCACCCAGACAGGTAGGGCTGCGAAAAATGTCGTAGTGTAAATATCATATCCATAGTTTGTACTATCGATATTGCTTTAGATAATTTGTCACCTCTATTGTACGGAGTTATAGCGAATTATGGGTAACTTAGCACTATGCGATATGTTTACTGAAACGGCCTGTTATTGAAGGAGGTGATGCTTTTATTGACGAAGATTATTATTTACTCTTGCTTTTTAGTCACATCCTTAGATTTATTGATTGGTTTGGCATCACCAGTCAGAGGCTTCGAGACCTTAGCACCTTAGCTATTAGGCTTTTTGTACTTTTGATTGTACCATTCATGCTAAAAGACCAGTCGCCCTTAACAGGCCCATCAGTATTTTCACTAGGTCCTTCTTGGAGAAATCCTCACTCGGGTACTTTAGTCCTAGGAGTCTTTATCTCCAATAAGACAGTGCTTAACATTCGAAAAAAATGAGTAAGGTACAGTGACGGGTGAGTCTCTTTCCTTATCTGGCCCCTGTTGAGGTTTAATGTTTCGTTGGTCAGCGACTGCGAGTTTTTTTGACCAGTAGTTTGCTATGTTCCTGTTTTGGCATGTGGCTCCGGTACAACCTAAGACACATCGCATATTGTTAAAAAGGTGCATTTAAACGTATCACTTTGTACAGGATAGTTATCAACCTAATGGTATATAAAATGTTTCAGAGGCCAACCATTTATGTGGCAAAAAGCAAATCTATCGGCTTTTTACTAGGGAGATAAAAGGAAAAATCATAAATTTACAGGAGGGCTAGCTATTACCATAAGATTAAGAAAGATGGAGAAAGGCAAAAATCCGGTAATATTGATAGTCGTAACATCGACTTTAACAGTAGGTTTCAGGATCAATAGGGAGGTAGAGAATATCTAGCTCATCATATCTATATTGAAAAGTATTTACAGTTTTACAACTAAGATACCGACCTTCTAGCTATAAATGGTTACAGAATCCGCCTAAGCTTTAATTTTATGAAGATTGCCAATTTGAGGTATGATTTTTGGTTTTTTATTTGAAACTTTTTTTAGAAAAATTATTGTTTTATTTGTAAAAAGTAAATTTACAAGTTTCAAAACATTTTTCGAGTCTACTCTTCGTTTTCTGTGGAATATGGCCCGTTTAAAATAAATACTGACTTTCATCACATCGTGGTGCTTTCGTAAATGCCGTGCACCGAGATAATTAAAATTCTGTGTATCGATCAAAAAGTAGTGACACATTTCAAAAGCATCAGCTATTAACAATAAAATCCAACATTATTATTTCTTGTTAAATTAACGTGAAATTGATTAGCTTTTAGCTTTATATCCGAATTGATTTATTTTATAATCATAATTTTATTTTTCGTGAATAATTTACTCGTAATTAAATTGTTTGAGCTTCTGTTACTGAATAAAATGAATAATTTATGCATTATTTATACCATAAATAACAAGATCCGTGCTGTGCTGAGTGTCGATAAAATGTGTCGGTTTATTATTCATTTAATGTTGTAGAACATAATTTCTGATCTGAAAAACCTCATAACCGTTGTCTTATTACATTTTCAGTTCATCTAAGTATTTATTAGTTTAGACTAAAATTAAGTAAAACAAACATATAAAGTTATAACAAACAATGTTAGTCAGATATATGAGGTGCTATTGAACGTGAATAAATTTTGTAACGGAAAAAGATTAGTAAAACATACTGGGCTTGAAAGCGTTTGTTAACTTGGATGTATACAAACATCAAAAACTTGTTCCTGAAAGTTTTTTTCAACTTCAACATATAAACCACAAACAATACAGATTCACACTTGTTCAGGAAGACCTAGTAAATTTAGTTTGATTGGTTACGTTTTTCGCCTAGAAAATATTTATAAAAAATTTCCAAACATACCGTTTTCATGCCGCAGTAGCCACTAAGAAATCGATTTTTCTTCCGTTTTTGCCTTTGAAATCAGTTTTAAACTCTCATCTGCCACGAGAAGGTAACTTCAACATATTATATCTTTTGAAAGTGGTCTACAGATCCCTAAGAAAATCCCGATCACTCTGATCATTCCTCCATCCTATTCAGTTTTTTATAAAATGTTTGTAACGTGGCATTTTACTCATATTCTTAATATAATTTGGCAACATATTGAAGAGTCTTGATGCAAAATAAGTCGTATATTGTTGTCCAATGGTCTTTGAACTCTTTGTGAGGTAAGTATAGTTGTGAGTAAAATTAGATTGCACTATTTCACAATAAAATAACAGTATGCGGCAAAGTCTCTTTAAGAATTAAAAAGAGGAAAAGATGAAAAAGCCATAAATCATTTCTAGTCTTGATCTACTCACAAGCGAGCAATTGATTCTCATTGGTGCAATGTAGCTTCCGATTGGTCTATGAAAAATGTACTTGAATTGTTAGTCCACAAGGACTGTTAACGTCCCAGGGTGGGTTTAGTTGATTTCTGTTATTTACGAGATATTGTGTTCTTAGATGTTGCTGTGATTGAGATTTTGTTTTATCGACTAAAACTATTTTGTTGGCAATAATCAAAATTATGGCTTTTTGGTGACCATTCGAAGAGGAAGATATTGTTATAGGCTCCGAACAATTAATATACTAGAACAGCAAACAGACGTATTATTATATGCCAGCATAAACAATGTCAAAGTTTATTTATTTATTATGCTTGATTCCATGTCGCAGTGAATATTATAAGTTGTTTGATTGTTGCATGTATAAAACTTGAATATTTTATTGTTAATAGTAGGTATATTACGTAACGAGTGCGGAAAGGGACATTTTTCACACGAGTGAGAAGTATTGTCCCACGAGGTGCAATCCGAGTGAGACACTCCCACGAGTGTGAAAAATCACTTTCGCACAAGTAATTCACACTATTTTTCCTACGACCATGCGATAATTGTAACAAATATTCTTTAATGTGATGGTTTTTTTAAAATAATGTTGACATCGGTGAGTGCGGAAATGAAATGAGTGAAATTCACTTTCCAACGAGTTATGTACACTATTTTTCCTACGGTTATAAATATTTAAAAAGTACCTTAGGTTTTTGTGTTGTTCGCATATGACACTAGCGTCAAATCATATGTAATAATAGTATAATTAAATAAAAACTAGAGTAACGAAACGAGAAATTTATTAGAAACAAAACTAAGCACACACGATTTAAACTTATTGCAAGAATATAAAAATTAAACTCGTGAAATCGAGATTAAGTATGTTATTTTTTTTCTGAAGCAGCATACAAATTAAACGTAAAACAATTACCCTGGCAGTTTGTAGAAGTTATAGGCGATTGCATAGATGACGATGTGATATTACTGGAATTATTTTCATAGAATACAATCATTGAACATTGGGGGAACATTATTATAACTATGTGAAACATTTTGGACAACATGCGGGGTGGTAGGGTTATTTTGTTGAATATTTTGTACTGTGAAAATTTTATTTGCCACCTCAACCTTATTGTTAATAGATTCTTCGATATATCCTTCAGCACCAGATAGCCCACCAACCAAAAATTTCTATAAATTTACTTCAATAAATATCAAGTATTTAGCTGGACAGCTGGATTCAGAACTACTGTGAGATACCCCGCCTCTTCCAATATTTATTAGTTATGTGCGATTTGGTATTCAAGCGTCTTTTGATTTCTTTTGGCAATAGCTGCTTCCAAAATAAAAATGAATTCGTAAATAAAACAAAATAAGATTCTTTAAATTAAAACAAATTGAAAATAAATTCCGAAAAACAACTTAAAATGCTAAAACTTAAAAATTAATGAATAAAAGGTTCAAATAGTATTCCTTCTTGAGCCAAACAAAAACCGAATCTATTGAACAAAGATAATCTTGTATCAATGAGGTGATTCGGTGTAATGTTTGCACAAAGCTGGACAATTTTCGCCCTTAATTTTATAAAATTTTGACCTCGTTCAAAATTGTACCGATAAATTTCATTTTTTAAAAATCCCCATAAAAAGAAATCATTTGGGGACAAATCCGCCGATCTTGTGAGTGACCTCCAAAATACCACGATCAAATTTCAATTTTCTCCTGAAGGGTGTACATTCTTTTATTTTGAATAGTTATGAGCTTGAACAGTACTTGGATATCGACTGCTGTTTACTGACTGTCTGACGCTAATTAAGGACCGCCCACAGTTGAGACCGCGGAGTGGTGGGAATTGTACGATATGTTGTAGGTGTCCAAATGAACGATTGTAATAATCCCGTTTTTAATCTGTTGGAGCTTGATATTGGTCGACTAGTTCAAAAGCAGTTCTGATACAATGCTTAAAATCCCTATGTTCAGTTTATCATTGCATGTATCTGTATAGTAACAGTTACATGGCTGTAGGATTGGCAACTATAACCATCGTTATAGGTGGTAAAGCACTTGAACATATGATATTTTCTTCACAATTTGAGACTTCCCTTTCCAATTATCTTTGAGATATTCAGGAATGCTTCGAACAAATATTTGTCACTGAGCAGACAAGCCGCATTCAATCTGCAATCAACATAATATCTACGACGGGTTGACTGCTTTCCTCTCCTTATAGATTGCTTATCTTTAGAAACATCGTTAGATTAAATTGCTACTGGATAGAACTTTAATCAGAAATAATTACAGCGTCGGCCTCTTGGCTTATGGCCTTCAAGTCTAATTCCCACATTTACACACCACGAGTGTCTAATAACAGGGTTTGTTTGAACCTTCGCTGAAGAGTAGAGAATAACAATGAGTTGGTAATTTATCAAATCATTAAGAGAAATGTACATACCACGACTAATTATTAATCTGTTCTTTTCTCAACTTTATCTCTAAGCGCCTGCTTAAATATCTTAATTAAATAGCTCGAAAATATAATTAACGTTTGTTTTTCATCGAACGTATAAAAACTTGCGAAATAATAATGATTTTGAGACAAAACAGTAAGTACAACGTTGTTTTTCTTTCCTTTCTATCCAAACTCCAACAATACACAGCTCAGAGTGTTTTTTCTTTAAAAAATATCCTTATCTAAGAGTTTAACTGGTTTTTTTCGTAGGTAATTGTGGAGCTAAACAGAAATTAATTCAAAAAACGGTTAATCAATGAAACTTTGCACTTGTGGAACGTTTTTATCCTATATAAAATGTGTAATTTAATGCCGGGTTTCCACCAAGCGGAAAGGACAAAAACGAAACACGAATTGTCCACTTGAACAGTTTTGTTTTCAAAGTGTTTCAACACTGTTGGGTCCGCAACGGACTTTGTGTTTACACCAGTCACTAACAGAAATCAATCAAAACTGTTTAAGTTTTATTCAGTTTACATGGAAACACCGGACGTGCAGTTGTGAAAATGTGATTTGAAAAAACGGGATGTCGAGGATTTATTTTGGCTAGGAGTTTCACATTTCTTGGACTTTCTTGGACCTCGGCCTCTTCACCATGTGATCGAGGCTGAGGCTGGGACGGCACTCCTACGCTTGAAAAGTTTGGGATATGTGCGAAATGAGGAAGGGTGCAGGCATGTCAATAAGCTCAGGCTTCTGGGAGATGTCCGTGTCCTGGCTCGAGCGGCTGATGTCTGCCTGCGCAGGTACTCATTCTTAACCCCCTATAGGGAGAAGATCCGGAATAGAGAATTCTGGGAAAGGGAGGGAAATTCACAGCCTCATGGGATCGTCTGGTACACAGATGGTTCATGCTCCAGCGATAAGGCGGGGGCTGAAATTTACTCCAGGAACCCAAGGACACAAGTCTGTGTTCCATTGGGAAAGGGTGTTTCCGCATATCAGGCTGAGGTATACGCTAAACCTAGACATAGGTTATAACCATATACACCGACAGTCAGGCGGCAATTAAGGCACCGAGTGGACATACCATCAACTCAGGGCTTGCTGCTGAATGTCGTGAATGCCTTGCTGACCTTGCAAGGCAGAACACAGTGTGGCTAGAATGGATTCCGGACCACTCTGGTTTTGAAGGCAAGGCAAACCATTTAGGACGAAAGGAAGAAGCTGCTCCAGACTTTTATATTTTTTACAATTACGTCTCTCTTTTCGGTACTGTGAATTTATGTTGGCTAACTTTCGCGCAACTTCAGCTGTAACCACATTACACATTTTCCCTAGTTCTATAAAAGCATCCTTTTTCTTAATTCTATTTTTGTAGTCGGCGTGTTTGGCGTCCCTTAAGCATTTACAATTTCTGTAGCCCTCAATTAGGTTGGAGGTTTCTTCCGTTGTCCATGATTTTTTTGGAGTATTCTAAATATACGAGGATATATTGAAAAATTCTTAGCCTACTATAGAACCAAACAAAATTTCAATGTCAAAATATTTTATTACCCAACATATTCTCCTCTTAATTGGATACATTTATTACAGCGAACCTGCAACGTCTCTAGACCTTTAAAAAAAAATGTTTCTTCTTGCTCTGCAAACCAGACCTCCAAAGCTTTTATTACCTCCTCGTTGGAAGAAAATTTACGACCTTTTAAACTTTTTTTCAGTTAAGGAAAGAGATGATAGTCGGACGGGGCCAAATCTAGTGAATAAGGGGGGTGTTCTAGTAAGTCAAACCCTGAATCACGAATTTTTTGCATGGCAACATGAGATTTGTGTGCAGGGGCGTTGTCCTGCAAAAACAAAACACCTTTGGATAGCTTTTCGCGTCTTTTCACTTTAATTTTTTTCCGTAGAGTGGTCAATAATGTCGAATAGTAATCTCCAGTTATTGTTCTACCCTTACTCCATGGCAATCCCAAAAAAACTGAAGCAAGAACTTTTCCAGCAGATTTTTGGATACGAAACTTCTTAGGTCTTGGAGAACCAGAGTGTCGCCATTCCATCGATTGTTGCTTTGTTTCTGGATCGTAGAAATGTACCCAAATCTCATCCATAGTAACAATTCGGTTTAAGAAGTCTACATCGTTTTCAAATCGAGCACAGATCGAACGCGATGCTTCTACCCTTGCACGCTTTTGGTGAACATTCAAACATTTGGGGATCCATTTTGCAGTGCAGTGTTTCAGATATCCGTTTTAGCCTAATTCGACGGTCTGATAAAATCTTGTCATGAACCGCATCGATATTTTCGGGGACTGACACAGAAACTGGCCTTCCCGATCGGTCATCATCTTCAACGGAAAATTTACCTCTTTTGAAGCTTGCAGTCCAATTTTTCACGGTCGCATACGAAGGACATTGATCACCAAGGGTATTAAGCATATCTTCGTAAATCTGCTTACCTCTTAACCCTTTTAAATACAGGTACTTGATGTTGGCTTGATACTCCAATTTTTCGATTTTCACAATTTCGGTGGACATTTTTTTTCTTTTAATTTATTGCGTAACTCTGGTTTACTTTTTTGACGAAGTTATTGTTCGTTGCTATGGTAACGTAATATTTTGTAAATGCATGGAACTAGTCTAGGCTAACTTAATATCAATACATCCTCGTATATGCCTGTTTGAAAGTGTATTTTGATATAATAAAATAAATGACTTACATCAGACATTGCGATTTAAGCTGAGACTGCAAAAGTTGTGAATTGGTTTGCCATGCGTATGTCTAGTTTCCAGACTCTTCGACAAAGAATCCGTTGCTCCATGCATGTTTTTCACCCAACGATTTTTCATACAAAGAGTATGTATGTACAGGAAATTATTTTAATTAAAAATGTTGCGATAGACAGGTATAAAACACAAAAGAGACGTGTGGTGAAATTTTGAAATTAAAATACCTGCTTGAAAATTGAAAAGATCGGTTAAGTGATTTATTATTTTATAAAATTTTTCAAACAAAAAGTTAAATACACATTAATTGGACAAAAGGAGTACCGATTTCCTATTATCCAGTTATTGGCTAGGTCTAGGTTGACAATAGTTCATTACTTGTTTATTAACAAATTAACGCCGGTATTGGGATTTTTTTTTAAAGAATCGCATATTCATAACACTGGTCTACATTGAAATGTGTTTATAATATGTGACCGATGGAATTGTTAATTACCATATGTCATAATTAATTTGGCAGCGCGTATTTTAGATACTTAGGGCCGCTTTTATAAGCTGCAGCTATCTGTGACCTTTACATAAATTCTACTTTAACCTGCGGATGCTTTGTACGGGTGGATGTTAACCATAACTGATTTTCCAAAAATTCTATTTTTTAGGAAGAGTAGAATATAATCCTCTCTTCAATAAAACGGCCCAGGCTGGAGAAAAAAAAATGACCGATAGTAAATGGCTGGTCCCCAACACGAAGAGCTCTATCTTTTGTCCAGTCCATCTTTTTAAAATTCTAATGGTTAAACGTTCATCTAGAACAGGAACTGATAGATTATTCTTAACAGAAAACCCATTATGGATGGTACAAAAACAGTTATAGTTCATTTAAAAACCAGGATGAGTAATATGAAAAGCCTTACTCACACCACTAAAAGTTACCGGATTAGTTACTAAAGGGTGTTTTCCGAGAAAGTAGTCAACAGTCGTGTTCCAAATCTATTAAATATGCCTTGATGGACGAAGAAATCAGCCACGCCACCAACTGTTTGAGAAACTTTGGATTTAACATGAATATTTTTGGTTTTTGATACAAATAATTAAAATTACTGGCCACAGTTCAGGCAACTCAGTTAAGCATTACCTGCCAATAGATACATGAGCGTTATTTCAACATCATAAACACTCTTAGAAGTGACGCCTCAGAATCTCCAGCTAAAAAACACTTGGACCCATCTACAACATTAATGATTTACCTACACCTAACGTTTCAATGAGTTAACAAAGATTTCAAACAATACTCCTACTGTGTACCAAAATTGCAATAAGTTTGTAGTATTTTGTGATTGAATAAATTACCTGTTTTTCACTTTCCAAATAAATACCTACATTATTAGGTCTTCTACTCGGAATTTTGTTGCCACCAGCACTCATGATTCTTGTTAAAATATCTATATTAGATTATATTAGAAATGGAGTGCCTCTTTGTCCTATCCCACTGCGACCTTTGCAGATCTATTGTGGTCCCCCCTATCCTTAGAGCACGATATCTAGCTTTATTCTTTTTGTTAGACCTATTAGCCTGGATACCGCCTCCCTTGCGTAGCTCTCTGCATTCGGTTTTTCTTCTCCAAATAGTTGAAACCGCACCCTTACTAGGCCTTCGCACTCACAAAGTATGTGCTTCGCGGTTTCGTCTTCTTCCTGGCAAAACCTACATAGGCTGTCATCTGATAGGCCAATTGTGTGCATATGCTTCCTCAGCCTACAATGTCTGGTCAGCATTCCCACCATCATCCTCGTCGTTTCTCGACTTTGACATAGTAGGTCGCGTGACAGTTTGGCTGAAGGGCTTTAAGGAATAGTTTAGCGTGCCTTTGTCCTTTGGTTTTATGCCACCAGCACAGCGCCTGATTGTTTATCCATTGGTGGATGCTCTCCTTAGTGAGGTTTTTTGCAACTCCACAGGAAGGTTCTGGCCCTATCATGACCTCAGTCGCTCGGATAATTCATCGGCCTTTTCATTGCCTTTTATTCCTTGGTGACCTGGCACCCAGGCTAGGGTCACTCTATTATGACTACCTAGTCTGTTGAGGGACTTGCGACACTCCCACACCAGATTTGACGTTGTCCGATATGAGCTTATCGCCTTTAGTGCAGCAAAATATCTAAGTAGCAACATGTTTTTTGGAAAAATTAGAAACCCCTATGATATCACTCACGAAAATACATCCGCCTGTGTTAATTGCCAAAGTTACTCTACCCTAACGTCAACAATTATTAACTTTTCTGGTATCATTTAATTGTGAGGCGCAGATATTTTCTTTATTTGAAATACTTATAGCTATTGAAGGTTTGATGTGACACACGCTATAGCAATTTATTTACCCTACGTCGTCTATTAAATCAAGAAAAACAAGCGAGAATTTCGCATTACTTCAAACAATTAATTTTATTTGAGGTAGAAAAAACAAGAAGTTATTGTTTTATTGCCCATATTTATACACTAACGTCTTCTTTTTGTTGTCGAATCTGTTGAGGCTTTAAAAAAAACATGTTTTCAAAACCACTTGCGAAGACAAAAGATGTCTTGTGAATTGTTCGAACGGAAACAAAACTGTACTAATCTGAAAGATCAATATTTCGAAAAGCAATAACAACGATTGTATAAAACATTCCTTTCTATTTTGAAAAGAAAAAATTCAAAATGGCTCCACCTGCAGACCAACTTCGTATTATCCAGTCCGCTATTTGAAAATCGTCCTAGACACCATGGGAGTTTATTTTAAGAATAGTGGAATTCATTAATTAAATTTCAATAATAATTTACTTGATTACAGTTTCCTGTATCAATTATCAGATTTAAGTAAAGCGTGTTATGAATAAACGTCAAAATAATAGTGTGAAACTATTAAAACACTTTAAAAATTAGAAAATTACTTTCCAAAGTTGGGAACGAATAACCTGTTACTTGCCCCTGTCGTACGCCTCTGGTAGTAGCCAGAAACGTTTGTTTAACATAATTTAGTAGGGTGTACAGTGTCTACAGTTTCTGCTGAATATGAAATGAATACGTAAAACAGTTTTAAAGTACTGGGCACAAATAGTTTTTAAATTTTCCAACAAAACACCCTGTAACTAAGTAAGCAGCTACATTTGGGTTAAATCTTCATAATTTGAAGTCAGGATTCTACTGCTAAAATATTTCCAATTAGTAATGAATCACCTTGTATAGTAATAAAATATAGGGTATTATTAAATCTTGAACCTACTATACAAAAAAATTATGTATATTATAGTTTTAGCTTGAAACGTTATACAAAAGCAAATACACTAACTGTCACCGCGAATTCAAATCTCGACGCGGCCTCATGTTTTTTTTATAAATTTGTTATGTACTAAGCGAAGTTATAAATATGAATCATCAATTAGATAAGTAAACTATATTAGCTTCACTTGTATGTATGTATGTATATTTGTAACTGACTCCTTTGAACTCGATTTTCACCCACTTTAAACGAATAGATTCATTTCAAACTTTGTACACATTGTTAATCAAATAATAGACTTGGTATTATGTAAATCCTCAAAAAATAACCCTACAATTATTCTTGCTTCAAACAAAAAGTTCGCTATAAACTTGGAGTCGGCCAAATTAAGAAAGTCAACCCTACATCAAACCCAATTCTCTTTGATAAGAAGGAATGAGGACACAAAGACCGCTTAGAAGTTTGGTTTGTTTTATACTCACACTAGTGTTTCGACAAAGGAACGTACTAGCACAATAGTTTCATGTCGGCTATTGCTTGAAAAAAAAGAAAAACATTTAACTGAATTCCTACCGAACCAAAAATAACTCCACTACACTGTTCCTTTATTTAATTCCTACAAAGGAACTGCTCTATGAAATAAAACTACTAGTGTTTTTATTGGATAAAGTTTAAATGTGTCACACTGTACAGGATACTATTCAAAATCATATATTTTATGTTAATAAGTGTCATGAAGTAATGTTTGCTTGTCAAATGTCAAATAGTTGTAAAACTATAAGTAGAGATGGGATTATTCTGCTTCCCAACGTATCAAGAACTAAACTGTTCCAAAGTTAATATTATAAAAAAACTACTTACAGTTCCACCCCTTTTATTATTAGTGAAGGAACAAATATCAAGGTATAAATTCATTAGCCTGTATAAATACAGTGCAAACCACAAAAGAAGTGGTTAGTATGTCTGTTGTGCTGCTGCCAAATTTTCTATACTGGGGAAGGGAAATTAAAATATATTTCCCCTTATTGAAAAAATTATTTTCCCATCCCCCCTGTGAAAAATATACAATAATTTATAATACACACAATACGTTTTTTATTGTCAAGATTATACGGAGTGGTCTGTATGTAATAGTCCAAAGTGAAATGGAAGATTCTTACGATCTGATACAACTTGCTTGAATAAAATATTAATAATAAAAAAGACACAAAGTTGAAACGTAAAAATTTGAAGATGGGGGTTTTAAGGCATGATAAATCATATGATATCTACCACTTTCTAACACTATCTCTCTTTTTATTGAAAAATATTAAAATTACATTATTTTTGCGACAAAAAGGTATACTCGTCATTGGTCTCAGAAGTTACTAGTTTTCAAGAGGACGCACCGGAATTCGGTCCCGCTACCTGCGGAAGGGACTACCTGTAACGGATTAAATTCGAAGTGTAGTCACACCAGCGAAAATGCGATTTCGGAATTGGGTCCCATGTACCTACTATTTGTTTAATTGGACTTTTAATTTCCTTCACATTTTTTTGGGCTTAGGACCAACAGTACACACTTGTTGTTGTACTGGCATGTTTAAAAATTTACGCTAAATGCGTATCGTCAAAAATAAAAACAGTACGTGAAATAATAACCCAACCAAACCTACCCCTACCAAACCACCTTCGTATTTTTAGTCAATTTTTTTGTAGAATGAATTATAATAATTTTCAATAATAACCCAACCAAACCTACCCCTACCAAACCACCTTCATATTTCTAGTCAATTTTTGAAGAATAAATTATAATAATTTTCAATAATAACCCAACCAAACCTACCCCTACCAAACCACCTTCGTATTTTTGAGATAATGATTCTTGAAAACCAAATTTAAACCCATCTATTATTAATAAACGCTTACCCTTTTCACTCGTCGAGGTGAAATTAATATTTTCCATGTCAAACAAACAAACAAAATCACAATAACGGTCACAAATAAACACGTCTTACACTCTGCACGTCAGAAGAACAATTGCTAAAAATAATCTTTTAATACCCACATGAAATCTACCTGCTTCGACAGCGGACCGAATTACGAAATCACCCTTTCGGATTTGGACAAGGTCCCTGTGAGCAGGTAGTCCTTTTGCTAGGTACCCGGACCGAATTCCGAAACACCGTTTCAAGATATTCGCATTTTAAAAACCACCTACCTTATTTTTATGTTATTAATTAGCACGTGGTATTCCCAGAATGTAGGGCGCAATGAAGGAAATAGTTTACAAAAACCCTATAAATAGTCGAGTTCAGCTTTGGCAAGAAATCAGAGCAGCAAAAATTTTTTTACATCAATGACATTATTCAATATTAGGCGATCTTCCATGAAACGCATTGATAAATGTATCGAAATGAATGGCGGACATATTGAACAATTACTGTTGAATAATATTTAAATTTTCAGTAATAATATAACAAGAGAGTGATTATAAATTGAAAATAATTTTACAGATTTTTTGAAAACTTTTGCCAGGCAATAGTCACGAGAGCCCGCGGGGCTCGAGTGGCTATTTCGAAATGGTAACAAGTTTGAACAAAATCTGTCAAATTATTTTCTAATTTATGGAACTCGCGAGTTATATTTGACTAGATTATTTTTTGATTCACAAATTGTCACCATATAGACTGATTACTTATTAGAGTATTTTTCGAAGTAGTTTCTAAAATCTTTTTTGTTATTTCTGCATTAGAAAAGGTACTAAACCGATAATTTTCACCCATTTTATATATCGCGTTGACACAATTAGGTAATTATTTTGATATTTTTTGACGATTCTTATAACCAATGAAATACTTCTTTATTTGTCACAAGGGTAAGTTTCAACCAATTATCTCATTATTATAGTGGGAATAAATCTCTTGTGATTATTCTCGGGAATAATCACTGTGGCTTTTATTTGCTTAGCAAGTGTCAGATAGTTGTCAAAATAATTACCCAATTGTGTCAACGCGATATATAAAATGGGTGAAAATTATCGGTTTAGTACCTTTTCTGATGCAGAAATAACAAAAACGATTTTAGAATAATTTTATGATAGTTTTATTGATCTTTTTTATTGTAAAAATTTGTGAATCAAAAAATAATCTAGTCAAATATAACTCGCGAGTTCCATGAATTAGAAAATAATTTGACAGATTTTGTTAAAACTTGTTGCCATTTGGAAACAGCCACTCGAGCCCTGCGGGCTCTCGTGACTATCGCCTGGCAACAAGTTTTCAAAAAATCTGTCAAATTATTTTCAATTCATTCTCACTCTCTTGTTATATTATTACTGACAACTATCTGACACTTGCTAGGCTAATAAAAGCCACAGTGATTATTCCCGAGAATAATCACAAGAGATTTATTCCCACTATAATAATGACATAATTGGTTGAAACTTACCCTTGTGACAAATAAAGAAGCATTTCATTGGTTTTAAGAAACGTCAAAAAATAATCAAATAAATTGATCTTTTTGTCTTAATTACATAAACCTTTTGAGTTCATAATGGTAGGTCATAGATGTGGTTTTTACTGATTTTCGTAAGGCATTTGATCGTGTAAATCACGATGTCCTGTTGAAAAAGATAATTAAGATGGGGTTTGGAAGGATCTTATAGAATTAATTGCAAATTATTTAGAAAATAGGAAATTCATTGTTAGATGTAATGGAAATGCCTCTGGGAAATTTCATGCGAACTCGGGAGTGCCTCAGGGTTCAAATGTAGGACCGCTTCTATTTCTTTTGTTTATTAATGACCTACTGTCAGTACTTAAACATTGTGAATGTCTCTTATTTGCAGATGATCTTAAATTGTATAGGACAGTGCGAGATTGTAGCTAACTGCAGAGAGACATACATAATGTAGATGAATGGAGTTTAGTAAACAAATTACACTTCAATCTTAAAAAGTACAATGTTACGAGTCTGTCTCGGGCAAAAGATGAAATTATTTTTGAATATAAAATGGGGGGAGAAGTATTAATAAGATGTACAGAAGTTAAAGAGCTTGGTGTTACTTACAACAACACTTTTTCATTTGTAAAACATATTAGAAACTTGGTTTCTGCAGCAGAGTTTTAGGTTTTGTTATTAGGCAAACAAAGGCTTTTAATAATATTGATATAATAAAATTGTTATATTTTACTCTAGTTAGACCAAAATTAGAATTTTCTAACACAATTTGGTTCTCTGAACTATACTAAAGGAGGTAGAAAAGGTCCAAAATATATTTCTTAGGTATTTGTTCTTCAAAAAATATAATAAATGGCCTGATTACAATAACGAAAGATCTTAGAGCGCAATTTAAAATACTTTCGACTGAGCAAAGACGTAATTTATCAGTTACTATGTTTTTGTACAAAGTTATTAATAACAAGATAAACTGTCCTGAGATACTCCTACTTTTATTCCTTTTAATATTCCTAGACGACAAACACGTTCGCTATTAATGTTTAGAATACCAAAAACTACATTAACAACAAGAGATCCTCTTCCAGGAATTTTGGAAATTGTAAATAATTTCAATATGCCAATAGATATAGATTGGTCATAATTAGCTTGTCGTGCTTAATTTCCAAGGAGCAAAAACAGGAAGGATTATTTACGATGCTACGAAAGGAAAAACCACGTGCTTCATTGTTATGGCTAATAAACAAAATCAATCCTGATTTGTGTCCAATTCGACTGTACAAAACTTCTCAGAATAGCGGGTTGGAATAAAAACAAAACGACACTTTATCACAGAAAATCCCGCTTGGAAGTTGAACAGAAAATGGTATAAAGATATTCCTGATGGACGAAATAAAGTAAGCAAATGGACTGTTCTACAAGCCAAAGCATCTGATTTAAATACAGAGAATATCAATCTCACTTATTCGTTACGAGCTACGGCCGTATTCAGTCTTGTAAAAAGAAAGGGGGTGGGCGAGCAGCAACTTATAAAAATCAATAACACCATATCCTCAAATGGATGAAGATCACCTCGAAAAAATAGTCAAAAAAATGCGTGGTAATGATGTACCACAGGCACAGCATTCTCAAACATCCTCTTCAGTATTTGCAAATTTTGATTTAGTTCAACCTTGAATAAATAATTTCATTATATTTCGGGACTTTTCTCCAAAAATGGAAAAAGGCTTTGTACAATTACTTACGAAAATAATCACTACCAAAGTACCAGCTAGTTATAGATGTGAGTAAAATGAATTTGCACCGTTTCACAATTTGTCGGCGCGATAAAGAAATCTGTAAGCAGAAGCAAAACCGGTTCAGACAAATTTTTCATTATTGCAGGATCCCGACGCACTAGCGATTTCTGTACTCTTTTCCCGATAAATAGAAGTTTTACTCTTCCTCTTCGAATAGTCGCTAAAAGCCATTATTTTAATTATCACCAACAAAATAGCTTGTCAATAAAACAAAATCTCAATCACAGCAACATCTAAAGGTGCGTACTTACTTGAGCATCTTTATGCGCACATACGTTCGTGCGAGTTATTTTAGTTTCGACATAAATTTTAACTGTGCGAAAATATGTGCTCCAGAGCTAAATATTTATTTATTTGATTTTTTCGATATTATTACTTCACTTAAAATTTAAAATAAGTAAGTAAATATTACTATTAACAGTAAAAACTAGATGAAAATGTTTAATGCCAGTAATAATAGGAAAATTGCTTTGGCAAGTGCGGCCTACATTACTATACACACTATAATAAAGTAGTAAACAAAAAAGAAAAAACGAGATAAGCGATGGAAATATGTAGTCGAGGCAGTTTGTTAGCCGATTTAAAATTTCAAGAATCGAATGGACATTTTCAGAATTTTGTTCGAATGTCATCAACAGACTTCGAAATTACCCCAATAAACTATTTATTTTTTGTTTAACTTCATGCTCTTCCATTTTTAAATTATATGCAATTCTCTCCTAAGCATCTGACTTTAAATTCCTTGAAAAATGTTGTGGATGCTTGGCGTACCATAATATAGGGTGTTTTTCATACTCATCAATTAATTGCTACGCCTTTTCGTTGGTCCCCTCCATTTCAAATTTGTTTAAATGCACTTTATTTTTAGTATTATTGTAAATAATAAAATAGGTAAGTACCTATGTTTTTTTTATTAAATACACCAACTTTTCTCGACAAAATTAAGAATAATATACTGATTATTTCAAAATAACACAAACAAATACAACACACACAAATTTACAACGACAAACCCGTCCAAACTGAGCACACAATCCTTTTGATCTTTCTTTAAAAACCGACAACCAACGGATACCTTGCGTGCGCGCACAAAATTTTTAGGCAGTACTGACTAGAGCAAATTTTCACACACATTGTTTGTGTGTATAAAAATGCACCTTAAAAACACAATGTCTCGAAAATAACAGAAATGGACTAAACCCACCCTGGGACGTCCATGTGGCCTAACAATTCAAGTACATTTTTCATAGACCAATAGGTCTATGAGAATCAATTATTCGCTTGTGGGTAGGTCAAGACAAGAAATGATTTATGACTTGTTTATCTTTTCGGCTTTTTAATCCTCAAAGAGACCTTCCCGCTTACTGTAACTTTATTGTGAAACAGTGCAAACTAATTTTACTCACAACTATATGCACAATATAAAAATCTGTACAGAAAGTAAGAAAATCACATAGGTATATTAGTTGAGCAAATACTTTCTCTGGATATTCCTGGTTTTGTGTGCTTTGAAATTCGAAGCTTGATGTACACACAAAGGAAAAGAGGTCCGGCGATACGTTTGTAGTCCGCTTCCGCTCTGTGGTTTTTGTTAACTCTGTCTATATAAACCGAATAAACAACAAATATGAATACTGTGCACAATTGTATTTGGACAATGATCAAATAAACTCTGATTGATGCAATGTATCAAGGTGACAATCACAAGTTGATAAAATAGTTTTTCTAGGCATAAAAGCACAAGATTTCATGCCGCGGCTGGTGTTTCATAGCCGAGCGAAGCGAGGCTATGAAACCAGCCAAGGCATTAAATCTGCTTTTCTGCCGTGTGAAACATATAATTTTTTCTTCAAATTTGTTCCAATTCCATGCAAAATCGACTTTTTCATATTTAAATTGCGTTTCATTATCAATATTCAAATAATTAATGACACTTGGCAGGCTTAGAAGTTGTACTTTTTCTGCCTAGGCAGTAAAAGTGGACTTTTTCTGCCTAGGCATTAAAAGTACAACTTCTAAGCCTGCCAAGTGTCATTAAAAGGCCGCTTTTAATGTCATTTGGAGAAAAATACATTGCGCTCTTGAAATAATATGTTTCATTAGGAGTCCGGAAATAAGAATTTTTCCGTGCGCGCGTGACACGGGAAGTCATGCAAGCACAGAAAAATCCATTGCAGGACGTGTAATAAACGATACTTTTTATTATACTTATTCGAAAACAACGCAAAAAAGGATAAGAAGTAAATTTAGAACATTTTATTTTCAAAGTAATCATAATACATCGTAATAATACCAAACATGATTAACATTTCCGTAGTAACGATATATTTAGTATCAATATTGTTTTATTTTCTGTCAGTTTAATTTATGCTAGTTTTAAAAAATGTAGAAAATCCAGATATTCCCAGAAGCAAAATCCAGGTCGAGATATGAACACAAGTATCAACTTTTTATGAAATGGCGAGATCTCAAAAAAGTTAAAACTGTAAGTGATGATATTCTTCTAGTTTATTTGGTCGAAAAAGCCAGATTTTCAATGCTAAAGAGTTGTTTATCTATAAAAGAAAATGCTGGCAATACAAAATATCCAAAAACTATTGGTTTTTTGAAGCGTCAGGCTATGGGTCTTATACCAAAAAAGTCCAGGGTACTAAGTTTAGTTAGGTTAGGTTTATGGTGAGTGAGTCTATAAGGCCCTCCACTGCGACTCTCAAGAGTTTATTATGGCTCACACCTATTCAGATATCACCAAACAAATTCAGCTTCTTAACAAAGCCGATTAGTTTATTCGGTGAATGATATTTCAGGTCCGAAGGCGAGAGAGAATCCCTGCCAAACATCAGATACCTGATTCGAGCCGCGGCGGGGCAGGCACAACTTATATGCTCTGCTGTTTCATCATTTTCCAGACAAAGACGGCAGGTCGGATCTTCCGACAGTCCATGTTTTAGCATATGATGATTCAGATGACAGTGGCCTGTTAAAAGGCCTGTTAGACAACGTAGGTCATGCCTGCTATAGTCCAAAATTTGTTTGGAGACATTCTTCGAAGGATGTATGAAAACCTTTGAATGAACCAATCCTGGTAAATTATGCCAGAAGTCTAAATCTCTTCTTGCCGCCCAGGTATTCAGTGTTTGTTTGGCAAAACTTATTGCGATGCCAATTGTAGGTTCTGGTCCGATAGAAACACGTGCGGCACCCTCCCTTGCAAGAGAGTCTGCCTTCTCGTTTCCTTCCATGCCAGAATTGCCAGGGATCCAGACCAGCAATACTTGATTGAGTTCTCCTATTGAGGAGAGTCTTTTTTGGCAGTCTAAAACCAATTTCGACGTTACACGGTGAAAGCTAAGTGCTTTCAAAGCCGCTTGGCTGTCCGAGAAAATTTTATATTGTTCTTTGGCTTGCTTCAGGGTACTAACGGCAGAACAAGTAACCACATTTTTATGCGAAGCTTCAGATGAACAATATCTACTGGCAAAAGTGATTGGGCGCCTTATTGTTGTGTTTTTGCGAGATGGAAAAAATCATATGTCAAAAAGTTTTACCATTACCAATGAGGGCGGTGTTACGCCCAGCATGTTGGAGGCCATACAGCGCTGTCTTGAAACCTGTTGCAAAATACCTGAAACTGAAAAATCCGGACATGGGCTAAGGCGTTCTTCGGCAACCATGTTGGTGGAAAGCGGCGCTGATTTGCTCTCTCTGAAAAGACACGGAGGATGGGGCTCTTCCAACGTTGTAGCTGAAGGATAAATAGAAGAATCCATACAAAGAAAAATAGAAGTATCACAAAAATTGTTTAACCTTTCTCACTTGCAAAACACAAGCTCTGCGACATTCCATCAGGAAAATCAAAACATCTGTGAACCGTCTGCCTCAACATCTAAAGAATGAAATGGCGAAGGGACTAAAATCCTGCAATAATACAAATTGTACAATATTAATATCAACGATTCCTAAATATACTAATGATGTTTTCGTTGTTTTCAGAAAAGTGTTATAACTAAATATTTGTTTTTCTTATTAATAATTTCAATTGTATTTTTTTATTGAGCGCACGGAAACAAATCGGAGATCGGGAAAAATTTTCCGTGAGCTGTTCTGAAAATGCCACCTTTACGTCTTTGTTAAAACAGATGAAAACAAGGTGTCTTTAGATAAGTACCTATAATCAAAAACAATTTTTCATTAGCTCTCTTCCTCGTGAAAATTCCTCTGAATGTTTTTGCTGACACCAATGGAACCAGGCTGCTTATACTCTTGCTGGCTGTCAATTTATTGTACGATTCCTGTGTACCGGGAGGTAACCCTCTATATCATAAATAAAATTTATCTTACTGCTTAAAGAAAAAAATCTGTATTACAAACTAGCACACGAGAAACTGGAAATTAATTTCAAGTTCCCTACTACTATCTGCGAAGTTGACAATTATTGCTTATTCTAGCCCACCGAGAAGTTGAATTTCTCTATTAGTGTTTAATAATTTTTTCTATCGTTAATCTCTGTCAATGATGCACAAATTAAAATGTTTTGAGAATCCAGAGATAGTAGATTAACAACAACTTGTGCTACATAATTTTGTATATCCAGGAGATTGTCTTTAACATATTTGCTGTTTGAAATTACCTAACAAGATCAAATTATTTAAATAAAAATGACTGATGACATAAGGAGTGCGTTCATAATCTGTGAGTTTGGTAAGGAGAGAAAACAGACAATGTACGTGTCAGTCAGACGACGGGGTAAACGCGTAGGGAGAAATCAGCTTGAACAATTTAGGGCTATTCCTACCGATTTATAGATCGATACTGTCAAAATTTGATTTTTACATTGAAATGTGTTCGTTTAATTTACGTTTATTGCAAAAAAACATGGATGGAATTTTGAAAACATCTGTTGATGGAAACTGAGAATCACGCAGACAACAATTACAAACGTTGTTTGAAATGTATCAGACTACTTGATTTCTTTATGATCTCTTTATTAGTGGAAAATTGAATTCACATTCATGTGCTACTTAATTTTTATAAGAAATTTAATGATTTTCAATTTTATATATTTTATTTTCATATTGTCTTGTATATAGTTTATACTACCAGCTCTTATGTGCCAGCTATTCAGTCAAACATATCTAAAATTATTTTAATCCGTGCCTGTAGCTCCAATTAATGTCCCCAAATTGTCTTTACAGATAGGAGGCTGTGGTGGCAACGAGAGAGAGAAAGGTAAATTGGCGGGAAACGACAAACGAAAAGCGGATGATGGTGAACCTAACAAAGATATCAAAAAGGTGAGTTTTTTAGCTTTTAGATTTTTTTCGACCGATAAAAATCCCAGTAGTTATAGTAGAAAGCAAGGAAAGTTAATTGTGATCCAAGTTTTAACGTTTAGCTTTAAAAGACTGCTGCAAAGTTAAGTTTTTTTGTGATTTTCCATAAAACTGTACGTAACTCTTGATACATAATTGACAAATAATGTTCACATACACACAATTCATGAAATTAAATGTCACTGGTGAAATAATAAACAAGGGAAGAGTAGCATCTAAAATATAATTTTTTTTCTCGTCTATTTTCACATTTTTTTAATTAACTAAGAAAATAATCGATTTTCTTAACGACTTGATCAAAATTATAATAGCCCAATAATTTATGCAACTGATCAAATATACGTATATACAAATATACCCATCACGATCTCTTAGTTACCATTAAGACTACAACATATAAAAAAAAATCGAAAATCGTACGGGAACCAGGATTACCTATAAAATGATGCAGGGTCCTTTACTTCAATAAATATCAAGTATTTAGCTGGACAGCTGGATTCAGAACTACTATGAGAGAACCCGCCTCTTTTCCTTCCTATATTTGTTAGTTACGTGGTTATGTGCGATTTAGTATTCAAGTGTCTTTTTATTTCTTTTGGCCATAACGGTATAAAATAAAAATGAATTCGTAAATAAAACAAAATAAGATTCTTTAAATTAAAACAAACTGAAAATAAATTCCGAAAAAAAAACAAAAAATGCTAAAACTAAAAAATTAATGAATTAAAGGTATATTTCTAGTACCCCTTGCTCAGCCAAATAAAAACCGAATCTATTGAACAAAGATAATCTTGTATCTCTGAGCTGATTCGGAGTACCAAATGTTTGCACAACGTTGGACAATTTTCTCCCTTAATTTTATCAAATTTTGAGTCCGTTCAAAATTATATCAATAAATTTCATTTTTTAAAAAACCCCATTAAAAGAAATCATTCGGGAACAAATTCGCTGATCTTGTGAGTGAGCTCCAAAATACCATGATAAAATTTCAATTTTCCCTTGAAGGGTGCACATTCTGATTTCTCTACGAATTTATTTTATTTTGAATAGTTATGGGCTTGAACAGTAGGTACTCGGATATCGACTGATTTTTACTGACTGTCTGACGCTAATTAAAGACCGCCCATAGTTGAGACTACGGAGTGGTGGGAATTGTACGATATGTTGTAGGTGTCCAAATGAACGATTGTAATAATCGCGTTTTCAATCTGTTGAAGCTTGGTATTGGTCGACTAGTTCAAAAGCAGTTCTGATACAATGTTTAAAACCCCTATGCAATATACTCGTATATCCAACCCTTCTGAGTTGTGATTAGAAGGGACAATATTTGCGCCTCATCAGTACAAGGTAGATAGCATCCGTCCAGAAGCTCTGAGAGCATAATCTTGGACTGAAGACAACGCTGAAATCATGTTAATACATTAACCCCTATGAAGGGAATGCTGAAAATCGATAATAGCGACATCTTCACAACTAATGACAAACCAAAATTCTATATTGAAAAAAAAACAAAAAAACCATCTCGGTTTTGTAGTTATTTACTTAGTTACCGTTTCCTGTAACAAAAACGTATTAAAAGTGATACCAAAAATAACGCGAACGTTTGGGGAAGTTTTAATATACTCACTTAACTGATAATATACTGAGAACTCGTTCTTGGGTAGAGCAATTAAATGATCCTTAACGTTGGACGCCACCATTTTTCATTGGTATGGAATCCACTCAATATACACCAAAAACAAGTAAAAGGTGGGAATTTGAAGCCACCCAGTCGGAATTATGGAGTGGATATTAATAAATCAAGACGGTATCCTGGGAATTTTCATCTCGAACATTAAATTTAGTAGTTGCATTGTATCGTAAAGCTTTACGCACTGAATAAATTGAAAGTAATATATATGGGCACTTATGAAAAATATGTTAGCCAGAACGTATCCCGATAAAGCAATTTAAATGCAAATTTTTCAGAAAATGATACGAATAAAACCCTTCGCATATTTTATGTGAAATAATGCCTTCTGAAAATAGCCCATCAAATGTTCCACGGCCAATTAAATTAACGCACACTGAGAAAAACCTATTTCTCAAGCACGTATCTTCAAAATATGGCGTTTTTACTTCAGCCACAACATCCAATCTTTAGCCAATCAGTTTAAAGCTTTTCAAATAAATTGAAATCCGGTCACAGTGCGGGCTAAGGCGGAGTTTTGAAGTCTTTGCGATTACGGCTTAAATTCTGAACGTGCTAAACACAAAAGTAAATAGTAAATAGTAAAACTAAAATGTAATCGATGTTCCAACGCTTTACGAAGCTATATTCTGTCTCCCACACCAATTTCTTTGTCCTGTCGCAAAATACAATAAATCAAATAGTCGCCTTCTTCAAAGGGCAAAAATACGCAAAGGAAATTCTTTCCATTTTAACATCAACTCGAGCTCACGTGACTTGATTCACAAAATATTTCGTTCAATTTGCAGGAGTTAAGAATTTAATTCAGTGTCCACAAACGGTTAATTTGAACAAATTTTCACTAGTAATACCACTAGAGGTCAAATTATTTCCTTTTTCAATTTGACCTCGTGTGGTATTCGGTAAGAAAATTCCACACCAAAAGTGTTTATTTCCAACAACATCAATTTTCGTCTTCATCAAGTACTTGCCAAACAGAAGGCTTTGTCGACTTGATTATTTAGTTACCATGGCAACTCAGTGAAACTCTAAGCTAGAAATTATTTCTGTTTTGAATTTGTCAAAAACAGCACGACGTAGAAAAATGTCTCGCTTCGGTCAAGAAAGTAAAAAAAATATTCGCCAGAATATTAAGCAGTTGACACCCGCGAATACTAGGAAATCGATGGCAAGTGTATGGAAGCAGTTTATAAACTTTTGTGCAGAAAAAGCGTATAATTTCCACAGAGCGGATACACCTGTGGAAGAACTGGCGCTTATTCTTGAAGACTATGCCTTCAACTCTACAGCTAAGTAGTTGCAGAAATATTTTTTTGAAAGGTATAATGGCAAATTTAATCCATTCTCTGACATAGAATTTGTCAACGCAAGAGCTGCAAAAAATGCTAAGCTTCATAGATCCAACCAAGAGGCAAAGTTCATCCGCCCTATCAGCAGACGAATTGAGAAAGACTATTGAGCTTTGGCACGAAAACACTCCGGAAGCATTGCAAAGAAAGTTCTTTCACATTGCTGCTTATGAATTGGCCTGGAGAGGAAATGAAGGAGCGGCAGCAACAATAGAATATTTTGTGGAGGAAATTGACAATCAAGGGGAACCAACAGGACGCATTTAGTATAACCCGGTTTTCTCCAAGACCACCCAAGGCGGTTCAAAAAGAATGGCCGACAGTAAGTGGCTAGTACCGAATACAGTCAATGAAGAATTATGCCCAGTAAGACTGTTCAAAAAACCAATAAGCAAGCGAGACCAACTCATCAAAACGAATCGTTTATTTTTAACTCCAAATCCAAACTGGCAGCACCCCAATTCCAAAGGCACAAGAACAGCCCGGTTGAACAAAATACAATATCTTCCAGGTTCAAATTGGCGGCATCAGTGATTGGAATCGATGTCAACAAGATCAAGATAACTAATCATTCTGCGAGGGCCACTGCTGTTTCAACTTTAGCCAAAACGGGAATTGGAGAACAGCTATTAATTAAAATAACAGGGCATGGTAGCAGTCACTCTATAAAACCATATCTGCAAATTGACTCGGGCCATCATCAGGATATAATTGACGCAATGAGGTCTGCTTCAACTTCTGCAAAGACAATCCAAGAATCTCTAAATCAAGAACAAGCAACTTCCAATCAACCTGCCATAGTATATAATAATTGCGTTTTCAATACATTCAAAATATTAATCATAATGGTCCAAAGAATTTAGAAAACATCTAAGCTTGTAGTTGAAAATGAATCAAAATTATCATGTGAACAAATAAAAATTAGATTGTCAAAAAAAATATTCTGTCATTATAAACGTCAAAAAGATTTCCAGTATAATTCGCTGTTGGGTACCCACCCACGAGGAAAAAATTTCCACTAAAATTGATCCGTTGCGATGGTGATCTGTCAGAAATACACGTTCTGATTGGTTAAAAATCACATGTGTGGAATTTTCACTGGTAATACCACTAGAGGTCAAATTATTTCTGGAAATTTTTTATCGCTCATGAATATTTGAAAAAAATTATTATTAATTACTAATTCCTAGTGCTTTCGCTACTGTTTCCTGTACACTGGTTGACGAATTTGCACTTTTCCTTTCATTCTCGAAATAATCTATCAGACTAAGTACCATTTTTTTTGCTTGAGGATGCAAAAAAAGGAAAATTGCTTGTTATTATTCATAATGTCACTTCGAATTGCCAAAGTCACAAAACTGACATATTTAAATAAAAACTTATCTGGTGAAAAACTTTTTAGAATCGCTGAAAACTATATAGATATCCTTTTTTCTCCTGTCATAATTGCATAAGTCTGTCTTATTGATCTTACGGATTTTATTTGGAAGTTACGATTAAACGCAATAAAAGAAAACAAAAACTGTGAGTATGTCTTTGTTGAATCGTATGACCCGCATTTGACTATATTATGAATTCTCCGCCCTTGGGCACTTTCCGCCATATTTTTGGTGTTCATATATGATCGGATTTCCTTGAAACTTTTCCTAAATATCAAATACAAAAATATAAGTCTACGATAGAAACGTCAAATCTAACGTGGTAGCGCCAATTTCAAAAATATCAAAACCAACCTATCCTATGCTCACTCTGTCATACTCTCTGCTTTATTTCGAATCACGAAAGTTCCTTCAAGGTAGATAATTTTGTGTCGTCAGAGGGGTTATTTTTACGACTTTTGTAGAGTTGGGATGTCATATTGGATGTTGGGAAATGAACGACTGCCCGACGATCTCCCAACGTAGTCGTTAGTCAGGAACGTGTTCTTCACATTTTATTTGCTCATGAATATTTGATAAACGTCGATTAAGAATCTCGGGGTTCAGATTTAATGCATTTTTTGTTTTGTTTCCTGTAATTTTCTGTTACCTCAACGAGTTTTAACTGCGTATTCACCTAACTTTTTAAACTACATCTTTAATTACTAGTAGCTTTATCTAAAGAAGGTCTTTTTTATTTGCAATTTCCGAAAAATAAAGGAAATATTTTCGTTTGATAATTTGGTAAGAAATAATTGCTTATTACTTAAATGGAATGCAGCATTTAAATTATATTGTATTGTACTTTGGATATTTGCCTATGTGGCAGACCTAGGACAGAAATCTCAACCTCTCTAGGATCCTATGCAACCGTATTTCAGGCGGAAATTTACGCCATTGTTTCTTGTGTGGAGAGATTGGAGCAAGCCAATCTCATACATAGAACAATAAAAATTTTCTCGGACAGCCAAGCGGCTTTGAAAGCCCTTAGCTCTAGCCGTGTAACGTCGAATTTGGTATTAGATTGCCAAAAAAGACTCTCCTCAATAGGAGAACTCAATAAAGTATTGCTGGTCTGGATCCCTCGCCATTCTGGCATGGAAGGAAACGAGAAGGCAGACTCTCTTGCAAGGGAGGGTGCCGCACGTGATTCTATCGGACCAGAACACACAATTGGCATCGCAATAAGTTTTGCCAAACAAACACTGAATACCTGGACGGCAAGAAGAGATTTAGACTTCTGGCATAATTTACCAGGATTGGTTCATTCAAAGGCTTTCATACATCCTTCGAAGAATGTCACCAAACAAATGTTAGACTATAGCAGGCATGACCTACGATGTCTAACAGGCATTTTAACAGGCCATTGTCATCTGAATCATCATATGCTAAAACTTGGACTGTCGGAAGATCCGACCTGCCGTCTTTGTCTGGAAGATGATGAAACAGCAGAGCATATAAGTTGTGCCTGCCCCGCCGCGGCTCGAATCAGGTATCTGATGTTTGGAAGGGATGCTCTCTCGCCCTCGGACCTGAAATATCATTAACCAAATAAGCCAATCGGCTTTGTTAAGTAGCTGAATTTGTTTGGTGAAATCTGAATAGGTGTGAGCCACAATAGACTTTTGCGAGTCGCAGTGGAGGGCCTTATAGACCCACTCACCATAAACCTAACCTAACCTAACCTATGTGGTATCCCTTGAGTTCTTGTTCACAATGTTTTCCAAATTTGTTTATTTTGGTGTCTATCCACTTTATTTTTCTCATCTGTGAATTGTAAATTGTAACATGGGGGCTCTTTTCTTCTTTCTGGAATATCTTTCTTCCCTTTTACTCTTATTTTTATCAAATGTGACATAAACTAATTTGGTTTGCAGCTTTGAAGGCATTTATTATGTAAAATCTCGTGTGAACACATCTGTCGAAAAAAGTCAAATCGTCGTAGATACTTTTCAAAATATATATTTTAGACCATCTTTTTATTTCATTATAAGATGAGTTACTTGAGTCCCAAAGTAGATTCAATTCGAAATAATTTCGTTTATATTATGACAGGTCAATTTGTTTTGTTGCATGTTGTTTGAGGTTATGTACAATTATAACGTAAACTTTACCACCATAAAGGCAGAAATTCGGCTCTTTGCGAATTCGATTTTACATTGTTTTGGCCATTATGAAATCCAATTATGACTTAAAGGATACTTTTCGGCTTATAGTTTCATTTAAAACCGCCATAAGTCTTGGAGACTGTAGCTCTTTTTTCAACAGTTTCATTATTGTTGATATTCAAGTGTAAGCTAATCATACATTATACTAATAATTTATTCAGGCGTATGGCATCGGCACCGGTGAGCTTTACAAATGTGTTAGTAGATTTAATAGCTGTTTGTATTACTAAGGAGGAAAAGGCACTTTACTCCTGTGTAATACATATAATTTTTGCTCCGACCCATTTATTAAACCTTTTTATGAATTATTAATTATATTGTTGTCTTCAGCCCATTGTATATATTCTTTTTCATACCAGTTTTTAGATTTTTGTAGTAATAAGGTTAATGAGGTTATGTTGGCTTGTGCCCTAATAGTAGGTGGCGTATTTGTAGATTGAAAACCACTTGAATCGCTCTCCATTTTTCGAAAAGTCAATAGTCACGTTCATCCCAACGTGGCGCTAACGGAGCGATCAGCAATTTTCAGAATTGAAATACGCTCCGTTACAGTTAACTGTCATTTATGCCTCACGTTATTTTAATAATCACGTCACTTTAGAACATCACTGTATAAGTTGCTAATGCCACAACCTTTTATTCCTATATACAAATCTTAATAAAAATGCAGTTAACAATTTCCAGTTTTTAGATAGTGTAAGCTCGTTGTGACACAGACTGTATAAAAATTCGACATAACCATTAAAACTCACTCTCCTGTTTCTTTACAATTTGCATGGTAAATAGCACTCTTAGAAGATCGTGTAGTCTGATTTACATTGCAGAAAATGTTAAATTAGTTTGACACAATTCCACTTTTCTATAACAACCGAATAAAAGTACCTATAATAAGAACGAATGACTAAGGAAAACTTTTTTCGGTTTGAATTGCTATTGTAAATATGCACGACAACGCCACGAAGTCAGGGCTGTCTCCCCATTAAGAGTTTGACAGGTTAATATCCGTCAGGGAAATGATTTTTACTCGAAAAGTAAACTATTCGCTGCTTTTTATCGGGCTGGTGCAAGGTGGTGACGAGAGAAAATGTATTTCTATACATTTTTAAATCACTCGCTTCCTCTACCTCTCCCAATTATCTTGAAAGCTTTAAATTGGATTTATACACAGTGCTAATTTTCAAATTATATTATAACTGAGAGATTAAATGTTGCGTAGCGTGACTCTCAACTATTAGTTCTGTTTCTCTTTTTAAACTATTGTCTTAATTTTAAAATAAACTGAACGAAAAAGGTACGAAATATTAATACATTAGCAGAGTGATTTTCATAAGATGAAGTCGTCAATGAACAGATACATCTAGGGAGCTCTCCATTATTAAACTGTCTTCCTAAAGCCGCGTATCCATTTCACGCGGCTTCAGCGCGAGGCATGCTCGTGCATACTATCGCGGGAAATGGATTCCTTACACTACTGCGCATGGCAAGACGAACATTGCTGCGCTCGAACAGAGTTCGAAGCGAGCCAATTTTTGTCAGTTTTTAGTCACGCATCAAAGAAAATTGTGTGACATTTCTGTGCGAAACGTTGACGTTTGAAGTGAATTAAGTCAAATCAATTGTTTAAAATGGAGAATTGAAACTGTCGTACTTCAATTAGGTTATTATTAGGCAGTGATTCGAATTCACCATCAACAAATCCAATTCCTTAAGAACAATCGGGGTAAGGACTTGGTGACAACGTCGACTGAAAAGTTCCATTGTTGACATCAGAAGGGAATTGGAACAGTTAACAAAGTTTAAGAAACTGTCTAGGAGCTTAACAAACAGAGTCAGAAAGATCTATCGAAAAATCAAAACTTATACAGGTCACCCACAACATAAACAATATGTACGTGAATATAGTAAAAGTCACGAATGGTTCTCGTAACGTCATATTTCCCAGTATGTTTCACATTCACTCTAATTTTATGTGGATATCCAATTAAAACAAATGGAAAGGTACATATGATATGTTTTGTCACTCTGGCTTGTGTTGTGTCAACGATTGTACTTAAAAAGCGAAACGTCACTTTAAGCGGAAATCATTCTGTCACCACTGTTCGTCGTCATTGTCATTACTTTAAACAGGTGAAATTCATTCACATTTAATGGTAAAAAGTTTGGACGAAAGTAAACGTGAGTGTATTAGAGAATTACATGAATATTTCCAAAAGGAATTGGTTAATGGCGGACCACTTCTGCCGTTAAATGCCATTCAAGAGGTGAGTTTTGTAACAATTTAATTGTAGAATTTCAAATTGTAGTCTAATTATGATATGTTAAATTTGGTTTTTATTTATTTCCTCTCATAATTAGATCACCAGAAATACATGCTGAACCCTCTAAAAATGATGCACCGCTGGTGAAAACTGTCTTATTGATTTGATTCGGATGTTTATGAGTTATGACGTAACGAGAAACATTCGTGACTTTTACTATATATGGATTTACTCAGGCAAAAGTTAAAGGAAAATCCCAACGTTTGTCAAGTGTACGAAAAGGAAACAACTGAATTACTTATTCAATAACAATCAGAAGTTATTTTACAGGCAAATAAGCGGTACAGTAAACAATCACAACCAAAGTCTTCCATATAAAGATGAGCTACCGGAGTACAAGTCTTTACTATTGTCGAACTCTATCGAACATAAATCCAACGCTCACTGGATAAGAACTGAGGAGGAGAAAATAGGCATTGAACCAATGCCATTCGTTAACTAGACAACAAGCGAGGTTATCATTAAACCGAGTTTAGGTGTTTGATACAATGCGCTCATAAACGGATGATGAATAACCGATTGTGGATAAAAAAAGCTAACTGGGTTCTTATGGTGGATATTGCTGTATCCAATAACAACAATATTTTAGACAAATACAACGATAAAATTGCAAAATACACCGATCTTGCAATTGAGGGAGGAAGTAGAGGTGGTGACGGTCATAGTTTCATCTACGGAACTAATTCCCAAAACTCTAGAAGACAGTGTCGACTCGGTGAGGACGCAGCTTTAGAAAATGTTTGTTTTTTCAATTCACCCAATCAATGTTACGAATACTTCATTTCATCCCATTTTCTCTTCTTACTAAATTGTAATGCAAAGAGTCCCATTAATTGGCAAGCTTTATTTATTAAATAAATCAATCGGTAATAAGTTTCCCAAAATGTTTGGCGACACATTCAACTAATTAAGGAAAATAAACAGTGCTCTGATCCGATTATTATTGATTCAATTTACATAGAATTTTAGATGGGGATCCCAAGCACGCTACTTCCAAGCAATTAATACATAAAATCGAGTGTAACCAACCCGACTTCAGTAAACATAATTAAACTTTTATTATGAAAACTCACCTCAAGTAATCTGTATATTTAATTAAGAAATCTTTTATGGCTGGCAGCATACTCACAGTCATAAAAGATGCATTTGTTAACACCTCATAAAAACAATCTATCGAAAAAATAAGATTGAAATCATCCATTAAAAAAACAAATATTATTGGGAGAATATGCTCCCAAATAGAGATGTTACAACATTTACTATTATCTCTAGTTTATCATGGTATGTGGATTCAGCTGCTGACCCAAAATGAACTATTGTATTGTTAGGGTTCCGACGAAGACAATGTGTGTCATCATCGTAATGAATGTATAGAATGAAGTGGCAGACGAAGTTTCGACAGCAGGAATACCGAGTAATTATTTGCGTAGTCATCCCGAACAGTCAGTACCTTAGAGACGGCAAATTAAGAGAGGACGAAAGTTAATACTTTTCGCTCACTACCGAGTTTCTGGATACTCATTGAAGTCAGTACGTTCAGCGCGAAGTCAGTACCTTAGGGACGGGAGACTAAGGAGAGGGTGAAAGTCTATATCTCTCGCACGGAGAGGTTTACTTAACACATCAATACATTACTGAACGGAGAGCGAGATTGACGACAAATCAGTTCAATACCACGCTAGACTGTCGTCTACTGAAAAAAGGATATTATTGTCCATTACATTAAGTCGGCAGCACTAGATTCACTGACCAAGGGACCAAAAGCTTCAGACGAAGTAATCATAACAGTAACAAGACACACGGAAATATAATATCAAATCTAATTCAAAACTCAAATATTATTGAGGCTTAAAACAATTCTAAATTGACGTAAACTAAATTACTTTGTTCGCATCCACAAAAAGAAGAAAGCTGGATCAATAAAGTTGTCACTCTAATTGGAATCGGACTAGCTATTCCAGCGAAGTAAAAAGAGATTTTCTCTCAAAACTCTTTGAACATGCATCAGACTAATTGGAGAGTCAAGGAATTTTAAACTGTAAATATTACGCTGAGGGGCTTCATAATCATTTTTAAAGGGGACTTTGAACCAAAAAGCATTATTTGAGTCGTATTTGGGTTTTATAATAGTCAAAACACTGTAAAGTCGACCGTAAAGTGCCAAATTCTGGCGATGAAATCAACTTTACCTAACCTCAAAGAATTATTAGGGTTTAAAATCGTAAGAATGCGTTCCATTTCATTTTTGGTTGATTATATTATGAAACTTACCCTAACTTCTACGAACAAATAAATATTATATTAATATCAATTCTCTGACGCCAATTCATCAAACTCACTCAACCAAGAAATATATATTATATTAAATATTTCTTTAAAACAAAATTCACACCCGACACTGAATGGAAATACTGGATTACAAGCCGAACTCCCTCAATACCGTAGAATTTTTTTTGGCAAAGTGGCCCTGGTGATTATATACCGGCTATTTCGTTATATTACGATAAATACTGTAGTTGATCATTGGATTGTTTGGAAGTCTTGAGAACACCTGCATCTACGTTGCCAGCTCTTCAAAATTTTCCTAAATATAGTTACATATATAAAGTGGTTTTAATTAATTTTTCTTTTTTCAGCAATTTCAAGCGATTTATTTTAATGCTTACTAATAAATTTATATTATGTATTTTAAAAATATTTCCAAACAACTTTTCTAAGAACTAACAGTTTACTGAAGTAAGGGGAACATTTGTGTATTGAGCCTAAGGATTTTAGAATATATATCTGACAACATTATTGCTTTATTTTATGGTCATTACACTGACATTAGTTACACTAGTGCAAAAAAGTAAAACTTTACACACTTCGTAGTATAAAATAGTATATTAAGTACCAAGTGTTAAAAACGTTACTTTAGTCACAAGTTTTCTGAGACGCGAGTGTTTTATGAAACGAGTGACTAAAGATGTTTTTGACACTTGGTACTTAATATACTTTTTCCACGGCCGCAGAATCTTAATTATTATGTTATATGTTAATTATATTCACAAGATGACAGGCAATGATTGACGTGTAATTGAAAAATCAGATGACACAGAACTACAAAATTATCAGGGAATATTAAATATAAATTACAGAAGATACACTTGAAGTGACGTTTAAGAAACAAATGATAAACGAAATGTGATTTTTCGCACTTTAACACTAGTGTTTAACGTGACGTTTTGCGAATGTCAAACCCATGTTTTAGATGCGGTTTTAGTGACGGAAAAAAACTATTTTGGTTGTATGAAACGAAATAATTTCCATTGAATTATACTTCTTTTTTGTGCTTCTATTAATCTCAGTGGAATCCGAAGATTTTTATCACCAACTGCAATACAATTACCGTTTTACGAAACCAAATGTATGTTCCCTTTTAACCAATTGATTTGCTGAGTATACCAAATGCGGGTATATTTATCTCGTCGTTCATAAAATAGAAAATGATAAATGTCTTGAAACTTGTCTGTATTTATAGGTATTAATTACCCCACAATTCACACAACTATTATTGCGAATCTGAAAAGTGTGAATTTTATGGAACTGATCTGATTTATTAGAATGGTAACTGCAGAGGTTGTAAATCAAATTGCAGTTTTTAATTGGGTGTTATTATTGCATAACGGTGAGAAGATTTTTTATGTATGCGTTGAAATAGAGACTGATCATTATTAAACAATAAAATACTGGAAAGAAAAACAAAAATAACTGCTTAGACAACTCTGATACGACCAATCATATCTCCCTCTATGGAAGCAACTACAATTCCAAAAAAGAAAGAAAACGATATTTGAAAGCAGAGGTAAGAAATATACAGATTGCGTAAATTACATCGGAACCCTGGCCTCGGATTACACAAGTACGACAAGGACATATGAAAGAGATAGAAAGAATAATTGTGCGCGGTCATCACTTTGTTTCATCTTAGGGGTGTATACTAGGGTGGAGCGAAAAAATGAATTTTATATATTCAGTACGCCTGACTCTGTAAAGTACGGAGGACTTTGAAATAATCATTTAAACATTAAAACGGAAATTTTTCGACACCCCCTTCCACCGCCCCAACCCCTTTACTTTTATTTTTCACATTTTCGCGCTGTGGCGGTGGAAATTCAAAATTAACAAAGAAAAATCATTTACAAAATATGTTTGTTTTAGTAAGACAAGTATTTTGCAAGCTCAGGTAGTGTACAAATAAATAAACAAATAATACGTTTTTTTTTTCTTTTTAAGACATATTGTGTTTTTGCCCGTAAAATAGTATACTTTTTATTTCAAAATAGTTTGTGCCATTACCTATAAAATATAGTGACCTTTAGGACGTCGCTGAGCTTCCCCCTCTCTTCAGTTTTAGATGATGTACCCTTAAGTTCTTCTAAAACACCACCTCTTATAAATGAACCAAGTACTTCAGGAATATCAGATCATAAAAATTTCAAAACCATTTCTTCTTTGGCAGAAACACTAGACCGTTATGCCGTTTCCGATAGAGGAGGATAACGTGGAATTAAGCACAGAACAAAGATATTTATATGACATGTGTGTTTCAATAAGAAGTGGAAATTGCTCTGAAGGGCTGTCAAAACGTGATCCTGGCAAATTAGTGCACTCTCGTTGGTTGACTACAGCAAACAGAATTTTGCGCTTATACGTAGCTACGTCAAATCCTGATCAGAATTTGGTATCATTAACAAGTTTTATTATGAAAGTCTACGCGCCAATGTGGTTTAGTATTAAAACAAAGCCTTCTTGTGTTTATGGTGAAAAACATGTATTTAAGACAATTAAACTGTGTGAGTACTTACCAAATGAACTTAAACAAATCGTTTTTAAAGTAATAAATCGAAATGGGTTTTTCGCTCATCCGGAAAATTTACTACTTTCTATGATGTTTGATGACCGAAAATCTATTAGAAATCTAGGGCATCTGAGAATATTAAAAGCTAGAACCAGAGAAGATTCTGAGAAGAATTCTCGATTTTTTAATAATCCGGTTTTAAATTTTGACGCTGACGACTACTATGATTTAATTGATTGGCAAAGTGTGCGTTATAATGAACCCCCTATAACCAGAAAGCTGACCGTAGAACAAATAAAAGAAGTGGTAGAAAACCCAGAAGATTCATCTTTAGCCCACGTTAGAAATTACCCTTGCCATACCCAAGCAGTAGAACGGGCAGTAAAGGTGGTAACTGAAGCATCCATTACAGTTTGCGGCTACGAAAGGAGGGATGGAGTCATAAGAAGTAAACTAAATTCAAGATCATTAATGCCCAAATTTGAATCAAAAAAGGATTTTAAAACCAAATGATTTTTCTTTGAGCTTATGTTATTATTTTATTTTGTCTTATTTTTCACTTAGTTTCTCTTTAATACAAATATTTTCTTAAAAAATCGTCTTTTATTACTTTGCCTCGTGGAGGTAAAGGGGATAATCACAAAAAAAATAATGCATTCAAAATACATACCTTTTTTATTAGAAAGCTATTGGACACTCAAGCTTTATCATTTTAAAACAATCTGTTTTTTTTTTAAATTGGCTGTGGCGGTGGAGGGGGGAGTCGTAGAAAAAAAATGTATATACAAAAAATACTACTTTTTCCATAATAAAGCTTTCTCATACTCAGGCGAGATCATTTTCAACAAAAAAAAATCTGAAATTTTTAAGTTGACTGTGGCGGTGGAGGGGGAAATTTGAAAAAAAAAACAAAAATACGTGACGCCTTATTTTTTCATATCACAGCTATTGCCCGGTCAGGAAACTTAATTTTTGAAAACAAAAAAATTCTCACCTATACGGTCGCTCCACCCTAGTGTATACTTATTTCCCGAGACTGGCCGAATGGTCCTTTACAGAGAGAATTCACTAGTTCGTGGTTTAACGGTGGTATAGGTATTCAGTATGCTCCCAACATGGAAGGAGTGAGGGTGTTAAAGAAATAAAAAAATAGAATCGTTATTACGTAACCTGTACATCTTAAAATTCATTTTTGTCAACATGATCATTTCAGACCAAGTTGACAATTTCTAACTACAATAGGATATTATTTTAGCCATTGTAACTTGAAAATAAAACAGCATTTCTTGAGAGAACCATAATAAATAAACTAAAAATCCCTTCCATTAATAAATTAAATTGAAAAAATAAAATAAGTAGGTAGGTACCTACACCTATTCTAAACATAAAATATAAACTTAATTTTAATGAATTAAGTGCTCAAATAAACCACCTTCCTGTGCCAGACAATAACCAAATCTCTGATAAAGATTTGATCTCATATCTCTAAGATTATTTGGCGTAATGCTGGCACAAAGGCGCTGTATTTTTACCCTCGAAAAAAAGTCAACGATAACGAGACAATAATATAATTTGTACAAATTAATCTGCGCTTCTGGCAACAGCGGTTAAAATGGGGGGGAATGAGAATTCGGCCAGTCTCGGGAAATAAGTATACACCCCTAAGGTGAAACAAAGTACACGCCTTAATGACCGCGCATAATTATTTTTTCTCTCTCTCTTTCAGCTGTTTTTCTGTCGTACTTGTGTAATCCGGACGGTTCCGATGTAATTTACGCAATCTGTATGAAGAACAATTCTTAGGTGAATTCACTGTTTGGACCGTGAAATCCACAAACCACGTATACTATAGAGTATTCACTACCACAGTAGCAATATAGAAAATGCGCCATCTTCTAATTGGAACCGTAGCGGGATATTTGAAAATAAGCGTTTTTCAAGTTTTAATGTGATATTATTCTCGTCGTGTTCTACAAAAATTAATATAAAAAGTAAATTGTTTTCAACTTTTTGGATAATTTAGTATTCGTTTTTGTTTGACAACAATTTTCTTAGAATTGAAGTTTCTTCCGCAAAGTTTGGTATAAATTTGGCTACATAGTTGATCAATACAATGAATCTCGTCAATTCTGTCTTATTTTTTGTAGTTATCATTTCTGTAATTGCTTTTACTTCTTCATCGCCTCAGTTCCATTTTCTGATATGATATGTCTTTGTCTATTTGACTTTCTGGACACAAAAGAGTCTCTTATTTCCCAGCTAGAAGTATGTATCTTCAAAATGCAAGCGACATACTCTTTTATTATTATAAATAGTCCCTGGGTCCAAATTAAGAAACCCCTCGTTATTAATAAGTTCTAACAACACTTTTCAAACACTTCTTTGTCTTTGTTGGGTTTCGGAAACCGGTGATGTGAAACCAAACACTGTGGCACTTAGGAACACAACATCGAATTGAATTCATTATTCAAAGTTACTCGTAAGTCTTGAACAGATATAGGTAACTAACTTATTTTTATTAGAACTTTCTAATTTCAGTCTAAATTACATGTGTCAACATTAATCACCTCGTGACAGTAACAAACTTGAATAAAAATGATAATCTGAGAATATGACAATATTGGAGCTCTAGAGCAGCATGGATTATTTTCAACCAATTAGAACGATCAATTTAGTTAAGATACCTTGTATGGGAGATATACACAAAACGGGAAGGAAAACCTGGTAGAACTTCTCGAAGTACATTTTCCAGAACGCAAAATAATTGATGAACCACTGGATACAGAACAACATATGGTCTCGAGGACTCCAAACCGAGGTAACGAGGAAATTTGGAAAGTATCTAGGGCAGTGGTAAATCAAAGCAAAATTAAATGGGCAATAGACTCATTTGAGCCATATAAATCACCTTGACCAGAAGGGATTTATCCAATTATGCTGCAAAAGGCAAACAGTATTATACTCAAGAGACTGTGTACGATCTTTAGAGCAAGCATGGGACTGGGGTACATACCAAAGGTCTGGAGAAAAGTAAGGGTGGTCTTTATTCCTAAACCTGGGAGAACAGGTGACAATAAAGCAAAGTCCCTAAGACCCATAAGTCTGATGTCATTTATACTGAAGACATTGGAAAAACTGGTAGATATGCATATTAGAGGAGGATCGTTGGTAGAAAGACCGATAGACCTGGATCAATATGCATACAAACCGGGATTATCCACAGAGACAGCGCTCCATCACCTAGTACAAGGGATAAAGTATGCTCTCGAAAATAGGGAAGTTTTATTAGCAGCCTTCCTTAATATAGAGGGTGCCTTCGACAACACCTAGGGCAATTCGTCAAAAACGAATTGACGAAACAAGCTGCAGATGTATAGAATGCAGCTGAAAGACCGAGTGATTATCAGCCCGAGTTTCAAGGGGGTGTCCTCCAGGAGAAGTCCTGTCTTCTCTAATATGGAACCTTGTAATAGACGGACTGATAAGGAGACTCAAAAAGGAACACCATACTGTCTTAGGATTTGCGAATGATCTGGTCATCATATCACAAGGCAAATTCAATACTACAGTCAGAGAGCGCTTGCAACAGGCTCTGAACGTAGTAGCAAAATGAACAGAAGAGGTGGGTGTAAATATAAGTCCCACCAAATCAAACATACCTTATACCAAAAGAAAAGACCTGGTGGGATTAGGACCAATATTCCTTCAAGGTACGGAGATTCCAATTGTGATGGATGTTAAATATCTTAGGGTAATTATTGACTAGATATTAACATGGTCCAAACAACTGGAAAAAGTAGCCACAAGATCGGAGACCACATTAATAATGGCAAGGCGAACTTGTGGAAAAATGTGGGGATTAAGTCCGCGCTTGATACATTGGATATAAAGTGTAGTGGTTAAACTCATAATAACATAAGCGTCTTTGGTCTGGTGGACAAAGACAATACAAAATAATGCAATGTCGAGACTAGGTAAGGTGCAAAGACTTGCTTCTCAGTATTGCAGGGTGCATGAGAAGCACGCCAACGGCAGTACTAGAGGCCTTATTTGGCCGTCCTCCATTGCACATCGTGATAATGGGAGAAGCAAGAATGGGGTTATTTAGGCTACAAAATAACCTGAGCAACAGAACAGTTATATCAGGACACACATCCATTGAGGACATCGTAAGTGAAGCTATTTTAGGTATGAAAACAGATTATATGGCCACTAAATATATTCTCCCCAGCCCTAAATATGAGGTGGAGATACTCCACAGGAAGGACTTAAGTTTCCCCGAGGAGAGACCTGGTATACAGACGGGTAAAAGACTGGGGAAGGGACAGGAGCTGGGGTGTATAGTGAGATGAGGAACACAAGGTGTTCCTTCTCACTAGGAGTACATGCCTCTGTATTTCAGGCGGAGATTTATGCCATCCTAGAATGTGTCAGAATTAACAAACATAGAACTGACACTCATAGGATAAACATATTAACTGACGGCCAGGCAGCCCTTGCAGCTCCAAATAGCCGCAAGGTAACATCCAGACTGGTGGAAGAGTGCCAGAAAGAATTGAATGAACTGGTAGACCACAGTGGAGTAAGACTAGTGTGGGTGCCGGGACATAATGATATTTCTGGAAATGAACAAGCTGATGAACTCGCGGGAAGAGGTTCAGCAACGACATATGATAGACCAGAACCAGTTCTTGGGATCACAAAGAAGGTAGTCCGAGAACAAATACGAAAATGGGTACAACGCCAACATAGACTACAGTGGAGAAACACTTCAAAACAGGTACACAGGTGATATAATATGTGTAAAACGGGCTGAATAACTACTGAATGCTAGTAGGGACAAGCTAAGAATTATTACAGGTTATCTAACGGGTCATGCCCCGGTAAAGGATCATCTGCATAAAATGGGGCTATATAACGGGGATCTCAGCTGCAGACTTTGTGGCATGGAGACCGAGACCGTAACCCACATTTTATCCAACTGTGAGGCATTGGACTCAAGGAGACAGACAATCTTCGGAGAGGCCTACGTGCCGCCTGAAGCATATGGCATGCATCCAGTTGACCTATATCATCTACTCGAGGGTTCGGGAATGGCTGGGTGGGTGGAATAAAGGTGGGAGTAGAGTACAATAAGCCAATAGGCTGCAGTGCTCCCGGTACTAGAACGGCTCCCATAAAAAAAATGGCAGCAGTCGTATGGGGAAAGATTATCGATGACTTTACTAACTTTTGCATTAAACAGTTCAATTACTGGTTATGTACAATAACAGAATTTTTGGTTGGAACGAACCTAATAATATATTATCCGTGGTATTTGTAGCGCTATAGTTTTCCTACAGTATTAGAAAAAAAAATATTAACGGCATAATTCGATTTTCTAGTCACGTAAAAAATATTATTCATGTACAAAAACTTACGTCGTTATATTATAAAGTGGCGAAATCGCTAGTCGTTCAGCGGTTAATATATCATCGAATTTTTTGCGGCCATTAATGAGTGCAGATGTCGGAAAAAAACGTGCGAGTGTGGATATAGAGATATAATGAAACGGTAAATCATAAAGACCACGCACGTATTCTATACGAATTTTCAAAAGGAAAAGTAAAGAGCTCTTTTAAAGACAGTATTTTTGAATGCCGGATATGAAAGACGACCTTGGTGATAAAATGATAATAAATTTCTATGTGAAGCCGTGAAATGCTGTTACATTTGAAAATAAAAAAATCACTTTGTTGCCGTTCAAGAGCGTATTTTTTATCAAGACTAAAGGCGGATTCATGCAACGTTGATTATCATCATATTTTCATTATATTATGTAGTAAGAGTCACCAATGTTTCTTGTTACGTGATAACTCATGAGCATACGAATCAAATCAATAAGACAGTTTTCACCAGCGACGCATCATTGTTAGTATTTCTGGTGATCTAATTATGGAAGGAAATAAATACAAATCAAATTTAGCAAATCATAGTTAGACTACAATTTGAAATTCTCCAAATAAATAGTTAGAAAACTCACCTCTTGAATAGCATTTAACGACAGAAATGGTCCGTGATTAGCAAATTCCTTTTGGAAATATTCATGTAATTTTCTAATAGGTACACTCACGTTTACTTTCGTCCAAACGTTTCCAGGCATTTTGTCGAAAAATATCACAATAAATGTAAATGAATTTCACCTGTTTAAAGTAAAATGACGACGAACTTCAATGGTGACATAATGATTTCCGCATAAAGTGACGTTTCGCTTTTTAAGTACAATCGTTGTCACAATACAAGACAGAGTGACAAACCGATAAAGACGTAATGGCGTAGCTTAATTCAGGGACAAAAGACAGAATATACCTTTCCATTTGTTTTAATTGGACATACGCAGTGATATCCACATAAAATTAGAGTGTCTGATACAATCAGGGAAATATGATGTAACGAGAAACATTCGTGATTTTCACTATAATTACATTTACATTAGAAAAAGTTAAGTACTATAGTTACTATATTGTAATTACATTATATTTTTAGTGAAAACCAAGAAATCGCATGTGCCAAAAATGTTTCAGCTGTCATTCCCAGCTTTGTTTTGATTTATATATTTTGGCAGTTTTCAGTTTCTGAAGGCTTTTTTGTTGATGATATTCCAAAATAATAATGTAGCAAGGAACAGTAATTGACGTGGTACGTCAATATACTCTTTATGACAAAAATACTGACGGTTCAAAAACAAGAAAGCAAAGCAGAATTCTTGGTCAACAATTGACAGCAAAATGGACTGCTCAAGTAATGAAAATGATCTATTATTTCTCATTAATAATACCTTCTATTTTGAGCATCCATTAATAGTTTCAAAAGTAGTTTTTGCCATGAGAACCTCATAATTTCCAAATAATTGCTAATAACCGGCTTTCCAACACAACGATTCAAATATGACATGTATCAATTGCCATCCTTGTCACTCTTGTCAGTTCATGCGCAATTGCAAATCCATAATTAATTCGTTCCATGAATTAGTTTCATAAGGCATAGAAAATGTAATTTAAGTGTAGTTATAATGAAAATATTATTGTAATAAACGTTGCATGAATCCGCTTTTACGTGACAATAACAAAGCAGCATTTAATTTGATATAATATATCAAGAATATTTACATCTTGGTTCAAGGCGGATTCATGCAACGTTCACTATAATTACATTTTCTGTATATTTTATACAGCTACACTTGAATTACATTTTCGCTGCCCAATTGAATCAGTTCATGGAACGAGTTAATTATGGATTTGCAAATGCGCATGAACTGACAAGAATTACAAGACTTATTTGTCATGTCCTTTTTGAATAAATTATACTATTGATTTTAAGTAAATTTCTGAAAAATACTTTCCAGAGGAAATTGAAAGATAAAGTGATGAGTATATTACGAGAATATATTGAAAAATTTTTAGCTTACTATAGAACCAATCAAAATTTCATTGTCAAAATATTTTATTACTCAACATATTCTCCTCTTAATTGGATACATTTATTACAGCGAAACTGCAACGTCTCTAGACCTTTCAAAAAAAATGTTTCTTCTTGCTCTGCAAACCAGACCTCCACAGCTTTTATTACCTCCTCGTTGGAAGAAAATGTACGACCTCTTAAACTTTTTTTTCAGTTGAGGAAAGAGATCACGAATTTTTTGCATGGCAACATGAGATTTGTGTGCAGGGGCGTTGTCCTGCAAAAATAAAACACCTTTGGATAGCTTTCCGCGTCTTTTCTCTTTAATTTTTTCCCGTAGAGCGGACAGTAATGTCGAATAGTAATCTCCAGTTATTGTTCTACCCTTATCCAAAAAATCAATCATGATTACTCCATGGCAATCCCAAAAAACTGAAGCAGGAACTTTTCCAGAAGATTTTTGGACACGAAACTTCTTAGGTCTTGGAGAACCAAAGTGTCGCTATTCCATCGATTGTTGCTTTGTTTCTGGAGAAATGTACCCAAGTCTCATCCATAGTAACAATTCGGTTTAAGAAGTCTACATCGTTTTCAAATCGAGCACGCGATGCTTCTACCCTTGCACGCTTTTGGTCAACATTCAAACATTTGGGAATCCATTTTGCAGCAATTTTTCTCATGTCCAAATTGACGTGAACTATATGATGAAATATTCAGTGCTTCAATTCGACGGTCTGATAAAATCATGTCATGAACTGCATCGATATTTTCGGAGACTGACACAGAAACTGGCCTTCCCGATCGGACATCATGGAAAATTTACCTCTTTTGAAGCTCACAGTCCAATTTTTCACAGTCACATACGAAGGACATTGATCACCAAGGGTATTAAGTATATCTTCGTAAATCTGGTTACCTCTTAACCCTTTTAAATACAGGTACTTGATGATGGCTCGATACTCCAATTTTTCGATTTTCACAATTTCGGTGGACCTCTTTTTTCTTTTAATTTATTGCGTAGCTCTGGTTTACTTTTTTCACTTCAAACTTCACACTGACACTTCCAATAAGTTATTGTTCGTTGCTAAGGTAACACAATATTTTGTTTATGCATGGAACTGGTCTAGGCTAACTAGAAATCAATACATCCTCGTATATTAAATAGAATACACACACTGAAAACTGCCAAAATATAAATCAAAACAAACCTGGGAATGACCTCTGGAAACATTTTTGGTGCATGCGATTTTTTGGTTTTCACTAAAAATACAATGTAATTAATGGTTGAAAGTAGACCAAATAGTGTAATTGAAATTCAATAATGTAGTTGCATGAACATCATATAGGAAACCATAGTAACTAAACTTTCTCTAATGTAAATGTAAGTATAATTAAGTATAATATAATGAAAATGTAATGATAAAGGAACCAAATATTTTCGGCCCATTTAATCCAGTCCGCCGACCAAGCCAATCTTATTTGTCTATGTATGTATGTATGTATTTTGGGGTAACATTCACTGAGACCTAAAAGATCTATTGCGCCCCCTTACATCTACTTAGTTCCTGAGGAAAGTCTCAGAGACTAGTAGCTCCTTTAGTCTTATTATTCCGAGGAATTTTAGGATATCTGCAGGCTTCAACTTAGGTAACTGTCCCTCTTCTATCCAGTAGTCTCCCAGGTGCTGTGCCCTAGGATTCTGAATTGCTGTGCAGTTCGCAAGTATGTGGATGGAGGATTCTTCTTCCATTTCACAAAACCTACAATCTTCTTCCTCCACTATTTTGAGCTTTTTGAGGTGCCCATTCAGGCGACAATGTCCTGTTAGGATTCCTGTTAAAACTCTTAGTGCAGTTTTGCTTTGACTTATGCCATTTGATCTCAACAGGTTGTAGTCACCCAGAAGAATCTTTGATTGCCTAAGCCCTACTAGATCTTTCCAATTGTCAGATCTTCTCTTTTCTTCGGCTTTACCTATTTCTTCCAGTATTACATCAGAGCTGATTCCGCAAAAAGGTTCCGGCCTCCAGAAGGGTATTTCATTCCCCCTTTTCGCTAGTTCATCTGCTATTTCGTTTCCTTCTATTCCAGTGTGTCCTGGAATCCACAGTAAGGTGACTATATTGCTCTCGCCTAGTTCATTAAGTTTGCCGAGGCATTCCCACACCATTTTGGAACTGATTACACAAGAACTCAGCGCCTTAATCGCTGCTTGACTATCAGACATTATGATAATCCTTTGCCTTCTATATCCTTTGTCAATATTGAACTGGGCACACTTTCTTATTGCGTGAATTTCCGCTTGAAAGGTTTTTCCCAAGCTTTCAGAGTGTTTGGTTCCGGGCCCGTACACTCCTATCCCAGTTCCTTTTATTGCTTTTGAGCCGTCTGTGTACCATTGAATAGCATTCTTTCCAATTCTGGTAATGGTATTTGGATCCCATTCCTTCTTGTTGCTTAATTCCGTAACGAAATTCTTTGAAAAGTTATACTTTTTCATCATACCATCTTGTGGCATGGCATGTCCCAGGTTGTCTGATTTCTGAGAAGTGAAGAGGTGGTTTTCTTTTTAATGATTCACTCTCTACTTAGTCTGTATCTTGTTCTTTCTGCAACACTCTCCACCACCATATGTAATGGTGTGAGGTTGAGAATCACTTCCATTGCTGCCGTTGGGCATGTACTCATTCCTCCTGTTATGCATATACAGGCTAGTCTTTGAATTATTTGTCTAAGTGTTAACTTTTAATTTTTATTGAAAATTTTATTAGGTAGGCTTAATCACGGAGCTTTCAGGATTGGTGGCTGCTGGACTAAAAGCTGAATCACGACCGATGGCTGATTTTCACCGAAAATCAAGGGAAACACGCATAGAAGTATTATGTTAAATATGTACATGAGGTAAATAGTTATCTACATTTTCAAATCTCGTTCAAATGTTTTATTCTTCGTCAGACAAACAGCGTAATACGTGTAAATATGAAAAATCAGAGGTGCGAAAAGTCAATTTTGTATTAGGAGAAACAAATCCGCGTTATTTGCTTGAATGGAGACGATGATTTTGAAGCGATATTAAAATGGGTCGATTCAAAACATTTAATGTGAATAACTTGGAGCAAAATTGAATTTTCCCAGTGGATATGATAATAAATCTTATGATTCTAAATGGAATATTTATTTTCTATCCACATAATCACATTTGCCAAGGTATTTGTCTTTTAATCCCATTCACAAACATATCTCGTCCTTTCTTCAAACACGACAGAAGATTCTGGAAAACAGAGCTTCGGAAACCACTTGGTTCTTGAAGGTCTACAAAGCACTCCATATACTTTCACAAAAGGCAGTAAATCAATTACATATCTGAATTACGCAAGTGCACGTAAGCTGATAGTTAGCGAACTATTTTTTCCAATTATTATACCTCATTTAAAAACAAGGAGGAGTAATTTGAATTTAAGTTGGCAATTCAGTAGACCTCTGATTGGTCAGATTCCGCTCAGTTTCACACAACACTTCGTAGCATTGACATCAGCTGATAATTTAGTAATTTCCATTTTTGACAATTCTGACAGATGAATATGCTTATTTTTGTCATTGCATCCGCTGTGGTTATTTCATTATTTTTACTTAGTTTCCACTCTATTTCGTTAAAATTGTTCCTTTAAAACCTTCAGTAAGTAATTGTATTGAATATCTGCAATTATGGATCCTTCCAGTTCGAGTACAGCTCTTGCATTACTGCAGGATAGGTAACCTCAATACATAATGGAAATTGAATTTGTATTATGTTTTTAATAATTTTAATTCTTGAATTTCTATTATGTTTTTCATAATTTGAAATCGGCAAATTTCTATTATGTTTTTTATAATGGAAATTCGTGTATTATTATTACGAAAAACATAATGGAAATTCAACAATTAAAATTATTGAAAACATAATGGCAATTAGAGAAAAACAATTATGAAAAACATAATACAAATCCGTTTTGTATCATTTAATCAATAAGTTTTATTCTTGAATTTGTATTATGTTTTTCATAATTGTTTTTCTTTAATTGCCATTATGTTTTCAATAATTTTAAATTTCCATTATGAAAAACATAATAAAAATTCAATTTTCATTATGAATTGATTATTACCTACAATTTTGCATTGAAATACAATAGGCAAAATCTCAATACATAATAGGAATTCGAATTCGAATTTTTATTAAGTATTTCATAATTTTAATTATTGAGTTTCCATTATGATTATCACAATTTTAAATCAACAGTTTCCATTATGAGTTTCATAATGGAAATATGTATATTAAAATTATGAAATACATAATTTTAATTCATTGACAGAATAATTACGGAGTAAAAATTTTTGAAAGGAGAGATATTTTTGTTTTTGTTTTTAAAACGATGTTATTAAATACCAAAACGGCACGCCATAAATTTATGTTTAGAGCACTACACCAAGCTCGTTTATTTTATTCATTGTCTGAAATTATGCAGGTATATTGATTGTATTTGCTGTACACCTGTCGTTAATCGAAATATCGTGCTTTGAAAACTCGTCGACTTTACTTCCATTAAAACAATAGTTATATTATTCGGTATCCCTTTTTCAACAACAAGTTACGACTTTCGCATAAAGATAAGAGAAGACATTAAATCACAATGGTTAGTATCAAAAGTCTCTTCTTATATTAACCAAAAATGTTTACAAATTACCAGTAGACACGCGAACTATCATAATGCAGTATAATTGATAATAAAACGAAGGCGGCTCGAAAATGGCCTAAATCTATGAGTTTAGACACCAAAATCTGTATTTTCCAAGATTTTATTGCCGAACGTTTATTTTATGGATGTAGATTATTATCTGAATGGTGAAAATTAAGATATATTTTTCTTTGAATGCGTAAACACGCAAAACGGATCTGTAAAAAAATGTGGAAAGTCGGCACGAATAAAATTATACTGAAAATTTTAGAATGTTCTATTGGATTCATATCTGGAGATAAGGCAGGCCAGTCCAAACGATTGATGCCTTCGGTTTCTAGATACACATTTACAACTCTGGTGCGATGAAGACGGCAGTTATCGTCCAAAAAACGGAAGAGTTGCCAACAGCTGCTCGCCATAGCCTCACTTGAGGTTGAAGAATCTCCCAGAGGTATCTTTCACCAGTCATTGTTCCCTGAACATGGGTTATTTATGTGCGGCCGTTGGTGATAATCCCAGCCCAAAACATTGCACGTTCTCCTCTAAAGGGCAGCACAGGGCGGGCTGAGCTGCTCTCGTTGGCTGTCTCCACACACGTATTCGATGGCTATCATGTACCAAACAAATTTTTATCTCATCAGAAAAAAGCACAGAATTCTTAGGGCAAGGCTGTGCGCTCTTGGGCCCATTGTAGACGGCGAAGTCTGTGCGTAGGTAGTAGTCGGGGTACTCTCATCGGTCGACGACACCTCAATCCTGTCAAAAGTATTCGTCTCCACAATGTAGAGACCGATTCTGGAGCTCCCAAGACATGTCTCATATTTCTTTGGAGTGCTAGTAATGCCATGGTCGTGTTTTTCCGGATCGACAAATGGATTTAGCGGTTTTGCCGTTCATTGGTAACATGCCTTCTATCGCTTTTAGGTCTGTCACGAAAAGAATTGATCTGGAGATAGCGGTTCCATGTACGAGATACATCACTCTGCGATCTACCACGAACCTTTGAGAATGGCCTTCTTCAATTAGACCTATTATTCTGGCATGATCAAAAATTAGAAACTAGTATTTCTTGCAAAAACAAAATTTGTACAGAAACCTTTGATGTTTTTTTTTTACTTGAAACTAATCATTTAATTAGTATCCAGTCCATTCTTGACGAAGAAAAAATTACTTACAGAGATATAGGGTGATGCAAACCTTTTGAATCTAAGTGTAATTCCATTACTATACAGTTAATGTTCAGATATTGTATATCGAATCGATGGAAAACACACTTAAACTCTTTGGAATCGGAATTACTCACATTGCCTTTTTTTTCAGGAAAAATAAATACAGATCTCACTGATAAATTACAATCATACATTCATCCGACTTTCTCAATACATTTTATTCTCGCCAGCAACTGTCTTAAAACTCCGTAAAAGTTTTATGTAGCGTTCGAGAGTGCAAAGTGTTGTGAACAAGTCAACATAAAGAACAATTCTTTCCATTAAATAAATGTCCAGTGATAGATAAGTGTAACACCAAATTATTTCTATTTAGTTGTAGAAAATTGACAAGCAATGAATTATCAGTCTCGTCATAAACAAAGCAATTTTAAAATAAAGTACTTTGACTATCATCCGTAGCGATATTCATCAATTGTATCGGTCAACGGAGTAGGACTGTAATTTTAAAGTGAAACTTTTATTCATCGATACAGACACTTGAACTGAATCTTTGTGCCATTACCATTTCCATTCCATAAGCTTTGTGTCTTCTATGTAGTCCACTAGTTTGGCTGGAGGGATTTTCAGTAGTTGTAATGGTTGTATTATTTCCTCTCCAAAGTGCTTCCGTCTGAATCCATGTAAGTTCTCGCAGAAGCAGAGTATATGAGTAGGTGTTTCATCATAGAGTTCACATTTCCTGCACATAAGTTCACTAACTTTGCCCATTTTCTGCAGATGTTTCTTCAGGGTGCAGTGTCCAGTCACCAGGTCGGTAAGTTACTTACTTAGTTTCAATAGCCTGGTTGAGATTTCCTTGTCTACCTTGTTCAGTAAACTCTTTGTACGGAGGTGTTCCCTATGTAGCTAGTTCCCGATTTCCCCTCTTAGGCAATCTTTTGCAATACAACAAAACAGTTCCGGATCAATGAAGTCTCCTTTGGAGCCTGCTTTAGCTAACTGGTCAGTCATTTCATTACCTGCAATCCCCTCTTGTGCCGGCACCCATATTAGAGACACTTTGTTGTCTCTTGCTAGCTTGTTGGGGGATTCTTTAAAGTTTTTTACTGCTGTCGGTGAATATTTTTATTTTTTGTCCGGTGTATCCTAAATGATGTTTTCATCAATACAGGCTATAGCGGCAATCGTCTCTGCTTGAAACACAGTCGTATATCGGCAAAGGCTAAAGAGCATTCTCTTTCTAGGTCCTTTTATACCAGCCCCAGTGCCATGGTTTGTTTTGGAACCATCGGTGAAACAGATGATTTCTCCAGAATTATCTGGGTGCATCACCTGTTCCCTAGATGGGATGATAATGTTCACTCGCTTAGTGAATATATTCTCCGATGTCTTACTATCAAAACTCTTGTGAAATATAGATTCATCTAGTATTGTCCCAGTTGTATCAGTGTGTCCTTCTCGAACATTGTTCGGTGACCATAAGTCTCCCAATTTCAGCCTAAGAATTGCCATCATTGCCTCCGCCCTTAGAAAAAGTTCCAAAGGAGGAAGCCCAATAAGGACTTTCATTGACGCCGTCCCCGTGCTGTTCATTGACCCGGTTATACCAAGAAGGGCTTGTCTTTGGATTGTAGTTAATATATTCACAGCAGAGGACACTTCTGTCCTCCTCCACCATATTATTGATCCAAAGGTGATCGTTGGCCTTGTCACAGTTGTGTAAAGCAAGTGAAGTTTTGCCCATAACTCTTCTGCATTGCCAGAAAACCCTAGTCGCCCTAGTAGTAATTTTTTCCAGGTGTGTCTTCCAATTCAGTTTGGAATCAAGGGTCACTCCCAGATCTTCAACTTCTTCGGATATTTCTAGTTCTTCTCCGAACATCAGTATTCCACCCAGCGGGATAACTCTCCTATTCATGAAAGCAACTAGTTTTTTTTTTGGATTAACTGAAAGATCCTCTTCAAGGCACCATTCCTCCACAATTCGTAGTACTTCTTGTAGGACATTCATAACCACCTCTGGGAATTTCCCATTGGTGACAACCTCACATAGTAGACAATGAATAGTAGCACGGGATATAAAAACAATTGCGTGATAGTAGATTCACTCGTCGCTGGCCCTCTTATGTAGCGCTCATAAAAGCTTGCTGGAAAACGTATATACAGGGGTCGCGCGAATTACTACATTCATTTGTTGATTTATAGATGGAGTGTTTGGTACGGGGGCTGATAAAAATTAACTTTGTTCCAAAAAACGATGCGAGTATTCAGTTGGGAACATTAAATTATAAAAAATAAACTAGAATTATTGATTAGATTACATTATAAAGGAAATAGGAAAAAAAATTATTATTCATGAAAAGTTTACCATGTTCTAAAATCCAAAACACAATAATCAAATATCAATTTTTTTCAGTATTATAAGAGGTTTGTCAAGGAATATGAATTTTACTTAAAAGTAAAGTACCTTTAAATTTGGCAATATCGAAAAATGCTATTAAAAAAAGTTTATCAAAACTAAAAGCTTCGTTCAAATATGCAATTACATCTATTTACATTGAAAAAATAGGTTTTCTGCTTGTTTAATATCTATTTATTTAAAACTCGTCAAATATTTATGGTACTCACTTGGAACATTTCTTATTATTTCACTTACTTTCACTACTATTTCTAGAGTCTGATTTACAAAAATGGCAATAGATTCATTGAAAACAATGTGCAATGCCTAACTCGCAAAGGAATTCAAGTGCACTTGTACCTCTTTGCCATGAACATTTTTTAAATAATGTATAACTAGTAAAATTACAACCCAAGAGATAATGCCACAAGTTGCAATATTTACTTGTATCTCTTTGCCATCAAGTTTATAGTGATATCTAATTTCATTTTATGCAATTAAATTTTGTCACATCATCTAATCCCTTCAATGGAGAAGCTCAGTATAAGGTCAGTATTGCCAACTAAAAGTGGTTTTTCTGACAAGAATGACAGTTAATGTCTACCATTCAAAACATAAGAATTTTAAAGGTTTTTTAACATTGCGAACATCTATAATGTTTTATTAAAACAATGAATACACCCCCGAAGCGTGAATCTTAAAATTTAAAATGACGTTTCAGCTGAATACTCAACGTATCGGTATGCAATAGATCTAGGAACTTTTGGAAAGTCACCATTTCATTTCTGTCATTATGTCACTAGTTATGTCATATTTCAGTGAAAAAAGCAATCAGAAGAATGAAGAGAAACAACTAGAACTAGAAAAGTCCAATTGAAAATAAACATGAACGGTTAAACGAAGATCAACAAAAGCAAATAAAACTGACACCTGACATAACTAGTGACAGAATAACAGAAATGAATTGGTAACATACCAGAAGTTATTAGAATCATTGGCGTTGATTATTTAGCTAAAACGTCATTTTAAATTTTAGGATTCACGCTTCGGGGGTGTATTCATTGTTTGAAAAAGCAATATAGATGTTCGCAATGATAAAAAACCTGCAAACATCTTAAGTTGTGAATGGTAGACATTAACTGTCATTCTTGTCAGAAAAACCACTTTTTGTTGGCCACACTGACCCTAAAACTCCTCTATTGACAATGAACGGGTAGTGACTAATATGACGACGTCTGGTAGCTGGTTAAATATATTTTGCGATATAATTTCGAGGAAAAGTCAACACTTCGCAGCAAAATTAGAGCACGTACACTCTGAAAAAGCATGAGTAGATTCTGTCTATTTTGTCTTAGATGATTCATATTTGTTTCAAAACCTGACCACGTACCTACCAATGATTTTATTTTAATTGGTAGATTTGTGGACAAACGTGTCTATATGAAATTACTTTTTACTTAAAAAAAAATATAGTAAAAAAATGAACTGTAATTGTGTATCCTTCAGGTGTTTGCCATTATTTCAGGGCTTTCAGTTTAGCCGATTTTTTTAGTTGCAGCATTCGACTTTTCTATGGGAATAAATCGTTCCAATATATTTTAAGACCACTTTAAAATAGAATTGTAACATTTCAACGAGTGTTTGGCTATTTTAGGCACCATGTCTAAAACTACTGTTAAATCGAACCCATTTACTTTCGATAGGAGTTTGTGAAGCTTGAATTGATATAAATAACTTCAATGAAGCGGTTGGATAAATAATTTCAACACCCGGAAGTTCAACTATTGGTGATTGGATTTCTGGAAAGGTGAAAGGATTGTTCAAGTACATTTTCGATAAACTTCAATCGCAAATAACTCTTTTATTTGTTGTCAGATTTGAACAAATTGTAAATAACAATATAGATAAATTCACGGAGATATGCTAATATATGTGAAAATCTACTGAGAAATGAAACTTCGTTTATAATATACAAGTCAACTAACCAAAAGTTTAAGACACTCTCTTAACTTTAGGAAGCTTTTAAGTTTCACGCTTGTTGCACCGCCGCAGCTCAAGCATTATAGTAAAAATCATGAATCTTTCTCGTTACGTCATATTTCCCTGAATGTACACTCTAATTTTAAGTAATTATCACTGACCGCGTATGTCCAATAAAAACAAATGAAAAGGTATAGTTGACGTAAAAGGTATAGTGCAAACTTAAAGTTGCCGACTTTTTGTTTGACTATAAGACTAAGAGTATACCGTCATAGCCTAGTCAATATGATAAATATTTAAAATGCTCACTTAGGTGACGATAAATTCATTTAGTATTATAATTTCAACTAAAAATCGTTAATAGTTATTTAATAAACTAGTTTGTTAATGAAAGCGATTAATAAACGAAACTGTTTAAAGCACGAACAAGCGATAGCGAGTGAGTGCCTTTAATAGGTTTGACTGAACTATAACTATTTTTGAGAGAAGTTGCAGGTGTTCTCTTTAGTCGGTGGTCTGACATCAAGAAAGTGTCTGTGTTTTTGTGTTGAAATTGTATACATATATTTATTAGCAATTATGTATTTGGAAACTCGGTATGATACTATCGTGTGTATCGGTTAAGAAAGGATGGACTGATGGGTCAAAATACAAATACAATATAGAATTATGTTTGGTTAATAGACGAAAATAATATAAATACCTTTCAGAGTTCAGCTCCGCAACATAACTTAAAGGGAATATACAATTAGATAGCTGGCACTATATCTTTTACGTGGACTATACATATGTCTTCTGTGCCTGAATTAAGATACACCATTACGTCTTTATCGATTTGTCACTCTGTCTTGTGTTGTGACAACAATTGTACTTAAAAAGCGAAACGTCACTTTATGCGGAAATCATTCGGTCGCCATTGAAGTTCGTCGTCATTGTCATTACTTTAAACAGGTGAAATTAATTTACATTTATTGTGATATTTTTCGACAAAATACCTGGTAAACGTTTGGACAAAAGTAAACGTGAGTGTATTAGAAAGTTACATGAATATTTCCAAAAGGAATTGACTAATGACGGACCATTTCTACCGTTAAATGTCATTCAAGAGGTGAGTTTTGTAACTATTTGTAGAATTTCAAATTGTAGTCTAACTATGATATGTTAAATTTGGTTTTTATTTATTTCCTCCCATAATTAGATCACCAGACTGACCACTGTCACTTAAGGAAACACCTCCATACAATGGGGCTAGTGGACACACCTCTATGCAGGATGTGTGAACAGAAAGATGAATCTGTCAGGCATGTCTTATGCGAGTGCCTGGAGTTATCGTCAATAAGAGAGTGTGTGTTCGGTGAGTCTTGGCCTACACCTGCCGATATAAAGGAGATGTCTCCTAGTGACCTGCCCACCTTCCTGGAAAGGACAGGATGGACGATGACCTAGGAAGACAACTCCTCGGGAGGATGTACAATGGGTCACATGTGGCCTAACTCACCCTCCCTACTCTACAGATACAGATAGATCACCAGAAATACATGCCGAACAAAGAACAAAGATGCGCCGCTGGTGAAAACTGTCTTACTGATTTGATTACCTTGAATTAAAAATGACGTTCCAAACCCATCCACCCGAAGCGCTAGCTGCAGTAGAGTGGTCGAAATAGACCTGGCAGGTGATGCCTTTAACCCGAAAAGAAGGAAATATGCTGAAATTGTCTATTTTAACTTTTGTTGTCGTTGACATTCTTAAATTTTTGGAATTTCCATTTAAAATCGTTTGTGTATTTTTATATTACTTGTTACTTTATTTTTTCGTCTTCCTGCATTCGTGCATTACCTATAACAGGAATTATTCTCATAGGTAAGTTGAAAAACTCGTTTTTTATTTTGGTTTGTTTATTCGGTATTGGTCTTAGTCTTGCTAGTGTATCGTTTTATCTTGGTCTTGGTTCGGAAGACCAAGACAAATTTTGCTCATCACTAAACACAAACAAAAGCAAAACTGGTACCCCCACAAAATTAGAATGATAAAAATTTCTTGTTTGTTTTTGAATTGGATTTCAGGTTTGACACAGTAAATGTTAAAATTCCAAAGATCACTAAGAATATACAAGTTCTTTTTTTTTACTTCTGGAAGCCAGTAGCGTCACTAAGGAAATCGACAAATCTTATCACACATGTTTAAAGGAAAAACTTTTATAATAATTTTTATACGGAATACTTACTTTTATAGATTTGAAATCTACCCGTTATCAAACTAACCAATTGATACTTGTAAACTTCGGAAATGTAAGCTCGTCTTCTTTAGTCTGAGCATCAGATGTCTCTAAGAAACAAGACGTTTCATATCCAATTACTTAACAGTTCCGAAACATATATTTAAGAAGCAATTTTCTCATCCGAGAATTACTTTGATAATAAAAAGGTCTCGAACGAGAAAAAAAGGTGTAAACCTTAGTTACAATGTGATCTTATATTACCTACCATTTCAGATTTTGTTCCCAGAAACGTATTAATTCCACAGACGGATCTACTTTAATGGTAGTACGTATATTGCACAACAGATGTGTTATTTTATAGTTACTGTAGAATACTTGGTTGAAATAATTGATGAAGTTGAGAACAACCGTAAAATATATTATATGTTCATGCGGAAGATCGAAATTACCTTATGAATCGCAAACGTTTTAGTGAAAGTGATTTAGTTAGGTAACACCGGCAAACGAACAAATATAAATAACATAAAGGCGGACTCCCACTACTCGTGTATTTGGCAAGTACGCCAATATTTGTGTATTTGGCAAGTACACCAAGTTTTGAACTTAATTTGACAAGTATGACGCTCCCACTACTCCTGTATTTGGCAAGTGCGCCAATACTTGTGTATTTGGCAAGTACAGCATGTTGTCGCTTCGCGGTTTTTATTCAGTGTTTAATTTGTTTCGTTATGGATAGTCGCAGCAGCGTTTGAAGTATTGAGTGGCTGCTATATGAGAAGAATTAACGCCCGTCAAACTCAGAAAACAAAAAGAATAAGAAGATGGTGGATGACTTCTTTGAACAGATCGAGAAATTCAAAAACGACTTCTTGAGACCACTCCATTACGAAAAACCTCTTGAGGAATACGCACCACTCACACGTGAAAGAAGTCATACAACAAAAGCAGACCAGAAATTGCGGCCGACCGTCAAGTAGTGGGAACGCATCGACAAGTACGTACTTGTCAAATATGACAATAATTGAAATCCCTTTGACTCGTGGCGACAACCGACGAGACTTCGCCGGCGGCCAATAATTGTACAAATATTGGCCGAGTGAACCACTCCCACTACTTGGCAAACGTAGGCAAGTGACAAATATTTGCCAAATACACGAGTAGTGGGAGTCCGCCTTAATATAAATATAAAGGATACCGTCCGATGAAAGATAATAACTACAAATTAATAATAACATTTCATCTTATGGAATTGAGAATAATAAAATATTTGATGAGTTGCTAGAATATACTCACGAACGTCCCTGGCTTGACCTGTACCATTCTGTGGGCTGTTCAAGAGACACATATTTCTGGAGATTCAAAAATGGGAAGCAAAGAGTAAGAAAACATTTTGGTAGAATACACCAGGGCAGGCGAATAAATGTATACGTTATCAAAAAACGAAGCAACCTTCATGAAGTTGAACAATGGTTAACTATAATAATGGTTTAACGGTTAAACTTTAACCTAACCAAGTTACAGCGTAAACACCCCCAGTATCTGAAGAAATTGATTATCCAAACGCGCGTAAGATAGTAAAAAATAATGTTATATAATAGATAAAGTATAAATTGTAGGAATTTTCAACTCAGCACTTATTTTAATAAACTATATAAAACCATCCTCTCCCATTTCGCCGCCTATGGCTTGGGTCACGTCTGAATTGAAGGAGAAATTTCATCCAGTTACGAAAACAAAATCATGAATAATGATCTTAAAAGAAAGGGCGCTTGTGAAGAGTGAGACGTCGTTTGTTTTATTGTAAATGGGTAAATGAGCAGAAAATACTAGCCAATTGTTTGCAATTTTCTAAAAACAGACAATAAAAGTAAAAATGTAAAAATGAAATGAGCGAAGGAATGACATTTTTTGGCAGATTGGTTGTAGACCTGGAGACGAGAGGGTTTTAGCATGTATCACGCCCAACGCCGAAGCTTTGGGTGCTCATAGACAACGTTATTCCCCACTTTGAATTCCCGGTATGGCACCCCTAAAGTGTATCTTTTAGAATTGGTGAATTGCCTCACTTCAATTCTTGTTTTATGTCGTCAAGGAGGTTAACATAGTATATATCTTAAAATCGAAATGCCATACCGGTATTATGCATGTTCATTGCTAAAAGTGACATGTTTGCCCCACTTGGCGACTCCCCAGAGGTATGTCGTTTTGAAATCTTTGTTCACTGTTAACAAAGATCACGAAACAACATCGTGGGGCCCACAGTGGAAAAATTACACGTTTTGGTCAGTATGGCGGACCTGAAGTGACGCCATAACGGTATGGCATATTGAGTTCGCGAGCTTTAGCGAGAATTAAAGTGGGGCATATGATCCAGGACATTGATAGTAATTACACGTTTGAAAATTCATCCCCCCTAAAAGCTACACTTTAGGAATGCCATACCAGGAATTCAAAGTGAGGAACAACAAAGTCTATCAGCCTTCAAAGCCTTTTCACTCATTTCACCTTGAAAAGTGTGACTCCACCCAGCGTGGAATGGACTATTCCACAATGGTCATTCCAGGCTGGCAACTTCATGTGTTGGAATGGTCTATATTTAAGAGGACTCCATCCAAAGTGGCTCACTAGTAGCTCCTTTAGTCCCATTTCCCTGAGGAATTTTAGGATATTTGCAGGCTTCAAGTTGTGCCTTAGGATTCTCAATTGCTGTGCAATTCGCATGTATGTGGATGGAGGTCTCTTCTACCATGCCACAGAATCTACATTCTTCTTCCTCCACTATTTTGATCTTTTTCAGGTGCCCGTTCAATCGGCAATGTCCCTTTAGCATCCCTATTAAAACTCTTTGTGAAGTTTTACTTTGACTTATGCATTCATTTGATCTCAAAGGGTTGTAGTGACCAATCAGAATCTTTGATTGTCTAATCTGACAAATGAAAAAAAATTATATGTGGATAGAGAGAATTTTCAAGGAATATGAAGGTAAATCCATGTGGCATCCAAAATGGGTATCCATCTTGTACTAACTACTTTTTTTACAAAAAAAAAATGGTAAATTTTCCAATAACATAATTTAAAATTCAGAAGAAACAATATACTTAATGTAATAACATACCAGTAATCCAGATTCTTATCAGATAAAGCCTTCGCAAATTATCGTTTTTCAAAGCACAAAAGATATTTCTAATGATTACTGCACAGTTTCTACTAGTTACAACTGACGATACGAGGAGAAGCCGGTGCAGGTGCCTTCTCAGTTCTTATTTAAAGACCTTTCAAAATTTTAAATTTCGCGGTAAAATATCTCTAGAATATTGATTTTTGTTTAATGAATTTATTCCACCACAAATCACAAATGTGAAATTAGTATATTAAAGTATAAGTGGATATTAAGGTCTTTAAAACACGCGCGATTTTTATAAATAGAGCAAGTGTTTTAGAGACCAGTTATCCACGAATACTTTACGCTATTTTTTTTTATTGGTGCTCTTTGAAATTATAAATATATACTGGTATCTATTACTACTACAACAACAAGAAATGGAAATAAGAACTAATAATGTAAAATGGTTGAATTCGTGATGATTGCGTTGTCATGGAAACGAGAAAAACATAAACTAATTTGCATTTTGTCTTTAAGATTTATTCTTGTCACCGAAGTGCATAAAAATGAATTCTAATATCGATTTTTTAAGTAGTGAAGCAGAATCGCGGTTAATACTGCAAAAATCTTCTGATGCGTATAAAAAAAAATTTAAATTGTTAAATATTGTTCGAATAAAGGTTTTGACGTTACAAATTATTCCTGTCAGATCAATAATAAAAAAATTGTCATTTAGACTTCGTTTCTCGAGTTGTTGATGTTGCCATGGTAACTTTAAAAAACGCGCGTTTTTGAAAGTTCGATTTAAACACGCTGAGGCGTGCTTTAAATAGGTAAAAAAATGGTTCACCAATAAAAAAAAATTTTTTAATTTTTCGATTGCAATGGTCGCGTTCATCCCAACAAAGTTGATCAGGTAGCGATTTTCAGAGTAATCCATCATTTCTTAATTCTGCTGAACGTTCTAATCTTGATACAACATTATCAAATTTTATTTGACATATGACTGCAATAATTATCACATTTATCTGCGATTTCAATTTAGTTTAATAGTTCCCAGTGGTGTTCATTCATTTCAAGATACAAAGGTCTAAAATATCTTCAAAGAAAAATATGCTATATCATTGTATATGTTTATTCACATGATATTTGTCATAAATGACAGTTAATGCATCACTGATCGGTAGCGGAGCGTATTTCAATTCTGATGGGAAAAATGGCGACTGCTACCACAGCGCTCACATCGATCAGTTGACAAAACACGAGTTCAGCATGAAATTGATTATCGCTCCGGTAGCGCTACGTTGAGATGAACGCGGCCATTATTTTTAGGAAATCAATACATGGTATTCCACTAAAAATCAAAATTCTAAAGTGATTATTGAATATTTTTATTTTCTGAAAGGTTAACCGCAAAGTTAACGTTTCAGTATGATAACGTTTTAACAGCATAGACCCCGAAAAAATGTAATCTCAATTAATTAAATGTCTAAAAATCGGTTGTACTCTCTAATATATTTTTTTGTATTACTTTGTCTTGTTCTTTTCCAAATACTTTAATAGAATCTTCTAGTCAGCAGACAAATTGCTAGGCCTGATTGTAACAGCGAGTATCATTAATAATTTGCCATCTTAAGATGTGTTATAATTAATTACTCGTAGGATTTATTTCGCTGTCAGCGAAAAAGTCAAATTGAAATATCGCTAAGAACCACATCATCAAATTTTTTTTTCCAATAGAAAACGTCGGAATAAAGTTATTTTGTGGAATAATCGAATTGAAGTTGAAATAAATCGAAACAATTCATTTTCTTTTCCGAAAGCAAATGTTTCTTTTCTCATTTTGACAACGCAATTAATAGCTGGAACGATCTTTTCTGTGGCCGCCTTTTAAGAAAAATAGCTTTCTTCGGTTTTTTTTTATTCGATATTACATAGATTTGAAAATGTGTTCCTTTATTTACTGGTTTTATCAAGAGATATATGTCGAGGAAGGATTTCAATTAAAAATTTCATACAAAGCTTTGGATCGACATTCTCCATTTCCTACGAACTGCAAAAGAATATTTAATAGTCGAGGCAAAATACGCGAAAAAACGTCATAAAAAGGAAAATTTTGCTTCCTGGACGGATCGGAATGCGGTTTTTTGCATTCGCTTCCAAAAATTATTTGTGAAAAATTTACCTAATTTTCATTAGGGAGAAACCGGAAATTGCATTGCTGCAGCCAAAAGTGCATTAAAAAAAATGCATTATCTGGGATGCCTTTTGGAAGATTGATAAATAAGTGTCAGAACTGGCCCAGATCGGGTACTCGGGGGTTTTCGAAGTCGCTGATCACGAATATGATGTTCAAATTGACCCCCGAACACCTAGTGCAGCAGAACCTGACCGTAAACGTCATCTCCGTGGCTTTTCCTGACACAATCCAAAAAGGCCAACTGAAAATCATTATGGGGGTTTTTTTGGAGCGCTGAATTTAAATATGGCTACGGCGAACACCCCGCGGACACCTGATGCGCCCCAACCTAGACGTGGACGTCCTCTCCGAAAATGTTCCTAACAAGAGTGTCAAAAACAACCCAAAAATCATGGGGGCGTTTTATGAGTCGCTGAAGTAGAATTTCACGTCGAAAACGATCCCCCGAGCACCTTGTGCAGCGCAACCTAGGCCTGAACGTCTTCTCCGAGGGTTTTCCAGACAAACTCGAAAAAGACCAACCAAAAATCGTTAAGGGGGGTTTTTTGGAGCGCTGAAGCAGAATTTCACGTAAAAAAGGATACCCCGAGCACCTGGTGCATCGCAACCTGGGCCTGAACGTCTTCTCAGAGGGTTTTTCAGACAAACTCGAAAAAGACGAACCGAAAATCGTTAAGGGGGATTTTTGGGGCGCTGAAGTCAAATATGGCTTCGGCGAACACTCCGCGGACACCTGGTGCGCCCCAACCTGGACGTGGACGTCCTCTACGAGAATTTTCCTGACAAAAGTGTCAAAAACAATCCAAAAAGCATTGTGGGGGCGTTTTATGGGGTACCGAAGTAGAATTTCACGTCGAAAACGATCCCCCGATCATCTAGTGCACGTCAACCTGGACCTTAACGTCGTCTCCGAGGATTTTACAGATACAGTCGCAAAAAACTCTGTAAAATCGTCTCATAATTTCATACATTCATCCATGCGTGGGGCACTCGAAAAAGTTCATCCAGTCCTGTAAAAATGACGAGAATAATCTCGGGCTAGATCTCCAAACTTTGCCGAGCGGCCTTCCACTTTTCTCCCAACGCTCAGAGAAGACGTTCAGGTCCAGGTTACGGTGTACCAGGTGCTCGGGGGATCGTTTTCGACGTGAAATTCTGCTTTAGCTCTCCATAAAACTCCCCCACAATGATTTTTGGGTTGTTTTTGACACTCTTGTCAGGAAAATTCTCAGAGAGGACGTCCACGTCCAGGCTGGGGTGCACCAGGTGTCCGCGGTTTGTTTGCCGAAGCCATATTTGAATTCAGCGCCCCAAAAAACCCCCTTCACGATTTTCGGTTCGTCTTTTTTGGATTGTGTCAGGAAAAGTCACGGAGATGACGTTTACGGTCAGGTTCTGATGCACTAGGTGTTCGGGGTTCAATTTGAACATCATATTCGTGATCAGCGACCTCGAAAACCCCCGAGTACCCGATCTGGGCCAGTTCTGACACTTACTTACCAATCTTCCAAAAGGCCTCCCACTTTTGGCTGCAGCAATGCAATTTCCGGTTTCTCCCTAATGAAAATTAGGTAAATTTCATACAAATAATTTTTGAAAGCGAATGCAAAAAACCGCATTCCGATCCGTCCAGGACTCAAAACTTTCCATTTTATTGCGTATATTGACGCGACTATTAAATCATTTATCCTTTTTCCAATTAGTATGACACTACTTTACAAGTTTTTTGTTCAGTTTCGTAACCATGTTGTTAGCTAAATGCGTTAACATTACATATTAGAACAATTAAAACTGTTCTTTGTCGAGTGTATTTTTTCTCAAAATGTCACCATATGTGTTTGTGTGTTCAACTTTATAATTTACTTTATCATTCACCCTTTTTGTACGTAAAATTGAAGTGCCGTAATTCTATACCTTCCTCTGGCGATTGTAACAAAAGGATATGCTGCAAATGGCCACTTTCATTAGTAATAATTAGTTATCCTGTATAAATAAATGTTCCACTCTGAAAATAGGCTACCTTTATCATTTATCACAATTAACTTATACTATGTTAAATTATGAAAATAAATTTGTTGTTGTTTTAACATAATAAATACAAGTATTTGACATCTAAACACTGTTTTCATAAGGATATAGTGCCAAAGTTTCAGATAAACACTTTGACCACACAATTTTTAAGTAAAATCTGGGATTTTTCACCTTTTCCTAGTTTAAACTCGTACAGGGATCTATTTAATTCATTATTATTTTTTTCTTTTTAATTTCTAAGTACCTACTTATTTTTCATGTGTTTATTAGTTATTATAATTATTTATTTATTTTTAGTTCTCTTTATCAATCTCTTTATATTTTATTTGATTTTTTTTGTAATTTTTCTTGCATGTATAATATTTATTACATTGATTCGCAAGAGTTTTACAATTTCATCTCACATCTTCCAATAGTATTTTTCCTGAATACAATTTGATTTAGATTTATAGGAAAATGCCACTTAGGATCTACTAATTCCTCATAAAAATATCTAGATTACCTTGTAATACAGGCACATAATAAGGGTTTTCTGCGATTCCTAAATTATGTTTATACGGGGTTGGGATAAAGTATGGAACCAAGTAAATATATTTTAAACGAAAAGAACGATATTTATGAAAATTTGCAGGTAAGTGCAATGGAACAAAATGCATCTGATGTACATTTTTTTGTTAACAATATACTTCCGGTTTAACCGGAAATGCCATCAACTTCTTTAATTTAAATGGGACACCCTATATATTTTTACAGATTTCGAAAGAGCTTGTTATTTTGAATTCATACATACTGAGTTTAGTTTGAAAAAATTTGTAAAAACGAGGAATATAGCACTTCAATCAACCTCCTTTGAGTTTTTTGCATTAGAGCAAAAAACTATTTAGATAAACTAATTGATGCATAGTAATAAATAAACGAGTACTGTTTAGTACGTCTTTTGTTCTCCAAGTGTCAAAGTTTAATTCACGGAAATAAATTTTACAATTTAGAATGGTTCAATTAAGTGAAAAAGAGCGTATTGAAATTTTAATGATGATCGGTTATGGTGATCGTGTTAGAACTCATGAAGAAGTGTGTCATATTTTTAATAATTTGCATCCGGAGAGAAATCCTATATCATGCTCAACAGTAACTAAAACATTACAAAGTTTTAATACAACTGGGATGGTAAAAAATTTGCTAAAACCTGGGAGACCGCGGACTGCAACGAATGAAACTGTTAAACAAAATATTGCAATCGATTTAGAAGAATCATCTCAAACTTCCACCACAAATTTGGCACTAAACCATGGTATCAGTCGACGTTCTGTAGGAAAGATATTAAAAAATGAAAAGTATAATCCGTATAAGGTACAGTTGGTTCAAGAATTGTCAGACGATGATTTTGACCGACGGCTGGAATTTTGCGAACGGCTAATGGACATCTGTAATGTCGACGACAATATTTTGCATCTAACATAGTTTTTTTCCGATGAGGCAACTTTTTGTTTAAATGGAACAGTTAATCGCCATAACTCAAGGTATTGGTCAAATGAGAATCCTCATTGGATTCATGAAGCACATACCCAGCATCCACAGAAGTTGAATGTTTGGATTGGAATTGTCGAAAATAGGCTTATAGGCCCATTTTTCATCGACGGAAACTTGAATGGTGCCAAGTATTTGGATCTACTAAATAACGAAATTATTCCTGCACTTCAACAGAATGGGCAATTACCACAAAATGTTTGGTTTCAACAAGATGGAGCACCTCCTCACTATGATAGACTGGTTAGGGATTTTCTGGATGCGAATTTTCCAAATCGATAGAATGGGCGTATAAAGGATTCATAGAGTGACCTGCTCGTTCTCCGGATCTTAGCCAGCTAGATTTTTTTCTTTGGGGTTATCTAAAATCACGTGTTTACGTTAGACGACCAACAAACTTACAGGAATTGAGACAAAGAATTATTGATGAATGTGAACTAATACGTGGAGAAGTCTTGGAAAGAGTGACTCAATAATTTGTTAATAGGATGGCATATTGTAGGCAAGTAAACGGCGAGCATTTTGAACATTTGAAGTAATTTTGTTTCTCATTATTCTAAAATAATGAAATGTACACCTATTGTAAACTAACAGTGAGTTATTCCTCGTTTTTACAAATTTTTAACACTAAACTCAGTATGTATGAATTCAAAATAAGAAGCTCTTTCAAAATCTGTAAAAAATATATAGGGTGTCCCATTAAAATTAAAGAAGTTGATGGCATTTCCGGTTAAACTGGGTGTATATTATTAACAAAAAAATGTACATCAGATGCATTTTGTTCCATAGCAATTACCTGCAAATTTTCATAAACATCGTTCTTTTCGTTTAAAAGATATTTACTTGGTTCCATACTTTATCCCAACCCTGTATATTGAGGTCATGTCCTGATCTTATTCTGTTAATAGTGACAATCATTTCTTTATTTTATATTCCCTAGAGCTATCTTATACTTAGGAGCTTAGCTTGGCAACTTGTATAGTTCTGAATATACTCTTAAGATCAGTAAATTTCTTTGGATCCTACAGTTTAAGAAATACCATTCACAAGTTGTTTTTGGTAGAAAATGTGTTATTTATATCGTTTGTCACTAGACAATAAAACAAGTTTTTAAACTTCATAGTTTCCAGTCAATTCGAATGTATTTCCATTTTCCAACCAAACGTTCAGTGAGTTCTGAAAGATTCTATCTTCTTACATACCTTTTTCTACAATTCGTTTGTCCTAGAATTGATAAAATTGTCACGATAACACCGATACTCTAGTGGCAAGAACGTAGATTAAATAAGAATTTAAATTTCTTTAGCGCTCTACTTGATTTATATTTTTTCCAATAACTCACGAGATCTTTTCAGAAATGATTTAATGTCATGAGGACACGTTTCCAAATGAAATATTTCGAATGGGAATCGAATGGAATTATGTTCACATATTATATTATGATGCCATCCATATACAGTTTTTTCTCCGTTAATGAATTTGTAGTTTGCTCATTACTTTCTGATTTTTGCAAAATTTCAGTGAAATATTGCAAAAATAATATCTTAGGTATGGTACTGATATTTGAAGGCTTAAGCCCTAACCTTTGAAGGTTAATTACGAAATGTGTTCGTTGACACACAATACAGTTACACAGACGTATATAGACCGAGGCTAAAAACGTTCTCTTTCTTAGTCCGTTTTATACCACCCTAAGTGCCATATGGTTTCTTTTACAATCACCGGTGAACCAGATAATGTCTCTAGGATTATCTGGATGCATCACATGTTCCCTAGATGTTCTCCGGTGTCTTGATAGTTTGAAATACATGTTCATCTAGTATGATCCCAGTTTTATCAGTGTGTCCTCCTCTACCAGACTATCGTTCCATGAATTATTGTTGACCTTATTACAGTTTTGTGAAGGCAGTGAATTCCTGCATTGTCAAAAAAAGTCTAGTTGCATTGGTAGTAATTTTTTCCAGATGTGTCTTCCAATTTAGTTTGGAATCAAGGGTCACTCCCAGATATTTAACTTCTACCACTAGTTTTTATCCGAATAGCAGTACTCTACCCTCCTGAAGAACTCTTCTATTCGTAAAAGCAACTAGTTTTTTCTTGCATTAACCGAAAGGTCCTCTTTAAGGCACCTGTGCTTCACAATTTGTAGTACTTTTTGTAGGGCCTCTGGGAATTCCCATTGGTGACAATCACGATGTCGTCGTCCGCAAAGCCTTGCGTCCATTTGCCTTCACCATTCAACCTGTAGATCAAAACAACCACAGTTATATTGCACAAAAATTGTGAAATTACTATATCTTGAGGACCACCCCTAGTTGTCCTATTGGTATAAGTTTTGTTAGGCGTATGTGCCTATACTCAAACGTGGATCCTATCCATCCACATGTGCTGCTGTGGAAATTTGATTGGTTCTTGGAACTGTCAAAAAATTTTCATCAATACAAGTTATAGCGGCTATCGTCTATGCTTGAAACAGACGTATATAGACCGAGGCTGAAAACATTCTCTTTCTTAGGCCGTTTCATACCAGCCCCAGTGCCATATGGTTTGTTGTACAATCATCGGTGAACCAGATTATGTCTCTAGGATTATCTATGTGCCTCACGTGTTCCCTAGATGTTCTCCGTTGTCTTGTTAGTTTGAAATACATGTTTATCTAGTATTATCCCAGTTTTATCAGTGTGTCCTCCTCTACCAGACTATCTTTCCATGGATTATTGTTGACCTTATTACAGTTTTGTAAAGCCAGTGAATTCCTGCATTGCCAAAAAAAGTCTAGTTGCATTGGTAGTAATTTTTTACAGGTGTGTCTTCCAATTCAGTTTAGAATCAAGGGTCACTCCTAGATATTTAACTTCTACCACTAGTTTTTATCCGAATAGCAGTATTCTACCCTACTGCCTTTACTCAAGCATGGATCCTATCCATCCACACGTGCTATGGTTTTTCCCTTTTTTTTTCGAGGAATGTGATTATTGATGACAACGATGTGCTGAAGTTTATGTACAGTAATGCTCTTAAGCACTCCTTGCAAATACATTTGTATAACAGTTTCAATGGTTTTCACTATGATTGATGTCAGACTAATCGGTCGGTGGGATTCAGAGAGTACCTTTGTTTTCCTCTTTTGAGAATAAACGCCAGCTTTGAGTCTCTCCTTCTAAAACATCTCTATATAAAAAAATGTATAACATAGTTCCATGCAAAATATTTTTGGAAATTATAATCTATTCTACACCAATAACACAAGAATATTTGTTTTTCTGGTATCATTTACAGTAGCACTAACACAAAATTCTAATATTTCTAGCCTTCAAATCATTTCACGCAAGTTCGTCTCTACTTTGTAAAATAAATGTGTCGTTTTATTGATGTTGACGGTTTAAACGAAATTTTAAACCGAATAAAATACTATGAAATCGTTTTATGTACGTATTTACAACGTTCGCTAATTTGAATAACTTACTTTTTAAACGGTTTTATTTAGCTTGTCCTGTTTGTTTTAGTCAAATTTAGTTATTGAAACTTTACCCCCTTCCTGTTGACAGATTGATATGAAATTTAGTACACTGCTTTAGTTGTGATGACACTAAAATTATGTCTAATCAGAATGATTGTATATCCAAGATGGCCGTCGCCACAAAATAACGTAAAAAATATTTTTTTTCAACCCCTTTAATATGGATATCAAATGAAAGGGTTTGACTGGTAGAATACAGAATGGCACGAAAAACGCATTCAAGATTTCCGCCATCATAAATTACCAACAAAAATCCAAGCATCTAAACAAAACAAAGAAAGGTGGCTAAAAATGTTGTCGTTACCATTATCCCCTTGGGCACATCTTGTTGTAATTAAAGCATTGGCCCTCTATTGGACTTATGGGGAGTCGACCGTTATAATATTCATTACTAATGGAAATAGAATGCCAACAAATAATAACTAACAATATGTCTACAGTTTGAAATGTTAACTTTGCGTTCATCCTTTCAGCTAATAAGTTCATCGATTAATTTCTTTAGAATTTTGATTTTTGATGGAATACACTATATATTTACTGAAAATTTTTCAATCGAAAAATTAATAAATTATTTCACATATATAATTCTTGGTGGAGTTAACTCTTGGTTCAAAAATCAATATTCTTGAGATATATTACCGCGAAATTTAAAATTTTGAAGTGTCTAAATAAGAAAGGAGAAGGCACCGGATTCTTCTCTTATCGTCAGTCGACGAAATAACAAGTGTGAAACTGTGCACTATTCCATATAAATTTTTTTTTGTGCATTTGAAAACTATAAATTGCCGAAGTTTAACTAATAAGAATCTGGATTACTGGTAGGTTATTACATTATTATTATTGTTTATTCTGTATTTTAAATTTTGATATTGAAAAATTTACCATTTTTAAAGAAGTAGTTAGTACAAAATGGCTACCCATTTTGGATGCCACATGGATTTACCTTCAAAATTTTCCCTGTAAATATATAATTTTTTCTTCTTTTGTCAGATTGTTCATAAATTTTTTTTATAATAATCAGATATTTGTCCAGGATGAATCCTTAAGTTGTAGTATTCAATTGTAGTATTTATTGAGCTGGAAAGATACCCATGTAATCTTCTAGTTTTTTTATTTTTCTTTATCCTGGAGGGTTGTTCCTGCGATTATTACAGTTTCCTGGAGGACTGTTCCTGTGATTATTACAGTTCCCTGGAAAACTATTCCTGTGATTAGCACAGTTTACAGGAGAACTGTTCCTGTACACAGTACAGTTTCCTAGGATCACAGCAGCTCAGTGGAGCACCGGTCTCTTTCAGAAGAGTGTGTTAATTATATCCGTTAAGTGTGCTTCTTTAGATAGTAAACACAATTTTTTTTGTATAAGTCAGAAGGTAGGAAAACCAGATCTATCCCGTCAACGCATCAAGACCAAAATAATAGAAGAAAAAAAGAGGTTGTATCACTCTAAAGATCATTTTTTTTCCAATTGTTACAAAATTTTGATGACCATTTTGTATAATATCAGTCATTACTAACCTTTCTGGTTATGGTTATTTTATAGTCAATCTTTCAAATTTTTATGTCAATATATTTACCTATGTTAATTTTTTTTAAGTAAAAGTTTTATTTATTAAATCACCTCCCACAGTTTTTATCTTAATTTTAACCAAGCATAATTAATTTCTAGTAGATTGCAACATACTTAGAAGTTAGCTGTTCTTTAAATTTGACTTTATTTCTAGTTTTATTTTAGGAAAGAAAATTAGTGGCGTCCTAAATACCTTTCTCTCCAGTTTTCCTTAAATTTTGTCTTTCTTAACATATATAGCTGATAACAAAGTCCTGAGATCTGGCTTTGGTATCCACCAAATTTAAAGACAGCTAGGCAAGAACCTATATTATATTTTCCATCATTTTTTTTTTAAAGTTGCATTGGCAATCAACTATATTTATTCAGTGACGCCCATCGTTTTCATTTAACAAAGATAATCATTAGTGTTTTAAGTTCCGCCTGCGGAATTATGAATTTAAAATAAGAATTCCACCTTGGGGTGGAAGTTTATATGACATAACCAGAAATCCACCAAAAACATCATAATTAACGCAAGCGCGGCGGAGTTATTCACTAATAATATATGCTTACCGCCGCGCAACGGCGGACAACGTGCGAAACGTCGACCCGGCGACATAGGTGACTAGAGAATTTAGAGATGGGGGTACAATATGAAATAAACTATTAAATATGCGTATTTTGTTTGAGAAATTTGTCTCTGAAATGTATCGTATCGATAAAATATCGAAATTTTTAGTATTGATACTTTTCATAACGTTATTTTTTAATATTGATATTCCGTAACGGAAATGAAAACTGGCAACATTGTCCATCAACCACTCCTTCTAAAATGTGTTACCATCTGTTATCTAGACATAATTGTAAGAAATTGTCAAAAGTTAAAAAAAATGGCGGAATTTTAGTACTTTCAATTGCGATTTTCTCTTTCCAAAGTGAATGATCCAAGAATGTTTTTCTATCATTGCAAAATTCCGAGGGTCGCAAACCTTACCGGACCCTTTTTTTCAATAAAACCGCTTAACCTAAACTTATTTTACTTGTTTACTTATTTTATTCAAGTATTATCGAGAATTTACAGATACCACACTATATGGTTTTTATTTTCAATACAAATACGTTTTATTTTAACTAAAAAGAAGACAGTATAATATGCAATTCACTGGCGGATTTACCAGCAGGCTGAGTAGGCGGCAAATTTTATGTCCCACAAGATTATAATAAACCATTTTTTGTATATAAACAGCTGAATATGTAGGGAATCGTGGGGCATGGATGACTCCATAAATATGTTTATACTACTCCTATGATTTAATTCCATCATTAGAAATGCAGATGTATTCATAACGACATTCAATAATTTTGATAAATCGGAATCTGGATCATTGAAAGATCTTCGTTCCTGCTGAATCAGAATTTGCAAAATGTTTATCCTAACTTGTAAATAGCAGTTCGCATAGCTCTATGTTCACCAGCAACAGCAGTTGAGTAAAGCTTTCTTGGCTGGAAACGAGTGAGACATTGTCTAAGATCTACCTTAAGCCAAGAAAACCAAAACGCCTTAGATTTGTTGTAAAAAAATGTACAAAATGGTACTGTGAAACTTTTATACCTGCTGTGATGGAATTTCATCCACATTATCAGCATGATTCTTGTTACATAATGAAATGAACCCAACCTGTTTCTTTTGCATTTTCAACTAAATTGTTGGGATTTGAAAATAACCTAGAAACTGACACATCGATCCCCTAGTTCATTATCGTACTAATTTCTGGAAAAAAGTGTTGTAATTAGGACGGTAGTACACAAACCATGAATTTCATTGACAAAAGAATTTTTATTAATATGACTGTCAACTAGGTTATCTAATTGTAGAGATCGGTAGGGGCGGCAACATTTGAAAAGCCTACTGACGGCAAATGTGTAAATCCGCCACTGATGCAATTTATTAACCATTTAAAAAGCTCCGAAAAAAAAATACCATCACTGACTAACTTCTGCATTAATTTTCGATGTTGTCGTAAGTTTCTTTCGTAACATCGGGAACCGGCGAATTGCCGATATCTTATCTATACACATTTACATTAATTCTATTCCAAAACGTGACCTATCTGATAAAAGTCTACGTGTCAAGAAAAGTAAATTTATTTGAAAGTATTTTCAAATATTTTATTGTCGACACCCCACACATACCGAAAAGCTTTCAATTTTAAAGTTTTCAAACTGAAATTACACTACTTGCTTTCCACATTAGACACATTTCCTCACGGTAATTTAATGCGACTTCGTATATGGATACGAATGGGTGAAATCGGAAAAATAAAATAGTCCTCGAGCAATGATTGTCTATTACAAGCACGGATCAGCAACATCCACACAAAACTATAGTTTTTGAAAGCAGGGCCGAACTTCTAGTAGTTGTTTTCAACAAAGTTTACTGAAAACAATGTTAATTACCTTTCTGTGTCACTTATTAGACAAAGAGGGTAGATACTCGTGGTAAAACTTTCATTTTTATATTTTTATGCCAATTTAATTTAGCAATTTTCGAATAAAATAATCATAGACGTGTTGAACGAAGTTTTTCATGAAGCTGTGTTTGATTACTGATACCAGGCCTCATGGACATCGCTTTAAATAATAAAAAACAATTTCTTACTAAACGCCACGAAGATTTTCTATAAAATAGAGTGTTTCACAGTTGGAACACAGTCCCATCAAACGTTGTACCACGTTAACTCTTTCAAAAACAATTACGATTCCTACCAAAATTAACTGCGCTAGAGTGACTACTTTTTATTATACATTTATTTGTTTACTTCATTTCTTTGTAATTATTGGTGAATTTTACATTCTATTCGAGCCACAGTATAGCGGCGGTCACATTGGGCTGTTTTAGCAGCCGCTGGTTGCTGGCGGCTATTATTAGCGACCTAATAGCACAGTCTGAACTTGTAGCAGCCGATGCAGCAAATAAATTTGCCAGCGGCTGGCTAAGTAGCGCATGTTCAGCTTTACCAGCAGCTGCCAGCTGATCACGTGATTGGGTTTTAAGCACGGAACACACCAATGACTTATTAAAGATAGACAAGCCTTGTTTACATTTTGGTTGTCCCCATCAACATATTTAAGACGGGACTCTTCTTACATGATGCCAAATCTCGTATAACAAAAATCGTAATTGATGAATATATTTAAGATTTTAGCTGCATTTTCTGTTTGAAACGTAACAAAAAAGTGGAAAGCATTTAAAATAGGTATGACCAACCCACGGTCCAGCTCACTATTTTTTTTTTCGGTTACAATTTTTTATGTTCTCTTAATGCCATAAGTAAAATAGTTTATAAATCTTTAGCTTGGCAACCTCGAACTACTTCCGTCATTTTTGTGAAGTTTGTCAATAAGATTTTCATTATAATTGTGCTTTTATTTGGTTTCTGATTGATATTTGTATATTAAAGTGCTTTTAAGACATTTATGATGGTGAGAAAATGTGTAATGTGTGAAAATACTTGGAATAAGAATGATAATCGTTCATTTCACGGGTAAGTTTATAGTAGCATGAGCGTAGTATAGGTATAAAACGAGGGATTCAACATTTGTTTTCATAATAATATTGTTTATTTTTTTTATTGTCAGGTTTCTGAAGAATACTTAGAATTGTGAAAAGATCTTCGTGACCATGATTATCTTTCGGTTTATTTTTTGAGTGAATATTCTAAGGATGTACTTAGTTGCTTATATTTTTGGAATGGTAGTAAAAATCTTTAACAAAAAAATTAATTGCAAACAGTGTTCTATACGTTTAAAAGGTGATTGTAGTTTGTATAAACTACAAATTAAAAAAAACTTTTGGAAAACTTAAAAAAGCGTCTAAATTTGTAGTTACTGTTGGATGCGAAGCTGAAAAATGTCTAGAACACTTATTATGAATTTAGATGTTAGTAATATTGAAAAAATTGGAAATAAAACCTTTTAATGTTATATTAACATGTTTATAATAATCTGTGGTGCAAAACTTGTTTTAACTTAAAAATTTTTAAAAGGTATCTATTAAAAAAATAACTCTATAAGCTACGATCTTCGATATAATTTCCACTTATTCAAACGAAAAAATTAATAACGTACATCACTTGGTCTAAAAATAATTTTTATAAAATAGTTTAAATGAACCCTTTCGAAATATACACTACTGTTCGTTGTACTTGCCCTGATTTATGTTGCGACCAAAATAGTCCGAGAGCTAGCCACGTAAAACGCATGTTAAACGGTTCCACCTAGTTGTTTTTTTTATTCGATGCTCTATGAGCCAAAAAACCCAAAGCCAAATTTCTGCCCACAGGTCGAACTGCAATAGGGTGTGGCTGGGGGTTAAACACGACGTTTTCATTAGGGCGATTGAGCACATGTGGTTCCACTCTGCAAGTTGTTTCTATGTGTAGTCTAGCCCTCCATTAGAACCGGAAAAAAATGGCAGAGCATTTCCGGGCTGCGAAGTGCTCGGCAGAGTGATGTAAACACGACGTTTACATTGTGGCGATTGAGGTCATGTGGTTCCACTCTGCAAATTGTTTCTATGTATAGTCTAGCCCTCCACTAGAAGCCAAAAAAAATGGCAGAGCATTTCCGGGCTGCGAAGTGCTCGGCAGAGTGATGTAAACACGACGTTTACATTGTGGCGATTGAGGTCATGTGGTTCCACTCTGCGAGTTGTTTCTATGTGTAGTCTAGCCCTCCATTAGAACCGGAAAAAAATGGCAGGACATTTTCGGGCTGCGAAGTGCTCGGCAGAGTGATGTAAACACGACGTTTACATTGTGGCGATTGAGGTCATGTGGTTCCACTCTGCAAATTGTTTCTATGTATAGTCTAGCCCTCCACTAGAAGCCAAAAAAAATGGCAGAGCATTTCCGGGCTGCGAAGTGCTCGGCAGAGTGATGTAAACACGACGTTTACGTATCGCTAATTTAGCACATGTGGTTCCACTCTGCAAATTGTTTCTATGTATAGTATAGCCCTCCATTAGAAGCCAAAAAAAATGGCAGAGCATTTCCGGGCTGCGAAGTGCTCGGCAGGCCTCGACGGCGGCGGCCGCGGTGATCGAAATTCGAATAGCGATGAAAAAAAAAATCAATCGGTACCACTCTGCGGGTTTTTTCATCGCATTTTGCACACCCCGTAGACCAATATTTAATTATGGCAGAGTAGTTACTGGGCGGCAAATACCTTTCCAGGTCTCGGCAAAGGCAACCGAGGTGCAGAAGCTGTGCGCACACTTGGGTTCGGTGAAAAAAAAAAAAAAGAAACGAGAGTTGGTTCCACTCTGCCGTTTTTTTCTTCGCATTGTTTACCTCATAAACAATGTATTTGAGCCCCGGCAGACAGTTTTCCGTTGAACCGGGCCGCGGCAGACCCGACCGAAAGCGGTCACTCGGCGGCGCGCTACGACCTTCAATACATTTTTTCGCTATAAAAAGGAAACGAGAGTTGGTTCCACTCTGCCATTTTTTTCTTCCTATTGTTTACATCATAAACAATGTATTTGAGCCCCGGCAGACAGTATTCCGTTGATCCGGGCGGCGGCAGACCCGAGCGAAGGCGGTCAACCGTAGGCGCGCTACGACTTTCAATACTACATTTTTTCGCTGTGCATAATGTGTCAACTATTTGTACATGAAAAGTACAAGAACGTAGAATCGTCCAATGTCTCTTACAATAGCATATGAGTGGAGCGATTAGTTGGTGCACCTAATATACCTAGTCCTTTCGTTCTCGATTTATGACCCCGAAGTAAATTTGGTTTTCTTTTGCTTTATTACAGTAATAATTGACAAATCTGAAAAGCAAAACGACTGCGCGTTCGTGTTTTTTTTATAGCGTAAAAATTTATTGAAAGTCGTAGCGCGCCGCCTTCGGTCGGGTCTGCCGCCGCCCGGATCAACGGAATACTGTCTGCCGGGGCTCAAATACATTGTTTATGATGTAAACAATAGGAAGAAAAAAACGGCAGAGTGGAACCAACTCTAGTTTCTTTTTTATAGCGAAAATATGTATTGAAGGTCGTAGCGCGCCGCCGGGTGACCGCCTTCGGTAGGGTCTGCCGCGGCCCGGATCAACGGAAAACTGTCTGCCAGGGCTCAAATACATTGTTTATTAGGTAAACAATGCGAAGAAAAAAACGGCAGAGTGGAACCAACTCTCGTTTCTTTTTTTCACCGAACCCAAGTGTGCGCACCGCTTCTGCACCTTGGTTGCCTTTGCCGAGACCTGGCATAGACCTGCCATAATTAAATATTGGTCTACGGGGTGTGCAAAATGCGATGAAAAAACCCGCAGAGTGGTACCGATTGATTTTTTTTTCATCGCTAATCGAATTTCGATCACCGCGGCCGCCGCCGTCGAGGCCTGCCGAGCACTTCGCAACCCGGAAATGCTCTGCCATTTTTTTTGGCTTCTAGTGGAGGGCTAGACTATACATAGAAACAATTTGCAGAGTGGAACCACATGTGCTAAATTAGCGATATGTAAACGTCGTGTTTACATCACTCTGCCGAGCACTTCGCAGCCCGGAAATGCTCTGCTATTTTTTTTGGCTCCTAGTGGAGGGCTAGACTATACATAGGAACAATTTGCAGAGTGGAACCACATGACCTCAATCGCCACAATGTAAACGTCGTGTTTACATCACTCTGCCGAGCACTTCGCAGCCCGAAAATGTCCTGCCATTTTTTTCCGGTTCTAATGGAGGGCTAGACTACACATAGAAACAACTCGCAGAGTGGAACCACATGTGCTCAATCGCCCTAATGAAAACGTCGTGTTTACCCCCCCGCCACACCCATTTGCAGTCCGACCTGTGGGCAGAAATTTGGCTTTGGGTTTTTTGGCTCATAGAGCATCGATTAAAAAATAAATCTAGGTGGAACCGTTTAACATGCGTTTTACGTGGCTAGCTCTCGGACTAAAACATTGTGTAGGTAATAATGTGTGAAGGCTGGTCTTCACATAATACGTCATTGGGTCACACTAGGTTGGTTGCCAGCCGCGAATTAAGGAAACTGCCACTATAAGCATGTTCAACTTTTGGTAGCAGGCAGCGGCGACTAGAAGTTCACGTGATCCACGCTAACACGTGAGTTGCGCGCCAGCGTTGAGTAGACAAACACATGGTCTGTTGTTTACTCGTATACCGTTGTTTTAATTTGTGAATTTAGTACGAAAATGTCGGAGTTGAAGTGGTCTGGATAGCAGGTTATTGATTTCTTGAAAATATTTCAAAATTATCTGTGTTTGTGGGACGTTTCGTTAAAGGAGTACCTTAATAAGAGTGTAAAAGAGGAAGCTTACAAACAACTATTGGAAAACCAAAAGGATGCCTGCTTCAGTTGAATTAATCAAGAAGAAGATAAAAAGTTTACGGGACACCTCTAAGAAAGAGGTAAGTTTCTGGGCCCTCTTTATTTAACTCTTCTAAAAGTCTTGAGGATGCTCCTAATTCTTCCCTCCTCTGTGTCCAAGGCCTACACCACCATCGTCTCTTCTTGCGGTTCAGCATTCCCAAACAAAGCTCCATCACACACATTCTTAATAACCGCCTAATTACTTGTTTACGTTGACCCACAGACGAAATGCTGACTGGAACTAGAACCAAGCGAGTAGCCGAGTGTGACCGGGCTGCCAGCCGCGGCAATCAGCCTAGTGTGACCCGTGCTTTAGATAGTAGCAGCTCGGTACCAGCGAAATGTGAACAACGAAACGTGAACAACGAAATTGAACAGATCTCTTTAGATATTCACTTAAAATATGAAAAGGGTCAATAGGATTGAAACGATTTTGTTGAATAATTGGTTCATCTCCAAGATTTTCCAAATTTGCAATATATGGCAAATCATCCATTTCGTAAAAAAATTTGATACAGTAATATTGATACCAAAATAAAAGTCAAAGATTACATACAACTAAATATAACCTATACATTTTGGAAAACGCATACGCAAGCTGTTTGCGATCAACATATACCACTCGTTGTAAAACACGTATGCTCGCTGGTGTTTCGAATGGTCAAGAATACCAAATGCAAATGACATTCGCAAAATTATAAGATGCGCACGACCTTGAGAAATACGAACGGTTAAGAATAGCGCTTCAGAGATTTTAAATAATATTTTTATTCCATAAAACTCAATCACGAAAAAAAGATTTGATATCAAATAAAGTTAGGGTCGAAAATTTCACCCCCTTATAATGTAACAGGAATGTTGAGATAATATCGGTGGCTAGTCATTGCGAGAGCATGAAAATGACAAAATTTCAAGTTTCCATCGTTACCTGAATTTGGGGGAAACATAAAGACACAATTTCACTCAGCTCCTTTTAGGGGTGATATCTCGGAAGGGGGTGGACTGAGGAAATGTAGTAAATGCCCATCATAATTTTAGACAGGCAATCATCTCATGAATTTTCTCGCATGAATCTAAAAACGACCTGTATATGCTTTAATTAACAATTAATTTTCCTGAATACGTACACATTATACCAGTTAAAAAAATAAGCAGATGCTTCGCATACCCCATCAATAAATTATTTGGTTAAATCAACCACATACAGGCTGGAATTTTTTAGATGAATAGAACTAATCGGACCCTTCAAGAGTTATGTTAAAAAAAATTTCAGTGAAAACTCCTATTTCATCCTATATATTAGTTTTTAATGGTCATTTGATATTCCTCTGTATGAAATTTAATTTTAGGAGAATAAAATCTGATAAAATCAAGCTCCCAAAATATTTCTCTGGGTAAGAAGTATACAGATTGCGAAAAAGCTTAGCTTGACATAAGATTTACACAACGGGGTTGGTAAATTGCGCACAGCGGTCAGTTTGTAGCCAGGTATACCCAAAATGTTTCTTTTTCATAGGTAAATTGCGCACAAGTGACCCTAAAGAGGGTCTAGGTAAATGGCATACAACTTTCTACCGATTCCACGAATTTTAAAAGTCACCAAAAATTCAAAGGATTATCCCCTAATGCCTTTACGATAACAATTTGAGGAGTAGGTACATAGATCAGTTTAGTTTTTGCATTCGTGTTAGTAAGTTCGTCCGATTTCTAAAATGGAACAAATGCAAAGTGAAAAGAACAAAACGCTAATAATAATAGAAGGAGCTAAATTTCGCATAGGAAGAATCCTTGTTTCTGGCAAAACTCATTGGCGTTGCAGAAATAAAAATTGCAAAGCCAAATTCTATACCATTAATGAGAAGGATATCATCGACAGGGATCTCATCCATAATCAAGATATAGATTCCGCAAAACTGTGTCGTGAAAAAATCAGTAACAGCCTAAAAAGGAAAGCTGAAGAAGAAATATCAGTTACACCATTGAAAGTGATACATAAGGAGATAAAATGTAAGAAATGTCAATGTGCTTAGGCATAATTGAGGTTAATATATTCTTATATTGTTCAGAAACCCCCGAAGTTCTTCAAGAACTTACATTAGTGGACATAGGATACATACGTAAGAACTTATACAATGCGCGTTTGCCTCCGTTGCTGAAAAGCGTGCAGGACGTTCAAGAAGCATTAGACTCGATGTTTTCAACAATTCAGATGGAATGTTCAAAATTTGAATTAACGTATAATCCAAAGAAAATAGTTGTAGATTCTGAAGATGAAATACATTCAGCGCTGTATACGGTTTTCCCTGTATCTGAAATAAAAGTATGCATTTTTCATTTAGAACAGGCATGGTACCGGAAAATTTTCCAATTAGGGTTGTCCGTAGAATATCGTAATCAAAAATCGGAAGTAGGAAAATGGCTAAAACATTTGTTTGGTTTACCTTATTTGCAACCAGAGCAAGTAAGTGACATGTTTTGCTATGAAATTATGGCTGAAAAACCCGAAGGTGATGGTATCACGAAATTTGCTGATTATTTAATTAATACGTATATAGATGAAAATTCAAGATTTCCTCCAAAGTTATGGGCAAAAATGTCCCCAAGCGTTTCTCGCTCTACAAACGCTTGCGAATCGTTTCACTCGCATTTTAATGCAAGTTTCTACACTTCCCATCCAACTATTTTTAATTTTATACAATTATTAATTACATTTCAAACAATGTCCTATATAAACATAAAAAGTGCAAATACCTGTACAAATAAATTATTGCGTGCAAGAACTTAAAAGAAAGTCGAGTTCTTGGACCAACAAATAAGTTTTTATAAAAATAAATTGATAGATTTAAGCAGTTATGTAAAATCAATAATATATGTTACCACAATTTGCCCAAATAATTTGTGTTTATTATATTTTTGAGAATAAAATTTTGTGTCTGTATAATGTAAGTATTTAATAGAATGATAATGATAGTCTGTTTGTACATAATGAAATATCAGTTTACAAGAAGTGTTCTTTTCATCAACTTTTATTCGTTGATTATATCAAAAAGAAAAAGTATACCGGACTAAGGATACAATTTGACCTCTGTACGCAATTTACCTATACATAGACTTAATCCCCTGGCTGCAACTACCTGACGAATCTTTCCCAAATTTGGGAAACTTCTTGACCATTGTGCGCAATTTACCTACGCCCTTACACAAGTACGACAAGAATAATATGAACAACAGTACTTGAAAGAGTGAGAAGAATTGTTCCCTCTATCAAAACAGGTGACGCTTCTGTCAACAGCGGTTAAAATATGTATATTATGTGATCTGTAAAAACAGAACATTGGAGTTTACCTATATAGACATTTAGTCTAAATGTCCATTTTTAAAAAAACTTTTTAGCTCAACATAGTGGTAAGCCTTAGATTTTAGAAACTTGTTGAAATGTCGGCAGACTCCAACAACATAAAACCGAAAAATACACTACCCAAGCCGATCTATTCGATTTTTTGTTGAACCTTTAGAAATACGGCTCTATTTAATAACAATGCTACCGAATAAAGGTCTTCGATTATGTGGTATTATTTATTTTGCCCAAAAAAATTCATGTGATAGGTTTTATTGGAAAAGCTACGTGGCTTACTTTTAGTTTCCCATTTACTTTTACAAGTTTTTCAACACTAATGTACGTGGGCTATAACTTCCCATAAGTAGAAACGCCCCTATTTTATGTTTAGGAAGATGTAAAAAAAGTAAAGTAGCAGTAAGTACGTAAAGTTTTTTTTATGTGAACTGCTTGTTAGTAGTGTTTTTTCATCTCGATAAATCTCAGATCTCCTGAAACTATATTAAATCGTCGTCGACGTTTATAAAATCTTTGAATGTGACTACACATCCTTCGCGCGAAAACTTCTGCCTTTTCCACTTACCGAAACGTTTTTGTTACGAAGTTGCTTGACCCATATTAGCAAACACTGTTCAAGTTCACGATATTCTGATAAACGTACACGTTTGTCCTCCAGAACATTGTGATTGAATTTCATCCTTATTCTGAATTTGAGTAGACTTTGGCACATTAAATTCGACACAGACTTCATCGCGTGTCTTCCCACTTCCATAAAATTATATTACCTTCAGTTTTTCACTTACTGATAACAATTTGAGCCTTCGTTTCGGCATTTTTCAAATAAACTAAAACAATAATAAATAAGTAAACAAACAAAACTATTGAAAAATAATAATTTTTTAGGTTTTTTATTTCAAAAATGTCATACAAAAAATATATCTTCACATATCAAAGTTGACAGATCAAAACTAGATTATTGAAAAATTATAATTATTATAAAATAAATAAAAAACGGTTGTCTTGTATATTATTCCAGCACACCCCCTCATGACATGCGTTCGAATAATAATCTAAATAGTTCCAAGCCCTAGTTCTTGAACACACTTCTCATGTAATTCTCTAGGTAGCGGTTTGGTTCAAATATCTGCAACCGTTTCATTAGTTGATACATACCTCAACTTGACAATCCCATCTTCAACTGCTTCACTCACGAAATGATGACGAATATCAATGTGCTTAGTCCTTGCATGATAAACTGGATTTTGACTCAACTGCTCAGCTCCACGATTGTCAATTAACAATTCTTTTTTTTGAAAAAGTTTCTTGTTCAATTTCTGTCAATAATTCTTTTAAATATATCGCCTCTTTTACTGCTTCTGATAAACTGACATAATATTCAGACTCAGTAGATGAAAGTCCAACGATTCGTTGTTTTTGTGATTTCCAGCCCAATAAATCTATGTATGGCTATTTCGACGCTGACTGGGGAGGTTGTGTTGTAGATCGACGATCGTATTCAGGCTATGTATTTATTTTGGCAGGTGGTGCTGTGAGCTGGAAATCACAAAAACAACGAACCGTTGCACTTTCATCTACTGACACCACTGAAAAATTTAATTAACTGTTTATCGCCACATAGATGTGATGATTACACTGCAAAAGTATCATCGCCTGCTTGTGCACATTGTCGATCTTCTCCACTTCTTTTAACCATCTGGCTTTGATGGTCTTGATAGACAATCTAGTGACTTGTGTCCTTTCTTTCTGCATTTATAACAGTATCCTTTAAAAAAAATTTGTGTTGTTATTGCGTTGATTTCCACCTCCCACAGTTCCGGCAATCTCAACCACTGACTGTGATCCTATTTCACTCTTCTCAAGTATCTTCACTTTAAGAGCCTCAACATTGAACAGTTCATCACGTAATTCCATGGCACGTTTGAAACCTTCATCAAGAAGACTATTTAATAACATTACAGACTGTAAACCTTGATTAACCTCAATATCCATAGCACCAAGTCGATCAACTATATCAGAGAATTTATTAACATGATCTCTGTCATCACCACCTTCACCCATCTTGAGAAGCATTAGTTGCTCAAGCAGTAAAGCTTTTCTCGCAGGTCCTTTAGAGGCATAAACTGACGCAAGTTTCATCCAAACTTCACGGGAAGTATTGCATCCACGAACATGTTGTAATTCCGTAGAATAGATCGCTAGTATCAACTCTGATTTAGCATTACGATCAGCTTTGATTCATTGTTTTCGTGCTTCAACACTCTCAGTATTACCTTCAACAATAACAGGAATCAAATTATCACCATTAACATATCATTCTTTATTAATAATGCTTCTACGTGAATCTTCCATGCTTCATAGTTGTCTTTATGTAAAAGCTCAAACCTTGTAGCATTTAACGTAGACGACATATTGAATTTCTTAGAATAAAAATGATACCAATCTACTTCTTACTGTTTAGAAATCTGGGCCCATAACCTATTGAAAAATAATAATTTTCTAGGTTTTTTTATTTCAAAAATGTCATACAAAAAATATATCTTTCTAACATATCAAAGTTGACAGATCAGAACTAGATTATTGAAAAATTATCATTATTATAAAATAAATACAAAATGGTTGTCTTGTATATTATTACAACAAAAATAAGTTACAGTTACAGATGCTAATGCATACAAAAGTCATTCGCTGTCTCAGTTATAGAGGTAACTGACCATAATAACGAAAGAACCAAACCCACTAGCAGAGGTAATTCAGTTCCAAAGTGTTGGGACCTCAGCATGAGTTCCAGTTTTGGATATTTTTCAGTTATCCCGGTCCCACTTAACCAAGTTTCACTGTATTTCTCCATAAAACTGAGATATTCAGCCAAACTGCATTACGTTAAACGGATTTAGTAACGCATATTACCTCCTCTAGCGTCTACCACATCTTGCATTCGTTTTCCCATACCAGACTAATGCATACGTAACTAATGCATAGACATCAAAAACTTGGTTCAATTATTTATCATATTGTAGCCATAGACCAGACTCTTTTTACTCAAGTTCCTCATTTTGTGCTTTTCACGACTAACTGAATTTCCAGAGATGCTATTTAAAAAAGCAATTTTCTTGAAAAGCAATATCCGTAAGTCATACTTTTTACCGGGAAGAAATTGTTCATCAGAGTACCTACATCAAAGCGCTGGCCACGGAGAAGTTCGAGGGTCAATTACACCTAAAATTCCGGGCGTGTAAAAAGTTCGAGGATATTTATTAAAAAAGGATGCTAGACGAATTCCTTGCACATTTATGAGTTTATACTTTAACGGTTTCATTTCGAAATCACCTTCCACTACTATCGCTACCAAGAAATATTTGAATTTAGAAACAAAAGTAAGCAAAAGTTTTTGCCAACAGTATTAATAACTTTCAGGAATTTACACCTTTTTATATGATGAATCAGGTCGAAAGTGAACTTGTATGTGTTAACCATTATGATTAATTGTCACCAATCTACAGAAAATCCATCAATTTTAAAAATTTGTCATTATTTATTTAGTTTGTTACACAAAGATTCTACTACTTAAGGTAGATTCAGTTTTAAAATAAACGTATGTCTTAAACTTGACCCACTAAAACTACACCCTGTATTAAATAATATGAAGTAACTATAAATATAATAAACATCTTACAAAAACCCTCTTAGTACGCTTATGTCTACTCCCGAGATCAATGCGTGCAACCTTCCTTTCAACGTTGGCAAAGATAGCGACGTTGCCAAGCCATGCATTATTTCAGGTTTAATAATTATGTTCCAAACAAGAATGAAAAACAAATTATTCAATCAAGTTGCTAAACAAATTAATTGAAATGTTGGTAAAGTATATTATGGGGTCTGTTTTAAAAAACCATTTAAGATGACTGTAATTTAGTTACCTAAGTAATTTTAAAAAGTTTTCGACCTGTCCTCGCTCTAGGTAAATAATTGAGATGCACATTTTATAATTTAGCATTTTATTGTCTTGAAATGTACCTACTTAATGAGAAATAATAAAAGCAAAATTCTTCATTTAATCCGATTTAATTCTGCTGTAATGATTAAAATAAATTCGTACAGATAAATATTCATCGCATGATTATTATTATTGTTCTCCTCCGTCTTCACATCACATATAACCTACTCACTACTACTTCTTTATATTCTTTATATTCAATTCTACCAATAATTGCTGTGTTCGAAAGTAACAATTAAATAAATAATAATTAAATGGAAGCACGTGGTAACCGTGGCAACGATGCACGCTCAAACACATGTTCCGAACTTTTGACGCAGTTGATCCAATACACGAGTACGAAAATATTCTCGTAGTCGGTTTTGTTTATATGCTAGATATAGAAATATTTGTAAGGTAATAAATGTTCTTAAAGTGCGTGCTTTTTCAACATCTAAATAATAGAGTAATTACGTTGTTTTGTCGTTTTATTTCAACACTAGACGGTGTTTCACGAGTGAAAATTAATCGTTACCGAGGTTCGTGTATTCACAGAATAGTTTCTTTTCAACTACAAATTTCTGAGTGGTATCCAAGCGAAATAGGTCAAGGCAAATTATCGTTAAATCGCTTTTGTTCAGGTGAATCGTAAATACTTTTTAAAATCCTCTATTTGGCAAAACTTCACGATAAGCAAAGGCATTAATAAGTGAGGTTAAGTTAGTTTCAGATGGTTATAGCAGTGGTGTAGGCATTTAATTTTTTTCATAATATAGCGTTATTAGAAAACCATACGTTTTAAGTAGGTATAGTATTAATATATTATTTCAATTTTCAATAGGTTCACTTTTTAAAACCTTCTATTTGTTAATGATAAAAATGAATAAACGCAAAATTGAAGATACTCTTAAATCTACGAATTCTGACATGGAATCAAAAACTATGAAATTATCAGAATTTGAAAATATTGAAATATCTAAATGTGAAAAATTAGATCACTCAGAACTTGTAGTAGAAAAAAAAATAGACAATAAAAGTTTACCGGATGGTAGTGAAAATAATACAAAATTTACAAACACTGAGCCAGATGAAGAATTACAACGTTTGTTCAAAGAAAAATCAGAAAGTAGTTCTGACAAGCCAAAGGTTAGTACCAGGAGAATTTTCTGTAAATATTTGTCTGTCAAATATCAGACGGGCTTTAAAATGTTCCATGTAAATATTTGATGAAATTGGTGAGAGGCAAGAGCCTAATATAAGGCAAGATCAAAATTTTGTTCCTGTACCATGCACTTCACTGGATCCTATTCCTAGTATAGTTTGTCTCAAAGTATATCGCCTTGGCACCTCGCTTGGCTCTTATCTAAATACGACCATTACGTGTAAATGAGTTTTATATGGGTGTATGATGGCTGCATTGAATTCATTTGGCAGTATTAAATATTCCGTTTTAGCGTGCGTTTTCAAAGAGCTTTCTATACGAGTTTATAAGTTAGACTTGTCATTAGCAAATTGTGAAAAATGTGTAGGTATGATTGTTTGGTAAGTAGAGGATTCATTAAACAAGAAGCTTTAAAAGAAACCTGCTTATTCACAAAGGATATTATTAACAGTGAAAAATTAAATGGAAGAAAAAAACGTAGTGATTTTCAATGTCATCGTCTGGACAATGGCCAACAGGATATAATAAGAAAATATATTCCCTCTATGAAAGTCAGATTGTTCCTACCTTGGACAATCTCAAAAAAGGAAGCTAGAAGAAGATGACACCAATATAAATATTAGCCGGGCCACCCTCCATAGAGTTATTGGTAAAATGGGATTCACATATAGTAAAATTGACAAAAAGCAAGTGGAGATTCAATTTTCTTCAGGACATTAAAAAGTACCTACCTATCCGAAAATAGATCAATACAATCTACCTGGATGAAACATGGTTCGATACACACGATACAGTATCCAAAGGATGGGTTGATTCCAATAAAAACTGTAAGACTAAGGCACCTTCAAACAAAGGAAAGGGCATAACTATTATTCACGCTGGAACAGAAAACGGATTTGCTCCAAATTGTCTGCTGTTGTCTGCAAAAAATATTAAGGATTCAAGCTTTGATTATCATGGAGATACAACTGCAGAACTTTTTGAAAACTGATTTCAAAATCATCTTATGAAAAATATTCCCGACCACAGTGTAATGGATAAAGCAAGCTACCACAGCCGTCTACTATAAAAAGCACCAAACTCATCAAGTAGAAAAACTGAAATTCAAGAATATTTGTTACAAAATGATATTTATTTTGAACCTGATTACAAGAAGGAGCAACTTTTGGAGGTGTTAGAATTATATGCTCTTAAAAAACAATATGCATGTGATAGTTGAGCTGTGGAACAGGGACATACTGTGCTACGTCTTCCTCCATACCATTGTATATTCAACTCCATAGAGCATTTGTGGCATCAAGTAAAATCAAAGTTGAGCGCAGAAAATGTTAGTCCTACTTTGGGTCCCAGTGTTATAGAATTAATTAAAAATAATACCCATTCAAAGCTGGAAAAATTCTGTACAGCACGTTATAAAAATTGAAGATTTATACATACATATTAAAAATAATGTAGAGCCGATTGTAATTAATCTTAATGATAAGTCTGATAGTGAAACAGAATTAGATTTAGAATAATATTAAACCATACCAATAAAGTTTGATATTGGTTTTTTTTACCGGGTTATAGTTTATTTAACTTAATAGTATTTAATAATCTCATTTAGGAGAAAAAGGAAAAAAAGTTTAGAGAAATGGTCTTCACATATTAAATAAAAAACAAAGGATGTATGATAAAAATACAAAAAGATAGATATTTGTGAATTTGATCCTTTTTAAAATAATTTTAAATAGTCCGCCACTGGCGATCTCTTCTACAGCAGCTATTGGCCATATGATTTATTGCAATTGGCCCATTAATTTTATGATTGCCGGCAAAAGTGAAGACGATATATTTTGAGACAAACTATGGACTGTAATATTGTTAAAAGGTCATGCAGAGAAATATTTTATTTCACATTTTACCAAGGATATGATCTACTGTAAATGGACCTTAAAAAATTTGACAACAAATTTTTTGCAGTCCTAAACAATTCAAAATATTATTGATTGTCTAGTTGTCGAATTTTTTCACTAGTGCTAGATAGAGATCAGAAACTTATAAACCTTAATTACTATTGATAACGGTAGCTGGAACTCTACCGAAACGTTGAAATTAAAATATAAAAAATATTGTAATAGTATTGTAAATAGGTACACCACAAGGAACATACATAAGTATGCCTACTTTCCATGCAATTTGAATACGATTTAAGTCAATAAGGTTTGTTTATTTGCTTAAGTTTAACTTAAAAAATAATAAGACGCTGAAAAAAAGCCGATTTCAAAGTAGCGATTACAATACATCGTTTCACATGTTAACCAGATTCGTATCATTCAAACCAAAAATTTCAAACACACGCAACTACGTAAAACTATATAAAGTTGTTACTGTTGTCAGAACTTCCAATAAAGAATTCAAATACATAAGAATCAGGTGACATTTTCACTAATCCTAGCAGCACTCAACTTTTATTTGGGAGTTTGCCAGACGATAAAAAAACAAGTGCACTCACTTGCACTTAGGAAAACTATTTGAATTCGAGAATATTTGAATAAATTTTAAGACTGGCAAAAGCAATTTATGCACTTCGAGATGTTTGATAAATGTAACTTCTATCTAAACAGATTTAGAGTAAAATACCGAGTTATGAATGATACAAGTTTTCATATTTAAATGAGTAAATAACGTTGTTCTTAGTTACAGTTCAAGAACAGCTACCAACCTATACTCGATTTGAAATTGGTTGATAGTAATAAATCATTAAAATCCGTCAAACACGTATACAAAGTGGTCCACCTAAATTGCCAAGTTTTAAATAGTATATACATTGAAAGTATAGACCCTTTTGCATTTATTAAACTTTCCATTCCTATAGATCTGATAAGGGCGTCGAATACAAAGCTTAACCCGAGGCTCGAACAATAAGCATTAGGATTCTACCTGTGATGTTTTGCACTCATGCACGTGCTTTCGGGTGGGTTTAAGTTTATATTAAACACAATAATTATATAATTTAGTGAACATTCGTATGTGTGGCATAATTTGTTACCCTTGTATTTGAATAAATATAATACTAATAACAATAAAGCAACCAATAAACAAGTAAATTTGGAAAAAAATTTCTATTTGAAATTCTATAAAATTTATAGTAAGTCATTACATTTCTTCGCTTTAAATTAATCATCATCAGAAAATGAAATATCTGAGGGACTGTCTTCTTCCCCTAAATTGATAATAAGTGGTTCGACCGTTTTCTCCAGTAAACTATCCAATTGCCACATTTTTTCCTACTCCTTTATTACATGCTCTATACATCTTTGCCACTTCCCCGCGTTGACTTCTTGAAGCGCTTCTTCAAAGAGTTTTTGAACATCACTCATTTTATAAGTGGTATTTTTTCTAGCCACATAACCTTTCACATGAGCCCATACCAGTTCGATAGTGTACCTATATGTAATTTTTCTGAATTTTTGTACAATTTATAATGCTCGGTATAATTTTATGACTGTCTTCATTCCAAGATCAAGAACATGAGGATATAAAAATGTTCATTTGATTATATTTCGTGTAGGAAAATGTGGTTTTTATGTGTGTACCTATCGGTTTAACAATTCCAACCATAAAGATTTGTGCTACTAGCCTGATAACGAAGGTAGTTGATGTTTGGAAATTTCTCTCTCCAACAACGGTAGAAAAAATTGAATTTATTATAGTTTATCTGAAATCAACATAAAATAAAAAATAATGTACCGCTTGTTGGCCACCGAAGCCACTGACACAAGCTGTCATTTTTTTTTAATAAATATGATATTCTTAAAATAGCAACGATCTTACAGATGGATAAAGACACCACAATCGAACCACGATTTGTTTTTATCAAAAGTTTTGCAACCTTTTAAACACAAGCTAGCACAACTTTTTTTTAGTTATCATCGAATTTCAATGAAACCATTGCTGTCATTTTGTGCATTTTCTGAGCAAAAAAATCATGATTCAGCGAAAGGCAAAATATAACTAGTCAATTAAAGACTTTAAAAGTTGCAAGAACCAACAACCATGGCAATTAAGTAGTGTAAGTTTGTCCGCAATTGATAGAATTTCTTGTGAAATAGAATCTGTTGAAGAAGTTTTTCAGCGCCAAATAAAAAAGAAGAAGAACGGTAGTCAAATTTCACACGAATGCGACTAAGGAGTATTATGACGATTTATCATAAATTTTACCTATTTTACACCGCATACACAGACATTTTGATCAGTGTGAAAGCAGCCACGAGTTCACTAGAAAACATTCGTAGATGGGCGTGGATGAATACTTAACATTCAAATTATATTTCGTTTTATTCATAATTATATCAATTCCTCTGCTGTATTGAGGAAATTTTGACCGTCCATTATAACACTCATAAATGCAATTTTTTCTGCATATACAGTGTGACCCATTTTGTTTGGAAGCACCCCTATAAAATCCGCATTTTTCAACCGATTTTGATTTAGTCTTTTTTGTTAGATTTAGTATCAAAAACAGTATTTGAGCACAAATTTTCATACCATAATAGCTATTTTCAAGGCCCTCTACGTTAATTTTTCTTTGCCAAAAAAGACGAAAGTATATTAGGCATTTTTTTTTCTCAAATATGACTACACCACTGGATTCAGAATCATCACAAATGTAAACTATCGAAATTTTATAAAAAAAGTTTTATTAACAACAAAGTTATCACCACATGAATTTGTAAAAAGTTGTTTTTTAATTAATTTTTTACTAAGAATGTAGACACATTTTAAAAATGGCAACATGGTAAACAAAAACTAGGACTCAAACATATTGCACTGTAAAAATTCGAAGCCGAAATTTTAAAAGACAGGATAATAGGTCCATTCTTTTTTGAGAGTAACATGAATGCCAATAACTTCATGGAATTCTTGAAAGGTGAGTTATCCGCAGAGATTGACGAACTGCCACTAGCAGAAAGAAGAAATTTGATATTTCAGTTATATGGTTGTTCTGTACACTATTCTAGGATTGTCAGGCAGTGGGTTAACGAAAAATTTCCAAATGGTTGGATAGGTCGCGGTAGCGAGTTAATCGAATGGCCTTCTAGATCGCCCGATTTAACTACATTGGATTTTTATCTGTGGGGTCTCTTGACACAAAAAGTGTATAAGACACGTCCAAGGAATAGAGCAGAACTGTGTGACAGATTACGACAGGCGTGTGCTGGAATAACGCCACATGAAATAAAAAAGCGCTAAGACATAGTCGCAAACGATACGAGAAATGTGTGGAAATTAACGGAGGTCTAGTCGAGGCTACAAAAATGTAGAATTCAATTATTATTAAGTAGTTTAATAATTAAAATGTATTATTTGGTGTTAATTTGTATTTTCGTCACATCAGCACAATTTTACATTACTCTCGGAAGCTATAACTCCAGAACGGGTTAAGGTATCGGCTTCGAATTTTTACAGTGCAATATGTTTAAGTCCTTGTTTTTGTTTACCATGTTGCCATTTTTAAAATGTGTCTACATTCTTAGTAAAAAATTAATTAAAAAACAACTTTTTCCAAATTCATGTAGTGATAACTTTGTTGTTAATAAAACTTTTTTTATAAAATTTTGATAGTTTACATTTGTGATGATTCTGAATCCAGTGGTGTAGTCATATTTGAGAAAAAAAATGCCTAATATACTTTCGTCTTTTTTGGCAAAGAAAAATTAACGTAGAGGGCCTTGAAAATAGCTATTATAGTATGAAAATTTGTGCTCAAATACTGTTTTTGATACTAAATCTAACAAAAAAGACTAAATCAAAATCGGTTGAAAAATGCGGATTTTATAGGGGTGCTTCCAAACAAAATGGGTCACACTGTATGTGCTTTGTAATGTGCTTTAAACGAGGGGTGAACCGCTGATGGTATTTTGGTATTTTTTTTAAAAAAACTTGGTATTGTTTGGAAATATTTGGTATTATTTGGAAATATTTGGTATTATTTGGAAATATTTGGTATTATTTTTATATATTTGGTAATATTTGATGTTTTGTTTGGTATTATTGGTATTTTTATAGGAATTTTGTGGTATTGTGAAATTTTTAGGATAATTATTTAATATGCGCGTGCGTACTAAAATCTATAATTAAAAAGCACACTTGCATTGAAATTAACGGACATGTAGTTAAAATTAATCAGAATATTTCAGACAGATGAAAACCTCAATGTTAACCTTTTTATACCTTGGCTTTTTAGCAGCCAACCCTGCGAGTCTGTTTAGAGCTGCTAGATCAAAGACGTCTACATATTCCACTAAAATAAATTTTTCTATTAGAGGTTTCATATCACGCATTGATGGAATTTCTTATGTACTTACTTAAATAGTGTCCTAACTGATCTCAAAGAAACATTTATGTTTCCCAGACAAAAAAGGGCTGAACAAAAGTTATATGGTGTCAAATGGGGAACTTGAGGAAGGACTGCTAAATTTTGACCTTGATTTTATTATTGAATATGCGATAAATGACGCTTCGTTAGGAATAATCAGCAGTAAAGAAGTTGCATACACACTAGATGTCAAACTTCCAGCTGAAAATCCGTCTTAGACAATAAGCAATTTTCAAGATGAGCGAGACGATAAGTCTGAAGCCGAGTTTGAAGCTGATTAGGCTAAGGTACAACCGAGCTCACAACTCAATGTTTCTAACAATGACACAGTGATCCATTTTGAAGACTCTGTGAATAGAATGCTGTATATATTTGGTAATATTTAGGGTAATGTTGATATTTTCTGGTAATTTTTGGTATTTTAAGTTGGTAATTTTGGTATTATTTGTCAAATATGGTATTTTAGTGTACAACTTTTGGTCAGCGGTTCACCCCTCGGCTTTAAAGGACCTACACACCACCCGATTTTGTCGGGCAAGTATTCACCCTCTACAACCCCTTAAATTATTTAATAAAATAAATCGTAAAAATAATAATAAATGTAATTTTTGTGTGCAGATAATATATGTGCTTTGTAATATATTTTATAACGTGTACCGCCTATCTCTCTTCCGAATACTTTATATCTCCTTCTTGTACGCAGCTTATCACATTTTCACTTCGCTTGATAAGTTGTACGTTTTCCGCACATGTGTTTTCAGTGCGCCTTCTGATGGTTGGGATTTCGTTTTGCTCATGGCAATCGAACCTGTCTCCGGTAAAACATTCCATAAACGGATACATGTTGACAAGCATCCTAGTACGAAACGGATGGTGCCATCAAATAAAAGACATTACCTAGTATAATTTTGATATGTTTTGGACACACATATGTTTTTTAGTAATTTTTTATAAACATTTAAAACAAAAAAAAAACAATTTTGATATGTTTTAAACATTTAAAACGGAAAAAATCTTTAAAAAACCATTTCTCATCTGTAAGACGCAGTCGCGGTTAGCGTAAGTGCTTGTAACTGAGTTCGAGTCCCGGTGGTTTACGTATATTAAGTTACGGGGGCCATTTTGGAGGGATCGTATCGCTAGCTTCCTCCGTTACCGAGATATTGCACTTGACCGCTCTCGTCTGTGGCCCGAGAGACGTGGTGCCGATCGAGTATCTCCGGCGCTCGGCTTTCATGCGGGGCGCGCACGGTTCAAACACCCCGCTTTCCATACACTTTTTTAAATATATTTTTTAAATATATTCCTAACCTAAACCACCCTACCCTACCCTACCCTAATCCGAATCGAAAATTATAATAATTTTCAATAATAACCCAACTAAACCTACCCCTACCAAACCACCTTCGTATTTCTAGTCAATTTTTGTAGAATGAATTATAATAATTTTCAATAATAACCCAACCAAACCTACCCCTACCCTACCCGCGCGCACGGTTCAAACACCCCGCTTTCCATACACTTTTTTAAATATATTCCTAACCTAAACCACCCTACCCTACCCTACCCTAATCCGAATCGAAAATTATAATAATTTTCAATAATAACCCAACCAAACCTACCCCTACCAAACCTTCTTCGTATTTTTAGTCAATTTTTGAAAAAAACAAAAAATCAAAAGATCTTGACTCGGACACGACTCGAACCTGGTACCTCTGTGTTAAGAGCCCAGCACGCTTACGCTGAGCTAATCTCTGCACACATCAATGATATCGTATAGAAGGTTAAAAGCTTTATGGACGCATGCGCACCGGAGCGCCACCGGAGATACTCGATCGGCACCACGTCTCTCGGGCCACAGACAAGAATCACTTGACCACCCTAGGTTAATATTACGGTAGGGGACCACGCGTTTCTCGGTAATAGTTGGAACAACAAAATCAATTATGTAGTAACAAATTAGCAACAAAATAGCAACAAATTATGAGCCGGGTCCGGAACGTGCCCTCCAAAATGGCCCCCGTAACTTAATATACGTCGGTGGTTTCGCTTTTTCAATTCTCAGAATATTTAGCTTATACATCCAGATATTTATTTATAAATCATCCAGTATTTTGTAAAAACTATCTCAGCCTCAACTCCCTGTATATAAACATGTCTAGTTTATTTAGTAAATCTGTATTTCTCAAATTGAATTTCCTTTGATTCGCTGATGCAATGGTTACGACCTCGGATAGTTTTCAGGTTTTAGTAACAGTAATTTCACATTGATAATTCCAAATGAAAGTCACGTACTTTGGTAATAGTGAGGTATAACGCGTTAAATTTGAGGTTCTGTTGGTCAACGATAAAATCAGTTACAATTATTATCTGAGCTATATTGATGCTTTGTTACAAACACCCAGAAAGTTTGTCCAAATTGTTACAGTGTAACTCAAAGGCAACATTGTCAATGATACATTCGAATCGTTCTGGATAACATTGTTAACAAATTTATGTATTAATATTGTGAAATTTTTATACTTATGTTCAAAATATACCGTTGGGCGTCGACCCAGCAATGTAATGGAAGCCTCTGATGCGATAATTGTGGTAAAGCAGTGTATGTAAGACAAATAAAATGTTAAGTTTTCAAAATTTTATTTATTTTTTATAAGTGTGTCGTATTTCATCCAACAGAACATACACAAAGACTATTATATTGAGACAGTTAATATAACATATAGTATAATAAAGAAAGGTGTCAGCACAAAAGTGTTATTCAACCCAGCGTTACATATGACTATTGGATGGGTGATCACTCAGTAAACACCGTCGTAGAGCCCGCACAGCTTGTAGCGAAACACTTCAGTCTAACCCTCCAAAATTTTATTTATTTTTTTAAGTGTGTCCCACAGAACATACACAAAGACGATTATATTTAGACAATTAGTATAACACACTGCAAGGTGTCAGCACAAAAGTGTTATTCAACATAGTGTTACACATGCATGGGTGATCACTGGGTAAACACCGTCGTAGGGCCCATACAGCCTGCAGCGAAACACTTCAGTCTTAGTTTATTTATTCATTTAAGTGTGTCCCACAAAACACACACAAAGACTATTATATTGACAGTTAGTATAACACACAGAAAGGCTCGCAGAAAGGTGTCAGCACAAAAGTGTTATTCAACACAGCGTTACACATGACTATTGGATGGGTAAACACCGTCGTAGAGTTCCGTACAGCCTGCAGCGAAACACTTTTGAATACTAGGATGCACCTTAGACTATTAGAACTCGTAGGAATGAGCACGAGTTATAATGTAGATATGCCTTCTTTCGGATGAGACGTAAAACCGAAGCACCGAGTCCATCATGGATGTTGGGCTCGATAAAGATCCCTACCACTAATGAGTTTGGCAAAATTTCCGGTTAGTGGTAATGTGCTCCCGGACCGGCGTCGCACCGTGTGGAATTTTGAAATAAAGTAAAAACTCGCCTTCAAAAAAGCTTGCGCGTTTAATGAAATTTTTTTTAAATTGTAGCTCTCGCGATAATCTATCATTTGAGTTAATGTGATTTTCAAATTTCGAATTCCATGGGTTTTTTCAAGAGGCTGTAAGTCATGGAAACACATTTTTTTTTATAAATATCGTTAAATTACTTTGCGAATCCATATTTTTTCATTATAGAAACATTCTGTTAGTTAAAGTTTTATGGTTTTATCTAGTTTTCCAAATAATTAACTTATGTTATATAATTTGTGTTTAGTGTGCACAAAGTGAAAGTAACTGATGAACGTCCCTCTCAAACCCAATCACTTAAACAACCCTTCAACACCGTCGTAACTGTTCTTTGGTAATTGTAAATGTTCGAAATTCCAATTAAACGTCGGCAGTAATAATAGTGTCCCTAACGTTCAAGTATTGTAACGAAACTTTGTTTAGGAAGACATTTCGTCCCGTTTAATATTCTTAGTGATACCTCGACAACTGTTACTTATTATTAGAACCTTGTCTAAAATAAGTTTATATACAAAGCAAAGGGTATTTTGCAAGGGTCTTCTATAAAATGTACACTTAATAAACCGGGCATGCGATTATATAGATCGAAATTATCTGGCAACCGTATTAAAACGCGTCGGCACGCGATAATGCGACGTTCGGAGGCCTATATCCAAGTTACAGTTTGTTTATGAGCTGCTGATCAAAGCCTCGACTACCGATTTATAATGTTTAACCCTTTGGGTTTGACGTAGAATATGGAAACAACTCCAACGGAAAACATCTCCATTTGATCTTCCGATACGATGGATTCAGATAGAATAAATGGAATTGATGGTGCTATAATGTGTATATATAGAAACATTAGTTATACGTTTCAGTGGTTCTCAATAAATGTTTATCGTAAAGACATTTTTGGGAAAATAAGATTCAAATATTTTTAACTAGATATATTCTGTAAGTTCCTTGTGGCATTACTTATTCTTTTTTCTTATTTTTTTTTGGGAATCAAACCACAATAATGTTTTTTTATTTTTTATTTCGACGTTTCGGTAGCGTTCCAGCTACCGTTGTCAAGATTAACTAGTATAGAAATAATGTTTTGGTCCCTATCTGACACAACGAAAAAATTTGACAACTAGACAATCAATAATATTTTGAAGTTTAAGACTACAAAAATTTGTCAAATTTTATTAAGGTCCATTCATAGTAGATCATACCTCTGGTAAAATGTGAAATAAAATATTTTTCGTGCAATCGGACGCGAAGTCAGTATTTCGCGTTCTCAACACAGTCCGCGAAATTCAATTTCGCGTCCGCTACCCATAGCAACGGCTGCGAAATTCAATTTCGCGGCCGCTACCCATAGCAATGGCTGCGAAACCAAACGTCACTTCCAAATTTGACATTTCTAAAATACTACAAAGACAAGGATTATTTTTTATTGAATACCAACAAATACTTATATTATTTAGGATTAATACTAACATTAATTGTACAGTTTTTATTATTAGTTATGTTTACTCCAGAAGTTGAAGCAACTACATCTAATGTTTCTGAATAATGGTTATTGCCTACATTCAAACCAGATACTATATCGCCGGAAATTGAGTTGGAAATTTGCTCCTTATTTTCAATAGAGTCTTCTATATATCCTTCCGCTACTGTCGTGGACTTCCATCCACCGTGACGTTTAAGAATTGACGTATCAGCCCCAGTATTAGCAAGCAGCGTGGCAGAACTTCTCCGAAAACAGTGACCCGTGTATGTTTCAGGATTTGGTAATCTAAGATACTTGGCAATCATACTAGGCATTTTCGCAATGGTATGCACTCCAACAACTTGTGCGGTGCACTTTCCGTTAACGTATCTCAAGAATATACGACGATTATTAACAATGTTTTGGTCGAAGAGCTGCATATTTACGATAAATTTTTATGAAATCAATATTAGTAATAGTGAAAACACGCTTCTTATCCGTCTTGGTATCAGGAACGTAACAATAAGTATTTTTCATCATTAGCTTCTTTCAGGAATGTATCAATTTGCTCACGCGTAAAAACTTTAGACTTTTTTGCTCGATAACCTACTGCTTTTCTTTTCAGAAATGGTACTAATTTTGAAAACTACTTGATGTCGATATTGTCTAGTATGTTCAGCATGCACTTCAGCATGGAATAAATGCTCCATAAAGTTGAACTTTTTACAACATTTGATTTCTGCATCAAATAAGCCAATAAAATGTTTTCAGACAACGTCTTAACATTCTGTTTGTCACACCAATCTTTAAACTCGCCGTAACATTTTCCGTTCTGCCGTTTAGATTTTTCAGGTATTATAACGGAAAGCGCCGAATTTACAAAGCTTTTGAGTTCAGGAGGAGTGGAAGGTACTGAAACATCGCTATTAGTATCAGACATTTTGCGTTTTGTCAAGAACTGTCAAAATATATATTGAAACATATCATTTCCATAGCACCCATTGTTAAATAAATTAAACTGCTGTTGATTTTAAAGCAATGATATATTTATTTACAATTATCTAGTTTAATAATTTTAACGATTGCACGAAAAATAGTGTGTAAGCCATGGCCGCGAAACTTTTTAACGACGTCAAGATTATCTTGCCTCGGCCGCAAACGGCCTCGGCGATAACTGTTCTTTCGGTACGTTATAAAGGTATTTCGCGGCCTAGGCATACAAATAACTATTATTTTATGACATTCTAACGATATGTACCTAGTCCACTAGAAATGGAATCCAGTGGAATCCAGTTTTTTTTCGCTTATTTTGGAAATCTTGTTAATAAAAACGCGTTTGTTGTTACTTTTTTTGTGTATGATAATTTTTGTTATCAAAATATGTATAACTCAGTTTGGTGATTTTGTGTATCGATTAACAACCATTCCAAAGATAAATCCTAAGTAAACCTGGATAAAAACTTATGATGCTATCCTTATAACGCAGGTAACTGATTATTGGAAATTCCTCTTTCTAACATTGGTAACCAAATTTGACTACATTCAGCTGAAATACTAGCTACACATTTATCTGCATTTAGTTGTATCAAAGCACTTTCTTTGATTTTTCGTCTTTTATTATTGGGCTCTTTCAATATTATTTTTGTCGAATCTCATTGAATTTTATGCCCCTTTTCCCAAGCATGTTTGCAAATACCTGAACTTAAAGAACTCCCTATGTTTGATATACTTTTTATGTTCATTTATTCGGACTTTCAATGGTCTAGATGTTTCACCTAAATAGAATTTGTATTCATAAGATATCTGATATATCCAGTTTTGTGAAGATTGTTCTTCATTTTTTGGTTTCGTTTTTGTTAGTATAGATCTCAACGAATTGTCAGATTTGAAGCTAGTTCGAATATTGAATTTATTACCAATTTTCTTAATTTTTTCTGATAAAACATACGGTATTGTCAAGTTTTTAAAAATTATGTCGGCTGAATTATTAATATTATTGTTATTGTTATGGGGTTTTAACAATGAGCCCTTCTCTATATTCTTAATTTCTTTATTTATAAATTCTGCCGGGTAATTATTGGCATTTAAAACATTTTTCAGTTAATCTTGACAACGGTAGCTGCAACGCTACCGAAACGTCGAAATAAAAAATAAAAAAAACATTATTGTGGTTTGATTCCCAAATAAAAATAAGAAAAATAATTTTTAACTAGGTTAGGTTTGTGATGATGTAGCTCTCTTTACCAAAGTTGCTAAGCGTAGTCCTAAGGTGAATTTATCGAGATGGGAAAGGAAAATGATTGAAGAAGCTATACAAAAGGGGAAGGGTGAATAACCATTCCATTCACGCTTGACAACGGGTTGTAAGTCAACTTTATCACCCTTGGGGTGGTAATAATTTATGCCATATAAAACTTGAATCTTATTTATATGAATATTGATAGTACAATTATTACAATAATTATGAATATTATTTACAAATTTTGGATAAATGTTTTCTTCGTTTTTCCTCAATTTGTATGAAATGTTCTGATTCCATAATTTCTCCATCTCTAACCAAGTTTTCTGTTACTCTTGAAGTACTACAGGATACTTCTGGCTTTGTTATATTGTAAAAAAATGTATTTGCAACTTCCTTTTTATTTTTGATGCCCTCCGCTACATAACTTTCCGCAATAGTTGCAAATTTCCATCCGCCATGTTGCTTGAGAGCTAAGACATCAACTCCAGTATTCGCTAATAAAGTGGCCGACGTTCTTCTAATGTTAAAGTTCTCAAAGTTCAGAAATTTAGCAATTTTACTTGAAATTGAAGAACTCGAGTTTTTCCCGACAGGCCGATTCAAGCTCTTTCCATTTTGATATCGCATGGACGAGCGAGGACTAAAATTCATCATGTGGGAACTTATAACAATGTACCTAATTTCGCACTATTTTGAAGTAACTTTTAGTCATTATAAATTTTACGTGCCATTCCGTTTTTCGAATCAGGAATAACAATTATGACTTCATGCCTTAATTCAACACTGTCCATTTTCATTGCACAGAGTTCACTAGAACGGCACGCTCCAGCAATTCCAATTGGAAATATCCATCATAAGCTTGATAGAGACCTTGCTAAAGCAGATTTTTCGTGAAAGTACGTCAAAAGCACGGTTTCTGAGATTTTTCATACATTCAATAAATTATTAATAAATAATGTAGATTTAAAAAACGCTTCAAGAAAAAAATCCAATGTCTAAACTAAGTGACGAAAGTAAAACTTTTCCGACGAACAGAACACCTTATCGCTATAACTTTCTAATCCGAAAATGGCAAACTAAGAGCGGCTCGACTATATTCGTAAATTCCTCTTGACTTATGTGAAAATTCAACTTTCAATCGATCGAAGTTTAATTTGGTCGCGAAGTACCCATTATTTATTTAATCACTTTTACCCTATTCAATAGTGAATAATAAATGACTACAGTTAACAAGTTTGTTTAATGATTCAAACGTGGAGATACCAAGATATAGTAATCTTGATGGATTGCGATGGAGGTAAATATATGACAGAACGCCACGTTCAATATTCGATAAGACAGATTACAGAAAACTTAGCATATACGGAAAGTTGACATGATGAATAATTTGAAAATGTTTGGAACACGGACTTTGCAGCTAGTTTTCCAAGGAAAGTTTGACAAAGAGTTCGGTTTAAAAGTGATTGGTTTTGTCCAGTTCCTTTCCGAGATATTCCTTATCTTCTCGAATATCGAAAGGGGGTATCCTTATACTCTCTGATAGTTAAGCAGCACTAAAATCTTTAGCATGTCCTTATATCAGATCTAGAGTGGTCTGGGACTGTCTACAAAAACTATTAACCCTGTCTAACCATAATAGAGTAACTCCCGAGGCACAAGGGCATTGTAGGAAATGTAGCAAAGCTAGTGTCTGAGAAGCATTGACTGGTCGTGAACCAGAATTTGTGATATCTAAAACTGCTGCACGTGGTTGTACATCTCGGTGGACTTAAACTAAACATCAGTATTACTGGAGACACGTGCAAAACAGGAACACAGCGAACTCCTGGTCAAAAAACCCTCGGAGATGCTGACTAATGAAATACTAAACCTTAGCAGCGGCCAGATAAGGATAGTGACGGGTTGACTCACCGGTCACTGTACCCTAAGGAAGCACATGCATACAATCGGCATATATAGGGAGGAACCTATCTGTCGGTTGTGCATGGAAGAGGAGAAAACAGGCTCTCACATTATCTTCGATTGTGAAGCATTATATCGTTGGAGATATAGACGCCTAGGACTAGAACATCCAAGGGAGGATTTCTCCAAGAAGGAAAAATAGCTACCGATAAGAAAGATTCGAATGTAATTAAATGCTTAAATTATTCCAATCAATAACTAAATTTACGAAAGAAAATTGAATTCGACGAAAAACTGGCAAACTCATCAATTTAGTTGTTTAAAATAACAGTTTTTATGAATTGTACACTAAAAAATACCATTTTTCATCAATTTTCTGGTTTAAAAAAGCAGTTTTTATTAATTTTACATTTAAAAATAGCATTGTTCATCAATGTAGTTGTTTAAAATAGCCATTTTTATTAATTTTACATTTGAAAATAGCATTTTTTATCAATTTAGTTGTTTAAAAGTAGTTTTTATTAATGTTACATTTAAAAATAGCATTTTTTATCAATTTTCTGGTTTAAAATAGCAGTTTTTATGAATTTTACATTTAAAAATAGCATTTTTCATCAATTTAGTTGTTTAACATAGCAGTTTTTATTAATGTTACATTTAAAAATAGCAGTTTTTATGAAGGTTACATTTGAAAATAGCATTTTTCATTAATTTGCTGGTTTAAAATAGCAGTTTTCATGAATTTTACATTTAAAAATAGCATTTTCCATCAATTTAGTTGTTTAAAATAGCAGTTTTTATGAATTTTACATTTAAAAATCGTTTTTTTTTAAAATGGTAGCTTTTGTATTGGCTGAAAGACCTCGGTCGATGGCCTGTTGATGCTTTGGTATCAATAAAGTATACTTCTCTCACTGGTAGCTTTTGCTACAAACAAGTAATTCAGGTAGGATTGGAAAAAACACCCTAAAAAACAATCGTAGCAATGTTCAGTTTCTACCGGTTGACAGCAAAACGATACACAATACATCGATCAGGTTGATATATCAAAAATAGAATGGCCAGCTCAAAGCATGAGTCTTAATCCCATTCAACATTCTTAGGACGAGCTTAAACATCATTCCAACAGATACGACAGACTGGCCATTGTTGAAGAATGACCAATCTTTCTCAGGAAGACATTTTAAAAATGCTGCTTTCTATGTCAAAATTTTATATCATTGTGAAATGAAAATTTTGGTAAAATTGTATTTTTCAATTGAAAGTATACACTCAATTAACTAAACTTCTATATTGTTTCAGGCCAAATTGGAAACAAAAGCTTTGAAAGCAAAACGCCCGGGCTTTACAGATGATCGGTACAATGAAACATCATACTACATTGAAAATGGTAAGTGTTTAACTGCTATACAATATTGCTTGTTAAATTTGTGATTTTATTTATAAAGTATTGCTTCTCACAAAAACAACTCAAAAAAAACAAATAACTCATTGATAAAACGTATGTAAACATCGATTATTGTAACCACTTGTTTCGGAAGTCTGTTTCGCATTGTTTTTTACTGTTAGCATTTTTAAACCCGACGTTCTAAACGAAAGATACGATTCGAAAAGTTGAAACAAGAATTTTTTTTAGGCAACAAGCATTCGAAATCTGTTATAAAATTTTTTCGAACAATTATCAATGTCCTTGGGTTATTAGTACTGAAAATAGGTACCGACTTTAGCTTTTCAGGAATTATTCCCCATGCTGAAAGGCTGATCAATTATATGAGACAGTGGTGCACATATTATGTCATTTACCTTTTATTGTTCTTCCATCTATTTTGTCAATCCCTTGTGTATATATATTTTTTAACTTTATAACAAGATTACAAGAAATTAAAAACTTATTTTTAAACAGGATTAACTCCTCATAACTCATAGATCCTTAATAAGTATTGGATAAAGCTTCATGAAATATTGATTGAAATAAATCAATACGAAAAAGGTATTAATTATCTTGGACTCCTACGGCGCTTTCCAATGAATTAAACAACTCTTTTCAACTCATCAGCTACTTTTAAATATTAAAGAACTTCACAGACTTTACAAATTAAATGTTGAAGTTCATGGCGAACCATTAAACGAAAAAGATAATGAGTTAAATGTCGTTCTGTGTAGACAATTAAAACCTGCATTTGAAAAAAAAAGTCCAGCCATCGACTCCAAACCGCTTATAAAAAGTTAGTCGACAGTAAAATGCAAAAGCAGGTTATCACTAATATCTTGTGGCTTAGAACACGAGCAAGTTAATTAAATATTTGTATTGATTTTAAGACCGTTGAGGTAGATTCAGAGGACCACAATAGATCTGAAAAGGTCGCAGTGGAATGAGCAGATTAGCCACCTCATCAATAAATCTAATGTATTTATTTAGTTTATTTTTATGTTTATTCTCAGTCTTAAAAGTTAAAGTAATATCCAAGGCTGCATGAAGCTTATATCTTGAGACTAAAGGGACAAGTGATTCTTCCACAAAACCAGATCAAGTAAATGATTTAAATCATTAAATACATAGTTGGTTTGCGACAAATCTAACAAGTTACATAAGTTAGACAAGTAGAAAGAAACTTGTGTGGAGCACACACCATTGCGTACAACTGAAACTGAAACATAGGTGTCGTGTCTCTATGTGCGCCCTGACATAATAATAATAATATTTATTAATCCCTTAAGACATTTATACAAATGTATAGAATAAGTCAAAAGTGATTGGTGACATTATTAAATTGGTTAAAATAGTGTATACAATAAAGTAGATAGACATATAGTAAATAAAATAAAATATTCAAGTAAAAAAAACAGATAAAAATGTTTCACAGAGAATCTTCAAGGAATTCTTTGACTGAATAGTAGCATTTAGTCAATAACAAATTTTTAATTTCCTTTTTGTATTCGCTGAAAGAGACAATTTCTTTAAATTCATTAGGTAATTTATTGTACAGCTTCAGTACCATAAATTCAAAACTATTCTCTAATTTAGAAGTTTTACAGTGGGGTATTCGAAGGGTGTTTGAATGTCTTGTATAGTAATTATGTCCATAAGATTTAGTTTCAAAATTAGTGAAATTTTTTTTACAAATAAAGAGTATAATATATATAAATACTATAGAATGACATGATCTTGTGTTTTATAAATGTGGGCTTACAAGTTTCCTTAAATTGTAGCCCAAATATATTCCGAATTATTTTTTTTTTAGTTACAAAAATTTTGTTGCTGTTAATAGAATTTCCCCACAGTAAGATGTAACTTAGATGACTGTAAACAAGACCGAAATAAATATTAATAAGTGCTTTTGTTGGCATGGTATCCTTTATTCTAGAAATGGCATAAAAAGATTTATTGAACTTTGTGTTAACGGACCTCCAATGATGACATCAGTTCCTCGTGACAGGATGCCGATATCGCTAATGCAGTGTGTCATCATTAATGAATAGAATGAATATTAGCGGTCCCAAAACAGATCCCTGAGGGACTCCTTTATCAATATTGTAATATTTCGAAGCAGAATTCTGATATTCAACTAGAAATTTTCTATTGCTCAAATAATCAACAATCCATTCCAAGAAAATTCCTCTGAAACCTAGGTTGTAAAATTAAAATCAAGACAATCAAAAGCACGGGACTTATCAAAAAAAACTCCTGCCACGTGCTTTCTATTTTCCAAATCGGTATATACATATTTAAAAAAATTAATAAAATAAATTACATACCCAATTTAACTAGTAGAGACCTGTCAAGTAAACCTGGAACAATTAATTAATAGGGCCTTATTGTTAAAAATGGTCTTAAGTACAGAGGAGAAAGTGTTACTAGTATAGCATTATTTTCGTTCATACGGAATCGGCCGATGTAATGGTGCATGTCTGCGATACGTGTCTGATCAATTCACACAACGGTTTAATAAACGTTCTCCAAGTAATACTGCAATTTTGAAGGTTACTGAAAAGTTCAGTGCCAACGAAAAGAAAACCCGAGGCGTCCTAGGACAGTTATAACAATAACCATGAACGTGTTTTTGAGCGAAATTTAGAAAATTCGAAACCAAGCTAGAGAAGGACAGCGTTGCATCTTGGCTTAAAAAGAACTTTCTTGCAAAGAATCCTGAAGGAGCTGGGTGCAGTTTCGTATGTGATTCAGGTACATCAACAATTAATTCTCGGGATTATCGCAGTAGATTAGAATACTGTGCCAGAGTTCTTGCGTTAGTTTTAAAATCCTGAATTTTTGAAAAATGGATGGTTTTCAGACTAAGCATATTTTCAGTAGTCGGGCCATGTAAATCGTCGCACAAATCGATTTCTGGGCTTTGCCAGACCAGATGAGGTTCAAGAAGTTCCTTTACATAGTGCAAAAGTGAGTGTCTGGTGTGCAGTTTCGGGACACCGAATCATTGTTCCGTACTTTATCGAGGAGAATGGTAGGCAAGTCACACTTAATCAACAGAGGTACATAAAAATGTTAACACGCTTTATCCCCGATCTACGTGAATTCTGTCGTGTACGTAATTTGGCGTTTCGAGACCAATTTTTCCAGCAGGACGAGGCAACTTGCCATACTGCTGCCGCAGGAACACTGACTTCCCTTATTCTTCACATTCTCTAGACCTCACATATCCAGAGGCATACATTTGGGGCATGACAAAAATTGCCGTTTCTAAACGGGCACCACGAAACATCGATTAATTAAAGGATGTCGTTAGAGCCTTCTTCGCGGACCTGAGACAACCTTCATTCCATAACATGACGAGAAACTTGGAACATCGGTATAAAGTCTGTCTTGAACGTGGAGGAGCACATTTAGAACATGTAATAAAGTGTCAATAATATGTATTTCTTAAAACAACAAAATAATTACTGTTCAGTACTGTTTATTTCGGGCTATACCGTATTAATGGATGGAAGTAACACAAATGCGATTACTGATGAAGATTTCATCCAGTATATTGAAAATTAATAAATAGGAAATTTCTAATATAGCTTTGTAAGTACCTATTTACCTTCTTAATTCACGTACAGAATTTGTTTGCTTGACAGCGAATATGCGTTCCAGATTTTAAAGCTTCCACATGGTTTGACTGTATAATGTTTTCCCAATAGGTACATATAGCAACTGAATAATATAGAAACTCGTATACATACAGTAATGGGTTTGCATTCGACAAACGTAACTTTCTTGTTGGTTGACTGGTTTACATTCAAGGCAATATCGGTAATAGGCATGATGATAGTCGCTAGGAATTACTGAAATATAATTTGAAATAATTGTATAGATTCAAAGATTCTAAAATACTTAGACCCGTTTGCACTAGATGCAAAGCAAATTGTGAAAAATGTGTATGATTGTTTCGTAAGTAGAGGATTCACTAAACAACAAGCTTTAAAAGAAACTTGCTTATTTACAAGATAGTTCAATTGAAACCCATCTTTGGTCCAGGAAAAATTTATTGACAAGTACAGTTACAAATAACTACCACTACAATTGAGGCACATATCCCACTGTTTCACCAATCGATGTATACCCTGCTTATAGAATTCTTGTGGCTGCTGCTGGAAGAATTCTTTCACAGCATTTTGTACTTCTGCGTCCGACTGAAAACGGTTACCTTTTAACGCCTTTTTTAGTGGCCCAAAGATGTGAAAATCGCAAGGCGATAAATCGGGACTATAGGGTGGATGCTGTAATATCCTCCATTTCTTTCGTTGCAGATTTTCTTTCACTACGTTGGCAACATGAGGCCGAGCATTATCGTGAAGCAGAATAGCACCACGTGAAAGCTTCCCTGGACGTTTTCTTCTTATTGCTTGATGGAGCTTGTTCAAAGTTTCATTATACAGGTTTGCGTTGATATGCACTCTAGGTTCTGTAAACTCTATCAGCAAGGGTCCTCCATGGTCGAAAAAAATGTCAACATCACCTTGCCTGCAGAAGGTTGAACTTTAAACTTCTTTGGTGGCGGAGAATTTGCGTGTTTCCATTGCATCGATGACAGCTTACTGGATGGTTCAAAATAATGACACCAAGATTCATCGCCAGCAACTATTGACGAGAGAAAGTCATTACCATTTTGACTGTATTCCGTGAGGTGTTGCGAAGACAAGCCCATTCGCAAGCTTTTTTGGTCCTCAGACAAAAGACGAGGAACCCATTGCGCACAAACTTTGCTGTAACCTAGTTTGTGTACGATACTATACTCACACCAACATTTTCTGAAATTGCTCTGATTGAAATTCGACGATTTTCTCTAATCAGGCCTTCCACACATGCCACATTCCTGTCTGTTGATGCAGTAATCAATGCACCTGGTCGTGGCTTATCATTCGTCCTCTCTTCTCCATTCTTAAATTTTCGACACCATTCCTTCACAGTTGGATATGCAAAACATGCGTTTCCATACACTGCTTGCATTCGCGTATAAATTTGCAACGGTTGCACACCTTCAGCACACAAAAATTGAATGACTGCACGCTTATCACATTTGGATGGATTGTTAACAACAAACGCCATTTCAAAGTCACAATACTTGAAATCCCTGTCAAATATAAACGAAATAAACAGATCAGTGTGACGTTTGCATACACTACTAATGTTGGAAAACGTCAGTTGAATGATTACAATTGTTTCCAAGGCTAACCTGACCAAAGATGGGTTTCAGTTGAACAAGCCTAGTACAAAGACACCAATATCCTCTACAAAGGATATTATTAACAGTGAAAAATTAAGTGGAAGAGAAAAACGTTGTGATTTTCAACCTCATCGTCCGGACAATGGCCAACAGGATAATAATAAGAAGAAAAATATATTCCCTCTATGAAAGCCAGATTGTTCCTACTTTGGACAATCTAAAAAGGAAGCTAGAAGACGATGACAAAAATATAAATATTAGCCGGGCCACCCTCCATTCAAAGCTGGAAAGATTCATACATTCATATTCAAAATAATATAGAGCCTATTGTAATTAATCTTAATAAGTCTGACAGTGAAACAGAATTAGATTTAGAATAATATTAAACCATACCAATAGAGTTTGATATTGTTTTTTTTTACCTAGTTATAGTTTATTTAACTTAATAGTATTTAATAATCTCATTTAGGAGGAAAAGGAAAAAAAGTTTAGAGAAATGGTCTTCTCATATTAAATAAAAAACAAAGGATGTATGATAAAAATACAGAAAGATAAATATTTGTAAATTTGATCCTATTTAAATAATTTTAAATACTCCGTCACTGGCGATATCTTCTATGGTAGCTATTGGCCATATGATTTATTGCAATTTGCCCATTAATTTTATGATTGCCGGCAAAAGTGAAGACCATATATTTTGAGACAAACTTATACATTGGAACAAAAACGTCTATTTATACACTGCCATAGCATTTTGCTGTCGGGGCGTTTTCTAACTATTGACCTTTGACGTAAGATAGAACTAGTATTTTTGTAAGAATGGACGAAAACGTGTACACTGAAATATTAATTGACTCAGTGAAGGAAAGGAAAGCTCACTGGGATACATCCTCCGAGAATTATGAAGATGAAAACATCCTTAATAGTCGACTGAAAAACGGAGAAAAAGTCGCTTCCTTCTCGATTTTTTTTTTAGGTACAACCACATGTGGTCTTTACAAAATGATAGAGTAGGTCCCTGGCCATCTGAAATCGGCAATTACAACATTTTTTAGTAGGGACAACACCTTTTATTGCGAAATTTGTCAAAAATCTGTCAAAATTATGTTTTATTACTTTTTCACACCCACCTCGCGATATCTCCGGAACTAAACAAGATATTTTCAACTTTTTTTTTAATCGGCAGGAGAAACGTAAGCGGAGATTACTGCGTTAGTTTCATTAGTATAGAAAACCTAGTTTTTTTGTAAAGCCAGACAAAACTTTAATCTTTACTTTTTTTGCAGCACTATTTTCAGTAATCGAAAAACTTTTTTATTTTTCAAAATTTCACCAAACTATTTGCGTACCAAATAAAGCTAAAGCTTCAAGGAAGTTTTTAAAACAAGAATCACTATTCTAAGTATCATAAATAATTATCAAATTTGTCAATATCCTCTCTTAGTTTGTCATATAATAACATTTATAGGATGAACGCCCCATATTCTCTTTTTGTTTATTGTTATTTTTCGATATGAATAGGATCAATTCCTTTGAAAAATTATGTCTGTATTGTAAAACGTATATACATACGCCACTGTCAAATGTGCGAATACAATTATTGACATCTAGAAAACGTTCTAGGAAATGACTGCATAAAATGAAACTAAAAAAGACGACGATATTTTAACGTAGTACGTCCAGCGGCACAAAACGCATAAAAGGTCTCTAAATAGACGTATTTGATCCAATAGAGAGATATTGCTTGTTAAAAAATGGTCTGCGGTAATTACGTTTGCAGTATTTTGACGTTTATTAAATGCGCGATTCACTTTCTTACGTCTCTAACGCTAATAACGTTAGCGCTTCGGGAAATTTACGGTTACGTACCGTTGAGTGTTATTGTAAATACGGCACATAATTGTCCTGCGCAATTGACAAAATAGTACAAATCGCATGGAATTTTTGCATATTCACCAAATCGAATTCAATAATAGAGCCTTAGCGATCTTCTATTTTGGTTTGCTCCACTCCAATATCATTTTCATTAGCTCCAGCTAAGATCGCCGCTTCGGGAGCTTCATCCACATATTTCATTACTTTTATTTTTTTTAAATATGCAATATGCAATAGTAAGGTTGTTTGGTTTTTGATATTTTTCTAAATTATAAGTATACACAGAAAAAGACAGGTTATGTCACTTCCTACATAACGCAGCGCTACGTTATTAAATTATAGTGATGGCAGTAGCTCTTATTTCCAAATAAATTATAGGTAGACCGTTATTAAAATAGCGCTACATAAATACCACACCGTATGCGGTATTGCAATTGGCAATATCTCTCTAATGTATCTAGAGTCTGGGCGTTACTTTAACGTTCGGCGACATAAAACGCCTGCATAAAAGGGCTCTAAAAGGCACATACCCATACAGTGACATACTATTTTTAATAAAAACTTCTATTGTTCCAGGCTTACGAAAGGTCTACCCTTACTACTTCACGTTTACCACGTTCACGAAAGGGCGTTGGGTAGGTGAAAAAATTCTAGACATATTCGCCAGAGAATTTCGTGCTCATCCCGCCGAAGAGTATGAACGTTGCATACAAGCAGGAACTTTAACAGTTAATTATGAAAAAGTTCCCACCGATTATAAGTTAAAACATAATGACCTTCTCGCCAACGTTGTACATAGGTAAGAATATATTATTTTCTTATTAACTTGTGAATCTTATTTTCAACTTAGATTAGTACACCGCACATTGTAAATTTGTTTGAAAGTTGCACTGAAAATATTGTTTATTTGAACATCGTGATATATGGCACACAGAGAAGATTCCAATAAAAGTTACTTGACTAACTAGTTTAATACTTCCAAAAACATATTCGCTTGCAGAACTTATATGGGTTATAGAAGTTTTTGAAATCGAAAGTTTAATAAATTTTTAAAGACCACTTTTTTCCGTTTAAAAGTTTCTAAACTAAAAGATGTTAAGGGATAGTTACACGGTCCGGTATGATTCCGGTTACCGTCAATAGACATTAGTACTACTACTACTACTAATTTAGTCAGGCCAAGGTTCCGGCACTGAGGTCTTTCAATCCCCTTCAGTGGATGCCTGCTTATGTCCCCAGGGGCCATAACAGGGAAGACACACACAGCACAGGGGACTTTCCTCTAAACCTAGGTTACAGAGGTGTTTCCTCAGACAGCAGTGCCCTGTTAGGGAGTCCTGCTATCTTTTTTAACCTCTTCCTTGGGAGTTATAGAGCAGCTCTAGCATGTCCATCAGTCCATCCCCTCAATAGGAGCTTGGACTGCCTGAGACCCTGTAGAGCTCTCGAGTGAGCAAGGTGCTCAACCAGTTCCTCGTCTCCTTACGGATTGTTTGTTTTTGTGAGGCACAAGGTCGGGCCCGGGCTGTTAAAAGGGGTAGCCACCCCTTCCACAGCCAGCGCGTCATCGCCTTCAAAACCAGAGTGTGTTGGAATTCATTCTAGACTGTGTTCCGCCTTGCTAGGTCAGCAAGGCGTTCACGACATTCAGCAGCAAGCCCTGAGTTGATGGATTACTAATTTGAATTATTTTGTGTGATAGTCATGAATTCTATAGCGATTAAATACCATTTAAACATTTTAAACGATGCAAAACAAGAAAAACCACTTACAAGTTTTCACTAGTGATTGAGTACATGGAAAAAATGTTATAAAACAGTTTGTTTGTCAGTAGTCTGCCAAGTGATGACGAAAAACTCGAGAATATAATTCAATATGTCATCTTATTGGATGTAATCACGAGCTTCACCTCAATTGACCAGGAAAATATTTAAAATTCATCCGAAAACCAGCCTGTCGTATTTTTCGAAAAATCTGAAAGATGATCTCGTAAAAACATGTCCTTTGAGACTAACATACGTTATAAAACTTCCTATAATTTTTTCATGTCATATAATATGTTTATGGTGATTAACCAGTCAATCAATTTTCAAATATTTCCAGTGCAACTTATTTATATAACCTATCTAAACCATACCTAGTGGAGAATTTCAAAAACTTTAATTCTAATAATGTTAATTTTCTGACACACTAATTTTTTCTTAAGTTGTCGTGGGTGTTATCAAAGAACATTTCTTTTTCCATTCACCAATTTTAAATACAAACGAATCCAATCATTATATTTGCTTTATAAAAATGTGTAGCAATCAAATAAAACCTTTGAAATGCATCATTTCTCTCAGATATATTCAAAAGTTTATTGGTTTAATCAATTCAATGTAACATAAATTGAAATCTACTCTATTCTAAGTAGCAATCAGTATGGCTAAATTAAATATTGAGCTTCTATTAAATATATCTAATGGAAACCAGACGTTACCCTGCCATTTGTTTGAAAACTATTAATTTATCAATACTTCTCGATGATGAAATCTATGAACTCAGTGAGTTCGAGGGATTAAAATTGAAAGTTTTTACGTTATAGCAACAAGAGTAAAAACACCTATGAGGATGACAAAAGTTACCAGTGAGTATAAATGTTGACTCATTGAATATCTTGGAGTCTTAAGGCTCGTCTACACTATGCCGCGATTAGCCGTTGGCAATGCCAATTGACAAAACCAAATTGGCAAAGCCAGCGACTGTAAAAATGTCTACATATGTGCTGGCATGCATTCAGGTTAGTCGCTCAATGTTCACAGAACAGGACGGTATAGATTTGTCAAATTAATAACTTTCCCGTTCGTCCTCTCCATTTGAAAGCACGTGCTAACTGGCAGACAGTCTGAATCATAACTAAAGCCGCAAGAGGCCAGTAGTTGGCACGTCCCCAGTCTCCGTTGTCATTGGCTTCCTTTGAAGGACACCGAGCCAGAGATTTTCATTGGTACACAGCTGGCTTATTGGCACGTGCCAACGGTCGCGTCTACATTGAATCGGCTTTGCCAATTGGCCAGTTTGCTTTAGATATATAGGGAACCTGAATATATGGAATATGGGCTATTTAAACCCGCCGTGAACCATAGGAATTAGGTCAATAGATAGTACGATGGAAAATAATAGTTTTGGTCTTTTGTAAATGAGAAAAAAGACATCTTGTAAGTAGGGAACTGTAGAAGATAGACCAAGGGCATCCATAAGTTGTAAATGTAGAAACAATTAGTATAAGAATGTGAAAAGATAGTAAATGCGGAACTTCACCAACCTGACTAGGCCGGCAGCACAAGCGGCCTTGCCACCGGCATATAATTTAGTGGCTTGTAGCAGGAGTTGGTTGATTTATTTCGTTGCTGACTGACTTTTATCTATACTGTTTGACAACAAGAGCTTATTAGGGTATGTGGCCTTAAAATCATTATTGATCATATAAAGCACAGGTTCTGAGTTCGGCCTAGTTTTAATAAAAACGAACTTTCACTTGAATTTCATGGTCTGTCGTGACTATCCACTGGGTCGAAAAAGAAGAATCACAAACTAACTAACTAGACACTTGGCCTATTATCAAAATCATTCCTAAATATAATTATTTAAATTTTGCATTTCAATGTTTTTATTTGGTTAAGCGGTTTTAATTAATCACGAATACCTTTGATTCCCCGATAAAATTATTGAAATATACATACAAAATTGCGTGAATCAAAACATAACTACTGTTTAATTTTGAATTATTTTTATATATGCTTCATTCCAAATGGAACTTTTACAATTTGAATAAATTGATGATGGATTCACTACTGTCAACAACATATGATATTTTGAAAAAAATTCCGTTGTACTTTCCGGATTTCAGCACAATTTTAAAATCTACAGCATCTGGATATTACTGGATATAAATATTTTGACAAAAAATAGTGGTTAAAAATAGATATATATTTTGGTAATATTTTTTTATTTTTCTACTTTTTGTGGATTTGGTATTTTACCCATTCAAATGGTACTGATTCACCTAATAGTATTAGTATTGTCAATAAATCAATGTTCACTTAGACAACTCTATTAATACTTCTCCAAATTTACTCAATAATAATAATTGTTGAAATATGTGCTATTGTCACAGTTAGTCATTTTATGACACTCTTAGTATTAACAACGCTCTAAGGTCAGCCAAACAGCTTTAAACAAGTACGCGTCCATTTAACAAGGGAAGCAAATTAAGAGCCTAGCACCAAAAAAGTTGGAATTTCCAGTATATTGCCAAAGATAGTGAACTTTTACTCTGACTCAATATTTTTCTTGAATAAGTCGAAGGGAATATAATTAAATTCTCACATATAATCGACAACTATTTCCTTAACAAACGTATATAGTCTAGCCGAGAAGTCGATTTCCTGCGTACAATACTTACAAGTCTCCTAAAAATAAGGTTGATGGTATACGATCCGGAATGGCATCTAGAAAAATACGTACACTAAAAGTCACGAATGTTTCTCGTTACTTCATACTTCCCTGAATGTATCAAAGACACTAATTTTATGTAGATATCACCTTTAATTACACTACGCCTTTATCGGTTTGTCACTCTGTCTTGTGTTGTGACAACGATTGTACTTAAAAAGTGAAACATCACATTATGCGGAAATCTTGTCACTATTGAATTTCTTCGTCATTGTCATTACTTTAAATAGGTAAAGTTACCCCTGATTTATAGATTCCGTAACGTAACGTAACGCAAGGATTTCCGTGAGACGATAAAAGATAAATCATAGGACGACTCCACCACCATTCATAGATTACTTCTGTCATCGTACCACAACGCAACTTCAAAAAGATGGAGATGGGTATCTCTCGCGTTACAGCCGCGATCAGCGTCATGCGTAAGGGCAATCTATGAATGGTAGTGGAGTCGTCCTATGATTTATCTTTTATCGTCTCACTGAAATCCTTGCGTTACGTTGCGTTACGGAATCTATAAATCAGGGGTTAGAGTTTGTTTAACCGTACTTTGCCGTTACGTCATACATTGTCCAGCTTTATCTTTCATTTATGAAATGGATGAGACGGAATTATGACGTCATTAACGTATCTCTTAGCTAATTTCGACGTAAATCTATTTGTTACTTTTGACAGTTCAGTTGTCATATTTTGATTTGTTCAGTATTTTTGGTAATTTTCGCCCTTTTTCAATTAATTTTTATTGGAATCTCGCTTTTACCGTTAAATGCAGTCTACAACGTAAGTACCTACCTATATTCGTTCTTTTTCCCTGTTTTTATTGGGAGCTTTTTTCAGAAATTTATTTATTTATTGTCTGTTTTCTCCCATAAATGTGTTTTTTTGCCTTTCTCAGGAATACTTACGAAATTGTTTCTCACAATGACACAGACAATAATTACTATACAAAAATATGAGCATATACTAGATATTCTATCTAATTTTACATAATCTTTGGTTTCACCCCAAAAATATAATCGTATAATACATTTTTAATATATTATATTATAGGTCCGTAATTTTTTAAATTCAGTAAAAAATCATGCTCAGGGGCGTTAAACATCCTCAAGCTAGGAATTTGGAACAAATCAGTTAAGAAAAAAACGGGGAATTCAAGTTAAAACAAAACTAAATTATGTAAAAAAGTACGCAACGCAAAAAGCAGAATACAATTTTTGGCATTACTAATTTATTCATACAAACACACCTTAACATACGTCATTGATTATAATTTTGAGGTTAAATGTAAAATAACATTCAACTAATATAAGACAAACGTAAAACAGCAGAATACGTCACCGATTATGACGTAACGGCAAAGGATGGTTAAACAAACTCTAATTTACATTTATTCTAATATGTTTCGACAAAATGCCTGGTAAACGTTTGGACGAAACACGTGAGTGTATTAGAAAATTACATGAATATTTCCAAAAGGAATTGGGTAATGGTGGACCAATTTTTTCCGTTAAATGCCATTTAAGAGGTAGGTTTTGTAACAATTTATTTGTAGAATTTCAAATTGCAGTCTAACTATGATTATATTAAATATGGTTTATATTTATTTCCACTTATAATTAAATCACCAGAAATACATGCCGAACCCTCTAACAATGATCCGCCTCTGGTGAAAACTGTCTTATTGATTTGTTTATGAGTTATGACGTAACGAGAAACATTCGTAACTTTTAGTGTATTTTGGATTTTTCCTGCCGAAAAAAATTACAATGTTATTAACAAAAAATTGTAAAAAAATAGGCGTCCAGCTTATTGGCAAAATATCCAAAAGTATAAGTGATAGCTCAAATATTATTAAAGTTTCTGAAAGAGCAGGAAATTTCTTCTTCTTCTCTTTGGTTTATTGGCTTCCACCCATTAGGTACTTAGCCAGAGCAGGTTATTCTTTACAGTATCGGAAATATTCCTTACGGAATGTCTGGAACTTTCCATCTTCCCTCTGATTACACATTTTACTGTTTCCATTAACCATGAATTCTTCTATTTAAGGCTAGACATGTTATAAAACAATACAACATAGGTAAAACTTTTCTCGCTCAGGGGCAACTGCCGAGCATTACACAACCCCGAAATGTTGCCTCGGATTTAGGATAAGGTAGGTATTCCAAAGTAACGATAGAGTTTCAAGTAGAAGTTAAATTTTAATTTGAAAGGTAATAGGGAGTTATTGAAGATCTGTACTAAAGACTGCTTTTATTAAAAGTTCCTTTATTAAAGTATCCTTTAATGTGACTTTTGATAGAGTTATTGAAAGTTATTTCTGTGGATCTATTTATTGTAATATTAATTTATATTATGGAAGCACAATTAGAAATAGCAATTTTAACGGGAGCGAATGCTGAAGAAATAGAGATGTTTATTTTGTGTTGGCAAATACTTTTGACTGTAAAATCTTTTTTAGTGAGCACAAACATACTATGTTTGATATCATCCCATGTATGTTTGCCATTTTTAAATGGATTCTGGGAAACCACTTCTCTTAAGGTACGTTTTTCTCCACATTCGCCAGTCTCTAGTAGCCGTGAAAAAGTAGCGACGACTTATTCGTCACACACCTATTCATGTATTTAAACGGGAGTGTTTTCCTACGCGTACTGAGTAGCTGCTACCCAAATTCGCTGCGAATGTGGAGGAAAACGTACCTTTAGCATAATAATATCATCCTCATAGGTGAAACGAAGACGGTTTTTCAACGGTTTTGATGATAGTTTCATAGTTATATAAAAAATATAGCAAATCCAACGAAAAATTGTGCAATTTAAAATATTTCGCTCGACAAAACAATTATTTTCTGTCACATATTGACAAAAATATGTCAAACTTATCAAAATTAAAAAACTTTCACTAAAATTTTCCTTTCCGGTATTTAATTTAAATATAGGATATCCTTTATTTACATAAAAACCTTTAAGACAAACTTAGGAAATGCGCATGCGTATATGTCAAAATAGAGGAATCTTTTAATGAAGGAAATCCCAAAAGACGTTTCAATAACTCTCTTTCATGATGATTTTAATTAATTTTATATTAATTTTATTTAAAATACTACGGAGTGAAATCACAGGGTAACCCATTTTTATCAAATCTTTGTATATATTAAAATTTGCAGTTTGATTGAAGGGCATTCGAAAAATATATGGTGTAGATCCTCAATTTGACCACATTCGCAATGTTAGTAGGAAATTTTATGAATTAAAACTCAAAAATCGATAGATTTCCGAATATTTTCATGTTACTATTTATTTGACTAATAACGAGTTTGTTCTTTACTTTTGGACACACTGTATTCCGTAATATTTAATTTGTTTATTACTAAAAGATTGTGTTTGTCGACAATTCCGTTACTACAGTTTAATCTAATTACGAAAGATTAATGAAATAAGTTTCAGGGACGATAAATTGAAATTGCTGTTGGTAACCCAAAAAATTGAATTTCTATCTAAACACAATCCGTTTTTCATGTCGTATTTTCGACGCCAACAAGTTCGTCTGACCTTCGCCGAAAGAATTGGGTCAATGCCTTTATTTCCAGATTTTTTTCTTCCTTTGGATTATAGCACAAGTAAAAGTCTTAAATCATATTTAGGAGTGAAGGCTTTGAATTTTTTTTATAACTTATTTTGAAATGTCTACAAACAAAACATACATGTGACTATGTTTCATCCCTCCGGAAAGGGGTAGAAAAAAAATGTGTTTTTTTTTTAATTACGCAAAAATCATTAAAGATACAGAAAAAAGTTTCGATCAAAAATTGTAGAGCTTTAAATTTTACTCCTCATTATTTACTTCTCCAAATGACGTTAGGGTTGCTAAAAGTGAAGGGATGGTTTTTTAAACTTTAAAAAATTATAAGATATTTTTTTCTGTAATTACTCAGCACACCGTGAATTTTCATTTTCAGAGACAATAGTATATTATTCACCGAGCGTGTAATGATGGCTATTACTCATTAGCCATTACACGAAAGTAGAATACTATACTTTTTCTATGACTGAGTGAATAATTTATTGAAGAAACAAATTTTAATGGTTTTTGTCATTTCCATTTTGAAAGCTAATGGAAACTTATTTATTGGTTACAATATTTATTGTGAAATTTGGAAATATTTATAGAAGGAGTAGAGGAAGATTTCCGGATTCCAGATATTATTTTTTGAAGTAGTGGAGGTATTATTTGCGATGTTTTTAGACCTCGGATTTGAAGATGAAGGTCCAATTGACTTCATAATTTTTTGTGTCGTATCTATTTTGTTTTTGAAGGAATCGTCAATGTATCCTTCTGCAACCGATGATGATTTCCATCCTCCGTGCCGTTTTAATGATGTTGAATCATCTCCTGCGTCAACTCAAATGGTGGCAGATGATCTTCGAAATGTATGTCCTGTATATAATTCTGTAAGTTTCAGAAAGTGAGTGTAGTTGAATTCGTTTTCGCGTTCTGAATCCATTTTAACTAGAAGTCAGCTCTAAATCACCTCTGGTAGGTAGGTATATTGTCAAATTATGACATTTCATGGCGAGTCTGATTCAAACATTGCACTGCACGCCCCATTTTCCATTTCAATTTTGTACAACTAGTGTTAATAGTTTTGTAGGTAGTTAATCTACTTTGACAATGATTGGCCAAAGCCGTTGTGTAATGACTCTTCATGCAGCCTTATAAAACTACATAAAAAGGATCCATTTTTCAACAGTTGTAGAAAAAATATTTTTTAAATTTTTAATATAAAATTGAAACTACACTCTATCGCATGATTTCATTTATTTTTTTTCACCTTCCATTTTCAGCCACGCTTTTAATTGCAAGAAAATTATTTTTTACTTTTTAGTTCGTTTTAAAAATGTGGTATGTTTCAAAATTTTTTTAATTCATTTCCTTTTCACTTTTTAGTTCGATTTACTTCGAGTATAAGGTGTGTTTACGGATAATAGGAACTATATTGAAGGTTATTTATATACAAATGTCACAATATAACAAATCACTGTGTCCAGGATTCGAAAACTATCCGAACTTTAATACCGCTAGGCTATGAGGACAATAGAGAGATATTGCTTGTTAAAAATTGGTCTGCGGTAATTACGTTTGCAGTATTTTGACGTTTATTGAATGCGCGATTCACTTTTTTACGTCTCTAACGCTAATAACGTTAGCGGTTCGCGAAATTTACGGTTACGTGCCGTTGAGTGTTATTGTAAATACGGCACATAATTGTCATGCGAAGTTGACAAAATAGAACAAATCGCATCGGATTTCTGCATATTTACCAAATCGAATTCAATAATAGAGCCTTAGCGATCTTCTATTTTGGTTTGCTCCACTCCAATATCATTTTCATTAGCTCCAGCTAAGATCGCCGCTTCGAGAGCTTCATACATATTTCATTACTTTCATTTTTTTTAAATATGCAAATAGTAAGGTTGTTTGGTTTTCGATTTTTTTTTAATTATAAGTATACACAGAAAAAGACAGGTTATGTCACTTTCTACATAATGCAGCGCTATGTTATTGAATTATAGTGATGGAAATAGCTCTTATTTCCAAATAAATTTTAGGTAGACCGTTATTAAAATAGCTCTACATAAATACCGCACCGTATGCGGTATTGCAATTGGCAATATCTCTCTAATAATTTAACCAAAACTAATAAGTTACGATATTAAAGAGGTTAAATAATTCATACCTGGTTGAAAATGAAAGGTAAAATTAATATTTCACTGGTAAAACTTCAATTTATAAAAAAACAAACAAAACAATAAAGTGGTTTTAATTTGATTTAAAAAGTTTCAAAATGTTTTAAAAAATATATTTTTCTCTGAAATGAAAGTTCACGATGTGCTGAGCAAGAAAACAAATTTGCAGATATCTCAATTTTTCCACGAGTTATCATTTTTTAGTTTAAAAAAACCAACCCTTCACGTTTAGCTATCTCAATGTAATTTGGGAAAAAAATTATACAGACAATTCTGGTGTAAAATTTAAAGCTCTACAATTTTTGTTTGAAATTTTTTTCTGTATCTTTTTTGCGTAATTCCAAAAAAACACCTTATTTTTTTTTCAACCAGTTTCCGGGGGGGCTGAAACATGGTCACATATATGTTTCGTTTGTAGACATTTCAAAGTAAATTACAGTCAAACCTGGCTAAGTGAGAACTGGATAAGTGAGAAAACTCTATAAGTGAGTGTAATAGCCAGGACCCGTCATTTCAAGCTCCCAAAACCTCTATTAGCGAGAAACAGAAACCTGTGTAAGAGAGAGGGAAAACCCTCATAGACCTCCGTAAGTGAGACTGCTACTTATCTATACCTCTATAAGCAACAGTTTAGCTTTATTTATTTATATTATTGTACACAACAAATGACAAAACAAATGACAAATTTAACATCTGCTATTTTATGACTTAACTTTCGTGGAACTTCCTAAGAGAAACGCTACCCATGTACCTGTATTAGCGAGAAACTCGGGTTAATGAGAAACTTCTATAAGCAAGAATGAGATTGTGCTTCCTTGAACTCTCGCTTATCCAGGTTTGACTGTATATGAAAAATTCAAAACCTCCACTCGAAATTATGATTTAATGCAATTTTTTCTTGGACTATTAGTTACCCTCAGCTCCTCCAAATTGGTCTAAATTGACAAGTAGTATAAAGGAGTTTATTTGACATGTCACATTTTGATTCCGTAAATTTTTTTCCATTGATGACAGATTTAGATGAAAATTGAGGAGATCGTAGAAAATCCGGTATATTTTACATAAAAAACCACTTCCTTTAACTGGGTGAAAATTTAGTCAATCATTTATTCATATTTTTAATATAGTACGCTGCTATCTATTATCAGATTTTTTTTTATCTCGGCCTAAAGAAACCAACCACAGGTACTAACTCCGTGCGACCCTCGAAAGAAATTCCTCCCCAAACCATGATAGAGCCACCACCAAAGCTTTCAGTTTGACAAAAATTAACCTGATCGTGCCGTTCACCACGTCGTCTATATACTGGTACTCGCCTATCTGATGAATATAGACAAAATCTTGATTCCTCCGTGAATAAAATATTGGACCAATCTTGAATATTCCAATTTGCGTTTTCTCGAGCAAATTCCAATCTTGCTACTCGATGTTCTCTGGTAAGACGTGGACCTCTTGCTGGCACTCTGTCTCGTATACCTGCTTCTCTCAGCCTATTTCGAACTATTTGTAGGCTTATTCGGACATTACTGGCAGCCAACAGATCTGTTTGCAGCCTTCGAGCGGTGGTATGCCTAATTCTTAACGCCGTCAACCTCAAATAACGAAGTTACCATTCCGCGGCCTTGTCCGGGTCTTCTGGTTAGCTGCTCTGTTTCTTGGTAGCGAATAACAACTCTGGATATGGTTCTTTGTTGAACTCCAATTACCCCGGCGACGTATCTTTGACTGCAGACATTTTGTATGAGCGCGATGATTCTAGCGGCTTCTTCATTTGTCACATGTCTTGTTAAACGTTGAGGCACATCCATTATTAACAAAATAAATTTAAATTTCACTATACAATAACACAATTTGCTTAGAAAGTTCTCGATCTCAATGCATTCTCCGAGACAGAAATGATTTACTCGAGCATTTTTGCTTCCAAAAAAATTTGTAAGAAATTGTGATAATTTTTTGCCCATGATAAGTAACCAGAAATATCTATTAAGTTGATACATATACAGATTGTCCCAAAAAACTAAAATTAAGTATTGAAAATATTCTAAAATACCAGTGATGCGATAATTTTTGTGGGGTGTATATTTTCAGTTTTTCATAATCTATTAAATTACAAATACAACCGTCAAGATTGCATAATTTTACCTTTAATAATTCCAACGTTACATTGGTTTGAATCTAAAAAAATTGTTTATGGCAAAAAGGTAGTAGGTTTTTCTGTCAATAAAGTTTTAGGTTTCTCGCTAAAAATTCCAAGTTTCCCGCCAACATTTAAGGTTACCCGTTAAGAATTTCAAGTTTCTCGCTCAAATTTCAGGTTTCCCGCCCAAATTTTAGGCTTCTCGTCAAAAATTTCAAGTTTCGGCGGGAAACCTGGAATTATTTTGCTTGTTCCGTTGCTAGTACCCACTTTGCTCTCAACGCCCGGTATTGAAAGTTGATTCAATAATATTAGAGAGACAGATAGTAATTATCTATTCCAAACATACTCGTGCGTTAAATTAATTTGGGTCAGCAATTGTGGGTTGATACTGCTTTTATTAAGAGCAAATTATGTAAAAGGTTTCATCGCTAAACTCCCTGGCTGGAATAATTAGATATTAATTAATTAAAATCTCATGTTTGAATACCCTGATGAGGGAAACCTATACAATAGGAGTAGGAACAATGAAATATCAAAATATTTGCAGAACAATTGAAGTGAAACCCTATGAATAGCTCGGTTTCCTAATGAACTTGTTTTTAGGTAAGCCAGATTTCTATTTCTACAACTTTAGAGCTTAATTACCAAAAGTTATTATTTTAATCTTCGGCGAAAATGATCTTCATTCTTAAGAATTCTTATAATGAATGAAGTAAATTTATAGTTGAAAAAAAAAACTGAACTATTACAAAAGCTCCAAGAGAGTATTCTTATGTCAATTATTTACAGCGCGGCTTCGACAGTAAAAAGGGAGAGGACGGCTTAAGAAAAAGTAGGGAGCGTAAATATACGGAGTGTAAATATATTGAAAACAAACGGATCGATATTTATGAAACTTTGCAAGTAAGTGCACTAGTAAAAAATCGATCTGTTGTGATCCTTTTTATTGATACTTCCAGTTTAACCGGAAGTACTCTCAACCTGCATATTTTTGCAAATTTTGATAGATCCAGCTATTTCTAGTTCGTACTACTGGTGGAGACGCTGACTAATGAAATGCTAAACCTTGGTAGGGACCAGATAAGGATAGTGACGGGTTTACTCATCGGTCACTGTACCCTAAGGTAGCACATGCATACTATCGGCATATATAGGGAGGAAACTATCTGTCGGTTGTGCATGGAATAGGAGGAAACAGCCTCTCACATTATCTTAGATTGTGAAGCATTATCTCATTGGAGATATAGACTCCTAGGACTAGAACATCCAAGGGAGGATTTCTCCAAGAAGGACCTAGTGAAAAGACTGTTGAGCCTGATAAGGGCTACTGGTCTCTTCACATAAACGGCACAACCAAGAGCACAAAAAGCCTAAAGGCTGAGGTGCCGAAGACATTTACTGAATAATTAATTGTAATTATTAAAACAATGAGCATGGAAATTATAATAATTTAATCAAATTTAAAATCCAATGTTCAAAATTCTTGTTGTTCACTTTATGATATCATGGAAGCTCATTATAGTTTTTGTAGAGTAAATGTGAAGAAAGAAATTTTCCACCCAACGAATGACCTACGCCGTCCTATGTTTTGGGTATTTCTGGTTTTTAAAGATTTATTGCCCGTGTATTACAGATTTCAAGAAAATATTATGAACTTTTTGGAGAAATTCATGGCAACATTTTCGTGGTCAATTTTAAATTAATATTAGGCATAAGTTTATGATTATTTTGTATACTTTCCTTTCCACAGTACTGGTTTATAACTATTTGGCTGACTAAGTAACTTAGAAATCGTTCGTATACGTTTTACCATACTAACATATAAATTGTATGTACATTACTTATATATCCTGTCCTTGTATTATCCATGTATTTTTCGTACTATTGGACGTACCTGTATGTTACAGACACGAAGTACCCGTCACTAGCCAACCGATCACCATTGTGCACATGGACGAAGACATTGTTGTGGTCAACAAACCCGCCTCTATTCCTGTAAGTGGCTTTTAAGACTGCCATCTTTGGGGTATTTCCATAAGGTTTATAAGACTAAAGCTGGAATGTTTCTTACAAAAATGTATACAAATATAAGAATTGCTTTTCCAATATTTCTCAAATCAACTAAATAACTTACCAAAATGCGAGTTGCAAGTTCTATTTTAGCTCACACCTATTTATATTTCATCAAACACATTCAGACGATATGTTTATTCAGTGAATGATATTTTAAGTTTAGATGAGCAAGAAACAATCCCTGCTAATAACCAAAAACCGTATTTGGCTGCAGTGGTGCAGGTCCAAAGAATATGCTCTGCTAATCTTCCTGACAAAGACGGTATCTTATCTCCTACCGTCCAATTCTTGTATGTATGTATAATGCACTGGCGGATCTAGGGAGTTTTTCAGGGGGGGGCCATGAGTTAATGGAAATTTGTAACCAAAGTATTAAAATCCATAGAAATCAATTATATAAAAATATATATATTTTCTTTATTTGAAACAACTGAAACCAGTGAACAATAATATAAATAAGATTGAAGATTGAACAAAATATGGCGAAACAAGCAAAAACAAAATTCCACAATTCTAATAAATAATAAACTCTCAAAATAAAACAACTGGAACAAAAACTTGATAAAATTATTGTTCAGAAAGATATGTCTTTGGTCACTGTTTGAAAATATACTGAAAACAACTGAAACTAGTGAACAATAACATAAATAAGATGGATAAAAATGTGACTAAACAAACAAAAACCCAAATCCTCAATTCTAATAATAAACTTCCAAAAATAAAACACCTAAAACAAAAACTTATCAAATTATTATTTATAAAACAAAATCCATATGCCTTGGGCCACTGTTGGCAAATCTGTTAATAACTAATTGTTCATTGATCTCAATGTCCGGATGGGGGTTAATAATGGCTAAGCCAGATAGCCTATCTTCTGAAATAGTAGATCGGAGCCAACTTTTTATTCGCCTCAACGAAGAAAAACTTCTTTCTTTGTTGAAAACCAATCAAAGGTTTAGGTGCATATGCTCTGGTTGTTGAACCAATATCAAGGGGGGGCCATGGCCCCCATGGCCCCCCCCTCAGATCCGCCAGTGGTATAATGGGGTGACATTCACTGAGACCTAACAGATCTATTATGCCCCCTTACTTCTACTGAGTTCCTGAGAAACGTCTCAGAGACTAGTAGCTCCTTTAGTCCTATTTCCCTGCAGGCTTCCTTCTTCTATCCAATAATCTCCTAGGTACTGTGCCCTAAAATTCTGAATTGCGGTGCAATACACAAGTATGTGGATGGAGGTTTCTACTTCCATGCCACAAAATCTACATTCTTCTTCCTCCATTATTTTGAGCTTTTTCAGGTGCCCGTTCAGGCGGCAATCTCCCGTTTGGATCCCTGTTAAAACTCTTAGTGAAGTTTTACTTTGACTTATGCATTCATTTGATGTAAACGGGTTGTAGCCACCCATCAGAATCTTTGATTGTCTAAGCCCTACTAGATCTTTCCAATGGTCAGATTCGGCTTTGCTATTTCTTCCAATATGACATTGGTGCTAATACCGCAAAAGGGTTCCGGCCTCCAAAAGGGTCTTTCAGTCCCCCTCTTTGCTAGTCCATCTGCTATTTCATTTCCTTTTATTCCAGTGTGTCCTGGAATCCACAGTAAGATTACTATATTGTTCTCGCCTAGTTTATTGAGTATGCCTAGGCATACCCACACCATTTTGGAACTGATTACACAAGAACCCAGATCAGTGCTTTATTGGCTGCCTGACTATCCGACATTATGATAATCTTTTGCCTTCTATATCCTTTGTCAATATTGAACTGGGCACACTTTCTTATGGCGTGAATTTCCGCTTCAAAGGTACTTGGGGTTTTTTCCAAGTTTTCAGAGTGTTTGGTTCCTAGCCCGTACACTCTTATCCCAGTTCCTTCTATTGCTTTTGAGCCGTCTGCGTCTGTCTGTGTACCATTGAATGGCATTCTTTCCAAGTCTGGGAATGGTATTTGGATCCCATTCCTTCTTGTTGCTTAATTCCGTAACGAATTTCTTTAAAAAGTTATACCTTTTCATCTTATCATCTTGTGGCATGTCTCAGGTTTTTTGATTTTTAAGAAGTAAGGAGGTGGATTGTTTTTAATGATTTCCTCTCTACTTAGTCTGTATCTCGTTCTTTCTACAAAACTTTCCACCACCATATGTAATTTTGGTTCAGACGACAGTGGCTCATTAAAAGTCATGCTATTCAGAATAGTAAAAGCCCGCTGTATTCCAACACTCGTTTGGGACATTTCGAAGGATGTATAAAAGCCTTCCAATGAACCAATCCTGGAACATTTTGACAGAAGTCTAAAAATCTCCGTGCAGGTTTGTTAGACAAAACTCAAAGGCATGTTCTGGTTCGGCAAAACCACCCGCAGTGCACCTCCCTTTTAAAGTTTGCCTTCCCCTTGCCGTTACAAGAATTGTCAGGGACAATTTTTAGAGTCCTCAACCTATTAAGGAGTTTTTTTGGCAATTTGATACTAGCTTCGACGTTATACTGTAATGGAATGCATCCAAATACACGGAATCCGGAAGTTCATTGTTCTAGTTTCGTGAAAGATTTTCAATGTCCACCATAGCGTCGATCATTCAGCTTGGGTCTGGGAGAATAGCTTTATTCAAGTTGTTTTTCAAATGAACTCGATGGTGAAAGTAGCAGCCATTCGAAATAATGAAGACCACATGTATCATGGGCTACCGGTCTATTATTATAACAGTAACAGTATTTATTACAATGTCATTGTTATTATTTTCACCAAAAAAATCTCCCTTTTTTGTATATTTGTTTAATGCTGATTGAAATTCATACTTCACAAAGTATAAGTGTTATATAAAATCTGAAAATCAACAAGCGTATAGTATGGCACAAAGGATAACATGAGAAAAAACGCTTTCCGGTTTTCGAAGTATTTTTTGTCGCTTTGTTACGACTTCTAACGAGAAAATTACAAATATAGTTGGCGTGGCTATCGTACCGAAATAAAAAGTAAACAAATGTGGTGAAAGCAGATAGTTTTTGTGTAGTAAAAACCGTTTATTCTGTTAAACTTGAATATTTAGTTTTATTGTCGTGATAATAGACCAGGGTAGAAGCCTTTAAAAATAATAAAAAGTGAAAAAAAATATTAGAAGGATGAAACATATACTCTGTGGGCCGAAATAAAGGAGTACATTTTTTAATTGACAATATTTTTTTTGTTTTTTGGGCAATTTATTTTCTTTTTGCAGGGCTAATAACCTAACATGTCTTCAACATGACTGTAAATTTGAAAGCAAAAGCAATGTACAGGGTCGGACTTATAAAAAAAATTATATAACAGTGAATTTGAGCTCGTTGCAAATGAAAACTGTCTTAGCTAAAATTGTACTAATAAGCTTTTTCGGTAGATAAACTATCCAGATCACTTCAGTAAAAAGGAAATTTTCCGAAATTACCGGATTCACGAAATACCATTTTTTTATTAAATAATGGTGGCCACACATTCATAATATTTTACTTTAAGTCTTAAAGTTACTAAACTGTTTTCATAAATGTGTTATTTGTTAATTTAATAAAAAAAATGGTATTTCGCGACTCCGGTAACTTCGGAAAATTTCTTTTTTACTGAAGTGTTCTGGATAGTTTATCTACCGAAAAAGCGTATTAGTACAATTTTAGCTAAGACTTTTTTTTATAAGTCCGACCCTGTACATTGCTTTTGCTTTCAAATTCACAGTCATGTTGAGGACATGTTAGGTTATTATCCCTGCAAAAAGAAAATAAATCGCCCAAAAAACAAAAAAAATATTTTCAATTAAAAAATGTACTCCTTTATTTCGGCCCACAGTGTACATTTTTTTCACATTACCTCAAAATGTATGCGGAAAATTCAAAAAACCAAGTTTTTGGTTTTTTATTTTTATCTTCTACAAAAAAAATTTACACGAAATTTGGTGAAAACTTAACTTTTTATGTCCCAAATACACTGTAATTTATTTGATTTGAAATATTTATTTTTTCACATTATTTTGACTTAATATCGAAAAAGCACCCTAATTTTTAATCGAAAACTCACCCGTCAAAATATCAGCTTTTTTCAAAAAGTTGGTGTGCTTTCTGTTCGTTGAAATCTCTACTTTCCGATGATGTGGAAAAAAAATATTACTATAGTAAATCTTACAAAAAATATTGTAATGAATAACGTAATCAGAATAAAGTATATAAATTCAATAGTACGATTTACATTTATTTTTATATATTATAGAGATTTTTTATTACAGAAATGTAATTAGAATTTAATAAATCAAATTTTTAATTGAAAAAAATTGCACCAGTCACATTTTTTAAATGAAATTGTATGAAAAATGCATTAAAAAACATTTTCGAATTCGAGTTTTTTTAAAAATAAGGTGAAAAAATAAATATTCCAAATCAAATAAATTACAGTGTATTGGGGACATAAAAAGGTAAGTTTTCACCAAATTTCGTGAAAAAAAATATTTTTTTGTAAAAGATAGAAATAAAAAACCAAAAACTTGTAATCTCAAATCTTTATATCTAATAGGCTTTGATTCATATAGATCCGACTATCAATATTTATTTTGGACCAAAGCTGGACCAAAGGATTTTATTGCAATAAACTTAACATTGTACAGTATTGCCCAAAATAAACAGTTGAGTCTATTCCAGACACGATGAGGTTCAAAAAAATGTGCGTCTGCTATGCAGTTTTGGGACACGGAATCATTGGTACATACCATACAAAGAATAGCTATTCCTGTAAGCCTATCTGGACGTTGCAACTTTCCAAGCGGAAGTGACGTCACCACTGCGTAGAAGGCAAGAATGGACGTATCATTCGGTTGCCATCTTCACAGACAGCCAAGCTGCACTGAAGACACTCGATTTCATAAAGGTCAATTCTAATCTAGTATGGGATTGCATACATGCCTTAAACGCACTTGGAGACTATTGCAAGGTCATGGTAGCCTGGGTACTAGTGCACGACGGTCATAAGGGCAACGAATTGGCAAATGAAACGACCAGACAAGGATCATCAATGCCATTCATTAGACCGGAATCCTTCTGCGGCGTCGCAATGTCGACAATAAATAATATGACCACAAGGAAGTGGGTGGCACATAAATTTCTAGAATGTTGGGTAATGTCACCAGGACAGAGACAAGCAAAACAGTTTGTAGTGGACATTCGCCATCGTTTAAGGCAGACCTGATAAGCAAAGATGGGAACACTGTCAAAGCCGAAGTTGGTATGGTAGCAGGGCACTGTAAGCTTAACAGTTAAATTTTCGCTATATGCAATATTTTCTGGTGTTAAAACTGATACAAGACTGTCATTCCCCTTTCCAGAGTTAAACGATCGTGGCCAACTATCCCTCTTAATAAAGTTGTCAAAATTTGGTTGCCAAGTAACCCCTTAACTTGAGAGGCGAACAATTTGGGTGGTCAACTGTTCCAAATGGGGCAGATGGCCAACAAACTATTCGGGCGTCTACTTGTTAGCTCGGCAATGTTTCTAGGTTAGAAAGTTACTGTAAACTGTACAACGACGTAGCAATTTTTATTCAAATTAAGTTTGATGTAAGTACTTACATTATCCGATGTATGTTTGCACCAAAAATTTTCAATGGCGTGTCTGGTCTGAAGACCATCATTTTTACACAAAAATTTACTTGGATCGACGCACAGAAACATTTGACGATTAGAAGTTCAGTACAAAACTGTTTATTAAAGTTCACCAACCACTGTAGCCCATGGTCCTCCAGTCTGCATGATTATGCTACCCTACATGAAACTGGCATCTGAATATGGTAGAATTTGGACTGCCGTCTTTGTCTGAAAGGTGATGAAACAGCATAGAATATATTTTGTCCTGTACCTCGGCTTTGTTAAGAAACTGTATTTTTTAGGTAAAATATTAATAGGTGTGAGCCGCAGTAGAATCTTATTAGTCACCACAAACCTAACTTGACGCACCCTAGAATAAGAACCTACAATTTGGTATTCTTAATAGGCAATCAATTAATTTTAAATATCTTTGAGCACTGTTTAACTTTCAACTCAATTGAACATTATTCGTTGATTACGATCCGAGGCCAGAAAGTTGGATTTCCAGACGCTTATGTCACGTAGGTACTCTAGAATATCCAACTCTCCGGCCGCGAGTCGTATATCATTTTTTCTCGATCCCCTAGCCAAAAAAAAACGGTCTACCTGCTTATATTTTGCTATAATAAATGCACCAGGATTTCACGACGTTTTTTATCCGAATAATGCTATCTTGTAATGCGTTTTGCTTTGCTAGATCCACAAAATCCGCTTAGCTTAAGTAGTCCACGAAAGTCGCTGTTTCCGAAGCAAAATGCGGCAGAGGAGAATATTCTTTCGGCTAGATGTTTCCTGCGTTTTATTTGAAAAATGTTTTATATTTATAATTTTTTTGGAACCATAGTAAATCAAAAGATGTAATGTGTATTAATTGTAAATATTCCAGTTTTAGATCTTCTTGTGGATATCCCATTTTAGTATTATTGCATGATCCTTTTTACTGCATGCTAAGTTTATTGATAGTACAAGATGTAACAGGAAGATTCTGCTGAATTTTATATAAAATATAATGCAAATGAATTATTGATTTAAATGCAATGCATTATCCGGGTTATCTTTAAACAAATGGCCGCGAAAACCTTTATTTTCAACATAAAGATCTGTCAATTTTAAGTAAATATGAACCGTACCGAGCCAATAGTGATGAGCAAAATTGGTCTTGGTCTGGCGAAAAAGCAGGACCAAGACCTTCAAAGTCTTGGGCTTGGACTTGCTTTGCTCATCTCTAGGATACAGTAGTCGCCGGTTACAATAATTTTGCTATTTGATAACTGATTGTAAATTATCAATAATAAGTAACTGGCAAACTGAACAAGACCTTGGCTTTGTACGCAAGACCAAGACTAAATAAGCAAGACAAAGACCGAATAAGCAAGACCAAGAATATCCGAGTCTTAGTCTTGGTCTTTCTTTGGTCGTCACTACGAGCCAAATGGATGCGTGTCCTGTTTTAACGAGAGTTCTGTAGTGCGTTGACTGTCGAATATAGCAACAGTTGACTGTTATGACTAACAATTTAGAGTAGCATTTCTCAAACTGTGCTTCACGTGTGAAATTACTGAAATAATGATATTCCTGTCTGAAAATTATTCTAAAGAGTTTATTTAAGTTGAAGTTTAGGGAAGAAATATTCACGGCAATTGGGTTGGAGCTCAATTATACGATTTTACGACTCTAAAAAATACTCCATTACCAGCGATACCAAGATACCTAATCCAAAAAAACTCTGGCACCAATTAAAATGTTAAAAGTGAAAATTAGTATGGTAGTGCTTCTAAACGGGAACAATTTGATAAAAATATTGTTCTCTTTCTCTGCTTACAATTATACCGGAAGTTATTCATAAACTCGTTTTTTTTTTTAAATTCCGCTTTTGGGAATATTCACGTTATTTTACACAACTTTTCTCAATAGTTCCATCTTCATCTTCAACCGCTCTTGAGTTCCACTATGTACATAAAATGGTATATATTATCATGTAATTTGTTTGAAAGTATACAATTTTCAGGTATTATATTGTGCTATATTCATTACAATGCAAAATTATTATTTTTATTATACAGGTAACTGGCAAAATTTGAATGAAATTATCGATGAAAAATAGTAGTTTGTACAACTAGTGCGCAAAGCGTCACTTTTCCCACGAGCGCAGAAGTTTGTGGCACGAGCCGTATGGCGAGTGCCGCAAATCTAGCGAGTGGGAAAAGTGATTTGCGTACAAGTTGTACACAATATTTTTTCTACAACCACATTTATTAACGAAATAAAAACATAAATTTATATACTTAGGTATTTTATTAAAACTTTGTACAGAAAGAACATACAAAATGAAAATTTAACATAGAAACATCAGTTGAGTGTATGTTTAATAGTGAATAATGAATAAATGAATAATCAAATAAATAGTTTACTTATTTTTGGTTTAAATTTAAAATCTTTACACCCAGAAATTCAATAAGTATAATAAATATGTTGAATTGTCAAAAAAGTTGACAGGTCATAGGTAGCTTTGTTTGACATTTCGGTGCGGAAAAGTGCCATAACGTGTACTTTTCGCATTACTTTTCCAACAGTTATCAAAGGAATTAAGAAAAGGTCTGCTTTGCGTATAGAAATTTGTGTAGAAAAGCGTGTTTTGCATAGTGGTTGTAGGAAAATTGTTTTAATTTATTATTTTTTCGACTACTTCACCAGAAAACCAATCATATGAACACCAAAAATAGGGCGGAAAGTATCGTTTGCCCAAGGGCGAAAAGTTCATAACGATATAGTATATTACACTCAAAGGGCCGATTGTTGAATTTTCGGCCCTGCGCGTCATGATGCTCCGAAGCGAATTTCGGCCCTGCGCGCAGGGCCGAAATTCGCCGAGGGCATCATGACGCGCAGGACCGAGATTTCAACCTTCGGCCCGTGGAGTGTATACTATTTTTCTTCATAGCCGGTCGGAAGCGAGTGCCGCTGGTCGTAGTTACGAGTATAAATACGCATGAGAAACTCTTTCCTCCCGCTGTTATAGAGGAAACGCGTGTACTTTTCACAGGGAGTAAATGTTGAACTTTCGTCCCTGCTATGAGGGACGAAAGTGCGTACTTTCGACCGAGGTATGAAGAAAAGATTTTTTAAGATGTTTACCATCTGTCACTTGTTTATTTTGACTTTTCACGTGAATTTTTCAATTAAATGTCAACGTTTTTTGTTATATTTTCCTATTTTTTGGTTTATTCGGTAGGCAAAAAACAATTGAGTGTCTCACATGCAGGAACAATACCAATGAAAGGAACTGGGAAGGAAGTGTACAGGCCAGGAACCAAACACTCTGAAAAATTGGGAAAACCCCCAAGTATCTTTCAAGCGGAAATTTACGCCATAAGCCGGTATGCCCAGTTCAATATTGACAAATGGTATAGAAGGCAAAAGATTATCACAATGTCGGTTAGTCAAGAAGCCATTAAAGCACTGATCTCTTGTGTAAGTTCCAAAATGGTGTGGGAATGCCTAGGCAAACTCAATGAACTAGGCGAGAACAATATAGTTACCATACTGTGGATTCCATGTCTCATTGGAATAGAAGGAAATGAAATAGCAGATGGACTGGCAAAGAGGGGGACTGAAAGATCCTGTTGGGCTCTGAGGATTGGAAAGATCTAGTAGGGCTTAGACAATCAAAGATTCTGATGGGTGACTAAAACCCGTTGAGATCAAATGAAGGCATAAGTTAAAGTAAAACTGCACTAAGAGTTTTAAAAGGGATCCTAACGGGACGTTGCCACCTGAACGGGCACCTGAAAAATCTCAAAATAGTGGAGGAAGAAGAATGTAGATTCTGTGGCATGGAAGAAAAAACTTCCATCTACATACTTGCAAATTGCACAGCAATTCAGAATCCTAGGTCACCGCAACTAGGTGATTATTGGATAGAAGAGGGACATTTACCTAAGTTGAAGCCTTCGGATATCCTAAAATTCCTCAGGAAAATAGGACTAAAGGAGCTACTAGTCTCCGAGACGTTCCTCAGGAACTAAGTAGAAGTGAGGGGGCACAATAGATCTTTTAGGTCTCAGTGAATGTCACCCCATCATACATACATACAAACTTATACTATTATTTTGAAAAAATCTCGGATATGTAGCGAAAAATTATGACGAACATATATTTAAACGCTCTAATGCTACGTCTACATCCAATGCACACAGAAACATTGGGATATTTTTGTGTCCCGCAAACGCAGTGTATGTACATGCTTAGCGTGTTTCCGAAACTTCGGTGCCGAGTGTACTGCGTAGTTCCGCATCGGTAGAACTTATTGTATCTTGTATACAGTTAAAAATAATAGAAAGTGAAGAATATCCCGTTTGTGTGGACAACCGGTAATGTAATTCACTTAAGCCCACTGTCCATGTCCGTATCATTTTAAAAGTGACGATACGCTTACGCTTAAATTCTGTCCATGTGTCGTACGAAAGCGGTTAGTATACAATATGTCTAGCGAGGAAGAGGACGTGTTTGCTTTGTACAACTACATTACAGACATGTTGTACACCACGCAGCATACGCTTAGCGACTGACAAGGCAGTACGAGAGGAGACGAGGCTTTAGCAGCCCTCGTTCGTGAGTCTAATAATCTCTGTATCTGTATTTGTGTTCCCTATATCTACCTACCTACCCCATGAATATTTTCAATGATTTATCTTCATATCTATCGTCCTAAATCTCGAAAATTAAACAAATTGCTGAAGACTTGTATTGGACAGTAACTTATTTAACAAGAAAAACGAGTCATGATCTTAACTACATTTTTTTATGTCTTCTAACTTTCGAAATAGGTACTGTCCACTTTGAAACACCTTGTGCAATGGTGACAGAGCTGGAGCACGGTTAATGATAGTTGTATGGAACTATTAACAACAAATGTACAAAATAACGTAAATATTCATAAAATATATCCCATTAAAAAAAGGAGTTCCGATAAAACTAATTTTCAATTTTACACTCTCAGCTTTCAAGATTTTTTAAATCGACGGTTCACCTGCAGCACCCTGCTTTTTCAATAGTTTTTTCACTCTGACAATATGTTAATAATGAGAATACTTTATCCTCATATCTGTTTTTTTTTCAAACGAAACGGAATAAATGTTTTTTGTGTGAAATTGCAGAAACCTTTCTTTGTCCAAAAAATCCCATGGGTGTGAAAAATATTCACGGCCAAACGAAAAAAAAACATTTAGTTTATTTATAACGTCAGAGAGGATCAATATCCTATGTATAACTAATGAAACTGTAACCGTTTACATTTTTATATTTTAAGTATCTTTCGATGTATATAATACATGTATCCTCTTCTGAAGGTATCTGAAATTTATATAATAGACCAGTTTATTCAAACTACAGCTTACTTGAAAATTATCAATAGCACTATGTTTTGCTACAGGAATGTCCACCCGATACAACACTAGATTCAACTGAAAATCGATATGGTCATGAAATGAAAATTAGTATTAAGGGACTACAACTAATATGGGAGTGTGTGTGTTAATAAAAATATTAAAATTTTAAATTATTGAAAGATCAGGCTGTGTATTATGACCCACTTTTTTGCCAGTTCGTCAGCTTTTTCATCTAGGTACCATGGTTACCTGTTATCCAGATCAGCTTGACGTTATTTCGTTCGACTAACGTCTTCAGTTCTTTGATGCAATCCCATACTACTGTAGACGTCGTATTCTGGTTCGAGACTGCCGCCTAATATGCATATGCTTGTCGCTCATTGTAAGATTACGTATACCTTTAGCTGAAAACTGAGGTGTTTATTCCAGTGCGTAGCTTTAACTGTCACCTAGATTTTTGGGGTATGTTTGTGTAATCTGTTCTCAGGCTTATCTCCAGGTTTATCTATTTGTATTTCAATTGCTACTGTAGAAATATTTCTCGTACTGCTCAGACATGCAAGTTTTTGTTATGGCCATTCACTTCTGAGCAACTATTTTTTTTCCAGGTAGAAGCGCTAGGACACTACTAATGTAATCTTCTCTTTCCTCATTACTTTTTTCCCAAATGTTGGTTCCAGTTTTCAGTCAAATAATACCACAAGATACTCAACCTCTCCCTTGATTTCTACAATTTTTCCTCCTAGTGTCCCCCTTTGGATGAATGCAATTTATTAAGACTAGATTAGCATTTACACCTCGTTAGACTCTATGTACCTGGAAGTCCCTCTCAGTACGTAAACCAGCCTAAGGTTTTAACATAGTTGATAGCGTCCCCAAAAGGCTCTACTCTGCCGACTCATCTTCCTGTTCAAAGCCTTGATATGAGGATGTTTCTAATAGCCTCATTAAATGAAGAAGTTTAGGTTCCACCAGGTCATCGTCAAGAACATTTTCGATGCTGCAGTCAGGATATTACAGTAATGCATTTGCCAGTTTCCAGTATTTTTGTCATCCCATTTTTTTGAACTCATTGTAAGTATGTTAACGCACTAGGCTTGCTAATACTGAAATTGTTAAATTGGTGGAGCAAGACTGACTCATCAGCTGATCCCATTCTTTTTCAGAATTCCTAATAGCTCATTCACCACTAGATTCCAGTCTACCCTTTGGGAATCCTCTATTCCTGAGCCACCAGTGTATCCTCTTTTAAAGTGCGACATATCATCCTTCCTCTTAGCATAGAGGCAATCCAGGTCAGTAATGTTTCTTCTTAACTACCTGACGATAAATTCTACAAAGATGTAACGCTCTACAGTACCCTGCTCTTGGTATAATGGCTTGTGAACCAGTACCCCGTCCCTGATATGTTTATCTAACAGTTTTTCCAAAGTATTAAGCGCAGATGACATAAGACGAGGTTTAGGTTTGCTTCCGTTTTTCTTGGGATTCCGTATGATATTGCTGCTGTTGCCTTTGGTAGATTTTTGTGTTGTAATTTATGGATAACCCTGTACCTTCAAAGGGAGTGATTTACGATTTCAACTAGGTATTATTGGGTAGCTTTTTACCAACAATAATTTTAAAATCATCTTTTAACAAAATTATCCTATTGATAAAACTAATTCCCTAATCTGATTATATTCAACGAATTAAAAAATTTTAAATACTGGAAAACTTTAATTTGAGTATTTTCTATTCATATAAGTATTTGGTTTTTTCGGATATGAAACACAAAGCCCAATCCGCTAATGGAAAGTGAAGTTAATTTTTTTGTGCTAGCCGAACTCGACTTTTCTTCACTTTGAATCATCATACACACGTGTTACATTACAGTCTAGACCTAGTCTATTGTTGAAAGTCCTAAGTAATATTAACGTTATGTTTGAACTAACTGCCGAAAAAGCTTTTACTTAATAGATGTACACCTCTCGGTATTATTTTTAATATCCTTACTTCAAAGTTAACACAAAATGATGCACCAGAATATTACAAAAAGAAATATTGGAATATACAAATGCTTAGACGGGTGATAACTTGAATAAATGTACGTACAGGAAAGATTAATTAAGAATGTTCAATCTCCAAATTGTAGATTCTAGATCCGAAAATAGCGCTTTGTAAAAAAATTGGCAGTTTCCGGTACTATTACGTCCATAATGACTAGGTTGTTCATAGAATTTGCCATTATTTTGGAAGCCGTTGCAGTAGCCGGAATGTTTCAGATAATTCAACTAATAGGCCTGGAGCTGGTAACAAAAGCAAAGTGATGATAATACCACCTCTAAAACCTATTTGAGGGGGTTCCTTTGGTCGAGTCTACTACGAATATTCAATACCCCAAATTGGAACTAAAAATTTAGCCTCATAGATTAATGATAAGACCACCCTGTATTTTGATTTTAATTAGAAGATTATGTACGATAACCCCTATACGGACGCTATTGTCCCACAAAAAAGTGACGCGTTCGCCCAGTCCGACAACCGGAACATGTCAGAATTTAGCCTTATAGGTTAATGACTAGACCACTCACCATTTTTTGCACAGTAATCAAGAAATTTATGTGAAACACCTTGGTGAACTTGTCCGACAAAAAAAAAAGTGACGCAAAATTGAGAAAAACGTAATATATTTTTTTATTTCAAATAATGCTTTTTAATTCGTTTATTTTATTGTAATCCTTAATTAAAAATTAAAATAGACCAGGTTAATACGAGATTAGCGCCAAAATATTATACTCAATTTCAATGGATTATTTTTCATGTAAATTTAAATTTCCGCGCTAAGAATACTTTCAAAAAGTGATGGTTGTAACTCCGAATTCAAAAAAGTGAGATGGGAAGGGCGAATAAGAAAAACTGCTCCGTTTTATCGTTACATTCAGTGTTGCCAGAGTCACTACAATTGTAGTAAGTCTACTACAATTTACTACATTTACAAATTAGGCTAATTTTCCTGTTTATTTCCATAAAATCTTTTTTTTGCTAAAAATGTTTGATGCAACAGGTCTACGTCCCAACTCTACTGGGACAAAATTAGAAAAAATATTGTATGCAACAATACATGCGCCAAAGTGTCTTTTTTTCACTCAAGGAATTGTGAAAAAAAGCACCACTTTATGCACTTGTGGCATAAATAACTATTACACCCTAATAAGTAATACTTTGTTCACTGTTCAGCGTGCGTAAAGTTATTACTGTACTTACGGGTTGTTAGAATTTAGAGTTGGATTAGAATTTATTTATATAAAAAAAAATTCCCTGAAACATCCATTTTCAATTTTGTTGTCGGACCGGCCACATTTCTGTCGGACACAGTTATAAATGAGGTCAGAAATCACAATTGAATCACGTGGTGCTAATGTCCGACAAGTTCCAATCATTAACCTATAAGGCTAAATTCTGACATGTTCCGGTTGCCGGACTGGGAAAACGCGTTACTTTTTTTGTCGGACAAGTGTACCACGGTGTTTCACATACAATTCTTAAGCTCCGTGCAAAAAATGGTGAGTGGTCAAATCATTACCCCATAAGGCTAAATTTCGACATGTTCCGGTTTGTCGGACTGGGCGAACGCGTCACTTTTTTTGTCGGACAATAGCGTCCGTATAGGGGTTATCATACATAATCCTCTCATTAAAATCAAAATCAAGGGTGGTCTTATCATTGATCTATAAGGCTAAATTTTGACATGTTCAGGGGATGCGCGTCAGTTCCAAATTGGGGTATTGAATAATCGTGGTAGACTCGACAAAAGGAGCCCCCTCAAATAGGTTTTAGAAGTGGTATTATTATCACTTTGCTTTTGTTACCAGATCCAGGCCTATTATTTTGTCAAAATTTTATATGGCTCGTGTTCTTTAATCGAAAAGGTCTAGGTGCTCTCTTGATTTAGATCACTATTGTCTCTTAAAGCACTACATTTTTCTCTAGGTTGGATAATTTTGTGAGTGCGTCGTTGAACAATATCGCTCTTTCCATAACGTGTTTACGTACAACGTTTTATCTAATTCCGCGCTTTTATAATATTTAGTAGAATCTTCAATTACAACGAAAATATTAATGTGGAATCAAATTGTGTTAGAAGTATTGTTACTATGGAAGCTAACAACGATTTTTCAAAATAAGTCTGAAGTAATTACTTGAAATGTCTTCAGATAGCGAATTAGACATTCCATTTGAAGTAAGAGAGAGCAAATGCTGCAGTAGGTAGTTTAATACCTGAAAAATCAAGAAGTAGGATACGCCCTAGCCTACCAAAAATTTGAAAAATGGTACGATTTGGAAAATATAAAGAACATCAACGAAAAGGTATAGGTAAACTGGTATCTCATGACAAGGCGGAGCTTCCAGTACGCAGAGAGAGAACGTATTCGGCCAATATCGAGCTTCCCACTGCATAAAGTCTACCGCACGATTGGCTTTGCTGGATCCCCACTTTCAAATTTGTTACGGCGCATCGTCACCTCATTTCACGAGATACCGGTTGGAGTGTACTACTTGCTTATTTTGAAAATTTAAAAACATTAATGGCGTCGACTTTGTGGACTAAAAATATTCAATGTTGAGATCTGAACTCAACGTTCGCAAAAATGTCGATATCAAGAAGTACACTATGCTTTTGGAGATTTTAACGAAGGAGAATGTAGAAAGATTTATAAAAGGGGCTGAAGACGAAATATTTCTATTTCCAAAAGTACGACTAAGTCTACGATATGTTTATAATTTATTATTAAATAAATCTGTTTCTTAGGCACCTTTTTTAAAATTACAATTCGAGAAAGCAAAACACACGTTATTTACTGCTGGAAATATTGCTGGTGTCAATCTTGTTGACCTCCTCAAAAAGTAAAGAAATATTAGACCTCCTGCTGTAAAGCACGACAGATTTTTTGTGCGATAATATTATAATGGAAAATGTGGCATACAGCCCGTGGTTATAAATTACCAGCAAAGATTTCTCAGAACCTGCGTCTACCTAATGTTGAAGGATACACAGGACATTGTTTCAGACGCTCGTCAGCGTCTCTCCTGGCAGACTCAGGAGCGGACATTCTCAAAATAAAGCAACACGAAGGATGGAAATCCAACAGTGTAGCCGAAGGCTATGTTGAGAATTCATTAGAAAATAAGAGAAGAATTTCAGAAAACATTCCCTGGCACACATGTAGATATCACACAACTTCAAATGAAATTAACATTAAACAATAAGTTCAAGAGAATATTCACTTACTTTCTTTAAATAACTGTGTCTTTAATAATGTTGTTTGTTCTCAATGTTTATAAATCTCAAAATACTATTGAATTAAAATAAGTTTATTGTCAGTTTAAATAATGAAATAATTGTCAGTTTTTACAGTAATTAATAAATTATTCTTTAAACAGTTAAGGCCAAGCCACACCAAACATCCATCCATCCTTCGGATGTTCAAAAAAGATCGCTCGTCAGCTTGGCAAATAGTGCAACGCAGACAGACATCCGTCCGTCCGCTGGACGCTTAAAACGTCCAATGGATGGATGTTTTGGAATCGCCTTGAGACCGATTTTTCCTTCGCATACGCATGGACGTTTCTTCTGCACATGAGCTCTGGGCCCGGTCATCATCGTCACTAGAGCTGCAGTCATCAAGCCACGGGATACTTTTTGACAAATCACTTTCACACCAAGGCACATTAAACGACATTATTTATGCACTGACTGCACTGCTACTGACACAAGTGAACAAATTATTCGTTGATGAAGAGATTCATGAAAACATCCGTCCACTGGATGGATGGATGCTTTCGGTGTGAATCTGTGGACGTCCGAAGTCGGACGTCCATCCATCGGACGGATGGATGCCGGTGTGGCCCGGCCTTTACGTAAAGTTTTTACATAACTACTTTTTATAACTGATATATGAAGGTTATGAAAAATGTGACGTTTCCCAATGTCAAGGAGTGACTTAAAGTGTCACATTTGATAGCGGAATTAGATAACGGATATTTAAGATTTACAAAGAAATTATGTTTGCAAAAGTTAAAAGGACATTGAGGTGACTATCAACAGGATTAATGATACCTACATTGGAAGTAAAATAGGATTTTCATACAATGTTTTCTGCACTTTTATATTTAAGGAAATCGGTATAATTAAGTATTAAAAGTTTGTAACAGTTTTCTACTTTAGTCCCATTTTCACAATTCTGCTAGAAATCCTGTCTTTGTTATTATCGAAACATTCTAAATTTAGCTAAGCCTAATCTAGAAAATCAGGAAACCCATTTCAAAATGAAGTGCTCATTTAAAAATAACATTAACAACACAAATACGTCAACTTCCTAAACATCGTTTGTTTGCAGATTTTTATATTTGTCAATCCATTTAAGTGTCACTTCGTGTTTGAAGGACTAAAAGGCTTAAATGGGTCTTTTTCCGAAATAAAATAACTACTGACCGGACCTGATCTTAGGACAGGATTTTATCCACATCAAACAAATCCAAGTAGAACAATCCACCGCCCAGCATTTTCGGAATGATTAATAGAGGTTCTTTGGTTCACAAGATGACAGTAAATTATAAGCTATTAAACTGACAGTCCCCAAGCAAACTTAACTACCAATCAATAATATGCAGATGTGCTCGTTGTTGAGTTTTTTCTTGTTTATTATATCAATAAAGTTGGATGGATATAAACAAACAATAGTAACGTCCGAAGCATCATTCAGGAAACCCGCTTTTTGCAACCAGATAATAAATTATCAGATTAATCCTGTTTTCAGACGGTGTGTGGGAAAACGAGGCTTTTTTAACGTTAAATTTCAGTGAACACATGAATCCGTTGTAACGACCGACGTTGCAAGAAAATCCTATCCATCCTAGTATTATAAAAAAGACAAGTGTAGTTTAAAGTCGTTAGAAATTTTAGAGCAGACGTTGTCATGACAACTAGCAAAACTAATTTTATAAAGGCTGTAAGAACTGCTATACAGCATATCTTATAGAAACGTGAAAATCTTATAATATGGCTATAAACCTTTATACAATATCTTTACAACCAAAAAGGGCCCCAGTTTATACAATTGTTTAGTTCTTTTGGGAGATCCTTTAGTAAACTATACACAACCGTTATAGGATCATCAATATAATGATTATATAACCTATAATTATGTCTTCAAGATTCGCTAATACAATAAGTTTGTTTTCTACTGTCGAAATTCGGAATAAAATTGTCAGTAGGTAATAATATAACAAGAGAGTGAGAATAAATTGGAAATAGCCACTCGAGCCCTGCGGGCTCTCGTGACTATTGCCTGGCAACAAGTTTTCAAAAAATCTGTCAAATTATTTTCTAATTTATGGAACTCGCGAGTTATATTTGACTAGATTATTTTTTGATTCACAAATTTTTACAATAAAAAAGATCAATAAAACTATCATAAAATTATTGAAAAATTTAATTTAATTAATTATTACAATATACGAAAATATCGTTGACACATTGTGAATATATTAAAAGAATTAACAATTTAAATTAGTACAATGAAAAACGCAATTATTAAAAATATTTCGAGACTCATTATTTATTGAGGATTTGGAATTGCTTGTTATATTAAGTGTTTTCTCCTGCGTATTTTCTATAAGATTATTTATTATATTTGAATGATGTTCTTGGTTCAATTGTGAGTATGGTTTAATCGAACTTGCAGAATTATGACCAGTGACCTTGATTAGTTCTTGTTCTCCTACACCAGCTTTTGAAAGGTTACTTACTGCACTTGATCTGGCAGAATGGTTAGGTTAGTTATTTTTTTAGTAACTGTCTCTAGACCTACTTTTTCTGTGGATTCTTTCATCCATTTTGAAATGGAATTTATTCCCACAGGAACGTTTTTATACCAAGAACCATGAGTCAAGCCAAGCCGGATTTGGAGTAAGAAACAAGTGGTCGGTTTTAATATTTTCTTCACGTTTACCCATTAGTTTTTCAAAAAGACGAACAGGGCAAATATCTGGGTTATTTATGTTTGGAGTCAACCATTTACTATTAGCGCACCTTTGTGCTACACCCTGTGCAGTTTTTGTGAAGATGGGATTGTATTCAATGCGGCCAGTATTTAATCTTATTATGTCGGTTTCTTTTTTAAAATAATGAACTAAACATTTCGTAGCTTCTCCTCCCCGCCAAGCTAGTTCATACGATGCAACGTGAAATAACTTTCTTTGCAATCCACAAGGTGTATCTTCGTCCCAATAGTTAAAATCTTGCAACAATTCTGTAATAGAAAGTGCCACAGAACTTTGTTTATGCTTTCCAGGATGTTTTTGTAAAATTTGTCTTTTTGGATATCTTGCATTCCGAGCATTTTTTAATTCTATATCATGGAAAGGATCAAAGGACCTGTTATACTTATTAAAGTAAAGTTCTTGAACCAATTTTGCCGTTTTATTCCACATTGTCTTTATTACTGCTTCTTTATAATCATTTCCGTCTTTTCTTTTCATGTTATAAGCCCAACCTTTCAAAATCAATGCCAGAGTAGCTGTTGTAGTAGATTGATCCAGAATATAATTTCTTTCTTTGGTGAAGGTCTTAAATTGTCTCCAGATAGACTGAGTACTTATTAGAGTAAAATCTTTTTTCTACACTGATGCAAAAAACAACACTTTTGTGAAACGCATTTGATGGAAAAAGTGGTTCTTTTTTGCACTAGTGCAATAAAATTTTTGTTGCACTCATCTGTCATTCTTGTCAGTTTTGTGATGATTTATGACAAACATAAACATTTAAATGAAATAAAAATCCAGAGCAAGTGTCTAATCCTGCTCTAATAATTGTTACAATTTTTCTCTCGGCTGTCTGGTGGCAACCTTAGGCTCCGGCTAGCTTACAGTGAAGACGGGTGTGGTTCACTATAAAATTGAATCAAATTAAAAAAAAGGTCTTAATTAGGGCGCCATCTGATTTTGGCCCAAGCCTCAACCTGATGTATGCACTTTCCCCTGAAAAATCAGAAAAAAATAGGGGAAAAGAGATAGATCTTCCTCAAGAAAAAAATACTATAATTGTATCTATTGTTAAAATAAATATTACAAAAAAATTAATATTATGTTACCTACAAATACGACTATTATACTGGTAGTAGTAGAGTGTTCACAAGAGACGCTGAATAATCTATTTTACATTAAAACCACATCATCAAGATAATATATATATATAGATATGAAAGCTCAACCTAGAAACATTGGAATAACTCCACCCCACATAAAACCAAAATCAAATACAATCCGACTTGTTACCGGAAGTATTCTTATATAAAGAAAAATCTTAATACCTATTTACTGAAATTCATATGAATAATATATATTAAAAAAAATGCTTACAAAATCTTGGCCAAGACGCTTATCTAATTTTCTTATAATTAAAAAAAACATGAACTGAAACGAAAGTTAAAGTATTCTTGGAAATCAAAGAGTCAAAAATTGAACACGTTAACAGTTGATAATAATAAAAAAAATAAAACCTGCTCCCAATTTACTACAGGTGTACGGCCGAGGACGCGTCAATCTGCCGGCAAGGTGGTCCAGCCAAAAAAAAGAAAAAAATTCTTTCCCAGTGGAAACGATGACGTCACGTTGCGAAAAGGAAGGAAAACTCCTGGAAAGACTTCTGAAAGCACCTCAGTAAGGGAAATCAACGGCCACCGGCAGGAAAGCAACACAGCAACAAACAAATATACCAACTAAATTGTGTTTTCTATTGAAGTCAACGCCCCGTACTAGAACCCTAGAATAGAAAAATTAAAATAGCATCACATTTTTCCCAGAACTTGAGCCCCTGAACCATAACGCAAAGTTCGTCGAGAAAAATACATCGAAATGAAACTAATTACCTCGTGTTCTTGTGAGGGTCGCTTTTCAAATGTGGCGGAATGGAAGTCCTTTTCTTTTTTAATCCGTATATACGGTTTTTGTCGATTATTCTTTCAAAATCTTCAATATCGAACCTCAACAAAATTTAATTAGTTGTCCTGGCTTACTCCCCTTCTAAGGATGGCTTAACAACTCTACACCTCAACAATGCCACAATGCACAGGATCAACACTTTTATTAAAACGACTTATTCCTCCAACAGGTGAAAAATGGAAACCGACCGAAGAGCTCCTACGTTAACACCTTCCTCAACTGTGGATTACCAACTTAAACCCCACCACAAACACGAATAATCTTCATTTGACCAACATGCTAGTTGTAAAAGGTCGAAAGTATGGTTGCCTACCAAGCTTCCTCGATACGTCTATAGGACTGCTTATAAGAAGAAAACGAAGTGTAACATAATATAGCAATAATATATGTATATCTTACTCTTTTTGGAAATCGTCGACAGTAGCGAAGGGATATGTAGAGGAATCACTTACAAGCAAACTTAATGTTGCTAAACAAATATTTCAGTTTGAAAATAATGAAGATGTACAAATTCCAAGTACTAGTGATACATTTAAAGAAATTACAAATCAAGAAGTGGAATTAAAAAATAATTCACTAAGAAATATTAATATTGAAAATTGCACAAATTGTTCCTTTACTTTTAATATTAATAAAGTTTGAGTTCCTAACATATTATATTCTAATTTTCCAGTTTTTGCATGAATGTAGAAAACATATTGTATGCAACTCGTGCAAAACGTGTTTTTTGCACTTGTTGCATAAATAACTATTTTGTTATTTCTGCATCAGAAAAGGTACTAAACCGATAATTTTCACCCATTTTATATATCACGTTGACACAACTAGGTAATTATTTTGACAACTATCTGACACTTGCTAAGCAAATAAAAGCCACAGTGATTATTCCCGAGAATAATCACAAGAGATTTATTCCCACTATAATAATGCCATAATTGGTTGAAACTTACCCTTGTGACAAATAAAAAAGCATTTCATTGGTTTTAAGAAACGTCAAATCACAAGAATATTTTATTAGGTATGTGTGAACGTTTCCGTTGTGTCCAATCCAATATCAGGCATTATTATTATGGCTGTGGGTGATGGAGTTATTATATCTGTTGTTAATCATATTAAAAATATTAAAGACCTACATCGCTACTCCAAATATATAAACGTTGACATTGTTTATGCTGGCATAGAATAATACGACTGTTTACTCTTCTAGTGTATTCATTGTTCGGAGCCTATAACAATATCTTGCTCTTCGAATGGTCGCTCAAAAGCCATAATTTTGATTATTACCAACAAAATAGTTTGTCAATAAAACAAAATCTCAATCACTGCAACATCTAAGAACACAATATCTCGTAAATAACAGAACTGAATTAAACCCACCCTGTAAATGTGGACTAACAATTCAAGTAAATTTTGCGTACCCCAATCGGAAGCTACATTGCACTAATGAGAATCAATTTTATTGTTCGCTTGTGGGTCGGTCAAGACTAGAAATGATTTAAATGATTTGAACCTCTTCTTCCGTAAACACGATCGCCCCTACGAATTAACACAGAGTCGGTTCGTGCTCCTATAGAAATTGCACCCCAGATCATGCAGGAACCACCTCCAAAAGCACCCCGCTCTTCAAAGTAACAATCTGCAAATCGCTCTCTTGGTCTTCGGTCGCTACGATTTCTTAATGTTGACACAACAATAAAGCGGTCATCACCTGCGGTTGTCAATCGCCTTCTGCCTATTCTAGGTCGCCTACTCTCCTCATAACGTTGGGACACTCTTCGAACCGCTGCGCGAGTCATATCCAATTGTCTAGCAACAGCTCGCTGACCAAGTCCAATTTCGATTGAAGCAATAACTTGGGCGGCTTTTTGTGGTGTAGTATGCATTAAACTAACACACTTGAACACTATTGAGATTATGAAAAACGAATAATATGCAAATTTCAGTTGCAAACGCAATAATTGTAATATTTGACAGATTTGTTATTTTCATTACAATCACCACATAAACACGTTTCATTTGCTTACCGGCTGCTATGCATATAAAAGATAAGCCTTCTTGATAAATTTATACTCACATTAAAGCATATTAAATTGTCTTTCAAACAGCATATTTCTTTTTTTGATCTAATGAATAATTTAAAAAAAAAATATAGTTTTAGTCAAAAGTTTAGACGTAGGATGATTTTTTAAGTACGCAAGTTTATTACAGAAGCTTTTTTCTTTTTAAGATTCTACGCCTATGCTTCTATTAATCTCGCATTTTGTTCGTTGACTGGATCACGTGAAACGATAATTTTATGACGATCTAATATTATATTATACGCGAGTTTTCACACGACCTTCCAGAATCGTGATCTCTTTCATAAATAACACAATCAAAACGTGAGACTACTAGACGACGACGGTTTTATTACAACAAAAATCGTCGATTGATGTGTGGAAAGTTATGTTCCTGTAAAATTTTTTCATCATCTGTAAACTACCACCTGCTCGCTTTATTTTTGGAAGCTTCTAGGCCGCCGTGTCGTACTGTTTATTGCATATTTGATGACATGTGAGCTATTTACTGCTTTATAAAAATATGTTTTTTTTTAAACGAGACTCAAAGTTATAGCAGTAGCAATTATCGAATTAGAGATTTCTTTTTAACCTAGTTTAACCTTCATCCAAAAGTTCATCCTAAGGGTGCAAACGCCCTTTTGAAGATGATGCTGTTCAGGTAGTTTTTTTAAGCATAATTATCTCAAAAAACCGCTATCTACAAACTTTAAACATGGTACATTATATATAACCCTTCTGAACGGCAAGGTAACTCTACTGGTGATGGTGCTTCGTCTCTTTCATGAGGTGTGGATTTTGGAATCTTGACTCTTTTTATCCAGTAACTAGTTTGTGAAAACTACTCGAGCAGGGAAATCACAAGACCTTGCCACATACTGTTATTTTATTGTGAAACAGTGCAAACTAATTTTACTCACAACTATACATCAACTGCAATGACAAATGACACAACAATGCAATATTCCTTTCGATCGTTGTTAGATATTCAAGGTGATATTGATTTATCTGATAAAACACACCGGAATCGGAATTTACGAACGAACATTCCAGATCAAGTTTAATTATTTCAATGGTAGGTATACTTAGAATTAAAAAACCAATAAATACGAATTTATGATTGCATTCATTTCAGTGCACAGTTTACTAAAGTTAGGTATATAAACCAATTTATTTGCTGATCTGCTGCAGATCTGTAACACCAAATATTCTACTCTTTACGGTTAATAGCAATTTTCCTTCCTCTTCCATTTTCTAATTCCTGAAATCCTGAAATCTTAACAAGTGAAAAATGTTTTAACGCTAATATGTAGGAGAAAAATTAAGCATAAAAGCATTGTACTAAATTTCTTATTAAAACATGTTTTATGTCTCTAAATAAGTAAACAAGAAAATTCCTAAATAACGTCTACCGCTACTTTATTAATAAAAAATTTCTCTGTGAATACAGTGTGTAACAAAAAGGTAGGTTATAAATTAAACCACATATTCTTGGGTAAAAAATAACTCATTTGAACCTAACTTGTATTAGTACAAATGTACATATAAAAAAGTTACAGCTACTTGAAGCTGCCAAATGTAAATTGATCTTGTCAAATATTTCGAGAACTGTTTGACATGTTATAATGAAATTGACAAGTGGGTTTCTTATGATTGGAGCATCTTTCCAAACAAAAATGATGGAATCATTGCAACCCGTTAAGATTTTATGGGAGTTGAGATCAAACACCTAAACTCGGTTTAACGATAACTGATGTTTAGACTGTGAGCCCGTTTGACAAGTCTCCGATAACACTGCTGCCTAATGCCTTCTTGTATTTATGGGTGTATTTATTATCAAATAATTTTTTAAGAAAATTCGCACTTCGAGAAAATTTCCGGAAATAATTCGTGCTCTAGGGAGATTATAAGTGAACATTTTGACAGTAATTTCTCCAAACAATTTATAACAATTTCTTGAATTCTGTATTACACGGGTAATAAATTTTCCAAAAATTTTCACTTATGATCTCCCTAGAGCACGAATTATTTCCGGAAATTTTCTTAAAAAATTCGCAACTGAGGAAAATTTCCGGAATATTAATTCATGCTCTAGGGAGATTCGGTAAGAAAATTTTATACCAAAACTTTTTTGAAATAGAAATTAAAACCTGAACAAGAAGATTTATTTAAGAACATGAGCAATATTATTTGTGAAACTATTCCGTATTTCACTCATAAATCCTGTGTGGAAAAGAACAAAATGGTGTCGAAGTATTACTATTATTTCATGAAGCATAGACATTTAATGGAAACAACAACGGATCTTCACCTTACTCGCCATTGAGGAGAAAAGACATGGAAAAGGAATTTATAATACATTTGAAATTTGTAACAGATAATAACATGTACCTATAATTAAGTTATAAATAAATATCTATCAAAAATATTTTACGCCACTGTGTTGACAGCTGTCAAGCCAGAGGGACATTTCCGAAGAAATTAGGTTATTGTCATAGCAACATGTCAAAATGCAGGAATCTGATTGGCTAAAATTGACTGGAATAAAATTTTCGGAGTAATTCATACGATACGCATGCAATTCTAGGACCCACTGACACCTACGGCCTAACGACTTCGACAATTGCGGAACTAGCCAAACGCTACAGCCATACTCAATCCCTTAAGAGATGGGATGGAATCAAAGGATGCAGTCTTGCCAGGATCACCCTGGGCGACCCTGGGAAGCTGGAGCCGAAGAAATATTTGGCGATGACCAGGAGAAACCTACGTTTAACAGTAGGATTTCTGACTGGTCACTGTCAACTAGGGAAACACCTCCATACTATGGGGCTAGTGGACACACCTCTATGCAGGATGTGTGAACAGGAAGATGAAACTGTCAGGCATGTCTTATGCGAGTGTCCGGAGTTATCGTCAATAAGAGAGTGTGTGTTCGGTGAGTCTTGGCCTACATCTGCCGATATAAAGGAGATGTCTCCTAGTGACCTGTCCACCTTCCTGAGAAGGACAGGATGGACAATGACCTAGGAAGACAACTCCTCGGGAGGATGTACAATGGGTCACATGTGGCCTAAGTGCTGTGAGCCTACACTCACCCTCCCTACTCTACAGATACAGAGACGATACGCATGCTCAAACAGGTTATTTTCGTGACAGCTGATGTATGAACACTTTTATGAACCTAATATTATTAATTTTAAATAACAAGATCTATTTTCTTTTCGGAAATATTGAACAAAAAAGAACTTGTTTTGTTAAACGTTGCAGAAATTTGTTGTTTGTTGGTTTATAAATTTTCTAAAAGGTAATTAATGTGATTAATGTCAAACAAACTGATTATGCGGTTCTGCGTCGATTTTGTCTGGAGAATATAGAACTTGTTTATTATTTTTACTCCGATTATTTCCTTCCTATTAATTTTGACCAATCGCTATCAAGAATTGGTATGTCAAATATAAATTTTAAGTGAAAAAATTACTTAACAACTGTCAACTTAGCTGTCAGCAGTTTATCCGGAAAAACAATCGAAAAAATGTCATGCAAGTTTGACATGTTGCATTGTAAAAACAAAATTGTATTTAAATAAAATGTTTTTCTACGCCCATGTCCGTAAACGTCAAAAATCGCACTGACAACATTCCTTGTAAGTGACATTTACACGTAATGAAAATCTCATAACATACATGTGCACTTAGATAGAAAAACTTAGATTTCTTTGTTGAATCAAATTGCAATCAAATTTTTATTCACGTACTACTTTATTTGGTTTATTTACATACTTTTCATCATTTGAAAAACATAAAAGCTCTTAGCATTAGTGAAATACATTTTAGATTAAAAGAGTGATGCCCCTAAATGTCGGCAACACATTTTACAATTTCCAAAAAAATAATTAGGTTTTTCTTGATAAGGGAATAAATGTCATCTCATTTATGCTGTCAATTTTGGTAACAAATTATAGTATACGAACATTTTCTCAACTTCACCTACGAATATGTCTGTTAGTAGTGAAAAATATGAAATTATGAGCACTCAGAAGAAAATAGATGGGCGTAGAAAAAGTATAGTACGTTACACGAGTTGTAATCCCATTACGCACTCGTGAAATTTACGCACTCGCCGCTGCGCGGCTTCGTGCGTAATGGGTTACTTACAACTCTTGTTACGTAATATACTATTATTTTACTCAGGACATAATCTTACCAAATATACCACGTGCATCTAATTTTTCCACTTGGAACACTCGTTTCTACGTAATCTGTTTTAACAAATAGCATTCGCGAAAGTGGAAAAAACCTCGTCTTCGACTCAGATTTTAAAAAAATTACTTAGAAACCCGTTTTTCCGGAAAAATTAAATGCACTAGGGATATTACCCCCGAAAATTTTTGGTCGTGTCGTAGGTACAGCAAATTTTATTGACGAAAATTTTCGTGGTAAATTTCAGTTGTAATACCACAAGTGAATAAGTCTGTCTGATTAGAGAAATAGTTTTCTAAACAGGAAACATTGACATCGAACGAAATACATATTTAAATCAACCAGTATTAACATAACGTACTTAAATATTTCTCAATTATAATAATTATTATAAATGGTACAGTTATTATATAAAATGCTGTGAGCTTGATTATTTGAACACCCGCCTGTACCCGCAATAGTTGTTATATCTTGATGAGTATTATTTCTCTTATTTTTCCATTCATTACTTCGATGGAATTTATCCCAAATCTGCTTATTTTTAAATTCGCGCACGGCGGGATAATTATTTTTGACGTTTAACTGTCACAAACACAAATATGAAATTACCGAACGTAACAGGCCAATCAGGACCAAGAGTAAAGTTTGTTGTTATCGGTAATCCGAACTTGACTAGAGCTCTTGATTGGTTCATTTGACAAGTGCGTGAAATTGCTGTGTAATACGGCTCAAAGAATACACAATTAATTAAACACATTATTTTTAAAACTATTTTGACTCTTAGTCAGTTTTTATTGAGGCACGGCTTCTTTTTCATTATGCTATAAAAATTCTGGGTAACAAAATATTATTCGCAGGTCACTAAATTTTTATTTAATCTCTTTCATTTGCACATGTATCGTTTTCATTAAATGTCTGAAATGATCTCCATTTTCTAGAAAACACAGTTTGTACCGTTTTACGAACGAAAATCAAATATTCTGGAAAAGGATTCTATTCCTTGGTAGTTCATTGGTTAGTAATTTCTACAATATTGATTTATAAAACCCCAGACGCTAAAGTCGATAAGCTTAAAATCTGGATCTCTGGATAACCAAGCAATAGGTGTATCAGTGCCTCTTCCAATCCAGCGTCCAGGATATTGCTTGAAAATAATATGTTGCCTAACTTCGTCACTGTAATGTGCTGGAGCACATCATATAACTTTTTTTTATGCACATTTGTACTGAGGCAAGTTAGGTTCAATCGATGTGGTTTCATTTATGTCCTACGTTTTTGTTAAACCATGTATAATAGAGTTATTACGTTTTTGACTATTCACTAGGTATGTCCGTTGTTTAGACTTCCAGATAACTCATTGTAACGGAGTTTTGTAACAAGACAACAAGACATCTATCCGTAGTGTTACTCACTTGAACTTATTGCTACACCATGTATAAAGCAACTCGAGCAACTTAACCTTAAAACACAAAATTAGCCTACCTAACCTAACAATTTCACGTTTTTATCGGTTCATTACAGACACGAGACCCCTGTGTTATCGAACCCCATCAAGTTAATACATGTTGATGAAGATTTAGTTGTTTTGGATAAACCTTGTTCGATTCCGGTGAGTACCCGTGTGATCCGGTACGATATGTTAATGTATCCAATACCAAAAAGGGTTTTTTCCATTTTATTCCACACGTACAAAGAGTTTCGTCTACCAACATATGTATAATAATTTTATTTTTTGAACTCTATCGATGTAGAAATTCCGAATCACGAAACCAAGAAAAAAAGGAACTAGAATTGATATTGCGAAATGTTTTTACACACGTAATTTCTGCAAATTCCGAGTTCAAGAAATAAAATGCGATGTATTTGTTCTTTTTTTAACGTAATGAAAAATTGTTTGTCAATTTTTGAAGTTTTTAGAATGTCTACAACCGTAAACAGGCAGAGGCGGACTCAGATTACTTAGGTCAAATTCTTAAAAATTTCGTTCTGGATTATAGTAAATAGTTTATATCCATTCAATATACAGAGTTAGTTTTAAGTGTGGAACGCCTTATTGATATCTGGCACGATTTTTATAAATTTTCGTGTGCACGGATTCTGTGATATGGCCGATATTATGATGGTACTTACATTGCTGTTAGATCTTTCCTTTTTCCGGAATAATAGTAAACTTTGTTATTTCATCCTTGTATGTATGTATGATGGGGTGACATTCTCTGAGACCTAAAAGACCTATGGTGCCCCCTTCCTTCTACTTAGTTCCTGAGGAACGTCTCAGAGACTAGTAGCTCCTTTAGTCCTATTTCATCCAGGAATTTCAGGATATCTGCAGGCTTCAACTTAGGTAAATGTCCCTCTTCTATCCAATAATTTCCTAGGTGCTTTGCACAAGGATTCTGAATTGCGAAGCAATTCGCAAGTATGTGGATGGAGGTTTCTTCTTCCGTGCCACAGAATCTACATTCTTCTTCCTCCACTATCTAGAAGCTTTTTCAGGTGCCCGTTCTGGGGGCAATATCCCGTTAGTATCCCTGTTAAAACTCTTAGTGCAGTTGTACTTTGACTTATGCATTCATTTGATCTCAACAGGTTGTAGTCACCCAGAAGAATCTTTGATTCTCTAAGCCCTACTAGATATTTCCAATGATCAGATCGTCTCTTTTCTTCGGCTTTGCCTATTTCTTCCAATATTACATTACATTGGGGCTGATACCGCAAAAGGGTTTCGGCCCCCAAAAAGTGTCTTTCATTCCCCCTCTTTGCTAGTCCATCTGCTATTTCATTTCCTTCTATTCCAGTGTGTCCCGGAATACACAGTAAACTTACTCTATTGTTCTCGCCTAGTTCATTGAGTGTGCCTTGGCATTCCCACACCATTTTGGAACTGATTACACAAGAGCTCAGCGCTTTAATGGCTACTTGACTATCCGACATTATAATAATCTTTTGCCTTCTATACCATTTGTCAATATTGAACTGGGCACACTTTCTTATGGCGTGAATTTCCGCTTGAAAGATACTTGGGGTTTTTCCCAAGCTTTCAGAGTGTTTGGTTCCTATTTCATCCTTAAAGGTGAGTCCAGACCGGGCGCGCCAAGCCGCGCTGAGCATTTGTGAACGTTGCAGCAACGTTAGCGAACATAATTTGGCCCTTGCACGAGAAACGTCCAAACCGGCTGCTCCGCTCTGCAACAAACAGTTGTTAGTCAGTGTTCCAACCCGAGCGATTAGTTTTTTTTTAATTTTTTGGTGAATATTGCTCGTTAAACAGATAGTTTTGCGTCAATATTAAAAACTGCATTTTTTTTAATATGTCAATCTCAAAAAAAGTCTAGTGTATAGTAAAGTATGCCTGGTTCTGGACAATTGAAAAATGTTTGCCGAATATCATTCGAAGACTTTCAATATCTTATAAATTTAACTGGCTATTAGTTCCGGCTTAGATTCATAAATATTTATTAATCTAATTATTTTTTCGTGGGTCCACTCGTCAGACATTCTTAATCAATACACGATTACCAAAAACAGTCAATACACGATATCGGATACAATCAATACACGTACGTAAAAACAAAACAAAAATGTTTTGTCAACACTTAACTTCAAAAACTTCGTCCAAACTAACCGCGCCAAAACGCGCACGAGCCTCGGTTTTCTTTTGATGTACCGACAACTGGCGGAACAACAACGAACACGCTCAAAGGAGATCGTTAGTGCGCGTTTGTGTGCACTTTCCTGTCCACTCAGAATGCAATGTAACGTTGCAAAACGTTTTGCGCGGGTCGGCGCGCCCGGTCTGGACGCACCTTAAAAAATACCGAATAGTTTTCATGTAATGTTCTCTATATCTAAATGGCATTGCGTTTTTACTCTCACAAACCAAAAGTTATCAAATTCGTGCCAGTCGTTTCTCTAATACTTGAGGCGTTCCATACATAAAACTCACTCTGTATAAATGACAATCTTACATTCAAATATCAACTATAATAAAACTTTAAAAAAAGTATCACTGGCTCTCCTACTTCTACTTTATTATTGTAAATTATGCCACCTAGCGGAGGAGTAAGAAACTTGAAAAAACTTTTTAACACTTGTCTGAGAGTATATCATACAATAATGATATCCCTCAAGTTGTACGATAGATAGTTCCGAAGACACAGTAAAGTTAATTTTTAAACACCATTGTACATTGTACGAGGGTTGTCTTTCAAAATTTGCATATAGAGATAGAAAAAAAACAGTAGATAACTTTTAAACACTATTATGTAGTTATCCCACTCGCTGGTTGTTACATACAAAATAAAGTTTTTGAAGGCATCTACTTCATCTTCTATACACTGGAACTTTCGACCACGTAGTTCATTCTTAATTTTTGGAAAATCGTTAGGACTGTGTGTAAGATGGTCCAAAATTCGATGTTTTTTGCTTTAAAAACTTAATTGGTTTTCGAGCTGTGTGGGAACTTTGTTTTTCATACGAATTGAGTCTAATTGCTTTCTGTTTTGCAGAAGTTAATTTTCACATTTGATATTTGTTGACAGGCGCCGCCCGACCAGTGCTGGGTAATTACATGTACTTTAAAAATAATTACAATTACAAAGTACATGTCGTAAAAATAGTAGATAATTATATTGATTTAATTACAATTGCATTAAAAAAGGAACTATCAATTATTTGTATAATTACTTTGCGGATAATACAACAAATTATGACAGTATGGAGGAACCAACCGGTACAAATAAAATTTTGAAATAAGTAATTCAAATTGTTCAAGTAACAGCCGATTGCAGCGATTTTCTTAAAGACCGCTTGACATGGTGCAATACAATGTGCAATGCAATGCAAGATGCAAGATTTCTTCATCGAAAGCATGCGCAGTTGAGACCCAACTGATCAGTTTCTGCAATTCGATGAAATTGCAATTTTATCGGTTTGGTGCCATTTCTATTCTAGGGAGAAATCTAGTTTCTTTTGTGCTACTAACCAACCATCGCCGGATTAACCACAGGGCACAATGGGCAATTTCCCAGGGGCGAAATTCAAATAGGGGGCCAAAAATGTTCATGATTATTAAAATCATACTCATTAAAGTAGTAAAAGTCTTAAATCTGAATAAGGAAATGATGTTTCATGTTTATATAGCAAGAAGTGCCGAATGCGGCGCGGCGTCCTTTGTCATTTTCTTGCTTTTTGTCGGAAGCCGCGTCGGAAAAATCTCGCACTGTTTACATAATTTGTTTAAATAATATTCAATTTGAATTGAAGGAAAACAAGAAGGCGAGCCCATTTATGACTCTTAAAGTTGCGCATAAGCATTATTTTCCAGTTAATTTTTCAAATTAAATTAGTTTAACATATTCATCGATTACACACTAATTCATTTATATTTTGAATAAGAGTATAACACGATATAGATTTGTACAAATCAAAGAACAAAAAAATTGGCAAAATTTTGTAGCAATTACCTTCTATCAATATGTAAGTCTAGTCTATCTGCGAGTAATAAATATTTGTTTAGCAATGCTTTAATTAAATTAATCGATTGTGGTTATAAATAATTTTTTTATTCTTCAGGCATGAAGTTAAATATTAGTTGATAATTACACAAAATTTTTCTATCCAATAGATTTGTTAACTTATCTAGTATGTACATATCTATGAGTTTTATTACTGGTGTTATATTTATGTTTTATTTGTTTTCAATTATTTTTATTTTTGTAGATATAAATTGACACATTGAATATTGTCTTATATCCAGTAAATATATTTCATTGAATAATTTGTTAGTTGATTATATCATATTACATTAAGTATTTTTTTTTTGTAATATCTCCAGTTTCCTTAAGCGTGTTTTGTCTGCAGCACCCCAACCGATAATACCATATTTTAGACGAGATTCAACAAGATTGAAATAAACTACTCGCAGATGAGTATTATCCAAGATTTTTAATACCTAAATTTTTATAAAAGGGTTCTTAGTGTGTTCACTAAATTATTCGTATGGTTAGATTTAGCACTTAGGGGTTGTTGCCCGAAACATTAGACAGCACCTATTGACATATATCACCTAAAACTGAGATCTTTAAGTAAGCTTTATACAACCAGCCCTAAGTGTATTGTTTCCTATACAATTTAAGGACTCTGGCGTCATTAGTCTAAGATAAATTAGTTCACAATTAGTTCCAACTTTTCAAATATCATATCCTTGAAACATTTTTTTTTACTATTTACTATTGCAAAATAATATTTGGTGTAAAATTATTAATATTTTTTTTCATTTTTCACCAAGCGGGCAAAAAGCAATGACGCCTGATTTGCAAGATCTAGTAATTATTTACAAAATGTTTATATTTTTACTATTCATAACGACACAAAAACTATTAACCCTGGCTAACTATAATGGAGTTACTCTTAAGTGGGTCCCGGAGCACAAGGGCATTGTAGGAAATGAAAAAGCAGACATTCTAGCAAAGCTAGGGTCTGGGACTGCATTCACTGGTCCTGAACTAGTATTTGGGATATCTAAAACTGCTGCACGTGGTTGTATATCTCGGTGGACTCAAACTAAACATCAGTCGTATTGGAGACACGTGTCAAAACAGGAACACAGCAAACTCCTGGTCAAAAAACCCTCGGAGGCACTGACTAATGAAATACTAAACCTTGGCAGGGGCCAGATAAGGTTAGTGACGGGTTTACTCCCCGGTCATAGTACCCTAAGGAAGCAAATGCATACAATCGGCATATATAGGGAGGAACCTATCTGTCGGTTGTGCATGGAAGGGGAGGAGCCTCTCACATCATCTTCGATTGTGAAGCATTATCTGATTGGAGATACAGGCTCCTAGGACTATAACATACAAGGGAAGATTTCTCCAAGAAGGACCTAGTGAGAAGACTTGAGCCTGATAAGGGCTACTGGTCTCTTCACATAAACGGCACAAAAAGCCTAAAGTTTGTGAAAGTTGCTGATTAAAAAACACTATTCTTCCTAATATTTTATCTTGAGATATTGTAATACTTCTAACTATACCTAATTTTTTGTACAATCGAAGATGTTACGTCTTCATTGAAGTCGAAAAAGTTTTTTTTTCTAAAATTTTTCGTTGTAGGGTTTTGATTTAAAACAGTTTCTAAATCTTGATCTTGAATATCTTGAACATGTAGGAAGAAAGTTGCTTTACATTTTCTTTGCTAAATGCTGCTTTTATCTCTATTATTGGGAAAAGTAATTGTACTAATGAGAAATGATTGTAGATAATTTAAATAATATAATTACAAAGTACAATTCCTCTACAGATTCCAAATTAATTTAAGAAAAAAATACTTAAATTATTATTATTAATTATATTTTAATTAGGAATTTCCCAGCACTGGCGCCAACTAAGTTGTTATATGCAACACTTACAACCCTCGTATGAATATTTTACTGATTACTCAGTATCTCTAGAACGTCTTACCGGTTCAATTTAGTACAATTAAGGCGAAATTTTTAAAAGCTGCTCTAGAATTTAAATAGGTGAATTTGACAAAATTTAATCCGAAAGCTTTTCAGTAAAACTTTAAACGAAAGGAGGTAAAGACTTCGAAAACTTTAGAACAGTTAACTTTCTACTCGAGACTACTAAATTGGAATAATTTTTTCTAAATTACCAACTATTCATACCCATATTAAATTTCAAAGAACGGAGGCACTTTAAAACAGTTTGCTTCAAAAATAATAAGGTTTCTTGGCGTATGCAAAATTTGATGTACAATTTTTCTTAGGTTAAAATACCCAATTAGCATGTTATCCAAGTACATTTAGGTTAATTACCTATCCAAAGTTTTTAACTAACTCTTTGAAATATTAAACTACCAACTACTTCAGGACAGTTAATGTTTAATAATACAACATTTCTATATTAAAACCGGGCAAAGATGGTACCACCATACTTCCTTCGTTATTGTTTTCGCTTAAACATTTTTAATTCAGTTAATTCATTAATTACTTTTCCTGGAGGTCCTGGTTAAATTGTTGTAGATATATATATATAACGCTTTCGTCCATTTCCGTTAGAGCGAAAATATATTTTTTTTAAATACAATTATAGGGTCAAGAACAACTTTTCCCTCAGCAGCGATACAGGTATATCAATATACAAGATCCATTAAATAAACTGGATCAGTTAAAACATTTAAATTCTCAATCTAATTGAAACTATTTTTACAGGTACATCCGTGCGGAAGGTACAGACACAACACCGTAGTATTTATTTTAGCGAAAGAATACAATCTGAAGAATCTGCGGACAATACATAGGTTAGATCGATTAACCAGCGGCCTTCTACTCTTCGGTAGAACACCGAAGAAAGCGAGACAAATGGAACATCAGATCAGAAATAGACTAGTTTCTAAGGAGTACGTGTGTAGAGTGGAGGGAGATTTTCCAGAGTAAGTTGAAATCTAAAGTGTTCATTAACTCCCGTTATATTCAATTCCCTGCTTATCTATACAACATATTTGATTTATGTACGTGGTACCGTGTACTGCGACAATATTGCATCGTGTGTATCAATCAAAGCTAGATTATCCCTTTAGGTTAAATTTTCTCAGGGCAGTTCATAATAATCCTCAGAGCACACAAAAGGAGCTCCTAGGGTCTGTAGTTTGACTCATTCAGCAGCCATGCACGCAGTAGCAAAGATTCAACTCTTCTTCTTCTAAGGTCGGAACTCGGTGTTTTCGATAAGTCCTATTCGGCCAAGATGATAATTTAGCATACAGTGACCAGTAAATATTTCGATTGTGGACCTGATCTCTTCCCTGTCCATGTCAAACAAGACTACTGATGTTTCCTTGATAAAGGACATGGCATGTCTTCATCTTGGTGTCTTATTCCAGTAGACCCTGCTTCGCAGTCCATCTGATTTGAGATGCCAAATTTAAAGGGATTCTTAGTCGAGGCACTGGAACTAGTGTTGACTTTGAATACCATAAGTATTCAAAATCCATTTTATTCTTCGCATATCAGTAAATCCTATCATCTCCGGATAGATTCCAGCTATACTTATCTGTTTTAATTTACTCTATTTGCATAATAACCTCCTCCTGGTATATTTTATATACCGGGTGTCCCAGACTAATTTATTCAAGCTATATCTCTTAAACAAATAGAGATTCTCGAATGGGACAAAAACTGATCTGTTCCATTCCTAATACACTTTAATATGGCGTAGAGAAAATCATCTCCTAAATATTCATCCCTTGGTTACAACCCCTAACTTTAAACTTTTTAATAGCACCCTGTACATTTTTTTATAATTTAAATAAAATAATCAAGAAAATTTCAGTTTATTTTTTATTTTTGTTAAATTATCAAGAAAGTCTTACAGCTTAAAGGAACAATAAAAATAAATGTAATAAAAATTACATGAAAAAAATAAATAAAAATAGGAATTGACAAATTAATATTATTTATTCGAAATATGTGTTGCAGCAGGTGGACATCTAATGTAAATAATAAACTGATATTTTCTTGATTATTTACGAACCCATTTTATTTATGGAAAATTTGTTGAATAGACGGTGTAAGACCAAATCCAAAACAATAAAAAAATGTAAAGGGAGCTATTAAAAAGTTAAAAATCATTTTTTCTACCCCATATTAAAGTGTATTAGAAATGGAACAGATCAGTTTTTGTCCCTTTCGAAAATCTCTATTCTAGAAAGAGATATAGCCTGGATAAATTAGTCTGGGACACTCGGTATTACCAAATCTCAAATCGGTTTTTCACAGTTTATTTTCATTACTTTCTAATGTTTTTTTTTCCATATTTATATTTCTTACGTAATTTTCTTGCAATTAAGTTATGAATTTTCCACTGGATTTCTTCTTTGCATTTTCAATTTGTTTTCACAATTTGCTTTTGTTTCTTCTCTATCTTCTCTTAGTTTTTTTTCCTGTATTATTTCCAAAATCCAAAAAATAACAAAAGAAGAACTAAAGAATGTTGTTGAAAAACGGAAAAACACCTGGAAACGATAAAATTACAACCGAAATGATCAAGACTAGGAGAAGTAGGATTCAAAGTATTATTAGAAATGATATAGGGCGAAAAGTATTGTTTAGTAGCCTAAGCCTAAGTTTTTCACCATCTGTCACCTGTAATTTCGACGATTCACCTAAATTTCTCAATTAAACGTCAGTGAATGTCAAAGTTTTTTGTAACATATTCCTATTTTTTGGTTTATTCGGTAGGCGAAACACAGTTGTGTGTCACACGTGCAGGAAACGCTTTAGCAGCCCTTAACTATCAGCTTCCCCAGCTTCGCTACGCTCCCTCGTGCATCTAATAGTCATAGGCTATACAAGTGATAATTGCAGCATTGCGGACATGTGTTTTTGTCCGTTACATAGAGGTGACCGTTAAATAGAGGTGACCGTTAAATAGAGGTGACCGTTAAATAGAGGTGACCGTTAAATAGAGGTGACCGTTGTATAGAGGTGACCGCTAAATAGAGGTGTCCAAAAATATAGGTTTTACTGTACTATTATCAATAAATTTAAAACGTTTTTTTTATCAAATTGTGTTTGTTTCAGTGAAATCATAGAATGTAATCAAGCCATAGAAGTAGTAAGTTATAAAATTGGTGTATGCAAAGTATCACCGAAAGGGAAGGATTGTATAACCGTATTCCAAAAATTAGGTTTTAATGGTAAAACTAGTATCATTTTATGTAAACCAAAAACTGGTAGAATGCATCAAATCAGGGTACATCTCCAATATTTAGGTAAGTTTTTCCATGAGCTATTGAATTTTGAAGGATTTTAATCATATAAAGTAATTCATTATTAAATGAATAAACAGATTATGTGAAAAATTACGAAACAGGTCCATTTTTGATTTTATTTTACTATTTTTTAAAACAATAATACATACGATAGGGTGTATAACCTTTGAGTTGTGAAGACAGCAAAGATTTTTTTAATGGAACGCCCCTCTTTTTTAATTTGCGGATACCCCTTGCCGAGCTTATTCCGAAAATAAAAAACAAAGGGTGAATGAAAACGCAAAAGTTGTTTGTTATTTTGACATTGCATCTATCTACTTTCATAAGAAATCCTAGCAGATCGTCATAAAAAGTTCAGAAATATTTCTTCCCATTTGTTTTTTAATATGAAGTTAAAAACATAAACATCCAAGTACAATCCGGTATTGTTAATCTAATTTATGATCAAATGAGAGTTTAATGATAATTGGTGTTGGCGATAGGATGAGAACTCAACAAGAGGTGTGCGCATTATTTCATTAAATGCTCTCAGATCGTAAACGTATCTCTTAATTTACGGTAAGCAAAATAGAAAGAAAATATAAAGAATTAGGGTACGTTAGAAATATACCGAAACAAGGTAGACCTACACAGTTTTGTTTTTGTTCACTCAATTCTGCCGAACATGTTCCATTTCATATTATGTTTTAAAACCGCTCTTATCATTTATTTCTGTCCTCATTTTTCTTATTGCGATCTGAACTTTTTATCAGCTCTACACTTTGAAAATACGAACCTGCATTTTGAAAAAAGTTTGTTTAACACACTATCCGTGTATTAAAGAAAATACCTCTCCCAGCTACATCTACAGGGCTGGGATAAAGTATGGAACCAAGTAAATATCTTTTAAACGAAAAGAACGATATTTATGAAAATTTGCAGGTAAGTGCAATGGAACAAAATGCATCTGATGTACATTTTTTTGTTAATAATATACTTCTGGTTTAACCGGAAATGCCCTCAACTTCTTTAAATTAAATGGGACACCCTATATATTTTCACAGATTTTGAAAGAGCTTGTTGTTTTGAATTCATACATACTGAGTTTAGTGTAAAAAAATTTGTAAAAACGAGGAATATAGCACTTTAATCAACCTCCTTTGAGTTTTTTGCATCAGAGCAAAAAACTATTTAGATAAACTAATTGATGTTGTTTGTATGCGTAGTAATAAATAAACGAGTACTGTTTAGTACGTCTTTTGTTCTCCAAGTGTCAAATTCTAATTGACGGAAATAAATTTTACAGTTTAGAATGGTTCAATTAAGTGAAAAAGAGCGTATTGAAATTTTAATGATGATCGATTATGGTGATTGTGTTAGAACTCATGTCGAAGTGTGTCATATTTTTAATAATTTGCATCCCGTGAGAAATCCTATATCACGCTCAACAGTAACTAAAACATAACATCGTTTTAATACAACTGGGATGGTAAAAAATTTGCTAAAACCTGGAAGACCGCAGACTGCAACGAACGAAACTGTTAAACAAAATATTGCAATCGATTTAGAAGAATCACCTCAAACTTCCACCACAAATTTGGCACTAAACCATCGTATCAGTCGACGTTCTGTAGGAAAGATATTAAAAAGTGAAAAGTATCATCCGTATAAGGTACAGTTGGTTCAAGAATTGTCAGACGATGGTTTTGACCGACGGCTGGAATGGACATCTGTAATGTCGACGACAATTTTGCTTCCAACATAGTTTTTTCCGATGAGGCAACTTTTTATTTAAATGGAACAGTTAATCGCCATAACTCAAGGTATTGGTCAAATGAGAATCCTCATTGGATTCATGAAGCACATACCCAGCATCCACAGAAGTTAAATGTTTAGATGGGAATTGTCGAAAATAGGCTTATAGGCCCATTTTTTATCGACGGAAACTTGAATGGTGACAAGTATTTGGATCTACTAAATAACGAAATTATTCCTGCACTTCAACAGAATGGGCAATTACCACAAAATGTTTGGTTTCAACAAGATGGAGCACCTCCCCACTATGATAGACGGGTTAGGGATTTTCTGGATGCGAATTTTCCAAATCGATGGATTGGACTTAGAGGATTCATAGAGTGGCCTGCTCGTTCTCCAGATCTTAGCCCGTTAGAATTTTTTCATTGGGGTTATCTTAAATCACGTGTTTACGTTAGATGACCAACAAACTTACAGGAATTGAGACAAAGAATTATTGATGAATGTGATCTAATACGTGGAGAAGTCTTGGAAAGAGTGACTCAAGAATTTGTTAATAGGATGGCATATTGTCAGCAAGTAAACGGCGAGCATTTTAAACATTTGAAGTAATTTTGTTTGTCATTATTCTAAAATAATGAAATGTACACCTATTGTACAACTAACAGTCGCTTTTACAAATTTTTTTACACTAAACTCAGTATGTATGAATTCAAAATAACAAGCTCTCACAAAATCTGTATAAATATATAGGGTGTCCCATTTAAATTAAAGAAGTTGATGGTATTTCCGGTTGAACCTGAAGTATATTATTAACAAAAAAATGTACATCAGATGCATTTTGTTCCATTGCACTTACCTGCAAATTTTCATCAATATCGTTCTTTTCGTTTAAAAGATATTTACTTGGCTCCATACTTTATCCCAACCCTGAATAAACGGCAGCTTCAACTTTAAATAGCTTTTTACAAAATACCCAATTGTAGGTATAGCTAACTAATTGAATTATTCTGAAAGCGTACCTACATGTAAGAAAAACAATTTTACTTTTATTTTTAAACTTTCAGGTCATCCGGTGGTGAACGATCCTTTGTATAATCACGAAGTATTCGGTCCATTAAAAGGAAAAGGCGGCGACCTCGGGGGTAAAACCGACGAAGAGCTCGTTCGAGATCTTATCCACATCCACAACGCCGAAAATTGGTTAGGAATGGACGGCGATAGCGAATTGTCGATGTTCAATAGTAGAAAATCAGATTTAGATGAATCTTTAGTTGGACCAATTGTGCCTAAAGGTATTTCCGAAACTTGCTTTTATCGTGATTAAACTTGTTGTGTATTGAAATTATATTTGGATTCCAGTCTAGCACTGTAAAGATAAATTTAGATAAAACACTCGTGATTTATGGTCATTGCTATACTAAGCGGCGACGGTGATAAATTGTATTAGATCGTTGTATAAGTCTAGAAAATTGAGCAAATTAAGAGATACATTGATTTAGTGTGGATTTTATACACTTCCAGACCTCGTTTTGAGAATTTTAAAATGTCAATTAGGTGATGTGCTTGTATTTAACATTTAATTCACAAAAGTTTCTTCAGTTGGAAATATATAATTTGGAAAAATGTGTACCGGGTGACCAGATAAGAATGCAGATAAGAATCTCGGAAACTATTCGCAAAATATACTAGATTAGATCACAAATTACTCTAAATTACTCACTCAGATTAGATACTCGTTCGAGAAAAAACGAAACCGAAGTTAATTTCAAATGTCAAAAACAAGACATGTGACATTAAATTGACAGCTTTCGTCCATGCAGCAAACTTAAAAATTTAAGTCCCCTAGGTTATTTAATTTTTTTCTATAGCAACGTTAATAGCCCGGTTCAGATATTCGGGAACATCTAGAAACCTTCAAAATCAAAAATTATTTCTGTCTCGACTTTGAATCGTATCCAGAAAGGCCTAAAAAATGTTAGTCGTTTTAGACCTGAAAATTGTGTAGTGGCATTACTGAATGGACTACTGGAATCATCCAATGATTGTCTCAGCTGCCATTAGTGTATACTCTTACTTGAAAAAAATTGTTTTTGAAACATTAAATATAAACATTGAGGAACGAAAAAATACATGTAAAGTTTCCTTTGATCATTACAGGCACAGGTATATTTTATTATTTAAAAAAATACATTTAGAAAATTTGTCATACCCCAAAAAGTATATGTTAAATGGCAACCGCATCTTCAATAAAACAGCGATATGCGTTAATAGACGAATCGCAATTGTTTTCCAAAATGTATCTGAAGTCAAACTTCGTGTTGCACATCGAATACCTTGAATTCACACAAGTGTTAGTTGTACACTATACCTTTTCTACATTTATAAAAGTTATGTTTGGTATCGTTTACTTACTTTTGTTTGTTTTTTTCCCTAGGACGTGTTTTGGGTGATGATGACACGGACCCAGCATCTCGTGAAGCATCTCCATGTGAAGAATCTTGTGAAAATACATCATCTTTATCTCAAGATTCTTCGTCACAAACGCCAGCGGACTCGAATAGTGGTAATAGTAACGTTGATATTAAAGTGACAGTTGCAACACAGACAGGCCAGGAAGCACCGGATTTGGCTTTTAATCCAGAAAAAATGACAGTTGACAAACACTGCTACGAGTGTAAAGTGCGATATAGGGATCCCAAACCACAAGATTTGGTTATGTATTTGCACGCGTGGAAATACAAGGTAAGGATAAAAAAGGATCATTTTTCTTTATTTGTTTCCTTCATTACAATTAATAATTTTATACAGATACTACCTACTTGAAATAATTATTGTTCGGAACAAATAATCCACCACAAGTTATACAATCAGTATTTTAAGTTCTCCGTTTACTCGATGGTGTTGTATTTTGTACTATTTTAAAGCTACGCTCATTAGTTACCGTTTTCAAAGCGCTACCTACGGTTGCCGTTTTATTTTAGTTGGTAGTGTTTGAAAGAAACATAAAGCCACAAAGTGAAATCTGACCATTCCCCTTTACTTAATTAGTTTTTGAGAAGATTCCGATTTACGGGGTTAATAGAAGAGCTGTCTATGCAATTGGGAATTTTATATTGTTTAACGTAATTTCTTTCTCGTACCCAATCAGAATGGTAATTGGAGTTACAAGTTTATTTTATGTAATGTGCCCAGTAAAGCACGAGTACAAAATAAGCAAATATAGTACCTACTGTCCTAATGTTTTATTAGAAAAACGTTTAATGTTTGTCGTCATCTGAATGTGGATTCCAGGATACACTGGCAAATTGAATATCAGATGAACTAACGAAGAGAAGTGCAGAAAAAACTTTTTACAGTATCAGCTCCAATGCAGTATTGGGAGAAACGCCGAAAATAAGAACAGGGGGCTATTCTCAAACAGTGATTACAGTAGTAGTATTGGTGGCGTTTATTCATCATACTTTTTAAGAAATATATCAATTTAAAACATGTTTAACGAAAAAATAAAATAAACACCTTAACAAACCACGCAGTAATTAGATAACTTGTATGTGGTACACATAAAAAGAACGACTAGGTAATCTAAGAGCTAAAGCCTGAAGTTGTATACAACATTACATGAATAAAAAATTTTGAAAATATATTTATCCTATCCTAGTAATCAACACAATACTTAAAACCTATAAATTATACTTGATTACAATATGGAACTCATTTTTAATTTTCAATCAGTTCTCGCACGACACCTCGAGGTGTACTCAGTATAAATCTTTTGATTTTTTGCTTATACCTATGTTTGTGTTCCAGGAAGGACTAGCTGTGTTATTCTATAGTTTTTTGTTTGTGAGGTGCTATAATATGATACTTTATTTCGTGTGTGACACTAAGACTGAGCGTTCCCAGTTCATGTTTAAATTATATTGAGTAACACAAATTAATGAAAAGTTGGCTGACATCAAATATATTTGTCATAGAATGTAACATATTACTAGGACACTCTACATAATATTGTTCTGAGGAAGCTTTTTTGAAAAACTTTAGGTTTTGGATAGGCCACCCCAGCCTATTATTCCATAATTTGAGTGAGGTAAAAGGTATTTTACGTGCTGATCCTGTTGTAAATTAGAGTCTACCATAATGTCTAGATATTTTATTATCACACTTTTGTCAATCAAAAATTATACAAAAAAGTAAAATCTCCCATGTGACAAAAAATTGAGAATAGACCCCCATTGGAAATATCTAGTAGGGCTAAGACAATCAAATATATTTCTGGGAAACTACAAGCAAGTGAGACCAAATGAATGCCTACGCATTAATACTGCATTAAGAGTTTTGACATGTTTTTGACAGGTGTCACTGCTACCTGAATAGGCACCTCAAAAAGCTCAAACTAGTAGAGCAAGGAGAATTAATATTCTGTGGAATGAAAGAAGAAACCTCCATTTACATACTTGCAGAATGCACAGCAATTCAGAATCCAAGGGCACAACATCTAGGAGACTATTGGATAGAAAAGGGAAAACGAAACCTGCGGATATCCTAATATTCCTTCAGGCAATCGGTCTAAAGGAACTACTAGTTTCTGAAACCCTCAGAAACTAAGTAAAAAAAGGGGACACAATAGATATTTTAGGTTCTGTGAATGTCACCCCATTATACATACGAGTACATACACACAACAGGTTTATTAGTTACCTTTAAGTCCAGTAAAATGACGATTTAGACTACCATTCTAATAACTTTTGACGTATTTTCAATAGATAAATCTCAGCTCATCCCCATAAAACCATATACATATATCTACCTGAGATGGGAGTATAGTAAAATTCATGAATGTTTCTCGTTACGTCATACGTCCCTGAATGTATCAAAGATACTCTAATTTTATGTGGATAACACTGACTGCGTATGATTAATTAATACAATTAGAAAGGTACATTATGTCTTTTGTGCCTAAATTAAGCTACGCCTCTACGTCTTTATCGGTTTGTCACTCTGTCTTGTGTTGTGACAACGATTGTACTTAAAAAGCGAAACGTCAATTTAAGCGGAAATCATTCTGTCACCATTGAAGTTCGTCGTCATTGTCATTACTTTGAACAGGTGAAATTCATTTACATTTATTGTGATATATTTCGACAAAATTCCTGGTAAACGTTTGGACGAGAGTGTATTAGAAAATTATATGAATATTTCCAAAAGGTGGACCACTTCTGCCGTTAAATGACATTCAAGAGGTGATTTTTGCAACAATTTATTTGTAGAATTTCAAATTAGAGTCAAAAGCTACATCCTCGATCAATCTGGTAGCAAAGTGGAACTTCGGCACGCGTGCGGCAAAATAGATAACCATCCTTAATCCTGTCAATTCAGTTAGCCTGAATGAAACTGCACATGCGCATTTTCTTTGTTATTGCTACTTTATTATTTTGGATGCGGAGTTTACCTTGTGGATTTTCCTGTAAACTGTAAATAAAAGTAGTGAAAACTGGATGATAAAAATCCAATAAATGATGAGTTTTTGCTACAATGTATATCAAACTATAGACATAGACCCTTGTATGACAAGTCAGACAAGGGTTACAAATCTGTGATACAAAAAGAAAATTGTTACTTAAAAATAATTGCTCTCCTTTATTACTAATAATATTCCTTTCCATACTTAGATATCAACTACTTATCAAAGACAACAAATCCATACAATAAAGCAATAAGAAAATAATGTATGTTTGTTTACAAAAATAATAAAATAAAATAGGGTTAGGGTACCTAAATTATTTTTCCATGATAAAATGCGCATGACACAATTCGGCACGCACCGAAAAAGCTTACAGCTTGCAAGCTTACACTTATACATCGGCGTGCACGTCAGCATGAAATTGTATTGAGGATACTTACGTTTAAAGATCATTATCCTAGCACGCGTGCCGAAGTGTCACTTCGCCACCAAATTGATTGGGGATGTGCCTTAACTTTCATATGTTAAATTTGGTTTTCATTTATTTCCTCTCATAATTATTTTTTTTTTTATTTTAATATCAAACTGCATCAACCACTAAGGGTTATTAGCAGTGGGACAATACAATTTGTATGGTTTTAGTGAACAATAAAATACATACAGTTATGTGGTAGGTAGCTTAAATTTTAGAACAGAGATTAGTTTGGTTGAGGAACCCTAATACATTTTCCATGTTGCAATTTTCATTCAGTATGTTCTCTAACGGTCCTTTAATACTGTTTTGTTCACGTTGCGCTTTAAATTTTGGGCACTGCACTAATATGTGTGATACACTTATTTGCACATTACACATGTCACATATGGGCGGATTGTCTTTGGACAGTAAATGTTGGTGGGTGAGTCGTGTGTGACCTATTCTAAGGCGTGTGAGATCTAAGGCGTGTGAGATCACCAGAAATACATGCCAATCCCTCTAAAAATGATGCACCGCTGTTATGATGTAACTAGAAACATTCGTGACTTTTACTATAGCCGAGTTGTCTCCGAAGATGGTAACTAAAAATATTTCTCTTTGTGAATTTTTTAGAATTACCCGTGGCGTATACTGATCATCAGTTGGCTCTTTTTTTTTAGGCTTTCGTTTTGAATGGTAGTTTAAATCTTCATTTTACTTTGGTTATTGATAAAATCAAAATGCAATAGTTAATACCTCGTGTGCGGTAAGAGTAGAACTTTTTAACAAAAATACTTGCTGAAAAGTTATTCCGCACGCTCATAGAAAAAATGTAGCTGGATTCGAATTTATCATATGTTTAAAAAAATGTTTACAGATTTTCCACGATTATGTCGAAAATACATTGTATTGAAAGTTTGTATAAATATGTTTTGGAAACTGGGAGCTCAACTTCCAAAACATAATCATAAACAACGATATTACAGTGTTGCGAGTAATTTCGAAACAATCGTATAAAATGTGTATACAATTTATGTTAAGAAAAAAAATTCACTACTTTTCAGTGTTCTACAGATTCTACTTATACCAGCAATTGGGGAACCTTTTTCTAAACACTTTTTATATGAAAATACTTGACATCTCCTTTCTTTATTTGGAGCACGTTAATTAGTAGTTTGTGTGCTTCTCCTATCATGAACCACAGTATTCATTATAAATGACACACAAAGATTGTATTTTTTAGAGTACCTAACAGACTAAATAAATCTGTTAAATTTCTCTTGCACATTTTTTCATGTACAAAATCAGATTGCTAAGCGGAGAGATAACATTTTTAATTTTATTAGCATATCGTTCTATTTCCGTTTTACAAAACAATAAGGCAATCTAAAAACGGACTGATGATTAGTGGTCATGATCGATCACCACCAATCGGTTGAAAAAGTTACCGTATCATCAGTCTCCATCCGTACTTACAATAAAATTTCATCCCTAAATTAAATAGTAAGAAATGTTTGCTAAAATTATAAATATCCACGCTCATGGTTCACCTTTCCGCTGGTTCGTGTTGTTATCTATGATGGGTCGGTAGTGTAAGGACGATAGTAAACTAAACTTGAGTGTTATTTACTTGATTACAGTTTCCTGTATCAATTGTCATATTTAAGTAAAGCGTGTTATGAATAGACGTCAAAAGAAAACTATTAAAACGCTTTACAAATTAGAAAAGGATAGACCGTTCACCAGGAAGCAACATCTACTTCTCGGGCAATTTGCCCCGCCAGACAATGAATTACACTTCCAAGTGATATTGTTCCTTCTAATTATAAACCAGAATGGTTGGTTCTATATTTTCATATATACCAACCCCGTTTATCTTGGAAGCGTAATTCATTGTCTGGCGGGGCATATTGCCTCGTGGTGAACGGTCTATCCTTTGGAAAGTAATTTCTATTTTTTGTTGAAAATTCCCAAGAGATTATTTTTTTTGTCCATTTTCTTGGGAAATTAAACCACAATATTTTTTATATTTTTATTTCCCAAGAAAATTAACGAAAAATAATTATGAATACACCACAAGGAACATATAGAAGATATTAGTCAAGACATTCATATGAATAGTAATAATGCTAAATGTATTTTCTTTCTAGGGTCCAGGTTGGGAATACCTAACAGAACTCCCCGAATGGGCACAAATTGATTGGATAGAACCAGACTCGTCAGAGTGATGATTCCTCACTAAACTTTACATTCTACCATAAAATAATCTTCATACCTTTATTTATACAGGCTGTAAAAAAATAGAAAAGAGATATCCATAAAAACGCGTAGCAGGGTCCAATTCATAAAAAGCTGGTCGGATTGAGCTTGAGAAAGGGTTTTGCCTAATAATTTTTTAAATAATGTCAGTATTTCAGTGCTTGGTAGAAAAATATAACCAAACATAAGGTTACTAAACATTAATTAATGCATCGCTTTACATTATTTTAGTTTCTTTAGTATAAATAAATAAATGTAGATAAATCTGGTCGTTTTTCAAATACACCTATCACCTGCACCGAAAGTCTTATTCATATTTAACACTTTTTCGTCGGAAAATAAATAAACATGTATTTTTATAATCAAAAATTCAATCATATCAAAATGGTAAATTACTTTTTTGTACTAAAATAATATAACTATTTTTTTTTCAAAAGTACTGAAATACAAACGTGCCTTGATTGTGTAAAGTAAATGTTTATTTGCAAGTTCGCTTCTAAATAAGATTTTAATATCGATCTGCAGATCATATCAACATTTTAAGGACCCTTGCTTGTATTTCTTATACAATAATCTTACTAAAATTATAGCATATTTGACTGTTTAAGTGGCTGATTAAACAAAATTATAATTTGGTATTGTTAAACCGTTTAACATTATTGAAAAATAAATTTTTTAGTGTCATATTTATTCAATTGTGAATTCTCTTCATCAATGTATCTCTAAATGTTCTCACTGGTTCCCAAATTCGCGCATTTTACACATATTATATTATCTGCCGCATACGTCTTTTACCACACTGAAGTTAAGGAAGCGAGTAAGTTTCTTCCGTTTCTTCTCCAATCAGAAGAAGCACATACATTCTTTCCCAAAATGTCATCCATGGTCGACAGACTTTGCCAAACTGCTGTGGAAATAACGTGACCGAATTCATGAGCCTCCATCTAACTTAATGGTTACATTGTCGTTATTCTTTTACACTTCTCTCCTTTTGTCTTATTTTCAGTAATTGTAGGTCCATATTGAAAAGCAAAATGTTGTAATAAAGATTCTTCCTGCTCATCCCCCCAATTGTTACCTTTTGCATATTTTCCTGAATGGGAACAAGCCCTTTCTTTCTGCATAATACTGGTCCACTAGTCATTTTGTTTCTTCTCCAATATTAACTCCATAAAATTAAGAGTATTCACTCAATTTTGATTTTTCATTCACATTACTTTGTTTTTCAATAGTGCGCATTTAATTATGGCTAGTAAAACACGCGCATTAAAATTATGTGATGTATACGAATGTCTTTATACCCATTAAATGCGAGTTGCATACTTACACTACTTTTTTATTTCCTTACTTTTAATTTTTTGGATATACAGATTTCAATAACTGTCAAATTTAATTGCTGCATTCCTAAACTCGTTTCTTAAAAGATATCATCAAAGAATAGGGGAAGAAAAAAATACGTATGTTATACAGCTACTTAAACATTTAATTCTGCTACTATTTGATTCTACAGTCAAAAAAAGTAAATGAAGAAAAGAGAGAGTAAATATCTATATTAAGGAATAGAAGTAGCTAAGGCACTGACACGGATTGTTTATTGTCATGTTATACTATACAGGATTGTCGTGATAAGTTATAGTACTTATTATATGTTATTGAGTTTTAGTTCCACATTGTTTTCAGTATTGTCATTTCCATACACTCCTTATGCAGGTATTTGCAGTCATAATATTACTATCACAAAATATTACATATTATATTATCAAATATACTTTACGAGATACAACTACAAAAGCATTAAAAAATCTTGAATAGCTTCTTTCATATCAGTACTTTGTAGTCTCCGTATTTATCTCGGAAGATGAATGAATTCGAGTGCAAGTACAATTACTCAAAGAGTACAGAGTACTGTGTAGGTACATTTCTGACCAATGAAATACCAAATGTGTGATAGACCCATTTTATTTGCATTAAAATTTTTTCAAAACTGGACATCTGACAGAGCATGACAACAAGTAGCAAATGAGAACAAACGTTCTACTGCGGCCGATGATCACAAGCACGTGTTGTACCCATTCAATTATTGATCCGATCGGGTAGCGCCACAAATAAAATTACCGGCTGTCACATTTTGTTGCAATAAAATCATGTGCATACGACAAAGTGACAAATGTTTTTAAGTGAACAATCACAAAAAGCTGATCCTTGTTAATATTTATGGACGTATTAGAATTATAATAGTGCTTAATTCAAATAGTGTTGCGAAAAACTGTTGCCTTCTGTTGCGATACAGTTTTACAGGCAGTGTGCTGGTTCTATTCTGTCCCGAAGGATATGTAAAGCTTGCAATGCTGCCGTACAAAATGCTGGTACGATTCAAGCTTTAAAACCAATTATTTCAGAACAACCAAAAATGCACTCAAACCCATTTACTTCACGACCCCTAAATAGGTGTTCAACTTCAAATTTGGACCCCATTTTATATATACTAGCACTACAGACCGTGTACGACCATGGCTGATGTTTCAACTTTAGCGGTAGGCTCTTGGAATTCCATACGAAACGGAAAGGGTGCACCTAGTTCACAGGTTCTACTTAACACTTCTGTAACCCAAATGAAGCATTTTGTTTTCTTCATCTTACTGAGATATAAAACGCTATATGAATAAAATTAGCGTCACAATTAACTGCATTATTCTCTATTTTGTAGATCAATTTCACTACAAAATTTGGATTTAACAAAAGTGTGATCTCAATTTTACAAGCAACTATAGTGGCAATACTTTGTGGCCTTCATAAAAGTGTCCTACTGAGACCCAACAATTTTTCTAATAATTGTTGAACCTAAAATGTCATAATTTTTATTATTAAACGATTATAAGACAATTCTTGGAAAATTATATTTTGATTGAAATGCCTGCATCGTTTCTAGTGACATTTTATGAAACTTGTGATATTTTCATTTAACGTTTCTTTTTACCTATACTATATAATTCATTCCTTTCAAAACTTGGGATTGTTTGAAAAAGATTAAAGTCAAATAGGTAAGGAATTTGGCACTAGATGAGTCAGTGCCAAGAATAAAAATTGTATTGTAATGATGAAAAGTGGAATAATTTTAACTCATTTTAAATTATCGTAAATATTTGTTTCACCCGGCAGTCAAAACAAACTGGATCAGAAAATAACTTGTGAGGAGTAAACAATAGTAAAATTACATTTTCTGGTTCGACTAATTCCTAGCATTTTCTGACCAATTTGACTATTTATTAGAACGAACCAATTTTGGTGCTTCTGCTTGTTTTTACCAGTTTATTCGATTTAAATGCCTCTCATTCCCGAGAAAACGCTCTTCCCAACTTTTCCAGTTTTGTTGGCAATTCCAAACCAAACTGAAACTAACTATGCTAGATCTCAGTGCTATGATACTTAACTGTAAATAATTATGAAACAATAGGGAACTTGCCCATTTTTTTTTTATTCTACTAAAATGTGTGTTTATATATGAAAACACATTATACCAAATATCAGTCCTTAAATCGCAATACTTATTTCACAATAAATAATTAAAGTTGGAATCGCCACCGGGTGTATTCAAACGAAGAAAAATGCGCGGCAGCGGCTGTGACGTCACACCGCACCTCGCGCATCGGTAACCGCAGAAACAGCCATTTGAAGCATTATTGATTTTTTATCGAATTCGAATCGTTAGCGTCAGTTTCTCAGTCTTTAAGTGTTGTTTGAATTGTCGGTTCACAATCGCCTGACTCGAAAAGTGCGGTCTGACGTCACAACCAATGGCAGCGCGTTTTAAGAGCAGTTCAAATTATTCAAATTTTAACCCTTTATTTCTCAGGTAATTTAATCGTTATTGGAATTTTTCTTTTTCTATGAAGTTCCTTATGATAATATCTTACGATTTTAATTGTTTTTAAATGATTTTATTTTTTTGGCAAGTTCCCTATTTCCAGTCTATGGTAATTGAAAAGGTTATTCAATTCCGTCGTGCTAATTTCCAGTCATCAGCTATTTCTATTGTCGGAAATGGTTCTCAATTTTACCATGAAGTTGCTTCATATTTATACGTACTCAGTACCTTCCTCAGTTAACTTGTTAATCCAGTAAACGTTGAATTATATAAATGCCTTTAAAATGAGTTAAAAGTTTGTATGACCTCCGGTATTTTTCATAAATTTTTGAAAATTGTAAAACCCATTGCGTACTAAATTACATTTTCGATTTCTTTTTAATTTAACTACGAATACAGAGATGTTGACTATTTATGGAAAAATATTTTAAAATCGTCTTTAAGTACCTAATATAGCCATAAATGTTTATTATTATATTTCTAAATATGGTTAAAGTGTTAGAGATCAGGTATTTTAAATACCGTTTAAAATTTCGCACCAATACTTGTTGCATGATCGTTGTGGCATCATATGTTCTCAAACAATGGTAAACTAATTAGAGTTTCTTCGTAAAAATTATTATAATCAAGGATTAATTCAAAGTTCCAATAGTTCCGTCGTTTCTTTCATATCAAGGTGGACTTAAATATTAAATAACCCCGCTCGTCGGTTTTGATTGAAGAGGATTGAATCAACAAACGAACAACTGTGCTGACGTTGATTTTCAATGGCGTGCATTAGGATTTATGTTGTAAAGTCTAACTAAAGTCAGTGTAATGAACCATATTTTTAATCCCCTTGAAGGAAAAAGCCGCCCAATGGCGTGCATATAAATTTTTTATAAATTCGAATAATGTGAAATAATGTTAATCTACTATATCAATTTGAATTAAAAAAATTAACCTGCATACAAAATTCATAAAATTTGTAATACAATAATAACGCGTTTTCCTCTAGAACACAGAGTATCTAAAGAACAGTTTTTTGTATCGTCAACCCAACCATACTTGACAACATCATGCGTATCAAACCAAGTTTCGTCTAAATAAATTATACCTAGTTCTATTTGAATCACGGTACCATTTTATTTTGCGCAAATACTCCTGTGTTAGTTCAACGATACGCCGAGATTCCATTATCACCATTCGATTATCTAACTTCTTATATTTGAATCCACAATTCAATAAAACATTGATAAGTATAATCAGGAATATCCCGCAATTTATCACTAATCAGTTCTAAAGTTGGTACTATTACTTTATAAATCGTTGTAAACCCGATTAACGAATTCGTGAATTCTCGCGATAACCGCATTATCAGAATTTTCTTTTTTCAAACACGCGTACATATTTAAAACAACGCGTTGACACTGAACATGTAAATCTTTGTTCTTAAATTCGGCCCTATCATCGGTATCATTTGCATTTGTTTGTGGCGCCAAATTATTAGATTCCCGCGCATCATCTTGGACTGTCGTTTCAAATGGTCTCCAAAATGCCATTCTAATTAATTACAAATAAATTATATTCATAAAACTCACCCTAACGTCTGCGAACAAATAAATATTATATTGATATCAATTCACTAAACTAACTCGACCAAGAAATAGATACTAGATACTACTATTATTTTAAATATTTCTTTAAAACAAAATTCACACACGCCCCTGAATCGTGACACAATACTAATATCTCTCTAATATCGCAGGCCACCCTCGGAGCTCAATTTTTTTTTAGTTATAGTGGTCCGCCGTAGTAAGTGACCCGTTACTCCGTTATAATATAAACAATAATGTACTTGATGATTGTATTGTCCTGAACACCTGCGCTGCGTTGCCAGATATACAAAATTTTCTTAAATATAGTAGGCATACAAAAATTAATTTCTCTTTTTACAGCAATTTCGAGCGACTTTTTTTAATGCTTACTAATAAATTTATATTATGTATTTTTTCTCAAATATTTCCTAACTAGCTTTCTGAGAACGTCACGAGCTAACAATTTACTGAAGTAATGGGAAACATTTGTATAGTGAGCCCAACAATTTTAGAAAATATATCTAACAACATTGCTTTATTTTATTGTCATCACACTGACATTAGAAAGACTTGCTATATGAATTGAACAATGAAGCATTATGACAGCTTCTGACGATGTTTGGGAATAGATGTCATACACTCTGATTGGTGTTTTTATAATTATAACTTAAAATAATGTTTTTGTTTGAATTCTGTCAACATCCCATATTCATATCAGTTTTACCATAAATTAATAATTTGGTACGTGTTGTTTTTATTCTATATAATCATTACACAAATATCTTATGTATTTAAGATTTGTGATTGTTAAAGACAATTATAGGGACCTAAGTATATTTTATAATAGGTTATAAGTATCAGAGAGTACATTAATTTTTTTTTGTCCAATGAACATTTAGCTCTTTTTGTTATTATAAAACCTGTATACTATACTTCAAGATAGCACCTGCAGAATACGTCACGTTAACAGCTTTATCTAATTTATTTTTATCTAAAGCCAAACTTTAGGAAAGATTTGAAAATATTGAAACAATTTTTTCATGTAGCTGTAATTTGAAATACCTTTCGGATTGTTTTCAAAACGTTTATTTTTTTATGATGAAGTTTGGCTTATAAGACATTTAGTCGAATGAAAAGTGTAACTTAAATTCGTTTGATAATTGTATAGCAAACATTTTCTAAATGCATATCTTTTTAGCAAACAAAAATTAAGAAAAATATTCTAAAAATCTAAACAATCGACATGAGCTTACAAAAAAATGAGATGTATTGATCTTTTATAAATTTTTAAAGGGAGTAAAATAATAGTGATCAAAATAATAATTATACCATAAATAGTTTCAGCTTAGAGCTTCCATTGATTAGATTAGCTTCAGAATCAGCTAAAATTAACTACAGCTATTTTAATAATCTAATAAATAATCAATCGTTGTATAGTATTTGTATACCCATTTTTTTTCTTTTCATCAAAATATATTTATAAATCACTAAACGTCAAATATCGACATCGGTATTAAGTGTTAATTTTCAATTTATCATCATGAAATATAAATTCCAGTTAAGGGCACGATCCGAATTTTTGAATAGTGGAGGCTTAAACATTCCAGTCCAGCACCTTCGTCGAATTGAAATCTTGACAAACTGATATGTTCGTCATCTACTTGACGCGCCTGGATAATTTTGTCAACATCACATCTGCGGCTCTAATTTAGAGCTCAATAACTCGTTTTCTCTAAAAGTATAACCTTACAAAATGACATACCAATGCACCAGATGTGGTAGAATCCATTTCTCGTAAGAAGAACCCACGTGAAGTTGCAGTCGTATGCGCGAATCTGTTATCAAAGCCAGTGCCATATTGTAAAATTAGTAGCGTAACGTTTTCACTTTTTGTAGGTTAACACAGAGTTTTAAAAATGTACTTATCATATGTACCTATAGTTCAAACAAAACATATTTGGATATTTGAAGCTTTTCGAGATAGTTTCACATACAATAGACACTGGTATATGAAAATACTTGGTATGGTTAAAAATTTTACTTCCAATTAACGGTTAGCTTCTTCTTATGTGAAACGGAGTCTAGTACTTACTAGATGTGGGTATGGCGATGGAATAGTTGCGCTTCAGTCTTATAAAAGCTTTCAGGGCTATTTGGCAGTCAATAAAGTATGGAAATTTCGGAAAGATTTCTTCAAGAAACGTTTTTCAGCCCGATTCCCACAAATGTGAAAAGTTGTCGGTTGAAATGAGTAGTAGGGTCACAGAATACCGATGGTGCCTAATTCCGATTCGACTTCATTGAAAGATAATAATACTTAACAGACTTTTTTCGATATTTGATGGTTGTATTTTGATATTTTTGTCTCAAAATTGACGACAAAAATTGTTTTTTAATGAAAAATGTACTCACATAATTTCTATCAAACAGTATTGGAGCATCTTGGTTCATTTAACAGTAATTTAAAGTTATTCTCCTAACAATCGATTAATTACAACTAATAATAAGGAAAATCAGGTTTCAAAAGTATGGATTCAGATTTCTCGACCCAAACTACCATTTTAAAGTTAAAATACTAAAAAATGGTCGGGACTCAAGTACCAAGTCATGGGCGAGTTAAACTTGGAAAAATGCGGTATATGTTTGTAATACTTTGCGGCTAACCAGAATTATGATGGTTCAATATTTTAAAAAATTTCAAATAATAAAAGTAGAAGCCGATTTTTGAAAATTCTAGCGATAGTTTCCAATGTCCTCGATTAAACGATTGTCCACTGTATCAAGATGCTCATGAATCCAAATATCTCTTTGTTGTTGACTAGTGGTTTTTTCTTAGTGAGAAACTTTGTTGTTTGATGATTTTGCTAATTATATATGTGACAGAACTAAATTGATAAAATAAAATGTAAGCAGTTTACCCTTAGTTAATCCAATATATATCTCGTTAATGGAACTTGTGGTAATAGTAAATCACTCAATAATTTAAAAAAATGATTATTACATGAACTTATGTGTAAGATGAAGATATCTAACACATTTTGTTTTGAATTAAATTAAATGCCTTTTACAGTTCCAAATTGTTAATTTTAAATGCTAATAAATAATTTCATGGTATAGACTAAAGGTAAAACTGCTAAAAATAAATTGACGGTATTAAAAAATCATTTAGAATCGTTAAAAGACCATTTTCTGATCACGATATATGCAATGTTATTTGTTACTACAATAGTATATAAAAATATTCTGCAATTTTTTGTAGAACTTAGAGTAATATAATTGGATTGAAGTAAATGTTGTTTTATTTATCCAAAAAATTGTTTCAGGTCCATTGTACAAAATTAAAAGGTGGATTTGCTCTCGCAATTGTGATGTTAACAGACTTAAGGTGGATTCCCACGGATTCGTCATCCCACGAAACGATCATCCGAAGGGTTTGTGATTGGTGGAAAAATTCAAAATTGACAAGCCGCCAAAGATTTTTCTGAAAGTTATAACTTACGTCCGTAATGGAAAAAAGTTGGAAAATATTCAACTTTTATCCATCATCGCATTCGATTTAACCCTACTTTTTAATGATCTTTTTTCTGATTTTACTTCAGAATTAATCATTATAATGAAAGACTATCACAACGAACAAACCAGTGAAATTACAAAAAGCAGTCGACAATGACGTATATGAATTTCACTTGTCGTTCAAATGACCAAACTTATGAGTGATTTGATTGTTTCCAAGTAGTGACGAGCAGAATAAGTCTTGGTCTTGCTCTTGCAAGACTAAATTAAAAATTACAATAATTTATAGATATCAAAAATAAGACTTGAAAATTTTCCAAAACGACGTTATTAGTTAGTAACAAACTATTTGAGCAAGACTAAGACTGAGTATGCAAGAACAAGATTACAAGTATTTGAGCAAGTCCAAGACTACAAGTTTTTGAGCAAGACCAAGACTGTTACCAATACTGTCTTGGTTCTTGCTTTACTCATCACTATTTCCATCCGATACGACTAAAAATCGGATGACGGATTTGTGGAAATCCACCTTTATACCGTGAGAAACGACAGAAATCAACTTACACCGCTATCAAACAATTTTTTCATTAAACTGGAAATGCCCCGACTAGAACCTTTGGTTGCGACTCGTCATGCAACATTGCAAACTCCGCACCTTCTTTAGGACAAAATAAAATCGGCGCACACCGCGTAAAATATTGCCTCGCAACGCTGGGATGCGTACCGCAGCACAATATATCGCAACAAAATATTAGAGAGATATTGCCAATTGCAACACCGCATACGTTGTTGTATTTATGTAGCGCTATTTTAATAAAGGTCTACCTAAAATTTATTTGGAAATAAGAGCTATTGCCATCACTATAATTTAATAACGTAATTAACGCTGCGTTATGTAGTAAGTGATATAACCTGTCTTTATGTGTATATTTATAATTGAAAAAAAAATCAAAAACCAAACAACCTTACTATTTGCATATTTAAAAAAAATGAAAGTAATGAAATATGTATGAAGCACTCGAAGAGGCGATCTTAGCTGGAGCTAATGAAAATGATATTGGAGTGGAGCAAAACCAAAATAGAAGATCGCTAAGGCTCTATTATTGAATTCTATTTGGTAAATATGCAGAAATCCGATGCTATTTGTTCTATTTTGTCAACTGCGCAGGACAATTATGTGCCGTATTTACAACAACACTCAACGGTACGTAACCGTAAATTACGCAAAGCGCTAACGTTATTATAGCGTTAGAGACGTAAGAAAGTGAATCGCGCATTTAATAAACGTCAAAATACTGCAAACGTAATTATCGCAAACCATTTTTTAACAAGCAATATCTCTCTATTATGCTGCTTGCCGAAGACCATAGCAAATATTTCTTTGCTATATTTATAGTGTGCACTCGTTTGTCGCTAGTTGAGTTTTAAAATAACCTAATTTTTTTTTTTAATTAAACGATGAAGTCAACATGCTCCTGTTCATGCATCAAAAAGCTCAAAGCCGAGATGCAACAAAATATACTCCTACTTATTTTTTCTTCACTCGAAAACACCTGTCCCTTGTCAGCAGATAATCAAACACTAAAATAAATTTTAGTTAAGACATTGAGTAGCTTGAGTGGGTTATTGGGAGGTTTGGTTACAAGAAATTGCCACATTGCCGCTCTCCACAGTTGCCACAGGTGACATACATTATTTTGCAGCAACCAAACGTTTAACATGGTGCACTTCCAGCTTTAGAATCATAATTACTAGTCATTTACTCATTTACTAAAATTGTACCAAGGAAACGGAGGTAACTAAGACTGACTGGACGACCGAAACTCAATACAGGCAAGCTGTTCAAAGATACCCAAAAGTTAATTCTGCAATATTAGACATGTGCCACGCATATAATTTGGTTGGACAACCTCTTGTAAATATATCTAATGAAATCAGGATGACACCGCTCTCTATTGTAAAACGCCTTGTCTATTCCAACATTTAGCCTAGTCAAAGTACACAAAAAATACAAAAAACTAGAAAATTCAAAATTGAGTATTTAAAAGGGTTTTGTTTAACATTAGAAAAACTTTACGATGTTAGGTATGCGATTTTCCGGAAAATCGTCGAGTGAAAATTTTTGTTTTTGTTTTTTCGCTCTAATTGTTTAAATAATAAATATACAGAAAAACTTCCAAATCAAAATTTGTAGCTGATGCATTTATCTACAAATTTTGTCTGAAAAGTTTTTCTGTAAATTAAAAAGTTTGGTAAAAAAAACTTTTTAGTAGAGGTTACGTAGAAAATCGATGATAATACATTAAATTTTTTTTTTCAATGTATTTGTAGATTTTAGAACACATTTCATATGAAAAATTTTTTTCTAAATGTCATTGTTTACTTACTATCGTAAAATTAAAAACATGAAAATTGATGATGTTCAAAAATACTACTAGGGAAATTCCGTATATTTTAAAAACTAATGCAGATACAAAAAAAATGTTCAGACCACTTTTGTAGATAAATGTATTAGCTACAATTTTTGATTTAAACATTTTCTGTGTTTTCATTATTTAAACAATTAGAGTGAAAAAACAAAACAAAAATTAGTTAACGATTTTCTGGAAAATCGCATGCCTAACAGTTTTTCTCACGTTAATCACAACCCTTTTAAATACCTACTCAATTTTGAATTTTCAAAAGTGTTTTTTGCGGCATTTTACGGATATTTTGTGTACTTTGACTAGGCTAATTTGGAAGTAAATAAATGCTCGGTGAGGTTATTTAGCATGAGCATGATAAAGCGATAAGACAATATATGTAACAATAATTATACTAATTCATAAAATTGGCTTAAGAATATTCCTGCAGTTGGATGGACCATCATGTATTCGTAGTCTTATACAAGAAATAAAAGTTTGGATCAATGAAAAATGAAGCAAATCATTCTGTGAGAGCTTTCTCTGTACATGAGCATGACAAAAAGTGGTGTTTGAGGAGAACAATTGATCGAAATAACAGACCATGCATATAATATGTCAATAAGCGTTCTCAACAATGTAAGGTAAAAGTACATTTCACAGTATTTCAATGATTCGGTATAAATCACTTATTGTACAGTAAAACCAGTAACAGTTCTGAAGTCGGTAAGATTTAGATACGACAACTAATTATCATTTTACCAGCCAAATATTTCAGTTATAAAATAATCATACTATTAGGTATTATATTTTCGAAGAAATGAGTATGATCGGAGTCGTCTAGTTCCTCGCACATTAACAGGTAGGTACAAAATTTGTGTTCAGTTCCTCGCAGCATACGAAGGGTAAGGGATTAGGTATCAGGTAGCAAGGTCCACAATGACAGTGCGAGGGATTTTGATTAGGTAATATTTACATATTGCTAGTAAATGTTTCAATACTGCATCACGTCCATTGAAAATTATTATAATAATCTGTCAATTACACAATTCAATTTTTCGATTCGGATTAGGGTAGGGGGTAAGGTAGGGTGGTTTTGGTTGGGTTATTATTGAAAACTCACGAATGCATAGATACATTTTCCCTAATGTTAGGAACATAGCGGAAGAAATATATAAATAAATAAAACAATAGTGTGAGGAACTGCAGACCTGTCTTAATCCTACCCTCCGTTCGAAAAGGGATTAACGCAGGTAGATGCGAGGAACTGCATCACGTCCAGTATGATGCAATACTGTGCTATTGTTATCGGATTAACGACTACCTGCTGTGGATTTTTCTCTTGGATCAATCATGTTGATGTATAGTTGAAACGAAATATCTTGGAATAGAATGTAATTGTGTATACTTACATGACTTTATATCATTCCAAATAATTATAAATATGATTGTAGTACTTTAATTCGGATAATAGTCAAAAACATATGTTTTGTGCATTTTAAATTTTTTGCGAAAATTAAACACACGAATTTGTTGGCCTGAATACATAGATTGGTTTTTATTGTTTATTAACTGCTTGATTTTTGGCAATTTTGCATAAAGTATAGGCTGTTACTTACTATTGATATCATGGAAATACAAATATATTTAACAATATAATGATGATATTATTTTCCTAAAAATAACAAATGGTTATTTAGAAAACGTGTTTTTAGAAATCAAGGTGATTAAACACGCACACGTAATCAAGGTTTAAGATACTTATGTCGTTTCTATTAAAACAATAGAGATAAAAACCTTTTACATCATTATAAGTATATTAGTTGATGACGATATTGATTGAATTGCTTTTACTTTTAAGTTTATTCTAAGTTTTTACTTGGGTACTGATGGAACATATTAATTTATACAAACAAATGCGTATTGGGAACAAGGATGCTAATTTTAATTAAATTTGGCAAATAATCTTCTCTGGTGAATTATAAGAAGCACTTGGACCGCTACAGACGTAATTACTAGCTTGAAAAGCAATTTGTAAAATAATACTTGAGCGTGTGTCAGTTAACTTTACACAAGCATTTAACGTGAATTTCCACAGATCCGTCATCCGACGATACGATCATCCGAAAGTTCTGTGATTGGTGGAAAAATTCAAAATTGACAAGCCGCGAAATATTTGTCCGAAAGTTTTAACAGTTGAAAAATGTTCAACTTTTATCCGTCATCACATCTGATTTAACCTAACTTTTTCATGATCTGCCATTTTTGTGGGATACTATTTAAGTATGAATAATAATAATAATTATAATAAAAAACGATTAAAAGCTATGAACAGTTTGCTGTTAATTTCTATTGTGTTGAGAAATAGGAGGAAGAAAAGAAATCCACCAAAATTTTGGATTAGAGATATTTCCAAAAAAAGAAAATCTCAAATAAACTAATTTATTGTCGAAGACCAAACCCAAACAACAAACTGTGCAACAAACCAGTAAGGTAAAATTTAAAATTACAAAAAACTGTCGACAATGACTTATTATATGCTGTCACTTCTCATTCACGTTACCAAACTTAAAAGTGATATGTTACTATTTTTGTTACTAAAACGTACGATTGTTTCCAAGTAATGGAAATTGGCATTTGCATTCATCCGATACGACGTGATTCGACTTACAATCGGACATCGTATGACGGATCTGTGGAAATTCACCTTTAGTGATGAGCAAAGCAAGACCAAGACTCGGATAGTATATTGGTCTTTGTCTTGCTCAAATCGTCTTGGTCTTGTTCTTGTTCATTTAGTCTTGGTCTTGCTAGTCTATGGTTCTCAAGACCAAGACCAATTTTGCTCATCACTACAAGCATTTGAATTGTACAAGTTGCTTGATGCACGGTTGATTAAATAAAAAATATAAAAATATATTGCATAATATGATAACTAACATTTGAATACTAGCATATTAATTTCTGGCATATTGATTTCAAAAACACTGCTCTGTGAACACTACATTTTCTACAGGACAAAGTAACTGGCGCGAACCGCATAAAACATTGTCTCGTAACGTATATTTAAAGTAATCAATGGAATTATTTCCGAAATTAACGATACACTTGAGGTTGTTCACTCAATAACACTCTGTCGTATACCTACATTATTTCATGGCAACACAATATTTCATATCAAATTTATGCAGCCGGTATGTTTCCTGATATCAAATCAATAATTTCTTGTACTGGAAAGTTGCACTTTTTTCAATAAACATGAGTATTTTCAACATATTATTTGAGGCCATTTATGATTTACGTTACACGTTATAAGGACTAGAGGGATATTAGCAAACAAAGTGTGAGGGGGGAACCCGAGCAGTTACCTATCAATTTTGTGATTTTAAAAAATCATTCTTAAGTATTTTTCTGTTATACAAATATTATTTATCCAGTAATACACGATATATTACCCAAATTGTTTAAACTGAGACCTAAAAGATTTTAGGATCTCCGCAGGCCACTCCTTGGAAAAGTCTTCCCTTTCTATCTAGAAGTATCCCAGATATTGTCCTCTGCAATGTCTTGCTTACCGCAAGTATGTGAATGGAGGATCCTTTCTATATTCTTGCTTCTTTAGAGAAAATCTAGAAGTATGGACATCAGAAATATTTCATTAAAATCTATTTAAATATCTATCTACATTTAATAAACCAATCCCCTTCTCTCCCTATTTTCATTCCATTACCATTCCTCTTCAACACTACCTAATAAAATATATCGTACCAATTCAAACCTGTCGATAATTTTTACCCAAATTAATTTATCAATCACTTGCTTCTGAAAAAAAATTAATAAATAATAATAATAATTAACATTCGGCTTCACCAACGTTATTATTATCTATCAAATCCAATATTCCAGCAAAATAGAATACGGACCTGAGCATCTTCTCTTCGCTTAAAATCGTGTAGCTGCAATAATTGGTAGGTGCCGCCACGTTCCGGGGTATAAAAATGCACTTGCAAGGGTTTTTGAAATACACAGAATTGTCAAGCTCCCAGACACTACGTGTATTTGGCAAACATTTGGTATTCGGATTTATTCGCGTAGCGTGTGGGAAGTTAACTTTGGCAAATATTCTTCCTTCGTCATTTTCCCGGCGCTGGTCGGAAACTAACACGAAGTAAAGGACGCCGAAGTTCGGCGAAGTAAACTACATGTACCTTTGCTATACTACGGCACCGTGTGGGATATCAAGCAAACATTCGTGCAAATGATAAATATTGGCCTATTCGCCAAATACACGTAGTGTCTGGGACCGGCTTCAGCAACGGTTAAATTTTTTTTGATGATTTTTTCAGGAACTTATAGAAAAGGTTTGACTCTATGACTGTAATTATTTTTAATTCTGATCTGAGAACACTCACTATTTTATATGGCCACTCGAAAATGGGCTATTTTTAATCACAAAAATCATAATTTTCTATGCAATTTTGTAATATCTCATATAATTATAGACATGTCTCGATCTTTTATATAGTAAATAAAAAAAAAATCAAGCCAAAAATTGCAACGGTTTTCAAAATAAATGTGTATTTCTAAGCCTCTTGAATGATATTTTCTCGCACCCGGGGAGCGGAGCCTTAAGCTTTTTGAGCTTTCAGTGCAGTTTGGCTCTGGCTATTATTGTCAAAATTACTTTTCTATTAAACGTCTGAATTTTATAAATAAGGCATGTGTGATAAATTTTTTTAAATTATTGTGTTAAATAAAAAAATTGGACGATTTATGTGTAAAGATAAACAAACATTCTTCAAACTACAGTAACAAGTGTCAGTTAATCAGTGTGAACCCTTCGAATTTAGATAAAAACACGAGGTAAGAGATACTTCAACTAAATACATTACGTCAGAAACCATCCAATTATTATATTGTTAAATCTAAATATACTTAATTTTCCAGATAACATACTTTTAATACTTTACTTATCATTTAATAACGTTTCACGTATGTACTACAAATTTTAGTGACCAATAAAAATGATTTATATTCTTATTATAATATTAATTAACTACCTACTTGTAGTTTATTAATGGTAACCATAATCAAATAGCGTTTATTATGAATCACTAGATACAGTGCCAAGTTTTTAAATCTTTATCTTCATGCGTATAGCTTGTCTCTTCGATTATTGAAGAGTCTGTATGAGAATCTACTGACAACACTCTTTATTTGTAACCAACATCTAAATCGATTATATCATTATAAAACAAGGATAGCAATAAACACAGCAAAGGTCACAGATTCCACTAACAGTTTTGAGCTGTGTGAGGATTTAAATTCAATAGAAATATTTATCTACTATTTATTATTCAAGGAATGAATTTTGGTTGACGTCGATATTCTCTATACTTAGTTACGCATTGTTTAATTTCTGTTAATAACATAAATTTGTATTCTTATTAGGAAGTTTCTGAACTGTAGAACTGTTCAGAACTTGTTATTTACCTATGAAAGGATGTTTTGTAAACAACTCACTTTTTTTCTAAACAGTACACTACTATCCACCATCTTGTAAACATAATTTAACTAATAAATAAAGTATCCTTAATTGATCTACCTTGAAATTTCTTCACAATATCAACCACAGTTTAGTAAAAATCAAAACAAACAGCTGTCAAAAAATGTAAACATTCAATAATATAGGTAAGCGGTTTTGTCACATTTACTGAAAAATGTAGAATTATACAGAAACCTTTAAATTGACATCCTGTTTATAAACATCACTTCAAGTATTAATTTATTAAATTTTGTATATTGTCAAAGATTATATAAATATAAATCGCTTTTCATACATTTATCTCAATTATATAATAAATAATATTAAAGGATATAATGAGGAACCACAAAAAAAATTGAGTCATTGGATGATCATTACATTCAACTAATACGACTTGGCAATATTTGTGGAGCCCAGCAAAATAAATCAATAAACTTTGTCATTGTTTATGTTGGTATCAGATATGTCTGTCTACTCTTCTAGTATATTCGGAGGCTTTTGTCCAATCAATGTAATGACTAGTAATAATCGAAATCAACTCACCTAATTCTGGTAGAGCAAATTATTTTAGAATATCTCATAATGAATTGTAGGTAGATCTGAAAAAAAAGAATATAATGTTAAAAATATTTAATTATATAAAATGAATCAATGGGATATTAACTAGTGGATGCTGTGAAGGGTACGTAAGCAAAAGCAACATAAGGATGTGAATGTTGTTGGGTATAAAGCTAAATCCGTGAAACAAAAATTTAAAGTTTCCAATGAAAAATAGGTAGCTAAAAAGGCAGGCCAGTAAAAGTCAGAATGATTATATGGTTTTTATAATCACTTTGACAGCTTAATTTTTTAGAATTGAAAAATGGAAACATGTGATTTCAAATGGTTGAGTGATTAATATTTTACCAATAAACTTAACATCTTCAATGCGTGTTTTATTGTTTTGTTAAAAGATAAGTAGTGTTTACTTTTAGAAAATATACATTCGCATTAGTCACGCATCACGTAAAATATCTATTTAAAGAAGTAATATTTGCTAAGTTGATCCGATAAGTGAATTCTATCTAAATGTAAGCGAATTTTCATGATGATTTACTAAATAAATCGACCCACGATATTTACTTTTCATTTAAAATGAGTAACATTTTTGTATCGTCTAAAATATAGGTCGTTTATAAAAATAAACACCTTAGACAGTTTACTCTTGCCCAATCTTTAAACTAATCCGTTGATTTTTCCTCTATTTTTTTTAACACGTTGACTGCCGATGACTCAGCTGTTGAGTCACGTGTTTCCCCTACCAAAGGCCGATGGCTCAACTGGTGGGTCACCTGCTATTGATTTAAATATTAACCAGTGCTGCTCCGGCTTCCGTAGGAGTGATTTCGCATTCGGTCGGACTCTTATATACGTATAAACACGTGTTTTAGCAGTTTTGGTTTTTCGATCGGGTTTGCTGTAAAAACAAAATGGATGATCAAATTGCGGGACCATCTAGGCCCAAAAGAAGGCTTACAGACTCTGAAAAAAAGAAACAATTAACGTCAGCTGAAATGGAAGCGCTGCTTAACCTGTCGGACAGTGATGAGGAACCGTTTGTAGAGAGTGAGAGTGAGTACGAGCCAAACGACACTGATTCGAGCGATGGGGAGGGAGATGTTGAAGACGTTCCTGCTGTGGATGATGGTGAAACAGACACCGACCAAACGACCTATTCGTGGGGTGATAACGCTAATTTCAAAGACTTTCCATTTTTGGGCAACACTGGTCTCAAAATAAACTTGGATGCCGATGAGCCTATGGACTTTGTGCGTTTGTTTCTTACGGATGAATTTCTCGAAAATATCGTAACGGAAACCAACAACTATGCCGAAGAGTTGTTCCTTAGCAAACAAACTAAAGAGAAATCAAGAATAACTGATTGGAAACCTTTAACAGTTGACACTTTACAAGTTTTTTTGGGACTATGGCTTCATATGGGTCACATACAGATAAACCGCTTACAGGATTACTGGAAAACAGATGAGTTATATAATCTTCCTTGTTTTAGAAATTATATGAGCAGAAATCGTTTTTTAACGATTTTAAGATGCCTACATTTCTCTAAAAATCCGGAAAGAGGCGAATTAGGATTTGGCGATCGTTTGTGGAAGATAAGATGGCTTCAAAATTTTTTCAATCAAAGAATAGATGAAATTTACTATCCGAATAAAAACCTTTCATTGGATGAGTCCATGGTGCTTTGGCGAGGCAGGCTGATCTTCAGGCAATATATAAAAAAAAAAAAACACAAATTCGGGGTGAAACTTTATATTTTATCGGAACCTAATGGCCTTGTTTTGAAAGTGAGGATATATACCGGCAACGAAACGGATATGCAGGGAGAATTAGGGCACTCAGCAAACGTTGTGATAAGCCTTGTAAAGAACTATTTTGGAAACGGACACTCTCTCTACATGGACAATTATTATAATAGTGTGACTTTATGCAATGAGTTACTTTCGAAAAAAACGTATGCTACGGGCACCTTACGGCAGAACCGGAAAGGAAACCCACCAGAAGTAACATCTAAAAAACTGAAGAAAGGTGAAGTTGCAGTGAAATATTGTAATGGAGTAGGAGTAGGAAAGTGGCGAGACAAAAGAGAAGTATTATTTATTTCTACAGAGTTTGATGGTGAATTGGCTAATGCAGTAACTAGACGGGAAGAAGAAAAACTAAAACCAAACGCTATTATTCAGTATAATAAAAATATGTCAGGGATAGACAGGCAAGACCAAATGCTTTCGTATTACGGAAGTGGCAGAAAAACAATTAGGTGGTACAAAAAGATTGCCATCCATTTCATCTCGATTATGCTTCTTGACGCCTTTCACCTTTATAACATGTATTCCACTAAAAAAAAACTCAATTATTATGACTTCCGACACTGTATCATCAAAAATCTCCTATCAAAGGCGAACAACCAACCCACTGAAAATAAACCCAAAAACCAGCTTGGTCATATGCCTGAAAAATATCATCTGGATGACAATGGACGCCAGATGAGAAAGCGGTGCAGGGTGTGTTATGAACAAAAAATCCGCAAGAATACCCCATATTTTTGTCCTGCTTGTCCTGATCAACCAGGACTTTGCCTCGGAAATTGTTTTCGCATATTCCATGACAAAAAATAAAGCTCCTTTGCTTTGATTTTCGCATTTTCATATATTTTTTATTTTTGTTTTATGTATTTTTATTTTTGCTTTATGTACCTATTTTTATTTTATGTACGTTTCTGAGCTTGGAAAAATGCTCATTTTATTTTGTTAAAAGTTAGAATGTTGATTTATGTTGAATTATCCGAATTATTTGAGTTTTGCTTGACTATTATTTGTAAAATATATGATATTTTCAATAAAATGAAGTTTGACTATGCATTTCGTGCTTTTTTCCATATCATAGGTGAGTTTAGGGTCTGACTCGAGTGTTGAGTCATCGGCCTCGTGATAGAGAATAGGTCCTCAGAGGCCGGTGACTCATCCCTTGAGTCATAACAGTTTGAGGTATAATGATTAATTCAAAATTTTTTTAGTAATCAACTTAACACTAAGAAATACTTTTTTTACAAATCTAAACACGAAAAAAAATCGGTTTTTTCGAAAAGTTCCAATTTGACATCGGCAGTCAACGTGTTAAGTGTCAGTATTTACAAGCATATCATACCTACTAGAAAAGTTTAGTAAATGGGGTTGGTCAAATAGTTACGAGTATTATGTACATAGAAATAAGATTTTTAGTATAAAATGATGTCACTTTGTAATAATTCTCAGGATATATACACCAGTGCCTTTAAAAATAATAAAAAGTGAGAAGAAATAATTTAAGGATGAAACCCATTGGAAAAGGAGGAGAATATTATAAAAATGAAGAGAAAAATAATGTAATGAATAACGTAATCAGAATAAAGAATCTAAATTCAATAGTACGATTTACATTTATTTTAATATATTGTGAGATTTTCCATAAATTGATAGTTTCAACCCTTACACTGTGAAATTCATACATATCAATGTTTAAAAATACTCATTATTTTTAAACATTGAGATTTTCCATGACATAAAATGTAATTAGAATTTAATAAATAAAATTTGTAATTGAAAAAAATTGCAACAGTCACATTTTTTAGATAAAATTATATAAAAATGGCATTAGAAAAAAAAACTTCTAGTGACATTTAACAATAACATGCACGTAATGAAAATCTCATAACATACACGTGCGTTTAGATAGAAAAACTTAGATTTCTTTGTTGAATCAAATTACAATCAAATTTTTATTTGGTTAATTTACATACTTTTAATCAATTGAAAAACATAGAAGCTCTATTAGTAAAATATATTTTGGATTAAAAGAGTGATGCCCCTAAATTTCGGAAATACATTTTACAATTTCAAAAAAAATAATTCGGTTTTTCTTGATATGGGAATAAACGTCATCTCATTTATGCTGTCAATTTTTGTAACAAATTATAGTATCCGAACATTTTCTCAACTTCACCTACGAATATGTCTGTTAGTAGTGAAAAAGATGAAATTATGAGCACTCAGAAGAAAATAGATGGGCGTAGAAAAAGTATAGTACGTTACACGAGTTGTAATCCTATTACGCACTCGTGAAATTTACGTAATGGGTTACTTACAACTCTTGTTACGTAATATACTATTACCTACTACCAATATGTAATATCAAACATTACGATACTGATATGAGTTTCGTAATGAGATACTTTACCGTACTAGTGCGGTAGAGTAAAATTAATTAGAATGAACGTGTCAAAGTTGACAGTTTGCAGTTTTTCGTATTTATTGCGGGATTTAGCGGATACTAGGGTTTTTATTGCGTTATTTGCAGCAAGTTTTATATCAGAATCCACACTTTCATAGTCGGAACTCATGTCGATACAATTATACCAAACTGAAGTGAACGCGTCAAAATTGACAGTTCGCAGAATAAATCAACAATGAGCGCAACGCTTGCTTGTTACATAATTCTAATATCATTAATTTCAGGAATATTGACTAATTTTGAGTAAATAATTAACATTATTGGTAGTAGGTAAAATAATGTACTATATCGTAAATTCATATTACTATATTCAATGGGTTATCAAACTCGGCCTCATTTCGTAATATGAATCTTTACGACACTTATATCGTAAATATCTATTACAACATCGGAAAGTAGAGATTTCAACGAACAGAAAACACACCAACTTTTAAAAAAAATGTGATATTTTGACGGGTGAATTTTCGATTGAAAATTAGGGTGCTTTTTCGATAAGTCAAAATAAGGTGAAAAAATAAATATGTCAAATCAAATAAATGACAGAGTATTTGGGACATAAAAGGTAAGTTTTCACCAAATTTAGTGGAACAAAAATATTGTTTGTGAAAGATAAAAATAAAAAACCAACAACTTGGTTTTTCAAATTTTCCAGATAAATTATGAGGTTATGTGGAAAATGTGTGGATACAAAAGTTGTAGATCTTTTTATTACCTACAACTTTGCCATTTGACTTTTTCCCATAGGACTTGTAGATTTGCCGGAAATCGAGATAAACCGTTTTTTACCCTTAAAAATTCACCCCTTCCTGACCTCAGATCGCCTGTAAATTATTTTTCCTTCCATTTCTACAATACTCCCCTTTTCTAATGGGTTTCATCCTACTATTATTTTTTTGGTTTTAAAAATTATCTAATAAGTAATTTTTTCGTCGACATTTACGAAAAATTATATTTTTTCTACGCCCATGTCCGTAAACGTCAAAAATCGCACTGACAACTTTCCTTGTAAGTGACATTTAACAATAACATGCACGTAATGAGAATCTCATAACATACACGTGCGTTTAGATAGAAAAACTTAGATTTCTTTGTTAAATCAAATCGCAATCAAATTTTTATTTACGTAATACTTTATTTGGTTTATTTACATACTTTTAATCAATTGAAAAACTTAAAAGTTCTTAGCATTAGTGAAATACATTTTAGATTAAAAGAGTGATGTCCCTAAATGTCGGCAACACATTTAACAATTTTAAAAAAAGTAATTCATATTTTTGGGATAAGGGAATAAACGTTATCTCATTTATGCTGTCAATTTTGGTAACAAATTATAGTATCCGAACATTTTCTCAACTTTAACTACGAATATGTCTGTTAGTAGTGAAAAAGATGAAATTATGAGCACTCAGAAGAAAATAGATGGGCGTAGAAAAAGTATAGTACGTTACACGAGTTGTAATCCCATAACGCACTCGTGAAATTTACGCACTCGCCGCTGTGCGGCTTCGTGCGTAAACTTTTTCACTTCGTGCGTAATGGGTTACTTACAACTCTTGTTACGTAATATAGTATTATTCACAATCAGTTATAGTAATATACAGATTTTTTACCTTGAAAGTGGTATGGAAGTGACTCATTATTTACCTTCACTTCCAGGCTAGCCGGAAATAGTAAATTACGTCGTTAGGCCGGTAAGTAAGGTTTTACAGTACGAATGAGATGTTTAATATCAAAATGAGTACTGTAAGAGACTTACCGGATGTATCACGCCGTAACGTATTTTATTTCACTACGTAAAAAACTGAATTTTTCATTATTACGTCTCATTTCAATAACGGCGAGGATCGTGTTCTTCCCAACGTAGCGCTACTAGAGCGATCAGCAATTTCCTGCTGAACGCTTGTTTTGTCAACTGATTAGATGTGTGCGCTGTGGTAGTAGACGCCATTTTTTTCCTCATAATAATTGAAATACGCTATGCTACCGATCAATGATGCATTAACTGTCATTTATGCCAAATATAATGTAAATAAACAAATAAAATGAAATAACATATTTTGGTTTGAAAATGAATGAGCACCAGTAGCAACTATTAAACTGAATTGAAATCGAAAATGAATGAATAATTATTGAAGTCATACATCAAATAAATTTAGGTTATGGTGTTATATCAAGATAAGCACATTCAGAAGAATCAAGAGACGATGGATCACTTTAAAAATCGCTTTGTTGGGATAACCGCGACCAATATTTGACATTATTAGGCGCATTTTTGTATTAAAATCACACTACCACTTCTGCATAGCAACGATGTAAGTATGCATGTCGGTAAGTGTTTCTTGATTACACTTACCGGCTCTGATACTACAATAGCTCACTTACCGGACTCAAAATGGAGTCAGTAATAGTATATTACACTCCAAGGGCCGAAAGTTGAATTTTCGGCCCTGCGCGTCATGATGCTCCGAAGCGAATTCGCCTCGGAGCATCATGACGCGCAGGGCCGAAATTCGCCGAGGGCATCATGACGCGCAGGACCGAGATTTCAACTTTCGGCCCGTGGAGTGTATACTATTTTTCTTCATAGCCGGTCGGAAGCGAGTGCCGCTGGTCGTAGTTACGAGTATAAATACGCATGTTATAGAGGAAACGCGTGTACTTTCCACAGGGAGTAAATGTTGAACTTTCGTCCCTGCTATGAGGGACGAAAGTGCGTACTTTCGACCGAGGTATGAAGAAAACTAAATTTACCTTCATAACATGGCGCTCGTATTTCTTTTTATTCTGATTAAAATATTTGAAAATTGAATTGTGTTTCTAATTTTATATTCTCCATATTGCTAATTCCACATTTCCATTTATAAGTTTGATATATATCATTTTAATTTTTTGTTAGAAATTTTTTTCCCAGTTCTCTTCAAAAATTTCAAAGAATTCTCAGCCTTATTATTTTGTTACGTCCCTCAATTTTTTTTAGACAACCCTTCTTTTCAAATTTTTAATTTCTCAATTAGTTTATCCCAAATTTGACACGCTTTAACATTTTGAAATGGACTTTATCTTCTTTTTTTAAATAATTGACAAAAAACTACAATTTCAGGCCTTGTCCTTTTTATAAGATTTATAAATGATTTTTTTTAAGACCGACCAGAAAATATACACTTTCTGGACAATTTTTCGTCCAGAAAATAACGTTTTGCCGATCAAGACCGGAAAATGGACGTGAGGGACCGGCAAAAGCTTTTTCCGGTCGAGGACTCTTCCTGGAATCTGCTTATCTCGACCTGAAAAACACTACTTTCCGGTCTTGTAACGTAAATTACTACTTCATGGGTACTCCAGCGTTGACAATTTGGCATATTATAGTTTTGCCGATGGGCTATGAATAATATGAATGGATAATAAACTCACTAGAAACATTATACAACGAATGCATAAAAACGCAGTATGGTTTAAATTTGGAAAAAAAAGGTAGGCTGAGGTAGAAGACATATTCCAGATTTGTTGGATACGATAAAAAAATCTAAATACGATGGAGAAGATGCGGTTAAGGTTTGCAATCAGGAAAAGCTGAAGGTAATTTTGAAACGTCTTAAAAATGCAGTTAAATGAAAGAACTATATAAGTATTGGAAGTGAGTACAGAAGCAAGAGTAAGGAGATACAATGGTACGAGATAACCAGGAATAAGTGACAAAACATGAAAATGTGACTAATACTTATAATAAGTTAACGATGAGAAATCGGTCACGTGACGAAAACCAATATCGATTACTTTTTATGAATACATCTGGACGTCTATTCTTGAACAGTGAGCGGCATAGATGTGTGGCGAATGATCACATGAGGGGTTCGTCGTTATATTCTTGGCCCGTAATCCGATATTATTAATCTCATAAAAAACATACGCTCCGGATCGTATGGTCTGAAACCGAGGAGCAGAGTCGAATTAATTGGCGCTTGCGCAGTAAATGGAAATTTGCTTTCATTCTGTCATAGAGAAATAAGTATATATTTTATGTGTCAGTTCTCTGTATCTTTGAATATTAAATTCATGTGCACAAGAGATGAAAAAAATATTTTGTCGTGAGTTTGAGCAGTTTTGTAATGATGATGGAGGAAGTTCGAATTGACGAAGATAGGGGATACAGGTTTTTATATGACCATCGCTTGGAAGCATGGCGGCTCTCCGATAAGCAGATAAGCACTAAACCTAAACATAGTAGGAAATATTGTGGATAATCTTGCTAGACCATCACCTCTTTTGATAATAGAACCCAGGCAAGTGCGAAATGAGGATTATTTTGAACATATCATTCCGATTTATATGGACTAACAATTTTTTGAACACTTTAGAATGTCCAGAGAATCGGCAGAAATAAGTCATGAAGTTCTGACTTCCCCTAATTGTGTAAATGATATTATTCAGTTCATACATCACTTCAAACTCCATTTCATGGAAAATTTTAAACAACACGGCTGAAAATTGAAATTTAAACAATAAACTAATTGTTAATCACGATAACTAATCGCATTTATCTTCCGATGGAAAAAATGGCGTCCGATTGATAATTTTCCGAATACTCATCTTTCGGTTTGACACCGTTCAGCACAAAATTTCTCATCGATGAGCTTTTCTGAATGCGGCCAATGATTTCTACTGATTTGTAGTTGAAATATTGGCAAATTACGCCGAGGAGATTGCTAGGGTTTCACTGAAAAGTTGTGAGACATAAACGTTATTGAAAAAACTGGATTTGGAAAGAAGAATGTTGAGTATTAGTAAGAAAACTAGGGTCGGAAATGAAGATGTTAAGAAGAGTGGTTAACATAAAAGAGTGATAATTATTATTTGAAGATGTCTGAAAAATAAATCCTGAAAGGAAAGAGTAAATGGGGAATATAGAAAATGATATAGTATTTGGAGAAAAATAGAAGTTATGCGAGTAACAGGCATGATCATGAGTTATGAGATGCAGAAGCGTCTAGGATCTGTAGATGTTGATTACGCAATGGAAATCTATCTCGAGTGTATACATTAGTAACCATAGTAATAAATATAAAGTTAGTCTTATGATCGTTGACCGAAAGGTAAAGAACAAAACAATTTATAATTCGGGGATTTTTCTAAATTATTTCACTGAAGAAAACCACGAAACTGATGTATGTAATGAACCATTTAATGGGATTCTCAGCTATTTTACATCGCAAAAATAATAAAACCGTGTGCATGCGTGAAATGAAATAGGTAAAAATCCCAAGTAACAGTTAAAATAAAATAAACTTAACAACTATTATCGCATGTATCCGAGTCGTCGCGACTTTCAAAATTATCTCCAGTTCAGTCTACATCTAACGCGGGTAGCTGAGCGGTCACGAACCGATTCTACTCTCTCGTGAGTTCTCACGTGGATCTTTGACTTGTTATAGTTGCGTTAATTTCTGACACAAATAGAAGAACGTTTTTAATAAAAAATTGCACAGTAAGTTTATGTTAATTTTTTCAATTGATTTTTATTTTTAAATTCCATTATTATCGTTCAAATCCCGTCTTTAATATTTTTCATTTTTCAAAAATGCATAGCCTAAAATTTTTTTTCAATTAATTTGTAGTTCTTTTGATTTTCTTTCTCATCTTTCCTAGTATAGTATTTATTTAATTTTCTTTATTATTTTTTTAGTCTTTACCGGCCCCAATAATTTTTTTCTTTACCCTTTTTCCTTTTTATTTTTAAATTTCATCTATCTCGTTCAAATCCCATCTTTAATATTTTTCATTTTTTAAAAATACAGAGCCTAAAATTGTTTTCAAGAAATTTGTAGTTTTTCTCTTGATTTTCTTTTTCATCTTTACTAGTCTAGTATTTCTTCAATTTGCTTTATTACTTTTTTAGTCTTCACCTGACCCAACAATAACTTCATCCTCCACCCTTTTTTGTACTTCTAGTGCTGTCTTCATGATTATTCCTTATTCCTTCCTGTGTATAATGTCTTGTTTGTTTGTTCTCCAACTAGCTCATCCTTTTTTATCTTCATCTCTATTTCTGCTAAGTAATATTTGCAATAAATCTATTAGAACCCTTACATTATTATCAACTTTATTTTATTCATTTTATTTTAGTTTTCTTGTGATGACATATACAAATAGAAAAATATATAGGGTGTTCAATTAAAAAAAATGTGATGGCGTCATCACACGATAGCAATTCACTCTGAACATAACGTTGATATTTTAAAAAACAGTAAATTCGAATCAAAAATCAACTGGTTCCAGCAATTGTTTAAAAGAAATAGGTACTGCTAAACAAGCAGCTCATCCTTTTTTATCTTCATCTCTATTTCTGCTAAGTAATATTTGCTATAAACCTAATAAAACCCTTACATTATTATCAACTTTATTTTATTCATTTTATTTTAGTTTTCTTGTGATGACATATACAAATAGAAAAATATATAGGTTGTTCAATTAAAAAAAATGTGAAAGCGTCATCACACGATAGTAATTCACTCTGAATATAACGTTGATATTTTAAAAAACAGTAAATTCGAATCAAAAATCAATTGGTTCCAGCAATTGTAATAAATAGGTACTGCTAAACAAGTGGGTGGATCACTCTGTATACTTGTATACTGCCTTTCAGCATCTCAGTTTCCCTCTTAATAAATATTGTTTATAATATATTTGGAATGTGTGCCTAATTGCACAAAATAAATACCTCTTGGAACAAAAACTATTCGATAGTGTAAAACTTGAAAAAGGTTTTCAAGTTCCAATTTTGAAACGATAAAGTATTGGTTTAAAATGATTAAATTATAATCAAAATATTAACACTGAAAAGTGGAATTCATATTTAGAGAAAATATAAAAAAAACACGGATACAGACCTTTAAATAGGTCAGAATAACAATCTATTTCTTTATATATGTATTGTTATTTTAAAATGTATGCTTTATATTTTATTCATATAAAAATACTGTCAATAAACCTTCCTATTTTATTCGGAAAACAACGCCTTGTCGGCTCTATAAGGAATTGTATTTTTGTTATTCAAATTTAGGAACCACCACAATGTTATTTACGAATAAAAATGAGCTTATTGTTTATAAGCATAAAAATGTATTAATATTTGTTTTCAGACTATAGGTATGTGTATACAAACCATAAAAAGAAAAAAAGTAATTAAAACTGAAATGGATTGTTAATATTTAGCAAGGCAAATATAAATATTTATGAGAATAAACAACGGATGCATCACTTTTTAGGTACAGTGCACCTGGAGTAGTATTTAGAATGTAAATGCCTATGTCAACTGTCAACAATTCCTTGTAGCTGTAGAAAATTAAGTGATAGACAGCTGGAATGGTCTTGACTTTAAAGTTTTACCTCAATATTAAGCTTATTTTTGAAATTTTTCACTGAATTTTCAACTACAGCGCTCCTTAATGCTGTTTTTTTTAATAATGGATTTCTTAATCCTAAAATTCTCAACTGTCAGCTTCCAAATACGTATTTTTATGAGTTTTGTTCCACACTACAGCGACTCTAAGGTCGATTTTTAAATACCAGAGCTGAAACAACGTAATCAATAATTTCCTCATCTAATTTTTCAGTTCGATAGCTGTTTTTTTGTAGTAATGACCTCCGATGGACGAAATGATTCTCATTATAACAAATTTTCAGTAATTTACGTGAAAAAATCATAATAAAGTAGGTATTTATATTATATCGGAAAAACTAAATAGAAGAGGTTAAGGAAGATTATAAATGCGGTGATTGTGGTTTAACCAAATATTATTCCACATGGACCAACAATTAGGAATTGCTATTATGATGGGCGCTGGAGATGAAGATATATCATAATATGATAGCAAATATGTCAGAATGACAGAAAAGCTGTCAAAATAAGAGAACTTTTAATTAATTACCACCTTCCTTTATTTAAGTTAAGTACAGGAGGCCTGTGTTTTATTAAAAGAACCGAAACTTTATGAAAGGAAGTAAAAAATATACTTTTCGATAACTCTCTAATAAGGAGGATGGTTTCTTCTAATATCTAATTGTCTTGTTGAAGCTGTCAAAGTTCTTGGAGTGTCTGTAGAGGTGATTCAAGGCTCTTTGCAGCTGGTCCTAAGCATGTTTAATAAAATTGCGGTCGGGCGATCGAGCAAGGGAGCAAAGCCGAATACGGGATAGCATGGAAGTTCAAAGCGACTCTGACACGATGCGGTCGAATATTATCATCATCTAACATGAGAAAAGTTGGTCCAATAGCAGCGTGAAATAAACTTATTGTACTTAAATATGCTCAGACATGTTCCCATCAAGCCTGTTAAAACACATGCCCGTCAAAATAGGTATTGTACCACCTCTGATCGGATGAACTTCCTGCACTGTTCTTCGATTTCTGGGCAGTAGAGGAACACGACGACTATCAGAAAACCGTCCATACCTCGACTCATCGGTTCATTAGCTCACGCCAATCAAGCATGCATATTATAAGTTTGTGTTAGTGGAACTTTTCTCAAAAGTTGCTGTGAACGTAAGTTAATGTCGTGCAACAGTCGAGGTGCTGTTTCTATTGAAACTGAATCGGTTACGGGTATACAGTCATTATAACTACCTTGTGTGGGAGTGTTATAACCATTAATCGTCCACTTCTCTCACCTTTACAGTTACTCGATATCTACGGAGAAGCAGTCACTTCCACTAACTTGAAAAACTTCCGCAGTTCCTCTCTGAGGAAGACCTGTCTCAATTATACCAACAGCCCTACTAGCTTCGTCCGCACTAAGAATATTTAGATACATAATATGCAATGTGGAACAACCAAATGGAATAAATTCGATAACGAATAAATGAAGGCGGGAAAAACGCTTGGACACGTTGATTTGTATTTTTAAATGAGCATTTTTTTCGAAAAAAAAAATTATATAGGGTGTATCATGTGACAGTGGCCAATACCAACTTTCTCATTTTGAATGCAACTCCCTGTATATTATTTATTTTTTGGATTCTTCAGCAAAACCTAGACATAATTCATGTACAATGTCCTATACCTATCTTCAACTGTTTCGGAAATATATATCAAGTGCTTTCAGATTTACTACAAAAATAACATTAAAATTTCACAAATTCGCTACATTACACCAAAAACCTAATGAGTAATACTGATTGTTTCTTAATAATGTAAAAAAAAACAAAAAAAAAACATTAATGTCAATGTGGGAAATGTTCAAAATATCGCCGCGAACGACTTGGCAACCTGCTAATCTGGAATGTCTTCTAAAGTTACTCAATAGTTGCTTTTTTTCTATCCCTCAGCTTAGCTTAGCTAACTACAGAATTCTTAGCTGAGCTGATTTGTAGTTCGAACGCACTTTTCAAACGCTGCACAGTCGACAATATCGGCGCAAGCGCATTTGCATACAAACAAAGATGAAAAGGTTAACAAAGTAATAAATCAAAAATTTATTGGATTAGAACTTTCAATTTCGAAGGTTAATTAAAATTACCATTAAAATCAGGAAACTAGTAGTAGATTAAAATAAAAATTCAAAACGGATTCTGTTAAAAGAGCGCCTAATATGTTTTTATAAGGTTAGAATCTTTATCAGATGTCAAAAATGAGTGACGTTTCTTGCATTCGCGATTAAACTTAGCTAAGAAATTTTGCTAAGTTAAAAATCCGGCATACTTGGCGGAGGCAATGGGGGAGGTCAGTTGATCCTAGTAAATCTAACTTCATTGGCAAAACTAACGCTAACTTAGCTAAGTTTAACGTAGGTTAGCTTAGATTGATTGTAGAAAAAAAACAACTAATATCTCAGGCGTGACTGATCTAATCTCAAGCGTGATTCATCTTTTTAAGTCATCTAAGTTAAGAGGTTTAGTTTTGTATACAGTACTTTTGACATATCCCCACAAAAAGTAGTCTAATGGCGTCAGATCAGAAGATTGTCGATCCACGCCTCTCTATCCACCGAATTGAGAAAATTTGGTTCAGGTACTGCCGGTCATTGATTTGGTAATGGGGCGGTGCTCCATCTTTCTGAAACCATATTGTATTGGCAGGAGCTTGTGGGTTTGCTGGATCAGGAGTCTGTCAAAGTTGACACGACATTATTTTGGAGCATTTCTAAATATTTATCTCCATTCAAGTTGCATCAATGAAAACCTACGATATGATTTTCAACAATTCCTGCCCAAACATTAACTTTATCAGGATATTGCGTATGTTCTTCTCTCATCCAGTGAGGATTCTCATTAGACCAATAGCGGCAATGTTGACGATTAACATGACCTTGAAGTGTAAATGTGCTCTCATCAGGAAACAAAACATCTTCTAGTTGGATCACATTGTTATCTAACATTGCCATCATTTGTTCACAAAAATACGTTCTGTCGAAATCGTGGGGCTGCTTTTCGACCAGAATTATGTGGGTTTTCTTGAAACTCACATAATATCCAATTTCGGATCATCACTTACTGCATTGGTAGCTACTTTTTTATCTATCTTACATTACCAACCTCGCGAAACTGCTTTTCTATTTTGTTAATTGTTCCTTGGGATACATGCGGCAAATTTGGAAATTTTTCGTGAAATAAGCGAGAGTGTTCCATTTTTGTCCGTGTCTTATCTCCATAACCAATCATTTGTAGAATGGTTATTTTGTGCATTTCTGTTAAATACCTAACCTAACCGTTTTTCCGATACTATTACGTACAGTTAACGAAATTCAAACGACAATAGCACTGACACTGATCACTACTGCTATGCAGGCAGACAACAAGCTGCTAAGGCTAAGGCTTTATACGAAAATAAACCAAACTGGAACGCAGGAATTGTTTTTGCTTACTTTCTCAATATCTAGAGCTGAGTGGGAAATAAGTGTTGAGTGTAATGTAGCGAATTTGTTACTTCAATTTCGAAAATTCCTGACCAATAGAATGACGGAGCTTTTTGTATTGTACACATCATGGCACTTGAAGAATCTGTTTGAAATAAAAGAGAAACGAAACTATGTATTGCAAAATAATTCAGTAAATTCAAATTGCAAAATTCACTCCTTCATACCAACCATTTTAAAAGTCTTCAATCACTAATTTTTATCTTTTGTCTGTTGGATATACCGAAATATATAAAAGATCACTTCAGACATCATTTATATTTGTATAATACTGCCACAAAATTACTTGAAATAAATCAACTGGTACATCTGGAAATATTTATATTAGAAACAGTTTCAGTAAATGAATAATTCAACGTTTGAAAAATGACTGATGATGGGTTTTGTGTGCGTCAATAGCGTTTGCTAAACCCTTGAAAAAATCATTTATACCGTTCCATGTTAGACACACCATTATTCTCATGGATTTTAAAAATAAATGTATCTCTTATGTCTGCCAAAAAGTCTACTAACGTTAGAATCGGAAATACATTTTCTAATTTGATATATTTGATGACTAGACATCTTAATATCGAATTTTATTATTTTTAAGTTAGTTTAAATAAAAATAATATTCTTAGTATTGCGGTCAACTCAATCAGAAGCGTTAAGGTGAGTCCACACCAAACGTTTTGTTACTGTTTGTGGTAAACTGTTTCAGTATCTAGAACCAACTACATAAAGTGTACTCTATCTACACCAACACAGTTTATTTTAGTCACAGTATCAAGAAACGTTCCATCCCCATCTAAAAACAATGTTATTCGTTGATTATGTCCAGGCAGAAGTGGCTGCAATTGATATTATTTTAAAAAAGCAGAAAAAACAATCCTGAAATGCAAACCGATTTTTCTAGAAAGAAATTAACATGGTATAAAGAAACTCATGTGCTTATTGCGGATAGATCAACAGTAACGCCAATCCCAGTACTAATATTCATATGTTTTTTCTAACATAGTTTTTTTTAATGGATTCCATGGACACTCCGCATTCCTGTGTTGTTCTATTAAGGCCCACTGTCCATGTGTCGTCGCGTTAGCGTAGCGTAGGTACGACGGGAGTACGTTTGCCTGCTGCAGACAACGCTTACATACCTGTCCACAAAGCGGAATCGGCACGTTTTCGTAGAGAAGCGTTTTCGCCTCGTCTCCTTTCGTACTGCCTTGCCAGTCGCTAAGCGTATACTGCGTGGTGTACAAAATGTCTGTAATGTAGTTATACAAAGTAAATAGGTACTCTTCGTCGCTAGACATATTTTATACTAACCGCTTTCGTACACATGGACAGAATTTAGTATGTATGTATGTAGGGGTGACATTCATTGAGACCTATTGTGCCCCCTTACTTCTACTTAGTTCCTGATGAACGTCTATAAAATATAATACATGATATAAATATTCAATTCTACACTGTCCAATCGGACTATGTTGATTTTAATCTAAATGTTTAAGTTCATAAAAAATATGTCACTTCCTCCACACGACAGCTATCCTCGCAATGTGCGAAACATTGTGGAACAATAATTTCAATTTTAAGTATTTTAATTGAATCAACAACATGACTTGTCCGAAAAATTACCTACTTTAACGCTGGAGGTGTTTGAAATATTCTCCATTTATTTCCTTCGATAAAAAACTGCCTATAATGTCATCTCTCAAAAGGCATGTTCAAACATTTAATTTTGGTATATGCTAATTATTCTTTCGACGTTTTGTCCAAAAACTGGATTGGTTCTGAACGTATTTTGTTAGCAAAGGAAAAATAAATCATTACCCTTCAATATCAAACATTGAATAAACTCAAATTAATACAAAAACGGTGTAAACCTTAAAAATAAAACATTATCTCAAGGAAGTGGGCTTGAAAGAGTACCAACAAACGCCTGGGACTCAATTCTTGAAATTATACGGATTTCAGTATCATACGAATTAAATTCGGACAAAAGATTCGAATAAGAACGTCAATCTTAATTCTTGAATGGTATGCGGAAAAATTTCCGTATACGGATATTTTATTCGAATAAACAGTTTGAGAACTTCTCTTTGCTTCTTTTTTCTATCTTCTTTTTTAGGTAATATACCGGCGGATAATATTCTCAGCATATTTTCTTCTTTTTTGCACGTGCGCCGAAACAAATGTACGATGTGTTAAGAACGAAGAGCAAATAAACCGAAATTTTTTCCCAAGTTTATTTACTTTTTTTGCTTGTTTCTTTATTTCATCCTCAATACATATGAATTTAAAATGTAAAGTCTGTTAAGTGCATTGGTGACATCATCAACAACACGACTAACAGATTATTGGGAAACCCCATGCATCACGCTGTGTCCAACATCTGTTTGATATGATCCTGCAGCAAAAAACCTAATATTGTAAGGACCTGAAAAATAAATTAGTTTACTCATTTACCAAAGGTATCATTGAAATTTCAATATCTAATGCGGACAATCTTGTTGGATGTGTTAAATTTCGTTCTAACAAATCGATTAACTCCGTGTCCAAAGTTTTGATAGCCGATAAATTTTAATAAACTGATTGTGACTTAGTTCTTCAAAAGCTTCCCTATGCTGAAAGACTATACGTTGATTATTGCCATCAATTTCGGCTTCTTCCAATGCTCTAATCGCCCCCAAAAGGGCAAAATCCTCCAAACTAGCCATAAGGAAACCTTAATACCTACCAATCAATCGCAAGTAAAAAATATGAACAAAATAAGTTTAAGTTCGTTGTTGGTTACCAAAAGAAAGTCTTCATTCACTACTCACACAAACCGAGATATTTGTAAATTTTTCACAAGTATATATACCTACAAAAACTCAAAAGTATACAGAAGAAAGCAAGTAACAATAATAAAAATAAGCAAACATCTGTAAAAGTGTGGTTAGAGGTTTTACAATATTCAATTCGTATACGGAAAATCAAATTCGCCTTGCTTGACCCACCCATTCGATGTCAAATTCGTACAACAAAAGTCGCATACCGATTTCAAGAATACAAATACTCGATTTCATTCGAATTTTTTCCGAATATCACCAAATCCGAATACGGATTTATTTCAAGAATTGGGTCCCTGGATTGAAATAAAAGTTGACATCTTTTCTCGAAATAAGGAGGTTTACCGTAAGGGCAACTCTTTCTATCCTCAATGTATGATGAAATTGGTACATAAAACACAAATTTTGAAATTAAAATTTTCAAATTAATAATGGTTATTAAAAATTCAATAATGTTTTGTATCAATTATTTAAATTATAATATGTACAACTAATTTTATAGAAGACACATATCTGGTCTTCAAGTTGTTCAGAAGTATCTTCTCAAGGCTGTACCTATTTAAAAAAAACAGATTTCCGGGACATCAAATGAATGACATAAGACTTGCTTTATAAAATCCAAATCCATTTAAACCCCAATTGACAAAACTGAACAACACAATAATTTCTCTTTATTTTGGATACAAATAATATCATTTATGTCCAAAATTCTATTTAATTCCTAGTCATTTATAATTCGATTTACTGTACCAGCGATTTTTGTCTATAATTATGTTCTATCTTGAATTTTTTCCATTATTTTAAAATTTTAATTAATAATTTTGTTTTCACTGTTACTGTCACATTACGCACACACTAGTCATCTGTGGGTTTATTTTTATTTATTTGTACAACATTGTTGAGAATACTTTAACATATTTTGATATAATTTATTTTGGAACAAGTAAATATTAATGAGATAAATATAATTACTGTAATAAACATACTTTTCTTAAATTATCTAAACCAACATTAATAAACATGTCGGGTATAGTTTTGATTTCTGTATTTTCACTGTACACATTCAATAAATCATGAGGTTTTATTACTTACGCTTAGTGTAATATCTACTTTTTTAGAATATGGTCACTGCGCAATATTTTGGGTTCATTAACCCAAGTTTGAACTACTTAAAAAATTGTAATAATTCATTGTTATCAGAAAAGAAGTGATATTTTGTTTTTGCCGTTGTTAAATAAATAATTATTGTTGCCTGCTGTTTAAATAAGCCGTATTTATTAGCCCGTTGTCCTATTTAATTAGTTTAATCGTTTAATAATAATAAATGGGTCAAACGAATAAAAATGAGCGAAGCCCTTTACTCGCAAGGTTCGATGCATTAAGTGAAGGGTGTAGCTTGAGACTGTATTACAATAGAAACGGTTGAGCTTTACCATCATGTGACTGTTACGTCAGCAACAAGCAACAATATTCATATGAATCAAATCAAAACTTCTGTCAACTCAATAGAAATAATCGTTGTGACTAATATTCCAAAGTTCGGCATTTTACGAATTGGTAATTAAACAAGAAATTCAACTTTTTCAATTGTATTCATTTTATTTATATGGTTCATTAAAACTATCGATATACCGGGTGAATAAGTTACAAAGTCCAAAATTATTAAGTTGTAAAATAAGCATTGTAATATTCCCGTCTCACGGCATTTTAGGTGTTATGAAATGTTAGAAGTTAACAAGTTGATAATGTATTATATTCGTACTTTCCAATGTCAAATGGAATAAAAAGTCGAATTAGTACTTACAAGAACAGATTTTAACAATAAATACACTTTCAATCCAAAAATTTGCTAAAAACAAGACAATTAACTAAACTCAGTGTGTCAAACTCAACTTTTAGTACGATCAGTTATACACGTTACGTCAATTATATCGTTGTCTATTTTTACGATTACTAAACTATAAACTATTACGTATTTCTTGTAGTTGATCTTGTGAAGAAGACAATCGATCGTACGTCGTTTGATTTATATTGATAGAAGAAGATAGTATGTAGAAAATATGTTTTGCATAATTCGTCGATTGGGTCACGTGATGGTAAAGCTCCACCGTTTCGACTGTAGAAACATATGCTTCTACTCACATTTGATTATTTCCACAAATAAAATGAAAATGGTTTCCCTTAAAAACTTTTCCATCTTTATTATTTGAGCAGCTGAAAGAGTTCGAGAATTTACGATTTACGTAAACACAACAACAGAAGCAATACACAGTACGAAGAGAAACTAATAGGCGGTCACAGATATGAGGTAGAATTACCTCACAGAAAGGAAAGGCAAGACTCAATCGGACAGGCGTTACTCGGAGATGAGACCTGGTACTCAGACGGGTCAAACACTAGGGAAGGAACAGAATTATATTGTGGAGGAGTATATTGTGAAATGGAGAACATCAGGTGATCCTTCTCACTATGAAAGCATACCTGTCTATTTCAGATGGGGATTTATTATACTGATAGGATAAACTGAGAGTCAGGCAGTCCCCTTATTGCTTCAAGAGTCGCAAGATAACATCCGGAATGTTAGGGGAATGCCAAAGGTAAAACTGAAAAATGCCAGATTAGTGTGGATGCCGAGTCATAACGAGTTTTCTGTGACTGAACAATCACGGCATGTGCAGAATGTCATTTAGTTTGAGCAGATCCTTAGACATACAAACTGGAGATTCTCGTGCTCCGATCTTCACCTCTAAGCTCAATTTGATGAGTACATGCTTTTTTTTTCATCCTTACCCATACGGTTCAGTATCAATAAACTTTCCACCCATTGCGCCTAGGGAACTACTTTCTAATGTTATACGAATAGAACAAAGGAGTGTTGAACATCGATAAATTAAAACCTACAAGGTTGATATATCTTTACTAAAACCTTAGGGAACCAGAAAAAAGCTCATTGTAAATATCCACCAGAGGCAAAACAAAATTCAGAGCTGGGAGGTGGTAGCAGTTATTAAATCATCCAGCACCAATATGTAGGAATCAACAAGTGATCTTTAAGCGACTAGATTTTCATAAGGGAATCTAGAAGTCCTGGCGCAGACACTGGTGAGCAGGAAAATTCAGATGAGAAAACACATCATATGGTCGACATGTTCACGAACTAAGCTGAAAATATGGACTTGTACGTTAAAGAGGTTGCGTTAATGGCCATGTTACGATTTCGCACGGCTGGTGTAAACCCCAAAGTAGGAATGGGCCAATTACTGCTTACTGCTCTACCTCTGCTGCAGGCGGCCAGTGATGCAATTGAACCCAGGTTTGTGTTTATTAAACCCTACAAAATACAAACAAAACAGAACACAGAGTCAGATGCTGCAAATGCAATACGCATATATACAGACGGTTCAAAACCAAAGAAGGATCAGGATGTGGAATTTACTCCAGATCACTAAGCCTAAGGATTAAGTCGGGAATGGGAAAAAACACCAGCGTGGTTCAAACAGAACTGGCTGGCATTTCAATTGCCAGAAAAGAAATTTCTGGCAAAAACAAAATAATCTGCACTGATAGCAGACAAGCTCTACTAGCCTTGAACAGGCAACGTGTTACATCGGGGCTAGTATTAGGGTGCCATCGAGATTTAGATAACGACTCGGTAGATAACAAAATTATCCTGAGGTGGGTTAAGGGGCACGACAGGAGCAACCTAACCAGGGAAGCGGCTGGACTAAGAATTCTTGGACCCGGCGACACCTACGGCCTGACGAATTCGACAATTGCGGAACTAGCTAAACGTTACACCCATGCACAATCTCCAAAGAGATGGGATGAAATCAAGGGATGCAGTCTTGCCAGGGTCACCCTACGTTTAACGGTAGGATTTCTGACTGGCCACAGTCAATTAAGGAAACACCTCCATACAATGGGGCTAGTGAACACACCTCTATGCAGGATGTCCGAACAGGAAGATGAATCTGACAGGTATGTCTTATGCGAGTGCCCGGAGTTATCGTCAATAAGAGAGTGTGTGTTCGGTGAGTCTTGGCCTACACCTGCCGATATAAAGGAGATGTCTCCTAGTGACCTGTCCACCTTCCTGGAAAGGACGGGATGGACGATGACGTAGGAAGACAACTCCTCGGGAGGATGTACAATGGGTCACATGTGGCCTAAGTGCTGTGAGCCTACACTCACCCTCCCTACTCTACAGATACAGATACAGAGAGATGGAACAAACAGTACATTCGCATATAATATTAGATAATGTAATTTTTAGACGCCATTACCAAAAAATATTGAGCGTGCCCGTGAGACGAAATATATGCGTCATGTAGAGAGGTCTTAAATCTGAAGGAACCAACAGTATAACTAAAAAAAATAAGTGCTCATAACATCTCATTAGTTGAAATAGACAGCAAAGTTAGAACATGTCACAATTCGCACTTAAGCTTGACATATGTAGATATTACCAGCAACTGCTAACTTATACATCCACGATGTACAAAATAAGAAATCAACTTTCAATTAAGGTTCAATTCATCCGTTCCAGGTGGAAAAGTTTAGAGGTTACGCAGAGCACATGTTCATATTGTTAATGATAATTTTGTTGTACTTATTTTTACCGAGAAAAGGATTACTACAAACGTATGTCTTTGAAAATAGCTTCTTATTGTCAAGCGAAAAACTTTTGAAATTACAATAATCCGAGTTAAATAGATATTAACACAAATGAAAAACCAGTTAAACTAAGCAATCTTTAATATAACAAATACTGTTACAATAATTTTATTTTTCAAACTGTAAATTCTTTTAATTGAACATGTTGTAGATATATAAGAAGGACACTTTTATTCTGTCATCTTGCAAGTACACTGTTGAAATTATTGCAACAAGTATATTAATTAAAAAGACTGTATTTTAATTGTCTGGAATAACATTATGATAAAAATTACAAAAACTAAATCCAAAAAAAAAACGTTAGAATGTTTCCTATTGTTATTGATACTAAACAATAGTAATTATATGAAAAAATAAGCATTAAAAAAACCGTTAATTCATGCTATGAATTGATTATTGAATCACCCTTAATATTACTTTGTTAGTAAGTCGACTGTTATTCTTCATTTTGTTTTGGAAACATTGAATTTATGGCCATTTATATCTCTTGTGGAGTTAGTTAACTACACCTCGACAAAATTTATTTCAACTCTGAGATGCGCAAACAAAGAAGCGAGAGGGAGATATCTCAGTCCCGCGGAATAAACGCATGTACACTCGGCGGAAAAAGTTTACTTAGTTAAATATTTCCTAAATAAAATCCTGATAATTTGGTAATAAATTACATTTCAGTTATTAACTGTGTAAAAAATGTGGATTTCAATTTATATTTCTGAATCGATGAAAATGCACAACTAAATAAAATTCGATTTTTAATAAACTTAATTTCTGCTACAATACTAACAAACAAAACAAATCTGTCACTCACTATCACTGTTTTCACTCTCAGAAATTACAATATCATAATCATCATCGTCATCGGAATCGTCATCTCCAAGATTGATAGTAATTTCATCTATTACTATATCTAAGGCTGGTTCCAAGCACAGAAACTCTTTTTCACATTTGAGCGCATGTTGGCAGCGGCTTTGCCATTCTAGTGGTGAAAAATGGTCAAAAAATTCATGACATAACTTTTCCACATCTGACGATATAAACGTGGTGTTTTTACTTCCAACGTATTGTTTAAGGGATGCCCAAACAAGTTCAATTGGGTTAAGGTCAGGGTGATAAGGTGGCAATGTCAAGGTATTATGACCATGTTGTTCTAGGATTTTGTCAACTTCGTACGTTTTAAATCTTGGCTTATACATTTTCACAATGTTATATAACTCAACTTATAACATGTCATCTGCAAATGTGATGTTTCTGCTTCGTAACCACTGCTTCATTTCATCTTCTCGATTTGCGGATGTAGGTGATTTTTCACTCTGCACATTGTGATATGCATTATCAATAACTAGCACACTACGTGGGGGTAAATTTGGTATTAGTTTAGTCTCAAGCCATTTCTTGTAGTTTGTAAAGTTCATATCATCATGAAAATCACCCGATCTACTTTTTGACTTAAATATGAGTGATGCATTTGGTATAAATCCTTTTCCCATCCAGCATGAACTATACCTAATCTTTGCTCCTTAGACACTGGTTTTCGTAGCCCTTCGTTACTATTATCAGACCAAGCTTTTTATGAGAGTGGGAGGAATGAATATATGTTTCGTCCATATAGATAATTGGTCGAGACTCCTCACGGTATTGTTTTATGGTTTTTAAAAACCCTGTCCTCAATTGTCTAATGTCATGTCGCTCCATTAGTAATGTTCGGTTTGTTTTTACTTTGCGCCATCGAAAACCTATATTACGCAAACTTTCACCAGTAAACTCACAGTCTTCTTTAATTTTTCGGAACAAGCGTTCCAGAGTAGGTGCTGTTTTTTTTTGTATACCAATTGTGGACAATCCCTCGTAAAATTCTTGTATCTAATCATCTATTTTTGTCTTTTTCGGTGTTTTACCTTTATTATGTTTTGTACTGAATGTCGAAGCTTCACCATTATCAATATTTTTACTTTGCTTAACTATAGATTTTACAGTGCTTATGCTGCTAATACCGACTGCTTGTGCAACTCTTTCCTGTATTTTCGCTGAAGGAACTAATAACTCACTCCGTTGTGCCTCCAATGTCAAAAATTTAAAAACATTATGCATTATTTCACGACTTTGTGCACTCAAAATCTTGTGTTTTACAAGCGACTTAAATTCTATGTTAAAATTCCTACGCGGACTGTACCACTATTAGTTCTAATGGATTTTTAGAGTGCTGCCTAGGACTGGTAGCTGCCGACATTGTCGTATACCGAATCTCACGGTTGAAATGAATTTGGTCGAGTTGTACTAATTGTATTTGATAATTATGGAAAAAGGTAGATTTCACGTAATAAGAGTGTAATAACAGTTATTGTTAATTTCTTGGAAAACAGGAAAAGATCTACTGGATGAAATTTTTTACTGTAGGTGAAATTCGAAGAATCCTTTGACTTATCAGGTAATCATCTAACGTTTCTAACGATCATCTAACGAGTAATTGCAATTTAAACACAGGACGAGGCAAAAGAATTACATTCTGGTTGTTAATCTTAAACAATGCAAAATGGCAAATTTATGATCACCTACAAAGGAACAAAAAAATATTTGAATTGTATTACTTTTTCTCTTAACAAATCGTTTAATTTGAATAATCGACTCCCTTGAAATATTCTTAAAATTTTGAAAAAATGTTAATAGACGAGATAATTGAAATAAATTGAGGAAATGAAGAGATAATGCATAATAGCGTAATTAACAGAAAAACTAACTGAAATAGTCGGTAGGTAGTAAATGAATTTCAAATTACAGATAAGAAAAATGTAATTAAGGAAAATACTGATCATTTAGAAGCATTCAATAAAATCCAGTTAATTAATATCTAATTCATAAAATTATAAATAATATATATAAAAACAACTACGGGGTATTTAATTATTTGAATTGAAACAATGCTTGAAGATCGAGTATAACTTTCAAAGTCTCTTATTTCCTTTCAAACTTCTAATTGCAAAAAAGCGAATGACACCTTAAATATGTACATGAAGAAAATAAACAATTTCAAGTAGCGCTCCAATTATATTTTTTATTTCACATCCGTGCATTGTTTTCAAAACGATTATTTTAAATCGAGCAGATTAGCATATCATCGAATAATTAGACGTTAATCCAGAAATCAGATTTTTTCGTAATAATCGACTTAAATATTTTGTATGTATATCGGAGTGACATTCAGTGAGACCTAAAAGATCTATGTGCCCCTTAAATACTTTGGTCTAATGCTATTTTGATTATTGAACCAGCAAAAAAGTCTATTTAGTTTAAGGATGAAACTTTATTGTGAATACTTATATTACCCCGGTATTTACATATGTTTTTCCACGGTCGGGAGTAGAAATCAGTTTCTATGACATCAAAATTAAAACAGAAGTAGTCGATTATTCCCAAGGGAGGATAATGAAAAAAGTTCTCCATAATTTAAACTCCCTTGGGAGCATTTCTACTCCCGACCGTGGACAAAATAGTATATACCATTCGGGAGAGATGCTATTTTGTCCTTGGTGCATTGTAGCTCTCGGGCTTTAAAAGTCCAGTTGGTAGACTAGGCGAAAATCTAGAAATATGGAATGAATTGAAAATACAATTCCCAAAATTATATATTGTTGCATATAAATATTTGAAAATGGTGCCATCTGAATGATTGTTTTCGAAAGCTTCACAAACTCTAAATCATCAAAGAAATAGACATTTTTGTATAGAAATTTAGTAGAAAATAAACTTTTTTCCATTTTATTTAACCAACAATTCGATGCATAGCAAACATCGATGTTTTCCCACGATGTATTTTTTCAGTGGACATCCCTACTTTCACTAAATAAAGGTAAGCGTCCACTACCACTACTCTACTAGGCGGATCGAGGGCTGTGAGAAACTGCTCGATGGATAGTTCTGACTAAGTAGATTACCTATGGTTCTGAAGAACAATTTTCATTTTATAAATTGTATGGAGAAGGTCGGAGAACATGAGGAGACGAAAGAACGACTTCGACTATATTTTATATTCGTTGCTCACGCAATCCGCCTAGTGGACCCTTTACCTCTTGAGATTTACAGTACAGTTATAAGTACTCCCACAATCCAATAGATGGCTAGCTGAAAATATGGCTTGAGACAATTATTCTAAGCATGATTATGAATTAACTTATCTCTATGATTTTATTAAACTGGAAAAGTAATATTTAAATATTGCATCTTACCAAGATCTAATTGGTCTTGGCTCACGAAAACAACAAGCAGACGAACACACTACTCTTTTGCCTGGTTAAATGTTATAAACTATCTGTCAAGTGATATTTTAAAAAGTTCATAATAAATCGCTTCTGACTTTGCTTAAATATATTTTTATCCTATCTACAAGGAATTCAAAGTGTGTAGAATCAACTTTTCACTGTCCTATGCAAATTTACTAATTTCGTTATTTCTTTCAGGATCGTGAACTACCGCCACATTTTTCCTGTGCTATAAGTGGTTTAACACAGAATAAAGAAGATAATAGTTAATAATTGTTACTTTCTCACAATGACCGAGTACAGTATTCGCAGTAGGCAGGAGAGTACCGAAAGTTTAGCTTCTTCGTCTGCGGTCACCAGCGAAGAATATTCAGACGATGATAAAGAAAAAGACGGTTATGACATTCAAGATTTCAATATTATCAAGACTATAGGTAAGTAGGTTTCTTTTGTTCGAGTTTGTAGGTCGCCGGCATTAACTTGTGTATTAAATTAATTATTATATTAATAGTTAAAATTGAATTTCACTTCCTTGGAAATTTTTTTTCAATTGACCTAAAGAAAAAAATTTAATTATTTTAAATGGTCTAATAAAAGACGCAAACCTGCTATTTTCTTCGAAAAGTCAAAAAATAAATTTCTCTTCCTATTCTATCTACCCTCACATCAGGGAGAAAACATATATTTCCCCCCCAGAGCGGAAGTTACTGTTTAAATGATGACACATTATATTTAAATTGTTTTTGTAATTTCCAGAACATCTTGTACCTATATACTGTATGCTAGTAAAAATTAGATAATAATATTATAACAATGTTGGATTTTTAAATAAAAATTCCAACTTTACAATTTTTAGATACTTTTTGACTACTACCACGTCTAAATTATTGAAGGTAGGGGAAAAATCATATTTATTACAAAGAAGTAATGTGCCTTTTCCTCTCTTCGATGTATACTACATCCTACGGGAGGAAAACTATCACTTCTCTAGTAATATTTCACTCCCTCATGGTAAATGCTTTACTATTATTATTATTTTTTAATGTGAAAGTAGATTCAACTACGGCATGTGAGTGTTCACTCACGAAGTACTTGAGTAAAATTAATCAATTGGATAAACCATTGACTTGAAAGGATTTAATTGATAGTAATATTATTACAATAATTATCAACAAATTTAGGATACATTTATTCCAGCTTCTTATTGATTGTCAAAATCCATATAATTTTTGAATTTTTTTATTTTTCTGGAAGCAAAGTAGTGCTGGCACTGCTGGCCGATTTTGTTACATCAATATTATCCATTTTTGGAAAAAAAAACTAACATGAAACCATCCTCGAAATGGGTGTTGTTTGCAAATAAACAAAAATGAATTTCAACAGTTATAGACTTTTTTTTCTGATAATGCTTTCAATTTTATTCGACCCTTTGAATATTCCGATATTCAATCACATTTTAACTATCTTGTATTATATAGATCATCTGTAAGGACCCAGTTTTTTGCCATGGTCAACGAATTACGTCTTAAAATATGTTTGCAGTGTACCTTTGGTAAAACTTTGAAATGGTGAGGAATTCAGATCAGAAGCAATTTGTTGAATCATTTCAACAACGAGAAATTTTTTGAATGCTGCTCAATAAGAGCTAAGTGCTTTCTCAGAATTACTTGACTATCACAGAATGTTTAAATGGTTCCATGCACGTCTGAAGCATATAAGACAATTTGATGTATATAGCAGCTTATTGCACTACCTCTGCTGCTGGCGATCAGTGATGCAATTGAACCCAAGTTTGTGTTTAACAAACCCTACAAAATACGAATAAAACAGACCACGGAGTCAGATGCTGCAATTGCATTACGCATATACACAGAGGGCTCAAAAACCGAAGAAGGCTCAGGATATGGAGTCTACTCCTACTCACTATCACTAAGCCTAAGAATTAAGAGGGGAATGGGGAAAAACACCAGCGTGGTTCAAACGGAACTGGCTGGTATCTCAATTGCCACAAAAGAACTAACCAGAAAAGGAATTTGTGGCAAAAACATAATAATCTGCACTGACAGCAGACAAGCTCTATTAGCCTTGAACAGACATGTGGTATCAGGGCTAGTAATAAAGGGTTTACCTAACGCCTCGGTAGGTAACAATATTATCCGGAGGAGGGTTAAAGTACACGATAGGAGTGAAGGTAACCCCTTTGAACATTCTTTAGCCAGGGAAGCGGTTGGACTAAAACTTTTAGGACCCAGCGACAGCTACGGTCTGACGACCTTGGCAATTGCGAAACTAGCCAAACGTTGCACCCACGCTCAATCCCTAAAGAGATGGGATGAAATCAAAGGATGCAGTTTTGCCAGGATAACCCTGGACACTGGGAAGCTGTCGCCGAAGAAATACTTAGCAATGACTGGGAAAAACCTACGTTTGACAGTAGGATTTCCGACTGGCCACTCTCAACTAAGGAAACACCTCCATACAGTGGGGCTAGTAGACACACCTCTATGCAGGATGTGTGAACAGGAAGACGAAACTGTCAGTCATGTCTTATGCGAGTACCCAGAGTGTGTTCGGAGAGTCTTGGCTTGCACCTGCCGATAAAAAGTAGATTTCTCCTGGTGACCTGTCCACCTTCCTGCAAAGGACAGGATTGACGATGACCTAGGAGGACGTACAATAGGACCAAGTGCCGCAGGCGTAAACTCACCCTCCTACAGATATAGATAGATAGCAGCTTCGCATTTAGTATATTGGGGTAACATGTGGAAGGAGAAATATATACAAGAGGGAGCTGTTACAACTTCTATTAGTTATTAATGCTACGTCTAATAAAAATATAAACCATACAATTTAATGGAGAAATTACCGTGTCTATTACACATGTACTAGATATGAAATGATAAAACTTATGTTCACACTCCATTTCGTTTTATTACACTCCAATTAATGGTCAATATCTTATTATTGGTAACTTCGCTTAACTCAACCCTATTATAAGATTTTTCATTTAATATACGTTAATGTAAATAGTGTTATTAACTTTCTCTGGTGATTATGTACTTAATATTGACTATTTTATAGCGAGATAATTATTTTAATCTTTTAGACAATAAATTGTTTTTGTATGTTTTTTGCTAACATCGTCTTATAACCTTGGACATTAAACAGAGTAGAAACTCCAATTTTTCATTTTGTTAAGTCGCGAAGGGAAAATTTGTTATGTATAACCTCGTTGTTTCAATGATTCAAACACCTTTTTCACAATTCGCTTCGCATCTGGCGATAAATGCACTAGGACGCCACATACTTAGTTTTAAACACAAAGTTACTTTCGGAGTGAAATGTTTATTATGAACTGGCCACTCTCAACTAAGGAAACACCTCCATACAGTGGGGCTAGTAGACACACCTCTATGCAGGATGTGTGAACAGGAAGACGAAACTGTCAGTCATGTCTTATGCGAGTACCCAGAGTGTGTTCGGAGAGTCTTGGCTTGCACCTGCCGATAAAAAGTAGATTTCTCCTGGTGACCTGTCCACCTTCCTGCAAAGGACAGGATTGACGATGACCTAGGAGGACGTACAATAGGACCAAGTGCCGCAGGCGTAAACTCACCCTCCTACAGATATAGATAGATAGCAGCTTCGCATTTAGTATATTGGGGTAACATGTGGAAGGAGAAATATATACAAGAGGGAGCTGTTACAACTTCTATTAGTTATTAATGCTACGTCTAATAAAAATATAAACCATACAATTTAATGGAGAAATTACCGTGTCTATTACACATGTACTAGATATGAAATGATAAAACTTATGTTCACACTCCATTTCGTTTTATTACACTCCAATTAATGGTCAATATCTTATTATTGGTAACTTCGCTTAACTCAACCCTATTATAAGATTTTTCATTTAATATACGTTAATGTAAATAGTGTTATTAACTTTCTCTGGTGATTATGTACTTAATATTGACTATTTTATAGCGAGATAATTATTTTAATCTTTTAGACAATAAATTGTTTTTGTATGTTTTTTGCTAACATCGTCTTATAACCTTGGACATTAAACAGAGTAGAAACTCCAATTTTTCATTTTGTTAAGTCGCGAAGGGAAAATTTGTTATGTATAACCTCGTTGTTTCAATGATTCAAACACCTTTTTCACAATTCGCTTCGCATCTGGCGATAAATGCACTAGGACGCCACATACTTAGTTTTAAACACAAAGTTACTTTCGGAGTGAAATGTTTATTATGAACTAAAATTAGGAGACAATATTAACGATTATCCCGGAATCCCCACTTTCTATTTTATCTATAGATATTTTAATCCCATTATATGTCAATATAAGAAGGACATTGGAAATGGTGCAGTAGGTAGATTTTAGACAAAGGAAAACAAGCAATAAAAGCTCTTTTTATATTTACACAATCAGATTAAAATATTTATAGATAAGGTGGTCAACCATTTATCGTGGACAATACTTTTAACTTGAAAAATAAAAATTCGGAAGCACAAATAAATAATATCCAAATATTTCAGCAAAAGTTAAAACGAAATATCTTGAAACGAAGTATACTTGTATACTCAATAAGTATACGAAAATTCAAAATTCTCTGACATTAGGCCCATCTCACGACAATTACTCCAACTATCACAAAAATAAATTATTCATTTAATACGTAATTGGGTCTAATAGCCCCACTCACCGCAAGCCTATACTAACCATGTATCTACTACTAAAATTGGCGTTTCAACCTTTTTTAGATACCAATAAATTGCCTTAAAACATTAATAATGTTTTTTAAAATTCAGAACAATTATATATCATCATACTAAATTTATGGGATTTACAAAAGATTTGTTTCAATTTATTTATGTCCATAAAATATATACACTGTGTCCGTAAAGTATGGAACAAATTCATTTTTAGCTAAACAGACCATTTTAAGAAATAATCCTGAAGCACGTTGATTTTTGATTTTAATTTACCGTATTTTAAAATAATAATCTAATATACAGGGTGAATGACTTTCGAGTAATGAAGTCACCGTCATTTTTTTTTAAATGGAATACCCCCATTTTGTCTCAATTTTCGGATTACTCTAGCTGAGCAGATTCTAAAAATGTATCACATGTTGATTCCCATTGGTACAGGGTGGACAAAAATACAATAGTTTTGTGTGTGCTCATAAAGTAATCCTGGAGGTTTTGATGAAAGTTTATGGTTTCAACAGGATGGTGCACCTCCACATTATGCTGTAGATGTTAGAAGGTACCTAGATGAAATTTTCCCGAACAGGTGGATTGGTAGACGTGGACCTATTGAATGGCCAGCGAGGTCACCAGATTTCAATCCTTTGGATTATTTTATGTGGGGCCATCTGAAGAATGTTGTGTATCAAACGAAACCAGCAAATATTCAAGAATTAAAAGAGAGAATTCGGACAGCAATAAACAATATTTCTCAAGGCACAATAAACAAGGTTAACAAGAATTTGTACACCGTTTGGGTTACTGTCAAATACAGCAATGGCTGCAGTTCAAACATTTATTAAGTAATGTATCTCATCATATTCTGTTAATTTAACTAATAAAGAATGTTACGCGTTACTTTATGAGCACACACAAAACTATTGTATTTTTGTCCATCCTGTACCAATTGGAATCAATAGGTGATACATTTTTGGAATCAGCTCAGCTAGAGTAATCCGAAAATTGAGACAAATTTGGGGTGTTCCATTAAAAAAAATGACGGTTTCAGGATTATTTCTTAAAATGGCCTGTTTAACTAAAAATGAATTTGTTCCATACTTTACGAACACAGTGTATATATTATATAAGACCGAAAGTTTTTGTGAAAAATTCAATAAAGAAAAAAATCATATTTCCCTCAATTAAAAAATTTTTTTACATGTATATGGCTTTGGAATTATTATGAAAACAGAATAATAAAATAATATATACAGATGGTAACCAGATTTTTATATTTAAATATATATGCAGACCTTTTTTATAATAAAAATTTTATCAAAAAGCCCAACCTTCATTTTGAAAAACATCATAAAGTAATTGTTTTTTGATACACCCTATATAAGTATTTCATGCTAATTTGATTTGACGATTTATGACTATTGTTCCTAATTGACCAATGTATATTCTTTTGGAACTATAAATATTTTGGACTATCTGAACTTATATAATTTCAATGTTTGAATAAAAAATTTACCACAATCCTATTAATTCTCTAAAAAACCAGATGCCATACGGTGTTGGAGATGATTCACTAGAACCCACGATTCACCTTGTTAGGATGACAAATTATATACTTATTTAAAATATCACATGTTCACGATACTTGGGAAAATATGTTACTTTGAATAACAATTTAATATGTTAATACTAAAACAATCGTAAGCTGTCATTTATAATTCGCGTTAATGAAGTATATATAAATATATACGTATCAGGGGTGCCACAAGGCTGTATAATAGGGCCAGTCATACTTGGTTTGGTATCTGTGAGTCGTCTTTCAGAACCGTGCACTGCGTTAATACTGACTGTGGTACCTCAATCCAAATTAAATTACTCGTTTAAGTTGATAAATTATGAAGGGCAACACAAACGTAGTTCCTAGGAGACATTATGTGTTTTGTACCAGCAATAATCTGCACAGATGATAGTCGAGCCAGCAGTGTCCAGAAATAATTCAGTTATAGACCTGTTCTTCTTCCTGTCCATTATTTTTATTTGTTTTTTGACCGCTACTTCTGAAAGTAGCTCTTTCTGTATTCATTTACGTATCGAAAGTTACGTCTTGTAAGTTCCATGTGCTGAAAGTGACAGTTCCGTACTACAAAACACTTTTTCTACAACTGCTATGAAAAGTGACGTATTCCTCATAGCTTACTTAATTTCAAAACCAAATATTGCTCATACTGTGAGAAATATTTTTTACCACGGCACTTTGCCCACGCCACATACATTTATATGGAGAATCAAATAAAACCGAGAAAAACTTAGTATACTACTGTCATCTTTAAATTGTCACAAAACTGTCAGATATTAGAAGTTTTTAAATTGTAAAAGGTAGTTTTTATTAAAAATATTAGTTTAAAAAGACAAAAGACAAAAGACAAAAGACAAAAGACAAAAGACAAAAGACAAAAGACAAAAGACAAAAGACAAAAGACAAAAGACAAAAGACAAAAGACAAAAGACAAAAGACAAAAGACAAAAGACAAAAGACAAAAGACAAAAGACAAAAGACAAAAGACAAAAGACAAAAGACAAAAGACAAAAGACAAAAGACAAAAGACAAAAGACAAAAGACAAAAGACAAAAGACAAAAGACAAAAGACAAAAGACAAAAGACAAAAGACAAAAGACAAAAGACAAAAGACAAAAGACAAAAGACAAAAGACAAAAGACAAAAGACAAAAGACAAAAGACAAAAGACAAAAGACAAAAGACAAAAGACAAAAGACAAAAGACAAAAGACAAAAGACAAAAGACAAAAGACAAAAGACAAAAGACAAAAGACAAAAGACAAAAGACAAAAGACAAAAGACAAAAGACAAAAGACAAAAGACAAAAGACAAAAGACAAAAGACAAAAGACAAAAGACAAAAGACAAAAGACAAAAGACAAAAGACAAAAGACAAAAGACAAAAGACAAAAGACAAAAGACAAAAGACAAAAGACAAAAGACAAAAGACAAAAGACAAAAGACAAAAGACAAAAGACAAAAGACAAAAGACAAAAGACAAAAGACAAAAGACAAAAGACAAAAGACAAAAGACAAAAGACAAAAGACAAAAGACAAAAGACAAAAGACAAAAAAGACAAGAACGTGTACTGCAACTGGAGAATTTTATAATATATATAAAAAATATGCTGCTCTTCGACCGATCGATTTCCCAGAAAAACGTTTCTTTTTAAAATACCAGCACGGAAAATGTACTAGACAGGTAGTTGGCATTAACAAATTCGGTAGTATGGCAAAGACAATAGCAATTTTTTTAAAATTAGAAAACCCCCATCTATATACAGGTCACTGCTTCAGACGTTCTTCGGCAACAATTTTAGTTAATGCAGGAGGGGATATGTTAACATTAAAGCGCCATGGAGGATGACAATCCAGTACCGTAGCAGAAGGATACGTTGAGGAGTCCATCAGCAATAAAATAAACGTTGCTAATAAAATCGTCAACTGTATTAAAAAACCAGTCGAACTCACTGAAATGGAGACAGAATCGTATATGAATCAACCCTCAACTTCTACAATTAATATAACAGAAAATTTACTAGAAAGAAATGACGTTCCGGGTTTAACCATACAAAACTGTACGAATTTTACTATTAACTATAATTTTAAATAAAATTATGTATCAGTTTAGAGATAGGATACTTAGGTGTCATTTTTGTTTTACGAACCATAAAAATAAATATTATAATACTTCACTTGTATTCTTTAAATTTGTGCAGTTGTAGAAAAAGTATAGTGTGCAACATGTGGAGAAAGTACTTTTCTCACTCGTTTGTTTGCGGCACTCGTGAGAAAAGTTGAACTTTCTCCACTTGTTGTACTATTCTGGACGCCCCGGGGGTAGACAGCTTAATAACTTTCTAGATGTAACTGTACCCACGTCAATGTTGACAGTTTTATTGACACAACATTATTAATTTCCTTCTTCATCCGGTGCAATAAAAATTAATAATTACCCTGGAGGTGCAATTAATATTGCAAATAAATGAAACCTATTAATATTACAAATACGTATGTTACATTCATAAGTAATATTCAATACATTGTTTATTAATTAATTATTTTCTCGGATGAATTTTATTTTAGTATATTTATTTAAATCGCTGCCAAAAAAATGTTGTGTACGCCGCGGCTGATATACTACTTGGTTGGACTCGTCTGTTGCTCGCCTCGCAATTTTCAGACTCGTCCAACAAAGTAGCACTTTCAGTCTACAAATAACTATTTTAACGGCTTTGGATAACGTGATCCAATTTATTGTACTGTTTGTTACAATAGTCAGCATAGGAGGATAGGCATAGTATATATTATAAAAGTATGTTGTGAACTCTACATTGACAAAGTAAGTACTCTCCATTCACGGCCCTAATCAACTTGAATGATGGATACTTAGTAGTTGATACATTACAACGGGATTACACAGGGGCATTTTTCACGCGAATGTGCCTTTCATAGCGACTTTACAACACACAAAACAGGCAACGGATAAAAGGTGAAATATATAACATAGGGATAAACACGAGAAACAAGACTGGCCAGATATACACTGACACAGACATTCAATACTAAACTCTTCTTTTAGTCCTTTTTAAAAACTCCTATATGATTTGGTTTATCCTAGGATTCCGCCGAGAGAGATACAAAACAGTAGCTTGATTCTGAGAGAGAGAAAACCGTTCTTTTGCAAGGGATTCCGTCAAATACTTAACTGCATCGACATTATGCAAGCAACCAAACATCCAGTGATTTATGTCATCAACATTGCCGTCGCAATCACAAAATTCTGTTTCACTTAGTTTAACCCTTTCAGTCATGTTGGGTACAATTGTACCCATTGAAATAATGCTTGTATTATAACTACAAGAATCTTCAAATCAAATTAGTGTAACAAAATTTATATTCTCTAAGGACTATATTTATGCGTTTTATACATAGATGGCACCAAAAGTGTTTTACTCTTAATGAAATTTATTCTCATAAGCAATATGGTGGCACCCGCTTTGTTGGTACAAGGTAAGACTACTTTTTATCTTGAAATATCAATCAAATAAATGTCAATCGCAGTTTATATTTCTGCGCAATGTTGAAAATAGTGTTAGTTCTTACTAATTATAAATATATTTTATTAAAAATTTCACTTTCTCAAATTGATAACTGTCCCTCAAACTCGATGGGTACAATTGTACCCAAAGTGACTAAGTATTATTTTTAATTTCAGATTAAAATGAGTTCAAAAAAAGCTTTAACCGAGAAGGAACTGCTGGAAGAGTTAAAAAAAGGGCTGTCTGACATAGAAGGACTTGATAGTGATGACAGTGACTACGAAGAAGAGATCCAAGTAAGACAGAGAGTTGGACAATTGATTGATGATGTCTCAGAACATATAAACGAGGAGGATAATGTGGAAGAAATAGAGGACGAGGAGGATAATGTGGAAGAAATAGAGAACAAAGAAGAGGTTGAAAAGGAATATAACTATGATGACTCCATTACTTTGAAAAAAAACGTAAAATGGTTACAGAATGTGCAATATGTAACAAGACATTTACCCACTAAAATATCCCGGAATTCTAATGAAAACTGTTCTGAGGAATATCCAGTTACATATTTCCTGAGATATTTTCCAGAAAGTTTATTTGAAGATATAGTTCAATACACAAATATGTACGCTTTGCAAAATGGAACTGAGAAGTTTGTACCATGTAACCTGCAAGAAATAAAAGCTTTCTTTGGTCTTAGTATTCTAACAGGATGTCTAAAATTTCCAAGATTATCTCTACAGATGGAATTGTAGTAACCAGATGGTTAGATAACAAGCCAGTGATTATGGTATCCAACTTTGTTGGTGTTGGGAAAGAAGACATTGTGAAACGCTGGGATAAAAAAACAAAATCGTTCAGTGACGTAAATCGACCCGAAGTTATACAAAAGTACAATAGGTCTATGGGTGGCATAGATTTAGCAGATGCTCTTATTGCTTTCTACAGAACAAAAAGTCGGTGTAGAAAGTGGACTATTCGACTAATGTTTCATGCAGTTGACATGGCACTAACAAACTCCTGGTTGGAGTATAAACAAAACATGCATACCTTAGGAATTCCGAAAAAAGATATTATGGACCTTCTACATTTTAGGATGCAAGTTGGCGAATCGCTCATAAAAGTCAACTCTTGCAACAACCGAAAACGGGGAAGACCATCAAGTGGTACATCTAGTCCAGTAGTGCCAACAAAACGTCGAAACGTTGAAGTTAGATCTCTTACTCCAGTGCAATATGATAACATTGGACATTTTCCTGAGCATCCAGAGTTACCTTTACCATTAAGGTGCAAAAATCCTGGTTGTGGGGGAAAGTCAAGATGGAAATGCCAGAAGTGCAATATACATCGATGCCTTCAAAAGGAGAGAAATTGCTTTCTTGCCTTTCATCAGCGATAGTTTTTTCGATAATCTTTATATTTGTTAAGTACTTTTGGATACATATGTACCCATAATGAATTTGTTTACCTATATATGCTATATTTATTTTAATGAATAAAGAGAGTTATTTGAACTCATTTAAGTACATTTAAACCAAAAAATATTTTTTTTCATGCTGGAAAAAAAAGTCGGTACTGAAAGGGTTAAATCTGTGAAGGTACGCTTTTACAGTGGCATGAATAAAAATACATCTGACAAATACGGTGGAGATGTTTCTATTGGGATAACTTCTTGCAGCAAAAGGCTCAATTGATAAAGCAGAGTGGATTTTGGTATAAAGATTATTGCTTCGATTACAGAAGGCATACCATTCAATATCCCAATTTTGCTTTAAACATTGTCTACGTGTTGCTGTAAGATCTCTTCTAACTATCCAATCGATTTTTGTACCTTTTAAGATCACTTCTTTAGCAAAATAATCTGCTTTAATGTTACCAAAGATACTAACGTGTTCCTTTATCCAAATGAACCAGACATAACTATTTATTCCATGTAATTTTAGTTGATTTTCTAAAATTTCTACAATGAGCCGATTCTTGTGAAGCTGATATTATAGTAGGGGAGCCCACGAGGCTAAATGGGGATTTACTCGAGCGTCGTAGAGACCTATTGGGATGCAAAGCTTAGATGATAAGAAGAAAAAAATGTTATATGATACATACCTTTACATCGGTGGGGGAAGCGGCTATAGATTTTTAAATATGTAAAAAAAAACTGTTGCATGGGCATCCTCGAGCGCGTCAGATATTGATAGCATCAATGTCCTACGTATTTTTAATAATGTACGTATGTTAATCTGATCGTTTGCATGATGGGGGTGGTTGTATTTAAGGGTTGAAAATGAAAAAAAAAAAAAATAATCGAGCGCGTCAGATTTTCTAAGGGAGTGTTAAGTGCACCAAAAAAAAGCTCTCATTCACTAATCTGACGATTTCGATGGGACGCAAACTCGCGGCCATTTTCATAATGTGCAAAAAAAATTCGCCATTTTGAAATACTCAAGCGCGTCAGATTAAGATATATATGGTTCATCTTTATGTTCTAAACGTACTGTGTCATAATCTGACGATTATCTAGAGGGATTTGCCTGATCTGACAAAAAAAAATTAGAAAAACGGTTCACCTTCCCTGCTACTTCCCGCTAATTCCATTCCTGGGTGCTTAAAATTGTACTTATGACATTTTTGAGCTCAAAATATAATTTATGTGATATTTTGAGCTCGCTGAGTTCAAAGAAATAATATTTCTATGCATTTGAGCTCTCCCAGCTCGAAAGTCTGATAGAAGTTTCATAGCACACTATTTTTGGAATTTTCAAACCGCAATAACTTTTGAATGGATCAAGCAATTTTCACGCGGTTGGCGCAATTCGACGCAGTTTTATCATCCTCATAAGTAATTTTGCAATTTTGATTGATCGAGCCACAAATTTCGGAGTAATCCCGAAAAAACACTTTTTCGGGTTTCTACCGTAAATTTGATTGTTTTTTGTAAGGTACTTTCACCACAAAATACACATTTCAAATTAATATCACTCATATTAAATATTTATAAACTTTAATTCACACAAATAATATTTAAATAGCAAAAAAGCCAAAACGTTGGAAACACGTTGTAAACAGTATGCCACGAACGAGTCTTCATGATCAGCTGTGATGGCGTCGTGGCAACAGAAACCAGAGTGGGGACGGAGTGAGAGAGTAATAGATAGAGAAAGAGTGAGAGAGGAATAGAAACGCGGAGAAGGAAATGTAGGCATCACGCAGCTGCACGCATTTAACTTTATCGACGAATTTTTGTTATTTCGGCTTGCGGAAATCGTCAGATTATATATTTTTCATTATTCTTGAATTATTTCCTTCAAAATAAAAAAAAATTTAGCTACGCTCGAGAATGTCGAGATGACGTTTTTTTTTTACAACTTTGTTGCCCTCCCCTTTTTTTACGTCACTCTCAAATTGTCAGATTAGTGGAATATACACTTTTTAGGATGTAATTAACTCACCCTACCTTAATCTGACGCGCTCGAGAATTTCTGATGGTCAATTTTTTTTTACTAATCTGATCCTGTATCCTTCACGGGCGGCCTTATATATGGGCCTCATGTTTTGTGGAGGTACTTAACCGGGTACAAGGTATCCCCCTGTATATTAATCTGCCGCGCTTTAGTAAATCCCGAAATCCCCGCTTGGGCTCCCCTACTATTATGTGTTTTTTAAAACAGATAACGCAGACTTTGAATCAGACATGATTACAATTTGCTGATCAGAGATTTGTCTTTCAACTGCCCATTCTAGTGCTTGATATATTGCAAATAGTTCTGCGGAATATATGGAACAATGCTGATTCAACTTGAACATTAGAGATTCTTTATAGTTCTAGATGTTTATAGCACAACCAACTCCTAACTTTGACTTCGACCCATCTGTGAAAATCTTGCATGTTTTTTCAAACTTTCCCAGCAATTCATCCAGTAATGCGCTCAAAAATATCCATTAGCAATTTCAATTAATATTTTGGCATGCGTTCTGAAACACTCTTTATCCTTAATAATATATTTTTTGAAAGTTAAAATCTCAATCCTCTCCAACATTTCAATTAACCGTTGCACATCCTTTCGGATATAATTTTTTTTTCTATTCATGAACATTCTAATAGTTTTTGGCAAAGTATTAGAACGTTTGAGTACATAAATCATACACATTCAAAATCCCACTTTATTGATAATGTTTGCAGGCTGTTACAGTTTGCGATAGAGCAGCCAAATATACAAATTCGTACATGATATAATTATTACGCATTCAAATAATGACTATGTAAAACATTTGCCAAAACAAATAATTATAGAATTAAATTTATTTAATTATAAAATCAAAACAGTGGAATCTAACTCGATCGTACATTAAACTATGCGTGTATATGTTGGCAGATGAGATGCACAATATTTCCAAACTTGTTACATTGTCTTATAAACAATTTACAATGTTATATTATTATAGTACGGGAATTTTATGCGGTGGAGTAACAAACAACTGAATGTCTCCCAGGGGAGTCGATAACGGTTTTTCTTGGGGGGGGGGGTAAGATGATTAGATTAAATTTTATGAGGTGGCTCTACTATGACCTTTCCAGATCTTTTCCGGTTCTCTAAATCTAAATTACATTTTTTAGGCCGGTTTTTTGTATCTGCGAATCATTAACAAGACTGAAAATTTCATGTAGTTTATCGCCTAGACCGCACATTCGCCAAGCAGTTGCACTGGCATAGGATGTGATCTGAAGTTTCCTCCTCTAGGTGACAGAATCCGGACATGGTTTCGTCCGTCAGCCCCATTAGCTTGCTATGCTCACATCAGATAACATACCCACACTTCCGTTTGAAAAGTTATGTTTTTCTTAGCCTCATTGGAATTAGGGTTCCCAACCGTAGTATAATATATAGTATTGTACTATATTTTCGGGTCGAGATTAATACATTAAAAAGATACATTTGTTTACATTTAAAAGTGAACCCAAAATTACATCACATTCTAAGGTAACTTGCCGGCCCTTTGCCAGATGTCTTGCTTTTCCTTTGAACTGAACTGAACTGGATTATAGACACGATAGAAACGTATAAAATAAAAATGTACTTTAAGAAATTACATAAACACGACTTTAAAATAATTTTTCTAATAAGTTTATGTAATCAAAATATGTTTTTGTTTGAAACTTTTGAGGTTTAAACGAAACAAATGCGTGATAATAATTTTGTCTGTCTGAAATATGACAACATCGAGAAAAGGGCGGAAATCATTTTACTATCAATTTTACCTGATTTTACTACGAAGTTTCAACGTTCCTAGATTATTGAAGCTCTTGTTTTCGTCCTTTCAACTGAAAATTGTGTGTGTGCGTACAGATATAATTAAAAACAATATTTTTGTGTGAAAATCATGGTTCGTCAGTGCCAAATTTGCAAAAAAAAATTTCCTAACCTCTCTTTTCACCTGTATAAGAAAATTGGGCAATGGGACTGTAAAAATTATGTCTATATAAGCTGGTTTCAACTACGCTCAGGTTTATACATATTTTTGGGAAAGAAGCAAACGAAGGACCACCGAAATTTAGTTCGGAAATAATAAATGCAAAGGTAGGTTGGAAATAAAGTTCGAAAATAACAAATACCTTGTTTATTTGATCGATCACTCCCGTCACCAACTGCTGATGCGGAAATCAGCACTTTATAAATTATAATAATAGTTTCTAAATAATGTTAATGCTTTAATTTGAAACTTCCCGTGGGAGCTGAGAAAAACTGTAAGTTCTGGCAACATTGCATTAAAGTCAAAATGTCGAAAAGCTTAATCTGAATGGAGGTGAGTCCATTATGTTTCCAATCCATCAAATGCTATTTATAAAAGAGTTGATCTTAACCACAGATGGTATAAAACACTGGATCACTAAACTTAATGATAAATTATTGCACATTATAATAATTTCACTTTATATACTTAGAATAAAAGAAATTAGCGGCATTAGCAAAGACAAGCATGTTCACTGGAACTAGAGCAATTTGAGAGAGACAGCTTTCGGGTAGCGGGACTAGCGGGCGGTGGTGGTACATGTTATATTTGCAGTTCGGATATATTTCGCCAAGGGTCGATAAGGTTCGGTCAAAGGTAATAGTTTACTCTATGGATTGGCGCGATAAAAATTGATTTTAAAACGCAATATGGACCGGACTAGCTCACGCGGAGTGAGAGCTTTGTTCCAAAACGAGAGTTTTTGAACATCACCTGTAAGTACATAGTTATATATGCCAGTGGCATTGTCCGACTAGTCCGACAGTTTCTCCCCACTCCTTGAAAGTCATTGATGAAAACATATGTATGGCAATAGAATGCTAGCCGTCTTTTCGGATACTTTTATTAATGACTTGCGGACTCTATTTGTAGTATTACTCTAAGGGCGTATTGTATACTGTTGAAGAAATATATAGTACGCAAAAATACTATATTTTCAACACCGTACGATTCTAACAAACAAATATTTATTTTTAATTTCACCCAATTTTGAGTGAAGTGAGTTCGTGTCACCGAATTCCGGACTCCGACCGCATCTACAATCTTTTGCATTTGGCTCCCACTGATCTCTATTTTCTATTCTAACTGGAGGCGCTGGCAGCATCAAATTGACAACATCGAAATAATTTTTTGGTCTGTTTAATTTTTGTTCGGGATTTGTAATTTTCAATTAGATATTATTTTTCAATTGGAGAACTTATAAATAACAAACAATAGTTGTTATGAAAAGTGGTAGCGATGACGAAAGTGCGGCAAGTTCAAATTCGCCACCAACACCAATAAAGAAGCAACAAATACAAAAAAGATAAATATCTTACGTGCAGTGACTTTGTTCACCACACCGCCGATCCGTCATTGGTCTTTTGTATAGCCGTTGGGTCATTTTTGAGTTTAGACCTCAGTTTTTTGCACACATTTTTCTGCATCTGTCGAGAGCAATCTGTGGTCTTCTGAAGCTGAGTGTTCCTTGAAAGTCTTTATTCAAAATGTAGTCCTGAACACTTTGCTTCTTTGTGGAATGAAATTACCGTTCCTCTTAGTTCTATTGGCTTCTGTCCTTCTAGTGCCTGGTCTATACGATTCAACCATTCAATAAAATGATAACTTGGAAATATTAAGTGTAAATTTCGACAAAAATTTTTAATTTTTCTGAAAATTCGATTTTTATTGTTGAAACGATCTGGAATGTCATTTTTAACAACTGTTAAGTCAAAGTATCGTATTTTAATGCTATTAGTTGTAATTTAAAAATAAATTCAATTTCGGTTTTTTTTCAAATGTAGAATTTGCATTCTATAATTTCAAGTTAATTTAAACAGCATTGTCTAAGCCAAACTTTTACGAACAAGTACTAAGAGGCAAAAAATTTTCAAAATTCATGTTTCACTTAATACTACAAAAAAGGTGGGAGGGGGGGGGTTACTAAAGAGTAGAAGCCATCTCCAAAAACATCCAAAAAAGGAAAAAACTTCAAAGAGTAACGTTAATAGTATATTATTCAATGAGCGAGTAATAGCCACTGCTCGCGAATCTGTTGGAAACTGTCAAACACTCTACAGAAAATATTGGGTCCTCCTACTTGGTTATTTAAAAATCTAGATTTATATTGATCAATTTTTCAGTTTCATAATGAAAACCAGTGTTATAATGAGTATCATTACGAAACTGAAAATTGGCAATTAAATAACAGCTTATAGTATAGGTGTTGAAAAAAAGTTTATTTAAATTTTTAACATCAACACCTCATAACTATTTTGTATGCACTTTTCTAAATAGGGATCTTCAACGGACCTCTTTTTGTCCCTATATTAAGTGGTATAATTTATGACCAATCTTTCTGCTACACTCTGTATATGTTTTTAAGTATCTCAACTGAGAGTTATGTTTATTTTGACGTAGACGCACTTGAAAATTATAGAAATTTTTTTGGCGGCTTTGTAAAGTCATGTTCACACATTTAAACCATTCTATCATAGTATATTATTGTCTGAAGGATTAAAAACGGTTGGCAGCAGTTCAATAAATATTGAACTTTCCGATTTCTGATACACATCTCTACCGAAATACCCACTTCTTGGATACCTATTAAAAAAAATGGGAATTATACGTAGGTTTCTTGGTGAATCACACTAGGAGAAGTTATAAATAAATTATTAACAAACACGTAATCAAACATTTTAAAATACGATGATTTCCCATAATTGTTTATGTTATAGTAAATGGTTTTTTATAAAACTCTTATCGTATTAAATTTATTTTGTTCTGTACAATTCCTAAAAGATTATCCATATGTGTAGCAAAAAAGAAATAAAATCATGATTGATTCAAGACCAAAACCTCAGCAGATAGTTGTTAAACCGACAACAATAGCTCAGTATCGTACTCGCTTCTTCGAAAAGCGAAAAGACTTTAATAATAGTATACAAGTATGGAACCAAGTAACTATCTTTTAAACGAAAAGGACGATATTTATGAAAATTGGCAGGTAAATGCAATAACAAAATGCATCTTATGTACATTTTTTTGTCAATAATATACTTCCGGTTTTACCGGAAATGCCATCAACTTCTTTAATTTGAATAGGACACCCTATATATTTTTACAGATTTTGAAAGAGCTTGTTATCTTGAATTCATACATACTGAGTTTAGTGTAAAAAAATTCGTAAAAACGAGGAATAACTCACTGTTAGTTGTACAATAGGTGTACATTTCATTATTTTAGAATAATGAGAAACAAAATTACTTCAAATGTTCAAAATGCTCGCCGTTTACTTGCTGACAATATGCTATCCTATTAACAAATTCTTGAGTCACTCTTTCCAAGACTTCTCCACGTATTAGTTCACATTCATCAATAATTCTTTGTCTCAATTCCTGTAAGTTTGTTGGTCGTCTAAAGTATACACGTAATTTTGGAAAAAATTCTAACGTGCTAAGATCCGGAGAACGAGCAGGACACATCCATCGATTTGGAAAGTTCGCATCCAGAGAATCCCTAACCCGTCTATCATAGTGGGGAGGTACTCCATCTTGTTGAAACCTAACATTTTGTGGTAATTGCCCATTCTGTTGAAGTGCAGGAATAATTTCGTTATTTAGTAGATCCAAATACTTGTCACCATTCAAGTTTCCGTCGATAAAAAATGGGCCTATAAGCCTATTTTCGACAATTCGGCGATTAACTGTTTCATTTAAACAAAAAAGTTGCCTCATCCGAAAAAACTATGTTAGAAGCAAAATTGTCGTCGACATTACAGATGTCCATTAGCCATTCGCAAAATTCAAGCAGTCGGTCAAAATCATCGTCTGACAATTCTTGAACCAACTGTACCTTATACGGATGATACTTTTAACTTTTTAATATCTTTCCTACAGAACGTCGACTGATACCATGGTTTAGTGCCAAATTTGTGGTGGAAGTTTGAGGTGATTCTTCTAAATCGATTGCAATATTTTGTTTAACAGTTTCGTTCGTTGCAGTCCGCGTTCTTCCAGGTTTTAGCAAATTTTTTACCAACCCAGTTGAATTAAAACGTTGTAATGTTTTAGTTACTGTTGAGCATGATATAGGATTTTTCTCCGGATGCAAATTATTAAAAATATGACACACTTATTCATGAGTTCCATAACCGATCATCATTAAAATTTCAATACGCTCTTTTTCACTTAATTGAACCATTCTAAATTGTAAAATATATTTCCGTCAATTAGAATTTGACACTTGGAGAACAAAAGACGTACGAAACAGTACTCGTTTATTCATTACTATGCATACAAACAACATCAATTAGTTTATCTAAATAGTTTTTTGCGCTAATGCAAAAAACTCAAAGGAGGTTGATTAAAGTGCTATATTCCTTGTTTTTACAATTGAAGGGGCAAGTGGAAGAACGTGCCAAGTTACATTTTTTAAAAAGTGAAATTTTAGCGTGAATGAATATGTTATCGGTTAATGTAACTTATGACAAAGATCCACGATGATGTTAGCAGTGTAACCTACTTTTTTTGAAAAGATGAAACTGTCTTGCTACAACAAAAATCACAGAGTGTTTACTTAAAATCCAATTTGTGCAAAATAGTGTTTTTGTCACATAGCATATTCTTCCACTTGCCCCTTCAATTTTTTTACACTAAACTCAATATGTACGAGTTCAAAATAACAAGCTCTTTCAAAACCTGTAAAAATATATAGGGTGTCCCATTTAAAATAAAGAATGTACATCAGATGCATTTTGTTCCATTGCACTTACCTGCAAATTTTCATAAATATCGTTCTTTTCGTTTAAAACATATTTACTTGGTTCCATACTTTATCCCAACCCCGTATAAACTTTGAGCCATCCTCTATATTTCAACAGTTTAATTTGTTCAATTCCAATTAATAAATAAGGGATTTATAAACTTTTATTAATAAACCCTTAAGGCAGCTGCCGAATCAACGGAATATTGTGAAACATTCTTCACTTCTCGATACAAAACACAACGAAAGAAATACTCCAAAAATCTAATCTGACACAAAAATATTGTAATAAGAAGATTAATTACTTGGTTACTTGGTTGAAGGATCGGGATTAAGAAAATTTATGGCCCCCAATTCAGCGCTAGCCATTTACCACAAGCAGCTTACCACCAAAACAGTAATTGATGGCATAAGTAATTTATAGCCTTAATAACTTTCTTGTTACATTTTGCGGAAAGGTTTTTTGATATTTTGTTAAGGGAGAGAATGTTTTGAAGTTGTTCCATGGAAAGCGATACAAAAACGCTGAAATTTACAAAATTAAAGTGCGGTGAGATACGTTGGAGATGTGTGAACCGCAAATGTAGTGCAAACATTAGAAGATGAAATTAACGTCATTGAAAGTAAGATTAATCATAATCATCAACATGACAAAACAATAAGTAAACAGAGTGTGAGTAAAAGCCTTAAAAGAAAAGCTATAGATGATCCAACGGAATTTTTGAAATAATGCCTAATGATGAACCCGTGATTTTTATTTTTAACCTGTTCCGAAATTGGACAAACAGACCTATAGGATTATATTGACCCATTTTCAGCAACGGATTATAGCAGGTAATTTGGCCCAACTGATTTGTCTCCTCTGAGATACAGCGGGTTATCTTTTTTAATCAGACACCCGGTACAATTTATATTGCTCAAGTGTGTTTCTGTTACTGGTTATTATACGTATTTTAACTCAGCTTACAAATATTTATCTTTTAAATCTCCGTGGCAAAATTGTTATTTGTTTAACACACGTGTGTAAAGTAATCCTTTTTTGACGAATGTGAATATTGTTAGCAGCCGGAAAAATATGTCTTGAAGAAAAAACCGAAAAGATAAAAAAGCCATAAATCATTTCGAATCTTGAACTACCCACAAGCGAACCATTGATTCTTATTGGTGCAATGTAGCTTCTGATTGGTCTATGAAAAATTTACTCGAATTGTTAGTCCACATGGACTATTAACGTCCCAGGGTGGGTTTAGTTCATTTCTGTTCTTTACGAGATATTGTGTTCTTAGATGTTGCTGTGATTGAAATTATGTTTTATTGACAAACTATTTTGTTAGTAATAATCAAAATTAATGCTTTTTGGCGATCATTCGAAGAGGAAGATTGTTATAGTCTCCGAACAATGAATATACTAGAGTAGTAAATAGACGTATTTTTCTATGCCAACATAAACAATGTAAAAGTTTATTTATTTATTCTGCTTGATTATATGTCGCAGTAGCATTAGTAAATATAAGTTGTTTGATTGTTCTATGTCTTAAACATGAATATTTTATGGTTAAAATTTTTTACCAAAGGTTTTGAAACTTCTGAAAGTGGATTTGAGACAATAGACACAAAAAAATTTGGTAAGTTCTAGTCGCTATCTATGAAAAAAATGATACAAAATATGTACAGTCAACTGATACAAGAAAATAATGGGTCAGAGCGTGAAGCTGCTGAAAGAATACATAATTGACAAAAGTTTCAATAAAATCCATTATTACAGTTATCGGTAAAACTACTTTTCATCGGAAAAAGAGAGTACAGAAATCGCTAGTACATCGGGATCCTGCAATAATGAAAAATTTGTCTGAAAACAGTTCTGCTTCTGCTTCTGCTTACAGATTTCATGATCTCGACGACAAATTGTGAAACGGTGCAAATTAAGTTTACTCATAACTATAGTTATGAGTAGTTATGAGCTTATTTACGGAAAGTGGCTAGAAATGGGACACAGGAAGACTTATTGTACCTTCTATAAATATTGTGAACATATTCTATTTTATGATTTGGAAGTAAGCCAAATCAAAAATTAATAAAAAAAAATAGGGCGTTGTATCTTTCTAAAAAAACGCGATAATTGAAAAATACTTCTCGCAGTCACTAAAATACAAACTATCAAAATATTTGGATGGTTTTAATCAACAAATTTTTTTTCATCCAACGTTAAACACTGCGCATTGTCAGTCACCGCCAATGATTTCAAATTTGTAGATTTTTGTTGAAAACACTTAAAAAAATGTCACTGAAGTTTTTTGGCAAGTGAATAACTGGATGAAAATGAATATGACGTCAGGTTTATTCCAAAATTACTTTTGATTACTCGTTTTTACAAATATTTACCAAGCGAAAATAATAGTGTAGTTTCTACGACATTGGCAATTCGTACAACTCAATCATTCGTCTACGCACCTATTATTGCTGATATATATATATATTTGTTTTGACACATTTACGTAAAGCATAGATACAAAATATTGTTGGAAACTTTAGAGAAAAATATAAAAATAATCTTAATCAAACTAAAACCTAGAACTATACAGTGCTATTCAAAAGTCCCCTCCCCCCCTCGTATCTTTTGAACGGCTACACTTACATTAATAAATTTTGAAGTGTGAAAATAAAGTGTTGTAAATTTCTCTACGAATGGTAACAGGTGACGTAATAGTAATAGATGACGTCACAGTGCCACTCTGGCCAATAATTGTAAATAGGACCTTATGGCAAGTGATATCTGGTTTGGCTACATAGCCATATTAATTTTGTTTGGGTTTAAACTAATTTTGACGGATAAATTAAATAAATACCAAAATTATTGAAATTATTTTTTTAAATTTAATTAATCAAATATCAACAATGGATTCTTATAGAAAGTGTTCGAAATGTGCTCCGTCTACTTCCTGATAGTAATACCTCCTATTAGTAAACTCTTGTCGTACTCGTTCGAATGTGTCAGCTGAAATTGCGTTGCATTCTTCAATAATTATTTCTTTCAAAACGCCAATGCTATCTGGTGCCGTAGTATAAACCTTGGATTTCAAATACCCCCATAGACAAAAATCTAATAGTGTCAGATCTGGTCACCGAGGTGGCCATTCTATAGGACCGATCCATCTACCTCGATATTCTTCATTCAGGTAACGTCTTACTGCACCATAATAATGTGCAGGAGCACCATCTTGTTGAAATGTTATTTCCAGATGGCCGAATTCATCTGGATTATCTTCCAGAATTTTAAGAATTAACGGCTCAATTACATTTTGTAGCATCTCCAGATACACTTCACCGCTTAAATTTGAATTTAGGAAAACAGGACCAACTATGTGGTTTCCCAAAATACCTGCCCAAACATTGACTTTTTCTGGAAATTGGGTATGTTGTTCACGAAAGGTGTGAGGATTTGTGTCACTCCAATACCTTAAATTTTGTGTATTCACATTTCCATTGAGGCAAAAAGTACTTTCGTCACTAAAACAAATTGTTTTTGTGTGATGTGGGTTTTGACTAATTTTATTTGTCATATATTCACAGAATACGAGTCTTCTGTCGGGGTTGTCATCCGAAAGGTGGTGCACCATTTTTAACTTGTATGGATGAAATTTATTTTTAGCCAACACTCTCTGTACTGTACTTTTACTCACTTCACAGATAGACGCAACTTTAGTTAAAGAGGAAGTAGGGTTTACTACCATTTCAGCAACCATATCAATTTTTTTATCATCACTAAATGTTGGTCGACCAGATCGTTTGGCATCTTGAACACTACCTGTTGCTTCAAATTTGTGAAGAAGCTACCTCAAATAAGTTCTCGAGATAGGGCGATCTGGGTATCTCTCATTAAATAAACGTTCCGCTTCATGGAGATTCTTTCCAGATTCACCAATTATTAAGATAGCTGCTACTTTGTCGGCTTGAGTACGTACCATTTTACCTATGTAAACTCTTAAACGTCTCGTTAAACAATAATAAAATTAAATATTTAAGCTATTTAGAAAAACTTTGCAAAGCAACAAATACTATTAAATTAAAAACTAACCAGAGGCGGACTGAAAAATCTTCAATATTTAAATGTGAAATAATAATTTTGGTATTTATTTAATTTATCCGTCAAAATTAGTTTAAACCCAAACAAAATTAATATGGCTATGTAGCCAATGTCAATGCCTTTCAAACGAGATATCACTTGCCATAAGGTCCTATTTAAAATTATTGGCCAGAGTGGCACTGTGACGTCATCTATTACTATTACGTCACCTGTTACCATTCGTAGAGAAGTTTACAACACTTTATTTCCACATTCCTAATTTTATTAATGTAAGTGTAGCCGTTCAAAAGATACGAGGGGGGAGGGGACTTTTGAATAGCACTGTATATTGAACAAATCAACAATAATAATAATAATACTATATTACATCTAACTTTTTTCTCAATAGTCTGTATTTATTACAAACCCAACTATTATTTGTCTACATCCAGTGCGGGATAACAAGAAGTGACACACGACACAGATCAAATTAATTTTCTGTTTTAACCTCTCTCCATTTCTTAATGGTTTTCCTCTTTGTGGTCAAAAAAATTCCTTTATCATGTATCTTCATAATATATAGATTAAAGACAGATATTTCAAGAACATTTCCTCTTGAATAGTAAGTTTAACTGACGATGATAAAATTCAAGTAATTCCTAGTTGATCTCGACAATCAGCAATTCTTTTTTGGTAGATCATAATCTCCCTAACAGCAATAACCGCAGAGCAGCGCTGACCGAGAAATGACACTACTTGTATGGAGCGTTTTTAATTTTTATAACAATTCGAGAAAAAAAATAGCTGAAAACTATGTTTAGTTTTCTGATTTTACCGCAAATGGGCATTATTAGCAATTCTAACATAAAATTATCGGTTTTTTATTCAAAATTCTTATCGAAAGTGAGGTACAAATAATAGAAATTATTTTTTAAACCCTCATTTTCAAGACCTGAAAAACTAAAGAAGTACCTACAATTATATTTGACGTAAAAGATATAGTGCTAGCTATCTAATCGTATATCTTGATTTTTGCATTTTTGTGACGTAGAGCTAGCTCATGAGAAAATCCAACTTCTTTACCTGTGGAGTGCTGGGCTCGTCTGTCATTACTAAATAAACATTTAGTTGCTCAGGGAAGTGTTAGTATCCTTGGTATTTATTAAACTTTTTTGAAACAAATTGAATTAAAAAAATATTTAATGAAAGACAATGTATAAAATATTGTTCGGCATATAAAGATTCATTGGTTTTCCACCATAGAAGTTGTCAAATTGTATTAATTATAAAAGTAATAATCTCCCAATGACTACCCTTATTTAGCTCAATGAACTAAAAGCAATTTATTTAATATTTCAAATTATACAGATACCCATTTTTCAGTAAAATATCCAAGGAAATCAAAATAAAGTTTCAATTGAGCAATCAAAATGACATTGATACATAAATTTGTAATTATCATGCTCAATATAAAGAATAAACAGAAGGATAAATGATATATTTATTTAAAAATATACAAACAGTACGGCACTGCTACTGGGGGATGCTTAGATGTTGGCTTTAAAGAGTTTAGTTGAGATGGTCTGTTACTTATACAGGGGTAAAGTCGATATGATGGCACCCCGCCAATTTTAGTGAATTTTATTTGAATTTAATTGAAACCAAACCCACTAGTGGTGCTAGAGACCACCACCAGTCTATTGTACAGTAGCGGTGTGATAGTTGAGTATAGTTGACGTAAAAGATATAGTGCCAGCTATCTAATTGTATATCCCCTTTAAGTTATATAATTCTATATTGTATTTTCACCTATCAGTCCATCCTTTCTTAACCTATCGTGTGTATCATACCGAGTTTCGTCAAAATAGATAATTGCTAATAAATATATGTATAATTACTTACAATTTCCACACAAAAACACACACACTTTCCTGATGTCAGACCACCGACTATAGAGAACACCTGCAAACCGTCTCTCAAAAATAGTTATAGTTCAGTCAGTTCAGTTTATTAATCGCCTTCATTAACAAACTAGTTTATTAAATAACTATTAATGATTATTAGTTGAAATTATAACATTAAATGAATTTATCGTCACCTAAGTAAGCATTTTAAATATTCATAATAATGACTGGGCTATGACGGTATACTCTAAAGCCGGTTTGCTTGATCTCCCACACGGTGCCGTAGTATAGCAAAGGTACACTTAGTTTACTACGCCGCACTACGGCGTCCTTTACTTCTTGCTAGTTTCCGACCAGCGCCGGGAAAATGCCGAAGGACGAATATTTGCCAAAGTTAACTTCCCACACGCTACGCGAATAAGTCTGAATACCAAATGTTTGCCAAATAAACGTAGTGTCTGGGACCGGCTTTAGACTTAGAGTCAAACAAAAAGCCGGCAACTTTAAGTTTGAACTATACCTTTTACGTCAACTATACCAAAACTATACGGTAAGATTAAATTATACAAAACGAAATAATCATTTTTTAATGTTAGAGTTTGCTATCAAATGACAGGTGTAATTTTAAAACTATTCTGAGATCATTAAATGGACTAGAAACGATAATTATAATGAACGACATGTAGAAAATATTTGAACTTAAATGCTGCGAACACAAAGTAGTTACTGTGATTACATTCCATTATTAAATATAGATAAAAACAAGTGAAGTGATTTATAATTATAAAAATTTGGTACTCAGTACATGTATTAAAATAAATTTGGTATAGTAAGTGGTTTTGTTTTTAGATCTAAATATTATACTGAGGTAAAGTTAGTTTTGTGAATAAAATCAACTAAGGATTCTTTGTTAATTTGATTAAATTGTATTTAGAAAATTGTGATTAGCTATGAAGTATTAAAAAATGTTAAAGTGGTGTTCACAATACATCGTTCTACAAATAAACAAGTTCTGGACAGTTCTAAACTTCTAGATGTGGGCCAGGGTATGGGCATTCTGAACGCGCGAGGATACTGCCACCTAGAGAGTCGGATCACTACTAAAATTGCGGATTTAATGGGAACTGTAACGCCGTTAGTCAATTCTAGTCTACAGATACTGCCTCTGCTAACCTAACCTAACAACCACGAGTTTCAAGACGGTTAGTTATATTCGTGGGTTAGTTCATTAGTTATTCTTTTATACAGTTTTCCCAGCCAGGAAGAACAACGTTTAGTTTGTCTGAAAAGAAGTGGAGAAGACTCTTTGGATGTAACAAGGCAAAAACATTGAGAATATACCCTCGTCTTTTTGGCCAGGATTGCTTTTTAAAAATAGAAAAAGGCGAAGGCAAACTATTGATAAGGTTTTCTTTGCCATCCCTGTTTTTGTCTGGTATGTAAATCTTTTCAGTTCACGGAAATTTTCTCAAAAACGCGTTGCAAGATTTGACTGATAGTTGACAAGATTGAGAGGCGGCAGGCGGAATTTATCATTTTTATTTCTTAGCACATAATTCAAATAATATAATATATTTAAGCATTAAGGCAAAATCTAGTTGAATTCAATTCAACATGACAAAACCACTCAACCACCGCCTTTCAAGAATTGGCAAGTTTTAGCGTAATGCGTGAATAATTTGAAGCAGTTCAAATTTATATGCTCTGTTGTGATCTGGTACAAAATTTTGAGTCATATTAACTCCATCAGCAAACTGTAAATTTTGATATGTTACAAGCTATTGATATGCGTAGCAACTGCAAACTCTTCTTTAAAAACCTGAGATCAGATGAAACTTTTGAAAGCATCATTTTAGAAGTAACCGAGGTTGCTTCAGAGATTGACGTGGAAGCTAATTTCGAAACCACCACACCACGTCATCGTGTCAGAAGCAAAACAAGAACGTTTTTGTATGAGGGCCCGGATGAACTCGTTTAAGACCTCAAACAAAAATATAAAATAGATTTTTTCTCACACTACAGATCAAGCAATAAATACCTTGGACACCAGATATAATTTGCTCAATTATTTCAGCTTTTTGTATAATATTTTTGGTCTAAAAGAGATGCCCAGAAATGAGCTACTGGCTCATTGCAAAGATTTGGAAGTAGTTTTAACTGATGGAAATTTAAGCGATCTTAACGCCCTGGAACTAGCCGATGAAATAAGCATTGTTTCGTCATTATTAACAAAAAAGGAAACCCCTGTTGAAGTTCTCAAGTTTATCGCTACACTTAGATTTGCACAAAACCTTAGCATAGCATTAAGAATCCTACTTACATTGCCAGTCACTGTGGCTTCAAGGGAAAGAAGTTTTTCAAAACAAAAAATAATAAAAAATTATCTCAGAACGATGCAGACGCAAAATCGTCTCAATGGATTGGCAATTACCAAATTAGTTACAAATGAGACTTGAAATTACTGGTTCGTGTGTTTGCCGAAAAACATTCTAAGGTAACTTGCCGACCCTTTGCCAGATGTCTTACGTTTCCTTTGAATTGCGACAACTGAACTATAGGACACGATAGAAGCGTACAAAATAAAAATCTACATTTAAAAAATTACATAAAAACAGCTTTAAAATAATTATTCTAATAAGTTTATGTAATAAAAATATGTTTTTGTTTGAAACTTTTAATACAAATGCGTGTTAATAATTTTGTTTGTCTGAAATACGACAACACCGAGAAAAGGGCGGAAACCATTTTACTATCAATTTTACCTGATTTTATTACTACGAAGTTTCAACGTTCCTAGTTTATTGAAGCTCTTGTTTTCGTCTTTTCAACTGATATTTGTGTGTGGGCGTACAGATATAATTAAAAACAATATTTTTTGTGAAAATCATGGTTCGTCAGTGCCAAATTTGCAAAAAAAACAGTCGGAATTTTCCTAACCTCTCTTTTCACCACTCTTTTCCCCACTCCTTGAAAGTCATTGATGAAAACATATGTATGGCGATAGAATGTTAGCCGTCTTTTCGGATAGTTTTATGAATGACTTGCGGACTCTATTTGTAGTATTACTCTAAGATATGGATATTACATTTCGTTCGTAAAAAACTACATGGAAGTCTTATTAGCAATTTTTTCGTAAATCTATGTCAATCGACGTTTTTCTGACTTATTTTCTCTCTATAAAACTGCAAGTTTCTATTTTATTTAATCATTAGGAAATAATTAAAGATCGCATATGACAAATTTCTATATAGTCGACGACCTCATTATTAGCGGAAAAATCTAGAATCAAGAAACTAATATGCTCATTTAAAAAACTTTCTTCTATATTCAAGTCGTTTAAATGTGTTTTATTTTTACATTCAATCGATTTACTATAGAAATCATTAAGACTGTAAAAATACTTCGATTATACGAGGATGCTAGTTGAGTATATAATATATCAATTTTTGTGTTTGCTGTTTATTTAAATGATCTTTATCAACCCCATCCGTTACTTTTTTCAGTAGCCTGACCAGAGCATCTTACAGATTATAAGGTTATGTCAACACTCCGTTTCCTTACATGTTTTCTTTGTGTATAGACCATTCCAGAACAAGCGACTTTGACAGGTCGGCTATATTGTGCTGGAGGGCAACCAAATCGTTGTGTGTCGAGGAAGCCTAATGTTATTTTCGTTCCAACTATCGGTCGATGACGGGTCAACTGAATACATAAAACTGACTTATCATCCTCGCACTAGACTGTCCTTTTTACACAAATCACTATTTGAGCTCAATTCATTGGTTGAGTCTTTTCTTCTCTTGGTTGTACTTAGAGAAATCCTTTCTTAGGAGATTTAGTCCTAAGATTTTATATCTCCAATGAAACAGTGCTTCACATTCGAAGATAAGGTGTGAGGCTGTTTTCTCCTCTTCCATGCCCAACCGACAAATAGGTTCATTCCTATATATGCCTATAGTATGCATGTGTTGCCTTAGGGTACTGTGACCAGTAAGTAGTCCTGTCACTTTCCTTATCTGGCCCCTGCTGAGATTTAATATTTGTGTCAGTCATTCCGAGGGCTTTTTTACCAGGAGTTTGCTATGTTTCTGCTTTAGCCCGTGGCTCCAGTACATCTGATGTTCAGATTGAATCCACCGTGCTGCAGTGTTTGATATCCTAAATGTTGGTTCATGATCAGTCAATGCAGTTTCAGACCCTACCTTTGCTGGGGTGCCTGCCGTTTAATTGCCTAGTGCACCGGGACGCACCTAAGTGTCACACTATAGTGATTTGCAGTGTTAAGAGTTTTTGAAGGCAGTCCCAGACCAGTCAACATCTGATATGGGGGCATGCTAAAGATTTCAGTGCTGCCTGGCTTAGTTAGTTTTATAATCTTCAGTATTTGGATACGGTATTCATAATCCAGCATTTAATGTTCATCAATGGTTTTGTTTAGTGATGATCAAAGCAAGACCAATACCGAGGTAGACTTGGTATCGTTTTCGGTCTTGTTAACGCAGAGTCTGTATCTTTGTCGTTTACAGATGTAATTAGAAAAAGGACGTCACTTTCTTAGCTCAAACTTTTCATTTTCACATGAATTTTATCCAGATTTGAGATATTTTGGGCAAGTTTCAAAGCACCAAACTGGTGGTTTCTTATTTAACTAAAATCCCGAAAATAGAAACAGTATATTTTTGTAATTACACCGGATGTGATTTTTGGTGGTCGCCACGTGGATTAATAACAAAATTACCATCCAACTATGAATGAAGGACCAACTATGACCAACCATTGACTTGGTCATGGTGTTAACCATATTGTCATTTCCAAAATATAAAAAAAGAGTATTTTTTTTTTAATTTCATGGTGAACGATTTTTTTCAAATTATTGTTACATTTCATGGTAGTTCTTGCCTATTTAATTGTTTCAAATACTAATTTATTGCTCTGTTTTGTTGCGTGAGCGAAAAATTGATAATTATAAGCAGAGAAACCAATATTCAAATTAATATAAAAGTAAGTATCCAATTACGGTCGACTAAGTGTTGAATATACACGTTAACTTATCGGCGTTGCATAAATACCATTTTTTGATTATGTATTATACCAGAGAAATAAATTGCATGGATGGAAAAGAGACTGAGAGAAGTATCTTACAATTCACTTTAAGTGATCTCGATTACCGTTCATTGATCTCAGTGCTCGATTACGAGAGGCAATAAAGTAATGAAAGTTTATTCATCTAAGTATTTAACGAAATTCCCTTCTAGTTAAATTGATCTTACAAACGCTAGGAGTGTTAGAGATTATTTATTACATATAGGATCACTATTTTTGGTAAACCACATTATACTTTAATTTTACTTTCACTCATGACGGATTATTTAAAATAATCTGGGATTCACTATTTACTAACATTCCTTCCTGATATTTCTAATGATTTTAGGACACGAGGAGTGTAAGTTAGTGGGTTTATTATTTTTGTAAACTATGTGTATGTATTTTTCCTGTCGTAAACCGGCTTAGATTTGTTTGACACCAATTGACTCTATAAAGGCAGCTTGACATGGTGCAATACAACGTGCAATTCAATGCAAGACGCAAGATTTCTTGATCGAAAGCATGCTCAGTTGAGATCCAGCTGATCAGTTTCTGCAATTCTATGCAATTCCAATTTTAGCGGTTTGGTGCCATTTACATTGCATGCAAGGCGCAATTCGAGGGAGAAATCTAGTTACTTTTGTGTTACCAACCCACTAATCGAATGATACCTATCAGCTAATTGTGGTGACTGATGTTTTGTCATTTGTGATTTAATAATCACTTAGTTTTTTTATTCTCTGAGCTCTTCTCACTTTCGCTATCTGACCTTGCAAGAAATTACTCTTTCGTCAACAGATGCGGTAGATATTCAACGAGAAACTAATTTTCTTACAGAAAATTTTACAACGCTACTTTTTAACCAATAAGATGCCTTAATTTTGATTAGTTACCATGGGAACTAGTTTTAAAGGGGAAATTTAAGTTTTTAAAATACAATTCAAATTTCGCACCAAAACGTTAGAATAGGAATGGCTGCTTTATGACATCACATATCTGTAAATACTTCCCAGTTTGCAAATTATTTTGAGTACTAATTTGAATTATTTTGTGTGATAGTCATGAATTCGATAACGAGTAAATATCATTTAAGCAAAGCAAAACCAGAAAATACGATAAAAGTTGGAACGATATACAAAGGGTTAACGTCACACGTTTGTAAGCGATGTTTTAGCTAAGATGACGGATTGTTATATTTTGTATTTATATTTTTATTAAAATAAATATAATCTCAGTTGTAATGAAAAATGAGTGATAGTGATTATTTTAAAATCTTTATCATCTATACAATTATTTCAAATTATTATTCCAATTATTCTTAGTGACTGTTAAATATTCATCAAAAGAGAAGGACCAACAACCATGTATGTATGCATGATGGGGTGACATTTACTGAGACCTAAAAGAGGCCTTGCTCCTACTTAGTTCCTGAGGAATGTCTCAGAGACTAGTAGCCTCCTTTAGTCCTTAGGTGAAAGTCCCTTGTCTATCCAATAATCTCTGTGCCCTAGGATTCTGAATTGCGGTGCAATTCGGAGGTATGTGGATGGAGGTTTATTTTTTCATGCAACATAATCTTCATTCTTTCTCCACTATTTGGTGGCTTGTGGCTTTGCCTATTTCTTCCAATATTAGATTGAGGCTGATACCCTAAAGGGTTCCGGCCCCCAAAATGGTCTTCAGTCCCCCTCTTTGCTAGTTCATCTGCTATTTTATTTCCTTCCATTCCAGTGTGTCCTAGAATCAACAGTAACGTTACTATATTGTTGCCTAGTTCATTAATTATGCCTAGGCATTCCCATACAATTTTGGAACTGATTACACAAGAGCTCAGTGGTTTAGTGGCTTCTTGACTATCCGACATTATGATAATCTTTTGCCTTCTATATCCTTTGTCAATATGGAACTGGGCACACTTTCCTATGGCGTGAATTTCCGGGTTTTTCCCAAGCTTTCGGAGTGTTTGGTTCCTGGCCCGTATATTCCTATCCCAGTTCCTTCTATTGCTTTTGAGCCGTATGTGTACCATTGAATAGCATTTTTTCCAAGTCTGGTAATGGTATTTGGATCCCATTCCTTCTTGTTGCTTAATTGCGTAACGAATTTTTTTTAAAGTTATACCTTTTCATCATACCATGGCATGTCCCAGGTTTTTTAATTTCTAAGAAGTAAGGAGGTGATTTTTTCAAGGTTCCCTCTCTACTTACTTACTTCAATTTTATATACCAGCTCATACTTAAATTTTTTTGAGGTCTTTGCGTATGGCATTATCCTGTAAATAAAATTCGACCTGTTCCGGGATTTCTGGATATTACACAGTGAAATTATTTATAATAAAAAGTGGTAATATGTAACATTTTACCAAAATATGATACAATTCGATCTTTCCGTTCAAAAGTTATGACCAAAAAAAAACTCCTGCTAAAACTTCCCTCAGTATATTAGTGTACAATGGAAGTAGAGACTTTTTAAGGGTCATTTAATATTTTCCATAGAAATCTCAAGAAAAGGTATAAGGACTATGTACAGTTCTTCCTGACTCACCCAGTATAACCTTAAGCCGGTCCCAGACACTACGTGTATTTGGCGAATAGGCCAATATTTATCATTTGTACGAATGTTTGCTTGATCTCCCACACGGTGCCGTAGTATAGCAAAGTTACACGTAGTTTACTTCGAAGAACTACGGCATCGTTTACTTCGTGCTAGTTTCCGACCAGCGCCGGGAAAATGACGAAGGACGAATATTTGCCAAAGTTAACTTCCCACACGCTAGACGAATACGTCCGAATACCAAATGTTTGCCAAATGCACGTAGTGTCTGGGACCGGCTTTACACATAGAGAGAATTTCGGAGGTAAAAATTAAATATTATTTATCGATGTTTAATAAAAATGGGCAATAAAAGAAGCTAGCTGGTGACGGGGAAACCAATTTCACTACGACACTTGTGTTAAATGTAACGTTTCCCTCGTAAAGCTACTGTTGCTGACCTTCATCAACTTTCGAAGCGTTTATCAGGAAATGATTTACGTTCACTTTAGATAGTTTTTTCCTCGTAGCAAATCGAACACAATGTCATTGTTATGAGGAAAAGTCCATTAGAGTTATTATAATAAATGATGTGTAAAATTGTGCCGGCTTTCATGCTCTTCTATTTTGGTTACCGCAAGTTTAAAACACTTAATTAAAAATTACTAGTTTTCCTATTATAAATTAGCTTAAAAATTGAAAAATTTTGTTAGTAAATGCTTGAACTTTTTCCAAAACAGAGAAAGATAATTATTCCAATAGGCACTGAATTACAATTCAAAGGAAAACCAATAAATACTTTTTGGTTAGAATTAGAAGAATTGCATCAATTGCTGAAAGCCGCTTGACATGGTGCAATACAACGTGCGAGAAATTGCAGCAATGTTTTGCAAGTTCACTATATTGCTAATGATGAATCTTGTATGCTGTTTGACATCATGCAATTCTTTTTCACTGCAACATTGCTGCCAACGCAACCAATAGCAGAAAGAAAAATTAGATATTAACCTCAAAAAATAATTTATTGAAGCATGATAATGTATATAAAGTTTATTTTTATTTGAAATGAAGATAGCGAAAGTAAGAGAGGCTCATAAAAAAAAAGTGAACCACTGTCGATTATCAAATCACAAATGACAAAACATCAGTCACCACAATCAGCTGATAGGTATTATTCGATTGGAAATAGTTAGTTGGTTGGTAACACAAAAAAAAACTAGATCGAATTGGAGAAACTGATCAGCTGGGTCTCAACTGCGCATGCTTCCGATCAAGAAATCTTGCGTCTTGCATTGTGTTGCACCATGTCAAGCGGCCTTGTTGCGTCTTAATCGGCGCAAGTTTCTCATCAGTTTATTAATTCATGTGCCTCAAGGATTATATCAAAAAGTTGCAGTATCAATAAACTATTTGTATTAAATCATTAAAAAATTGAACCGGACTTTTTGAAATAAATAGTTTCACTTTCATAGATATTGTTGGAGGTAATGGGTATTTCCCATTGATAATAACAATTGTTTTTGATTCTGATGCATTCTGCTCAGGAGTGAAGAGATATTTTATTATTACTTTATTCGTTTTTTGTCGATATTGTGCTAGCATGTGTTACAAGGAATCTGTGTTCATAAATAATTTGATTACCCAAAACCATTTTACATTGTAAATGTAGATAGCATCAAGTCAATTTTAATAAAATATCAAAGACTTCTTTGATGTAATGAAAAAGTCATAGCAAACTGTTTACAATTTTTACAATTCTTGGATCGTTAATCTTTAAACCACACAGTGCTTTTATTTTTTGGCAACGGTCTTCTAAAAATAATTTAATTGCACTCCAATTGCTATCTCATTTTGTTGCCAAATTTATTATGCTCCGACAATAATTTTGAAAATATTATGTAGTTTTATCAAATTTTCACTTTAGCCTAATTGAGATTTATAGAGTAGGTACTATTTTTGATATACTTTCAGCGAAAATAAATAATTAGTAAGTTAACTCAATTCAACAGTTAATTAGGTTATTTTTTAATAATGTTGTTGTTGTCCCATACTTTTATTTGCATACTCTTTATTTTCAAAATATTAAAAAATGCATTTTGTCTAAATCAATTTCCTTATCAAACAAAATATTTCACAAAATTCAATTAGTTTTGTGAGTTGGTTTTGCAATGTTCAGATAATTATCATTCACCGTGCTTTCAAATGGTTTCTAGCATTTACTTCTGGTATCAGCTAATAAATTAAAATTAAATTGAACTTCAAAGTAAAATCATGATCGGACAAAAAACAAAAAGCGACATTAAGTTGTAAAATCTCGCCCAATATATCATTTTTATTATGAAATGAAATCCCATTGCATTTCATGTTATTTCATTACCTCAAAAATTCGATTACCAATCAGAGTAGGGGAGATGATGGCATCCTTTTTTTCAATTACTTAGTTCAATGTCTAAATTATCTAGTATATTCATATAATCCATGGATCAGGCCAAGGGCACCTTAATCTAGATAAGTATTGTTTTAAAATACATTAAAATTTAAAAAATTGTTTTCATTGAGCTTTTCCAATTTCAAGATAAGGTGTGCCATCATATCAACTCATTTGATGGCATACATTGTTGAGATATGCGGTCGAAGGCTTATTATCGGATTTCGTTTTATGAATTGTTGTAACCATGCTCAGCCAGCTTTTTCCTGAAACCAACTTAACTACCTTTCGTAACCATTTGGTATGATGGCACACTATACCATTATATCAAAAATCGACTATTATAAACTTTTTTAAATGGTTACACTTTAACTGTGACATAGCTAATGGCTTTATTCGTGTTTAGAAAGCCTAATATTCATAGTATCATGTATGTATGTATGTATTTTGGGGTAACATTCACTGAGACCTACTTCTACTTAGTTTCTGAGGAGAGTCTCAGATACTAGTAGCTCCTTTAGTCCTATTTCCCGGAGGAATTTTAGGATATCTACAGGCTTCAACTTAGGTAACTGTCCCTCTTCTATCCAGTAGTCTCCCAGGTACTGTTACCGAGGATTCTGAATTGCTGTGCAGTTCGCAAGTATTTGGATGGAGGTTCCTTCTTCCATTCCGCGAAATATACAATATTCTTCCTCCATTATTTTGAGCTTTTTAAGATGCCCATTCAGGCGACAATGTCCCGTTAGAATTCCTGTTAAAACTCTTAGTGCAGTTTTACTTTGACTTATTCATTCATTTGATCTCAACAGGTTGTAGTCACCCAGAAGAATCTTAGATTGCCTAAGCCCTACTAGATCTTTCCAATGTCCAGATCTTCTATTTTCTTCGGCTTTACCTATTTCTTCCAATATTACATTGGAGCTGATTCCGCAAAAGGGTTCCGGCCCCCAAAAGGGTATTTCAGTCCCCCTATTCGCTAGTTCATCTGCTATTTCGTTTCCTTCTATTCCAGTGTGTCCTGGAATCCACAGTAAGGTGACTATATTGTTCTCTCCTAGTTCATTAAGTTTGCCTAGGCATTCCCACACCATTTTGGAACTGATTACACAGCAACTGAGCGATTTAATGGCTGCTTGACTATCCGACATTATGATATGATCGCTGTAACCATGCTCAGCCAGCTTTTTCCTTAGTATGATTGAACAGTCACAGCCAACTTAACTACTTTTCATATCCGTTTGGTATGATGGCACACTATGCCATTATATCAAAAATCGACCATTATAAAGTTTGTTAAATTGTGACACTTTAACTGCGACATGGCTAATGGCTTTATTCGTGTTTAGAAAGCCTAATATTCATAGTATCGTATGGATATATCACAAACAGCAAAATATATAACCATCCGCCTTCAAATCCGTGATGAAAAACTTCTGGACGTACAAATAATTTCAATATTAAACTCCACCGGCAGCTTGTACTCAACGCTACTATACAGTAGATCGGTGGTGGTCTCTAGAACCACTAGTGGGTTTGGATTCAATTGAATTCAAATAAAATTCACTAAAATTGGCAGGGTTCCATCATACCTAGGATGCCATCATATCGACATTTCTCCTATATAAGTAACACACCACCTCAACTACACACTTTAAAGCCAACATCTAAGCATCCTCCAGTAGCAGTGCCGTACTGTTTGTATATATTTTTATAAAATATATCATTGTCTGGCAGGGCATATTGCCCGAGGAGTAGATGGTGAACGGTCTATCCTTTGGAAATGAATTTTCTAATTTGTAAAGCGTTTTAATAGTTTTACACTATTATTTTGACGTTTATATCATTTAATAATTGCAAATTTGTTTATCAATGTCATTCAACTTATAATTCATTACGATTGCCCAATTGAAATTTTATTTTGACTTTCATGAATATTTTACTGAAAAATACAGAAGTCTTCAGATTGACATTCTGTTTATAAACTTTTGGTACCGTAAAAATGGGTCTCTGTATAAATTGAAATATTAAATAAGTTGCTTTTAGTTCATTGATCTGAATAATGGTAGTCATTTGGAGATTATTACTCTTATAGTGAATACGATTTTTTGACAACTTCTATGGTGGAGAACAAATGAATCTTGATATGCCTTCCGGTTCTACTTAAGGCGCGACGCGAACATTTTAAACATTGTGTTTCATTAAACATTCCTTTCAATACAATTTGTTTCAAAAAAATTAAATAAATGCCAAGGAAGCTGACACTACCCTAAGCGACCAAATGCTTTTTCTGTAATGATAAACAAGCCCAGCACTTCACAGGTAAAGAAGATGGATTTACTCATGAGCTATTATACGTCACAAAAATGCAAAAACAAAGATTATGTACGTGGACAAACTAACGGAGATGAAAATATCGCCATTTTGAATGAAGATCAAATTTGTCAGTTACTATAGTTTATTTCAGAAATGTATAGGGTAATAAAACCTCATTAGGTTATGCAAAGGGAGCACAGAGTGAACCAAGGAATATTTAAGCCACTTTCATAGTTTAGAATTAATTTCATTGTAAAATTCTTTCTTTTTATTAAGTGCAGGTAGTACCACCCGGGTTGGGGTCAATATATGGGTTTAGCCTATTGTTATCCATACACAAACACTGAAAATAGTGTGCCAAAGGCGTGCCGGTAGGATACTCGTAAAAAGGAAAGAATTTTATTTTAACAGAATAAGAATTAGGCATTACGTATATAGTATTAGATACACTTATTTTTTATGGAACATTATACAAAAAATACATTGTACAGATTATTAGACTTTTCCCTTTACCTGAAGGCACCTTAATACCCGTTGACAGGCGTTCCATGAAAGATTGGCGAGCACTGGTTATATTTTTGTCTTGCCACATTTTTGGTACTGTATAACCTTCATTAATCCACGTCTCATCAAGATAAAAGATTTTCTTCTGCTCTGTTCTGTACTGCTTTATACTTCTTAATTACTTTCGTCGCCAGCAAACAATTTCATCGCTTTCCAGTAAAAGTGCTTCACGGTTATGCTTTTCCCAGGCAAAATCCATATTTCTCAAAGTGGTCCATAAAAGTTTTTTAGTTATCAACGGAATACTGTCATCCTCGCCAAGCTCCATTAAAATCTTACATATGGTGGGTATTTCTTTTTTAAAATAAAAAGAGTGAACTTTTCTTCGAATTACACTTTTGGTGTCTTCATCAAGGACTTTTACTGGTCTGCCTGGACTTTTCTTGGGAGGCTCCACTTGACCTGCTATCTTTCTCCCCCGCAATAATTTAAAAACGGTGGACTTTCCAACTCCATCAGTCATTCGGGAACATCGGTCGACAGTTTCTTGTACAGTAAATTTCGGGAAATCGTATTTTATGCAATCGTGTACATTTAAAATAATAAGTTTTTCATTCACTGATAGTGGAGAATTATTGGAACATCTTTTCGTTGGTGTAAATGTCGCCATTTTATTACTAATCTTATAATACTGTGAACACTATTTACGGCTTAACAGCAAATACTGATGCGTTAAACTAAACAAATATACTTATAAAGGTTTATAAATTTTGGGTACGGCGCATGGTTAAGCCGAATCTGAAATAGGGTTAGAATTAGGCAGAGGCACTAATAGAAGGTTAAACGGTATCTGTTAAACGCAAAACGTAACTGTATAATCTACTACCTAAGTAATCCCTACACAATATTTCGATATTGTCACTTCAGGCCAGAAAACATACTTTTCCTAATTCTCTTACGAAATTACTTGAAATTTTAATATTACAAACAATAATATTTCAAGACCTACGCCTATGGCCGACACCGAAATTGAGCCGAACTGGACGGAATTCCCCATTTTATTACCTTTCCGAAATAGACAATGAATTTTCCATTTTTTGGAAAACGCACTCAGCTAGTGTTGTGTATGTATTTATCAATTGGTTTTGTGGGTCAATGATATGGATAAAAACGATTACTTTGATAAATATATTGAATCCTTGTTCTAATATTTTATTGACATGCATTTGTTAGTTGATGGGATATTGAAATTTATTTAGGTCATTCCTTGCTACAAAGTGCAACATTTAACATATGTCTACTTTGTTTATTTAAACTGAAAATTAAAAGATTCTACCTACTTTTCAACTACGTTTGATAACGGTAACAGTATTTATAATGTTGTTTATTTTGGAAAGTTCTGTTAATGGGTCGACAGTGCATTTTACGAAAACTCACAATTTGTGAAATCCTATAGCTGTCCAGTCGCTCCGATCAAGGCCAATGTTTTGTTGAAGCTTATTTTAAGAAAAGCGTTATATCATGTGTATTATTCAGGCGACTTGAAATATTTATTTTAAACTTTAGCTTTTCCGTGTGTACTAAAGCAATTGTAAATGTCACAATATGTACAATTTTTGTGTAATTCAAAACTTCATGCAGCTGTTGCTGCCGTAAAATTTAAGTTCTGGCGTAAAGTCAATGAAAAATGGAAAAGATAATTTTTCAGTTTCCCAAATCACGGACAATATATATAGTTCATTTTAGAAAGGTATAGGGTAATAAAACCTCATTAGGTATGCAAAGGGAGCACAGAGTGACCCAACGAAAATGTAAGCCACTTTCATAGTTTGGCATTGATTTCATTGTAAAATTCTTTCTTTTTATCAAGTGCAGGTAATACCACCCGGGTTGGGGTCAATATATGGGTTTAGCCTATTGTTATCCATTCACAAACACTGAAAATGGTGTGCCAAGGGCGTGCCGGTAGGATACTCGTAAAAAGGAAAGAACTTTATTTTAACAGATTAAAAATTAGGCATTATGTACTTAGTATTAGGTAGACTTATCTTTTATTGAACATTATACAAAAAATACATTATACATAAATTAAATTATAAAAAATCATAATATTCTTCGTCATCTGAGGAACTGTCATCTCCTCTTGACTTTATAATTAATGGGTCGACGGTCCGATCGATCAAGTAGTCAAGATCCCACATTTTCTCCTCTTCTTTAATGACATGCTGGACTGCTTTTCGCCGGTTCTCTGCTGTCACCTCTTTAATGGCTTGATGAAACAGTAGCTTAACGTCTTTCATTTTAAATGTCATGTTGTGTCTTGCCACAAATCCTTTCACTTGCGCCCACATAAGTTCTATAGGATTTAGTTCGCAACGATATGGCGGTGTGCGCAGCACAGTTACACTATGTTTTTCTGCTATATCTTCCACGGCGTATTTCATAAAACGATGTTTGTGTAAATGTGCTATAGCTAATAGTTCTTTTTTTTATCAAATTATCTTATTCAATACTTTTGGTGGTTAACCAGTCAGTAGTTTCTTGCTTTCTCCAAGATGAAGTGCAGAGGCACTAATAGAAGGTTAAACGGTACCTGTTAAACGCAAAAGGTAACTGTATAATCTACTACTTAAGTAATCCCTACACAATATTTCGATATTGACACTTCAGGCCAGAAAACATACTTTTCCTAATTGTCTTGCGCAATTACTTGAAATTTTAATATTACAAACAATACTATTTCAAGACCTACGCCTATGGCCGACACCGAAATTGACCCAAGCTGGACCCCATTTTTTTACCCTATACCTTTCCGAAATAGACTTGTAGTTTATTATTACAAAAAATACACCGCATGACTACCCGTCCTCATCAATACTTTCTGACACTTATAAGACTAAGGTTATGTTCCGATATTGCTGGTATTACGCACCGTTTCACGTAATAACACTTCGAAACAGTCAACGGTCATTTTAATGAGAGAACGTAGCACTAGATGAAGCAATTCGAAATCGAAACGTTCAAGAAATTAATATAATACAATAGCAAAAGATGAGTATAGCATGTAGCTTGAAAATTTGACAAATGGAAGAACAAGCGAATGCAGATAGAAGCTTTGATGGAGAGCATACAAATTAAGACTGACAAAGATATTAGAAACAGAATCAAATATATATTATGAAGTTTCAAGACTAACAGCTAATTTGGTGCAGTCAAGTAAGTCAAGAAGAAAAGTAGGCGGAACGCATTCTGCGCTATTGTGTGAGACGGTGCGCCATGAGAATGTTGATACTTATTCCTTCGCAGATCAACTTCCTTGGGAAGATTTAACTTGAATGGGTTATCTAATTTGAACGAAAAAGTAGTATTGTCGCAGTGCACGCAGACCTCTAACACAAACCTAATTGAACTATAGTCAAGAACAAACTCTTCAATGAATGAAGAAAGAAATAAATTCGTAGAAATAGCTGATAATGTGTTATAGAATCTGAGATAAGGATAGAAGCTTATAAGGAAGTAGTTGAGCAGGAATATTGATGGGAATTAAGACAATATGTAGTTGTATTTTGTCAGAAAAGAGTTATGCCTGTATTTATATCAAGGCTTAGCACGGCCTTATTCGTTTTTGAGACTTCTTCAATGTAAAATGTTTAAAAAACTGACGTTCAAGGCCATACCCACCCTTGAGTCTTATTTACAAATATAGGCGCTAGAGACTGCTTTGCTTGGACGATGAAGTAAACGTGAGTGAAATATTTGAATTATCTTATTTTGAAATGAAATTGTACTCTGGGCGGTTACTATTAATACGCATAAAAATTAAACACTAGATCGGATACGTTTTCAGTAGGAAGCATTAAATCTAGGAACTAGGACAAACACACTATTTTAGTTTTATTACTATGATGAGCTAGTAGTTTGTGGCTGTTGTAATTTTCAAAAAATTAACAAATTTCAGCAGTCAGCTTATTTTTAGAGAGCAAAATTGATTATATCGTTGAATGTTGGTTATGTTTCGAGATATTAATTAGGTTAACATCGAACAGTACAAATAACTATATTTATAATGATCCTATTAGTTATAAACATTCAATTTTATGTCATAAGTTTTAATAGTCTATCTTGCTAATAATTATAAACCTACATTTCTAAAATTATTTCAGTTGACCTCGAATAAGATTTTTGACCTGCTCAGATATTTGCATTTGCATATTCAACTCATTCATAATTTTCATTTATTCTATAGGTACCTGGCGCATTTGTAAAGTTTAGCAAACCGTTTTAATATGAGTTCCCAAACATGCTGTATTTTGATTTACATCATTTCCACAGTGTTTTTTCAATAGATTTTCAAATATTCCAGCGAATATAACATGAAGTTAGTTTTAAAACCACCAGGGGCACAATCTTGCGCTTTATTGAGAGCTGCAGCAACTCTATCTGTCAAAAGAATAGTTTTGCTAATTTTGTAATAGAAGCAGGACCGTCTTTATGAAAAACTCTAAAATATCTGGTTAGATTAAGATATGTTTTAGTAAAAAGTTTTAGAATATTCGTGAATGGAATGGAGGGTAATAATATCTACAATACTTTAACGTTACTTATCCGAGTGCTGGCAATAGAGATCTGTGTTCTGATAGTAAGACGTTATTTATATTGAATTGTGACAGTTTTGGTGACATTTTTAGACTTTACGATGACAGTTTTCTTTATGGTCCTCTTCTTACAGTTTCGACGTAACAATACAAACGTCTGCAATTAACCGTGAATTATATTTTCTCAATTCTTAATTAATCATTTTAATATATGCAATTGTAAGTAAATAGTTTGCTGTCATTAAGAGGGATTATACCTATTGTTATTTAAATTGAACGAATTGTAAATAATTTTGAATAGGTATAAAACCGATAATTTCTAGAACCAAATTGAATTACGATTTTTGTAATAACGTTCTATTTTCAAAGCAACAACACAAGAATTATGTATGTATGTACGATGGAGTGACATTCACTAAGACCTGAAAGATCTTTTGTGCCCCCTTACTTCTACTTAGTTCCTGAGGAACGTTTCAGAGACTAGTAGTTCCTTTAGTCCTATTTCCATGAGGAATTTTAGGATATCTGCAGGCTTCAATTTAGGTAAATGTCCCCTCTTCTATCCAATAATTTCCTAGGTGCTGTGCCCTAGGATTCTGAAGAATTGGAGGGCAATTCGCAAGTATGCGGATGGAGGTTTCTTCTTCCATGCTACAGAATCTACATTCTTCTTCCTCCACTATTTTGAGCTTTTTCGGGTGCCCGTTCAGGCGGCAATGTCCCGTTAGGATCCCTGTTAAAACTCTTAGTGCAGTTTTACTTTGACTTATGCATTCAATTGATCTCAACGGGTACACAAAAATTATTCAAAATTCAAAACCATTCACACAAAAGTCCAATATATTTCTATTTAACGTTTTTCAAATGTTTCCCGTCACTATTATTTCATAGGAGGCGGATCATAACATAAGATTAAATCTATAAAGAACTGATTCTATGTTATAACTATCTAATTTCTTATTTACAATAATCTAAACTTTACATTGAGTTTTATGTGCTTCTTCGGTCTTCAACATTTTCGTTTTGATTATTTGATATATTGGAATTTTATTAATTATTACTTAAATATATAGGTATATAGTTATAGTAGATATTTGCCGAATTATAATGTACAAGGACAGGAATATTGGGGAAGCGGCAAAATTGTAAAAAGAGTACCCTTTACACTATTTTCCAAGGTTTCGGAATATCTTGAAAATGGAAATAAAGATATTCCGAAAGCTTGGAGTACTCTTTTTACAATTTTGCGGCTTCCCCAATATAAGTATACAGTGCTTTTCAGATAAAAGTATCCACCTTTAATAACTTTTGTAATACTGGTATTTAGAAAAAATCCAAAAAAATGGCAATTTATGTTGGAAGGGGCAAGCATTATGGCTTATTTAAACTTACTGGAAAAGCCACCCCCTCACCCCTAGCAGCATCCCCTTTATTTTTTTAAATTACTTTTCATATTTTTTATGTAAAATTTGGATACTCCTCTTTGAGCTGATTTCAAAAATGTATAATACTTGTAGGTTAAAGTGGTTAGTTTATGAGATAAACAATTTTTCTTTTAAGAGCACAAATTTTACTTATTATTTACTTTCACCTTATTTGCCTGTACTAAAATGGGTTGTACAACAGTTCAAACTCTTTAATCTTTTTAACTGTGCTATTTATTATGAAGTTACAATAAGTGTTCAAAATGAGTACCATTCACTTCCATACAATGGTATAATCTATTTTGAAATGCCTCTCTGACATTGCTTAATACGGCTGGATTTAATTGTCGACTTTCATTTTCTATCCTCTCTCGTAAATCATCCAGAGATTCTGGTTGGGTAGCATAAACTTTTGTTTTTAAATACCCCCATAAAAAGAAGTCTAGGGGTGTTAAATCCGGTGACCTAGGTGGCCACTCCATCATCTGCCCCCTTCTACCTATCCAACGAGCGGGGAATGTTTCGTTTAAAAATTGTCGGACAGGCATAGCATAGTGTGGGGGAGCTCCGTCTTGTTGAAATACCAGTAAGTCTTCGGAAAGGTTATCATCATTTTCTATTATTGTTGTAATACGTGGGTCAACCCCTTCCCTGAGTAACTCAAGATATGATTCACCATTTAAATTTCCGTTGATGAAGAAAGGTCCGACAATGTGGTCACCTAGGATACCACACCAAACGTTTAACTTTTGGGGATGTTGTGTATGGAATTCACGCATAATATGTGAATCACTTTCAGCCCAATATCTACAATTATGCCTACTTACTAAGCCATTTAATGAAAATGAGCATTCATCAGAAAAGCAAATATTGTTTAACAATTGTGGATTGTTATTGATCATTTGCGTCATTGATTCGCAAAACTCTAGACGACGATCAAAATCATCTTCATTCAACTCCTGCACCAACTTAACTTTGTATGGGTGGTACTTGAATTTATGTAGAACTCGGAAAACTGTAGAAGATGAAACACCGATCGCTCTACTTATTGTTGACAATGATTGGGGTTGTTGAGCCTCTAAGCTGACTTGCCCTAAAATTGCCACTTGGATTGCTTCGTTATTTACGAGTCCCTCTCGCTTATGCACTTTATTGCAAACAGACCCTGTTGTGGTAAATTTCTCCATCAGTTGAATCACATACTTATGAGTTGCATGTCTTCCGTCATGTAATTCGTTAAATATTCTAGCAGCAGCTCTTGCACAATTATTATTTTGGAAGTATAAACCTACAATTTCAATTCTTTCTTGCAAAGAGTAAACCATTTCAGAGAAACGAAATAAATAATGTATCAAATTACACTATCAATAGTGACTAAAAATTCTAGTTGACAATGTCAAACTTTAATAAAAAGTAGAGTTTTTTGTTGTTTGGATTTTTTAAGTAGAATAAATAGCACAGTTAAAAAGATTAAAGAGTTTGAACTGTTGTACAACCCATTTTAGTACAGGCAAATAAGGTGAAAGTAAATAATAAGTAAAATTTGTGCTCTTAAAAGAAAAATTGTTTATCTCATAAACTAACCACTTTAACCTACAAGTATTATACATTTTTGAAATCAGCTCAAAGAGGAGTATCCAAATTTTACATAAAAAATATGAAAAGTAATTTAAAAAAATAAAGGGGATGCTGCTAGGGGTGAGGGGGTGGCTTTTCCAGTAAGTTTAAATAAACCATAATGCTTGCCCCTTCCAACATAAATTGACGTGTTTTCGAATTTTTTCTAAATACCAGTATTACAAAAGTTATTAAAGGTGGATACTTTTATCTGAAAAGCACTGTATATATACTGTCAATAAAAGTTTTTTTATATATAAATGTGCCACTATAAAAAATAAATATACCTGTATGCAATTGACCTATTAGATAAGACAGATAATGAAGTTTTTGTCGATTATTTGAAAAAGAAGATAAAATAAAACTCACATTCTTAACGCATGTCAACATTTTGGATAAACCAGAGAAGTTTAAATTTGAAAAACGGGTTCTTTAAATAAAAATTGAGGAGCGCAGCGAGATGAATAAAGAAGGATTAATTATTGGAAATTATTAAGAAAGTCAGAAATTTTTTTAAATAAAAGTAAAAATAAAGTAAAATAAACTGAAATTAGAAATAATGCGATGAGATTGACGCAGAACAGAAAATGTTAGAATCGCTGTTAAATTATAAACTTTCAATTTATTAAAATTAGGAACAATTTATTTAAATCCGAAATAAAAATTAAATTACAATAGTGCGAAGTAATAGGTACGTTGAAAAATAAATTTAATAATATTTTGGACATTAAAAAAAATAATTTTATGCTGAATTTAAAATGGGTGGGTGTAACCTGGTAATTCTTTATATTGAAATTTAAATAGATTTTTTTTACATAAAGTCCATTAATTTCTCAAATGTAACGATTTAAAGAATTTTTTTGGACAATTTTATTAAAATAACGGGAATATTTTGTACCACAGCCTGAGAAGAGTTCTTACACACAACTAAATATATTGAATAAATTAAATTCAAAATAATACTTGAAATATTACTTTTCTTCTTTCTTCTTTTCATATGTATTCCTAATTAGTATCCATTTCAAAATATTAAATGTATTTGTTCACCCAGAAAAATATTTTCAAATCCAATACTACACAATTTTAACGGATTTTTTCACTATCCCTTTTCTTGTCAAAATCTCTCCTCCTTGAAAATAATAATTAAAAAACCATAACCACTCTCATTAAATTTCTATCTTTTTCCTCCGACAATTATGATTTAAATTTTAACAAATTACTTATTAAAATACCCATACTTATACGAATGACATATTTTGAAAAGTTTGAAATTTCATGCCTAAATTTCCTGAACTCTTATGTATCCCCATATTCTAATAAATAAAACTATTTAATTTTGAGTATTACTATAAATACAATATATTATAGCATCTAAGACCTTCGTACATATCTATCGTTGGTAGTATTGTAATAATTTCTGTGACATAAGAATGAAATGAAACAGGAAATTTCACAATGCGTCCTTAAACTCGCCAATTGCTATTAATAATTTTAATAACAAATGAAGTGTAATTGAATAAATCTTTAATTATAATTTCATTCAATTTGCTTATTAAAAACCCACCCAAGGAAAACATTTTTCAAATGAATCATGAATATTGTTTAATTGAAAAAAAACCTGAGTAATTAGAATTATTGCTAGAATATTTGTGGACGATATTCCCACAACATCGAAAGATAATTTACAATACAGTAACAATAAGCATATATGAACATTAATATATATATCGTATGGAGACCCCTATGGGGAATATCAGATGGCTATTAAAAAGGGTCTGCTCCCATATTTTAATAATATACAGAGGATAGAGACCAGAACATACCAAATTTTTTTTTGCCTTCTGTCTCAAATCCCTACTCTCCATTTTCAGAAATTTCAAAATTTTTGGCAAAACATTGTAACAATAAAATGTTCTTGTTTTATACATACAATCAACTTTTCATATTTACTGCAACCCTTTACTGGAAGATGGAACTGAAATACAATATATCAACTATTATTAGAATCTAATTTTATTGCATTTGTTGAATACATTTTTTCAGTTTATAAGGAGTAATATTTCCTGTCCATATTTGCATACCTATAACCTTCGATAATTAAACTGACTAGATGAATAACTCGCTATTCTGACCAATGACGTATTAAAGATAGACCAGCATTCACACATTATTACCTACACAATGTTTTGGTGGCAACATAAATCAGGGAAAGTACAACGCACAGTAGCGTATATTTCCAAATGGTTCGTTTAAACTATTTTATGAAAATTATTTTTAGACAAAGTGATGTACGTTATAAATTTTTTCGTTTGAATAAGTGGAAATTATATTGAAGATCGTAGCTCATAGACAAGTTATTTTTTTAATCGATACCTAAGGATTTTGAAGTTAAAACAAGTTTTGCACTACAGATTATAAACATGTTAATATAATATTGAAAGGTTTTATTTTCAATTTTATTAATGTTTCTAACATCTAAATACATAGTAAGTGTTTTTCAGCTTCACAATCAACAGTAACTACAAATTTTTAAGTTTTCCAAAAGTTTTTTTTTATTTGTAGTTTATACAAACTAGAATCACCTTCTAAAAGTATAGAACACTGTTTGCAATTAAATTTTTTGTTAAAGATTTAACCACAAATTCAAAAATGTAAGCAACTATACATCCTTTGTATATAAACCAAAATATAATCATTATCACGAAGGTCTTTTGACAATTCTAAGTATAATTCAAAAACCTGATAATAAAAAATATTATTATTAAAACAAATGTTGAATCCCTCGTCTTATACCTATACTACGCTCAGTTTATTATGACAGTTTATTATTCTTATTCCATGTATTTTCACACACTTTACATTTTCTCACCATCATAAATGTCTTAAAAGCACCTTAATATACAAATATCAATCAGAAACCAAATAAAAACACAATTATAATTAAAAGCTTATTGACAAACTTCACCAAAATGACAGAAGTATAGTTTGGCAAGTTTATCTAAAGCCGTGAAAGGAATGCAGTCGAAAACATTCGATATTGCTACGTTTAACTATAAAAAAGCTAAAGTGCTAAGTATGTAGTGATAATAATTAGAAAATGGACTTTTTATTATTAACAATATTAACAATATGATTAAACGTTAATTTTTTAATGTGTTTGTTTCATTGGATTTGGTATATTAACATTATTTTTTTAATTTATGAATATTGAAAGATGAACACTTTTCCAAATTTATTATGGGCCTTTTCAAGCTCTGGCAGCGTTGTGCAAAAACCATAATTTTCACGACCTCCGAACTAACTCAATTGGTGAAATGAATCAAAGGCCTTCGTTGCTTAGCGACCAGCTGACTTTCTACTGGTAAGCGCGTGCGTATGCTCTTCCCTCTCACTTTGTCAATTGACTGACATTGATTATCCGTTGGGATTGTCAGTGTCAGATTTTGAACTATTTCGTATTCATATTGAATTAAGTACGATTCTTAACATTATTTGTTTTTAACAAATACCGTGTTTTCAAAAATACCTTACCTTTAAAGCAAAGCAAAAATCAGTTTCTATATATAATTGTTATATAATAATAATTATTATTTTTAATTCTTTTATAAAAATAGTTACCGTACGCCATTGGTACGTTTATGACAGATATCCGCCATGTTTCCTCGCCCTTTACCGATGCCCCGTAGCTTCAGATAAACTTGCCAAACTATAGTTCGAGGTTGCCAAGCTAAAACTGTATAAACTATTTCACTTATCGCATTAATAGAAATTTGGTGAAAACTTACCTTTTTATGTCCCAAATACACTGTAATTTATTTGAAATATTTTTTAAAACAATAAAAATAAATTTAAATTTTCCACATACATTTTGAGGTTATGTGAAAAAAGTGTGGATTCAAAAGTTGTAGATCTTTTTATTACCTACAACTTTGTAATTTGATTTTTTCCATACGACTTGTAGTTTTGCCGGAAATCCAGATAAACCGTTTTTTACCCTCTTCCCCTTCCCGACCTAATTTTTTCTTTCATTTTTATAATATTCTCCTTTTCCAAGGTTTCATCCTTCTATTATTTTTTTTCGGCTTTTTAATCCAGGAACCTTACCGTATACTGCTATTTTAACGAGAAACGAATTAATTTTACTCAACTATAATTTGTTAATTACTGGGTTTATTCTATAATCACTTAAAGTAGTTGATTCTCCTCAAAATATTATGATTAGAAACCTTTACTTTTATTCCAGTTTTCTTCACAATTTTAAAGAATTGTTTGATATAAATAAATGTTGTTCAGTAAATGGACGGCATATTGCTAAACTGGATTCTATGTGGGCGAGCCGTTTAATATCTACTAACTAAATTTGATTTAAGAGACATTAAAAACAAAATCTTGTTCGTCACAAAAATGAAAGCTGATTTCAAGTGTTTATTAATCATTTTTCAAAATGTGTAGGACTTTGAATTCTGGCAAAAATATATTTTTAGATATCACATTGTCGTGTAGTGGTCTCCGAAACAGACAGCTTGACTGAACCTCTGTATATCAAACACATTTTTTTTGTTTATATTTAAACAATCTTTTAAATGTTGCCTATAACTGAAAGTATAGTATCGACGCAAAAATAAAACGTGAAGTAAAAATGAACAGTTTAAAAAAACTAGATAAGCTAATCTATTTTCTGCAGTATCAAGGGGGCGTCTATTATTTACGTGAGGCATGTTTGAGGATTTTTTGACCTCCCCCGCCCCTTTGGTGAGATGTAGTAAAATTTTTCTCGACCCCCCCCCCTAATCATAAGTAAGATTTTTTAATATTTGTGTTTAGGGTGAAAATGTGTTCAATTAATGTAACAAATGTAAAAAAAAACAATCTGCTCTAATATTTTTATTTAAGACTAACAAAGAGTAGTATTAGGGAATGTTACCGTAGTCTTGTGTCACATTTTATTCAAGACACGTTTTTTTTAATATACGAGTAACTGAACTTTGAATCAATATTAAGTACATCGTTTTCTGATAGAAAAAAATTACGTGATATTTGCCAAGACCCCCCTCTCCCCCAAGTGAGATTCGGCTCGATCCCCTCCCCTCCTAAACACCTCACGTAATTAAAGGACGTCCCCTAAGCTTTCGGCCTAGTTTATAGTAAACCTTATAACGAGGAAGTGTTATTGATTCGAAAATATGCTGTAACCACAGAATGAATCTGTTGCCTAGAGTTGAAAGTACAGAATTACTCATTGGCCCTTTCAGCTAAGACTAATTGTCTTAGCCATACTAGATCTATCGAATGGTCAGATCTTATCTAGTAGTACCAGAGACCAGTATTTTTTTTTTTTTGGGACCCGTTCTAGTACCGGGAGCACTGCAACCTGTTGTCTTCTTGTACTCTACTCCCACCTTTATTCCACCCACCCAGCCATTCCCGTACCCTCGAGTAGATGATATAGGTCAACTGGATGCATGCCATATGCTTCGGGCAGCACGTAGGCATCTCCGAAGACTGTCTGTCTCCTTGCGTCCAATGTCTCACAGTCGGACAAAATATGGGTTACGGTCTCGGTGTCCATCCCACAAAGTCTGCAGCTGAGATCCCCATAGATCCCCGTTAGATAACCTGTAATAATTCTTAGCTTGTTCCTACTAACATTCAGTAGTTCTTCAGCCCGTTTTACACATATATCACCTATGAAGGTCGTACTGTGTACCTGCTTTGGAGTGTTTCTCCACTGTAGTCTATGTTGGCGCTGTACCCATTTTCGTATTTGTTCTCTGTCTACCTTCTTTGTGGTCCCAAGAACTGGTTCTGGTCCAACATATGTCGTTGCTGAACCTCTTCTCGCGAGTTCATCAACTTGCTCATTTCCAGAAATATCATTGTGTCCCGGCACCCACACTATTCTTTCTCTACTGTGGTCTGCCAGTTCATTTAATTCTTTCTGACATTCTTCTACCTGTCAGGATGTTATCTTGCGGCTATTTAGAGCTGCAAGGGCTGCCTGGCTGTCAGTTAATATGTTTATCCTACGAGTGTCAGTCCTATGTTTGTTAATTCTGACACATTCTAGGATGGCATAAATCTCCGCCTGAAATACAGAGGCTTGTACTCCTAGTGAGAAAGAACACAGAGACCAGTATACAATAAATATTAATTCCCAAATATTACATTTACCTAACCAACATTTTCTATTGATTTTACTCCTCAAAATATGTGAATATCATTTTTTGTTTGTTCCAGGAACTGGCACATTCGGCAGAGTTCTTTTGTGTAAAAATAAGGAAACAGATCAATATGGAGCTATGAAGATATTATGCTTGGCGGATGTAATAAGACTGAAACAAGTAGAGCACGTGAAAAATGAAAAGAACATCCTACAAGAAATTCGGCATCCTTTTATTGTTAATTTGTAAGTATACTCCATTCCAAGATATTTCGTTTTGACTTATGCCAACATGATTAATTTAAGATCAAAACCCACAGCAGGTAGTCGTTAATCCGATAACAATAGCACAGTATCGTATCGATAAGCAAAGAGGTAGTGCCTAATAGAATGATTATTTCTCCAGTAAAATGTTTATTATTGTACTAGTACTTACAGTAATAATGAAAAACGATAGTTAGGTACGTCTTATTATGTGCCTTGTAATCGAGTAGGTAGAAGATGTTATTTTAATAATTATTTAATTTGACGTTTCTTAATTTTGAAAATCTCACTGTAAAAATATATTTTGACTACACATATTTTGAATTATCTTTACTTTAATCGGATAAGACTTGATTGTTTGTGTTTCGCTAACATTAAAGTTCCACAACTGACGCCTCGGTCGTAGGATTCTGAGCTCAAAACATAATAAACGGTCTTTACTCCTAGCAATATACAGGGTGAACCGGCAATTAAAAATACAGGTACGTATTTAAAAAAATAAAGTTGATGGTGAATCCGTAAAGACCAAACGTCGTCGTGAAATTTTTGGTATAGTAATTTATAGAAAACCTTGCATGTTAAATAAAGTTGAGCATAATTTTTTTGATATATTTTCTAATAACTACGGTACATATTAAAAACAAAAAGGAACAATTTCGGATTTAGTCGAATATCTCCGGAATTAGCCGAGATTTTTTTAAACTTCTAATTTCCCATCAATAACTTTTTCTCTATTTAATCAATATTGTATCTATGGCGCTTTACGAGATCTCTGTATACGTCAATTAAATCCGGTCCACCCTGTATACTATCAAAGCTGCTTTCACATTTGACGACAAATGATCATCCAAAACTGGGCCTAAATACCACCATGTAGGTACTATTGTCTGGAGGTTTTCTATTATTGTTTAATTTTGTTGTTGGTTACTAAATACGCTATTCAGTATAGTTGTCGGTAAAATTAATTTGCACCGTTTCACAATTTGTCGGCGCGATAAAGAAATCTATAAGCAGAAGCAGAACTGGTTTCAGACAGATTTGTCATTATTGCAGGATGCACTAGCGATTTCTGTACTCTCTTTTTCCGATGAATAGAAGTTGTGTTACAGATAACAGTGATAATGGATATTTTTTAAACTTCTGTCAAATATGTATTATTCTTTCAGCAGCTTCATGCTTTGACCTATTATTTTCTTGTTTCAGTTGCCTGTACATATTTTGTATCATATTTTTCGTAGATCGCTACTAGAACATACCAAATTTCTTTTCTATTTATTGTCTCAAATCTCTACTCTCCACTTTCAGAAATTTCAAAACCTTTGGTAAGAAATTTTAACAATAAAATATTCATGTCTTATACATACAACAATCAATCAACTTATTATATTCACTGCGACATGGTAGCATCTGTGAAATCAAGCAGAATATATAAATAAACTTAGACATTGTTTACATTGGCATAGAATACTACGTCTGTTTACTCTTCTAGTATATCCATTATTCGGAGACTATAACAATATCTTCCTCTTCGAATGGTCGCCAAAAAGCCATAATTTTGATTATTACGAACAAAATAGTTTTAGTAAATAAAACAAAATCTCAATCACAGCAACATCTAAGAACACAATATCTCGTAAATAACAGAACTGAACTAAACCCACCCTGGGACGTTAACAGTCCATGTGGACTAACAATTTGAGTAAACTTTTCATAGACCAATCGGAAGCTACATTGTACAAATAAGAATCGATGGTTCGCTCGAAATGATTTATGGCTTTTTTTATCTTTTCGGCTCTTTATTTTATTGTGAAACAGTGCAAACTAATTTTACTCACAACTATACAAACGTACTTGCACGTCATAGCTGTTATAAATGGACTATTTTGCCAAGCCGTTGAAGTAGTATGAAAATCTAGTAAATGTCAAAGTTGATCTAATATTTTCCTTTTTATTTGGCTATACGTTTATACTAATGTAAAATATTTCTTTATTACATACTACAAACAAACAAACAAACAAATGTCTTTTAATATTTCAACACTATCATAACCCGGCCCTGCGTAATCAAATTTATACTGAAAATATAAATAATCTTTCTCGATAATGAACGATTATTGTGTCTCTATAAATCAATGTTTTGTTTCATACAGATGTTATGATCTTACTATCTTCGGCAAGGTCAAACCGATTTAACTTTCATCTGGTCTGTTTAGTTTTTTTACGCCAAGTTTTTTTGGGCTCGTCACTTTCTCAGTAAGTTCTTTAACCCATCAGAGGCGTGTCTGCACTGCCTACGGCAAACTACCGTCTCAAGTTTTAGAACAAAGATAATTTATAATAACTGAAAGTAGCCAAAACAAAAAGAAACTCAGTGTATAAAAAGAGCAGAAGCCTGTTATTAGGTCAAAAATATAATAATATGTAAACGTCCTCTGAGTCAGGAGACGAGAGTTAAAATTAAAATAATAATAAACACCTATACATTACTCGAACATGAATTGCTTCTTTAAAAATTAGTTTATGCTGGAAATGCATAAATGAGCTAGTAGAGCTCCAAATTATAAAAAAAAACCGGCCAAGTGCGACTCGGACTCGCGAACGAAGGGTTCCGTACCATTATCTGTTAAAACATACATACAAGTGAAGCTAATACAATTTATTCAGCTGATTGATTTTACGTTTGTGATTCATATTCATAGCTTCGCTTAGTATATAACAAATTTAAAAAAAAACCATGAGGCCGCAGATTCGAACTCGCGATCTCCTGTTCACTAGACAGGCGCTTTAACCAACTAAGCCACGGCGCCAGCTACCTGTGGTGTCGAACAAAAACGAGCAAAAAAATCACGTTACCAAATATTTATTTTTTTCTGTTTTTAGTATTTGATATAGCGGCAACAGAAATACATCATTTGTGAAAATTTCAACCATATAACTATCACTGTTCATGAGATACAGCCTGGTGACAGTCGGACAGACAAACAGACATCGAAGTCTTAGTAATAGGGGCCGTTTTTTACCCTCTGGGTACGAAACCCTTGAAATGGAAAAAAATCAGCAGAACAACATAATTCCAGTAATCTGAGTCAAGACTAATATCCCCTCCACTTCTTATCTCTGTAGGTACTTATTCGTCAATCATGCTCGTCCCATTTTTGAATAGCAGCTGTTATGAGTAGATTGTGATTAGCAAAATGGAGTCTACGACTTCAAATCTCTTTTTGGGATAGTCCCATAGATACTCTATAGGAGTCATGTCAGGATTGTTCGGTGGCTACTGTAATATTCGCCATTCTAAACTCCGTACGAGCAACGAGGCAAAGGTACTCGTATTGCAGGTGGCAAAACTTTCTCCTAATCTACGCCAGACACGCTCACGTCTATCTGGAACTAGTTTCACATGAGAAATGGTTTCCAATCATTGATAGTCCAGTTCTGATGTAGTCTTTCAAAACCTCTCAATTTTGTCTTCTCTGGTAAGCAAGGTTTTATTACGGTCTTTTATTGCACAATCTTGCTTCTTGTTCAAGTCTTCTAATTGTTCAAGATCATTTACTGTTTTATTATTTTAGCAGATTGCTGGCAACTCTTTTTTTTTAATTCCACCTTTGAAAAATTATAGTCTAACACTAGGTTTAATACAAATTTATATCAAAACAAAGCTATCTGATACTGTAGTTAGCCTAAATAACAACTTTCACTGTCAAGTGGTGCTTAAATTTTGTCCAGAAGTTTATTAGGTTAGGTTTATGGTGAGTGGATTTGATGTTTCAGACAAAGACGGCACGTCGGATCTTCCACATCCTGGTTCGGTCATCAGTGGCCTTTTAAAATTCCTGTTAGACAAAGTAGGTTATGACTGATATAGTCTTAAACTGGAGACATTCTTTGGATTATTTATAAAAGCATTTGAATGAACAAATGTTGGTAAATTATGCCAGAAGTCTGAAACTCTTCTTGCATTCCAGGTGTGTAATGTTTATTTGACAAAAGGAGATGGCAATGGTAGGTTTTGGTACGATAAAACCTTGCCTTTTCATTGCCATCCACACCAGAATCGACAGAAAAACAGACTAGAAAAACTTTGTTAGGTCTAGTGATTTCAAAGCCGCTTTAATTTTTGTTTTGTTTTATGTGTCAGATTGGTATAAGCCTGTTTTGAATATTTGAAAATATGGACAATTCTATATGATGTGACAATGACAAACCCTGTATACCCAATCTACCTGACTCGGGCCCTGGAATATTTAGTTAAATTATTTATTTTCATCACAACCTGTATATTAAACTTTTCACTATAATAACCTTCACATCTATTTATTTATATATTCTTTATTTATCTACGTCTATGTCAGCTCCATTCATCTCACTGTTACACGAAATAGAAAAAGAAAATTTGTTCCTATATAAACTGCTAACCAATTTATTGAACAAGACGAGAACAACAACCTAGTCAACTGCTCTGGTATTTGAATAGGAAACGGCGTGGCATAATGCTAGAAGCTTTTAAAATTAACTATTCTTTATTCGAAAGAAGTTTGTTTTTGTATACATCTTAGATGTTAAATAAAGAATCAACACAAAGTAAAACTTAATGGTTTATTAGTTAATCTTTCATGTTTTATATTGTTTTCTACATTATATATGGATTTTCGAATTTTAAAATAGATAATTCCATGGTTTTTCCAATATTATTTCATGAGAATAAATACGAAAAGAACCAAGGTCGTGAAAGTAATGCAAATATTTATGTCTGAAATGTCAATAGAAATTTTGTTAGTTTTATCGGAATGAATTTAGTGTATTATTAAAACCAATTCTTCTATCTTACTCTAACAAAGGTAAAGTTTCTACAATATTGTATGAAAACCAAAAGTTCTGAAGTATTTCTGACAAGATTGTTTTATTATACAGCTTCCTAATACAACTGCATCCAGTACTAAATTAGGACAAGAATGTTGTAGCTCCGTACCATTGCAATATAAACAAACGTTAATATTTATTCATAGTCTTGAATTAAAAAAAAAATATTTTAATATCTTCAAATAAACACCGGTAAAGTTAATGTTTTATAATTGAATTTTTTTTGTATAATTGTGAAGAAATGTAAATAAACAAGATAGAAGAATGATTAACTTAAAATGAATACATGAAAGGGGATTTACTATTTATAAGTGTTTTGTAATTATATTTATTTATAAAATATAAAATTATATGGGAATATACCTTTTGGTCGCCGCGATCAGTTTTACCCAAATTTAATCCTTTTACTATTCGAAAGGTACAGACCACTTGGTCGCCAAAGCTGAATTAAAGGTTCCAAGAAAATTATGGGCTTAGTTAATTACTCTAATACTAATACGGGTTTGTGACCTGTCGACAACCAAAATAAAAATAGTTTTCATAAGTTAGTTGTCTGCATTCTTGCTGAAAAGATTAATTTTTTTATTTGAAAAGTGATTCAGCGCATCCCGATATATTCAAATTTGTGGATGTAATTCTCGATATTCAGTTAAATACTCACCTATGTGAAATTAAACAGTACACATATACCTAACAAAATTAAATACCTTTAATGATTAAAAACTACGGCGACCAAGTGGTCGATGACATTATGGAACCCCCGCTGACAGAACTGACCGCGGCGACCAAGTGGTCAACACCCAATTATATATAGCCCCATTACCAAAATATGGAAAATTGATATCTCACATTTAGTGGAATGAAGCAAATAAAACAAGGAAGTGCAGATCCTCAGAGTAGTGACACACGGATAAATTTTGTCACCAATCGTGGTTCAGCTTTTCTCCGAAATATACACTCACCGGCACAATAACCGGAGCAGTTGAATATTTTCGAACAAACTTCAAATTTTAATGCTTTGTGATGTTTTATTATTATAATATCTTACACACAAACAAAACAACATGTTTTAAGTATTTTCTAACAACAATTAAACCTTTAATTGAAGAGAAAATGTGTTTTGTAAGAAATTTAAAAACTAGGACAAAAACGCACAAATTGAAAATTTCTTTAAATTAATCAAAAGTGAAACGACTTGCTAGAAAAAACTGGGTAGCCACATTCTTAATAACGGCTGTTGCCCCCGCATGCTCGAATAACTGCCTGTATCCTCCTTGGCATGTCTAAAATTATGTGGCGAATGTCCACTTGTGGAATAAGTTCCCATTCCTCTAAAAGAGTTTGTCGCAACTGATTTAAAGTTAAAAGAGCAGGAACACGACTTCGGATCGTTCGCCAAGCATATCCCCAACATGTTCTATGTAGTTAACATCCAGACTCCGTAACAGCAATATTTACCTCGTTTAAGTACTATTGAGCGATTCTAAATGACCCGCAAAGTAGTAATGTCAATAAATGGTGTAAGACTTAATAACATCTAGTCAACTTGGTGGTTAAACGTTTAAGAATTGATAGTGCATCTGGGAACTATAAACGATAGCTAGAATAGTTTACAGGTAGCAAATTAGAAAGTCAGAACATAATCTTAAAAGAAGCAGGATTTCGCAACAGTTCTTACATCATTCTTGTGACTTAAAGACCTGGACTTTCCACAACTCTAAAATAGGACCCTAATGATATCTTGGTCACAAATAGTAACTAACGGAGATGTAATGCAGATATAACACAACACTAGGTGTAATACAGATCATAAGACACCGGGAATTCCCGTGTTTGGAATCATTATTGAGAAACCTATCAAGATCTTGGTAGATATCCTGGTCCGCTAAACTGAAAGGCAGGTTTGAAATAAAAGTTTTATTAAAAATCAAAATAATCACCGAGAAAAAATACAGCATGTTTTACTTTCATCAAAACTAATAAATTAAGAAAATTATAATTATTCGAAAATAACTAGACCGACTCTTATTTTTAAATCGAGCTTATAAAATGTAAATAAATAGAATATATTTAAAGACTGTATTGGTAAAGGAGATATTTACTTACTACGAATTAAAAATTATGATCGTTTTTGTAACCTTTTTGGTTAATTTATATCTGTTTATACTACTAAAAAGCGTTACTTTCGATTTATAATAAATAAAGATGTTTTTCTCAAAGCATTTTTCCTTTTTCAATCGTTACGATACAAACCTTCAATTGTATTTTATACTGTACTATAAAATATATCAGTAACATTTGGTAAATATTTTTTTGTATCAACCTTAATGAGCCTTGAATGTGAAATATAACATAATTCTTCTATTCTCTTTCAGTACTTACTACAAGTTTTGGTTGTAAATTTGTGCTTGGTAATTTGTTGTTTCAAATCATTTCGATTAATTTTTTTGCCCTTTTTCTAAAATCTATTAAATCCAGAACATATTTTGTCGGTCTTTCCTAAATAATTTTTTATCTCCTCGCAAAATTATATAGTTTATCCCACCTTAGTGTGAAAAACAAAAAAAATATTTCAAACTAAAGCTAACAAAACTTCAAAGGTTTACATGGAGTCCATGGTGTTCATGCATCTTTGGCGAAGTTTGCATCCATGAATATCGAAAGATGGTATCAGTAACTGGTGACTGCATAGCTCATAATTGGCAAATAATATTATATTCGAATGCGAAGCATTGACGCATAGCAGATATAAAAACTACTGGTGCTGAAGCACTTAAGGGAGAATTTCTCCTAGAAGAATCTAGTGAAAAAACTGCTAAGCCAGAAGAGGACAACAATTCTCTTTACGTAAATGGTATAACCAAGAGTACAAAAAGGCTTTGGTAACAAAGACTTAAAATCTCTGACTGGAAGTGGCACAATCAGGGATCAATTAGATAAGGAATTTTGTAAGAAACTGAAAGTGCCTCAAAACTAGAGATGACGAGAGGAATATTGGTTCAGAGCAAACTCAGAGTATCACATTGCGCTTCAGGTATCTGAGTGAACGGATAAAATCTTTGGCTTCTGCATCCTTATAACCTAATGTAGGTTGAAAAACTATCAAATGTTGAGTTGTTCCTGCAAAGAAATGATAGAGGAAGTTAGTCTTCAATGTAAAAGATTTATAGCCAAATTAAATGTAAAGAAATATATAAAAATTCTTCAGGATAGCTTAGTATTATTTCTTCTTTATGCACATTTTAAATACCTACTACTTATTGTTTCAGATTATGGTGTGACAGAGACGAGATCTGTATCTACATGCTCTTTGAATACGTCTGTGGCGGAGAATTATTTTCTTACCTCAGAAACGCTGGCAGATTTACGTCTTCGACAGCTAATTTTTACTCGTCAGAAATAATCTCAGCTTTAGAGTACCTCCATTCAAAAAGTATAGTCTATAGAGACTTGAAACCCGAAAATTTATTGTTAGATAAAGAAGGTCACTTGAAAATAACAGATTTTGGATTTGCCAAAAAACTTACGGATAGAACGTGGACATTGTGTGGTACGCCTGAATATTTGGCGCCCGAAATTATACAGAGTAAAGGACATAATAAAGCAGTTGATTGGTGGGCGTTAGGTAATTATTATTTTTATTGTGTTTGGATGAAATATTTTAGTTTCGTATTTAAAAACAAAAAGTAAGGTTCTCTAATAGAAACTTTTTTTGTCATTTTATATAAGACGTCTTATAAATGTTTCATAATTCAAATTTCCGGCTACTTGAACATCATAGCCAAGTAGGTTAAAACGATAATGTGAGAGCAGCCATCTAAAAAATTTTATAGCTTTTTCAGTCACTAAAAATGAACGTTTCCTATTTAAATGTAAAGTTAGTTGTTTACCTGATTTTCAATGAAGCAGAAACTGGCATAAAAATCTGAACCGAAAAACCGAGATGACCGAGGACAAAAAATACTTATGGCCCCGTCCTATGAAAATATGCTAATTCATTGAGGTTTCCTAGGCATTCCCATCTTATTTTGGAACTCAGTGTTTTAATGTCTGCTTGACTATCCGACAAGATGATAATTCTTTGCCTTTTATGTCTCTCATCAATATTGACTGGGCACACTATCCCATGTCGAAAATTTGCGTTTAAAATATATTTGATGTTTTCCCAAGCTTCGGAGTGTTTGGTTCCTGGCCCGTACACTCCCTCCCAGTTCCCTCTATTGCTTTTGAGCCGCCTGTATACCATTGAATGACAATCTTTTCAAGACTAAATACTTATCCAGGTAGGGACGAGGAGATGTCTTTAAATTTAAGAAATATTAAAGAAATATATATTTTTCTACGTAAAAACTGGATGCAACAATCAAATAATTCAGGATTATTTAGAAAAATTCCACAATATCCATAGAAGAAAAACAATTCATTTAAAAAGGGGCAAGAGTATTTTTCTATCGAAGAAAATTTTCTTAAAACTTATTTCTGCACGTCCCGAATGAAACAATCGAATCGTACAGCAGTGAGTAAAAAACTCTACGAGGATAACGCGTCTACAAAGTCAAATTTGGTGATGAGCAAAATTAGTCTGGTTCTTGCATTTTTCGTCCCTGGTCATCTCGTTTTTTCTGCTCTGATTTTTCTGCCACATTCAGCTTCATGGATTTTTATATTTAATATAAATATTTGTAGGAGTTTTAATCTACGAGATGTTAGCTGGTTACCCTCCATTTTACGATGACAACCCATTTGGAATTTACGAAAAAATTCTTAGTGGCAAAATCGAGTGGCCCAGGCACCTAGATACAATCGCCAAAGATCTAATCAAAAAGCTGCTAGTACAAGACAGAACGAAGAGACTGGGAAACATGAAGGTAATTCAATTGAAAATGTTTTGACAGCTCCAAGAACCAATCAAATTTCCAAATTTTTTATCATATGAACAATTTCACCCAATCATATCAACATTACACTGATAACAGACCGTGGGCTATTTTCACGTTGCTATGGACACATATTGATTTATTTCGATTTTGAAGTTTCAAATATTTCGAAATGTCAAGATTTTTTTCTATAATTAGCAAAAAGATTTCTATCCGAATAACCCTCGGACATTGATAAATGCTCAAACATTTTATGACAACTCTCTCAAGCTTTTTGCTTGTAGGCAACAAGCTTTCGAAATCTGTCATAACATTTTTTCGAACAATTATCAATGTCCTTGGGCTACTACTACTGAAAATATTACCGATAGGTGTCGAATTTGATTGTGTCAGTCATCTTCATTCTATCTAAACTTGAATTTGCGATTAAATTAATTATGATCAATTTCATACTACAGAAAAAAAACTGAACAAGGAAAAATTGGAGCTGTTTTAATTTTCAGTTAAACTGTGAGAAATAAATATTGTTTTGAAATTACATCAAAATAATCATTATGCAATAAATCTTGATAAGTTAATTATTTATTATACGACGATGATAGACGGTAAATTATTTCTTAATAATAAATAACATGAACGGATGTTAAAAATGTTTTAAATCTCAATTGTATAAATGTAAGCAGCCCTTAAGAGACGTACTGAGCAAAGGCTGAAGGTCGGTATAGTTATTCTAATGTTAATGTAGTGACCCATATTTTTAATCCCATTGATGAGAAATGCCACCCTATGGCGTGCATATAAATTTTTTTTACAAATTCAAATATCGTGAAATAATGTTTTTCATTGAATTTAATATAGTAGATTAAAATTTACCTTCATACAAATCCAATAAAATTTGTAATATAATATAACTAAACTAACTCAACCAACAAATAGATATTATATTAATAATATTTCTCTACAACACAATTCGCACACGCCCCTGGATGAAATTAATGCTAATTAACCCCAACTTCTTTAGGTCGTTTAAATTTTTTATGAAACAGTGGACCGCGTTAATAACTGACCAGTTACTTCGTTATATTATGCCAATTACTGGAGCTGGACAATTCGATTTCCAATCCACCTGCTGCTACGTTGCCAGCTATTCAAAATTTTCTTTAAAATAGTAGCATACATAAAGTGGTTTTAATTAATTTTTCTTTTCCAGCAATTTGAAGCGGCTTATTTTAATGTTTACTAATAAATTCATATTAGCTATTTTTTTTAATATTTCCAAACTAGCTTTCTAAGAACATCACGAACTAACGGTTTACTGAAGTAAGGGCCACTTTTATAGGTTGCAGTTATCTGTGACCTTGACATAACTTCTACTTTGACCTAAGGATGCGTTGTATGAGTGGAGGTTAACCCGAAAATGTATACGTTAACTTACTAGGTGGATGAGGTGCCAGATAACTTGAAGATTTGACATTTGAAAGCATTATATATTATTATTGTGGGTTTATAATTTTTCATCCTTTCATTTCTATCTACGATTTTGATAAAATGTATGAGGACATTAAAGATATATTTCAGATGATGATTTTATTGAAATGGTTGAGGCACTTCGTCGAAATAGGATATTCAGAGATTGTTTCCATTTGATTGCCAAGGTCCAACTTATTTTGTATGTCAGGGAGAGGAAATGCTCAGCTATTCAGGAATAGAAAAGATTATTTCTCATTAAATGTACAAACAATTTTTGATGGAAAGATGAAAATAAGAGACATTGTCTGTAGATGGCCTGGGTCTGCAGCAGATTCGACAATTTTTGATAACTCACGGCTAATAAACTTTAATGTGACTATTATCATCAATTGACAGCTTACATCAAGATGACATGGATTTATAAAATCAACAGTTTTTGCGGGTAAAGTTAACTGTATGGTTAACCAATGTGAGTTAACTCGAATATTTAACAGTAACCTATAAAAGCGGCTCTAAGGGGAACATTTGTATAGTGATCCTGACAATTTTAGAAAATAAATCTGACTATATTGCTTTATTTTATTATCGTTACATTCACATTAGAAACACTATACTGTACCGCGCAGAAGGGGAGGCGAGTTTGAATATAACCTAAGGGGACACACATCGCTGAGCGGCTCGTTTCGATATTATGTAACGTACAGCACGTAGATTATTTTTCATTATTAACCATTAAAGTTCTGATAAGTTGTGGGGTGTTTATTTTTGACTTTCACAACTCAGAAGTGGGATATAATCTTCGATTGAACGTAGTGCCTGAGTGTTAAAAACTTCAAAATGTACTAAAAGTGTTTAAAGTGTCTCTACAATGCCAAATAAAAGAAGTAAGAGACGACGACGCGCAGCCAGCGTCGAGATCTTCATCGTCCTTATCAAGTACGTCATCGTCAAGCGAGGGGAGTAGGTCACGGCAGAAAATAAAATATGTAAAAAATAATATCCGCACTGTTCGTTACGTAATCTAGAGACAAATCCGCTGAGACATGTGTAGCCCGTCAGGTTATATCCAAACTAGCCTCCCCCTTTGCACCGTAAAGTACTGATCTTCAGCACTTGCTCGGTACGTCTCTTAAGGGCCGCTTATATATACATTAATTTGTTATATGTAACATCTTGATTACATTATGTCATCGAATTATACGAAAAATCCCCAGATTCAAATATTCTTTTAATTTGACACTTTAGATAAAATATCTAAAGAATAGTGTTATCCAAAATAAAAAGATACGAATTCATGTTAAAAACAATTAAACTTTGATCTCAACATTTGAAATGTACTAATGTCAAAACTTAAGGTTAACATATTAATTATTATACGACGCATATTTGTAAAGTGTAACAACAATACAAACTGTGATCTCAGATATTTATTTATCTTTTATAAATAAAACTTGGCTCCAAAACGTAGATAATAACCGCATCAATTGAAAAATCTAACGGTGTTATCTAAGATAGATAATCGTGTATATTATTTATTTATATAATGTAGTCTGTAGTGTATTCATAAAGAAGAGAGAGTAATAAAACGATGAAAAACCCATTTTTTCGATCATACCATTGGCGTAGGTGTTTTGCCAACATTTAAATTGAAAAAAATAGAAAAAAGACAGCAGTTAAGAATATATGTTATATTTTAACCTGTTAGAGATATTGTTTATCATGCGTGTTCTGTTTTTGCACTATAATACGTAGGTATGCAAATAATGCCATTATAATCGTACTTGAAATGTAAGTTTCCCCCAATGAGAATAGTTTACCCCTTGCCTTCTATTGTTCTCGGTTTTGGGTTCTATTGTATTCTCCGGTCGAACAGGGTGAGGTATATAAAAATAAAGGATTTTTACCTGAGGTACATTAGAAAAATTTTAAAAGAGAAGAAAAAGTGATTGATTACTCAGTACAAAATTTATCCAAATTTGCATTTTTATTACTCTCTCTTCTTTATGAATATACTATAATCAACAAGTTCAAAAACGTGTTAATTATTGATACAGCTCTTAAAAATATGAGCAATGGCTCATTCGATTCGGAATGACGCATAGAAAAAATGTTTGAAATTATTAAGTTTAACACTTAGGTTTACTCAAAAAATATTAGTATTTAAGGAAATTTGAAAAAGGTTCTTAAAGAGGAGGAGATTTCCAATAAAAAAGTTCTGACTTCCACAACTCTATCTCCATTATTTATAATTTTAATTCAATTTTGTTGAGCAATGTGCATTTTTTATATCTTTTCAGAGCGGAGCTGACGATATAAAAAGGCATCGATGGTACAAAGGAGTCGACTGGAGTGATGTAGCTTCGAGAAAACTTATTGTAAGTATCTAATAATTAAATAATGTATTATTATTTTTTGTATATCAGTCTCATAAATAAAAGTTGATTCGACAAGAATAAGTAGTAGAGAATTAGACTTGTCTGGAAACTAGAGATATAAGACCGAAATTAGCATGCACATTAGGGTAATGCAACATTTTTGAAGTTTGGGAAAAACAAAACTACTGGGTGTCGAAAATTTATCTATAATAAACCCAAGTATTTTACTCTTATAAAAAAAAGTGTTTGGACTTCGTTTTCCATCTCCCCAAGGTCAAATAATGTATGAAGGGCAAAAGGGCCGGGCGGCAGGGAGGTTGTATTAATCAAACCTCTTCAACGGTGAGGTATATTTATTAAAAACATTTTTTTTAAATAAAGATACTTCAGACGTAAATATTTTTGTAAATATTACATTTGTAGTTATTCAGTTGATTTTTAGGCAAGATACTATGAAAAGCTAATACATACTTTTTTTTAAATCTTAGAAACATATTTTCAGTTTAACTTTTGCCTGACCAACGTTCGCAACGACTACACCGCGCTGACGCGAGGCAATATAGGCAGGTTGAAAAAAGTCCTTTCGGGTAAACGGTCGACCTCCGTCGTTTACCGGCGTGTGTCATGGTTCTAGCCATTCCTAGTCTCCCAAGGTTAGGTAGAAAGCTTTAGCGGTATCACCTGGTAGTGGATTGCCTACACAATTCGCGACCTGCGACCAGTCTCAGGTGGGTGCCCACCAAACCCAAATACTGGTACTGAGGGGATGAGGTAGCCCAACATGTGGACGGCTACACATGTGTCTCATCAGAGGGTAATGGACTCTCAGGTAGTTTTTGGTTTCGCTGCCAAGTCAGTGATACATCTGGGATCTCGTGCTAATCGGTTCATGTTGCATGATGTCCTTAGAGGTAAGGGAGTAGCCTTGGTGGCAAGTGCTTGAGGTGTCGGGAGTTAGTATGCCGTTAAAAGCAGAAAGCTACTAGTATCCGAACTTAGCGACCTTAGTATGCCAGCAAGCGTTTGAGGTGTCGGACCTACAGAGTCGTTACCTGTAGGCACTAGTATCCGAGCTTAGTTGGTGTACGGACTAGGGAAACCGATTCCAGCGGCCGTGTCCCCAGTGGTCTATCAATTAGTCCAGGGCATGGTCGTCCCTGCCACGTGGGGTAATTCACGTGTAATGCGAATTCATAGAATTCCGGGAAAGAACCGGAAAACCTCGAAAGTTAGCCACTTTACCGGGTGGATGGACCCTGAGGTAAGGCTCACTGGTCTGTAAAACATCTTGCGCCTAGTAAATTAATTTAGTGAGATGCCGCTGTAATCATTGTAATTGACGGTGTGGCAATGGTGGAGGTGCTAGCGTTGGACTTATAATCTAGCCTAGTTTGAGTACCGGAATCTACGACTGTCTCTTACCACGGGGTGGTCTGCCGACATATGATGCTCGTCATCCAGCGTTTGAGGTGTCGGACCTCCAGCAATGGAGACACTAGTATCCGAGCTTAGATGATGGGCGGAGTTGGAGAGGTGTCCTCGGATCATACAAGAGCGTTCGAGGTGTCGGACCTTCAGTTTTGACTTTGCTGAAGGCACTAGGATCCGAGCTTAGTTGGTGATCTCTGGACCAGCTGGTGGGGGCTAACCCCCAGACTCCCCCGGTGCGGTCGTATCTATGTCTCTCTTAAGTATTATAGCTGCTTATTATTATTTATGAATTTTGGACCAGTTGGGGGTGGTGGAAGGAAGTGAAATGAGTCTGAAAAGAAAACTGCATTATCTTCTTACTAAAACACAAGTTTCACACACACAGGCGTTTTTAATTTCCTAAAAAAATGTTTTCCCCTATACTGACGCACCACTCTAATGCACCTGAAAGCTTTACAAAGAGAGGTTTAACTTTAAAATGATAATAATAAATTCCAATAATAACTCCACTTTAGATAAAAATAAATTAGTTATTTACTCGATCACAGTTTCCTGTATTAATTGTCATATTTAAGTAAAGCTTTACTTAAATATTACAATTGATACAGGAAACTGTAATCAAGTAAATAACCTACAAAACCGAAATGGTTTTTTGTCAATATAGAATTTTGGTTTATATTTAGTTGTGAAGATGTCGCTATTATCACATTCTTGGCATTCCCTTCACTGGGTTTAATGTATTAATGTGATTTCAGCGTTGTCTTCAGTCCAGGTTTAGGCTCTTAGAGCTTCTAGACGAATAGTATCTACCTTGTACGGATGAGGCGCAAATACGCCAAAACCAGCAAGTGATATTATTCCTTCTAATTATAAACCGGTATGATTGGTTCTATATTTTCATATACAGGGACTAATGGGAAAAAAGACAGGAGCGTATAATCCGAGCCAAAATAATGTTGGTACTTCATATAAACTTTTTCTATGCAGGCCCTCGTTTTCGAGTTATAGACCTCCAAAGTTTTAATTTTGAATCTGGTTTTTATTTTTATTTTTTGTACTAGTTATTTGATCTTTATAAAGTTACAGCAAAGCTATAATGTACTAGTATGGTTGTTTTGGAAAGGTAAACAGATTCACAGTAGTGCCTTGAAGCCAGGGACGGACTACTCGCAATGGTTAGTGATACAAAAATTTTGCAGGGATGGCACACCCTGTATGAAATTATCAAAATTGACTTCCCCACACATTAAGCTAACGAAAAGGTACTCTTGTTGGAATTCGATAAAATAAGCCGTTTGGCTAATATTTACAGTTTTATTAATGCACTACGTACCAATTTACGCATTCACATTTTTAAAAGTACACAACAAGGTAAAACTAACTTATTAATACTATGTCCAAGATTCACCTACAGTACTAGAAAAAAATAATTTGAAGATAGCAGATGATAAAAAACATTAACGACTTATTAATTCGAAAGTTGGTAAAAACGTTTTAAAAGTGTTTTCACCGTTTATCAAGTAAACATAGGATTAGTTGTCAAACGCTGTGTAGAATAGTTCGTAGTCAGTACTTATCAATAATTCATGTCCTTAATTCAATAGTTACAATGACAGAATTCACTTTTATTGAGTACTCAGATATGCATTTAATGTTTTTACCAACTTTCGAATTAATGAGTCGTTAATGTTTTTTATCTTCTGCTATCATCAAATTAATTTTTTGTAATACTGTAGGTAAGTATTGGACATCGTATTAATAAGTTAGTTTTACCTCGTTGTGTACTTATAAAAAAGGTGAATGCGGAAATTGGTAAGTAGTGCATTAATAAAACTGTAAATATTAGCCAAACGGCTTATTTTATCGAATTCCAACAAGAATACCTAAATTTTATAAAGATCAAATAACTAGTACAAAAAATAAAAATAAAAACCAAATTCAAAATTAAAACTTTGGATGCCTATAACTCGTAAACGAGGGCCTGCATAGAAAAAGTTTATATGAAGTACTAACATTATTTTGGCTCAGATTATACGCTCCTGTCTTTTTTCCCATTAGTCCCAGTATATGAAAATATAGAACCAACCATACCGATTTATAATTAGAAGGAATAATATCACTTTCATTAGTTCCGGGACACCCTGTATACCAACCCTGTTTATCTTGGAAGTGTAATTCATTGTCTGGCAGGGCATATAGTCCGAGAAGTACATGTTGCTTCCTACGGAACGGTCTATCCTTTGGAAAGTAATTTTCTAATTTGTAAAGCGTTTTAATAGCTTTACAATATTATTTTGACTTCTAAATAAATTAGTATTTTTTACTTGCCCTTTTCCTACATTCCCTAGCATACATTAATCTGTTTTATTTTCTCTCCATGTACATACCTAGATTTTGGTTTATGCTGTTCAGAATTATTCAATGATAATTTATATAATTCATTTTTGCAGCCTCCAATAATTCCCATAATAAGTTATGATGGAGATTCAAGTAATTTTGACGACTACCCCGAAACAGACTGGAAATCAACGAGGACATTAGAAGAATCAGAATTGAAATTATTTGAAGATTTTTAAATTCCATCATAATCTTATTAAAAAAAAACATTTTGTACTATTGCAACAATGATTTTATGAACATTGTTGTAAACGATCTAGTAAATACTTTTAGTCTAAACAATTTTTTATAATAAATTCCAAACTGTTATTGTGTTGTAGCTCGCTGGTATGTATACTTACAAGAACATATACCAAATGTGCTTCAAATACATAATAATGCTGAGCATTCATGCTTTTCAGGAAAGGAACAACGCTTTCTAATTCATGTTAAACACTGCTGTTCAATAATTGTTTAAAAATTATCTAGACTAAACGTATTTTCAAAGATTTTTCTTGTGATATTGTATAGATAAGTAATTGGATTGTAATATTTTGAGTGATTTGTAGTTATTAAGACATTAGTATTTTATATTCAACCGGCGAAATAGCAATAATAATTATTGATTTTGTCATTCCTTTTTTATTTACTTATACTTATGCAAAGCATTAGAATAGTCCAAATAAGTACTTAGTGCATTTATAGTACTAATTTCCTTGAATGGAGTTTACAAAAAAAAAGGTTTCAAACCTCTCAATTTTTTTGTAAATCTAAAAGAAGAATGTAGATTTGCTGCTGTGCGCTTGTGAAAGTTACCTCTTCATTTGGCAATACCGACTCGTTTGTCCTAATGTTCCCCCAGCTGGACTGCAGCTTGCTTACTTCCCATTTAATGGCTTTGTACCACTAAAAGGTCCATAATGAGAGGTCTTGGTAACTTCTTTTGCTGACATACATTCTTACACTAATCTTCGTGTACACTACCCACGTCAAGATATTATTTTTGGTCCCTTAAAGATTCTTTGCATTCCTACATTAATTTTTACTATCAGATAAGTCATTTGTCATTGAATATCGATGGTCTCCCGAACAGTAAAATCTATGATTAAGAATATAATTCTGCTTTCTCAAAGAAAGAGTCTAAAATGTGTTCTCTATGTTTTACTAAATACAAATAGATCTTGCAGTTACTAATAAATTATTGTTATTGCATTTACATCTACGAGGCAACGATTTAGGTTAGTCACTAGCTTTTTATACAGGGTGTATCATCGTATTCTGACTGTTTTAAAAGCTTATATGTTCCAAACGGTGCTCACTTCCTGCTTACCCGCTATAAAAGTGATGTGGCTTCAGAATACAATACTAAGCAGTATCCTGAAAGGCACATATTTTTATTTTTTAACGCTACCGCAAAGTTTAAAATGGGTACCCGGAGTGAGAAGCTGGAGAACTTTAACTGGGATTCTGTAATGATTCAGATTGTCACTAAAATTAATGAGTAATAAACCTCTCTAAATCAAAAGTTCGAAGTGTCTGCCTTCTTGGTCTAAAAATTTGTGTAATGAATCATTCAGTTGTCAAATGCTGTTGCTGGCAACATTCCAGGAGGAATATGTTCCAACAAAGAAAGGCTCATACAATGTTTTACGCGGTACCACACACCAAACATTAACCCTAGGAGAATCTCTTTGATGTAAACGAAATTCTTTTTAATTTGGAACTTTTAGAAGTGCTTTGCTGTTTTTCTAATTTTCAGGATTTTTATGTACAAGCTGATAAACATGTGGGGAAAGTTCAACTTTACTCACCAGTGTGGAAGTTTGTAGCACGAGCACGAAGGACGAATGCCGCAAACACACGAGTAAGAAAAGTACTTTCCCCACATGTTACACACTATACTTTTTATACAACTGCACAACTCCACTCCATAAATTTTTCGTATGCCAATTCATACCTTTTTCTTGAAATTTCCGTTATAAATATATGTTTGCGAATATCGTTATGAAAAGTATCAATACTAAAAATTTCGATATTTTATCGATACGATATAGCTCAGAAACAAATTTCGTAAACAAAAATACGCAGATTTAATAGTTTATTTCATATTGTACCCCCATCTCTAGTCACCTATACACCGAAATTTTGTGAGTATTGAGTTGTCATGGCATGTTATTTAAATGCATAAGCGTGAATTATGGAACCATAATTCACTCTAGTAGATATATGGGTACCATATACCTTTTGTTAGGAGGTAAAATATTGACTTATTATCAAGTGGTCGTGGACAAATAATATTTCTCACAGTATGAGCAATATTTGGTTTTGAAATTAAGTAAGGTATGAGAAATAAGTCACTTTTCATAGTAGAAAAAAGTTTTTTCTAAATTTGCAATCTCGTTTTTGTAGATATAGGAGCAGTATTGCTAAATTTAGTTAACCAGGTTTCCCTGGTATTTAGAACAGTAGGGTTTTTGTTGAACTGTCTAAATGTTTTTCTTGTCTGAACATAAGACTTAGTATTTTTTGTGATTTTTCTTGCACTGAATATCGCATTTTGAAATAAAACACTTCAATTTGCTTGAACATAAAAGACAATGTGACATTTTGAAAACGAAAGCAATATTTTTGTGATTTTTCATACTACCGCATATTTGATATACTAGTAAGACTTATTAATTGGTGCAATATTTTAGTTGAATTTCTCTAGCTTCGCTATCTGTGTACCGATTTAAAACTTTAAGGTACCGCTACAAAATAAAAATAGGTATGTGCCTTGTACGATATTGCTTAATAAACAGGGTGTCCTGTTTGAACAATAATAACAATATTGATTTCTGAAATCACGCCCTGTAAACCAGAAATAGGCCATCACTGTGTTCATTTTAAAACTTACCATCCCTGTAACTCAAAAACCCCAATACATTGCAATATTCGCCGGGACAGGTCAATTTTTGTTTTTCGGGGGCACTTTTTTGACGGTCAAGTGGTTTTAATATTTTCATCCCTGTAACCCCTAGCAACCCCAACTTTAAAATCTCAAATACAAATACCCCACTTGTTATACATAGTTTAAAAGCACCTTTCACCTTTCATTGTCAATACATTCGTTTTAAAAATTGGGTGAGATTTGATAAAATTATGCGTTTTGAACAATAGTTAATCAAATGAAATTTTGAGCTAATGAGAAAATAAATAATGTTTTTCAACTGAGTGATATTTGACCCATAATTTTATCAAATCTCACCCCATTTTTAAAACGAATGCATCGCTGTATTGACAATGAAAGGGGCTTTTAAACTATATATAACAAGTGGGGTATTTGTATTTGAGATTTTAAAATTGGGGTTGCTAGGAGTTACAGGGATGAAAATGTTAAAACCACTTGACCGTCAAAAAAGTTCTCCCGAAAAACAAAAATTGACCTGTCCCGGCGAATATTGCAATGTATTGGGGTTTTTGAGTTACAGGGGTGGTAAGTTTTAAAATGAACACAGTGTATATAAATAAACATGTTACAGCAAAACACTAATTTTAAATCTAACTGTGGAAACATATCATCTCATCATCTAAAACCGTTTAGAAGATATAATAGACCGAATATAATGAGACACTCTGTACATTGTGCAGTTTTCCAGATTATTTAGCTAATATTCAACTTAATATTATTCAATAACGGCTAGTAGTTATTTATATTAATTTCAACAATTAGATATTTTTTATATAATGCAGATTTAAACGGATGTTGATAAACTGAGAAAAATAAGCTAATTACAAATTTTGTTATAATGCCTGTGAGTGGTTTTTTTAAAATAAATAATTTATATAGATTTAAGAATTTGTTAAAATTGAAATGTTAACAATAAAATTAATAAAACAAATGTAATTTTCTTTCACACCTAAACTTTTGATTATGGGGATTTGAAATAATTAAATGACAATTGGTGGTTTATACAGAGTGAGTTTTTATAGATTTTGGTATTTACACTGTTGTCAGATCTTTCCTTTTTCTGGAATAATAATGAACTTTGTTATTTCAAATGGATCAGTCAGTCAGACGCATGTCTGCGCAGTTTTCCTATAAGCGGGAGACGCCTACGTTTGAATTCAGTTTCAGCAAAAGGTGCATAGTAAAGGTATCAAAAATGAACAACTTTTTACTAAAAGCACTTCTAGAAGAAGAGGAAGATGATGATTACCTACTTTTTCATTTGGTTATAAAAAAAAAGAAAATTGAAAAGGACTTATACAAAAGAAGAAATGTCGAAGGATACTCGCATCTGCTAATAGAAAATCATGTAATCAATGACGAAGAAACGTTTAGGAACTTTTTTCGATTGAATAGAAGGCAGTTCAATTTTGTCCTAAGCTGTATAGGAACCAAAATTAACAAGCATTCCTCAAGAAGAGTAAAATCACCAATTTCAGCAGAACAAAAACTATACGTCACTTTAAGCTAAGTTTCTTTTATTATTAGCAGAATTATTACAAGCGAATTAACATAATTATTACAATTGATTTAAATCATTATCACTGTAGGAGGGTATATCTCCAGGTCCAGGAGAAAAATTTGTATATTATGTCACTGGGAGCTTCTGAGTTCCTGGTCATCTTCTTCAGGCGAAAATTGAAATCGTGCACTCATTCTTCAACGACCGGTACGAACGCAGCCGCTTCCGTGGGACGGGAACGCATGCGTCAAACCACGCGTTTAGGAAAAGAAACGTATTTATTTGCTTGTTTACCAGTGTTTATGCGTCTGACGCTCATAGGAAATTCCAACTTAATGTTCCCTCTACTTAAATGCAATAATTTTGGTGTTATAGCAACATTACAACATTGGATTCGCCTCAGTTAAATTAATACATATGACTGCTACAATAACAACTTTGACAATTCAACAAATTAGCATTGTTGGTGTTTATGAAAGTCTCAATGGTGATTTATTTCTAACTATGTTGAAATTTTGTATCGAACCCTTGTGAAGAGATTTAGGTATCTTATGTACAATAAACGATCTATCTAACTAAATCTAAATCTATCTAACTATGGACAAAGCTTGTGCATCGCACACGTCAAGTCTCCACGACTTTTGTAACGTCCGTTCTGTGTGAAATTACGCAATCACAGATAATCTACTAATAGGCAACCTTTGCGCTAAGGACATTTACTACATTTCAATGATTTATTCGATTTAATAAGCAGCCACTGCGACTCACAAGTCATTACGAACTATCTTCGAACGAACTGTATTTAGTTTGTAAGAAAAAATTTAATATTTTTCTCTGTAGGTATACCAAATTATTATCTTATGTTTATTTTATTTTATTAAAATAGTCCAAGGTGATCACGAATTTGATTAGCCTCTTTCGGTATACCTACTTACATTATTAATTACACCAGCATCATAATATGAAGTATGTTTTGTTTAAATACTTTTTGTTATATAAAAAAAGAGTGTGCTAAGGACTGGTATCTCATCTCGATTATCTACATCTACCTCTTATCTATCTGCGTTCATAAAATGGCAACATCTGTTTTTATGGTGGAGAATTAGTGACAGAGATAAAGTAAATGTCTTGATTAGATAAGTTGAACTGACTAAACTTCAGTGAAATTTATATTGTAAAACATAAATGTTGTTACTTAAAAAGTATGGAATTCGATAGTAATCAAAAAAAGCATAAAGACAGTGTAAATATTTTTAAAAATTTTTTTGAAATAAAAAGACCATCAAAACAACAAAGTAATACTTTGCCCAGAACGACCAGCAGCATGGAGAAAGACAATGATACAACGAACAAGGATAGATTATTCGTAAGGCATCAAAGTTACAGAAGAACTAATAGAAAAAGTAAGTATAAGAAAGAATCGAGTAAAATATTACCAGAAAAACACTCAGTCGAATCGAAAAATTCTGTTAAATTATTGTGTCAAAAGTTTGAAGAAGCGCAACCTGCTACATTAGAAGGTTCAGCCATTGAAAAAACTATAATCGAAAATCCGGTAACTGATAAGATATTGACGAATACAGAGATCATGTTGAATTCCCTTAGAGAAGCTAATAAACACGTTGAAGTCAAAAAGAGAACAAACGACAACAAACAAAAACACGACAGAAAAACTAAAATAAAGAGTTTTGTCGATGCAGAAAATGAAGGCGAAACTGAAGAATTTAGACAAAGTTGTATCCACGAAATGGATGTCGAATTGGCTAAGATGCAAGAAGACGGATTCATTGATGATACTACAGCAATAGATAATGCCAAAGACATTGATGACTATTTACAACGCAGACTTTTAGATTGTAGTGAAGGTATAAAATTAGACTTGGATCAAAGGTACAGTCATGACAGTGATACACACACAATTGTACACGAGGATAAAATAAAACCGAATCTTGAAATTAATTTGGAATCTAATGAAGCCGCAGGCGTTGAGGTACGAAAAGAATTACTACGATTTATTAGTCAAAACGAAGAATTCACTGAAAGTTTAGGTGATGAACTAGAAAATGGTTTAACTATTGTGGAAGCTTACAATGATGATGGCAGAGAGTTAATAGAAGTACAGGTAAGATAATGTTTTTTCCAGTTGATTTTTAACAATTGTTTTCCAACATACTAATATAATAGTATGAACACCAAAATTTAATAAAGCATATTCAAGGTGCATGTCCACTAGCACAGTTTGGCAAATACAGGAGTGAATGTCGAGAAACGTACGAGAGGCGCGAAGTAAAAATGAGAAAGTATTCGGATGATAAAGAGGGTAATATGCGCTTGGTGAATTAGTACGGTAAATAATCAAAGTATATTAAGTAACATTCTTTAATTATTCAGGAGACGTAAATGAAGGTATTAAAAGTATTTATTACTGTTTAATAATATATTTAATAATATCTGTTAGAACAATACGAGTCTATACGAAATAAGAATGCAGATATATTATAGACCGATTTTCTTCCCGAAATTTTTCTATATTTCTTAAAAAATTTCATCTTTTTTGTCTGATATCAGGTTTCTCCATTAAAAGTTTTCTATTTGTTTTAGTTTTCCTCCACCGAAATCCCATGCTATGCATAGTTTTTCTTAAACTTTCCCTTGAACCTGTATAGCTATATTCATCATGAAATATTTTATGTATATTGCGCAAGGCTGGTACTCTCTTATGGGTCACTTGCTAATTCAAAATATATCTTCTTAGAACACCTTTATCACAATTATCCAAGCCTGTTTTGGGTTTTGATATTTTTCTTTTTTGTTTGGAGTAGAAAATGATTCCCCATTTTCCCCATTTTCTATTTGCCCTATTTCCTTTTCAATATTTGAAATCATATGCACACTGATACCTGTGGCAATAGCAACACGTTCTTGAACTTTTTGAATGTCCTTTATAGGTTTATTTTCTGATGCTTCCCGGCGCATAAAATAAATTATATCTGCCAAAATTTCTCGACTCTTTCCAGTCAAAACTCTTCTTTTCACTTTTGATTTGAATTCCATTTTATATAACATCTTTATTTTGCACCAATAAATATTTTTCCCGGTATCCAGTAAAAACAATGAAAGCAGGTACCCACGCAGTGCTCATCACTATCTAACAGACACAATAGAACTGACAATAATAGTCAAGTATACTTGCTTCAGGGACCGTACTAATCCCTACTACCATCATTTAGTAACGCGCATTGACGCGCGTGGCTATTTCACATTCATTCCTGTATTTGCCAAAGTGTAAATCATAATTTTGAGTGGAGGTCTTTAATTTTTTATATAATTTACTTTGAAGTGTCTACAAACGTAACATACATGTGACTATGTTTCAACAGCCCGGAGGGGGGTTGAAAAAAATAAATAAGGTTTTTTTTTTGAAATTACGCAAAAACCGTTGAAGTTACAGAAAAAATTTTCAAACAAAAACTGTAGAGTTTTAAATTTTACACCAAATAACATTAGGGTGGAGAAAACCTAAGGCTAAGGCTTTAAAAAAAAGAAAGAAAATAAAAATTTGTAAGTTAATAAATGTTGCATTATTCCTTATATTTTTCGATGGAGAATGTCGAACCCACGGTTGTGGATGCATAGGCGTCACCACAGAAAAATATTAAACAGGTAAAACAATTTATATCTGGCTGAAAATGAAAGGTAAAAAAAAGTTCAAGGGTAAATGATCAATTTATAAAAAAACAAACAAAATAATAAGAAGAAAAATTAAATTCATGCGATAAAGTAGTTTGAATTTGATATTAAAAATTTCAAATTGTTATAACTTTTTAATAAACAAATTGAAAAAATAATTTTTTCTCTGAAATAAAATATAACGGTGTGCTGAGTAATTACAAAAAAAATTGCAAATATCTCAATTTTTCTACGGGGTATAATTTTTTAAAGTTCAAAAAACCACCACTTAGCTTTTATCCACCCTAATGTCATTTGGGGAAAATGGTATGGACCATTTTGGTGCAACATTTAAAGCTCTACAATTTTTGTTTGAAACTTTTTTCTGTAACTCCAACGGTTTTTGCGTAATTTCAAAAAAAACACCTTATATATATTTTTTAAACCATTTTCCGGTGGGTTGAAACATAGTCTCATGTATGTTTCGTTTGTAGACACCAAAGTAAATTATATGAAAAATTCACGACCTCCACTCAAAATTATTATTTAATGGCATTTTTTTTTCTTGGACTATGTACAATATTTATTTCGAGTCAATTTCCCATTTTTGTAATGACTTAATAGGATAAGCAATAGGTAAATATTGTTGACAAAAATCCTAGTAGAAATCGGATAATGCCATCATCTAATAAATACATTATGTAGTATAATTTCGATATGTTTTGGACACGCAAATGTTGTTCAGTAATTTGTTATAAACATTTAAAACAAAAAAAGCCTTATTTTTTGTTTTTTTTCATGTAGCGTAAAACGTAAAAGCAATCTCAACAGTGTGTATAGATAAATTGAAGATAATTGAAATACGAACAAAATGAGGGGTCGAGCGAGTCAATCGTATAATTCATATCTTCGTCATTTTTCAATTGCAAGAGCTGAAAATTGGTACAAAAGAAGTTCTTCGTATGCCCTTTATATGTGCGAAGAGCAGACGCCAAGCGACGATTACTTTTATCGCAATCGCAAATGTAATTTTTTGATGTGATAATTTGCATTGTACCCTTTTTACTTTTAACCGTTGTGTTCTTGTCTCTCTCTTTCAAGTAGTACTATTCGTACGATCCTTGTCGTACTTGTATGAATCGTATGACCTAATAAACATTTTCGCAATCTATATAGATATACAGCACGCTGTAACTCGGCGTAACCGGTACTTTTTGGTGGGGTTTTTGGCCAACTTCGCATCATTTTATTACAAATCGAAAATATACGAAAATATACGAATTATCGCATCAAAAAACTACAATTGCAATTACGATAAAAGTAACCGTCGCGTCGCTTGGAGTCTCCTCTTCGCGCATATAAAGGGCATACGAAGAACTTCTTTTGTACCAAGTTTCAGCTCTTACAAAGATATGAATTTTCAAAAAAATGATTAATTTTCTGATTTTTTCTGATTTTCTCGGTTCCTGATTATCCGATTGACTCATTCGACCCCTCATTTTGTTCGTATTTCAATTATCTACAATTTATCTATACATACCATTGAGATTGCTTCAGTACGTTTTACGCTACATGAAAAAAACTAAAAAATAATGTTTTTTCCGTTCTAAATGTTTATAACAAATTACTGAACAACATTTGCCTGTCCAAAACATATCAAAATGATACTACGTAATGTCTTTTATATGATGGCATCATCCCGTTTCTACTAGGATTTTTGTCAAAAATACTATACTCGCAAGCTCCGTTGCTGATACTGATTATAACCACAAATCGAAGAGATAGATTTTGTTCATGTATTTTACTTTATCACGTCTTTTGATGAAGACAGTGTATGTATTTTAGAAAAAAAAATTGATTTTAACGGATTTTAATAAATAAAAAACAAACGTTTGCTAAATTGAATATTTTTAGGTAATGATAGACAGAAGAGTTGTGAACTTAGATAAACAGAGCTTACAAGAAGTTATAAATGATTCGAATAGAGCGGATATGGTATTTTATAAGGGAGAAGATCAAACGTTCAATTTGATAAAAAATTTTGCAGCCCAATATATGGAAAACAGCGTACTACAAAAAAATTTGCTGCCATCAAGTAACACAGAAAACGATGCTTATGAATACATAGAAATACCTAATAAGGTTAACCCCGAGCTACCGTTTTTAATGTTTGCTCCTCTATCAAACAGGTCAACTATATATTCAACGACATCACAAGATAGTTCAGTGTTCGATGAAGATGATGAAGGAATTTCCTTAGGAAGACATAAGGATAATCAAGAAGAACTTTACAGTAACGTAAGGAGGGAAACATTTTGTGATAATAAAGGAATTGTGAGGATTGAAAGAGTTGGACTCCATGATAATTCAAACTTTATTAATGGAAGTCAGTCAGCACCTGTTAGCAGAAGTAACTCATCTGCCTCTTCTAAAAAGTAAGTTGGTTATTCCATAACTCAGTAGTTTTTAATATGGGCCATCCATAATACAGTGTGTATGTGTGTGTGTTGGCAATAGCTACAGCGAAATGTAGCGGTGTGCCGTCCTGTTGAAATCTTACTCTCTGGTCTAAGTCTAAAGTATTGGTTATTTGTAAATTTAGAAAATGCTGGGTCAAATCAGGAATTCATGTCTTTTACAGAAAACCAAAATGCAAATCTTCTGTCAAGTTTTCATCAAAAAATTAACCAATTATTCTAATTTTTCACAACCTACGTTAGTTGTTTTGAGGTCATTAAATATAGCATTCTAGCATCCAATTTGGACTTTCACCATACTAATATCAGGTGGATAGATACAAGGTTAAAATAACCAACATTTTTTGCGTTGTATCAAGTTGTTTCAATTAACTTGTGATACATTTTTGGAATAACCTAGTCAGTTAAAAATATGTGACAAGCTACAACCAAACTTATTATAAAGCTCTGTGGACTATTATCAAGTCGCTGCGAAGCCTTCTACCCCCGAATGCCGAACAATTTATCAGTCTTAAGGTACGTTTCCATTTACACATGTCGCAGGCACTTGTACTTACTTAATACTGCATCTATGTGCTAGGAATATGTCGGGGTACCGGTGCAATTTTTCTGTTTATCCGTGTAGGGGAATGTAGTTTGCAGCATTTTTCTTTAAGGTTTCATAGTGATTGTTTGTTTGAATGTATTATATTGTGATCTACGTTTTATTTATCTTGAAGATGCTACTTAAAGATAAGCGACATCAACAAATTAACATTTAATTACAACAAAGTTAAATCTGAGAATTGAGTATCTTCACTATCTTGGGGTACTTGACTGTTTAACTAACTCATCGACTTGTCGTTGGTTTAGCTGCATTGAAGTATATGATGCATGCAATGGTTGTGGAAGAGGAATGAGAGCAATGATATGACTTTTGTGGGCTCAATGCTTGACTGCTGCAAGGAGATGTTTGATTAAAGTCATGCGGGTTATAGGTGGGCTGATAATGAAATGGGAAGCGGGGATTCATTTGGGCGGGAAGTGGTTGAACTTGAGGAGTGTCACCAAACTCAGCTTGGAAATGGATTTTGGTTTTGTTGTGACGTATCCAAGACTGAAGACTACTGCTCATGCGCGTGTCGCGGGCACAAATCACGAACCGTTTCCATTATTTACGGCACATGTCGCAAGATAAAGAAACATGTTTTGTCGCGTAGTCGTCGGGCACATTTTTGTCTCTGGCACTTGTCCAGGAACTTGTCACGGACTGTTTCCATTTATACAAATCCCGGGCACTTGTCTCAGAACTTGTTCCGGCACATGTTGGGATACAACGTTGTGGTAATGGAAACGTACCTTTAAGCGTTCTTAATCAGAACGACGGCGTAGCCCATATAGAATTACTGATTATTTAGCTCTGTATGTAGAAACAATAAAATATTAACTACATCATTCTGTATAGTAATAGAGTGGTTTAAATTAATAATAATTAGCAGACATTATTTAAGATGATAAATATTAAACAATAACTTTTTTTAGATTAGACTGCATAATTGAGGAAATACTATCAACCGAGAAGAAATATGTTGACGATCTCGCTAAAGTAGTCAAGGTAATATTTTCTTTTAATTTTAAACCATTTTAAAAATAGAAACTTAAGTTTGTAGTACACTCCAGAAACATAAATGATCTATTTTTTTAATACATTAATGAAAATAATTTAAACATCACCATGTATACATACTTAACAAGAGCACATCGTAAAAGTTTGAAAAATTTCAATACTTTGTTTATAATAATTTTCTTAGATTAACAGAATATGGAAAATCAGTCATTTTGACGCATTGAATTAAAATCATAAATAATGTAGATAGACTTCAAATGATAATAATTCACGAGATATTGACAAAAAAATAAATATCTTTTTTTTCATCTCTTTGTTTATAACTTTAGAAACTTATTATTTGCTAATACGAATTTTTTGTTAAACATAACTTTTTTCCGTTATAAATGCAATAATCAACAAGTCCACACTACACTGGTTTATGACGCCAAAAAGTGCGCAATTATGATATTTATAAATGGACGAAATTTTACTAATTTCCAATGGGTTATTTAATAATAATAAATAAAAACCAATTTTCAATTCACAACCTTAGAGCCCTACAGCTCGTTAACGGGGGACATGAAGAAAAAAATGTATATAAAGTACTACCTATAATAATTTTTAGTCTCTATCATCTCCTAAGTTTTTGGTTCACCCCGTATAAGTGATTACAAATTTCTTTCATTTAATATAATTTTAATATTATTTGACTCCTTGTCAAATAGTTTGGAATATTTTAGTGTTTCCATCTCTTTGCTTGGAACAACTAGCAAAACTAGTGAAACTCAAATAAGCATAAAACCAAATGAAATGGCCCATTTAAATAACGCTTTTTATTGCGAATGTAGAAAATATTCTTCGAGCCTTAACAAACTGAATTTTCTGGATGATTAATTTTATTTTACCGGGTGTGGTATTATTTTCACAGGTTATTAAAACAGCATTTATTTTTATTATATTTTTTGCTTTCATTGTTTTTGATTTTCTTGCATAATTTTTTGTGCTGGGACTGCTCCAGTTTCCATACTACTCCTTCCTCATAATTCGAGGAGTACATAACATTATGATTTCTCCCAAAAAATAAGACAGAAATGGCAGTCCAGGATACAACAAAAATGATAAGTATTAGTAAGTGTAACCTTCAGTGTTAGATGACAATAATAGAGAAAGAGTTTGAAGGTCCCCTGATTTAACCCCCCTCGATTTTTTCATGGGGATACATAAATAGACCACAAACTACTAATGAACTCAACGAACGGATACGTATTGAGATTGCAAAAATAACTCAGGAAGAGTTGGCTGCCCGTCTTTAGCCGGCTTGCGAAATGATGAATTTATTAATTTGGACCATACTGTATATTTAGCAACAAATTAAATGTTTAAAGGTTTATCGTTGCTGACAAATAGTAACTTTAAATCATTATACATATATTATTAGCTATGCATAAAATAGTAGAAGTAAACAGTAGCGACTCAAGAAACAAGAAAATATTTGAAACACTTACGTTTGGAATCTCCATCCCAATACCATTTGGACTGCGCCATATTTACCATTAACCATCACTAAAAACCGAAATCGACCATTTCCATTTACCGACCGGCGATTGCCACCACATTTATCTCTTAGTCAAAGGCATACATCACATAGTTTCCCTATGATACTGACTCTAAGTCCACTACGTTAGAGCAACCTCGAGCCAGTACCTGCGTTTATACAGTAACTCACCTCTTTATAAAAATCTGTTGCATGTCATTCAAAATAGATTAGATTTTAAAGTACATGTGAAATATTAAAATTCTTAAATAAGTTAAGAGAGATTAAAAATATAAAAATAAGTTTGTAGGTACTGGTGAGTTTTGAAAATATAAAAAAAAGTTTGAAATGATTACGTTAAAAAAAAATTCCTTATAGCCACCAAGGAAATGTCTGTGATCACATATTCTACTATAAATACAGGCATACAACGATTTGAAAATTTGTGTAACCACAGCTGATCCAAAATTAAATATATAATGAACAGTAAAATGTAAAAAATTGGAAACACCCAAAATAATAAATTGTTGTCACTTCTTCTGAGTTGTCTGGGAGATCTCGTTGTACCTAGTGCGTTCTGGGAGTGTCCTAATATTTAAATAATAATAATTCTCTAACGAAATTTTTAGTAAATATGCTAAAAATTAAATAAATGTTTTAAATTTGGAAAAAAAAATTAGGTTTTTAAAATATTTTCGATTTAAAGTCAAATTGTGAAAAAAATATAATTTTTTAAGCAATTTTTCATGTATTTATCTATTTATTTAATTTAAAAAAAGCGATTTTTCTTTTTATATTATAGAGGTGATAAAATTGATTTCTTATATTTTATTATTCTTTTTTTAATAACTTTCTGATTAAACAAAAAAAATTAAATTGTATTGAATGGTTAACCTATTAACACCCAGAACGTCGCACCAGAAATCCTTCCTTCTTCTTTTCTTAAATTATCCTTTTTGAGTTATCTAGAGCAATCGGGAAATCCGAGTTCTTAATATTCCAAAAATTATAATTTCACAATAAAATGGTTAATAATATACCTGTCTAAATAAACGTCTTAAAAAACTCTTTTAAAATATCTCTGGATCGGAATTCAGCAATAGAAAAAATGTAATTCTTTACCAATTTTTTATTTTATATTATACAATTGATAAAATTAATTTTTTGTATTCAGTAAGGTTTCAAATTGAAGAAAAAAGTTCAATTTTCAAGCGATTTTTTTCATTATTCTTGTTTTAATAACATGTCTTTGTCTTATTAAAATAAAAAATATTAAATTTTGATTATAACCTAAATGATTGACCGATTTGGTCACAGAAAGTTGTAGCGCTGAAAAAACTTCACCTGAAAAAGAAGAAACACAAACAAAATCCACATAAAAATATCCTCTTTCTGGGGTGTTTCCAATATTAAATATAGATATTATAAAATTATTGAAAGTGAAACAACCTATACGAAAAATTTGTAAATAGCAAAAACATTTCAGGCACACTTTTTAAATAACAAAAATAAAAAATAAATTTATAATATTTCAAAAATATTTAAATAAAAAAATGATATATAGATAGAAAAAATAATCAAAAACAGTCAGAAATCAAAAAAAAAATTAATTACTATAAATGTTCAATGTTTAAAAGGGAAAATTTTCTAAAATTTAAACTATTATTTTCACAATTATTTCTATTTTTGTTATTCGTCACAACATCCTCCTACCTTTAGGCATATCGCATTTCTTGAGCTGAAACGGGAACGGTAAAATCTGTAAAATACGAAAATAATATTAATTCAATATTGCTTAATTGAAAACAGTGGAGAAAAATATTTAAAACATCTCGAAAAGTATGAATATTATAGAAGTTAATAAAAAAGGATTCTTAAAGAGCAGGAAATTCTCAATAAAAAAGTCCGAACTACTAGAACCCTATCTCCATTATTTATCATTTTAATTTAACGCTTAAAAATAGGTCTCCTCCCGTCATTTTCGGTATACGCAAACATTAAATAAATTTTGTAAGGTATTAATTGTTTATTTAAAAATTTGAAAAAATTAGGGTATATTCTAAACACTTCAAGGAGCTCATTACCGTTGGAAAACATTCTTCAAGCTAATTTTAGAACAAGCTAGGTAATTGTTAATTAACAAAATGTTCATGAACCCCCTTGTTTAATGTAAACTAAAAAAAAATGTTTAAAAAATTGCCTTAAAAATGTTTCATGTCGTGCAGCCCTTTCTATATACATACCGAATAAGATCACGTCATACAAATTTGAAACACGTCAATACTTTGTTTATAATAAATAATATAAGTTAGCAAAAAACTGCGAATCAGTTATTTATTGTTAAAAAAAAATATTATAAACAAAGTATTACAATTTCTTAAATTTCTATGATGTGATCTTGTATGTGTACAGGACGGGCTCCACTTAACGAGATATTTTTACGACAATTATTTGAACATTTTTTTTAGTTTACAATAAAGATGAATATTCGAGAGAATTTTGTTAATTAACAATTGTATAACTTGTTAAAAAATTAACTTTAAGAATTTTTCCAGCGTTAATGAATTCTTCTTAGTGTTTAGAATAGATCATAGTTTTTGCTTATTTTTAAATTAACAACCTTAAAAATTAAATTATTTGACCCGTTTACTTTTGACGAGGCGCGCGTATATCCAAAAAGACGGGTTGAGACCTGCTTGCAGCATTTAATTAAAATAATGAATCATGGATATAGAGATCTGGGAGTCAACACTTTTCATTGGAAATTTCTTCTTCTTTAAGAATCTGTATTTTCAAATTTCTTAAATGTCAAAATTTACACGTGAGATATTTTCATAATTATTTAATATAACATAATAATATACATATTTTACCGAACCGGTATAAAAATATATAAATTCACTTCTGATAATGTAAATGTAATTTATGAAACCAGTCGAGTACCTAATGTAATGTTTTAACAGATGTCGAAAGGAATAATTATAAATATTCAACACTATGAATTTTTTTTTGAAAAATAATATTTTTCAAAAACAGTGGCCGTTCAACTAAGGAGCAACAACTACTTCCCGTGCAATATGCACCGCCGGATATTGAATTACACCCCTAAGTCAAACGGGGTTGGTATATCTACAAGATATTTTAAAACCAACCTTTCTGGTTTGCAATTAGAAGGGACAACACAACTTGTAGACCGGTTTCAGTACAAGGTATGTGGTGTCCGTCCGAGAATCTCTAATCCCGGACTGAAGAGTACACTTCAATCACAATCAATACATGTCTTCCAGTAACGGAAATGTAAAGATTGTGACGGTAGCGCCCTCTTCACTTCCAATCGCAAACCAAAAACCTTGAATTTTTGACAACAAACCACGTAGGCTTGAAACAATAAATCTTATTACAGTTTCCTGTAATATTGTCGTATTTAATAGAGTGAATGTATCAACAGATGTCGAAAGGAATAATTATAAATATTCAACACTCTATGAATTTTTTTTGAAAAATAATATTTTTCAAAAACAGTGGCCGTTCAACTAAGGAGCAACAACTACTTCCCGTGCAATATGCACCGCCGGATATTGAATTACACCCCTAAGTCAAACTGTTTTTGAAAAATATCATTTTTCAAAAAAAATTCATAGAGTGTTGAATATTTATAATTATTCCTTTCGACATCTGTTGATACATTCACTCTATTAAATACGACAATATTACAGGAAACTGTAATAAGATTTAAGGTAATGTTATATTTCTGTTGTGTAATTTTCTATTTGGTACAAAAAATTCTTTTTATCATTCACATTCATATTTTTTAAGAAATCTCTTTTGAATTTATACACTTGTATCTACATAAAACCGTTGAGTGAGAAATACATCACTCAACGATAAAACAAATTTCTAGTTGGGATTATCTAACAAATTAAAAGTTTTCAAAAAACTAAAATTCTTACAACATACCTAATAAACATAAAACATTAAAAATGTACATTTTTAAATAAAATAATCAAAAATTACCTGGATAACATCAAAAGTATCTGATATTCACTACGTAAAATACTAACACACAATGCCTACGATACCTACAACATTGTTCTTTGCTAGAAATTCGTAAATAAGTTTTTTCTGAGATAACAAAAACATCGGCTGAGTCGGTCGGTTTTTAATTTTATATAGAGTCGGCTACATAACATTATAATTTGGGGTTTAAATATACAGAGTGAGTTTTAAATATGAACAGGATTTTAATGAATTTTAATTTGTAAGAGTTTTCTGATGTGAACGATGTTATGTATTGGTATTAAAATTCTTCTTAAGAGTTTAGATCTAAGTGTTGCTGTTTTTGTAAATTTTCTGGTTAACATTTTTTAACAAATTACTTACAGTTATAATTCCTTAGAGCATTTCAATTAGGATAGAGAGATGTATGAAACTTTAATAATATACATAACATCGATAACATAAAATAAAATGAAAAAGTGTATAAGGAACAATACATACAGTATGATACAAATGAAAGAAATAAATAAATTATTTTGTAAACCGGTTTAGGGGAAAATCCTGATACCCGTTGATTTTTATTTTCAAATGGGTGCTTCGTCAAATCACTATTTTATATTTAACGACATCTATGTGAGCGAGAAAACGTCATCAATAAAATTTTTGAACAAAAAAGTGAGTCTGCAATACAACAATTGAAAGGTTAATCTTGACAACGGTAGCTGGAACGCTACCGAAACGTCGAAATAAAAAAAAATAAAAAACGTTATTGTGGTTTGATTCCCAAAAAAATAAGAGAAAGAAAAAAAAATTGAAAGGTTATCTATTCTTCGCTTTTCAAGTATTCCCTTACAAGGAAATCGAAAGGAGTTTAATCAGGGAACCTTGGTGGCTTAATTTCTCCTCCTCGACCTATCCACCGATTTGGAAAGACGTTGTCCTAGTAGTTTTCACCAAGATGCACAGTGCAGTGGCGCACTATCTTGGTGCACCCACGATTCATTTCTGTTTGGGAACAGCCTGTTTAATTTGGGGAGCAGAAAGTTCTGAAGAAATAATATGCTCTCCACTATTTATCGGTATTAGTGTTTATACATTTTGTCAGAGTGAATTTATTTGTTTGTTACACAGCTACGGAGTAATTATAATAAACCACATTACGTAAATTAAGTTGAATCTGTATGTTTATTGAAAATTTTATTTCAGTTATATAAACCATTCATTGAACGTCATGTCCCACCAAATCTGAAAGATTATCAAGGCTATCTTTTTGGCAACTTAGAAAAAATCTATCGAAGACAACGGAAATTCTTACAGGCCCTTGAAAAAAGTGATTCGGATGTGGATCAAATAATTCAATGTTTCATAGAACATGTAAGTATTATTTTCACCATATCTCAGGATTATAAATTATTTCAACCCTATTGGCGATTACATTTAGTAAATTGGCTAAAGCCTGCTTTACAGTTCGCAATTCCTCTTGCGATGTATTGCAGTAGCACTTTGACCTTGTATGGTCCTGCTTGCAACTGTAGACAATCGTTTTACATTTCACAATCTTATTGCAATATGCAATTTTCAATGTGGGTAACAACAAAAAAATTGAAGTTTATTTGTGAGGTTAGACTAGTACGTCATAATGATGTTGATATTGTTGACAAACTTACTTTGTATTAAAATTATTGATATATACCTATTTATGTTGCATTTGAAAGTACACAGTCAATTTTCGTTTAGTTGGTAAACAAAATCGTACTAGATCGAAAATGGCAAGAGACTTGCCAAATTATCCTCTACTGCGCTTGCTTCCGATCAAGAATACTGCTACTGCAAGAAGAATTGCGGACTTAAAGGCCGCTTGACATGAAGCAATACTATTTGCAGGAAATTGCGGCAAGTTATTGCAAAGGTAATATAATCTACTATATTATTGGGGATATAATTGATTTGAACTAAGTTCAAAACATTAATAATTTCACTTGTAAATATCAGCCTTGAGAAAGGATTCAAATAAATCCGAAAGCTTGGAGTTATTGTAATATTATTTGAAATGAAGATAGTGATAGTGAAAAACTAAGTGCATGACTGTCGTTTATCAAATAGTTTGATTGGAAACAGTTGGTAGGTTGGTAACACAAAAGAAACTAGATTTCTCCCTAGAATTGCGCCTTGCATGCAATAGAAATGGCACCAAACCGATAAAATTGCTATTGCATCGAATTGCAGGAATTTATCAGCTCGGTCTCAGCTGGGAATGCTTTCGATCAAGAAATCTTGCATCTTGCATTGCAGGTTGTATTGCACCGTGTCAAGCTGCCTTTAAAAAAATCAATGACAATCAGGCAGTGTTGAGGACTTCAGTATGCTTCTAGATCAGATCCAGTTTGTTCTGGGACTGCCTTCAACAACTTTTGATTCTATTTAGCTAGAAAGAATCAAAATACAAAAAAAAACACGAGAAATCAAGTTTATTGTTCTTGAGTTACTAAAAACTTTGGCAAACAGATTTATCTACAACTATAATTAGTGAAGCCACTAATAGTACAAGCAATTAACATTTTCCAAGGTTGAATCTTATGTGGGATGAGACAATTACTTTTAAAGATAAAAGAAAAGAGGTAGTGAAGAAGCAGCTGTTATATCAACAAGTACTTCATTGAGTAGGAAGTCAGCTATTTCTCTCGCTTTTTTCCACGTGCTTTATTTATATCAATATTTAGCTGGCTCGATTTGCAATAAAAATGTAGAAAATAGTGTGATTCATTCCATTATCTGTTGATACTTATCTAATAATTTAGTGTCACTATTCAAGCGGGATATATATCCTTAAATATTTTTTGGTAGATATTCATATTTTTATCTCAATTAATAATAACCAAGTAAAAAAAATGTAATAATAATACGACTGTAGAATATTTTTAACATAAGAATACAAAATACGCTGGTGGTTTGGAGGTTTGTCTTGTAATGTTCTAATTCCTTAGTCCCAGCAAAGGAAAGTGCGTACAGATTTGAGTTGTAGTCATTGGGGTTTAAGAATACCCCAAAAGTTTGGAACTATGAAATGTCTTAGTAACTTAATATAACTTAATTACGTCTCCTGTGCCAAACGCACCCACATTGTGACCTTTATATAGAAAGAATGGAAAATGTTGCAAACATTATTTCTATATACAGAAACCAAAATTTCTGTGAATCAACTGGTTGTTTTGATTATATTGTAGTATCTCCCCATACTAGGTAGGTATATTTACTTTCATGTTTACTGCCTCTATACAGTTAGTTTAATAATATTAAGAAAAGTTTAGTTATGCAATTTAGCAAGTATTATATTTCGGTACAACTTCTAGTCAACTTAAATTTTTTAGTTCACCTAATTCGTTAGATTTTTGTTTCAGGAGTTCTTGTTCGAAATGTACCCTCATTATTTTAGAAATAAAGCACGAGCCGACAATTTACTGAAAGAATTCAGTTCAATTATAAAGGTAAGTTTTTGATATCAACCACTTAAAGCCGTATTACACAGCAAAGTATTAATCTGAAAATTATATACCAGTTAATTTTAGCCAATCAGATGCCTGCGTTTTGACATGTTGCTATGACAATAACCTAATTTCTGCGAAAATTTCCCTGCGTAGAGGGAAATTAATAAGTGGAAATTTCCCTCTGGCTTGACAGCTGTCATAAACACATAAAATTATCATTTATTTTTTTAGCGTTATTATTTTTAATTGTTTTAATACTTTCCCTTGTTTCTAGTAGTATAAAATTAGGAAAAGTATAAAGACTAATGTTTATTTTAGATTATTATTTAAACTTGTTTTACTAGAGCATAGGAAAATTACAATATTTGACATCAAATCCGAGGTTAATAAATGAAGGATGGTTAATAATATGCCATCTAAGTATGTCACCAATTTAATTTCTATTTTAAAAAAGTTTTGGTATAAAATTTTCTTACCCAATCTCCCTAGAGCATGAATTAATATTCCGGAAATTTTCCTCAGTTGCGAATTTTTTAAGAAAATTTCCGGAAATAATTCGTGCTCTAGGGAGATTATAAGTGAAAATTACTCTGAAATATACCACAAAAATTTTCATCAATAAAATTTGCTGTATGACATACCAAAAATTCAAGCGAAAACTTTCGGGGTAAAAATATTAAACATGTTCAATATTTTCCACACAAAATTTTATCAAGTGCAGACTCACATAATCGGCAAATAAAAACTTCAGTAGCAATTTCTACAACCGAATCATAAATAGTTGCTACAAGTGAGGCTGTACCAGAACTTCACATTGACAATGAACCGGCATTGAGGTTAGCTGAAAACCCCGAATTCCATAAACGTATTCGAACAATGCACTTTTTTGTACGGGAATTGATATCAGAAGAACTTGTTAAAAAAATACATACTGAGCATCAGTTGGCTGATATGATGATCAAGGATAGATTAATACAGCTTTGTACAAATATAGGATTAACCCAAATTAGTAGAAAGAAAAAAAAACCATTGAATTTTCTGTTTGGGCCCTTACTTTGTGGAATCTACTCATATTACTCTTAGGGCCGATTGTACATACCAAGCTTAAACCAAGGCTTAGCTGAACTCAGCAAATGGTTGAACTTGCGTATTAAAAGGATACGAAATGTACATATCCCGTTCAACTTCGGTTCAGGTAAACTCCATTATTGTAATGTTGGTATCATATACACGGGGTTGCCAGACTTCGAATTCACGAGGTATGTAAGGGTATCCTTGTTTATCTTATCAGAAAAAAAAGGTAGGTATATAAAACACTATTTCTCTTGTTATCATTATTTGAGTAAAGATCAAGAGAAGCGAGAAGACGAGAAGAGAAACTACTATATTAGAGGTTAGGTTGTACTTGTGTGTGTTGTTTTTTATGTTTTTATCAATTTAAAATAAAACCAAACTTCACTAATTCAGAAGAAATCCTGTTGGTGCAGCTAGCTATAAGCAATATAGAGAGATTCTCGAAAATAAAAAGAGCGATGTCAATATAACGCGCAAAAAAAATGAGTGTTGGATCAATATTGAATCGGAATTCAATTCAAAAAGCACCGTTACTTTTCGCTGACGTATTGAAAAAAAAAATACGAGAGTATTAAAAAAAGAACAAAAAAGATGATAGCAGAAGAGAAATGCTATAGGAAAGCATGAGGGGGAGGACCACATATGGAATTTCCATTAAATACTGCAGACTCAGATATCATAGAGTCCTTAGGTGAAAAGAGGATCGAAGGACTTCATGAATCTGAATCTTTGTAAAAAGTTAGTGTCATTCAACTTCACAAAATGATTGTCCCTTTGTCTATAAATTTATGGTTGCCTTTCTGGCTGTTGCAAAATATTAACTAATTCCATGAAATCGTCGTCTTCGGACATTTCTTCCATTTTAAAAAATTAAGATACCTGTTATTTGTCCAAGGGATAACTAATACAAAAACAAAACTGTTTCAATCAAATTAAAAATATAAAAACTGGTTTATTTTTAACTGTCAGTATCAATGTCACCAACAACATTGTATGCTGAGTACCAGGCTTACGACCAGCCTACTAAATTGAAAAATACGTCTCAACTTCGTTTAAGCGGGGAAAATTGACCGCTTTGTCGAACTCGTAGATGAACGCGGTTTAGGATCCGAACTAGTATTGTACAACGTTAAGAACCAGGTTTATCTTGAACCGAGGTTAAACTTGCATTGTACAATCGGCCCTTATAAATGAAACTTACTTCTTACCTGTTTCTAATTAATAATGAAAATTGTAAGATATTGATAATTATTTCATATCATCGTCAAATGACAGAAATTACATTTGATGTGATGCCTACATGATGTTTTATAGTTTGGCTAACCAAATAGTGACCTATCTTGTGATTGACTTGATATAAATAAAAAAAAAGAAGATACGATGTAACAAATATTAAAGCTCCCTATTTATGGGGATATCCTGGATATACTTTTTCCATTTAAGATCAGTATAACTGTGCAATGATATATGAAATCAAGGAAAACTATATCTGCTGATCTATACAATTTTTACTTATCACTCTTCTTTTGTCATTACTATTGTTTTTGAGGTTATTTATATTGTTATTTACTATTTTCTTATTTGTTTTCTGTTTCTTATGTTTGGATATTGTTATAGACAGTTACACTTTGATCTGTGTCAGTTGGTCGGGAAGCGATGTCGAATTGAATTATGAAAACTATTATTATGAGTATTATTGAGGATATGTGTGGATTTTCTTGAACAGTTTGCTCGCCACTACCAAATGCAGACGACCTTTATAATTATCTCTCACGTTACCAAACTCTCTATAGTTCTTCTCTATTTTCCATACGGCATTGTAGAAATTAAAAATTTGTCTCTAATTCACAAACCATTGCTTTGGACTATAAGTATTTTATATTTTTGTAATCGTCTATTGTCCTAGAATTCAAAAATGTCGAGAAAAATATATTGTTCCATTTAAAAAACAACAATGATGTAATATACGCAAAAGTGGTGATGTCATTCGTACATCCAGTGATAGAGTACGATGCGCAATTTAGAATAAAAATTGACCCATGCAAGTGTTTTGTTATAATAGCTTTAGAGAAAAAAATATTGAAACAGCTTTAGAGAAAAAAATATTGAATTTATTCCAAGCAAAACGTCTTTATCTTTATGAAATTTAACAGGATTTTTTAATTTTTCAGGAAATGCAAGAAACATTCGAAGAACGACTGGACTTTTCAGCTTATTTGTTGACCCCAGTTCAAAGACTTGGAAGGTATATTTTATTTTTAGAAAATATAGAAAAACAATTAATAAAATTAAACCTACCTGTGACACATGCTCAAACGGCCTTAGCTATAGTAAGAGACGAAATGTCAAAGGGAAATGACTCAGTAGCTATTGAATCAATCGAAAATAGTCCTATTAGTAAAATGGATTATGGATCATTCAAAATGAGGGAAAAATTCAATATTAGCAAACCCAGAAAAGTAGACGCGATGGTTTTCTTATTTTCCAATGTGGTTGTTCTTGCAACATATGACCCGGTAAGTAGTGATTGCTAAAACTTCGATTGAAAGTCGGTACTAATGTTAAAAGTCCTTAACTTTAAATGTAGGATTTAAAATGTCTTGTGTAACTAGCACTAGCGGAAGATCAAAGTTGATAAAAAGTGAAGGTAATTGTGTTTTTATAAATGATCGCGGTGTTGTGCATCAGAAATTTTTGCCAGAAGGCGATTCTGTAATTAATTAATTTTATCCAAATCTGAATCAGATTTAGTGACAAAAATGGATGAGTTCTGCCCCACGATTGCGAAAGTTAAAAAAATGTAACATATTCATTTCTGTTTATTGTAACAATAACAACATTGGATACTTATTCATTTTAAAACATCCTTTTAATTTGAAATCATTAAGGGACCAAACATTTTATTGAGTTGGACCGTAAAATACTAGTCGCCGTGAAGGAACCCCAATTACAGGCGTGGTTCTAGGAAACTAGTACCTACAAAGGACCACACCCACTTTCTAAAAGAAAGAAAAAAGAGTGAAAATACTTCGTTCAAAAAGGCAGTTCGAAAAGAACAGATCAATCAACAAACCAAACTGATCGACTTTAGGTCAATTTGTTTAACTTAATCTTAAATAGGGAAAATTACGGTTTTCAACTAAATACTTATATCTATCTATCGTGTTACGACGCGAACTAAAAGTGCTAACTAAACGCGTGTCTTTTCAATAGAAACTGGAGAGATATATATATACATCTTTGTTTACGAGCATTTTAGAAACCGTAAATAACTAACTTTTTTATATTAACTCGATGAAGTCAATTTGTTGTTCTAGTTTAATAGCAATTTTTTGTAAACTGATTTACGTGTTATATTTGTCGTGTTTTAAGTGTTTATTATAAACGTTATTTAAAATTACGACTGGTCCTTCATTCTAACCTATCGAAGAAAAAGCATCATTTCTTTATGTATCAGTGAACGACAAACATACAGTCTACTATTAGAAAACTGGTTCATTCTACAACAGAATCATTGTGGTAAAAACTTAAACCGTCTTATCGATTAACCACCTAATTTCCATGATATGGAATTATTCTCTTTCGAAAATTGAAATTACCACTTCAACTTGTATTTTTTTCAGACCAAGCTAGAAACGTTTTACTACTATGATAGTATAAAAATGGATGATCTACGAATAGCCACTTTCAATGATCTTACAATTCACCTAACGGACTTCACGAAAAGTAAAAAGAAACAAAATTCGATAAAATACACGTACGTTCTAGAAACGAAGACAGAGAAAACTTGGAGATCCTGGACAGAGGCAATCGAAAAAATGTTATGGGATCAACTACTTAAAGTAAAAGGTAATGTAAATATCAATTCCTTTGTGAGGTGTTCCATATTTTGTCTTAACTTAATTTATTTTCGAACCAAACTATCGTTGCACCTGAATAAAATTATGGTAAGTAATTGATGTTAAAAAGAAGTATTTTACAGAAAATTCGATGACACTTAATGCTCCCAGGAGGCACAGAAATGGAGAAAAAAAGTACAGAACAAAATCTGTTGGTAAGTAAGCACAATAATTATAAAGGAAATCATTTTTAAAACTTACTAAACTTTGTATCTCATAAAAAGTATATCATTTCACTGCATTTGCTTATTTCTTTAATACATAGAATTATTACCTGTATGCATTTTTAATTTCTATTCAGCTTTGGAGATTGACAAACTAACTTCATTCGCCACATTAAGACTGTAATAAGAGAGCTAGATTATCATTTATCGTCTAACATATAGGTTGAAAAGTCCCGACCCTGACTTACCCTAAAAAGACAGCTGTCAAAATTTCATGATATTATATTCATCAGTTCGTGAGTTATTGTGCTAACAGTAACGCTACTTTTAATATTTGTAAACCAACGGTTCAAAAACAATTTCGTGTTCCAATATTACACTGCTTCTTGATGGGAACAAGCGAAGCAATGGCTTGAAAAGTGTTATGGTGACTCCGCTCCATCAGAAACAACAATAAAACGATTATTTGCTGACTTCAAACATGGCCGTAGAGAAACCAAATGAGGCGGTAACACCAGAAAACATCCACAAAATCGTTTTGAACGATCGAAAAGTGAAGTTACGTGATCAGAAATTATACAAAAAAGTACAATCTCGCATGCGGCAAAAAAATGTCACTATTTGAGAATAGATCCCCAGGTGCGCTCTCACTTCTGCCCTGCGCGGCACCGCCACATGTCGAACAGTGATTTTTTATTTGGTGTTGGTGGTAAATTGTGCACAAACAAACTCCATAGGAATCAAGCGAACGAGCTCCATCAGGAGAAGTAGGGCACTTGATCCTTCACAAATTCAAACAAACCACTACATGTTATAAAAGTTTTAACGTTCTGCGGGCAACTTGTTCGTGAACTCTCGCGAGCGTCTCGCGCGGCGTAGCAAAGAGCACGGTTTTAAAATATCAAATATTTAGATCTTGAGTACACAAACGCAAACAGATTCAGTGTGTCGGTAAAAAGCGATCAGGAACAGAAGTATCCTTCCACTTTACTTTATCTACAGCATGTGACAACAAAAACGTAACTCTTCTTTTTAATGTTATCTGTTTGCATATTTTATTGCCATAATATTCCTCCGTCACTATAGACAGATTTGTAACAACGCGAGCGGCTCGTTTAGTTCGTTCAGAACATTTTGTTGCAAATGAATACGCAACGATACAAGTGAATTACTTAAAATGTCTTAAATATGTAACATTTTCTAGTATTCATCGATAACGATTCACGTATGGTGTTGTATAAACACCATTCTAGATCACATTTTTATATTTTCAACTAACGATTCACTTATGGAAAATCTCCAATCAACGTACTCTATTGAACTCTATTTATTGGAAAGACTAATTCTTTATTGCTCTAGTGCAATAAAAAGTTTGTCCACGACCACTTAATAATACCTAAGTCAATATTTTACCTCTTAGCAAAAGGTATATGGTACCCATATATCTACTAGAGTGAATTATAGTTCATAATTCAATAGAGTGAATTATGAACTTATAATTCACGCTTCTGCATTTAAATTACATGCCATGACAACTCAACACTCACAAAATTTCGGTACATAGAGGTGACTAGAGATGGGGGTTTGTTTAGGAAATTTGTTTCTGAAATATATCGTATCGATAAAATATCGAAATTTTTAGTATTGATACTTTTCATAATGGTATTTTTTAATATTGATATTTTTAAAACAATATATTTATAACGGTACGGTGTATCGATACTTTACACATTATCGCCCATCTCCATATGTCTGATTTGACGTACTCCTGAAATTTATTAATTTTGACGTAAGAATTGTCAATAATACCAAATTATTACTTTCCGTTCTACACTCGCCTTATTTAATAAATAAATCAAGGGTCGTGGACAAAGTATAGTATTCTACTCGCAATGTATGGCCATTACTCACTCGGGTGACTTGCGCCCCTCGCCTACGGCTTGGGACGCAAACGTCACCCTGCGTGAATAATGGCTATCATAAAGTGCTCGTTTAATAATATACTATTATTGTACTCATCTGTCATTTTACTACAGCGGTTTGTCAACATGACATACATTATACATTCAAATCGACGCCATTTTTAGTCCATTTAGAGCAACATAAATAAGACATTTTTTGGTTTTTGCTTGAACATAGAAAAAATATTGTATGCAGCTTGTGCAAAAAGTGTTTATTAATTCCACGCACGTACTTTTTTGCACTAGCTGCATAAAAAACTATTAATGATGATTATTTTTAGGTGGATCCGTGTTTTATTGCGAATAAACCGAGCTATTTTGACTTTTATGTATTCGGCAAAGCAATGCCAGCTTCTAGATGAGTCAATGGGGGAAATTTCAAGAATGAAAAATACCTGAGCTTAATTTTTTGACTATTATTTATTTTATTTTTTGTGATAATAAAATAATTTTTACCTATTTATTTTAAAAATATACTGTTGTGTCGAACTTTATTTTTAAATATATATGCGGAATGAAAAATATAATTTTATTGGAGACATCAAAAGTATTTACTATAGAAAACTTCTATGTCATTAGGTTAGGTTTGAGGTAGAATACCTAAGTGAGTTTATTCGAGCGACTTGCAAGAGTATATTATTAATAAAATTATTACTGACTATGCTATTAACAGAAATATACAGTGCTATTCAAAAGTCTCCCCCCCTCGTATCTTTTGAACGGCTACATTTACATTAATAATATTTGAAGTGTGAAAATAAAGTTAACTTTTCTACGAATGGTAACAGGTGACGTAATAGTAATAGATGACGTCACAGTGCCACTCTTGCCAATAATTTTAAATAGGACATTATGGCAAGTGATATCTCGTTTGAAAGGCATTGACATTGGCTACATAGCCATATTAATTTTGTTTGGGTTTAAACTAATTTTGACGGATAAATTAAATAAATACTAAAATTATTATTTCACATTTAAATATTGAAGATTTTTCAGTCCGCCTCTGGTTAGTTGTCGAAAAAATTGACGTTTTTAATTTAATAGTATTTGTTGCTTTGCAAAGTTTTTCTAAATAGCTTAAATATTTAATTTTATTATTGTTTAACGAGACGTTTAAGAGTTAACATAGGCAAAATGTTACGTACTAAAGCCGACAAAGTAGCAGCTATCTTAATAATTGGTGAATCTGGAAAGAATCTCCATGAAGCGGAACGTTTATTTAATGAGAGATACCCAGATTGCCCTATCTCAGAACTTATTTGAGGGAGCTTCTTCACAAGTTTGAAGCAACAGGTAGTGTTCAAGATGCCAAACGATCTGGTCGACCAACATTTAGTGATGATAAAAAAATTGATATAGTTTCTGAAATGGTAGTAAACCCTACTTCCTCTTCAACTAAAGTTGGGTCTATCTGTGAAGTAAGTAAAAGTACAGTACAGAGAGTGTTGGCTAAAAATAAATTTCATCCATACAAGTTACCTTTCGGATGACGACCCCGACAGAAGACTCGAATTCTGTGAATGTATGACAAATAAAATTATTCAAAACCCACATTACACAAAAACAATTTGTTTTAGTGACGAAAGTACTTTTTGCCTCAATGGAAATGTGAATACACAAAATGTAAGGTATTGGAGTGACACAAATCCTCACACCTTTCGTGAACAACATACCCAATTTCCAGAAAAACTCAATGTTTGGGCAGGTATTTTGGGAAACCACATAGTCCTGTTTTCCTAAATTCAAATTTAAGCGGTGAAGTGTATCTGTAGATGTTACAAAATGCAATTAAGCCGTTAATTCTTGAAATTCTGGAAGATAATCCAGATGGAAATAACATGTCAACAAGATAGTGCTCCTGCTGTTATGGTGCAGTAAGACGTTACCTGGATGAAGAATATCGAGGTAGATGGATCGGCCGGCGAGGTCCTATAGAATGGCCACCTCGGTCACCAGATCTGACACCAGTAGATTTTTTTCTATGGGGGTACTTGAAATCCAAGGTTTATACTACGGTACCAGATAGCATTGGCGTTTTGAAAGAAATAATTATTGAAGAATGCAATGAAATTTCAGCTAACATATTCGAACGAGTACGACAAGAGTTCACTAATAGGATGTATTACTGTCAGGAAGTAGACGAAGCACATTTCGAACACTTGCTATAAGAATCCATTATTGATATTTGATTAATTAAATTTAAAGAAATAATTTCAATAATTTTGGTATTTATTTAATTTATCCGTCAAAATTAGTTAAAACCCAAACAAAATTAATATGGCTATGTAGCCAATGTCAATGCCTTTCAAACGAGATATCACTTGCCATAAGGTCCTATTTGAAATTATTGGCCAGAGTGACACTGTGACGTCATCTATTACTATTACGTCACCTGTTACCATTCGTAGAGAAGTTTACAACACTTTATTTTCACAATCCAAATTTTATTAATGTAAGTGTAGCCGATACGAGGGGGGGAGGGGACTTTTGAATAGCACTGTATATCAAGTATCGTAGAAGAAAATGTAGCATTATTTATCGATTAACTATGAAGCGAATACTAACAAATTTTATTTAGAATAATAGTATATTACATACCTAGCGGGGAAGTAGATCATTACAGCCCAGGCTAAAAACCGTGGGTGGAATGATGCTTCCCTCTAATATTCCACCAAACAAAAACAGAATTATTTGCATTAGGAATACGTGATTTGTCATTTATATTATGAATATCGGATAAACCATAGAATAATAATCCTTACCCACAAAAATATTAGGTGTTATTTATTAAATGCTGAAAAGAAATGAACTTAATTGTAGGGTTAATAATTTTTTCGCATGCTTTAGCGGATAACCAATCATATGAACACCAAAAATAAGGCGGAAAATTCATCTGTCACTTGATTTCTTTGTCGTTTCACGTGAATTTTTTAATTAAACGTCAGTGTATGTCCCAATTTTTTGTTATATTTTCCTATTTTATTCGGTAGGCGAAAAACAGTTGAGTGTCACACATGCAGGAAATGCTTTAGCAGTCCTTAACTATCAGCAGCCCTCGCTTCGCTACGCATCTAATAGTCTCGGGCTGCTAAAACTCATTTTCTGCCCTTGTGACACAATATACTAATTCCAGCCTTGGCATCTAAACAATACTTCCCGCTCTATTTTTAGTGATCATATGGTTTTCCGGCAAGGAAGGCAAAAAAAATGCACATAATATAATAAATATTGCTTGCCTTAATTCTATAGATTGATTACGTTTAAAGATTCCTTTACAAGCAACATATCCACATACAGGTAAGCTAATAAAGGCGTTATAAAAATAAATTACAGATTATTACAGTGTCTAGCACCTAATTTTTCTTTTATATCAATAGCAATTAGAACATTACAATTTTGGATACTTACATCGACGAAACGCATTCTTTGTGCAGCAATTTTACCATGATTTCCACCAAATTGTTCGTAAAACCATCACTTTCACTATTAAAGTCAAAGAAAACAAAATATAACATTAGATCATAGTAAATTAGTCTTTTTTTGAGAAATACACTCCCGATATACAAAACCGTGTAATGTAAAATTCCTAATTGAAATAAAATAATTTATCCAATAACCGAGTTCTGTTTGTTACTCATAGTCGTTTAACGTTTTTTGTTGAAGAAAAAAAACTAGTTAACTGATAAACCGAGTTGGTTCTTATTTCTAACGTCACAAACACCATATAAAAATCAATATTCCTAACGAGAACATAAAAAACTTAAATAATATTTTAACTTTTAATTTTAAAAGGCAAAAATTAGGAAATTAGTATAGGCGTGCGTATAATAATTAAATTAGATTGGACAAAATAATATTGTAACAATTTAAACCATCTATAAAATGTTATTTACAGTAAAATTAAATTTACTTTTATGAACATTGTGCTGTTACCGTACTAACTCTAAGGGTTTGGTCTTCTTGTATTTATGTATGTATATTGGGGTGCCAAAAGGATCTCAAAGGATTCTTAGTTCATGAGGAAAGTCTCAGAGGCTATTAGTTCCTTTAGACCTATTTCCCGGAGGATATCCGCAGGCTTCAGTTTAGGTAAGAGTCCCTCTTGTATCCAGTGTGTAGGTGTTTTGCATTAGATTTCCGTGTCGCTATGCAACCCGTATGTGGATGGGGTTTCTTTTTCAATTCCACAGAATCTACATTCTTCTTGCTCCACTATTTTGTTCCAGTTGAGGCTTGAGTGAGTTGCCCTCACCTGGTTGTAGTCTCCCAGACTTTTTTGCTTTGTATATAATCTTCTTTCCGGGTTTGTTCCACAGGAGTTCACTGTCTAGAGTCACACCTATTTGACTATTTGACTGGTTAATCACAATCTTGCTACTATCAAGTTTAAAGGTTATTGGGTTGAATTTGTTGGTCTTCTTATTGAAGTTTTTAATAAAATATTATAACTTTTAAGGTACCAAATAAGTAGGTATATACCAAGGCTGCTCAAGTTTTTGAACAGTAGGGCCAAACCGATGGGTAAGAAATTTTTGGCGGGCCATTAACGATTTTTTAACTTATATGAAATTAAGTCGTCACTGATCCGCCAAAAATTCATACGTTTAATAAAACTTGTGTAATAAAAACATCCAGTATTACAAAATTTGGTGTTTATTAAAATATAAAACAAAGAGCATCATTTGCAAAATAAATAAAAAATAAAACTTGTATCTTAAATTAATGTAATTTTTGGCAATGTTTCTGTTGTACTAAATTTTTTATATTAGGTTTTAAATTAGATGTTGACAATAACACCAGTTCAGAAATATGTTGCTCCGTAAGTGAAGTGCGGTATTTATTTTTAATATAATGAAGATCCGAGAAAACCTTTTCACACACATATGTTGATCCGAAACTGGATAGGAACTGCAAAGCCAGGTCCGTTATTCTTTTGGCACCAATTTCCAGAAATCTGCAAACTCTTCTTTAAAATTTTGTGCTTTCGAAGATATTTTTTCCATAAAAAGGTTTTTTAAGGCACAATGATTTTGCAGTTCGGTTAGCTCCAACTGAATATTCCCAGGATAACTAATTATTTCATATATACGTACACAAAATAAATTAATAATTATTCATATTGATGGTCCAGGTCAGAGTATTGGAACAGACTTATTAAATTATTGTATTGTCATCGGTCCATGATAAGTGTGCGGAGTTTAAATTTAATGTGAAGAATCAATGAAAATTACGTTTGTAGATTCCATAACATACATACAGGTAGGAAAGGTATTAGAAATATGATAAAAATATAGGAAATTACTAAATTTGGAAAATACTAGTTGTCAAAGATAATAGTTTAAACCATTATAACGCCTTATGAATTTGAAAACTACTCCCCTAGCTATATGCCACGAAGGATATTGAATTACAATTCCAAGTTAAACGAGGTCGGTATGATCAGATTTATCCAACCATTCTGGTTTGTGATTAGAAGGGACAATATCACTTGTAGACCAGTTTCGGCGTATTTGCACCTCATCAGTACAAGGTAGATATCATCCGTCCAGTAGCTCTGAAAGCTTAATTCTGGACTGGAGACAACGCTTAACTCACATCAATACATTATCATCAGTAAAGGAAATGTTAAGAATGCGATAACAGCTATTGATAACACGCTTTACTGCAATGACAATTATTTACTGGAAACTGTAATTAAGTAAAAATTCTGGTTGTTTGATAAATATTTCTAGAAATGTTGCACTAAGCAATGATCTTATTAAATACGAGTAAAATGCGATCTTGATAAATTACCTTCTATTTTTATTGCTACTAAATATTTCCAGCATTGTACAATTTCTCTCGACACAATCTTGGCATTAATAATCGAAGATTACGACCTCGAGTTGAAAACTCTCTGGCTTTAATTGGATTATTAAAAGCCGCATGAAATGGAGCAATACAATTTGGAAGAAATTTCGGCAATCTGTTGCAAGGGCAGTATATAGCAAATGGTGAATCTTGCATGTTGTTTGAAATTATGCGAATGTATTCTGAGCTACAATCTAGGGCTTAATGTGAAACAATGATAAGCCATACATGAGTTCAAAAAGAGTTAGTGCTGTGCTCGGTTAAAGCAATAGTATAACAAGCCACTAAAAAATTATTTTGGTCCTTCGTTAATAGATGGCGCGATAAACCTGTGGTCACACTATTGCATGGGTTTAGTTTGTCTCTAGTATTTACTCGACATAGTGACAAGCCATATCATAATGGAGTGGATTCGGATAATTCTGTGAGTTCTGACGATTTTAACAAGAAAAATAGTGAAGTTGAGTCGACATTCGATGACAGTGACCGTGACCCTGACTATGTACAATCTAGAAGTGACTCAAATGATGAAAATACAGCGGTATGTAATTTTTTTCCTAAATGTGGCTTGTCATATTATTACCATTCATGATTAAAGTAGTGAAGTAGAACATTTCGTTTTCTTCACGGATAATTGTCTCGGGCAAAACAAAAACTGGCTTTTGATGTCTTGATGGTTCCAGCTATAGTGAAGGAACAAAAGTGTAAGTCTATTACACACCATTTTTTAGTCAGCGGACACACTCACCTTCCCTCTGACAGGAATTTTGCTCCCATCGAAAAACGGCATAGAAAGTATGCTCCGCTTGTGTACTCTCCTGAGGAATGGCACAAAGTTATAAGAGAATCAAATAAAAAGAAGCCCTTCAGTGTAACTTTTATAAAACAGGGAGATTTTCTTAATGTACAACCACTCTTAGAGAACATTCAAAAGAGTCCTAGCACTGATGACCAGCAATCTTTGGATTTTTCCAATGTTTTTTCATTTTTATTCAAGAGTGATAACAAAAAAGCATTTTACGTTAAGCATTCTGTGAATGGTACCTACGTTACTGTTGGCAAGAAGGGACGTCCAAATGTTCTTTCTGTATCTGCTTTAAAACAGAAGTATATTCAGCCCATTCGGATTGCAAAAAAGAAACTTGAAAATGTGAGATCATTATTACCCTATATACCTTCAGTGTATCATCCCTTCTAAAATAGTTTACTTGAGGATGTCAGCCCTGATGTTGCAGATGAGGTCACCGAGCTGGTTGATTAAATAAGATTTTGGATATTTATTATAAATGGAATAATGTAACAAGCCACATTTTTTTTAAAAAAGGCTATTTTTTCTTAAGTTTGGAGTAGTTTTATCAATATTGTTGTCAACTATAGTCCCATCGGTCATGATGTATCGACATATATAAATTAAAACAATAAAAGTTGTTACTGGATTTTATATATTATTTTTAAAATTTAAAGTCGAATATCTCACTTTCACCTTTTTGAGACTTGTCATTGTTTCACATTAAGCTCTTCAAATATAATCTTGTTCTTTTTTACTAAACACTATTCAATCAGCCATTTTTCATCCAAATTAGCAGTATGTATGTCTTCTATCAGTTCCTGTTTTGGAGAATCGATTAGTTAATACTTATTGCAGCCAAACATAATATTAGTTTTAAGTAGCAGAAAACAATATGTGACAAAAATAATGCACTCTGGTCGCGTGATTAATGATTCTAAATATATCCTTCGAAACAGTTTTAACTTCAACGAACGCTTAACCAAACCGTAACGTTTCCTGACATTCTTTTTTATACGAGTGTCAAGGCCCATAAAGGAATCAACCATTTGTAACAAAATAAATATGTTCGCATTTTATTTTATTCAGTAGATATACAAAGTGATTAGTGAGTTCGGCTGGTATATTTTGAATACATTTGTAATTTTTTTCTCAATTCTGGTTCTACATACCTGACGTGGATAGTATTGTAGTAAGATCTACCGGCGCGTATCGATAGTAGGTCTGAGGTAGAAAAATAGGTAACCAGAAAGTGTAATTACTGTGGCACCATCTACATTTCATTCATTTAATAATGTCAGTGTTGCCACTAAATAATAAGGTTTTTCAACCAGAAACGCCTTTGTCAATCTTCAGAAGTTATTGAATGTATTTACCGCTTTTAATTCTCAGGGTAGATGATTGTTTAATTTTTTGAAATTGAAGATGATGGATTTTTTTCCAAGATTAGAGGTGGGCATTATTAAAATGTTTCATTCTTGTAGGGTAACTATGAATTGGTATCTCAGTAAAATTGTTAAATTGCTTTCAATATGGTGACCAAAAAAGTTAATCGAATTTAAAGATCTTATTAAGTCATTGTTAACAATGGGTCACATGTGGCCTAAGTGCTGTGGGCCTAACTCACCCTCCCTACTTTACAGATACAGAAGTCATTGTTAAGTTTGAGAGGTTACAAAACTCCTTTGTAAGATAAAACTAAAGTTTTCTCAGTGTTAAAGAAATCCCATTTGAGCCGAAACTTTGCCATCTGCTTGTAGCAGTTTTTTTCTACATTCAAGGTAAAATTCAAACCGCGGATGCTATATAATTCTAGTTTATTTATCAAAATTTCATGATTAACACAGTCGAAGGCATTCGCGCAATTACAAAGAACCGAAGCCATAAAAATTTTATGATTATGAACTTTTCCACACAAACCGGGTTAACTTATAAGTTAACCAGTCAATATTCCTCGACTTGTATTCCAAACCTTGACGTAACAGTTAACTAACCAAACAAAGGGTCCATTAGAGCAAGGAAGCTGGAATCATCCTGGATACGAAGTTAACCTGGAACCAACACATAAAGAAGATAACTACCAAAAGCAAGATGACACTGATGTCACTAAAAAGAGCGATTGGAAGTACATGGGGACTGAAACCGGCATTGGTACATTGGCTGTACACAACGGTTGTAAGACCCATGATAACATATGGCGCACTCGTCTGGTGGCCTAAGGTTGACCAGAAACAGGCCATCCTAGAGCTAACCAAAATCCAGAGACTGACGTGTCAGTGCATCACTGGAGCGCAAAGAAGTACTCCGACAGCAACAATGGAAACAATTCTAAACCTCCCACCCATCAAAGCGGAGGCTAGAATTGGGGCATATCGCCTCCAGTTAAACAATAACTGGAACCCACACCCTAATGGGCATGCGACAATTATCGGAAGTAATTGCACAAGTGCATCAAAATTACCGATTATTTTGCATGACAGCGTGTTGTCTAAAAACTGCATGAGTTTATTTTCATATTTTGGAGCAAGAGCCCGATATCGAAGGGATTTTTTACACATGAGGGACATATTCAATATAATCACAAATCCCATACTAGCTATGGGTACTGATTATATGACGCCGACCACATCACTAGAAAAACCCCTTAACATCGAAATAGATTGGAAAGGGGAACACCCAAACAAGCAATAGTTTGGTTCACTGACGGTTCCAAAACGGACACTGGTACTGGCGCTGGAATATACGGTCAATCCCCCAGATGTAACATTAGTCATTCACTGGGAGTAAATACCACTGTATTCCAAGCAGAAATCTTCGCAGAGAGAAAACATAAGGAAGGGATACAGCGGTAAAAACATTCTTATCTGCTCCGACAGTCAAGCGTCAATAAAAGCACTTAATTGTAGTACAATAAAATCCAAACTTGTCTGGGAATGCTTAGAAAACCTCAAAAAACTCCCTGGTAACCCTGAAAAGGGTGCCACGTCACAAGGGTATTAAAGGAAATGAAAAAGCAGACGCCCTAGCACGAGAAGGATCGGCAACTGGCGTAACAAAGGCTTCGGTAAGAACCACATTAAACCAGTGGGTGCACAAACAACACCTCAAATACTGTCAAACAATTCCGAAGCTCAAACACAGTAAACTGATGGTTAAACAGCCCATACCAAAACTTACTAAAAAAATCCTAAAGTTAAATAGGAGAGATATCAGGCTGGTAACCGGACTTATGACCGGACACTGCGAACTGAGAAAACACCTTGATACAATGGGGATCTTCCAAGAAGAACCTATATGTAGATTATGTGGTGAGGAGGACGAAACAGCCACCCATATAATTTTCGAATGTAAGGCTCTACGTTGGTGGAGGTATAGACAGATAGGGCCGGATGATCCTGTATCCAACCTCACCAAAAGAGATACTGTGAAGAGACTTCTAGATCTCATCAAGGTCACAATTCTTCTCACGGGCTAGCAGACAAACATGACAATACAATAAGCCAACGGCTGCAGTGTTGGGGCCCCACTAGCCCGGCCTGTTTCGTCTGACTACCAACCAAACAAACAAACCAGCTCACTGAGACAGTAAGACAGAATAGTTATCTTATTGGAGGTTAGATGTTTATTTCTGAGTTTCCACAAACCGTTACGTCATAAAAGTTCACCGTGGCGTCATGGTATTGCTAGCCCAGTTTGCGTGGTTAAGTTCAAAGAAAAAATGGCTGAAGTGAGGTATATATTTGATTAAGGATAGATATCATAGCGTCACTAGAACATTTATTAGGTAGGAGAGCAAATTGATGTAATTTTTAATCACGAATTTTCCTCGACTTGCGATGAGCCAAATTGCATTTTCCGATAAATTTTTATGACTACTTTGGTAAATATAAAATAAATATAATTGGGAAAATATCAGTCATATCACCAGCTCAATAAACTTAGTTATTATCCACTGCACTAAAGGCACTAGATTCCTGACAGGACAATTCTCGACTGGTATGGGACTGCGTGCGTGCCCTATCTGAGCTAGCAAGTCATAATAGACTGTTTCTGGCCTGGGTACCAAGGCACAAAGAACACAAGAGCAATGAAGAAGCTGACGAAGTGGCTCGAAAAGGAGCAAATGCTCCCTGCATTGACCCCGAACCCTTCTGCGGTGTAGCTAACACATACAAAAAGGCAGCTATTGAAAAATGGAAGCAACCTAAGTTTCTGGATTGGTGGAGAACAGCCCCTGAACAGAGACAGCCAAAGAGTTCATCAAACGACCATCGGACAAAGTAACAGAGGACCTGCTGCTAAACAGCCGAAAGGCTGTTAGAGTCCTGGTAGGTTTACTGACAGGACACTGTAGACTCAACATTCATATGAGTGTTATAAAATTGGCAGAAACAGACCTTTGCAGGTTCTGTATCAAGAGGACGAGGAATCAGCAGAAGGCCTCTGCGACTGAGAAGGCCTCGCAAGACTGCGTTTTCTAGAACTTTGCAAAGAAAAACCAATGGCTACAAGCTACCTCGAAAAGCTTTTGTCTAGGCTATGGAGCCTCGTTAGGAGATTAAAGATAGACGGAGTACTTTAATTAAATCAGTGCGTCACAATAAATCATCAGACGCCAGCTCTTCGCACCATCTAATCTAATCTAATCTATCCACCCCGATTGGGAAAATAAGTACCATAAAAATGCACTGCCCCTGGACTATCACATATACTTGGCGATAAAAAAAAAACTCATAATAATTCAAATTTGTACGAAAGTGTTTTCGAATGGAGTTTAATGAAGATTTGAAATTTGTTTGCTTCTAATTTTCTTTTTACGTCGTAAATATAAGATTTCTCAATATGTGCTGTCAACTTAATTGTTTTATAAAGGCGCGTCGTCACTATGCCGCTGTCAATTTGCAAAGCCGATTCGATGTAGACGTGACCGTTGGCACGTCCCAATAAGCCAGCCGTGTGCCAATGAAAATCGCTGAAGTGTCGGTCTCTTTCAAAGAAAGCCAATGAGAACGGAGAGTCGGGACGTTCCAACCACTGGCATAACGAGGCTTCAGTTGTGCTTCTAGATATTTGGTGCAATCAAATTTAGAAGAACTCCGAAAAAATGTTCTGACACCTAGATCTGTACTCGAGATTCAATACGTCCAATAGTAAATCCTTCATTAAGCATCGAGATTCATATTGTGCTCTTCTTTTAAAACTTGGACGTACCCAAAATCGTCGTTTAAGTCGTCTTTTTTTCATTATCGATGATAACCGCAGCTAGAATTAGTAAATCCTCGTCAGTGAACAATAAACATTATGCGCCTAAACTAAATGAGTGCCAACACATATGTAGCCGCTTTTACAGTCGCTGGCTTTGCTATTTGGCATTGCCAACGTCAATGTAGATGCGCGTTAATATTTCATTTTTATTCTTCTCGCTCCATGACTACTTTAACTGTATAAACATAAACTATATTCTCACTATTTTTTCTCCATGTACCCCCGTACCTACAGATACACTATTAACGTTCATTGTACTTTATTTATTTTAATTGGATCTAAAATACTAAAGTTCCGGCGACGTCAATATATCAGCTATTTTTAAGTTCTAAATTCAGTCGCGGTGTGACGCGTCAGTGTTGTTGTTTAAATAATTCCCAAAGTGTAAATTTTTTCATTATTATTAATCTATTAGTCACAGCTTTAGTTAAATTATTCGAATCTTTTACGTATACCTACGATAAGATAACGTCAAGATAACACCGGAATAACCGTGACATGGAAATAATAACGTAGAGTGTAGAATATATGCAGGTAAACATCAGACATTGTTAAGTCAGTGTTTATATGTGATTTGTGACAGCTGATTTTTTTAAATAATAGTAAATATAGGTTATAAAGTTAACAACCAGTTTATAAAGAAAGATAACAGCCTTAAACTAAGATTAAAGTATCAACAGTACTAGATTAAAACAGTGGAAATATTGAAGTAACCAGTGCTATACGCTTAACTCTAGCGAACAAAAATCTAAGCTGGAAAATGGAATTTTGAAATTTTGAAAGTCTCGCAACTCATTTTAAATTTCAGATCCAAAAATCTACTTCTTAAAACAACAAACATAAACTATTTATGGAAAACGTAGAACTGAGAAGAGAATCCTCAAGGAAATCGAAAAATAAATTTAAGCTATCAACATTCACATCTTATTTTCGAACGAGTAAATCAGGGAGTAACCTAATATCACCGCCGATTAATTTTGAAAAGATAGATCTAATACCCGGTTGTGTGTCACCGCACGTTTCTATTCAAGAATGTCCGTTTGATGTTACTGGTTACGGAATGTTAATTCTAAAGGACAAATTCAAATTGAAAAAACCCATAAAAAAGAAGAATGTTTTAGTGTTTATGTTCGAGAGAATTATTATCATCACAACCGTAAGTATATTCAAATAAATTAAGAGGCTTTTAAACGGGCAATCTTTTTACTGCAATATGTTGTTTCAACAGAGTGGCGAGCAACATTGTAAGCAATAAAGTCCAGACCACAGCATTGTGGCCATAGTATAGCAATATTTTTAGTATGTCCCGGTCATATTGCCAGATATGTTTAGTGCAATAGTGTGTTCAACTAAAAATAGATTCTTGTTAATGATTAGAAGGTCATTAATTCTATAGGCCAAGCAATAGAGCATGCCAAAGTATAATAATTTGTGACAAAAATCCTAGTAGAAAACGGATGGTGCCGATATACAAATGACATTACGTATTATTGCTTTGGACACGCAAATGGTTTTCAGTAATTTATTATAAACATTTGAAACGAAAAAATCCTCTTTTTTAGTCTTTTTCATACACCGTAAAAAGTACTGAAGTAATCTTGATGGTATATATATAGATAAATCGTGGGTAATTAAAATAAAAACAAAATGTGGGGTCGAGCGGGTTAATCGGATGATTAGGAGCCGAGGAAGTTTGGAAAAACCGGAAAATTAGCAATTTTTTGGAAAATTTATATTTTCATCATTTTTCAATTGTAAGAGCTGAAACTTGGTACAAAAGAAGACCTTCACATGCACTTTATATGTGCGAAGTGGAGACGCCAGACAATGGTTCCTTTTATCTCAAATTGCAATTGTAATTTTTTTATGCGATAATTTCTGATTGCGTTATCGATTGTCCATTTTTGAATTTTAAAAAGGTTTTGAAAAGTATAGATGGAGATCAAGAAAACGTATATTTTCGATTTGTAATAAAATTATGCGAAGTCGGCCAAAAACACCACCAATTAAATTTTTAATTAATTCGAGTTTAAGTTTTACGCCTTTTTATTTATAAAATGATTCGAATTCAAATTGAACAAGGTAAACAACAGAGTAATTAGGAGTCATAAAGTCAACATTTTTGTCCTGAACAACCTCAAACATACTAATGAAGAAGAAAGAAGAAGATAAAACATAGAACAGCAAAGGACAACTTCACATTTAAACTAGTGACGTATTACAAGTTCCATAATTTTGGTAAATTGTTGTCTTCATTTTTATCTATTAATCCAAAGACAAAATTTAAATTAATTTTAGTTTTGAATATCCCATTTGTCACTTAATATAACCTAATAAAAGATGGGGTCAAAATTTGAAGTTTAACACTCTATTGCCGATAGATACTCTGAAATATTAGTTTGTTTTGTTGTGAAAATTTCGGGATTATTAATATTTATTAATAAAGAACATTCACACCTTGAATTGCGGAATGTGGGAACCTAAATATATAAAGATAAAATGCTAAAAAGATGGTGTGCTATCGCGGAAGAATTTGGTATATCAAGTATTGAGGCTTACAGAAAATTTCCTATTTTGCTTCAACTTAACTTTCAAAATAATATAAGTAAGCTGCTGCAACGCAAATAATTTCGTCGTCATGTCATTATTTCCCTGTTTATATGTAGCCCGACTACGAAACAAATTATTGTTTACAATAATTGACGTTACTGTGCAGACAATGTTACACATAAAATATATTTCCCAGTCATATGCTGCAGTTAAAATGTTATCATGATGGCTGGGCTATGTTGCCAATATTGCAGTAAAAATATTGCCCGTTTAGCCCATTTTTATCATATCGAAGAAATGTTGTATTAAGGCCGTATGACATTATGTAGTTTTCGATACCGTTTTCTGTACAGTTGTCAATGTCGACAAAAACTGTACAGTTGTCTGTACAGGAAACTTTACGACCATTAAATTGTGTAAGACACTTATGTAGTTTTCGATATTGAAATTTTCAAAAACAACGCCTCTGTTGGTATAGAGCTGCCAAAAGTCCTTGTCAATTGACATAACGACTTCATTTCATCCTGATTTCATTGTAATATTATAGAGACGTTATTTTCCATTGAGTATGTATTGTTAATCTTTTTAATTGATTTCGTTTCCATTTTCAAACAAAAAGTCCATAATAACAGGAAACCGAATAAAATTATTTCAACTAAACAAGGAAAGTTATTATCTAGTACAGAAATATGATGGGGAATGGTATTTCTGTACAGTATTCGATGTCGAAAACTACATGCTTGTATGACACTATACAGTTGTTGTCAACATTGAAAACTATACAGAAAACGATATCGAAAATTACATAATGTCAAACGGCCTTTACACACTCGCGCGCAATATTTTTACTCGCACGTAATAAGCTTCTTACTACTATCGTTATGTAATATACTATTTTAAACTGTGTAAGGTGTTGATAGAGTTTTTAAAATATCCTTGTAATAATGTTTTACATGGATTCGTTTTTTCTAAACATTCCAATATCTCTTCTTTATTTAAACTTCTAGCATAAAATACCTGAACATTTTTTACAGTGACTTCCATCCTTGTTTTTACCAATTTCCAGTATTAGGTACTTCACTATCTACCCATGCTTTTATAGTTTTGTATTGGTCTATTAATTTCTTCGCATATTAATAATTCTTAGTTAGTCATCGGTTCCTATTCATATTTTGATTTAAATACAAAACTTCTTCAATTACACAACATAAGATTATTTTTATTCAAAATACTACTTTATTCAATCCTAACAGCTGACTATACTTTTGCATTATTTTAAAATTCTATTGAGAAACTTTCCCAGGGTTATTTGTAGTAAGAATAAAAATCGTTTATGGTTTTAGATAATTATTGCTATTCGATTATCACGTAAATAATGTTGCGCAAATTTTTTTTTCTGTAAATGTATCCAGGTATCATTAAATTTTTTTGCGTTAAGTAGGTACCTACCAATTAATTTGTATTCAGATATTAAAAAAGTGCCATACTTCACCCATCGTTATATGGAGGTTAATAGTCAAGGTGATATACAGTGTGGAAACCACTTACTCATTATTTTAGAAAATTATAAAAAATGCCGAGACACGTCACCTTTTGAATTGAGTTGTGCGTTATGTAAACATAAATTTAAATGTACAGGGTGATTCACGCAAGTATGCCATAGTCGGTTTTGTTTTGTTTAATGAAACACCCTATATATTTGCATATTTTTGAAATCCCCTTATTTAACCGATTTCAACAAACTAAAAAATGTATAGTCAATTATGAATTATACAGGGTGAAATTTTTATTTTTACAGTTATTAAACACATACATAAAATACCTGATGTATTTGATTTTAATACATTAAAATAAATGCTCAAAATGTTCTCCATCTAGTTGTTGGCAATAGCACAGTCCCCTATAGTACTCCTCCTAAACTTTGTTTAAAGTTTGAGGTGAAATATTCCGTATTTCTGTAGTTATCCTGTCTTTGAGGTCTACAATGCTAGTTGGTTGTGTTGCATATACTTTGTTCTTGAGATAACCCCACAGAAAAAAATCTAACGGCGTAAGGTCTGGCGATCTAGCTGGCCACTCAATAGTACCTCTTCGTCCAATCCATTTATTGGGGAAGATTTCATCTAAATAAGTTCTTACCATTAAAGCATAATGGGGTGTTGCCCCGTCTTGCTGGAACCAAACATTTTCATTCGGTAAGCTAGGATCTATTGCGTTGGGATATAAGTTTGCCAACGCAGGAATAACTTCATTTCTAAGCATATTTAAATATTTTTCAGCTGTCAAATTTCCATCTATAAATATAGGATCAATAATATGGGCGCCTATGATACCGGCCCAAACGTTCACCTTTTGAGGGTACTGAGTAATAATACGCATCCAATTAGGATTCTCTGCTGACCAATATCTACAGTTCTGTCGGTTTACCTCTCCATTCAATGTGAATGTTAATTCGTCAGAAAAAAGAATGGTACCAAGAGCTATCTCATTTCTGTTCAGCTTATTCATCAATCTTTCGCAGAAATCCATTCTACGATCTGGATCGTCTTCTGTTAACTCCTGCACAAAAGTTAATTTGTAGGGATGAAGTTTTTCTTAGAACAGTTGTATGACTAACATTATTTTCACGGGCAATTTGACGTGTACTTAAAGTTGGATTCTCTTCGACACTTAACAAAATATCCACTTTCACATCATCTTCAACGAAGTGTGGTTTTCTTTTCAATGGTTTGACATGTCCAAGTTCTCTGAATTGTGCATGAATTTTAGACACAGTACTTTGTGAAATATTAGGCAATTTGGGATACCTGTGATTAAATAAGTTTGCCACTTCAACTTGACTTCTGCAGTTATCCCCGTACCCGATCATCATTAAAATCTCAATTCGGTGAGTCTCAGTTAAACATTTCATTGTTATGTCGACAAGGAAAGAGTGTTTGACAACGATTTTACTTTTTCAGTATAAACTGTCAACACATCGACAACTGACAGAATAGAAAACAATCCACATTATTTACCGATTTTGTCTAATTATTGGTGTTTTTAGGCAATTTTTAGGTAAGTGTGGATTTATGCAGACACATTTAACAATTATCAATTAGCATTTAACAATTAACATTTATCAATTATAAGTTGAACTACTCATTTCACTATGACTCCATTTATGCACACAGTTAACAATAATTATCATTTATCATTTAGCAATTGCGAAGTTGGCCAACTTTTAACTTCTTAAATTAATTGTACCGAATTTTCATCTAGTGCGCAACTAGTACGCAGAGCCTGAAGTTAACATCACTTTTTTCATAGAAAAGTGGTTGACAGGTTATATTGTGTGTTTGTTTGTTTTGTTTATTTTTAATTTTCAAGTTGTAAAAATGGATGATGCTACTCTTATCGACATGACTCTCTTATGGACATGAAAATGTAGGGTTAATGGTTATTGTAAACAACTAGAATCTCGGGCTCCTGCGCATGCTTACTATTTTCTCCTAATTTATAATTGTGTCTGCATAAACGATGGCAGTTTTACTAATTGTTAATTGATAAATGTTAATTGTTAAATGCTAATTGATAATTGTTAAATGTGTCTGCATAAATCCACACTAATTGAAAAAAGTACCAATATTTCAAGTGTAATAAATTATTAATTTTAAAATCTCACCCTGTATAATTCATAATTGACCATACATTATTCAGTTTGTTGGAATCGGTTCATTAAGGGGATTTCAAAAATATTCAAATATACAGGGTGTTTCATTAAAAAAAACAACACCGACTATGGCATACTTGCGTGAATCACCCTGTACATTTAAATTTATGTTTACATAACGCACAACTCAATTCAAAAGTTGACGTGTCTCGGCATTTTTTATAATATTCTAAAATAATGACATAAAGAATTTTATTCCATAAGTGGTTTCCACACAGTAACTACGCCAACATCTTCCATAAAATCAACTTCCAACGTTGCTCAAATAAATCATAAAAAAATATATGGTAACGAAATATTGCTTACCTTACAAATGAAAAAAAATTCGTAAAGTTATTCAGAAACCTCTCATTATTTATAACTTATTTTTATCACTCATTATACAAACTTTAAACACTTCAAAGTTTGCTAACAAAAGTTTTTCGAAATAACCTGTCATCACACATAGAGCTGACGTGACGTTTGTAAAAATTAAATGTCCAAAGCCCTCTTAGAAAAAATACAAATAGTATAATGCGGAACGTTTAAATATGTAAGTTCAAAGTATAGTTGTGAGTAAAATTAGTTTACACTGTTTCACAATAAAATAACAGTATGCGGCAAGGTCTCTTTGGAAATTAAAAAGCCGAAAAGGTAAAAAAAGCCATAAATCATTTCTAGTCTTGACCTACCCACAAGCGAACAAATGATTCTCATTGGTGCAATGCATCTTCCGAAGGGTCTATGAAAAATGTACTTGAATTATTAGTCCACATGGAGTGTTAACCTCCCACGGTGGCTTTAGTTCATTTCTGTTATTTACGAGATATTGTGTTCTTAGATGTGGCTGTGATTGAAATTCTGTTTTGTTTGTGTACAATTAATTTCAAATTGTTTTAGGAGGAAGAGCCTGATGTATATTACTACTTAGGAAGCATAAAAATGTGTGATTTAAGTATGACAGCAACAAAGAAAAGGAACAGGATATTATTAAACGACTTCAATAAAAACAGGCAGATGGTTTCAAATGTAGAATATAACCTTAAGACAAAAAGTGAAGATATTGCTGATGCATGGAGATATACCATTGAAAAATGTTTATGGAAAGAATTACTTACTGCTCGAGGTAAATAATAGAAACTAAAGTAACAATTAAGTTGAGAATTCTGGAATCGTTGGCAATACTTAATACTGATCAAAGTTTACACTACAATTACACCAATACCACACTTTACACTATATTACGCGCGGTCTAAAATTGCAAATGGCACTATGTATGGCAGAGCTATGTAGCAAATACCCAGCTAGCTTGTACAAACTGGTGCAGGGGAGAAAGGTGCTGGACTGGAAACAAAAATACAATAAGCCATTCTTGCTGCAATGCTATCGGAGACTCTGTCAGTCGGGCTCAAGGCAATAACGCCGACAACGCTTGTTCAGAGTTTTCCTTCGGTCTCTGAAGATAATAACTTGGTAATTGAAAAGCGTGTAAAATAGTATAAAGTGTTTGTAGCTTTTATCAAGAGTATTTTTATTTTAATTATTTTGACATAAGATAGTAGTTCGATCGACAGTCTATAGTTATAAAAAACTCCTGTAAATAGAGTGATCCCCATTAATGTGGAGCCTGACGGTTGACGAACTCCTGTGTGGTTTGACTGACCTAGGAATATCCTGCCAACGATATGCCAATGATATTGTCATAACAGCCAGGGGAAAATTCGAAAAGACCCTTTGTGACATCTTACAAAAGGGTCTGAAATATACAAATAGCTTGTGAAGGCAAGTGGGACTTAACATCAACCCCATCAAAACCATCTTGATAGCCTTCACTAAAAAAAGGAAACTAAACTTCATAACTATTAAACTTAATGGTAGCGAGGTTGAATGAAGACAAGAAGTCCAGTAGGTTTGACTCTAGACATTAATTCCTATGGAATAAACAAAAAAAGGAGATTATATACAAGGCAAAAATGGCTTTAATGGTGTGCAAGAATCTGACAGGAAGAAATTGGGGCTGTAACCCAAAAATCCTGAGCTGGATGTACACTGCCATAGTGAGACCAATCATCACTCATGGAGCCATTGCATGGAGTAGCAGAACTAGTCTATGGACGACGAGAGAAAACATCTCCAAAATTCAAAGACTAGCCTGTATATGCATTACAGGAGCAATGAGAACATGCCCAACGGAAGCCTTGGAAATGATTCTCAACTTCAGACCACTACATAATGGTGATGGAAAGATTTGCAGAAAAAACAAGATACAGACTAAGTAGAGAGGGAATCATTAAAAAAAACCACCTCCTCACTTCTTAGAAATCAGAAAACTTGGGACATGCCACAAGATGGTATGATGAAAAGGTATAACTTTTCAAAGAAATTCGTTACGGAATTAAGCAACAAGAGAGAATGGGATCCAAATACCATTACACACTGCACTAAGAGTTTTAACAGGAATCCTAACGGGACATTGCCGCCTGAGCAGGCACCTGAAAAAGCTCAAAATATTGGAGGAAGAAGAATGTAGATTCTGTGCATGTAAGAAGAAACCTCCATCCACATACTTGCGAATTGCACTGCAATTCAGAATTATAGGGCGCAGAGCCTAGGAGATTATTGAATAGAATAGGGACATTTACCTAAGTTGAAGCCTGCAGATATCCTAAAATTCCTCAGGGAAATAGGACTAAAGGAGCTACTAGTCTCTGAGACGTTCCTCAGGAACTAAGTAGAAGTAAGGGGACACAATAGATTTTTTAGGTCTCAGTGAAAGTCACCCCATCATACATACATACAAATAGAGTGATTGCGCTCTCTGTATCCCACACGCACACGCACACACACACTCGCCCCAACTGTTAATAACTTTTGTAGATTTTCTATAGTTTCACTAATTTTTAATTTCCAGAAAAATCCTTAGAAAATTTGTCAGACATCTGAAGATTTACTACAAAAAAGTTTACCAGCGACTGTGATTTATGCAACTTACGTTTTAGTACTTACTCTTGTTTGGAAAATTAAATTTTTCAAATAAATACACACATTTTTTATTTTAGTTTATTTTATTCAAGCTTGAAATAAACAGGTGATTTATAAACATTACCAACTAAAAAAAATATTAACTGTTCAGACAAAATATTGAAAAAAAAATATACCTGAACACAATGTGGACGGTCTAAAATAAGTAAATAAAAATTAATATACATAATTTATGTAAAAAATGAGAAGTGTAATAACGAAGTTGTTTTTTAACAGAACAGAAACAACATTTTTTATAGACTATGTGTCAAATATGCTGCACATAAGTAGAAGAGTTTTCTTTATAAAGCTACTGTTTTAGTTATACGTAGATATTCTGTTTTTGCATAGTATACTCATGCGCATGAATTTCAATAGTTACTCTGCATAAAGCCGGGGACGCAATCGATAAAATTTGTCGATTGCCGTATGTGCGTAAATTTTCGCCAACTACCGAAACGTAGTTCGCCCTTTCATCAAAACGTGAACTACGATCGAAAGAGTGAAAAACGCCGAAAGGCATTACAAAAAATCACTTGTTCACTAGATAGTTTCACTATTTCCAGAAGTTGTTAAAGGAGAACTACAAATGAAGGTGTGGATGAATCCATGACCACAAGCGTCTTCTTTGATGCATGCGAATTTACGTAGGTATTTCACACGGAAAAAAGGCGAGTGCATTGATCGCACCCTCGATCGGAGTTCGCCTTCTGCGACAATAAAATCATGTTTCATGGGAGTTTTGGAAGTAAAACCTAGTATCAGTAGCAAAGTTATGAAGAAAATCTTCAGGTTAAACCATAGTTTGAATGTATTTGAAACAAGTAGGATAAACCATAAAAGATGATAATAAAGGACCAATATGAATATTTTAAACTAAGTATTACATACACTATGATGCAACGATTGCCTATATATCGGCAGAGATGCCAGACATACACATAATATTTAATAGAAAAATTATATCAAGTACTATAGTAGAAAATAAAAACGATGGTATCTTCTTTTTTGAGTTTCATATCTACATAAATAATTCATCATCATTGAAGCTATGGTTTAAACGGAAATAAAAAGAGATAACATTATTTAACAAAATAATACATTAATAATACATCTTCTTACATCCTTAAAATTATTGTTTTAAAAACAAAATACTAAAAAATATCGAATAAAAGTAAAATGCATTCAATACATTGTAACTAGTACGGCTCTACTATGGAATAAAATAAAAAATAACATTCAAATTTAAACTATCATTCATCTTTTGATTAGTACAATGAAAAAAATTATTTACCTACAATAACAGGGGGTTATTAGTTTCTGGAAAGAATAATCATATATTTACAAATAAGATCCATTATAATAGTGTCTACTTCGATGTAAATCATATTTTGTACCATAAACGTGAGACGCGAAGTAGAAAAATAAACCAAAAATATCGCAATAGTTTTCTTTAGGCCGCTATACTGTGTTATAGTATCTTTACATCACAGCACAAAAACTTAAAAGTGTTTAATCATAACCTAGAACAGACTTATTTTTATCTTTTTAATGGGAGACTTCGATCCAAGTTGCCAAACCAAAAAATTTTCATATTTTTCTACTATTGGAAAAGGGAAATTGCAGAACGAATTTATCATATGAATGTCCTTCAAATTGGGCAATTTGCAAATATGATTGGCTGAAAGTTGTGTTGGAGCATCTGATTCCATGTCAATTGCAACATATCTCTTATCAAAAGACGATTCTAGGGCTTTTCGGAAACCGTAATCCTGGATCAGATAGATCACCTATCAGCTGATTGCGGATCCTAACCATGAACGAGATTTTTATCTGAATTTCCGAGCGAGCTGTTTTTGTGGAAATGTCAAACTTAAAACCTAACCTACAAACCTTTTATTATTAAAAGTTTCGTGGATAGATTTTTTATAGTTTTTCTTTGTTTATAGACCTTTATCAGAGACCCTTTATTCAGTTGTAAAAGATTTTAATTGTTCAATAATTATTATTAAGCAGTTATTAGCGAATTACAAACATGGACAGGTTTTTTTATACAATACGTCCAAACTATTATTTTTGAGGAGGATGAGGAAGTCGAGAAGGAATATTTATTGATATATGCATTGAATGCTTCAAAAAGGCGAAAATGTATTACCAATTACTTTGAAAGCGTTATACCTAGATACACCTGTCAACTACGCAGCTTATATGACTTTTAGGTTCGAGGTTAAAGAAAACGATTAAAACGGAACAACACGTCAGCTGATCGCATTTACCCACCGGTATACTTGGGTAGAAAGAATCCAATCATATGACTACGATCCGCTCGATTCATTCAGTTTCCGAACGTAAGTGATCGTGACCCGGATTACTTTCCGAACATTCAGATCATGATCGGGTTAACCCGATCATAGTTTCCGAAAAGCCCTATAGATGGTAGATATTATTGACGCAAAATCAGAAGCGCCAACATAAATTTCAACCAATCGGACATCATCTTTACAAATATCGATATTTGGATGCAATTACCTGTTTTGAAGAGCCGAGGCTCAATTACATTTATAAACAACGCAAACCTAAACATGGCAAATTTCTTCTGAAATTTCCCTTCCCCAGTGGTAGAAAATTTCAAAATGTTTGGGTTGGCAACTTGGACAATAATCAGACATGAGCTTTACAAATATCAATATTTATATTAAATTACCAAAAAGAGCCCAGGCTCTGTTTACGGATATTTATAAATAATACGAACATTCATATGACATATTCGTTCCGCTATTTCCCTTTCCCAGTGGTAGAAAAATATGAAATTTTTTTTGGTTAGGTTAGTTGATATTTTTAATTATTGGAACACTGAAAGTTTTTGTACTGCGTTCTTTCTTTAACTCTAATTGTGCAGTATTTTTAAAATATCGAATGTATTCAAGAATATAGTATCTTTACAACTTTGTATAAAACAAGAGTGTACAGTTTTTCCTACTCTCTAATTTAAGGCATAAGCTGCTTTTTTGGAAAATGGGTATTTTAAAGGTAAAAATGCTAGCTTGCCTGTATGTGGGCAGTAAAAGTGTAGATAATAATACCAAAAAATCTGTATAATCTCTAATAACTATCAAAGAAAACAGAAAGTTATTAACTGCTTAATAACCTTCTATTTTTATTGCAATTTGTTCAAGGTGTTTACTAATAATTTTTTGAAAATACCATAAATACTCAACTTATTCACACATGATTTCAACAAATATTTTGGTGTAAAGAATAGGTACCTAACTGGTATACAATACATTTGCTATTATCTTAATCTGATTTAGCACTCATGGAGTATTTTGTTATATACCTATAATATATTATTAATAAATCCAATTGACCGGCACCCATTGGTGATCTGTTGTAAGCGCTTCTAGAGCTTCGATGATTTCCCTAAATGTTGTATCAAAATCATTGTTCGGGATTACGGCATCTATATATTTATCATACGTTCTCTGTAAACTAGCGCTTTCTTCCAAAGTCCGTTTTAGATCTTCTTCCTGTGAACGATTTAAAAAAAATCTGTGTTAGTAAATACATGATAAATTTGGTTAAGCTAACATTTTACTTTATCAAGTCCGCTGTACAGTTTGCAAATCTTCTTGCAACATGCAATGTTTTTGATCAAAAGTATGCGCAGTAGGAGATAATTTGGCAAGTCTTTTGCCATTTCAAGCTCTTGTCCAAAATTGATTGATCATTCTGACGAAGATATTTCACATATCATTTAACATAGAAATATGAGTAGATTCCACAAAAAAAGGGTCGAAACAATAAATTCAGTTTCACACAGAGTATCTCATAGTGATGGTTTTCCTTGAAATAATCAATGATTGACGCATTCGTTTAAGGAACGATATGAACTTTATGTAACGTGCTAAACTGGTATAGCTGTGAGTAAAACACGTTATAATTACAGTATGCGGCGATGTCTCTTTGAGGATTAAAAAGCCGAAAAGATAAACAAGCCATAAATCATTTCGAGTCTTGATCTACCCACAAGTTAACAATTGATTCTTATGGGTGCAATGTAGCTTCCGGTTGGTCTCTATGGACAGGAAATATAAACTGAAAGAATGTATTCAACAAATGCAACAAAATTAGGTTTTCATTGTTGATATATATTGTATTTGAGAGCCTGAAATAGTTTCATCTGCTAGTACAAAACAAGAATATTATATTGTTAAATTTTCTTACTAAAAGTTCTGAAATTTCTGAAAGTGAAGAGGAGGGATTTGAGACAATAGAAAAAAAGAAATTTGGTATGTTTTGGTAGCCATTAGTAAATGCACGCAAGTTACCATTCAATTTAAATATCACACGGTTGTTTTGCGGTATGTAGAAACACCTAACACTGTTAAAAAGGTATTAAAGGAAAACATAAGTTTCATTGTTTAAAATTGCTTCGTTACCGTTACAGAAAAAAGAAAACTTACCTCATAAAGTGACGCTAATGATTCCAATGTTCTAGCCCTTCTCGAACTAAAGCGTATTGAGCTTTGTCGATCAAACTAACATGCAAAAGAAATAAATTAAAATATTCTCGTAAACAGCTAAGGTAATATTTATACAAAAAATCTCAAACGTAAACTTCATAAAAAACGCTTAAAAATAAATAACTATGTAACTACATAGCATTTGAAGCAAAAATTCACACAAAAGTAAATTCGGTCTTCATAGCACATTCAAAACACTCAGAAATAATTCATGAAGCAATTAGCACACACAACGGTTTAAATAAAACTTTTAATCCAAACACTAATTTTCACATTAATTATTTAACTTACTCAACGCTCAGCCAAGTCGAAAAAGCATGTATTATAATCGTAGTCAATCAATTGCTTCAACAAGCTACGTACTTAGGTCCAACTGCACAGGTGCTACTTAAGCATTTAAGTAAGACTTAGGAAATATGTGTGACTGCACTAAGGTAAGTCGAAGTATAGGTTCTACTTAAGTCCTACTTATGTGTAAGTGAGGCTATGTCTCGGAACAAATTATAAAAAAAATAAAATATCTAATGAATTGATGACCTTCACAAAATGGAATTGAATTGAATTTGGTGTTCCCAGGAATATAATTCCCAGACAAGATTTTTAAAACAGCTTATTTGATTATAAATTTTTTTAAAAGTTTCGATTAAGAAAAGAAACAATCTGCTAATAGCATGTGTTTACTGCTCTCCTTACTTTTATTCTTTGTGTTTTGGTAAAGGCGACTGAACTAATTGTGAGTTGCACAAGTAGAAAAATTCTTGCCTATTTCTTTCTAGTAGTGTTGTTCATATTATCCTTGTCGTACTCGTGTAAATCCTATGATCTACTTAAGATTTTCGCAATCTGTATATTATATACGCTCAGGTTTGACTTTGTGTTTCTTTCGAAACTTTCATTGGATTTTAACAACATTTGAGAAACGGATGAACTCCTAGATATGGATATAAACAGTTTTTCACTATTTTCACATAGTTTTGCACCAAAAAAAAAATATGTGAACATCATCCATATGTCAACAGACAACCATTTTTAAAAAAGTGTACCTACATTTTAATAGTACTATAATTAGTTCTGGTAAATATAAAATATTTGTGTGAAAAAAATAGTTGTCAAGTAAGTACAATATAAGTAACTAAAAAATCGATGAATATGATTATCAATTTCGACTCGGCAGAGTGTTTAGTTTTCGTAACATAGTAGGAAACACTTTTTACTACTTTACAAAACGTCCAAAATATATAGCTCAATCAATAAATATTTACCTTCCAGCTTAATTCAGAAACTTACCGTTAGATTTCTACTCGATTGCCTCATATTCGAGCTACCCCTTCCAACGTCATATAGCAATTTTAGTTGTTCCATTCCTGGTGCCGCAATAAATATTACATAAGGGAGGAATTCTGTACTGTTGTGAAGTAATTTCAAAGACATTGGACTGCAATCCAACACACACATTTTGCCCTATAATAAAAATAGATAGTCATCGGTTAGATTCGTTGAACATGTGATTTTTACGTAGTTTAAGGGGATTGGACAAACAATGATGTTCCAAAAAATTAAAATGTCACTGGTTGATATTTAGGGTGCCGGATTTACCCTTAGTGCAAAAAAGTCAACAGCATGCGATATTCCCAAGCGATCACCCATCCAAGTACTAACCGCTCTAGACACTGATTCATTGTGGTGAACGAGAACCTAATACCAAAAATTTTATTTACAAAATTAAATATGCATATTTGTATACAAAAACAAAAGTAAATATATAGTAGTCCACGTACTGTCTTCAGCGTACGACTTCTCTTTTTGTAGAGGTCTCACATGCTTATGCTGCTGCTGCCCTGTTGGGGATCAGAACCCTTTTGCGGTATCAGCCCCAATTTAATATTGGGAGAAATAGGCAAAGCCAAAGAAAAGAGAAGATTCGACCATTGGAAAGATCTAGTAGGGCTTAGACAATCAAAAATTCTGATGAGTGGCTACAACCCGTTGAGATCAAATGAATGCATAAGTCAAAGTAACACTCCACAAAGAGTTTTAACAGGGATCCTAACGGAACATTGCCGCCTGAACGGGCACCTGAAAAAGCTCTAAATACTGGAGGAAGAAGAATGTAGATTCTGTGGCACGGAAGAATAAACCTCCATCCACATACTTGCGAATTGCACTGCAATTCAGAATTATAGGGCGCAGGGCCTAGGAGATTATTGAATAGAATAGGGACATTTACCTAAGTTGAAGCCTGCAGATATCCTAAAATTCCTCAGGGAAATAGGACTAAAGGAGCTACTAGTCTCTGAGATGTTCCTCTTTTAAGTCTCAGTGAATGTCACCCCATCATACATGAGATGATTCTACAAAATATTCTATCTGCTCCTTCACATCGGTTAATGTCATTATCAGATATCTTTGGTTGTATGCGTATATAGCGGTAATTGAATTTTGATTTAAAAAACTGTGAGAACTATAGTAGGACAAACTACTTACATCTTTACAGATTATGATTAATTTTAGTGCCCTACCTGCTTAATAATATCTCTGATACTATCCAAGTTAGTTCCGTACATATGACCATTATACTCTCCATATTCAAGATATTTGTGATTCCTGATGTCTTCTTCCATAGTTTCTTTATCGGTGAACCAATAACTTTGTCCCGCTTCCTCTAATACCCTTGGAGGACGTGTCGTGTCTGGAAAAAATTAAAGTAACTATTAAATAAAACAGCAGTATCTCAAATAATTTATTCGTGTTTCTTAGAGTAGAATACGTGAAAATACTAAAAATAGACAGCAATTTTTTTCGAAGCTACAGGAAATTATTCGATTTTTTTAGGAGCACAAAAACTTTTATCGCCAATAAATTTACTAACATGAAAAATGTTTGAAATTTCGTCGATTTAACGGCCAATACAAAAATTATGACGTAACTGTAGTAATCATAATTCTTGGGGAAAGAAAGGATTTTTTGTTCGTGTCTTATCGTAGAGAAAGAATAGTTTATGGAATTGAACATTATCAAGTTGGAACTAATGTCAGGACTACGTGAGCCTGACAAATCCATAGAAAAAAAAAGAGACTGATCGAAGTATAGGAGGTTAGGTTAGGCGCAACTAAACTGCACATCGAGTCGCTGCAATCGCGCGAACTTAAGGCACTAAAGAGATGAGTATTCTCATCCGCCATTTTGGTTCCTGAATTTTATTGTTTTGACATGTGTCGAGTTGACATATTGTGTTGAAAATTTTTTGATATTGAACAGAACATTTTATTTTATCAACTTTCCTTCAGACTATTATCACCAGAAAATTGAGAAAGTGCAACGAATGGATGCTGGCCACGTCTCTAAGTAGAAATACCGAATCTCATGCCAAATACTTGACCAACACAACAACAACGTCAACGTACAACAAGGCACCAAAATGGCGGACGAGAATATCTATGTCTACAGATCTCTAGCGAACTACAAGACTTTTTACATAAGCAGAATAGAAAAAAAATAATTTAAAATATTATAAATTATAAATATAATTATAATAATTTATAATTATAAATATCCAAGTATATTAATTTTCAAGTCATTAATAGTATATTACGTAACAAGAGTTGTAAGTAACCCATTACTGCGAGTGCGTAATGGGATTACAACTCGTGTAACGTACTATACTTTTTCTACGCCCACCTATTTTCTTCTGAGTGCTCATAATTTCATCTTTTTCATTACCAACAGTCATATTCATAGGTAAAGTTGAGAAAATGTTCGGATACTATGATTTGTTACCAAAATTGACAGCATAAATGAGATGATGTTTTTTCCCATATCAAAAAACACCGAATTTTTTTTTGGAAATTATAAAATGTGTTGCCGACATTTAGGGGCATCACTCTTTTAATCTAAAATGTATTTCACTAATGCTAAGAGCTTTTATGTTTTTCAATTGATTAAAAGTATGTAAATAAACCAAATAAAGTATTACGTAAATGAAAATTTGATTGCAATTTGATTCAACAAAGAAATCTAAGTTTTTCTATCTAAACGCACGTGTATGTTATGAGATTTTCATTACGTGCATGTTATTGTTAAATGTCACTTACAAGGAATGTTGTCAGTGCGATTTTTGACGTTTACAGACGTGGGCGTAGAAAATAGTATATTACGTAACAAGAGTTGTAAGTAACCCTTTACGCACGAAGTGAAAAAGTTTACGCACGAAGCCGCACAGCGGCGAGTGCGTAAATTTCACGAGTGCGTAATGGGATTACAACTCGTGTAACGTACTATACTTTTTCTACGCCCATCTATTTTCTTCTGAGTGCTCATAATTTCATCTTTTTCACTACTAACAGACATATTCGTAGTTAAAGTTGAGAAAATGTTCGTATACTATAATTTGTTACCAAAATTGACAGCATAAATGAGATAACGTTTATTCCCCTATCCCAAAAATATGAATGACTTTTTTTGAGATTGTAAAATGTGTTGCCGACATTTAGGGGCATCACTCTTTTAATCTAAAATGTATTTCACTAATACTAAGAGCTTTTATGTTTTTCAATTGATTAAAAGTATGTAAATAAACCAAATAAAATATTACGTAAATAAAAATTTAAGGTTTTCTATCTAAACGCACATGTATGTTATGAGATTCTTATTACGTGCATGTTATTGTTAAATGTCACTTACAAGGAAAGTTGTCAGTGCGATTTTTGACGTTTACAGACATGGGCGTAGAAAAAAATAAAAATATACAAAATCATACATTGGTTGGTGTGAATCTGGCTTGCCATGTTTGTCAAAGTGAATGTGTCAAAAATAAGAATGGCTAATGGTCAGTGTGGCGAGAGTGAGTAGGAATTGGGATTAGTACAGTTTTAAATTTATTTAGGATTTTAGTTCTTATAATGGATATAAAAGTAAGTAAACCGTAAAATGTCATCACCAGGTATAATTCTTCATAGTTGTATTGCAAAAAATTGTAATACCTAGAAGCTATTTTCAACGCGATGTCAACTTTTACTACAAACTCTCATTATATATAATTTCTCTATGGTGAGATCTCAGTCAAAAAGAAGGCATCTATATTGATATAAACTTAATATTGATTTGAATAAACGCCAATGTATATTTGGGTTAATCATTTCACCTCTAAAAAACTAGGTTAATGTGAACAATTGCAAATCGTGCTAAAGATGATATTGCTTGAACAACTGTTAGTTTCATAAAGTGAATAAAAATACGCGCGTGCAACGCTTGCACGATCATTTTCTAATAAAACCACGACTAGTAATTTCCCTTCATTCTATAAATCATTTAGAAGATTTAAGAAAGCCATGCAATGCACCTAGACGTTGACAAATGTATCGCAATAACTTTTCTTTTAGTTTTTACTTTTACTACTGAAACGCTAATTACAAAAGCTGACACACATTTAGCACTAGATGCTCTATTATAACATAACAACACAAGTATTAGGTTTTTAAAATTACCTACAACGAAATGTAATTTTGAGGTTTTTAATGACGTAGGTCTAAAATCATAATTACTACTTTAAACATGTATTCAGTTTTGCGATACTTATATTGTTTGTGAGGAATGAAATTAAAAAATAAAAAAACCTACAAATTCTTGAATTGAGTAAATTGTATAAATGTGGGATGGGACCAATGACGTATACGTCATTGGATGGGACAACATAAAAGAAAAGCAAAAGGAATGGAAATGGAGATAATTCGAACACCCCAAGCCCGAAAAGGCATAAGGATAAACGGAAGAAGCATTCAAAGTAAAATAGATATTTCTTCAAAATAAACTATAAGCGGGTTCTTCGAGATATTTGTTTGGATGTATTACTATATTCAATCCCAGAAAATGAACTGAATGAAAAAACCGCTAAAAACTACGTATATATATAAGACCTACAAATTTGTTTTTAACGGATTTGAATTATTTTTTATACTTACACGGAACAACTCCACCAAATTTCTCAGGATCACTATTAATTAGCCTATTTTTCAAAGTTCTTCGTCCAACTCCTTGCGTTCCAATTAATACTAAAGTTTTTCTTTTGAAAGGAGGCATTTTGGTCACTTCCTCATAAAGTAACAGTTCTGCTTTGTCAAAATCACAATTACTTTTAGACTGATACGAGATCTTTTTCTTTTTCTTAGAGATTCTTGCTCCGCATATGCTGATCGTATGTACAAAATCTGCTTCAGGATGCACAAAGGCTTTTCTTCTTTCTTCTAGTTCTATAAAAATAAATAGAGCTTACACATAAGTATATTACACTGGGAACTAAATAAAACAATAGTTATACGACCAGTTCTACAGTTTGTCCCAGAAAATTAGATTATATTTTGCAATTAGTTCGTAGATTTAATAAAATAAAAACTACTTATAATTTTTTTTAATAAATGTTTTACAATATTTTCTATTGTAATAGATATCAAATATATACATTATACTCCATATAGGTACCGGTTTTGACTGCAGTGTAAGCCTGTGTATGGAAGGTGTAAAGCCGCATTTGGAGCAGCATAAAGCAGGATGAGACAATAACACATACCACATATTGACCGTTATTGCTCAGGCACATGCTCAGAGTTGGTATTAAGGCGGGATACCACTGAAGCAACTTTTTAAGAAACATGTAGAAACAATGTCGCATGTTACACAAGTATTTCCATTGAATAAACAAGATGCCACAAGAATCGTGTCTATTTGTGGCATGCTACGTGTCGAGTGTTGTTGCCGGCACGTCTCGACAAAATTGAACGTGTCGAACAGTGTCGTTGCTATACAACAGCCTCGGATGACTTGTGGTGTGCGACCACAACATTTATTGAATATTACCATAATTCACCAGCATTGTGGAATAATAAAATTGGTAAATATAAAGACAATAAAATACAAAATTCTCTTCACTCACCCATAACCTTTTTAAGTTATAAAGGTTTAAAATGCAAAAGGATAACAAATAAATTGTTTTTATATTGAAGAACATAGCACGATATGCTTGCAAACACAAAACAAAAGGTTTATTAAAAACATTTGTTATCTTCAATGAATGTTTTTGTTTCTTTAACATGCTTAGAAGTCTTGACATAATTTTAAGCAGAATTTCATAGACGTATTCACTTTCAAAATATACCTAATTACAAAGAAAATAAAACAAAATGAAAACCATTCGTTACATATTTCACTATAACTACATATACAAACATCGAGTTTTTGGAAAAAGATATAAATCACATCTAAAACCTAATTGTCTTTATGAATTAAAATATCATTACAAGAGTTTTACTAAATATTTACGGAACTTAAAACCAGAAATTTGGGAGCGAGTGACTGAGGTCAAAATAATGTTAGAAGTTCAAAATTTTTGTGATACGAGCCTTCGTTTCGGAGTTATAGGCTTTTAAAGTTTCGGAATTAAAACAATACATTGAAACACTATAAAATTGTATGCGCTTTGTTTGACGGTAAAAATGATTGTACATTACCCACAAAAGTGGGCAGATTGTAGCCAGTAGTTAGCAATTGAAACTAAGCGGAAAAATTCTTATTCAGCTACTATTTGAAAAAGAATCAGTTTTATGAATTACCTAAAGATGGAATGAGACCTGTCGTCCCATCGCCTCCAACTTTTTTTGCTTGCCACCAATTTGGGTCACGTTGATCGACTATCTGCAGGATATCTCCTCGATCGAAGGGAAGACCTATCTCTTTGCACGGCAGTAAGGTGTCTTCCTGTGGATCGTATTGATATAAAGCCCTCATATAGCACTAAAAAAATACACATTTTTTTTACAAAATTCTCAACATATAAAAATGTACAGACAACTGAAACAAGAAAATAATGGGTCAAAACATGGAGCTGCTGAAAGAATACATATTACTTGACAAAAGTTTCAAAATGATCCATTATCACAGTTATCGGTAAAACAACTGCTATTCATCGGAAAAAGAGAATACAGAAATCGCTAGTGCGTCGGTATCCTGCTAAAATGAAAAATCTGTTTAAAACCGGTTCTTCTTCTGCTTCAGCTTTGTTTATCTCGCCGACAAATTGTAAAATGGTGCAAATTAATTTTACTCACAAGTATACTTATTCATAATAAAATTAAAACATAATGGCTTTTGTTCATCTACTGTATTTTCCTACCTGCATTTTTTGTGTTATTTTCTATATTTTCTTGTACCTTTGAAATGTTCGAGTTAATTGCCCATTCATGATCTGGAACTTTTTTACGCATTTTTTGTTTGTTCTTAATTTGGCCAAATCAGGCCGGTTAATTATTATAACTATACTACAAATATTATTAAATTTTAATTCAAACTATTGCCTAAACCAGTGATTCTCAACCTGAGGTCCGCGGGCAATTTTCATGTGGTCCGCAAAGCGAACATCTAATGAATTTCAATATTGGATATGTACGAAAATTAAATCTACCGAAATTGGTTTACTCAAAATGCAACTGCTCCAGTCTAGAATTTTCACTCATCCTGCAGCATGTGTTTGCAGTATCGTGTTGACTACACTCTGCGGACAGATTCGTACGCGCCCAATAGTTAGTTTGGCTATCTTCGTTTAGTGTTGGCCACTTTTGTTTAAAGAGAGTTGCCACTGCTGGCTTGAGCGTTGGCATCGGGTATCACCAGCATTGCTTAGTGCTGATCCAACTGTCAAGTGTGTCGGGTGATGTTCCACATGTGCTTTATTTTTATTGTTTGGTGATTGTATCTAACTAAAATGAGCAAACAGATGAAACTGTTGGGTTTTTCAAGACGACGGATATTGAGGACACTAATGCAGGATGCTCTACTAGTAATGTTCTCATGAATCATGTAAAAACGACTTATGTAACTGTTGTAGAAATATTAATTATATCGTATGTGGTCCGACTAGGATTCTGAATGGTACAAAGTGTTCCTCAGTAGTGAAAAGTTGAGAGCCACTGGCCTAAACCATACCTACAAAAGAATTGTTATAATAATATAACCACAAATATTTCTCAAGAATATCTATGAAGCTCAAAGCATAAATCGTAATCGTATAGGTCAGGTATCGAGAGACAACCGGACAGCAAGACGGCTCTCGCGATTATGAACCCGGCTGCCCCTAGTTCGCGTCAGTCAAATTTGACAAGTTTATGTGAAATAATATTTGAGTTATAAAGGGATCAAAAGTAGCTACAAATGGTTCGTGTAATATAACACTCGGTACTGCTCGCCATTATTCTGTTAGTTTGAACTTAAATGCCTCAATCTTTCACAACAACTATAATAAATTCATATGAAGCAGTTATATATGTCTATAACTTAATTTCGATGTTAGAAGTAGATAAATTTCACAAAGTGACAATAATTACAATAATCAGCATGAAAAAACTTCAAATTAAATAATATTTCAAATCTATCTATGATCAGAATTTCTAGAAACAGTTTGTATGAATATTTGATTATAACCACCAAAAGGAAATTAAAATTTCAAACAGATCAGTGTAGGACAAGCTTTAACCTCCACCGAAGAGTTTAATCGTCGGTGGATACAAACTTATACACAACATTAAAAAAATATAATATATTGATGGACATTGTCGAACACTGTTCCATGGGCTAAGTTTTCATAAAATTATTTTGATTTTAAACTGATTAAAAAATTGGGGATAGTTAAAAATATAATTTGGTATATTTCTACATGATCTTTTCTTGTTTAATATATTAAAATGATCACTGATTTCAAGAACTATTAAATATTTAAAAGAAAACGCCCACCTAAGTTAGATTAACATAAAATAAATTTACGATCATACGCCTTCGGTACTAAAATAAATGCTGCTCTATTTTTGTCACGTGCCATTTAATATGCTGTTTAATGTCTTAGCAGCTTATGGAAATTAGAAAGCAATTTTAATTTTATTATCCTTTTAATTTTAACTCACACTTTTTTTATTCGGAAAAATTTGGTCTAATTTAATGGAATTTCAGGTAAATGCTATTAATGCATATTTTATTTGGTACTAACGACCCGCTTTAGCTTCACTTAATGGCGCCCACTTCACATGGCGTTCGAAAGACACAGTGGTCGCTGTATTTTTGAAGTAAAAACTTCTTTTTCTGCCCACCTTACCGGAAAACGAATAATGTGAACAACAAAAATAGGGCGAAAAGTATTGTTTAACAGCCTAAGGGCGGAAAATTCATAACGCCACGATTTTTGAAGCTTTTCACTATCTGTCACTAGTTTGCTTTGACGTTTCACATGAATTTTTTAATCAAACGTCAGTGTATGTCAAAGTTTCTTGTTATATTTTCCTATTTTTTGGTTTATACCCTTCACTACGCTCGCTCTTGCATCTAGTAGTCTTGGGCCGCTGAAGCTCATTTTCTGCACTTGTTACACAATATACTATAGGCACGTTGAGCACTTTTTTTGGGCAAGGAGAAATCATGGATTTTTCGTCATCGACACGCTTTTATGCAACACACAATACTGTTGGTTGTTCATCACGCTTTTATGCTACACAATAAACAACGAAGCGTATATAGTAGTGTTGCATTTATTTGCAAAAATTTCTATCTACCATGAGAGTACCACACAATTTTTAAAAATGAAACATTTATTTGCAAAAATTTCTATGTACCATGAACGTAAGATAAAATGTGTGTGAGGGAATCATTGATTTGTGAAAATTCCCATTTACCATGGGCGTACAATAAAAATTCTTAAGGGGGTTAATTTATTTGGACAAATTTCCTCCCATCAGAGGCGTATGATTAAATTTTTAAAAAGGGTTTCATTTTTGTGTGAAAATTTATATTTACCATAAAATTACCGTACGATTTTTAAAAGGGAAACATTTATTTGTAAAAATTTCTATGTACTATGGACGTAAGATAAAATGTGCCTTAGTCCGTCTCTGCTAAGAATCTAATCGACCATAACTAACTGAGTAGATATTCAAAGCAATAACATTGTGAATGTAGGTAAATAGTCAAACGGAATACCGTAACAAAATTTCTACAGCGTACTGTTGTTAAAGTAAATTTAAGATTAAACGCATTTGGAGATAAATAATTCATTGTTTAAAATTAAACCAACTCACCGTCAATTTTTTAGTAATTCCATTGTTTCCGTTAACAATGTTCGAATGTGTCACCTCGCCATTTCCGTAATTGCTGTGTACTTTGAGGGTCACATGATCTTTCGTTTTCGCGATTTCCGTTTGTAGGTCTTCTGGAGTCGCGACAGGAGCTCCGTTTACCTCTAAAATTACGTCTCCTGTGTGAAGTAGGCCTTGTTTTTCTATCATGCCACCTTCAAGTATCCTCGCAATTGTTAAATTTCCATTGTCATCTACTTGTACCTGGAACAAATACGTTTTTTTAACAATAGGAAGAAAACAACCATGAAATAATCTTTTTTATATATTTAAAGCAGAACAAAATAATATCTACTATTCAAAATGTCTGAGAAAATGATTGTTTTTGTACTTATTCACTTCTTAAATAATTGTCATGAAGGTCTTGTTTGTGAACAATCCACTCTTCTTAAAAATATTTTAAGCCCCCCTGTCCTGATATTACTAAAGCAGCATTTGCCAACGTTCGTAAGGAGTCTGAAAATAGGTTGTACCATTGTTTACAAAGCAATGGAAACCATTTTGAACATTTACTAAATTCATTAACATTTTTTTAACACTTTTTCATTTTGTTGTCAAATAAATGTTTCTGCTTTATTGTTACACCCTGTATAATTATGACTTGACTGTTGGAAAGCATTTTCTACGGGCTTTCCAACGACATATCACAAGTAGGGGGTTGCCATTTAAATAAAAAGTTATTACATCAAAAAAGAATTTATATTTTTATAATAGGTAACATTATTATTAAAGAATAGCTAAATCATCAATGTTCAACACAACCATCGTTGTTTTTACGGTCCGACGATTGATGATATAAAAAAAGACACTTTTATTATCGGCACCAATAGCAAAAATTACAGAAAACTATTTGAAGGTACAAACTGTATCGATGACGTAAACGAAGTTCTTTTAACTTATGGTTTTGAACTTACAAAAGAATGTCTATAACAGTTCACTTTTCCAACAGAAACTAAAAATGTGCCTTTAAAAGTGTTTACAACAGATTACTGAAATCTATCAAGCAGAGAAGGAAACGCTTTAGTGTATGTTACGGGGTATTTGTTAAAAAAATGTCTAATACAACATTCTTGTCAAACCTGCCTAAATTTTGCCCATTCGGCTGATAATTTAGTAAACAAAGAAACTATTTTGTGTAAACTGAAAGCCTACACGACAAAGAAGGATGAATTAAGTGGGTTATGTATACTATTGTATACCGTCAAGGGACATTGTTGAAAACATTATTGCGATGTAGAAAAGTTCAAATCCAAAAACCTTTGTTATACCTAAAGAATCCTATCAATTTAAATATATATTTCTTAAATTACCCTTGTATAGCTTAAAATGAAATAATCTTTTCGAACTTCTCTGGTACCTACCGGTCTAATTATTGACAACAAAGGCGATTCGTAAAAATGATTTATGAGAGCGGCGTCACTTCCGGACAGCAACTTCAATCAAGCCGCCCTGGAGTGAAACATCTTATAGTTTTCTGTAATCTTTGCCAATAGGGTAGGGTATCATCTTACAAGATTTATATTTTTCACAATAACACGCCGCTTTTAATATTGCTGATAATACCCCTTGTAATACCCTTTTTTAAATAGACTTATGCCCGGTTGCAAGAACGCTAATCAAATCTCTCATCATATGATGGTTGATTAAAAAATTATGAACCATCAATGGGAACCCGATTTCACGAAAAAAATAATGGTCGATTAATTGTTCATCATTGCAGGTACCTATCCGTTGCATTTTGATTGTGTAAATGATGGTTGATTTGAAGAATTAACGAGTTATTATTTCATTGATTAGCCGTTAATCATTCATCATTTTTAATAAGCGTTCTTGCAACCGGGCATTAGAATTAAGACTATTTATTATTATTTATATTTTGAAAATAAAGATATGCGGTTTCTTTTCATGTTTTTTTTTATCTCAATTTTGAATTATTCAAAATATGGGGCGGCAGTTGGGAGACATGCGTCACCCTGAAAAATATCACCGCACTACCCAGTCTTAAATCGTAAGTATTGTCTGTCTTGTTGTGCTATTAGGATTAAGTCGATTGTAATTCGTATTTGGTGAAAAACAATAATTAGTGACTCTTATTACTTTGGTGAAAAACAATTAGTAGTTTAGTTATCATCTTGTAGGTAGTTTTATTTAAGTTTAAAAACAATTTATAACTTTGGTGAAAAACTCTTGGTGTTTCAACATTCATTCAGAAATGAAAAAATTCGTTCCTGGAAAGAGACCCCTAGTTCCTCGCGACACTTTGGTCGAAACTATACTTCTACAAAGTTCTACACAAAAATGAACTTGTATTCAATAACGAAATTGCGAGGGCAACAGCAGCTATTTGGAAAGTGATTGAAGATGAATTAGGCAATAAAATAAAGGCAACCTCTCTTCACTCCATGTGTGTGGGTAATCGATACAATTTGAAAAGTTTGCTCATAGACATAGCATCGCTGGATAATGAGGACAAAAAGGAAGTATCCTTAAACAATCTTGAATTGTCTCCTGAATTGTCTCCCGAATTGTCTTTCGAATCAAATTCTATCAACTTCATTCTTTCCATTAAGACGACCAAATTTGAAAGTCTCCTAACCGAAAGAGTTTGTGCGAGAAAAACAAAAAAAGGAAAAATTGGTGAACGCCGCATCACGATTTTTCAACCCAGTAAATGGACTCAAATTGTATCAAAAAAAATTTTTGATGATTACAGACTCACCCATGGATTCCATTTTAAAAACCATCATTTGACCAGGAAAGCTGACTTCGGTATTTTCAAAGGTGAGTTTATCAATTTTTACAAGTTTTTACCTATTAAGTTTCACCTGTTTCGGTGTCTGTGTGTCTGTCAGTCTTTAATCAAATCACTTCTAATCGTTCGATTGATTTGAAATTTGGCAGGGTTACATAAGAAAATGGCGAGGGCGTTGTGGGGTCGGACATTGGGAAAATTTAAATATTATTCAAGTAGAGGATGAGTTTTGTGATTATGGTCCGATTGTATTAAAATTGGGTGTATAGGGGTCGGAGATCATGATTTTCTAATCAAAATTCATGAATTAAAGATGGCGGCTACAAGATGATGATGAGATTTGTTATCATAGCCCAATTTCATTCAAAATTTTAATTCAATAAAATGACGCGTTTCACGAATGACTACAAAGAATCATATGATCTGTGAGAAAAGAACATTTCAAAATACAAGCTTTCATTCAACTGCACCCAAGTGAATAAAGTAAACTTTGAGGAGTAAATTGAACCCATTATTTTATTACATTTTTTTTATTTTTTAGTGCACTTTGAATAAAAGCTTGTTTTCGAAAAAGCTTTTTTTATAATCAATTTCTTCAATTCAGACTGAAACCTTTTAATTTGTTTTCAGAACAACCACTACTAATGCTCAAATTAAAAACTGTCCAATAATAACAAAATTAGAATTTATGAATTTTAACAAAACTGTTTCATCATCGTCTAGGTGTCTATCGAAATATGTTTGTTCACACGTTCATCGCGGAGGGGCCTTTTTAGGAAGTGAATACAAAAAAATATTTTCTATATTGTGGTTATCGATATTTTCACACCCGTCATTTCATTCATTTCTCCCGCAGAAAATTCCTCAAATGATTTAATTAAACTATATTTGATTGAACAAGCATTACAATTTTCAGGTTTTTGCAAATGTGGAAGTATCGCCATTTGCAAGGTACTGCCTCCAGATCAGGAAAAAGCAATTCGAAAAATAGAATGTTCAATTTCTGAAGGCAGAGGAGATTGTGGAAAACGCCAACTACGCGGAAATCTCAGAAAAAAAATCGCGAAAGACCTGCAAACCGAATCTACAGTTAAATGGAGATGTAGATTAGCTGGTGAAATGATGGATGTGGGGGAAACAAAGGAGCCACCGCACTTGTATGACGCAGAAGTTTTGAGGGTTGCAAAACATGAATACATTCGATCACAGTATCTGGACCAAGACCCAATCAGAGCAATTGCAATTTTGAAAAGAAGTTCCTTTGGACAAAATGTAATTCGTGAAATTGGGTATGACCCGTTTCATGTCGTGATCGCCTCAGCTCATCAAATTCGTGTTTTCAACAAAATGAATAAAATATACGAAACAAATTTATGTATAGATGCAACTGGAGGAGTTGCGAAGAAAATCATTCATGTTGATGGAAGTGTTTCCAAACACATTTTTTTGTACAACGCAGTGGCATATTGTGGAAATCAACAATTTTCAGTAACATCCTAATTTTCAGAATCCCATGACATGGTGTCGATTAGTAAATGGCTATTAGGTACAATAAGATGTGGAATGGAATTTCCTCGAGAAGTGGTAAGAAATAAATAATTTGAAATGAATAAGAAACTCATATACTTATATTCAATTCACAGACTATCGACGAGTCGAAAGCACTTGAGAATGCATGTGCTCTGATACTCTCGGGGGATTTTAATATAATCGTTGAGTATTTTTCACTCAACGATTCTATATATTTTTTGTGAACATAGAAATAATAGTTATTTACAAGGCAGTAAAGTGAGTCTTTATCGGACGAGTCTGAAATTATGAGGCGACTAACAGGCGAGTTCGATAAAGACACTTTACTGACGTGGTGCATACAAAATGTTATCGCCAACTTCTCTTGAATTTCATGTGGCGTGCATTGAATATCTTCCATAATTTGTTATGAATAAATTGCAAGAAAACTATTATCGAGCCGTAATAGGGAGAAGTGTGACACTGACAGATGATTTTCGATTAAATGTCAAAGTGTGCAATGAGAAAGCACGAGCAAAAAGACAATAAGCATTAGGCTGCAGTCTATCGGAGACTTGTCAGACGGGCTCAGAAAAAAAAAAGATCGATTATTTTTATTAATAATACAGGGTTGGCATAAAGTATGGATCAAGTAAGCATCTTTAAAACTAAAAGCATGATATTTATAAAATTTTGTAGATAGCGTTATTTCAGATATTTCAAAAGTAAAATTTAAACGAACCAAGGTCTGAAGAACCAGAGGTCACTTCTGTGAATCCATCGATTTGGAAAATTCGCATGGAAAAATTGAGGCAAAGAATAAAAATGTTAATTCAACGTCTCTAAGATCGTCTTCTGTAATGACGATAAATTAATGGTTGTTCACAGTATATCCAAATAAATGTTCCCATTTTCATTGTCGAGTAAAGATATGGGCGGTAGCCAACTATTTTATGAAAAACATATTTAGTTCTTCCGGGTAATGAGTACAATATTATAGAATAATTTTATTCTTGTATAGTGTTATGATGTTAATTAGAAGTGAAGTAGAAGGCAACCATACACACAGTTGTGGTTATCAAGAATTATAATGTACTAAAAATGATTCATTAATGACCCCTATTAATGAACGATTTTCTATTAATAAAAGATTTTGGTATATGCAACCAAACATACAGTCATATTGAACAATTATTTGTGTAATGCTGAATGCTTTAACAGAATACTTCTGGTTTTTGATTCACACATTAGTCGGGGAGCCCAAGAGGGTATTTTGCGCGTTACACTTTTATCCATGTACTTCACTTACCTTGTCTTTACATATTTTTTTAAAAATCAGCACACAACAAGCCATCATTTTATACATTCTTGAGAGAATAAAAAAAAGAAATTAAACAAAATCCCTTAGTGCTTCTTCATTTTGTGAATCAGGGAAACAAATTAAAGTAAAATATCCCCTCGAACACATACATCAATACTACAATAAAATATTTCTCCTGTATAATCCAGGTAAATTATCCCCTGTTAAAGAAAAAGAAGAAGTTAATAGATATTCCTTAGTCTCTTCTTCTTTCCGTTAATCGCAGAAAAATATGAAGGTAAAATACACGTTCTAATACATGTTAATTGTGTCGATATATACACTGCCTGCCAAAATTATACTGAAAATAGAATTCACAATAACTATTTTCTTGTAAATTCTTAGAATATCCTAAAAAAATTGATTTAAGAATTTTTTTTAGAACTTTTCTACTTTCCCTGTATATTGAAAATATCAAAAATAATAGAAAACGTTTTTTAAAATAATATATATTTATATTCTTAAATGGGGCAGCCAGTGTATATTGAATTCACATCGATGACAAATACTTGTTTATGTGTAATAGAGTGACTAATGAATATCTTATTGCTTTCAGTAACGAATGAATTTTTAAATCGGACAGTCGTGTCGGGAGTGTATTTTATTAATTTACGGGAATATAAGTGTGTTTTCGAATTTTCGGGAGTGTACCTTTGTTCGAAATTATTTTCGGTAGTGAAACTGTGTGTGTCTTCGAACTTTTCGATAGTGTACCTAAGTGCAGTTCGAATATTTGGTCATGATTTCCAAGGATTATAATTTTTTATATAAGGTAAGTCAGTATTTTATTATTTGGTAGTTACTAGCACTACATATATACTCTATTTATTCATTTTCCATTTTTTTTTCAAAAGACATAAGTAACTATGTTGCTTTGTATATTTTACCCGTATATATTACCCTTTCTTTACTAGATCTACTAGCAATATATGAATAGAGTGTATTTAAAGGTTTTTATAATATCATGGAACTTTTACAAATAATTTTCATACAAAAATTTCAACCGATTCTTAATTTATCAACAAATTGGATTTTAAAATGGTTGAAGACATTCATAAATAGAGTAAGTTATATACTTTTCGAATATTTTTTTACTTATTTTATAAAATATAGTCTGTATTTATTTATTTCCAAAGACATAGGATACCTATGTTGTTTGTTGTATTTTCCCAAAATATTATCCTCTCTTCATTTCTCACTACCACTATAAGTACGAGCAATAAATAAATATACACACTGTATTTAAAATATTTTGGATCTTTTACAAATAATTTTTATACAAAAAGTTTAACTGATGAAAAATTCATCAATAATCTGAGTACTCTATTAGATTTTGAAATAGTTAAGAATAATCTTTGATACAGTAAGTTATATACTTTTTAGTTATTGTACAATTGGTTACTTATTTTATAAAATCCATTCTGTATTGATTTATTTTCAAAATATTTTTTTCCAAAGACATAGAAGATCTATGTTGGTTCCTATATGTTTTCCAAAATATTTTCCTTTCTTTATTTCTCACTATTACTAGCAATAAATAAATACACTGTATTTAAAGTATTTTGGATCTTTTACAAATAATTTTTATACAAAAAGTTTAACTGATATAAAATTCATCAATAATCTGAGTACTCGCTTATTAGATTTTGAAATAGTTAAGAATAATCTTTGATACAGTAAGTTATATACTTTTTAGTTATTGTACAATTGGTTACTTATTTTATAAAATCCATTCTGTATTGATTTATTTCCAAAATATTTTTTTCCAAAGACATAGGAGATCTATGTTGTTTCCTATATTTCCCAAAATATTATCCTTTCTTTATTTCTCACTACTACTAGCAATAAATATACACACTGTATTTAAAATATTTTGGATCTTTTACAAATAATTTTTATACAAAAAGTTTAACTGATATAAAATTCATCAATAATCTGAGTACTCTCTTATTAGATTTTGAAATAGTTAAGAATAATCTTTGATACAGTAAGTTATATACTTTTTAGTTATTGTACAGTTGGTTACTTATTTTATAAAATCCATTCTGTATTGATTTATTTTCAAAATATTTTTTTCCAAAGACATAGAAGATCTATGTTGGTTCCTATATGTTTTCCAAAATATTTTCCTTTCTTTATTTCTCACTATTACTAGCAATAAATAAATACACTGTATTTAAAATATTTTGGATCTTTTACAAATAATTTTTATACAAAAAATTTAACTGATATAAAATTCATCAATAATCTGAGTACTCGCTTATTAGATTTTGAAATAGTTAAGAATAATCTTTGATACAGTAAGTTATATACTTTTTAGTTATTGTACAATTGGTTACTTATTTTATAAAATCCATTCTGTATTGATTTATTTCCAAAATATTTTTTTCCAAAGACATAGGAGATCTATGTTGTTTCCTATATTTCCCAAAATATTATCCTTTCTTTATTTCTCACTACTGCTAGCAATAAATATACACACTGTATATAAAATATTTTGGATCTTTTACAAATAATTTTTATACAAAAAGTTTAACTGATATAAAATTCATCAATAATCTGAGTACTCTCTTATTAGATTTTGAAATAGTTAAGAATAATCTTTGATACAGTAAGTTATATACTTTTTAGTTATTGTACAATTGGTTACTTATTTTATAAAATCCATTCTGTATTGATTTATTTTCAAAATATTTTTTTCCAAAGACATAGAAGATCTATGTTGGTTCCTATATGTTTTCCAAAATATTTTCCTTTCTTTATTTCTCACTATTACTAGCAATAAATATACACACTGTATTTAAAATATTTTGGATCTTTTACAAATAATTTTTATACAAAAAGTTTAACTGATATAAAATTCATCAATAATCTGAGTACTCTCTTATTAGATTTTGAAATAGTTAAGAATAATCTTTGATACAGTAAGTTATATACTTTTTAGTTATTGTACAATTGGTTACTTATTTTATAAAATCCATTCTGTATTGATTTATTTCCAAAATATTTTTTTCCAAAGACATAGGAGATCTATGTTGTTTCCTATATTTCCCAAAATATTATCCTTTCTTTATTTCTCACTACTACTAGCAATAAATAAATACACTGTATTTAAAATGTTATGGATCTTTTACAAATAATTTTTATACAATAATATTAACCGATTTATAATTTATCAGCAAACTGATATAGGTACTTATTTGATTTTGAAATAGTTTAGAACACTTCGATAGAATAATAATTGCCTACTCATGATTATTAACTTATATGAACTTGGAATATTGTTACAAATTATGTATTAGAATTTAAAACTGTTTATGCACTTAATTTTCAAAAGACACGAGTAAGCTATATTGTTTTCCATCTTTTCCCAATTTTTATAACTTCTTTATATGCCTTTTTCCAAAAGACATAGGTTAGTATACCTTTTGGTGAAAGCATTATTGAAAATGTAAATATTTTGGTAATATTTGACATACCGTTTTTATAATTCCTGAATTCATGTGTTCATGTTTGTACATTTTCATTCCTACACTTAGCAGGTAAAGACAAACTTCTGGTAGGGTTTAGCCAATGGAAAACATCCTATGAGCCGGTGGGGAATATTTTCCATCGGTTTTAGACTTTTTGACCGATTGATTATATTTTCTACTGGCTGGGGTCATCTTCCAGCCATGGGGGACAAACTTCCATCTACGCAAGGTAACTTTCAGCCTTAATTGCTTAACTTTTCAAAATACATACCTAAGTAAGCTATGTCGCTCCTCATTTTTCTAGATATTGTCCTCCATTTCTTTTACGAGGTGGTTATTTTTCAAAAGACATAGGTAAGCTATGTCGTTCCTCATTTTCCTAAGTATTGTCCTCCATTTCTTTTACGAGGTGGTTATTTTTCAAAAGACATAGGTAAGCTATGTCGTTCCTCATTTTCCTAAGTATTGTCCTCCATTTCTTTTACGAGGTGGATATTTTTCAAAAGACATAGGTAAGCTATGTCGTTCCTCATTTTCCTAAGTATTGTCCTCCATTTCTTTTACGAGGTGGTTATTTTTCAACAGACATTGGCAAGCTTTTTATTTTACATGTCAAGGACACTACATGTAATCACTAGGTTGCTTCCGATTGACTTTTTCCTTCACGGATGCACGTAGTACCACACTGTGGGAAAGTGCTCGTTCCCTAGGTTGTCCGTCAGTCTCGTTTGCAAAGCGGGCAGTCAGCCAGATGGGGCGAGTGCGCTTAAGTGTTTTCCGTTTGTTGAATGGGTATGGATGAACAAGTTGGGGAAATTGTTGCCCAGTAAGGGCTATCAAAATATCGTAGAAGCCAAAGCTGATACATGCAAAGTGACTACTTGACAGATTCTGACTAACAACTAACAATAGGTAAACTATGACGTTCCTCATTTTCCTAAATATTGTCCTCCCTTTGTTTAACAAGGTGTTTATTTTCTCAAAAGACATAGGTAAGCTATGTTGTTCCTCATTTTTCTAAATATTGTCCTCCCATTCTCTTATGAATTGCTTATTTTCTCAAAAGACATAGGTAAGCTATGTCGTTCCTCATTTTTCTAAATATTGTCCTCCCATTCTCTTAGGAATTGCTTATTTTCTCAAAAGACATAGGTAAGCTATGTTGTTCCTCATTTTTCTAAATATTGTCCTGCCTTCCTTTCACAAGTTGGTTCTTTTTTCAAACAGACATTGGTAAGCATTTTATTTTACTTGTCAAGGACGCCACATGTAACCACTTGTGTGCTTACGATTGACTTTTTCCTTCACGGATGCACGCAGTACCACACTGTGGGAAAGTGCTCGTTCACTAGGTTGTCGGTCAGTCTCGTTTGCAAAGCGGGCGGTCATCCAGATGGGGCGAGTGCGCTTAAGTGTTTTCCGTTTGTTGAATGGGTATGGATTAACAAGTTGGGGAAATTGTTGCCCAGTATGGGCTATCAAAATATCGTAGAAGCCAAAGCTGTTACATGCAAAATGGCTACTTGGCAGGTTCTGACTAACTACTAACAATTTTTTTCAGCGCTTCCTTTTCAGCACACTAACACTCTCTTACAGGCTTCAAGATTCCAACGGATTTTTGTGGAATTTTTTAATTTTGTTTGATTTTCTGTTCTAGTTATTTTACCAGCGATGGATATGCTCTTCAGAATTTATTTGGAATATATCGATATATTCAAACTTGCTGATAGGCCTATTTCAAAAATTATAAAAAATTTTGATACTTTTTTTTCATGAATATAATTTAATTTAATTTTTTTCAGCGCTTCTTTTCAGCACACTAACACTCTTTTACAGGCTTCAAGATTCCATCGGATTTTTGTTGAATTTTTTAATTTTTTTTGATTTTCTGTTCTAGAAATTTTACCAGCGATGGATATACTCTTCAGAATTTATTTGTAATATAACGATATATTTAAACTTGCTCATAGGCCTATCTCAAAAATAATCAAAAATTTTAGATAATTTTTTTTATCATTAATTTAATTTTTTGTTCCAGAATTTCTTTCAGGAAAGGATTTTTCAGGTTACAAAAGTTATCTTTGACTTTTTCAATTTGGAGCTCCAGATTTTTTTCCAGTACTATTAATAAATCAAAATTTCCATTCTAATTCATTATAAGGCTTATATTATTTGGTAAAGTACATATTATTTGCATGTTTATTTTCTTATCTGCATGGGTTTAATATTTGCATGCTCAAGCTTGAGTGTGGTAGGGGTTGGTGAAGTAGTGGTGATATTGGGGTGTTAATATGTTAATTTTAAAATATATTATGCTGTGTAATTTGTGTTTGATATTTTTGGTTAAAATATTGTATTAAATGTACATTGTTAATTTTTTGTTGATATTTGACATATAATGTTTTATAATTGTTGATTTTGAATTTGTTCCTGATTGTATATTTTTATTTCTGCACTTTGCTAGTAAAGACAAACTTCTAGCAGGGTGCAGCCGGTAGAAAACATCCTGTAAACCGGTGGGGAATATTTTCTGTCGGTTGTTGATTTTTTGACCGATTGATTATATTTTCTACCGGCTGGGATCATCTTCCAACCATGGAGGACAAGCATCCATTTACTAGGAGCAGCTCCAGCCACAATTTTATTTATATTTGTTTATATTATCTTGTATTTTTCACTCAACGATATAATGGATTACACAAATAGGTGTTACAATTCTGGAATATCGGACGTCCCAAAAACTTACATAAGAACAGATGTAGCACATTTTATCAAGAGCTGGGTAAATTTCTTCAAGAAAGAATGCAAAGAAAAATGGAAAAAAAAATTCTACTTGTGTGCGATTGGACAACTCATTTTATGTCGTGACAGAGACTCTGCCAAGCGTGTTATTACCGCACTATTGACAATTTCTTTGTTTGAAAAAGCGGGTGTAGGTGCAATTTCTTTGAAGGAATCTCTTGATGTTATTGTTTCTCTGATGAATAGCAATACTTGCCAAGAAGAAGTTGGGGAAATCATAGATAAAACAATCGAAGACTCCGAAAAAGAAGTGAATTTCGAAGAATCAACAGATGAAGAAGAAAATGATGAGGAAGGAAACGAAAAATCAGATCTGGTTGGGAACCTATGGCAACAATGGGGTATTGATATAAGGAAAGAAGTTGAGAGAAAACTGGAGTGCGAAGACGGAGATGATTTCAACCCCAGATATTTTCCCGTCTTCGCCGATCGTCTAATAAAAAAAATGGCAACAATACCCCTTTGGAGTTGCATTTGCAGAGATGATTTTGGCTATGGGCGAATACCTGCCAGTAGTGCTCCTGTGGAAGCTGAATTCAACATAATAAAGAATCATGTTCTCTGCAATCGCATATTACGAGTAGATGTCGCAGTGAGAACATTTCTCGAATACAATGACGGAAAGTTGAAAATATTCGAAACTAAATCGAATGAAAATGTACATTCAGCTACGAATATTATAGATATAAAACCAATATTGAAAAAATCACAAAGGAAAATGAAAATTGATGTTTCAAGTGACGTCTCTCTGAATCGTTTTGAAATCGAGAAGGAATTTTCCGCAGATTTTCCCGTCAGTTCAGTTAACACCACAACTGCTTCTGAAATTGTCCAAACATTTAATGACAGTCGACTGTCCGATATATTTGATGATCATGATCATTTGTCCCCCCCCCCATTTCTTCCACAAAAAATGAAATTTATTATGAAAGTTTCGACAAAAAAACATCTGATTCCAATAATAAAAGGGAAATAGAAGACGAATCTACGGAGGGACACCCTTTTCAGGACTTGTCGTCAGAAGTAAATGTATTCAAACGAGTATTTGTTTGCGAATATTGCAAAGGAAACTCCTACAATGCTCGAGTGTGTGCAATTTGTAAAGCTGCAATTTGTTTAAATTGTACAAAATATAATAAAGAAGAGGAAGATAAAATAATATTATGCCCCGAATGCTTTTACAACTCAAGGAAAGACGACAGACTCGCAACTCAAAAAATTGATAATTGGAGAGGAAAGGGTGGCTCACCGAAAATTTCTAAAAAATCCAGATATTTGAATAAAAATACTGTGGAGTTTCTCGACGCAATGTCGTACAAAAGATACGGTAAATTGCCATGTTTAAAAAATGGAACCGTGTCATCTTTACGACTAATTAAATTGGGAAAATCAGAAGTGTCGCTCACAAATACTTGTGCGTTCGACAGTATTTTCCAAATATTACTAGCGGCATTTGGCGATAATAGAAACATAAGAAATTTCATCAATTTAAATAAAAATGAAAATAATTTTTTTCACCTTGTGTGTGATACAATGGAGAACGGTGTCAGACAAACGACATATAAGAAAAGGGCCGAAATAATATGTATATTATTTGGGGAAGATTTCAAAGAAAATACACCAACACGAGAAATTAACTGTACCACCAGCGTGAGTTCTCTTGCAGCAAAAATTTTCAAACAGTTTCCCAGTTTTGTGGAAATCCGAAACTGTAAAAATGGGTGTTTTCGAAGAATTGAATACCCAACTTACGGCTTGCATGCGAAATTATCAAAGGAGAACTTAGGAAGCTTTATAGAAGGAATCATAACCAACGACAAAAAATGTAGAAACCACCACGAAACATCACAATCAGTTTCATTGGATATAGGTTAGTTAATTAACTTTTTTCCACTTTAGAGCAATTAAGTTTGATAAGAAATTATTCCAAAAGCTTACTCGAAATTTTGATATGAATTGATTTGTTTTGCAATAATGACTTTAAAAACTTGAAATTTTGCATTCAAGGTCCCTTCATGAATATATCTATCAGACCTCACTTCTACCACTGCAATTAAACAAAAATAGGGAAACATACTTGTTAAAAATTATCCAAACTCTTTTTCTAAAATTTTGATGAAATTAACTATATCTAGTTCGAAAATAGTTATGACTTGCTTAAAAAAATACCGGGCTGAGTGAGGCCACAAAGTGGTGCGGTGTTTTTGTACCGTTTATTCATCCCAACTGAAAAAGTTCAGTCATATTTCTTTCGTTCCTGTGATAATTTCCGGAAACCGAAGTTATGACAATGTCATTAATCTGACGTTTTTCATTTCACGAAATAAGATTTCTTGTTTAGAAAAGATAAAGATACTTGCCTACATAAAAAAAGACGGGACAAAAAAATTCATGATATTCGAACATTTTCGCTGGTGACAGATATTAACAATTTTCAGGGCCAATATAAGCAAGAAGTAAGCTTCAGAAAGTCCCCACCCTCTTTTGAATTCAAATTTTTTGTTTATTTATTCAGCCGTTTGGAATACATCATTTTGTTAATGTTATATTTCAGGAAATATCGTTTTGTTCGAAATATATGGACAAGAGGAACCAATAACTATAGATTCGATAACAAATTCATTCACGGATGGAAAAACAAAGGAAAAATACGAACTTATAGGATTGATAAATTTTACTGGATCCAAGATACAAACTAGGACTCCTATTCCAGGTCATTATACGGCGTTCTGCCGAAGGGGAACGTGTTGGATCCAATATGATGACCTCAAAGAAAAAGGAGAAAGTTGCCCACCAAATAGAAAAGTCTATCCAGAAATTCTTATATTTTGTAAAATATAAATAAAACAAGTTTTATCCAGGGTTTCTATTCAAATATCTACATCACTGATGAATATCGGCGAATCTCCACAGTTTTGATTATAACTTCCGAAGTAAAAATCTATTTAATAAGGTAAAAATTTGCATAATTTTACTTTCTCGCACTAGTGCGGGAGAGTGACACTTTCAAAAATAAAATGCGTGCGGGAAAGTTTAAATCGCACGATCGTGGGAAAAACAATAATTAACCAAGTTTCCTGGGTATATTATTGAGAAATCGGAATATTTTTTTCATCCAATTTCACCAATTACTTAGTTTTTTGCTTCAAAAAATTCAAATACCCCACGACAAACACGTTTTGGTCATTTGACAATTTTTCAGATAAATTCTTATTGAAAAAAAATAAATCAACAAAGTTACATAAGTGTGTTATCATTCAGCTTTGAAACATAATTTTTTTGCTTTTGAAAAATAGGAAGTTGCTTGAAAAAAAATTGTATTCGTCGATAATGATATGGAATTTCCAAGAAAAAGGTATATACAGTTTGTCCGCGTAAGTTGGCTACATATGGAAAACTTTTTTAGTATTGGTTTTAGGAAAAAAAAGTTATTCCTCATAAAAAGCTCTGCATTATCTAAAATGCAATCATTAGATATTTCTTATTTTGAGCCGTATACGAGGTTTGTCAAAAAATATTAATCTCACTCAAGAGTAAAGTACCTTTGTTTTTCACAATACAGAAAAATTGTAAGAAGTAAAGTTGTTTAAAATTGGAAGTTATATCCAAATATGCAATTACAGCTATTTAGCATAAAAATTAAGATTTGGTGATTACTTACGATTACAAATACTTTATAATGTAAAACTTAAATAATCACCAAATCTTAATTTTCATGTTAAATAGCTGTAATTGCATATTTGGATATAACTTCCAATTTAGATTAATATTTTTTGACAAACCTCGTATACGGCTCAAAATAAGAAATATCTAATGATTGCATTTCAGGTTTTAGATAATGCAGAGCTTTTTATGAAGAATAACTTTTTTTCCTTAAACCAATAATAAAAAAGTTTTCCATATGTAGCCAACTTACGCGGAAACACTGTATATATATGCTAGACGGAATAGATTTTTTGCGTTTTTTTTACGTCAGATGGATTTCGACAATTACTCGACAATTATTATTCGTAATAATTTTGATGCATTTTTATATTTATTTATGGGTGGCACTGCTAACTTAATATTAAGTTAGCAGAGCCACCCCCTATAAAAAAAATTAAGAGCGCGACATTTGTTCTGTGCTCACGACAATTACATTTAGGTCATTCGACAATTGTTCAGTACAATTCTGGATGGAAAAAATCATATTTAACCAAATTACAAGTGGGTATTACTGAGAAATCGGAAAATTTCTTTCATTACATCACACGGTGCATATATAGGAGAAAACCCTCGTTAAAACCCCACGACAAACACGTTTTGGCCATTTGACAATTGTTCAGATAAATTGTTATTGAAAAAATAATAAATCAACAACGTTACATAAGTGTACTACTTAATGTTCTATCATTCAGCTTTGAAACATAATTTTTTTGCTTCTGGAAAATAGGAAGTTGCTTAAAAAAAATTATAATCGTCAATAATGATATGGAAAACACGTAAAATATCAATATACTCATGCGCTGTTGCCAAAAATACGAAATTCCTACAAAACCAGGTATTTCCAAGAAAAACGTATATATATGCTAGACGGAATAGATTTTTTGCGTTTTTTTTACGTCAGATGGATTTCGACAATTACTCGACAATTATTCGTAATAATTTTGATGCATTTTAATATTTATTTATGGGTGGCACTGCTAACTTAATATTAAGTTAGCAGAGCCACCTCTTATAAAAAAAACTAAGAGCGCGACAAATTTTTTACGTTCACGACAAATTCTCGACAATTATTGGAATAGGTTTCATCGATTTATTTGCAAGTGGCTCTGCTAACTTTATAGGGGTAATTAATAACTATACAGGGTGTCCCAGGAATGAGAGGCCAAAACTTGGGAACGAGTAGGTGGTGTTAAAATAATGTCAGTACTTCATAAAACTTTTTCTTCTACGGACCTCCTTTGTTGAGTTATAGGGCTTTAAAGTTAGAAATTAAAAATACATTTTTATTCATTTTATACATTTGAAGTTTGTTGCCTTGCCACTTTGAAAGATGTGATCTTTTATCCGGTGAGCCAAGTCCGATCCTGACTTTCTGCTAGATTAGTATGCTTACTGGTATGGACAAAATAAATTAATTGATATACTTGACAATCCACCAAATTTCATGTAGTTTAAAATTATAGTATTGGAGTTATGAATAAAAATGTATTTTTAATTTCTAACTCAACAAAGGAGGTCCGTAGAAGAAAAAGTTTTATGAAGTACTGACATTATTTTAACACCACCTACTCGTTCCCAAGTTTTGGCCTCTCATTCCTGGAACACCCTGTATATGTAACTATTGAACTAATTTTAACAAATTAACGTTACTTTGTTAAATTAACAATACCTACCGTTAAACCTAAGGGTTCTCCGGGTTTTTTCCGGACTCCCACCATTCTGTACTCCTCTCCAGTCATTCCGTTGGGAAATAATTTCGGAAAATTGTCTAATTCAGCTTTCGGGTTTTCACAGGTTTTCGCTATTTCGTCGTGACAATCGAGTAATTTTTTTATTTCAGGACTATTGAGCAAAGTTGCTAATTCTCTAGCATCTGTATTCCACGATAGACTGCATCTGATCTGTACTTCCCTCAGTAAGTCTGTGCCTTCGGTTGATACTGGTTTAGCAGCAACAGGTATTGCGTCTTCGATTTCATGAACCTGTAAAAGTAACAATTCGACAATTATTTAAAGAAAAGCAAAATAATTAAGTGTATGGTGTAAGACTCTACGTAATTTTTTGGGAGCTCTTTAAATGCGCGTATGCCATAAGTACCAACCAAAGGGGATCAGTGATGGCGTGGTGTACAGGTTTAGATTTTTAGAAAGCAATTTGCTAGTTCAGCAGCTGGAAATGTAAAGTCAAAAATTTAAAAAACACAAACCAAAGAAATCCTTCAAATTTCAGATTCCAAATGGCAGAAAAGAGTAAACACTGAAAAAATGTGTTGGGCAATAAAATTCAAACTCTTATCTGGAAACTAAACAACAAAGAAAAGCTGTTTGAAGTTGGTAAGTAGAAAGCAATTCTATTTGAAGAATACTTAGTTTAGCTTCTACTTCCTACATAATACCTGAATGAAAATAAATAAAAATAATGCATAAAGACACTGTACATGCATTGGAATACGAGCAAACCTGGGTTCATTTTGTTAATAATTTAGTTACATCCAAATTTTCTGGAGAATAGGCAAACTAATAGTGAGGAGTTGTTTCCATAAGAAAACAATGTCAGTATTAGATTAGATTAGATTTTATGAGGTGGCTTTTGGCCTAATCCACTGCGACCTTTTCAGATCTATTGTGGTCCTCTAAACTCTAGATTACTTTCTCCAGCCTGACTCTTTTTAAAAAGTCTATTAGCGTGGAGACTGAACCTTTCATATAGCTCTCTGCCAATGGCTTTTCTTCGCCTAATGCAAAAAACCGCACATTTGCCAGGCTATCGCACTGACATAAAATGTGTTCTGCCGTTTCTTCTTCTAGGTGACAAAACCTGCACATATCTTCGTTTGTCAATCCCATCAGCTTTAAATGCCTATTGAGCTTACAGTGCCGCGTTAACAGACCCACTACAGCTTTAACAGTTTTCCTGTCTTTGGCCATCAGATCTGCTGTAAATTTTGGCGAGTGTTCTAATATGAACTGTTTCGCTTGCCTCTGTCCTGGTGAGTTCCTCCACCATTTCAGAGATTTGTGGGCGACCCACTTCTTTGTTTGTTTCCTTGCTATGGTTTTTGCAACGCCGCAGAAGGGTTCCGGCCCAACGAATGGCATTGATGAGCCTTGCTTGGCCATTTCATCTGCTTTTTCGTTGCCCATATGCAGCTCGTGCCCCGGTACCCAGGCTACCGTAACATTGCTACGCTCACCCAGTGTGTTTAGGGCCCGCACACAATCCCATACTAGCTTAGAATTGACCTCTACGGAGTTGAGTGCCTTTAGCGCTGCTTGGCTGTCTGTGAAGATGGCAATTGAACGATATGTTCTCTTCTGCCTTTTAATTTAGCCCTACTATACCGGCTCCTACGCCGTCTAATGTCTTACCAAAAAACATCCGCATGTATGGGTACACCTTTTTTCCAGTCTTCCCTGTTTGGTATAGGTATACTTTAAATTTATTATCGAAGCTATATCTCGTATAGCTATTGCATCGATGGGCTGTCCCATTACGTATGTCAGTATTGTAATTCTAATTAATGAGGATTTAAAAATCATGAATTTTAATGAAAAATTAATTTCTCCACATTTTCACAATCCACAACTATAAATTTGACTAGTACCTACCAATTTCTAGTTAAAAGACAAGTAGCAACAATTTTTGCCTGTCATAATGAAACTAACGTAATAGCTCTTGGATTTTGAAATCGCAATTTGATTTCAAACCGCAATTCATCATATTAAATCAATTCTTTCCTGTTTACGTGTGAGTAATTTATATCTATTTTATCCGTAATATAATTTTCTACACGAAACTAGAATCAAATCTGAATGGATGGTTGTGGTTGCAGTATTGACTCATTGTTTTCAGTACCGATTATTCTATTTATAGCTAAATGAAATTTACATTTGTGGCTTTGAAACAGTTTTATTTAAAAGCCATGTAATTTGGAGAACATTTTAAACCAATATATAATGTGACGCTGAAACTGACAGCCTCAGCTAACAGCTGGTTGCAATCGTTGATACCTTTTGATTTAGAGAAACGCAAAAAGCAATTATGTTCCATAATAGTTATATTTATGTAGCAAGGATAAAAAGGACGATCACTATGGTACAAGTCGTGAATGTTATTAGGCGAGGCGTAGCCGAGTCCAATAGCAGGCCGAGTGCTATTAATGCTTTTTGTCCACGACCACTTAATAATAAGTCAATATTTTACCTCCTAACAAAAGGTATATGGTACCCATATATCTACTAGAGTGAATTATGGTTCATAATTCACGCTTTTGCATTTAAATAGCATATGTTGCTATGACAACACAACATTTCGGCTAAGGTGACTATAGAGATGGGGGTACAATATGAAATAAACTATTAAATGTGCGTATATTTGATTAGGAAATTTGTTTCTGGAATATTTCGTATCGATAAAATATCGAAATTTTTAGTATCGATACTTTTCATAACGATATTTTCTAATATTGATAGTTTTAAAACAATATATTTATAACGGTATCTACGGTGTATCGATACTTTACACAATATCGCCCATCTCCATATGTCACATTATTTGACGTACTCCAGAAATTTATTAATTTTGACGTTAGAATTGTCAATAATACCAAATACCAAATACCAAATTATTACTTTCCGTTCTACACTCGCATTATTTACTTAACTTTTATTTAATAAAGAAATCAAGGGTCGTGGACAAAGTTTAGTATTCAGCTCGCAATTTATGGCCATTATTCTCTCGGCGTGAATAATGGCTATCATAAATTGCGTTTATTATTTATATTCTCAAAAAATTTAAAACTGCGTTTTTGACATGTCACAATGACAAATATTTTTAAAGCAGTAAGTTGTAGTTTAAAATATTAGTAGGTTAGTGACCTGTGGTTTGCCATTTCCTTGACGACGTCAGGTTGTAACGGCAATATTTATTTATCTAATGTCAAACACGATTGTTACGTAATATTGAATATAATTTAGATAATAATGAGTGATTCTGAAACTGGTAGTTTACCTTCTGATTTGGAAGAAGTGACACGAAATATCGTGGACTCCCTTTTTCCGGAGTGTATATGAAATAGTACCAAAATTAAATTTGTTTATTTCTCATGTTTATTTTGTTCGTAAAGAAGTTGCCACTTCAATAAATCGCAATTTACAAAATGCGCAGAATACACAATTCAAACTTTTCACCTTTGTCTTAACTAGCTAAAATTTTAAGGTGGCACATGGAAATCTGTGTTTTTTAGGTAACTGAAATTATTCAAAAAATTACAGCTGTTATACGAACTCGCCAAATATCAAAACACCCAAAATTTTGGACATCAATCATAAGTTATGTACACTCACCATATTTTGCAAATACTCAAATTAAATTAATTACTTTATGAAAAAAAAACTATTACTGTAAAAATACCAATAATCGTAATAATTCAAATATTATGTATATTCAAAACCCAAAGGTCAGGAGAATTAAAAATGCTCAAGGGAATAAAACAAGGTGATAGTTTAAGCCCATTATTGTTTATAATAATCATGGATAAGATTGGGAAACGAATTAAAGAAAAATATGAGCAGCTGGATACTATAATGGGACACAGAAATTTAGAACCGATAAAAATGAGTAGTCTACTATATGCAGATGATGTGGTCTTAGTAGCGAATACAAAGAACAAAATGCAAAAACTAGTGAATATTTGGACTAAAGAAGTAGAGAACATGAAGATGGAGGTGATGAAACACTAAATAAAATTGGGCGTCTATGAAACAATAAATAATTGAATGCCATGAGAAAAAAAATGATGGAAAATATACTCCAGGTTCTTACCACACTGATTTATTATTTGGAGATAACAAAGCCAGTTCTCAGGGCTTTGTTATCTGATGGAAATTAAGAAACGAGAATAGTTTAGAAAAGGAAAGAAATTTAAGGGCGCCACTAATTTTGTTTCCTAAAACAAAATTAGAAAAAAAATCAAATAACTTTTAGCCTTTGCTATCTACTCAAATATAATTAAGTAAATGGAAATGAAAACTGTTGGTGGAGGTTTAATAAATAAAACTTTCACAAAAAAAATTAACATGGATAACTATATTGATATAAATGTTGAACCATGAACGTGTACAAAAAAAATAACTGAAATTAAAAAAGGTTAGTAACGCCTAATAGTATAATAAACAAAATGGTCATCAGTTTTGTTACAATTGGAAAAAATGATTATAGTGATACAACCTCTTTATTTTCTTCTGGTCTTAATGGGTTGAACGAAAATTGTGTATACTATTTTTAAAGAAGAATACCCTCTTCTGGAAGAGACTGGTGCTCCGCTGTGCTGCTATGATTCTAGGAAACAGTAGGTAGTAGGTTCTCCAAGAAAATTATGCTTCGGGAAACTGTGCACCAGAAAACTGTGCGCCCGGAAACTTGTATTCCCAGTAACTTGTATATACAGAAACTATATCCCAGGAAACTTATAGGTACATCAGGAAAATACTCCAAGAAACTGTTATTCCCAGAAACTGTTAGGTTCTTCAGGAAACTATATCTCAGAAACTTGCATTCTCAGAAACTTGTATTCTCAGAAACTGTACTTCGGGAAACTGTGCAGTAATCCAGATTCGTATTATATAAAACGTCTGCAAATTTTAGTTAGTAATTTCAGCAAAAATATAGTTAATGAAAAATAACAAGTAAAAATGAAAATTCATAATATGATAACAGTTCCAACAATAATATATGCAAGTGAGAATTGGACTATGCGAAAAAAGGACGAAACTAAAATAAACGCCATAGAAATGAAACACAAGATAGGTATTTTCAATACACCTTTTTGTACTTGTGATAATATATCAATAGCTGATCTTAACCATATTTTTTTTGCATGTGAGGATCGACTGACAGAACGAACAGAACTTTATAATCCTCTCGTATCCTACAACTTTCCCATGCCTGTTAATTTATGTTCACTTCTGGCAAAAAACGAAAAAGCTATTTTTGACCTACTTATATAAGGTTTATTAATGATGCTAAATTGGAAATATAGACTTTTCCTTTAGATTAATATCTAGACCTTATATACTACTCCCTGTGGTTAACGGACACCGTCCGAGACCATCTCTCTTACACACACACACAGAAATGAAACAGAATTGCAGGGAAAACTAATGATTCATTATCTTACAAAATTACAATAAGGTCAACGTCTTTTGTCTGAAAGTCACTATAAGTATTCTTGACCATGTACTCGTTACAACACAATAAACTCTAAGTATAATTGATTTTTTTGGTTAATATACTAAATAAGAAAACATTTTTTGGAAAATTACAATAATTATGGAATGTTAAAAAAGCAGCTACTATTTGAAATTGACCATGAACATCAATTAGATATTACAATAAAATGCTGGGGAGAAAAGTTTGATCGGGTCAATTATAGTTTGAACAATTTCAATTGGACATGACTTAGGATGTAGGTAGGTAGTTGTATTACGTATGTTACGTGACAAAATGATTTGATTAATATTTTAAACATTGTATTTGTGTGCTTATCTTGGATATTTCATTTTATTAAAGATGTTCAATTAATAATATTTTCTCCTACCATCATTCCCTATAATATTCTTATATATCTAATGCGATATTTGCAGCTGAATGACAAAGCACAATAAAAAACAAATATTAAAGTGCAAACTCATTTAATTGCAAATATTGTACAATATTACGCGTATCCTGAAAGTTGCGTATCCTGAAAGTTTAAATATTCAAAAAGCCCGCGTTATTAGTGATGGTTCATACCTGTAGCCAAGGTAGGCGCTAGCGCTAGTGGTAACTTTATGCCAAAGAACGCTACACGTTTAACATTTAACAGCTCTCTTAATATTTATTTCTCTATTTCTATTATAAGTGAAAGATGCAAGTGAAACAAGTGTATTTAAACGAATTGTAAGTGTCTAGAAGTTGTTAAATGACTCTCTAAAGGTAAGTGTAGATTATAAAATAACTTATTTTTGATGTACAAAACAGATATTAGAATTTTTAAGCCGGTTACTAGAATTAACTCTAATCTATAATGCTAATAGTCGGCAATGGTGGTCGTATTGTTTATTAATTAGAAAGTCCAAATAGCACTCGCTGTTTATTCTGTCTAGTTTTGACATTATTCAAATTCTCACCATCTCAAGATAAAAACTGTACCTAATAACCATATAGTAACACTGACAAAAAAAAACTTTAAATTGTAGTAGTAAGAACGTTTTGCATCAGCTTCACTAAATAATTATGTTATTGTATATTAATAGATTTTTCAGAAAACTAATTCAACAAAAATTTGGAAATTACTAAAAATCTGAATTTTATCAATATTGAATAACAAATAAATTAAGCAGATTCGATTGTAGTTTATTTATACGTTAATGAAAAGATTCTGTTTAATTGAAACGAATTTATGATATATGCAAACTGTAGAAATAATTACGGAATAAGTCAGAATTTGAAAAAAGTAATCTGTTATAAATGTATCAACATCTAATTAGAACGTGTGTGTAAAATGTCAAAATATTGTGATTGCTCGCTTTTCAAATAAATACAAATGGAAGTATTTAAATGAAATGAAATTGAAATTATGAGTATGAGTCATTACAAGTTTTTTTCGTTATCCCTAATAATTTTAGATTAGTAAATGTGTATAGAAAGAACCTTCGAAAAAACTAAGATCTATTTTGATCTGACAGAGTAGTTTTTGTTATTAGCTAAAAATTTGTATGATCTACAAATAACTTGAATTACTCAGTAACTGAATATTGGTTGAACAGAAATTCTTAGTGGAGATTTATTCTCATTGGTGCAGTATTTATGCCTTTTTAGGCAGTCCACAATACACGCAACAATATGTGTACATGGATTGTATATTGTCAACTGTATATTGTCGGTGTATGGGTATTATAAATGTCAATGTATTTTCGACATTTCTAATAGGTGGCTTGTTTCTTTGAATTCAGACAATCTTAAAGTGTGCTTTGAAATAATTAATTTCATGAAACCGTCAATTGAAATGTCAATGTACAGTGTTGTACAAGCATATTGAATTTATTATATAGTATCATAAAACATTAATACAAAAATAGACAGGGATGATGAATGTAATCCACCCGAAATTAAAGAGCACGAATACGCTTAGGTACTATCAGTATTTCATGACGAAGGAGAATTATCACACTACACACTATTCTATGTTGCGTTCAACTATATCTATTCATCATAATGTAGATATCCCAAAATATTGTCAAAATGATGAATTTCTGTCACAGGACAACATTCTCACTAAATTCTAATATAAAGCTTATTACAGTTTCCTGTAATATTGTCGTATTTAATAAAGTGTTTTATCAACAGATGTCGAAAGAATAATTATTTATATTCACACTTTATGCATTTTTGAAAAATAATATTTTTCAAAAACAATGACCGTTCAACTAAGGACCAACAACTACTTCCCGTGCAATATGCACCGCCGGATATTGAATTACACGCCAAAGTCAAATGGGGTTGGTATATCTACAAGATATTTTAAAACCAACCATTCGAAGTGAAGATGTCGCTACTGTCACAATTTTTACATTTCCGTTACTGGAAGGCATGTATTGATTGTGATTGAAGTGTATTCTTCAGTCCGGGATTAGAGATTCTCGAACGGATCGCACATACCTTGTACTGATGAGGCGCAAATACGCCGAAACCGGTCTACAAGTTGTGTTGTCCCTTCTAATCGCAAACCAGAATGGTTGGTATTAAAATATCTTGTAGATATACCAACCCCGTTTGACTTTGGCGTGTAATTCAATATCCGGCGGTGCATATTGCACGGGAAGTAGTTGTTGATCCTTAGTTGAACGGTCACTCTTTTTGAAAAATATTAGTTTTCAAAAATGCATGAAGTGTGAATATAAATAACAATTAGGCAATCCAACGACCTGTCAAAATAAATTCCATATGTCGGCGACGGTCAAATAAATAACAAAGTTAACTATAGAGTGTTTGTTTAACCTACATTTCATTGATTTTCTTTCTGTTTTTTTGGCTGTAAATTGTGGTTTTTAAATAGTGTAGTGTTTGTCTTGTGAAACTCCTTCGATATGTATTGCAGTTGGTTGTGGAAGCCGTTCTAATCGAGATGAAGTTTCGTTTTATCGCGCAGAGACAAAACACAGGTTTTTAACGGAGAAAAACGATTTGACCAAACTTAGCGGGGCTGCATAGATTGCAGCAATAAAGAGAGACAATCTAACCGAAACTATATTGAAACACCAGAAAGTTTGCAGTAGACCCTTTATAACTGGTAGGCATTTTATCAAATATTATATCAACAGCTAGTGTATGGATCCAAGTCATTTATTATCCTCAATTTCTGCTGATACCTGTAGAATAAGAAATAAATCCTCAGCATTAATTACAGAAAACAAATCATGGGATATCCAGTATACCTTTTGCCAACATCTGGATTTTCCACTAATAACGATTTAAAATAAGCACTCTCCATCTTAAAATTGCAAAATTGTCCTTCTCAAACACTACAAAACACCTTAAAACCCGACAAAATACAAAGTAAACCGTTTGATAACAAACTATAAAACTCCGCAGCTTTCTAGGTACTGAATCCAATGTTTGACCGTCGCGGCCATATTGACAGCTAAAAAATCACGTGGTTTGGATTGCCTAATTCTAATATAACCTCAAAACGAATAATACAACACGATAACATTGTAACAATTGCTTTTTTACACTATCAAATTATTTTAGTATTCAACTAATACTCGCTAGCTCACAAATTTATAAAAACCAATCAACTTTTGTTCTTGATTTATATTTAAATCAGTAAAAAATGCTATTTCCATCCATCTTTCTGAAGGTTGTCCGTGATGAGCTGATAACATAGCGCGAGATGACGTCACTTGGAAAACCTCTATTAGATCAAATTTGAAAGATTGGTTAAGTCTCAAGGTTAGTATTCACGTGACGTAAACGCGATATTTTATTTTATTATACCAAAAAAATGACATAATTTCCAATGTCATGACATAAAAAGTGACGATTTTATGTCACGTGAAAACCGATTGAAAACGTAACTTAAGACGTACCATTCCAGAATGACGTCGCTGATAGGTCGGCCATGTTATTCTGGGTCCTCATGTCATATTCTATTTAGTTTTCATCGTTTACTGGTAAACAACGAATGATAGTTAGACTTCAATTTACAATTAGTTCTTAAAATTATCTAAAATGCCATAGATAAGGATTTCCGGCTGTAGTAACCAAGCGAGATGACTATTTTATTAATATCTCTGTAGACCTGAACCTGTTGCTTATGACTTTCGTTGAAATCACATATAACTTCTCTGTTGATTGCTTTTTTCGTCGTCTAACATTTTAATTATTATTTAATTTAATTTAGAGACAGTTTACTGACTGCGCCATGTATTATTTGTAACGTTTTTATTATTTAAATAAAATATATTATTATTACATTGACATGTTCTATAAAGTCTGTCTGACAACCAACTGACTTACACTGCATGTCAAAAGACACAAATTTCAATTCCACCTTATCGGGGATCCAGCATAATATGGCCGACCTGTCAAATTCAGGTGTTCTGGAATGCTCTATAGGTCACATTCGATCTAATGGTAACCACAGATCATACGAGTAACTAGATGTATTTTAAATAATTATTGATCATGTATAATCGATTTCACACAAATGTTCACCAAATATTTTTAAATATTAAAAGGAAATTAAACAATCATTTACAATTAAACAACAAAATGTTTTCTTGATTATACTATGCCGTTTCACAATAATGTTTTATAAATACTTCGTTAATTTGAATCGTAAAATAAATACAAAAGAAATGTTATGGAATTTTTTTAATAATTTATCTCTATTCCACAATATTACTGATGTAAAATGGTCAATTAGAAGTTACTTATTTTAAAATTGGCGTCTATGTTGACAAAGTAAATTTTAAATAAACATTTGTAAGTTCTATGAACTGTAAACTTTTGGTTGTATTTTACAATGTACATATTGTATGCTTTTATTAGCTTCACCTGTATGTTATTTTCATTTTGATCAATACGTCAGATTAAAATTAAACTTTACACAATTATCAATAACCTATGACAACACAAAAATAAGATTGTTACAATATTCTGATCAGGATCGTCAGGATTGACGAATTTATTATATTCTATATACGGGGACAGGTATTTTCGCCAAAACTAAATTATTGAATGACTTGTCGATTGTTATGATCATAATCCTGGATGTAATTTCGCCAAAACACTTTTCAGATGAAATTTTATGACTATATTTGGGGTTATAAATATCATGGTTTAATGTTCCACGTAAACTGATCATTGGTTAATTTATCGATAAGGGCAAGGAAAATGATTTAAGAAGGTATGTTGTGAGTAAACTTAATTTGCACTGTTTCATTACAGTATGCGGCAAGATCTTTTTGAGGATTAAAAAGCCGAAAACATAAACAAGCCATAAATCATTTCGACTCTTGACCTACCCACAAGCGAACAATTGATTTTCATTGGTGCAATGTAGCTTCCGATTGGTCTATCCAAAATTTACTTCAACGGATAGTCTACATTAGGGTCAATTCTATAAGAAGTGGTTAAAAATTAACGGCAAGCCGTTATATTTGACGAAGTTTACGCTATTAGAAATGTTTTAATCTATTCATAGTCAAGATTTGGATTTGAATTTTAACAGATTTGGTGTCCAATTAAGAGTTTTCCGTTCATGTTTTAAAGATTATTATGCGTACAGAATAGTAAAATGGAGTTAGAAGATTGTCTAATTTTTAACCATATGTTAAAATTTAACATTTGCTTACAGAATTGCACCTATTGACTGTGAACTTCTCAGGGTAGGTTTAGTTCATATTTGCTATTTACGACACATTGTGTAGGTACTGAATAAGAATTATAACTGTTATGGCTTTTTGGCGACCATTAGGTTCTAATTGTTGATACATATTGTATTTTAGAACCTGAAATAGTTCCATCGGCTAGTAATGATGTGGACTGTAGTATATTATAGTAAGTTGATTGATTATTGTATGTACAAAACAAGAATATTATATTGTTAAATTTTCTTACTAATGGTTCTGAAATTTCTGAAAGTGAAGAGGAGGGATTTAAGACAATAGACAAAAATAAATTTGTTATGTTTTTGTCGCCATCTACTTACGCAAAAAGTGATACAAAATATGTACAGGCAACTGAAACTAGAAAGTAAAGGGCCAAAGCGTGAAAGCTGAAAGAATCCACAAGTTGACAAACGTTTCAGACAGTCAAAGATCTTCTGGGTGACTACAACCCGTTGAGGTAAAATGAATGCATAAGTCAAACTAAAACTGCACTAAGAGTTTTAACAAGGATCCTGAAAAAGCTCAAAATATTGGAGGAAGAAAAATGTAGATTCTGTGGCATGGAAGAAGAAACCTCCATCCACACACTTGCGAATTACACTCAATTCAGAATCTTAGTGCATAACACCTAGGAGATTACTGGATGAAGAGGTACATTTACCTAAGCTAAAGCATTTGGAAAATAGGTCTAAAGAAGCTACTAGTCTCTGCGACTTTCCTCAAGAAGTGAGCAGAAGTAAGGGGGTACAATAGATCTTTTAGATCTCAGTGAATGTCACCCAAATTACATATATTTGCAATCATTTTTTCTTTATCTAGCCGACAAAATATTGTGAAACGGTGCAAATGAATTCTACTCACAACTATACAGAGTTTTTATTATCTGGCATATGCATAATCTAAGGAAACAGTCGGCAAGGGAGACGAGCACGTGTTTTAACTTCTGAAACTGGTTTTGGATTAACTTTACCTACTTAGAATTTGGCAAAATATCAAATTTTATAATAGTTAGTTTAAAACGTATAAAATAAAATTTACCTTACACTATTATTCTACAGAAACAGTATTAACATATCTTTTTAAAGGAAAAATTTGCTTTGAAACAACTCCAGAATGCACTTAATATTATCTAACAATATTTATGTTGACGTTACATTGGAATTCGAGCAATTTGTAAAAACACAAAATCATATTTTCGTTCGATATATTTTTCCATCTGAAAGTCAAGCCAAGTTTAACAATTTCCCAATTTTATTATCAACATATTTTGTATTCTTCTCAAGCGTAACACTATAGACATTAAAAGAGTCTAAGCTTTTTTTATCAATTGGACCATTATTTTAAATAGCTTTTTCCACTGTAACCTTAGTAGTTCAATTCAAGTATAGTTGTGAGAAGAATTAGTTTGCACTGTTTCACAATAAAATAACAATATGCGACAAAGTGTCTTTGAAAATAAAAAAGCCGAAAAAAATAAAAAGCCATAAATCATTTCGAGTCTTGACCTACCCACAAGCGAACAATTGATTCTCATTGGTACAATGTAGCTTCCGATTGGTCTATGAAAAATGTACTTGAATTATTAGTCCACATGGAGTGTAAACGTCCCAGGGAGAGTTAAGGGGGAAAAGAGAGTACAGAAATCGCTAGTGCGTCGGGACCCTGCAATAATGAAAAGTTTGTCTGAAATCCGTTTTGCTTCTGCTTACAGATTTCTTTATCTCGCCGACAAATTGTAAACGGTGCCAATTAATTTTACTCACAACTATAATTTCCGGAAAAATCTTGGTGAAACTTCTGCTTCTATTTTCGTTTCTTGTTCACATCTTGAATCCAACAAATTAATTTGAAAAACACATAAGGAAAAGGATTTGGGATTTTCGTGTACGTTAATCTAAAATTGATTATTTGGCATTATAATAATATTTTGTTATATATGTATTGTTCACTTTCTCCTTGGGAAAATAATCTAACAAATTTAATAATATCTGCCGATTTTCATTAGAAGTGCTTTCAAGTAAATAAATCTAACTTTTGACAAGACACATTAAGGTAGTGATGCAACGGAGACAGAAAATTCGGCCAAAGAGCCGGAGCTTCGGAAAAGTAGCCGAAATCAATAAGTTAGTCATATGATGACATTTAATAAGGGTACATTTTTTTTGTGGATCCTGGCGTGTACCTTAAATAATCTAGGTACTACGGTGTTTTTAATTTCCATCTCACTCTGATACATAGCCGCGTAGTTAACTCGTACGAAGCACGTTTGTTATGCTAAGTGTGATAACCATATTTATCATACGAGTCATGAAAGCACTAACGTCTCGTAGTTTCACAGCTGTTTAACGATACGATTGGCCGTAACGTTTGTCTCTGTTAAGTTGGCGAATTAAAAACGTGATATGCGTAAGTTAGAAAATTGACATGTTGATAACAAACTCTAGTGAACATGTCTCATGTATACGAATGAGATAAAGTTTATACAAAATCAATTGCAAAAGCTTAAAAACTTGTTCGACTCTCTAGCCGACTTTGCCTTAGATCGGCATACTTTTTCCTTTGATCAGCATAATGCTGATCAAAGGAAAAAGTCGGTAAAGGTGACAAACACGTGTTAGCTTTTGCAATTGATTTTGGACAAACTTTACCTAGAATGGAAAACTTTTTGTATTATTTCAGTGGCAGCTCAAAAACACTGGAAATAACTGTAACTAGTATTGTATATTAAATAAACATTATATTTATATAGCCTACAAAACATTTCTTTAAATAATATAGATGGAAAACCCAATTGGCGCTTTGAATTTGAATCAAATGAGTCTCAAGGAATCAAACTATTCTAACAACGAATATTTAATTTGTGAGTAATTATTGTAAATATTATTGAACAGAAGTCAATACAGGTCCGTTATCTAACTAAATCCAACGAGTGGATATCATATCATAAGCGTTCTCAAGCTCTGATTCATTTTGATCCACGAATAAAAATTCAATTCTTCACATATTCTTTAGCTCTAGTTTATTTAAACAAGTTAAGTAACTACCTAATAGATTTAAGAATGATTTCAGCTTTAACTAAATGATTTTAAATTCTTGGTAGTATAGTTGTGAGTAAAATAAATTTGCACTGTTTCACAATAAAATAACAGTATGCAGCAACGTCTCTTTGAGGATTAAAAAGCCGAAAAGGTGAAAAAGCCCTAAATCATTTCTAGTATTGACCTACCCACAAGCGAACAATTAATTCTCATTGGTGCAATGTAGCTTCCGATTGGTCTATGAAAACTGTACTTGAATTGTTAGTCCACATTGACTGTGAACGTCTGAGAGTGGGTTTAGCTCATTTCTGTTATTTACGAGATATTATGTTCTTAGATGTTGTTGTTATTGAGATTTTGTTTTACTGACTAAAACTATTTTGTTGGTAATAATCAAAATCATGGCTTTTTGGCCACCATTCGAAGAGGAAGATATTGTTATAGGCTCCGAACAATGAATATACTAGAAGAATAAACAGACGTATTATTCTATGCCAACATAAACAATGTCAAAGTTTATTTATTTATTCTTTTTGAGTCCATGTCGTAGTGAATATAATAAGCTGTTTGAATGTTGTATGTATAAAACATGAATATTTTATTGTTAAAATTTGTTACCAAAGGTTTTGAAATTTCTGAAAGTGGAGAGTAGGGATTTGAGACAATAGACAAAAATAAATTTGATACGGTCTAGTCGCGATCTCCGCAAAAAATTATATAAAATATCTACAGGGTCAAAGCATGGAGCTGCTGAAAGAATACATAATTAACAAAAGTTTAAAAAAAAATCCATTATTACAGTTATCGGTAAATCAACTGCTATTCATCGGAAAAAGAGAGTACAGAAATCGCTAGTGTGTCGGGATCCTGCAATAATGAAAAATTAGTCAGATACAGACAGATTTCTTTATAACGCCGACAAATTGTGAAATGGTGCAAATTAATTTCACTCACAACTATACCGCTATGAAATTATTAACCTTGGTATACTAACCTTTCATATTATTAATTAAATAGTGTTTGTTATTAATTATTTCAACCATAATAATCCAACCTATATTTTTATCAAACCACAAAACTGAGTTACACATTCCAAATACCTAAATGATTAATCATATGTGTGGTATGTACGCCACTGACCAACGGTGATGATTTGTTTTGTTACCTACCCAACTCTCTACTAACAGGTGTGGCTGGATGCATTTAACAGTTTAAATAAACGTTTCGACTACAGATAAGACTTTTTTAAGTCTTATACCAGTGCAAAGCTTGATAACACCCTTATCAATCTTATCATTAAAACAATTATCGATTTACCTTTCTAATAGATTTGTGTATTATCAGTCCAGTCGCCAATAACAAACAAGAAACACATCACTCTTATATAAAATCAAATGTAGAATCGTAGAAAGTATAACAATAATAAACACAGAAACTGTCGGGGCTCTAATGGTTCGAACGAAAGAAATCAATACAGTTTTTTGGCCATACGTAACAATCGCGCTGCTTTTAAATACGGAATTTCGGTCTCGAACTCTTTTATTTGAAGAAAGAAATCATTCATGTCGTATACGACATACGGTGAATACTGTGTCCATTTACGTTACAAACCCGTTGTCGATTAGGTTAGGAAAAGGAGCGAAGAGGAGGGGAATGGCGGGAGGTCGGATGAGGTGGCTTCTTGACTCGCTTATGCATCGACAGCGTCGGAGTTACAGAAGGGACAACAGCGAATTTTTAAACCATAAAAGATTGTTATAGTTTGTAAGAGGAGAATGGATAATTCCAGTAGTCCATTCAGTATTGCCACTACAAAATTTTCGGGTCTAAAACGAGTGACATTTTCTTGGCCTTTTTGGATACGATTAAAATATTTCTAGATGTTCCCGAATATCTGAACTGGGCTATTAATGTTGTTATTGAAAAAAATAAAACAACGTAGGGGATTTAAATTTTTACGTTTGATGCATGGACGAAACCTGTCAATTCAATGTCAAATGTCTTGTTTTTGACATTTGAAATTATGTTAGGTTTCGTTTTTTCTCGAACTAGTACCTATATTTTGTGGTTAATTGTTGTCTTAGATGGTTTTACATTGTTTTCAAATGTCAAAAACAAGACGTGACATTGAATTGATAGGTTTCGTCCACGGAGCAAAAGAAAAGAAAGAAAGAAAATATTCAAGTCCCGTAGGTTATTTTAGTTTTTTCAGTACCATATTAATAGCCCGGTTAAGATATTCGGGAACATCCAGTAATCTTTGAAATGAAAAATAATTTGTCTCGACTTTGAATCATACCCGGAAAGGCCTAGAAAATGTCAGTCATTTTAGACCTGAAAATTTTGTAGTGGCAATACAGAAAGAACTACTGGCATCATCCATTGAAACAAGCCAAAAAAGATTTCAAAGTACCGTTTGTCAACCGCCAAAAGCACCGATAAGGAAAAATTTTTTTTGGTATCCAACTGAGATCTTAGAAACTATAGGTACCAATATTGTGTACATTCGTGGATTGCTATTTATATTTAAAGAGTACAGAACAAAATCAGATGTGTCTAATCGAAAATAGCTTAATTATAATAATAATAAGGAACAAGCTTCCACACATCTGTTTGTACATTCACAAAATTTGTCCGCGTTACTTAAAATCAAAAGTAAAGATAAAGTAGCGCGTTATAGTGTTTCTAATGTGAACGTAACGACAATAAAATAAAGAAATGTAGTCAGATTTATTTAGTAAACTGTTCGTGATGTTCTTAGAAAGCTAGTTTGGAAATACTGAAAAAAAATACTTAATATGAATTTATTGGTAAGCATTCAAATAAGCTGCTTGAAATTGCTGGAAAAAGAAAAATTAATTAAAACCACTTTATGTATGCTACTATTTTAAAGAAAATTTTGAATTGCTGGCAACGTAGCAGCAGGTGGATTGGAAATCGAATAGTCCAACTCCAGTAATTGGCATAATATAACGAAGTAAGTGGTTAGTTATTAACGCAGTCCACTGTTTCATAAAAAATTTTAACGACCTAAAGAAGTTGGGGTTACTTAGCATTAATTTCATCCAGGGGCGTGTGCTAATTGTGTTGTAGAGAAATATTATTAATATAATATCTATTTGTTGGTTGAGTGAGTTTATTTATATTATATTAGAAATTTTATGAGTTTTGTGTGCAGGTTAATTTTAATCTACTATATTAAATTCAATGAAAAATATTATGTCACGATATTCGAATTTGTAAAAAAAAATTCATATGCACGCCATGGGACAGGATTTCTCATCAATGGGATTAAAAATATGGGTCATTACATTAACATTAGAATAACTATACTTTTTTTAAGTAACAATCCCAGCTCTGAGTGTGAGTTCAAAAAATTACAGAATAAAAGGTTGAGAAATACAGCTCTAAAGGTCGTGGTTCTGATCAAAAACGTTAAGACCCCGAAGCATTTTAGAAAGGCTTAGAAGAAAATGAAAATAAAAAGTTTGGATATTGTAGAAGGATGAAAAGCAACAGAATTGTTTCTCGTTTTTAGAAGAGGGACATTTACCTAAGTTGAAGCCTGCAGATATCCTAAAATTCCTCAGGGAAATAGGACTAAAGGAGCTACTAGTCTCTGAGACGTTCCTCAGAAACTAAGTAGAAGTAAGGGGGTATAATAGATAGATCTTTTAGGTTTCAGTGAATGTCACCCCATCATACATATATATACATACATGCATCGATATTCACAGAGGTGTACACAGAAGCTGGCCTTCCCGATCATTTTCAATGGAAAGTTTTCCCCCTTTTGTAGCCCAAGTTTTCGATTTTTTTTTCAAATTTCATTGCTCAACGTTGATTTGGTTTCCAAAAACTAAACTGGGCTATACCTGCGGCGCAAGCGGCTTTGTTGCGGATATAAATTCGACTACACCAAACTTTCTTCATCAGTCCATTGCTGATTGGCTTTTATCGATAATGTTTGACGACAATGTCTATAATATGCATAAAAAGCATAGAAGTCCTTACAGGGGAAGTTAGCTTTTACATGAATTAAAACTATTTGATTGTGGTCTAGTGCCTATGCTAGCTATCCACGTGGACCAAAACACAAAAATCACAAACGTAGATTGTACTCCACAATACAAACACATTTTTATAAAATTGTCTCAGTATGCCGCGGAGTTTTCTTTGATCATTATCGACATTTGGCCGCTGGTGAAAATAGCCCAGCGGCCTGGACAGACATTTTTATTTTGAAAGTTTCGCTGGCCCAGTTTGGTGAAGCGCTGGTTTGAAACTTATTTCTTGTTGTAATGTGGAAATGTAATATTTGAATTTGCCATGGAACGGGCTTAGGCTAACTAGATATCAATATAACTCCATATTTATTACAAATTCTGAAATATTGAAAATATAATCCGGCTTTTTCAAATATAGTATTAATTGTTGTGGATATTTATGTCTTTTTTCGATAATCTTAGCTGAATTATTGAAAATGTGACGCATTTTAAAAATCCTCTGCGACGCCTATGCTTTGTTAAGGTGTTAATTTTTTTTCATTACGACCGTTAGTTCCTACTAAACAGTTAATAGTATTTGACTGATATAAAATGGAATATTGTTTATAAATGACTTTATTTTTTTTTAAGAAGGGATTATAGGCTTACATATAATCCCTATAAGCCCGGAGTTATCGTAGAGTGTGTGTTCGGTGAGTCTTGGCCTACACCTGCCGATATAAAGGAGATGTCTCCTAGTGACCTGTCCACTTTCCTGGAAAGGACAGGATGGACGATGACCTAGGAAGACAACTCCTCGGGAGGATGTACAATGGGTCACATGTGGCCTAAGTGATGTGGGCCTTACTCACCCTCCCTGCTCTACAGATACAGAGGCTTTCATATATAATTTTTCCTACAACCACGCTTTTCTACACAAATTTTTATAAGCAAAGCAAGCCTTTTCTTAATTTATTTGTTAACCGTTGGAAAAGTAATGCGGAAAGTACACGCTATGGCACTTTTCCGCACAGAAATGTCAAACACAGCTGCCTATGACCTGTCAACTTTTTTTGACAATTCAACATATTTATTATAGTACATTTCTGGATGTACAAACTTTAAATTCAAATCAGAAGTAAGTAAACTATTTGTTTGATTATTTATTTTAATTCATTAATTTTAAAAAATTTAGAAATTATCTATACTTGCTATCAAAAATAGTCGATATTTCATTCGGAAATTAGTAGTTTTTTGTAAAGGTCGACGAAAAAATGTGGTATGCACCTTGGCGAAGAACTGTCTAGTGTCTCGCCTGTTTGCTATCCTCGGCTATGAATTTGTAGGCTCAACTATACAGACTTTTTGCGTCATTGGTAAATAAATAACTATTTTTGTAGAATTAGGTTAAAAGAAAATTGCATGAATGCCAAAAGTTTGGAGTACTTAGGACCATCCATAAATTTCGTCACACGTTAAGGGGGAGGGAGGGGGTTGACGAAGTGCGACATTGTGTGATAAGGGGTGGGAGGGGTCCTAAACTTCGTGATGTCACATTTCAAAATCTATTTTAATCTAAGTGTTAAATAAAACACGAACTCAAGATGATTAAGTTTAATCTTTAATTAATATAATTAATCGTTTTTTGTTTTGTTAATTTCTTGAAGTGTTTCATTTGGTGTTAATTTTATTAAAAAATTATTTAAATTTAAATCAAATTTCGGAACTGCTGTTTCAATTGTATAATTATTTTATAGATTTAAAATTATAAAATATGTGACGTCGCACTAGGAAAGGGGGGGGGGGTATCACAAATGTGACCAGCTGTGACAAGGACGGGGGGGACAAAAATCATGAAATTATTGTGACGTAATTGTGGTAAAAACCAAATTTACTAACTTTTTCACAAAAAATAATAAGATTAATATAAAAATACAAAGCTCATGTGAAAGAGAACTAGAGCAATGCCATTTCATAAAAAGCGATCCACATAAACTTATTTAAATGCATTTTGGTAAGAAAAAATAATGTACTAATGAAGAAAAATTATTATTAATTAAATAAGGCAGAACAAGTCAATTAAAACCGTAGATATAAAATTCAAGCTTACAAGCGTTTTTGTTGCTGTTATTTGTGATATTGCTTATTTCATTATCTAAACATTAGGTAAACGTAATTTCACAAATTTACGAAAAAAACCATTCTCATTACTTATTGATCATTTATTTTCGATAATAAAATGTAAATCGTGTAACTTTCTAATGTTTAATACATTTTAACACAGAACATTATCATTGAAACATGAAATTAGTGAAAGTTACATTTTTAATAAATTATGGATTCTTGAAAACCGCACTAAATGACAACTATCGATTGTTCTCTTTGAACAATGGAGAGAAATTCTCTAAAAATCGCAAAATAAATAGGAACCCTATTAATTATTCACACAAAATTAAATATACAGTGACGAAAGCCCAATAATAGTACAATATGTTACTAGGAGTAGAAGGCTATCATTATTGTTGAGCCCAGATTCTTGCACTGCCGAGGATGTGCAAACTGGGCGAAACATATAATGGGTCTTCTGCTCCAAGTGACATATACCATTTTTTCTTCAAGTGTAAAAATAATGCAAACGTTGAAATAAGTAAAAAAGGTTGCCTCGATCCTGGTATCTCATTCTCGTGTGCACTTGCTTTGCGGTTTATCTGGGTCGAGATTTTTCATTCCCAGTCCAGCTCCGGATCTATGAACTTGGACCAGTTTAAAATTGCAGCTGCTGGAACACAACATCGCAACCTGACCTGTTAGAGTTGTCATTCTCCAGTATCCTTTCAACGTATAGATCAATCGCGAAGACTTCCACTTGAAAGTTTTATGTTGTCCAAGACTTAATAAGTTAATTCTTTGCTGCACCAGGCGGCAGATCCAATTTGAACGTCCATTTTGGATCAGTCTGTGAACCAGCTCTTATGTTCGACAAAAATCAGCTGTATTAAAGTCTCCATCAAGCTTAAGGTGTGAATATTCCATGCTGAAATCCACCATTTCCATAGAGGAAACCATATATATTTCCAAGTATCCTAAGAGCATTATTAAAAAGATATAAAATGACGGATATAAACCCAAGAAATCTAATGTGTTTGACAGGGACGATGTAAATAAATTTCTCTTTGAAGCCCCGGTGATATTTATTTAATGTTGAAGGTTGTAAAGATAATGGGAAATTTTGGAGCGAGCCATTCTATAGTGAACTGTAGTGCAATGAAAATGGAGAATGTTGAATTAAGGCGTGAAGTCCATTCTTGATTTCAAAAATGGAATGGAACGTAAATTTACAGTGACTAAAAGTCGAAATGACGTTGTTATAAGGTCCCAAGATATCAAAATTGAAAGTGCTTAAACCAGCTTGTCGGGAAAAATTCTTCACTTTCAAGTAAAATTGCGGCTCAAGTTTCGTTTAGCCGAAATCAGTTACATGGAATATCGGTTTATAGGATGCTTCTATACAAGAAAGCTAGCACCACATAATTTGGTTTTTGCCGCGGAAATTCTTCGTTTCTGAGAAAACTCGAATTTTATATTTTTCTACTATTAACTAAAATTCGAAACTTTACGGTGTTTTTAATAGTTTTTTCGTTATAGAATGACGTAAAAACATTTAATATAACGATGTGAACTAATTTTTATTCGAAAATGTATTTTTATCACGATAATTTTCATTGATTTTTCCGGGTTTAGAAGTGCCGAAAAGTGATAGAAAGATAAAAACTACATATTTTTGTTTGATTAATAATTTGCTATAACTTTTCTATATGACTTTTTCCGCGGAAATGTATCACAAGGGCGGTGTAATAGAAAATCTTCAATATTTCGAAGTTTATTTCCATAGTATTCTCAACTTTTTTACATACTTTCGGGATCGTGGAGTGAAGAGGGGTGCTGGGTGGGGAATATTATATATGTGCGGTTTTTTTGCATTTATTGGAGATTTTGACCTTTTTACTGTGCCTTTTAATTCACAGAAAAACAGATCTCATCTCATAAATATGAACGAAATGATTTAACTCAACTGAATATAGAATATTAAATTCACATATGCTTACGTATATACAATGTATACATACCTACCTTTTATACTTTATCAGGATTGTCGTTTTTATGCTTTATTGACAATTTTTTTTAAATTTACGCATTTATTGACCATGTATCTCATTTCGTTACTTCTAAACCGCATTCAAAAAATGGCAACAGCGCATTTCTGCGGCAAAATTTTTTCAGTAATATACTCCCTGAGGTACCTAAATGACAAAAAAAATATTTTTTCTCTTCTAACAGATTTCAGCTAAACGAAACTTGACCCAAAATTGCTAAATTTCTGAACTTTGAGAACTGGACACTCCCTTAGAAGAACGACGGCCACTAGGTATATTAGCGAATACTGGAGTTGATGTCTTAGCTCTCAGCGACATGGCGGATGGAAATCTACAACTATCGCGGAAAGTTGTGTAGCGGAGAGCGTCAACAATAAAAAGAAAGTTGCAAATAAAGTTTTATACAATATAACGAAGCCAGAAGTCTCCCGCAGTACTTCGAGAGTGACAGAAAACTGGGTTAGAGATGGGAAAATTATGGAGCTAGAACATTTCATGCAAATTAAGAAAACATTTTCACCCACAACTATACGTCCTTCAAAACTGTCAAAATGCGTTGTCTACAATATAGGGAGGAGTAAAAAGGATATAAATTTTTGTTTTGAGTACAGTTTATTTCTGGTGACGTGTGTTTATAGACTATATTCACAACTGAATGGTTAATTCACCTCTTCTTAACAGGCTTACTAAAATTGTAACATTGTTATATTTCTTACGAACAAAAATGTATGATTCCAAAAACTTTGATGTATAAAAAAACCAATAAAATCATTATAAAATATCGATTATTGACAACATCCGCCTGTAGAATAGAACATTTAATATTTTCGTTATATTATATTGATACCAATCTTCATTTATTTGCGTCGGCGTTTTATTTTCATTACGTCGTGTTAACTGTACGTGCAAGTATGACATCATCATAAAAGACACTGACGTACAACTACTTTCTATTTAAAACCGTGTAGAATTGAACTCGCGTTTTGCCTTGATTTTAATATTAATTTTTCTTTATTAAATGGTTAAGTTGGCTCGAAGGGTTATTTTACAAAAAAAAAACTGGTACATAACGGGATTTGTCTTTATACAAAAAGACAATTTTCACCAGTTTATTTTTCTAAATAATCTAATTACGTGCAGAAAGGCGTCACCACTTTATCAGGTTAATTAAAATGCCCTCTGAGGATATTATTCATTCTAATAGAATCCACATCAGTAGCGTAGGTACCTATAACCAAATAATTAATTAATTTATTTAAACAATTAATTTAATGGATTAACTAATTTAAAATTAGTATGTCGAAATAATTTGAAGGTAAAATTTGTTGGTAATGCAATGGAATAATTTTATGTCCTAGGAATACTTAAATGTATATCAAGACTTCCAGAGAAAATCAAAATAAACTAAAAGGGCGAGCTTTTGCATTACTTACAATAATTGAATAAATTTTAACGGTACTTGTCTGATTATAACCAAGCTGGCCGCCCATTGTCGATTCGACATGGTGTTTATCTGTAAATGAAAGAAAAACAACATCTGAGCAAAATATAATTTGCCTGAATAACGAATTTGACTTATAATGTATAATGTGCTATTTATTTATTATATTACTGATAATTACAACGGACCAAAAATACTAAACGACAGTATACGGCAGTACACGCCAAAAATATTCCCGAACAACAGGAATAATGCGACTCTGAATGACAGTAGTCTTGACTCGAATGACAGTGTATAATATCTGAACGGCAGATAAAAAGGTCTAAGTATTGTAATCAGTAATTTATGGTTTAATAAAAACTCAGTAAGATATCCATTGAGAAATAATTAAATAAAATACATGTGCTAAAGTAAATTCGGTTTGCCCATGAGTAAACTCACCTAATAAATACAGCAAGCACAACCACAAAAGTCACAATTATTTTAAATCAACGGTAACCAATTTTTAAATAGAACAAAATCACATTCACTCGATAAAGCACTAGGTTGATGTGAAGACGAAATATTCTTTTGATGCTATCGATTGCCTTAATATAAACAAATATTAAGATCTGACCCTTTTTTTTGTTTAGTCTATCGTGTGATTTATATTTCTTTCCAGAATCGGGTAGGTACCTATTTATTTTTTTGAAAGAACGTTTGTTCTTAAAAAAATGAGTTCTTACAAAAAATACCATTCCTACGCCATACAACGCAACAAGATAAGGTTCTAATATTGTTGATATATTGTATTTTAGAGCCTGAAATAGTTTCATCTGCTAGTAATGATGTGGGCTGTAGTAAATGGCTCTGTAGCAGAATAGCGCTGGACAAAACAGCGCTGGACATAAATAGCGCTGGTCAAAATAGCGCTGGTCAAAATGGCGCTGGTCAAAAACAGCGCAGGACAAAAACAGCGCAGGACAAAATAGCACTGGACAAAAACAGCGCAGGACAAAAACAGCGATCCATAAAATAGCGCTGGTTGAAATATCCTAAGAAAATCAACTATTACTGTAGGATGTGATTGAAAAATCAAGTTTCACCGCCAAGCATCAACCTTCCTTTACAACAAACAATATCAGAATATTAGGAACGGAAAACAAGTAAGAGCAACAATCAATATTTTTCATCATACTTCAACACATATCGCTTCCCGACCAACTGACACAGATCAAAGTGTAAACAACTACTTGTCAGTGTCATATTTATTTAAAGTCTAAAAAAATGCAATTTCACGTTGCTTGTCCTTTCGGTAATTATATCCTTCGTGGAATAACGTAGCACCTCCTTTCTGAGACTTCCCAAATTGAATTTTTTAGACTTTAAATAGATATGACACTGACAAGTAGTTGTTTACACTTTGATTTGTGTCAGTTGGTCGGGAAGCGATATGTGTTGAAGTATGATGAAAAATATTGATTGTTGCTCTTACTTGTTTTCCGTTCCTCATATTCTGATATTGTTATAGACAGTTACCAACACTTTGATCACTGTCAGCTGGTCGGGAAGCGATGTTGAATTGACAAATTGAATTAGGAAAACTATTGTTATGGCTGTAATTTATGGAAAATATGTTATTCCTAATTATGCTAATTCGGTACTATAGTCTATTTTTATGTATGAGGTAGTAGTAAAATAAAGAAGCATAATTATCTTTTGGCGGCGCTATTTTATGGAGCGCTATTTTTGTCCTTCGCTGTTTATGTCCAGCGCTATTTTGTCCAGCGCTTTTTTTGACCAGCGCGATTTTGTCCAGCACTTTTTTTGACCAGCGCTATTCTGCTACAGAGCCGTAGTTAATATAGTAAGTTGATTGATTGTTGTATGCACAAAACAAGAATATTATATTGTTAAATTTTTTTTCTAAAGGTTCTGAAAGGGAAGAGGAGGGATTTGAGGCCATAGACAAAAATAAATTTGGTATGTTTTTTTTTCGCCATTTACGCAAAAAGTGATACAAAATACGTACAGGCAATTGAAACAAAAAAATAATGGGTCAAAGCGTGGAGTTGCTGAAAGAATACACAAATTGACAAAAGTTTCAGACAATCAAAGATTCTTCTGGGTGACTACAACCCGTTGAGGTCAAATTAGTGCACTGCACTAAGAGGGATTTAACTGGGATCCTAACGGGATATTGTCGCCTGAAAAAGCTCAAAATAGTGGAGGAAGAAGAATGTGGATTCTGTGGCATGGAATCCACTTACTTGTGAATTGCACAGCCTAAGACACAACCCCTAGGAGATTACTGGATAGAAGAGGGACATTTACATAAGCTAAAGCCTGCAGATATCCTAAAATTCCTCCGGGAAATAGGACTAAAGGAGCTACTAGTCTCTGAGACTTTCCTCAGGAAGTGAGTAGAAGCTAGGGGGTACAATAGATCTTTTGGTCTAATAGAATGTCACCCCCATATACATACATTGGCAAACTATTGAAAATTTATATTATGAGTCTGAAACCGGCTCTTCTTCTATTTATAGATTTCTTTATCTTTTAACATCCTTGGTCGTTGTGTAAAAATAATATGCTTATGGACAGTTTCCCTATTAATTGAAACCTTCAACTATTTCTCAATGAATGTCGAGAATCACTAATTTGGAAAAAATATTAAAAATATTTGTTTTTTAAATAAACCACCTCGATTCCATGTATACATTTCACTAAAATAACCAAATATGTTAACTTGGATGATCATCCGGGATACTGCTTGGTTCATTATCCGTAAAAGTTCTTAGTGAAGCTTTTAAAGGTCTTTGACACAATGTCAGTCGATATTATCCTTTGTTATCCTTATTTCTATATATTTTCGCCGATTTTCAGGTTTATTTATAACCGTAAAAGTCGGACTATAAATTAGTGTTTATTGTGAAGATTTTTCCATTACTCTAGCTTAACTCTAACAATAAACGAAGCTCTAAAAGGTGTTACAAAGAATAACATTTCCAAAGGATTCCATAAATTGCTATTAAGACGAAAATTTATACAGGGTGGTCAATAATTTTTGACTTTCACGATTGAAAAGGAAACAAATGAGTCGTTTTACCAAATATTCAGTAGTTTTGTCAAAAACACCGACCTTATATGTTGAAAAATTGTAATTTTTAACACCCTGTAACTAATATAGTAGTTAACCCAAAGTATAGTTGTGAGTAAAATTAAAATTCCTTTGTGTCTATGGACTGCCTAAGCTCTGACCTCACAACTTTTCCAAACAAATCGATAATGCGTGTAAAAGGTCATAAGAGATTTTTAATTTGCGGTTTGCTATTAATATAGTTATAAATAAGAGTGATCGTTGTTAAAAATAAGTAAAAAGAGATGAGTTGGAGACTTTTTTATACGAAAATCTGCAAGGTAAGGTTTGCAAAGCGTTTTTAAAAGTGTAGTTGAGGTTATGTGTGCTTATGCTGTGTTTTTGTATTTAAAGTTTTGTAAATTTTATTGATAGAATAATGGAAATCCTTTTCCAGTTTTACACTTAGTTTCAAAAACTTCTTTAATTAATCAGTTGTATTAATTAAGTAATCACATATATTTATAACTCCGATCAATTTTATTTATAACTAAATCAACAGCAACCGGCAAATTAGAGCTTTTGGTTTGTTTGGAAAAGTTTTTATGACCACGCCTCTTTTGACGTCAGACTTAGGCAGTCCATTGTCTCAAATCCCTACACTCAACTTTCAGAAATTTCAAAACCTTTGGTAACAAATTTTAACAATGAAATATTCATGTTTTATACATACAACAATCAAACAACCTATATTTTTGCTAATTATATTCACTGCGACATGGAATCAAGCAGAATAAATAAATAAACTTTGACATTGTTTATGTTGGCATAGAATAATACGTCTGTTCACTCTTCTAGTATATTCATTGTTCGGAGCCTACAACAATATTATCTTCCTCTTCGAATGGTCGCCAAAAAGCCATACTTTTAATTATTACCAACAAAATAGTTTTATTCAATAGAACAAAATCTCAATCACAGCAACATCTAAGAACACAATGTCTCGTAAATAACAGAAATTAACTAAACCCACTCTGAGACGTTAACAGTCAACGTGGACTAACAATTCAAGTACATTTTTCATAGACCAATCGGAAGCTACATTGCACCAATGAGAATCAATTGTTCGCTTGTGGGTAGGTCAAGCAGGTCATTATCCTGTCTAAAGGAACTTTTCTCGCAGTAACTTAGTTACTTTTTGGTATCTTGTATACTTTTTGGTATCTAAGATACTTTTTTAAGTTACAAGATACAGTTCCTTTTAAAAAATATCTGAGATATTAATAGATACTTTTTGTCGAAAAAATAAAGTAACTAAGTTACTCTGACAGCTCTGCTCGTCATGTACATGCGAGGATAACTGTACCGTTTTGTCACATACACGCTAGGGTTTGCATGTCGGTTATGCAGGGCTGGATTTCCCAATAGACCCAGTAGGCCCGGGCTATGGGCGCAAGCTCCCAGGGGGCGCAAGGCGGAGAGGGAAAAAAGGTGAAAAAGGGGAAGATCTTGAGCCTGTCGTAATAGACGCGTGTTTACATTTAAAGCCATTTTTGTTGCAAAACACTGAACAGAGCAAAACAAGCATCCCCCTGATTGAGATAATCAAGCGTTTGCGTCACTTTGATGCTTTAGATATCTACTCCAACATTGACATTGCCCTTAGAATGGTTTTATGTGCTCCTGCTACTAACTGCACAGGAGAAAGATCTTTCTCTACTCTCCGTCGAGTAAAGAATTACCTACGGTCAACAACTGTTCACAATAGACTTTCATCACTGGCACTGCTGAGCATCGAAGGGAGGCTGACTTAGAACATTCAATACGATACATTCGCCCAGCAAGAAGGAAGGCCCTATAAGAATAAAAAAATGTGAAGAAGTGCTTATATGTTCAAAATGATGAGTACTATTTACTTATTTTATTTGCGTTAGTATTAGGCTAAACGTATAAAGTATGTCACTTGATGTTTACTATCAATAAGGGTTACACATTTTCCTTGATTTCAATTTATATCGTAAGTACGTTTTTTATATCGATTATTCGTTTTTATAGCTTTTTGATACAAGATACTTGTTTTTATTATTTTAGATAGGCAATTTCGTAATAGAATGGAAAACAGTAATTTCTCCAGAACACTATTTTAATTCTGTCACTCCTCAGGCCTGTTGAAGTGCGGAAAAAATTATTGGGTCTAGGGGCGCCAAAGTGCTAAATCCGGCCCTGCGGTTGTGCATGTGAGGTTATAACCAAAATGCAAATCCTAACGTGTATGGCTGCCTTAAGTCTTCTCATCACTGCTAAATACTGCTTCGAAAGGTTCAGTGATGTAGTAAAGGGGTTGTTGTGTAGGCATGAATTGATGGAATCCCAATGATGCTGCCACAGAGATTAGAATTCGTCTTTGAGGACTTGCTTAAGATATTTTGCAATATTGTGGTATTTTTAGAGTTTATTTCAGAATGGTATAGTGTAATAAAACCTCATTAGGTATGCAAAGGGAGCACAACGCCCAACGAATATTTAAGCCACTTTCATAGTTTGGCATTGATTTCATTGTAAAATTCTTTCTTTTTATCAAGTGCAGGTAGTACCACCCGGGTTGTGGTCAATATATGGGTTTAGCCTATTGTTATCCATTCACAAACACTGAAAATAGTGTGCCAAAGGCGTGCCGGTGGGATACTCGTAAAAAGGAAAAAAATTTATTTTAACAGAATAGAAATTACGCATTATGTACATAGTATTAGGTACACTTATTTTTTATTGAACATTATACAAAAAAATACATTATACAGAAATTAAATTATAAAAAATCATAATATTCTTCGTCATCTGAGGAACTGTCATCTCCTCTTGACGTTATAATTAACGGGTCGACGGTCCGATTGATCAAGTAGTCAAGATCCAACATTTTCTCCTCTTCTTTAATGACATGCTGAACTGCTTTTCGCCAGTTCTCTGGTGTCACCTCCTTAATGGCTTGATGAAACAGTAGCTTAACGTCTTTCATTTTGAATGTCGTGTTGTGTCTTGCCACAAATCCTTTCAATTGCGCCCATATAAGTTCTATAGGATTTAGTTCGCAAAGATATGGCGATGTGCGCAGCACAGTTACATATGTTTTTCTACTATATATTCCACGGTGTATTTCATAAAACGATGTTTGTGTAAATTTGCAATAGCTAATAGTTCTTTTTTCATCAAATTATCTTCAAATTCAATACTTTTGGTGGTTAACCAGTCAATAATTTCTTGTTTTCTCCAAGATGAAGTTGGAGTCTTCCCTATGCGTCGAGAATGATAACTTGCGTTATCCATAACTACTACTGAATCTGCCGGAAGATATTTTATCATTTCACCAAAATAGTCTTCAAAAACATCCGAATCCATATCCTCGTGGTAATCTCCCGTATGGCACGACTGAAAGGTTAGCAAACCTTCTTTTAAAAATCCCTCTTCGCTTCCAATATGGACGATTATTAGTCTTTTCCCTTTACCTGAAGGCACCTTAATACCCGTTTACAGGCCTTCCATGAAAGCTTGGCGAGCACTGGTTATATTTTTGTCTTGTCACATATACCTTTCCGAAATAGACTATAGCAAGTTTATTCGCTCATGAAACTATATGTACGTTCTCAGGGATCATCATCTAGGTATAGTCCTTAATATTACTTTTAATTATATTTAAACAGCACTCGAACATCAATACAATAATTATACGAAAATACTTGCCCTCCTTGCTCGTTTCTTTTGAAACCAAGATTATTAAAATAACTTATTGGTGCATATAATGCACCAATCAAAAATCTATAGAGGATCGAACAGAGTTACTGGGCATTACTTTAATCACGACTATGAAAATTAAGGTTGGAAAATGGAGTACTCACCCTTACTAAGGAATAGAGGATCGGGCTATCCATAAGTTCTTTAAGGAACAATAAATCAGTCTCATTGATTCTCTCTTCATTGTATTCTTCGTCATCGTCGTCGTCATTTTCATCATCTATGAATTTATGGACTTGTTGGAATGTTACGGTAGCTGAAAAATATCAAAAGTCGTTGATAATCATATTCTACAATAAATCAATTGTATAATACGTTTTATTGAATATTTTACTTTGCTTTATAGTGTTTTGAAAAATTCTGCAGGGGATAATCTTTCGATGAAATTATGTCAACATTCAAATTTCCTGCTGGCCGCGTGTTCAGAGAGCCGGAGTGGAAGAACGGTGGTAGGTGGGTGCCTGAGAGATGTGTACTGACCCAGGGTTCGCCTATTACTACGAAAAAACTCATAGCAGGTCAGGCGGGCCTGGGATTTGAACCCGGATCCATTCGATGATTGACGTTAATTAATGTTTGTAGCATTTAAAAAATAAATTAAATTTCCACATAATAAAATTAACAATATAAACCACCACCAAAAACACGACATGAGGTGATTGAAATAATGGAAGAATAACAAAAAGGTGACAATCTTCATTACCAATCGAGCCTGAAGAAGTCAATTCAGAATGAATAGTTTGAAGAGGTAGTAGCAGTAAGAATTTTCTTTAAACACCCATTTTATATAGTTGGTAAAAGATTGACTCTTGAACAGTTCATTGAGCACTCTCGCTTTAGTTTCCCTTTTTTAATTACTAGCAGCTGCTAGTCAATTCAAAATTCTATATTTCTATACAAATAGAGCAATTAAAAATTATTTTCAACACCTATAAAAATAAACTTAAAGTGTTTTCAGGATGCTTCAAAGCCGTTCACTAAAAACCACAAATAATAAGTTATAATTTGTATATTCTTACTGAAGTATATTTACTTACTTGTAAACAGTAACTAATATATTTTGAGCCAAGTAACATTTTAAGAAATGTAACAAAATTTTTAACATAAACAAACTCGTTTTATGTATGCTACTATATGAAATATATTTCCTTTATTCCTCAAAATTACATCATGTCTTTTCTACAAATAAAACTTTTGCTGTATTATGGTAAAAATTAAATATGAATTCCATTTCAACGTTAAGTTTTAAATGGAAATATCAACTTCAGGATTGTATTTCTCTACTCTTTACCAGTTCAGTAGATAAACTGGATGTAAACTTGTATCTTTTAAAAAATCTGTATTCTAATGATTATCTATCTCTGAACATCTAATGGTAAAATTAAAGTAAGAGAGTACAAAATGTTAGTTACGTAATGAGCTTTTAATGATGACTATTATGAGTATGAAAATAACGCAATAAATTCGATTTTATAGTAATCAAAATTAATTTAATTTATTTTATTAATTTTTTGTTTTTATTGCCCCACGTTGGGCGCCAATTATTTTGATTTTAGAATAATCAAAATTTATTTGTTTCATCAAAAATACCAAAAATCAACATTTAATAGCCATTATATATGAGCGATATACACAGAGTAAACTTTAGAAAACTGTCAAATTTAGATCTGTCAGATGGGTAGCCATAGCCATAATATTGGATATTGACCGAATATTCTATTCTATTAGGACACGAACCGTAGGCTTTAAGAATAAGAGTGTCTTGATAGATATTAATCACGAGTTTCATACACTACTCCTTCTACTCCCATCTATCTTATCTTCTATACGTTCCTTGTTTAGTGGTCAAATTTCAGAAGTGTTAGTCGATACGTATTTCCAATAAAGCATGCTATTTCCTCACTATTTTATGTTCCACGGTAATCTTAGTCGTAAATGCAGTAATTAAAGAGCTCATAAAGTATAATTTCGTAACAAAGTTCGTAATTAGCTCTATGTAATTTCAGTGAAAGGCAATCGTCAAGTCAAAATGTCACACTTGTTCAGACGATTTATGAATTCGTGCTTAGTATGTCTCTTGGTCAGTCGCTATTGCCACATAAATATTAGTGTGTGTTTTGAGGAATTTTTGATCCACTAACTTGGTTTGGTCATGCATTTGTGTTAATTTAGTTTGTAAAAAGAAGAAATTGTAGTTCATTTTGAAATAATTCTTAGAGTAGATGAGTATTGCTGCTCCTGTTCCTTTTTAAACATAGCTAGACCCTAAAAATTAAAAAAAAAAATACCAACTTACCGCTCGTACCCATTGCAAACAGAAATAAATATCAGAAATTTGAATTTTCCCACCAGTTACTTATGTGTAAACATCGTTTATATCTATTACCAGCTAAAACTCAGCCACGCGCTGTTTATATACCACACGCATCATTGAAGTTACATTTTCTTCGTGGCTCATTTTTTTACGAAGCAATTTTCACGCTTGTCAATTTACCGGATAAATAGAAAAATTACTGTTTGCACTGGAAAATTTCTTTTATATGCATAACTTAACGTGATCGGTATCGATAATAATAATGGTATTATTTCTTGTATAACAATATCTTGTGTAGATGCCTATTCATTCATCAACGAGAAAAGATAATCACTTGCCCTAATATACATTGGCATCGATGATAATAATTTTAACCCCGAATGGCATGTGCCGTATGTTGTTTATCGATCCAATCCAATAAAACAAAATCTCAATCACAGCAACATCTATGAACACAATATCTCGTAAATAACAGAAATGAACTAAAGTCTCCCTGAGACGTTAACACTCCATGTGGACTAACAATACAAGTAAATTTTGCATAGATCAATCGGAAGCTGCATTGCTCCAATGAGAATCAATTGTTCGCTTGTTTGTGGGTAGGTCAAGACTTGAAACTATTATGGCTTTTTTCATCTTTTCGGCTTTTTTAATCCTGAAAGAGACCTTCCCTTATTGTGAAAAAGTGCAAACTAATTTTACTCACAACTATACCATTAAAGCAGCTTGTTCCTTTTCAAACTTTATCAGTTTCTTCAGTGCATTTATGCAACAACATTAAATGTAGGTCTTGCTATTAAGTATCAAATAAATAGTGTATTATACGTATCGAAATCAATTTACATAACTCATTATTATTCGGGTTACCCTTGCGGTATATTTTCATCTTTGTCTGTAAACCGATAATCAAGGCATATGTAAAATGTCAAAGGTGCAAAGACTGGAAAGTTACTGCCCCGCAAAAGATATTCTGCGAAGTCAAGGATTTCTGTTTATCGATTTACTGTATAACAATTTCATAATGTAGGTACGTACTACTAAACCGCAGATCTATCGAAACAATATTCTATAAACCAATCATCCTGTTTTGCCTCAAATTTCTGTAGTAGGTTTCAATAAAATCTAAAAGCACTGCTGAGTGCATTGAAAAAAAAATATATAGTAATATTCATGTGTAAAATAACTTGAATAGTATATGAGATTTTCTTTTTAAAAATTACAATCGGTTAATTTTGAAAAAATAGGAGAACTTTACGCAAAACTGTACACAGTATATAACCTTAAATTTTCGGATTATCGCTTTCGATTTATCAAGTAATCATCTTGTTAAATTGTTTTGTTATAGTTTTGAGTAAAATTAGTTTTAATATCTTTTATAAGTTCCTTGTGGCATTACTTGTTATTTTTTCTTATTTTCTTGGGAATCAAACCACAATAATGTTTTTTTATTTTTTTATTTCAACGTTTCGGTAGCGTTCCAGCTACCGTTGTCAAGATTAACTATATTTCATTCATTATTAGTTAATCTTGACAACGGTAGCTGGAACGCTACCGAAACGTTGAAATAAAAAAACATTATTGTGGTTTGATTCCCAAGAAAATAAGAAAAAATAAAATTAGTTTGCACCGTTTCACAATTTGTCGGCGAGATAAACAAATCTGTAAGCAGAAGCAAAACCGGTTTTTGACAAATTTTTCATTATTGCAGGATCCCAACGCACTAGCGATTTCTGTACTAAACAATCGTTTCACATAAATTGCAAACAGCCTTATTTTTCTCCTTTTTATGGAAGCCAGTGTGCTTTATTCGAAATTAGAATAATAGATGGCAGTACACAAAGCAATGACCAACGACATTTAAATTATTTATTTATTTATAATTCATAACACGGAACGAAATAAGTTAAGGACCTGTGTATACAAAAAAAAGAAAATGATATAGAGTTTTATGCTTTAGATAGATAGAACCTGCAAAATATCGTTAAACTGCAGGAATTTGAAATATTTTCATATAAATCCCGATCCTGCCTGAATACTCGATCCGGTACATCCCTATTAACTACATACAATTTACTCATAAAATGTCAAAAAGGCCACAGGGCACAATTGGCAACTGCCCAGGGACGAAATTCAAATAGGGCGCGAAAAAATGTCATGATTATTAAAACCACTCGTTAAAGTGGTAAAAGTCTTGAAAGTGAATAGGGAAATGATCTTTCATGTTTATATACCAAGAACTGCCGAGTGTGGCGCGGCATCCATTGTCTTTTTTGGGGGATTTTTGTCGGAAGACGCGTCGGAAAAATCTCGCACTGGGCCACTCGGTGACTTTACTGGCTTCTAATATTTTTTTTTAATAATAAATAAAACGTTATTATGACTATTTTTTCTTGTGTAAATACATATACTTTTTACGTATGTCGTATGTGTTGTCTAAAAGACGAGAAGGGGAGATATATGGAAGGGGCGAAAAACATTATTTACCCAGGGCGCAAAATATCATTAATCCGGCGCTGAATTCAATGTTTGTTACCTTGCCCCTATTGGAAATACCCCTTAATTTTTTTCAAATGGCGTTAAATATCAAGGCATACCTAATTTAAAAGGTCTGGTTAATATCTATTTTAATCATTTTGTTTTCCCTTTCATACCACAGGGCCCCGGGAGGCGCTATCAATCTGTCAGTATTTTTCAGAAAGCTGTGAAGGTTTTATCTAATATTTCCCCTATTCTGAGGATCTGAGGTTATTTTAATTTTATACTTAAAAACAAATATGTTTATAAATATTTTCTACACGGTTTTAATGTTTTAAAGTCTGGGGCCCCGCAAGTATTGAAGTATGAAATCAAACTTTTTAAATCGCGAAACTGCTATGCTAATGCAACTAGACAGACAACACATCCAGAAGTAATTTGGGGCCTTTCAAGAAATATCTACGAGTCCACATTTTTTAAACATTTGTATTAGTATTTATGTGTTTGATTATTACACTAGTCTTTCTGGTTCCTGGGTGACATAGTGCATACATGCATATAAAAGGCCCCGCAGGCTTTTGTATTAGTTATATAGATTGAATTTGAACAAATACAGTATTATTAAAAATAAAATTAAATGTTTCATGTTTGTCCAATTAATTAAATACATTTTTATTTAGTGTTGTGGATGACCATAAGTAAAGCACATAGGTTCTTATTTTAGACAATTTTTTCTAGGAAATACAGAGATATAACACTGTGACAAAAAGTACTCTAGAGAGGCTTAAAATGTATAATTTAGCTCCTAAATTTTCAAAATTTTCCGGGGAAAGCCCCCCCCAATATCACCTCGCACAGGTCCCCGCGGCGGCTAGCGCCGCCACTGCATACCAGCCTTCCATTGTTATATAATCGTTGTTTAAAGTTGGCTCTCCTTCAACTTTATTATTGCCTGAATGTTTACGGTGGTCACTTTGAGCACATGATTAAATAACATTTATTTCTTTTTAATAGTTGTCTTTGTACTATTTCCAAATTTTTTATTTTTAAATAGTCTTTCTGTCATAACATAATACGGAGGCATACGAAAAGTTGACAGAGCCAATCAACGATAAAATAACAATGGAAGGATGGTATCAAACGCAAAATAAAATGAATGAATAGGGATTTACCAGTCCTTTTAAAAGGGGTAAAACTTGATTCCTAATGCCATTTGAAATAATTTAAAGGGGTATATCCAGTACAGAGGGGGTGAATCTGACGTTTATGACATTAACGCTAAGAATTGTCCCGCTCAAGTTAAGAGATGACGTGTTTCAACTTTTATGAAATATTAAGGGTGTGTCCAGCCCAACTGGCAAAACTAATTTTATAAAGGCTGTAAGATCTGCTATACAGTATATCTTATAGAAACATGAATGTGGCTATAAACCTTTATACAATCTTTTTACAACCAAAAAGGGCCGCAGTTTATACAACAGTTTATTTCTTATAGGACATCCTTTAGTAAACTACAGGATCATCAATATGATGATTATATAACTGTCCTATAAGTATGTCTTGAAGATTCGCTAATACAATAATTTTATTTTCTACTATGGAAATTCGGAATAGAATTGTCAGTAATAATATCGGCGGGTGTAATTTAGGCGCTAACCATCCTTCTTTACCTGTCTGACCAAGATAATCCGACATGTATTTTCGCCGTTAAGAAGTGCAGGTAGGTCGAGTCAGCCAGACATTATAATTTATTCTTCAAAAATTGATTAAAAATACGAAGATGGTTTGGTAGGGGTAGTTTTGGTTGGGTTATTATTGAAAATTATTATAATTTATTCTTCAAAAATTGACTAAAAATACGAAGGTGGTTTGGTAGGGGTAGGTTTGGTTGGGTTATTATTGAAAATTATTATAATTTACTTTACAAAGATATATCTTATTATAAATGTCGGTGATTTAATAAATAACTGTATTTCATAAATTACGTACTTCAGTCGGTTAGCGCCCAAAATACACATAGGATTAAAATGACCCTTCGTTCTTGACGCCTAGTTTACATGTTGTAAAAAGTGCATTAATCCTTTAGCGCCCAAATTACATCCGCCCAATAATATACCAAGAGAGTGAGAATAAATTGAAAATAATTTGACAGATTTTTTGAAAACTAGGCTATTTCCAAATGGCAACAAGTTTGAACAAAATCTGTCAAATTATTTTCTAATTCATGGAACTCGCGAGTTATATTTGACTAGATTATTTTTTTATTCACAAATTTTCACAATAAAAAAGATCAATAAAACTATCATAAAATTATTAAAAAATAATATAATTTCTTTCTTTGGTGAAGGTCTTAAATTGTCTCCATATAGACTGATTACTTATTAGAGTATTTTTCGAAGTAGTTTCTAAAACCTTTTTTGTTATTTCAGAAAAGGTACTAAACCGATAATTTTCACCCATTTTATATATCGCGTTGACACAATTAGGTAATTATTTTGACAACTATCTGACACTTGCTAGGCAAATAAAACAGTGATTATTCCCGAGAATAATCACAAGAGATTTATTCCCACTATACTAATGACATAATTGGTTGAAACTTACCTTTGTTACAAATAAAGAAGCATTTCATTGGTTTTAAGAAACGTTAAAAAAGAATCACAAGAATATTTTATTAGGAATGTGTGAACGTTTCCGTTGTGTCCAATCCAATATCAGGCATTATTATTATGGCGGTGGGTGATGGAGTTATTATATCTGTTGTTAATCATATTAAAAATATTAAAGACCTATATCGCTACTCCAGGGGCCAAATTTATTTGCGCGGCTAACTTTTCTGCCAATATATATACATTTTTTTGATAAAAAATTAAAGCTCCTTAGTTTAGCATACATTTTATTGGTATTTTTAAAAAATAAAATATTATGTTTTATTTTTATTTCACCGTTTTACGATTCTGTATGATTTTTTCACAATGGCGGCGGTTTCTGAACAGTCGAACGTTTAATAATTATGGCGTGTATAGGTAATACAAATTCCTTCTGAGCTGTATACGATATTAAAGTTTTATTATGATGTTTAATACAGCGCCATAAAATTGTTTTTGACAGTCTCAGGAGTCACGTGCGGTTTGATTCTTGACCACTTTTGAATGTTACCATATTTAATAATAAATGTATTCCTGGGAACTACATTTTTATTCTATAAGCTCTTCATAAAAGAGAATACTGTTGTGGTGATAAGATGATTATAAAATAATTATATATTTATTGTGTAATGTTTTACTTCTGCGTAAAGCAACATTCTTATTACTTTTCTTAAGGAACTCTAATGCAACTTTTTATACAGCTTCCTTTACAACTAACTTTTAACGTCGCTATTATAAGTGATATTATAGCTATGCAACCGTATTATAATATGTATAACACTGTTTTAAAACTATTATATAGAAATTTTATGGTACGTTATGCAACTGTTATAAATTTTGAATACTTACAGTACCTATTACTTTGTAGTATGATATGAGTTGTAAGAACGTCTATTCAACAGCATTATAGTAATCCCTTTATTTTATGATAAAATTGTCGTATTGAGACGCATTAAAAAATGATTTTATTCTTTCAAGCAGCGCTATACGATAATTATGAAATAATTTCGTTCTTTTAGGGATCTATTTTGCTAGTTGGGCAGATATACAGAAACGGCTTCAGGAAAAAGTTGTATTAAGAATTAGGAAATTGAATTTTTAATTACAAACTAAGGAGAAAACTATAAACAATTATTTAAAATTGTAGTAAATTTCAACCATTAAAATGAAAACATTATCTATTTTCTTATTTTTTTTGGGGAATCAAACCACAATAATGTTTTTTTTTTAATGTTTTATTTCGACGAAACCAATAAATGAAGAACAATCTTCAAAAAACTGCATATATCAGATATCTTATGAATGCGACAAATTCTATTTAGGTGAAACATCTAGACCATTGAAAGTCCGAATAAATGAACATAAAAAGTATATCAAAGATAGGGAGTTCTTTAAGTCAGGTATTTGCAAACATGCTTGGGAAGAGGGGCATAAAATTCAATGGGATTCGACAAAAATAATTTTGAAAGAGCCCAATAATAAAACACGAACAATCAAAGAAAGTGCTTTAATACAACTAAATGCAGATAAATGTGTAGCTAGTATTTCAGCCGAATATACTCAAATTTGGTTACCAATGTTAGAAAGAGAAATGTCCAATAATCAATTACCTGCGTTATCAGGATAGCATCATATGTTTGTATCCAGGTTTTCTTATGATTTATTTTTGGAATGATTGTTAATCGATTCACACTTCAATACACAAATTCAGCAAACTGAGTTATACATATTTTGAAAACAAAAATAATCATACATAAAAAAAGTAACAACAAACGCGTTTTTATTAACAAGATTTCCAAAATAAGCGAGAAAAAAAAAGCGCTATCCCAATAAAAACTGTTCCTGGAACGTGCACTTCACTGGATTCCATTTCTAGTGGACTACATATCGTTAGAATGTCATAAAATAAAATATTATATTTCACATTTTACCAGAGGTGTGATCTACTATGAATGGACCTTAATAAAATTTGACAACAAAGTTTTGTAGTCTTAAACTTCATATTGATTGTCTAGTTGTCAAATTTTTTCGTTGTGTCAGATAGGGACCAAAAAATTATTTCTATACTAGTTAATCTTGACAACGGTAGCTGGAACGCTACCGAAACGTCGAAATAAAAAAAAAATAAAAAAGAATAAGTAATGCCACAAGGAACTTACAGAAGATATTTAAACGTTATCTATCTATTGAAAGATGCGTGGAAATATATTCAAATAAGTACCAGATATGACAAGGGACACTGAGGAACAGTCTCTGAATGTGAGTTTGTTTGTTTCGCATCTCTTGAATGTACCACAGCTAAATTTTATAAAGAGGTAGTGGTACTAGAATTAATCGGCCCTATCTACTCCAAGAATATGGTACTCCCAACTTTGAAATGAAAAAACCTACTTCAAAGTCTGAGAATGGAGAGTATTTAGAATATTCTGAGATGGTGACTTTAAATTACAAAAGAAAATAAGTTTATTAACAGGAAGAGAGTGTGGAATTTGTTCGGTATTTGAATTAATGATACAAAATTTTAAAAATTTTGATTTCCACTTCCTAGCTGTAATATTCGGAATCCCCTTAATTGATTTAATTAAGTATGGTTGAGAATGAACTGTTAATATCTGAAAATTATTTAACATTCCGACAATTGTTGGTTGCTCGTTAGGTATTCAATGCGGAATTCGTGCTAGGCAACAATAAATTGGCGAATACTCTATCCACCGCATGAAATGACACAAGGAATTTCCATGCATATCGAGACGTTTTAGGTTTAACATTTAACCTCTCTAGAATAATTTAGTACACTTTGATTCAAGATCCATTTTATTTAGGTGAAACATCTAGACGATGAGAAATTGGAATAAATGAACACAAAAATCAGGTATTTATAAACATGCTTGGGAAGAGAGACATCATGTTTAATGGTATTCTACAGGGTTCTGACTCGGCTTGAGAACCTGGAAAAGTCAGGGAAAAATAAAATGCTCAAAAAAGCTGGAAATGTCAGGGAATTTATAGTTCGCACAAAAAAGGCAGGGAAATTTGCAATAATCAGTAAAGGGTCAGGGAATTTCAAACATAAGGCTAGAAAATTAAATTCAAAGTAACAAACAGATCTCGATAACATAATATGAAAAGTAACGGTTATGCTAAAAAATCTTAGAAAAAAGATATAAGAAGAGATATACAAAGTACCTATAATAATGCAAGCCACCTGAAGTTGGTAGTATATTTTAATATACGAGGATATATTGAAAAATTCTTAGCCTACTGTAGAACCAAACAAAATTTCAATGTCAAAATATTTTATTACACAACATATTCTCCTCTTAATTGGATACATTTATTACAGCGAACCTGCAACGTCTCTAGACCTTTCAAAAAAATGTTTCTTCTTGCTCTGCAAACCAGACCTCCACAGCTTTTATTACCTCCTCGTTGTACGAGCTTTTAAACTTTTTTTTCAGTTGAGTAAAGAGATGATAGTCGGACGGAGCCAAAGCTGGTGGATAAGGGGGGTGTTCTAGTAATTCAAACCCTAAATCACGAATTTTTTGTTGCATGGCAACACCTTTGGCTAGCTTTCCGCGTCTTTTCTCTTTAATTTTTTTCCCGTAGAGTGGTCAGTAATGTCGAATAGTAATCTCCAGTTATAGTTCTACCTTTATCCAAAAAATCAATCATGATTACTCCATGGCAATCCCAAAAAACTGAAGCAAGAACTTTTCCAGCAGATTTTTGGACACGCAACTTCTTAGGTCTTGGAGAACCAGAGTGTCGCCATTCTATCGATTGTTGCTTTGTTTCTGGATCATAGAAATGTACCCAAGTCTCATCCATAGTAACGATTCGGTTTAAGAAGTCTACATTGTTTTTTCTCATGTCCAAATTGACGTGAACTATATGATGAACGCGTTTTAGTCCAATTCGACGGTCTGATAAAATCATGTCATGAACTGCATCGATATTTTCGGGGACTGACACAGAAACTGGCCTTCCCGATCAACGATTTATAGATTTTTATGTGAGAGAACATTCCAGAACCTCGGTGAACCTATTCCTCACCCGTTGAAGAAACCATTAGAAATTGACGACGATGTTAAAAACAGTGTACGTAGAATAGTGCATGGTATGTATTTCGCAAAAGAAGTACCAACATTTGACAAGATTGTGCAAGCCGTCCAGAATGACGAAAACCTATCAAGAACTAGAGTATGGAGAATTCTTCATGGAATTAACTTTCAGTGGAAAAACAGAACAGAAAATATTTTCTTATTGTTTGCTGGAGACGAGAATGCTTAAGGTCAATCCGAAAATATCGCAACGAATATAAGAATATTATCTATTTGGATGAAACCTGTCTAAATTAGGACACACCGTATCAAAAGTCTGACAAGATAAAAATATACTGAATTCCCGACAATCTGGCATGAATGGTTGGTCAACAGGATTAAGACTTCTCTCTGGAAAGGGACGCATGCTTATTATAACCCATATAGGTAGTGAAAACGGATTTTTGGATCAAGGGTTATTGGAATTTCAATCTAATTCAAGCAAAGACTACCACGAAGAAATGACGGCTAACGTTTTTGAGGAATATTTCCAACAAATGATCGAATACATTCCCCAGAATTCTGTTATTGTAATGGATAACGCCAGCTATCATTTTCGATCAGTAGAGAAGCTTTCCTCAAGTTCATGGAAAAAACCGGCGATAATTGAGTGGAAGTACGATAACTTTTGATGGATTCATTGGCGAATGTGGCTGCCGAAAACTGGCAAAGCACCATAAGACATGTTATAGCTAAGGAGGGGAAAATATTGGATCTTGACGACTTAATCGACGAAAGTACAGAGATCGAACCGTTAATTATTAACTTAGGCAAGACGATTCTTCAGATTTCTCTGATGAAGAATTTAGTTAATAATGCTGTATATATTACAGTTATAGTAATGTTCACCTGCAATAATTTGTTATAATTTTTTTATTTTTTACAAGAATATGTGTGTCTATAAATCTTAGTGTACAATTACTTTGTATTTTCATTATAATATTAATTATAATAAACGTCAAGCAAAAATCATAAATAACATTGTTCTACGACTATGGACCGTTTGGTTCACTGCGAATGCTTCATTTGCATTTTATTACCAACTGTTATTTGACCGATTACCGGGTGGCCTGGTCACAATTTCATTCTTCTTAGTCTAGATACATTGTAAAACATAAATAAGAGATAACATTTTTTGAGACACCCGACCATCGTTTTCCGTTTATTATAGGCTCTAATTGCTATCAACTCCTTTGAAACGAATTATAGATGAATATTAAGACGAGATACTACTATTTTTGTAAAGTTTGACATTGACGCATAAGTTTGGTTTTTCAACGAACGATTAGAGTAGATACGAGCACAACTGTTCCTATCCGGAATTTCAACAATTTTAACTTTGATAATAAAGATTTTTATTATTAGAGACGTTTTAAATGTTATGACTTTTAAGTGAATAGATACAGTGATTCTCTCGTCGGAGACTTAACATAATAAATTCTAATGGTATTTATTTCGAGTTTATTTTCTACTCAATGTTATTAAAACCAACTCGTAGAAGTCTAAACAATTTCCAGGACTGTATCAGTTCTATTAGTACCGAAAACAAAATACAATTCGACAATATTTTACACATCACCTAGTGATAATTATGAAAAAATGTCAGAAATGTAGATACGACGAATAAATAATATCCTTTAGCACGCAGAAGTCACATCTGCATTTCTTTCTGCGGTTTCCACCCACCTGCTTTCCAAAACAACTCAGGATCCTACACAGTACGAACAATCACTAGCCTTCTAATCTAAAGATTAATAACGATGTATCTAGCCCTGATGAATCTGACACGGAATATACAACATGTTCCATGAATCTTAAGATAAACAAGTGTTCTTCGTACAACATACTTATTTGATTTTTAGTGCTTTTTGACGTTGTTTTAATTGCAAAACAACCAAATTACAAATCTAAAATCTAACCAAATAATTATTTTTCCTCAGGGGTACTGTCAAGTCAATTGTCAGTTGTTGGACATGCCCTATAGGATGAGGAATGCATCATAACTATTTTAGTAGAGAGCTATCATAGGAGATGTACAATTAAATGGGATGATTCCTTACTATAACCAGGAATTCAAGAGAGTGAGTCTCAAGTCCTCTGTTATTTTTGCAGTTATTGGACAATGTAAGAGAACAAGGTGAGTCCCAAAAATATTGAAAGATGGATGGATGTGGATGGCATCATAGGCATGGAAAACTAAAAAAATAGTTTAATCCGACGGCGAAGACTAAATTGTGTACAAAATAAAACAGGCCAAAAAATTATAACGAGCTGAAGAATGCGAAAATTATGGCAAATGAGATAAAAATTAAATATTTAAGAAAAACTGAGAGGAAATCCAAAATTATTAGAAAACTATAGTACGAAAGATACGGAAAATAAAATTTAACCGATGTAGATCTATGAAAAGGATTAATCAAAGTGGACTAGTAAGACGAATTTGGGAAATGAGATTAAGCAAAAAAGAAAAATAAGACTATGAAACGAACAAATAAAAAAAGGCGAGCAAAAATAAAATTGGCATCTTACAGGGAAAAGAGAGAATAACTCATCATCAATCAATCCTTGCGGATTATGGATAATGTCAAAGTATTTTTATCCATTATTCGAGATATATTAGACCTCATATTTTTGTCGTTTTAAAATCTGTTGACGGTCCTGGATAGAATCGTTATCTTTTTCAACTCAATCCAGTCCATGTAAATTTCCACTCCTTTATTTAAATTGCCTTTGCATCTCCCTATCTTAATTTAACTTATATCTAGTTTATCTATACTCATCACTATCTCTGCGATCTTTCTCCGCGTGCTCCCGGCAACTTTTGCCAAATTTTCAATACAAATATTCTTCAAGAAGGGAAAGGGAATATTTCATTGCATTCACCCTTCCCCTTCAAGAAGGGATACCTAAATATAATATACATATGGCGTTCCATACGCTATAACGGATAGGGTTAAGCCTCACGCCGGTATTTTAAATAAGTCCCTGCGCACTGTATAAATTAAAAGGTTTCTTGTGTATACGACCACATATTTACAGTTAAGCAAATCACAGAAAAAACACAAAATAGCAAAACAAAGACAAACTTCTCATTTATAGACTTAAAGAAAGCTTTTGACAGAGTTAGCAGAAAGAAAATATGGGACATACTAGAAGCAAGGAAAGTTGATAAAAAAACAAATAGGAGTAATAAAAAGTATCTATAGAAAAAATATATAATCAAAAATAACCGAGCATCTGAAACATTTGAGATAAAACAGGGATTAAGGCAAGGTGGAGCTCTAAGCCCAACTTTATTAAATATTTTCATGGACCACATAATAAAGCAAACAAAAACTGATACTCAGGAGCTTTCTGTAGGTATGAAGCAACTTAGACCAGTTAAGATACGTGAATGTGCATTTGCTGACGATCTAGTTATAATGGCCAATGTTCTGTTAGGAACTTTGGCTGATGGCAACACTGTAACGCTGATCAGATGGCGAACCGGGGTGAAGTCAGCTGAGGGCTCGAGACAGAATGACCGGGTCGGTGATGGTCCCCTGGTAAAAAGGGGTTATAGTACAAACTATTGTAAGCGACGGTTTTGTTAAATAAAGTCTGAATAAAGTGTGAATAATAAACAATCGAAAAGTGTTTACTATTACTGAACCCGCCGACATAACAGCCAATACTGAGAAAGGTCTTACAAAAATATATGGATATGGAATAGAACTCTAAAATTGAATGGAATGAAAATAAATGCAAATAAAACAAAAATAATGATTATAAAAAAATCAAGAAAGGTTGAATAATATAACAATTAACGAAAGTATAATCCAACAGGTTACCTACTTAGGAACAACAATTGACAGCACTGGTAAACAGGAAAGGGATATTATGGAAAGAACAGAAAGAGCCATACAAACTTAACACATGCTGAAATCTGGATTTATTAATAAAAAGGAAAGGAAAAAAAAACCAAAATCACAGTATTCCAAAAAGTTTTTTGACCGATACTCACTTATGGCAGCGAAACGTGGGTACTGGACCAAAAAATGAAGAGTAGAATACAAGCTATGGAAATGAAATACCTGAGATCTGTGAAAGGAACAACAAAACGAGACAGAATAAATAATGCAGACATAAGAGAGGAACTAGAAATAAAATCCATGCTAGATTATATTACAACAAAGACAACTGAACTGGTGGGGACATCTACAGCGAATGGAGGATACTAGACTAGTTAAAAATGTATGGGAAGCAAAGATGATTGTTAAAAGAGACAGAGGTAGACCCAAAGAATCCTGGGAGAACAACATAGCCGAAATATTAAAGGAAAGAGGAAAAACAATTATAGAAGCAAAACAATTAGCAAAAATTAGAAAAGAATGGAAAACTTTTGTTGATGAATCTTGAAATTTTGAGAAATCTCCCTACACCGAAAGGTTGAAGGAAATTTGATTATTCATATAAATTAAAAGTTTTCATTTTACCTCCATTCGTTTGACAAAGCCTTTGTGCTAGTGACACGGGTCACAATTTTAAATTCAACATCTTTCGTATTATGGTTCTATAATATTTTTGGATTGTCTCCCAGTTTTTCTTAAATATCTCATTTATCATAACTTCTGTCTCATTTTTCCATTTTTCAGATCGTTATAATATTTATGCCTTTTTTATTTTGTACAAAATTTCTTTTTCTCCTTCGGAATAAATTAATTTTAATTGCTGATCGCTCCGGTAGTGCTACGTTGGGATGAACTCGGCGAATACAGGCAGTCATTTTTTGAACAACTGACAAATAAATTTATATAACAATAAATTAAACATGTAATTAGTATTATATCTGTCATAATTTAACAATACTACATTTAACATATACAGAAAGTGGTTCTTAGATAAGTTGTTTTTATTTAAAATTATTGTTTTACACGAAATTATTATTATATCAGCCAATAATAATAAACTATAACCGTATTGTATTTAAACAATGTTTTATGTTATAGAAAAGAACATGTCATGTTTTGTTATACCTAGTATAGTATTTACTTATAAAAATTAATAACTTTCAATTTCATCCAAAAAAAACAGACTTTATATATTAAGTTTTTTTTTCACTTTCGACTGTACTTAAATAAAATATAATTTGTATTCCAGTTATAAATAGTTTTCCATACCAAAACAAAAAACTAAACGCGTCTAATGTTTTTATTATAGCCATTACTTACCATTGTCAATTTGTTTATTGTTATGGTTCAAATTCATTTTAGGACTATCTACTACAAGGCGTTCTGTCTCTCGAGTATCACGCGAGTCTTTTCGAGAAAAACGGACCATTTTCTCTTTTTAAACGCTCGCCGACGGATCATCGCAAGACCGAAAGAAAATTTTCGGAATATTCAATTTTCCGGAATGACCGCATGACCAGGATTCGGTTTCTACTGATCGTAGTAGGCGAGTGGCGAATTTCTAATCTAGCCGGCCTTGCCTGCGACACACACACACAAACCGACGGGAAATCCCGTTGCTATAGTAACCCGTAGGTTCGGGTTTAGAAAATTCAGGACTGGCGGATCTCTCTCGAATTTTAAAGATGGGGTGAGTTTTCTTGGTGGAGGGGCAGCCACAGGCGTCTTGAAAGTTTGTTGTGTCGTTAAGGCGAAGATGTTACTTTTTATGGTTATGCAGCTTGTCAATGTTTATGGCAACAAAAAAGAATATTACTGGGTTATAAAAGCCTTTTTTCTGTGACGGGAAAAAGTTTGACATTTTATCATTGTTGTCAGGTAACAAAATATCACTTTTTATGAAATTACTTTTTTCTCTTTTTTACTCAAAAGTACAATATTATTAAATGTGCATTGCGTGAATGTCATGCTCCTTGAACTACTTGGTGCAACAGTCGAATTTTCTTGCGTTGAAATTATATTTTCTTCTTCCTCAACTGCAGTTGATGTACCTGGTTGCAAATCAGGTGTTATTTCAGCACTGCCACACGTTCTAAACACTTTGTTTGCTATTTTTGTTCTGTGTGCCACATACCCTTCAGCGACCGTTGATAACTTCCAACCGCCATGTTTCTTTAGAGTCATCAAGTCTCCCCTAGATTCGAATAAAAGTGTAGCAGACGATCTTCGAAATTAATGACTTGTATATGAGCTAGCATTTTCAAGTTGGAAGAAAATTATCTACTGTTCCAGGTATCTTATAAAACTGATTTTTACCCACGACCTGATTTATACATTTTCCATTGCGATATGCATAAAACGTGCTATGTACTTTCGGTAAAATGTAATATATTCTTCAGTAACTACAAATCTCCTGTTTACATCATTCTTTGTTCGTTTAAGTTTCACAATTAATTTGTAATCAAGGAAAATTTCAATAAAAACAATATATTTTATTGATTAATTGATAAAACTTACCTTAATGTAGGATGGGAAATAGCATCCTCAATTTCTTCCAACAGACTTTCTGTCCTCCTGGACAAACGAAATCTGCAGAATTATCGAATTCTTCGAAATAATTACTTCTTGAACCAAAAATTTTTGGCCGTCTGGCTTCGTCGTCGCTGCTATAGAGATTAACATCTTAATCGTTCATATTTCTAAGGCCCGGTTGTACATATATATATATTATCAAAAACCCAATTACCATAGTATATGGTGTAGGGTCCGGTTGTACATTTGAAGCTTAAAATTGAGCTCAACTGAGCTGGGCTTAAAATATAAGCTTAGCTCAACCCTAAACCTGTTGTACATACATGGTTCAGTAGCACTGCTCTACTAAACCTATATTTGCAAGTGTTGGTAGAACTTATGTCGAACTGACGCATGCATATGAAGTAAATTCGTCAAAATATGTTTGTCAAATGAAGATGTCACCTAACTAATTTGGCATTTGGGGGGATTGTTCGTGTTTTAAGCAATTATTATAGCATCATTGTGTGCCTATTAAAAAAGTTTATATAATATATTTTTATTAAGAATTGTAACTTGATTTGTCTTTGAGCAATTGGTAAGTACAAAATAAATCTAGTGGTTTAAGTGGTATCGTTGAAGGTGGTGGATTATTTTTTGAAGATATGGATTTACAAAACAGAAAGCGTTCATCTAATTTTAGCAATTTTAGCAGCAGTAAAACCTCAGAGTTAATAACGGCATTTCTTCTGGGGATAGGTAGAGCATGATTCCTACAATACACAATCATTGGATAAGTTACGATTTACCTATTAGTTAAGTTAATATGTTAATAGTTTTGCAAGAAATTTCCTAATATACAATCTGTCACAAAGCGAACGGTTTCTTTAGAAAGACGACGTGATTTATACTCTCTCTATATATCCGAGGTATTTTCGCGTGTTGTACGATTTCAATAAGTTCCAAAAAATCCTCATCATCGGTTAAAATATCCATATTTAACTTTGATAAACTTTTAATTTGAAAATAAATTAAGTACAGGTTATGTTTGCATACAATTTATTTACATTTAAGCCACGGAACATGATAACAATTTATGGTCCGTGCTTAAGCTTATATAAAACCTACCCTCTTGAAGGCTTTACTAAGCTTAAGGTTTAAATCAAGCTCAACCGTAAGCTTACTTTGTACATCAGCAATCTGACGCTGAACCTGAGTTCACACTTGAGCCTTCACTAAGCTACAATTGTACAAAAGAGCCTAATTGTTTGTAATTAAAAATAACAACATACATAGTTGATGCAGTTGACAACCATAAATTAGGTTAGATTTCCTTGGTTAGCACAGTACTCTGGGTTGCAGTTAAATAGTTACTACATTTATACCTTTGACCACAAATTGTGGAACCCAAACTTTGTCGTAGCCCATGGTTACTTCTTAACCTTGAGGTAACCTAATATTGTTAAATTGGCTGTAAGAGTTAGTACACCTTTCTTTTAGTCTTCCCTATCCGGTATAGTTATTTGAAACTTATCATTCCGTTGCGTCATTATAAGTCTTTTGCTTTTAGCTGTGGACTTTGAAATTTGAAGAGAAAAATATGTTGTGGTGGTTCAGCAGAACTTCCATATTTTAAATTAGTGTTAGTCTCTTCGTTGCTCTTCTTCTTCTTTGATTTTCGTTCACAAGATAATACCGATGTAATACTATTTTCGTTCATTAATCTTTTCCTTTAAATTTCTTCGAATTGTATTGGCCGTTTCAATGCTGTAGTAGTCACTAAGAAAAAATAAATGAATTTGTGGATGTCGGCCCGTTGTCCCTTCTCTTTTCATATTTATCCAGTAGTAGGTATATATGTATGTATGTATGATTGGGTGACATTCACTAAGACCTAAAATATCTATTGTGCCCACTTTACTTCTACTCAGTTCCTGAGGAACGTCTCAGAGATTAGTAGCTCCTTTAGTCCTATTTCCCTGAGTAATTTAAGAATATCTGCAAGCTTCAACTTATAAATAAATATCCCTCTTCTATCCAATAATCTCCTAGGTGCTGTACCATAGGATTCTGAATTGCGGTGCAATTCGCAAGTCTGTGGATGGAGGTTTCTTTTTCCATGCCACAGAATCCACATTCTTCTTCCTCCACTATTTTCAGCTTTTTCAGGTGCCCGTTCAGGCGGCAAAGTCCTGTTAGGATCCATGTTAAAACTCTTAGTGCAGTTATACTTTGACTTATGGAAGGATTCATTTGATCTCAACGGGTTGTAGCCACCCATCAGTATAGCTTGTCTAAGCCCTACTAAATGTTTCCAATGGTCAGATCTTCTCTTTTCTTCCGCTTTACCTATTTCTTCCAATATTACATTGGAGCTGATACCACAAAAGGGATCCGGCCCCCAAAAAGGGTTTTTTAGTCCCCCTCTTAGCTAGTCCATCTGCTATTTCATTTCCTTCTATTGCAGTGTGTCCTGGAATCCACATTAAGGTTGCTATATTGGTCTCGCCTAGTTCAATGAGTTTGCCTAGAGGCATTCCCACACCATTTTGGAACTAATGACTATCCGACATTATGATCATATTTTGCCTTCTATATCCTTTGTCAATATTGAACTGGGTACACCTTCTGATGGTGTGAATTTCCGCTTGAAAGATACTTGGGGTTTTTTTCCAAGCTTTCAGAGTGTTTGGTTCCTGGGTACACTCTTATCCCAGATCCTTCTATTGCTTTTGAGCCGTCTGTGTACCATTGAATGACATTCATTCCAAGTCTGGTTATGGTATTTGGATCCGATTCCTTCTTATTGGTTAATTCCGTAACGAATTTCTTTGAAAAGTTATACCTTTTCATCATACCATCCTGTGAGATGTCCCAGGTTTTTTGATTTCTAAGAAGTAAGGAGGTGGTTTTTTCCAATGATTCCCTCTCTACTTAGCCTGTATCTCGTTCTTTCTTCAACACTTCCCACCACCATATGTAGTGGTGTGAGGTTGAGAATCCAGTAGTAAGTGGCCATTGTAAAATTCTTTTCCTTGACAACCAGTGCCGATAGGGCCACTTGAGGTCCACAAATACCTTAATTACTTCTTGTTGACTACTTACTCAGAATTTTAAATTCTGACATCTACATTACAGAGTAAATACTTTCAAAATATCATTGCATGCTGCGGTTCAATCAACACAAGATATGTCAAATCGTCTTTAATAAAAAATGCTTCTAGCAATGGAAAATAAAAATCCCTTTGTTAATTCTGATTTTTCTTTGTGATATCGAAAAACGAAATATCCTTCATACATTTTATTTTGTATGTATGAAAATATCTCATATAAATAATAAGTCATCAAAATTTTGACGCCTTCGGCAATCAATATGTCGCGGCTTAAGAGTTATTATTGAATCCATAAAAGATGTAAATGGGCCATCAATAATACGAAAAGTTATATCCATGAATTTTAAGAGAAATTAACAAAAGTTTTTAAAAGGCTACAAAGCAGATCATACTTATTTTTTAATATAAAATATACAAGAACGACCTATGACCTGGATTTATACCGATAGTATGTTAAAACAGTTTAAGTCTTAGGTATTGTCTATAAATAATTATAACATATATATCTACTGCAGAGTCTTTAATTTTATAATCAATAAACTTCAAACCCAATAACTGGCACTTACAGTGCAGAGCCCATGATAAAATCTATGTATGTGTATATTTCCAAGCTGATTACTAACATGCTGCGACATGACAAAAATTTGCTCACCTATAGGAAAACCTATTGTATTGTAGTTTTTTGGGGGGAATGTGCACTAAGGCCTGAAAAATCTATTGTGGTGACCTCTACTTCCATTAGTTCCCAAGAAAAGTCTCGGAGACTTACATTCTATTACTTGATAGTCACTCGCAAGACTAAGACCAAAACCGAGAATGTGATCAACATTTTTCACTAGAGCTTTTTGAGGAGCCCATCAGACATTATTCAAAACTCTTACTATAGTGTCGCTTAGTGTTTATGCATATGTTACGTCCCAAGCCCGATCTTGTACGGAGTCGAGCTTCGTACAATGAATTTGTACGAAGTCCGATCTGTACAAGCCATTTTGTACGAAGCCGAGATTGGCGGACTTCGGACAGAGATGATTGTACGAAGTCGACTCTGTACAACGCTGGTTGTACGGAGTCGGAGCATCGATACTCACTTGGTAATGAGCGCGCTATTAAGACTCTCGTCGTGTAGGAGGGTAGGGTAGGGTAGGTTGGGTTGGATTTCCTTCGCTTCTAATGCACTTTACAACATATTGGAAAATATCCATTAAAAAAGTGTACGGAAAGCAAGCTTTTCTGTGAATTATACAATTCCATTTTTCGATTTGGGTTAGGGTTGGGTAGGTTGGGTGAGATTTCCTTCGCTTTCAATGCACTTCACAAAAATTTATGAAATATCCCTTAAAAAAGTGTATAGAAAGCTAGGATATCTATGAAAAGAACATCTCCTCGCTTTCCATACACTTTTTTAAATATATCGTTTGAAAAAGTGTATAGAAAGCAAGTCAATTCCTAACCTAAACCACCCTACCCTACCCTACCCTAATCCGAATCGAAAAATTGAATTGTGTAATTGACATATTCGTCCTAAGTCTGCGCTAAATGTGAAGGGGGATATGTTTTTTTTTAAAGAAGACCCGATGGGCCGATAATATCAATTAAAAACCCATAAACACCCACTAATTATCTTTGACAGCGTAATTCTACCCTCCTCCGCGCCTTCGAGTCAGATAATGTTCAAATTATAATAATTTTCAATAATAACCCAACCAAACCTACCCCTACCAAACCACCTTCGTATTTTTAGTCAATTTTTGAAGAATAAATTATAATAATTTTCAATAATAACCCAACCAAACCTACCCCTACCAAACTACCTTCGTGTTTTTAGTCAATGTTTGTAGAATAAATTATAATAATTTTCAATAATAACCCAACCAAACCTACCCCTACCAAACCACATCCCAACCACCGAGTGAGTATCGATGCTCCGACTCCGTACAACCAGCGTTGTACAGAGTCGACTTCGTACAATCATCTCTGTCCGAAGTTCGCCAATCTCGGCTTCGTACAAAATGGCTTGTACAGATCGGACTTCGTACAAATTCATTGTACGAAGCTCGACTCCGTACAAGATCAGGCTTGGGACGTAACACATACATTAATTTTATCTCATCTGGTCGTAGCTTCTCAATGTTATGTTATTGACTAGACGGGTTCTTACGATATGTATGGACATAGGATGTTCTTAGATTTATTAAAACGACTGATTCTCTTGAACATTTATTTTGGATCGACATGAGACGTTTACAAGCTGACGACTGTCACTCTCTCATGTTTCCAACGAAACCACTACAAATACATTAAGGAGACTTCACATAACACGCCCCTTTTTTTTATAAAGAAAAGAACTTAACACTAACGACAAATAACAAAAATAAATGTAAACAGTTTACCAGAATAACCTCAGTCATTTTCTGAAAATGTAAACCGTCTGGGTCTAACTATTGTTCTACCACTTCTAGTTTGAACAGAACTTTGTACAACTTCGGGTTGGACATCAAGCTCCGAAGTAAGTGATTCTGAATCAAAAAGACTACTTGAAGTTTCGTTATTTTCTAAAACAGTACTATGTGTTGCGGATGCCGGTTTTAGAATATGTTTTCTGTTGCGACGATACTGAACACCATCAGGAGTTCTTACGGTATAAGATCTAGGAAAAGGACCAACCTCAACTACTGTTGCTGGAAACCACGGGGACGACGGACATTTCTTATAATAAACCTCATCTCCACATTCTAATGTTAACAAATCTTTGACTGGTTTATTATTATAATCTTTTTGTATATTCGCCTGTTTCTTTTTAATAAAATCATTATACTGATCAAAATCTATAAGTTTGGGTTTTAAAACATTTTCACTTACAGGTAATTTCGTCCTTAAAGTACGAGACATTAGCAACTGTGCTGGCGAATAGCCACATTCGAGTTCAGTATTTCTGTATTGCAAAATACCAATGTACGGGTCTGAATTGTGTTCTAAACATTTGTTAAAAATACTCTTAATAGTTTGTACTGTCCTTTCAACAAGTCCATTGCTTTGAGGATAATTTGGACTAGACGTTTGAGCCGTAATGTGCCAATCACTTAAAAATGACCTATATTCATAAGACGAAAATGGGGGGCCATTATCAGACATAATTACCATAGGTATACCATGTCTGGCAAACATCGATTTTAAAATCATTATCACTTCCTTCGCGTTAGTATTGGCCATTGGATAAATTTCAAAATACTTTGAATAATAATCCACCAATAGTAAATATGTGACTTTAGCATAATGGAAAAAATCGACGGCGACTTTTTGCCATGGAAGCGTAGACGGTTCGTGTGGTAGGAGGGACTCATTACTATTAGACCTTCTGTATTTAATACAAGACTGACAATTTTCCACTTTATTTTTTATGTCAACTGACATGTTTGGCCAGTAGACTACTGAACGAGCGAGGCGGAGACATTTATCAATGCCTAAATGACCTTCATGTATTATATTTAATATCGATTTTTGTAAAGATCTAGGAATTACTATTTGATTATTTTTAAAGACAATACCATTTACAACATGTAATTCCGATTGATAACTGTAGTATGGTTTGACTTCTGACTCAACACCATTTTTTGAATTTGGCCAACCATTAAAATAGAATTTGATTACTGACTGTAAAATTTTGTCTGACAGAGTAGCTGACTTAATTTCTTCCAATTTCTCAGGCGAGACAGCGACATTATCAATAAGTAAATTGACGTGTATATTTAATTCCTCTTCGACTGTATCAAAATTATCTGCAGACTCAACAGGAGCCCGACTTAAAGTATCTGCAATAAATAGAAATTTTCCGGGGACATAAGTAACATCTAAGTCAAAAAGCTGTAGATTTAACATCATTCTCTGAAGTCTTGCTGGAACTTCAGCTAACGGTTTTCTAAATAAACTAACTAATGGTTTATGGTCCGTTTCGACAATGACTCTACGACCATAAATGTACTGCTTAAAACGAGTACACCCAAACTGTATCGCTAACAACTCTTTCTCAATTTGAGCATAATTTGCTTGTGACGATGACAAAGATTTTGACGCATAAGCTATTGGCTTTTTACTTTGTAAAATGACTGCACCCATTGCAAATTTAGAACTATCAACAGATAATGTTAGAGGTACATCATTGTTAAAATACGACAAGACTGGTGACTGACTAATAATTTTTTTTAAATAATCAAATTCTTGTTGATGTTGATGAGACCAATGAAAACTAACATTTTTCTTCAATAAGACCCTTAGGTTAGTAGTATGATTAGCTAAATTGGAGATATATTGTCCTAAATAGTTTATCATGCCTAAAAATCTCCTTACATCGGCTAGACAGGACGGTACTGGTAGCTGACAGATAGCTTTAACTTTATTTGTATCTGGACTAATGCCATTAGCAGAAAATATATGACCTAAATATTTGACATCAGACATTAAAAATTTGCATTTATCAAAATTAAATTTCAAATTGAATCGACGAGCTTTTTCTAATATTCTTTTCAATATAGCATTGTGACCTTCTATAGAATCACTATAAATCAACAGGTCGTCAATATATAGACATACACCTTCTATATCAGATATTATTTCGGACATAGTTTTATGGAACATTTCAGGAGCACATGAAACTCCATAAGGCAATCTACTGAATCTGAACCTACCAAAAGGCGTTCCAAATGTGCATAATTTGGAGCTTTCAGTATCCAACGGTATCATCCAAAATCCAGATTGAGCATCTAACGTTGAGAAAAACTTTGCATTAGACAATTTTGAACGAATTTCCTCAAGAGTCGGTATTGGATAATGACATCGTTTAATAGCTTTATTCAAGTTCCTTGGATCTAGACAAACTCTTAATGACTTATTTTTCTTTTCTACTATTACTATTGAATTAACCCATTCACTTGGTTCATTGACTTTTTCTATCACCCCAATAGATAACATTCTGTCCAACTCTTGTTTCAACCTATTGTGCAGACTAAATGGTATTCTGCGAGGTGGCTCGATAACAGGTGATATATTTCTATCAATTTCTATATGACAAGTGTTAGGTAAACAACCTAGACCACTAAAAACATCTGAAAACTCATTCACTACTGACTCGTGACCAATTACTGATATTTTTTTAATTAATTGTAATTTCTGACAGATATTAAGACCCAAAATAGTTTGACAAGACATGTCCACTATTATAAACTCTATTTCTACTTCTTTACCATCAATAACACTGTTTAAAATGACTCGACCCATTACTGGTAACACATTGTTAGAAAATGACCTCAGTTTCACATTAGTAGGTAAAATTTTAGTGTTGACATTAATACTCTTAAATAACATAAAAGACATAACATTGACTTCTGCGCCAGTATCCAAGATACATTTTATTTCTAATTCATTTATTGCTAAGTTGACTGTCCATTCATTATTGACATTAACGTTACCAATTTCATGATCAACCTTATAAATAGACTTTATTACAAAACAGGATTCACTATTATTATTAGCATTATTATGGTTAATACTGCTATTTACCATTCTGACTTGTGTAGTTTGACAATATTTAGAAAAATGACCTCTCTTATTACAAGAATGACATATAATATCAAATGCTGGACATTTATCCCTATGTATTTGACCACAGCTACTACAATTATTATTGTTAGGCTGATACTTATAATTATTAGACTTCTTCCTATTATAATGTACAAATTGACCTTTACATTGATCTGTATTTTCATAATTATTATAATAACCACGACTTTGACCAACATTTTGACCACTACGACTATTTTTATGAGTATTTTCAAAACTGGTACTTTGACCATTAGAATAATTTTTATTATTATTTTTAAATCTTGTACCTGGACTGAAATAATTACCTTGATTATTTTTAAATTTGGCACCTTGACTTTCTTTTTTACTTTCTATCTTATAAACAACTGCTTCACTACTTTTATTTAAATTTTGTGCTTGTAATTGAGTGACAATAATGCTTTTAGAAATATTTAAAACTTTTTCTACATCTAGCGACTCTTCCCTCAACAATTTTTCCTTTATAACTTGTAGCTTAGAGCTTAACCCTATAATAAACAAGTCACATACCAAACTTTCCTTTAGCGCACCCAACTCACATGAAAGACTCAGATTCTTCAAAGCAGTCATGAAGTCTTCCACTGATTCATCCTCTTTTTGTGTCCTTGTTAAAAAATTGTGCCTCTCGACTGTGAGATTCTTCTTTGGCTTACAATGTTTTTCAAACTGCTGCACCACTTCCCGATAAGTACAAGTGTCCATATCCAATTCAAATGACTTGAAAATATTTCTGGCTTCACTACCAATATAATGCAGTAAAAGTGCGACTTTTCTAGTATCAGTTTCATCTTCTAACCCACTAGCTCTCAAATATATCTTAAAATTGACTATCCAATCCTCCCAGTTTCTTGAAACATTTCCTTTTAGCGACAAAGGAGGTATATTGTGCCCAACTCCAGAATTTCTCATTTTTACAACTTGTCGAGTAACTTCTCTGGATTCTTCTGCATCACTTTCAATATCAGACATTATAATAAATAGACTTCACACCATTGACAATAGGAATGTCCACGAACTGACAGTTATGTCGACTCGCTACATTGAAACATCCTTTTCATACCAAAAAAATAACTAGACACTTCTGACACCATGTTATGTTATTGACTAGACGGGTTCTTACGATATGTATGGACATAGGATGTTCTTAGATTTATTAAAACGACTGATTCTCTTGAACATTTATTTTGGATCGACATGAGACGTTTACAAGCTGACGACTGTCACTCTCTCATGTTTCCTCTTTTTTTGGCTTTACCTATTTCTTTCAATGATTGCTGATTTTCCAAAAGGATGCTTCTTTGCTGTTTCATCTGTTATTTCATTTTATTTTATTACGGTGTATCCTGGAACCCAGGGTGACAATGTTTTTCTTGCTTAGTTCGTTATGTTTTTCTAGGCATTCTCTTTGCCTTTTTTATCCAATGATTCCTTCTCTACTGAGAGACCTGAGACCAATTAAATCTTATAGGTGCGAAGAGATGGATATCCTATCCTTTGTTGTTACACCTGTATATAGAGGTAAACAGACTTCACCAAAACCAACACGCTTTTCAACCAGGCAAATCCTGTGAATCGCGGCTCTACAACATCTGATCTCAAGAGTTGAAAATTCACTAGACAACAAGGAAATCGCACTGGTGGCCTTCCTTGACATAGAAGGAACATTTGACCACACCTCCTTCAACTCCATAGTTAGAGCGGCCAGGCAGCATGCCATTGATGATACCATCTGCAGATGGATCAAGTCCATGTTAAACCTCAGGAATATAAACTCGACCATGGCAGAAACCACCTTAAAAGTAAAAGCGGCAAAAGGGTGCCCACAAGGAGGCGTCCTTTCACCACTCCTGTGGAACCTAGTAGTAGATTCACTTTTAAGGAAACTTAACGAACTGGGGTACTTTACCCAGGGTTACGCTGACAATATAGTTATTGTAATTAGTGGTGAGTACCCCAGAACGGTATCAAACCTCATGCAAGACGCTGTGAGGAACATTGAGGGTGGTGCAAGGAGGAGCAACTTCGTGTAAGCCCCTCCAAAACAACCCTAATCCCCTTTAAAAGCAAAAGAAAATTGGAGGATCTAACACCCTCCAGACTTTTCCAACAAACGTTATGTTTTAGCAAGGAAGCTAAATACCTAGGAATCATCCTGGATACGAAGCTAACCTGGAACCAACACATAAAGAAGATAACTACTAAAATCAAGATGACTCTGATGTCACTAAAAAGAGCGATTGGAAGTACATGGGGACTGAAACCAGCAGTGGTACATTGGCTGTACACAACGGTTGTAAGACCCATGATAACATAGGGTGCACTCGTCCGGTGGCCTAAGGTTAACCAGAAACAGGCAATCCTAGAACTAACCAAAATCCAGAGACTGGCGTGTCAGTGCTTCACTGGAGCACGAAGAAGTACTCCGACAGCAACCATGGAAACAATTCTAAACCTCCCACCAATTGATCTAATCGTCAAAGCAGAGGCTAGAATTTGGGCATATCCTCTCCAGCTAAACAATAACTGGAACTCTCACCCTAATGGGCATGCGACAATTATCAATATAATCACAAATCCCATACTAACTAGGGTAAAACAGGGAGACATGACGCGGCGGGACAGACGACGCAACCCGATAATTCACGATTTCGGTGCACGCGGTACCAGTTGCCCAAGATAGGTGTAATGTGTATGCAGACGGTTTACTCTTGCCGTTCGTGGAAAATAGTGTTGAAAGTGTGATATACTTACAAGATATTCGGTGATATATAGTTGGTAAGTACCGAAAAAGTTTGCAAGGTGTTCAGTTTGATCCACTGTTTATTAGAAATCCGCTAAAAGTCGACATTCTGACGAATGTAGTTTGAAGTTGGGTTATTATAAAAGCTATAATCACTAAACTAACGCCAACACTCGGAATTTGTAGTAACCTAAACAGGTGCGTCATCTATCCCATGGGCTTGGGATAGATGACGCACAATAGTTTTTTTTATTTTCAGACCCAAAATGCCGACTTTTTCCACTAGTTGTAAGAGTACAAGGGGGAAATGGACACAGGAGGACTTGACGAGAGCAGTGAACCATGTGCTTCAAGATAAGGTGCCCATCAGACAAGCCGCTCGCAATAACAACATCCCTGATAGGATACTACGTGCGTGGAGTGCCGCAGGTGGCTTAATGACACGAGCACATCCTTTAAAAACTACAGTATGCCGAAAAGTAGCCATTGTATGTTGAGCTCGTATTAGCAATCTCTCCCACACCCAATGCGTCGTCACACCCACGGCATGCGGGAGTCGTCTCACCAACGGCATGCGGGAGAGATTGCCAAAATCAGAATTTTGAATTTTATTTTATTTTTGAAAAATGTTTAAGTTTTTTTATGTCGATGTTATGCAATAAAAGTCTAATACCTAAAGAATTATTTATGATTTTAGGACCACGTTCAGTTCAAAACAGTAGATTTCCGGCGCATTTTCCAAAAGGTGCGTCACCTCTCCCTGTTTTACCCTATGGGTACTGATTATATGACGCCGACCACATCACTAGAAAACCCCTTTAACATCGAAATAGATGGGAAAGGAGAATTCAAGGAAACACCCAAACAAGAAATAGTTTGGTTCACTGGCGGTTCCAAAACGGACACTGGTACTGGCGCTGGAATATACGGTCAATCCCCCAGATGTGACATTAGTCATTCACTGGGAATAAATACCACTGTATTCCAAGCAGAAATCTACGCAATTGACTCATGTCGGAGAGAAAACATAAGGAAGGGATACAGCGGTAAAGACATTCTTATCTGCTCAGGCAGTCAAGCGTCAATCAAAGCACTTAATAGTAGTACAATAAAATCCAAACTTGTCTGGGAGTGCTTAGAAAACCTCAAAAAACTCAGTGCCACAAATAAGGTAACCCTGAAATGGGTGCCAGGTCACAAGGGTATTGAAGGGAATGAAAAAACAGGCGCCCTAGCACGAGAAGGATTGGCAACCGGTGTAACAAAGGCTTCGGTAAGAACCACATTAAACCAGTGGGTGCACAAGCACCTCGAATACTAGCAAACAATTCCGAAGCTCAAACACAGTAAACTGATGGTTAAACAACCCATACCAAAACTTGCTGAAGAAATCTTAAAGTTAAATAGGAGAGATATCAGGCTGTTAACCGGCCTTATGAACGGACACTGCGGCCTGAGAAAGCACCTTCGCACAATGGGGATCTTCCAAGAAGAACCTATATGTAGATTATGTGGTGAGGAGGACGAAACAGCCACCCATATAATTTTCGAAAGTGAGGCTCTACGTTGGTGGAGGTATAGACAGATAGGGCCGGATGACCCTGTATCCAACCTCACCAAAAGAAATACTGTGAAGAGACTTCTAGATCTTATCAAGGTCACAAATCTTCTCACGGACTAGCAGACAGACAGGACAATAGAATAAGCCAACGGCTGCAGCCAACCTACACCTGTATAGGTACTGGGATTGGTAATGATAATGCTGATGATTTTCAGTGATGGATTAACCCCGGTATGCTTACTACGCTGAAATGTAAAGCCCTGATCCCTACAGAGGCCCCATTTTTGTGTTTGTACCTATAATATACAATAAAATTCTTGATAACTGGAAAGCTGCCCAAAACGTTGAAAGTGAAAATATAAAAAGAGATTGTGGTTTCACTTACTTTATATTATTTTTCCAAATGAGTAAATTACAAAAAATGTTATTTATTATCAAACTTAAAATCGGTAATAGGACATCTTTAACACTCTACATATTTTTCTTTCATGTAAATCTAGCCTTTCTATAAAAAATGTATGTCTAATTTATCTGTTTCACGTGACAAGACATGAACAAATACTTGAAATTTATTATTTGGAAGCTAATATATATCCACAAAGGAATATATGGCCCATATTCACTATATCATGCTGTACCAGTCTCGTCCGAAACAGTATAATTTAAAAGCTAATCAAAATGTCAAATCCATCATACAAAAAATTACAAAGAAATTACCGATAAAAATATTTGGGTTATCGTTTCATCAAACCAATGGCATTCATATACTGGATGTGGAGACTTTTTAATCAAGGTATAAGACTTTTTTTGGAAAACAGAGGTACTTATTGTTTGCATTCAGCTACAGTCATTATAATTCATAGATATAAAAAGGGTAATAACTCAAAACTAAAACAGCAATTACACATAAATTATCAATATTTATTAATTCCTAGCAGCCTATAACACGGGTCAATAAGCCCATTTCTATTGTCGAATGCCACGTCATTATACCGAGGTGACATTGATCTGGTGGCATTAGCCACTTGTCGGCACTGCTACCATTTCGTTAGAGCGCTGTAGACATATAGGTATTCTCGTCCGCCATTTTGGTGCCTTGTTGTACGTTGACGATGGTTCAATATCAAAAATACAATATGTCAACTTGACACATGACAAAACAATAAAATTCAGGCACCAAAATGGCGGATGAGAATACTCATCTCTTTAGTGCCTTAGTTTCGTTAGGTACTGAATTCAAAATTGGTTCATTCGGTAAGAAAATTTGTACTACTCTGAGGGTACTACTTTTGTTTTATTCCTCTTCTCAGGATTTTTCAGTTTTTGCAAAACTTCAATTTCTTCCAGGAATAAATTTGTTAAATTGATTAAACAATTTCGCACTATAAATTATAGTCTATAATTCAATTCGCCTTGATGTTAAAATACTTACACACTTGAATCTCTACTGAAACGAGTAAAAACGCGTTTGGTTAAGTTATATTTGAGCGTTGAGTGATATATATTATATTTGCCATTCAATGATTTGAGTCAAGTAAAGTAAAACCAAACCAAGCAAGTGCAAAGGCATGTTACTAATTTATTTTTTAAATTCTGATATTTCTTTTTTTATTAAATACAAATACATGATAGTTTTATATTTTTCTTTATAATTTATCCAATACAAAAAAAAGAACACCCTGTGTTGAATGAGGATTTTATTAAACAAATTCAATATTTTGGAGAGTCTGCAGTAAATTTTTAAAATATGCTTCTGTAGCACTGTAGCACTGTAGCACTGTAGCATGTGCTCATCAAATGGTTTACAATTTTAAAATTAAAATGGCAATTTATGTTATACATTCAAATATATTTACCATACATTTTCAGGAATTTGTACATCACTTCAAATCAGATTCTATAACCATTTTTCTTTGAACTTAACCAAGCAAACCGGGTTAACAATACCATGACGTCACGGTTAACTTTTATGACGTAACGGTTTGTGGAAGCCCTGAAATAAACAAACACCTAACCTCAAATATTCTAACTACTCTGTCAAACTATCTCAGTGAGCTGGTTTGTGTGGTTGGTTAACTGCTACGTCATGGTTTGGAATACAAGTCGAGGAATATTGAATGGTTAACTTATAGTTAACCCGGTTTGTGTGGTCAAGTTCAAAGAAAAATGGCTATTATATTTCAATCATATCAATCGATTATTTGTTTTATATTTTTGAAATCGATTATCTGGCGATGAAAACGATGACAAGTTAAAACCAGAAGTCGAAAGTCAGCTGGTAAAAAAGGTTAAAAGCGTAATTTATTGATTTCTTTTGTTATCGCCAATGTATAATTATTTAGATAATTGTAATAGCAGTATTTATCGTCAGTTAGAGAATATCCTTTATTAGATAAGTAGTTTCTCTCATAGATATATAGGTGACAAATCGGATTACTACATCACACATCAAAAAAGACAGGTTTTGTCACAAATTTTAACAATGGGTAAGTTTAAAATTATGTACAGATTCGATTATTAAAAGGATAATTTTTAGCTTTTAAATTGAACTACAGCTTTGAAGGCAATTCCAAATCTAGACCTGAACAAAATTTGTCTGGATCCAGTAAGAAAATGACAAAAGATATTTTATTGCAAAAAACCCATGAAGAAAGACGTAAAAGACAGGTAATTTTGATGAATCAAAACTTTACTTGTAGTATAAAATTTTAAATATTTTTATTACAGGAACAAAGACTGAAATTACAAAGTGCAGAACTATTACAGTCACATATCCGAAGTTATATAGTTAGAAAAATAAAAAAACAAGAAGAAAGGATAATATTCGATGAAATACAAAACACTTGTGGTGTTCAAATACTTCTAGCCAAACTGCTGTTTTTCTATGACCCCCAACAAGACAGAGTTAGATTGGTAAACATATTTGAATATTTAACACAATTTGGATATAGTAATAGTTGAAATTGCAGAAAATTATACCAAGTGATGTTGACTTTTTTTTGCTACTGTATGTTTCAGTTGGAGATTGCAGAGAGATTAGTCAACTGTCAAGCAGATGTAATCCAGCAAATGAATGCTGATACATCATTTTCCTGGCTAATAAAACGTTTTCTACTTGTTTGTCTGAAAAATGTTGTAGATAATTCTGAGAGCATGATTCTAATGAAATCACTTTATATCTTTACCACAGATGCTCATACTTTTAGTTATCTTATATCAAAAGGTAAGTAACTAACTAACTAAACAAAATTGGGAGTAATTAAACTATTACACATATGAATATAAATATATTAGAAGTCAAAATAATAGTATAAAACTATTAAAACACTTAACAAATTAGAAAATTACTTTCCAAGTGGTAGGCCGTTCTCTAGTAAGCCACATCTACTTCTTGGGCTATATGCCCTGCAGACTTCTAAGTTAAACTGAGTTGGTATATATGAAATATAGAACCAACCATTCTGGTTTATAATTTAGAACGGACAATACCACTTGCAGACCGGGTTTCATGTATTTGTGCCTCATCAGTACAAGGTAGATATTTTCTGTCCAGAAGCTCTAAGAGCATAATCCTGGACTGAAGACATCGCTAAAATCACATTAATACATTAAACCCTGTGAAGGGAATGCGATAATAGCGACATCTCCACAACTAACCATAAACCAAAATTCTATATTGACAAAAAACCATCTTGGTAAATAACTCCAAGCTATGTACAAAATGTTAGAGAGAGAGAGATAAGCTTTATTGTCATGAAAATTTCAAATAACATACACTATACTAAGTATTGTATTATGCCAATATAACTTGAAAGTTGAGAGTACATTTTAGAATTCTGCAACTGAATAATAAGATCTTTCAATCAGAAATGCCTTTGTCAAGACTCAATTTCTTTATGAAAATATTACAATATAATAGATTTAGATTTAATTATGGTTGTTTGATTGGAGTCTACTAAATTCTAACCAAATGCTTAGCATTTTATTTGAATATTTTACTGTACTTACAGATTACTTTGGGTACCTAAGAAAACAGTTGGAAAGTGGAAGCCATCACTTAAATGAAACCATAGTTCTAATCCAAAAACCTTTTAAATTCATAAATGATACTGACTATTTGAGTAACTTAGTACTCTCAGAATTCTGCATACACTTTTTAAAACCATCTCTGACACATAATGTCAAAAATGTCCTTATTCCATATATGAAGAGTCAACCTAAAGATTTACCTTTTGAAAAACTAATTCGTTATCTCAACAGTGGATTTCATTTCGAAGGAAGTCATAGTTTGTTTTACTGTATACTGGATTTAGAACCTGATGATTATGGTAAGTCTGTTAATAATATAATCAATCAATTATGTGTTGTGATTTTTTGGTAGATGCTGATTTCATGTAATTGGCAAATAAATGTTCCAAATCCAAATTTGCAATGGTCGATCATAACATTTACAGAGATGCTGAGCATATATTTATTTGACATTTAAACAATTAAACCTAGACAGTGACAGATATTTGAAAGATTTGTGATGAAACTTTTTTTAGATCCAGACTATGACAGTATACATGTTCTTTCAAAACTAAGTACTAATATTCACGAACTGAAACCTTCTTCTGATTTAACAACTGAAGATAGTGATGAAGAAGAGGAGGAGGATCCCGTAACCACAGAAAAAAGACTGTTACTTTCAGACTATTTGAAAATACTCAATAGATATGGAAAAGTTAAAAAATGGATTAATTTCTTTCTAAAAAACAGTAATGATGATAAAGTACTGATGGCTTTCACAAACTTATGCCATAATTTATTGCTGGTATACAAAGATTCAATGAGAAAATATCTGTAAGTAATTTATTGCATATTAATTAACCTAAATAAATTAGACAAATCAAGTGAAAAAATTCCCGGAGTGTTGAGCCTTTAATAATTAAATTGAAGAAAATGAAAAGTTCTGGTGGTTAAGCTCAAGGAGGGATCAGGTGCTTTTTAGTTTTTTTACTTATTCCCAGGTTTCCAAATACCAATTCTCTTGGAATAATTTTACCCAAATGGCATGTTTTGTTTAATTTGGCTGGACTATACAGGGTGGACCAGATTTAATCGACGTATACAGAGATCTCGTAAACCGCAATAGATACAATATCGTTTAAATGGAGATAAAGTTTGGTATATTAATAGGAAATTAGATGGTTCAAAAAAATTTTAAATATCTCTAGTAGTTCCGGAGATATTTAACAAAATCCGAAAATGGTTCTTTTCGTTTTTTAAATTTGCCGTCGTCATTATGAAAGATATCAAAAAAAGTATTTTCAACTTTTTTCAATAAACGAGGTTTTCTATAACTTACCATACCAAAAACTTCATTACGACGTTTCGTCTTTACAGGGTCACCATCAACTTCATTTTTTTAAATACGGACCTGGATTTTTTATTGCAATATTTTTTACGTTTTGTATAGTTACATACAATGATATAGCATACTTGACGATTCTACCACGTTTCGTCTTTCAAAAATCATCATCTTTTTTAAGTAAAATTAATAATTTTAAATATTGTGTCAGATAGGGACCAAAAAATTATTTCTATACTATAAATAGTTAATCTTGACAACGGTAGCTGGAACGCTACCGAAACGTCGAAATAAAAAATAAAAAACATTATTGTGGTTTGATTCCCAAAAAAATAAGAAAAAAGAATAAGTAATGCCACAAGGAACTTATAGAAGATATTGGACATTAAATAAGAATTTTGAAAGAAAATGAATGCACTAAACATTTGTTCAAAAACCTGTTAAATTGGTTAACGGGAAATGTATGAAAATCAGTTAACAAGAACTAGGTGTTACGTGCCGAACTAAATAAAATCGTTTTATAACTTCGTAGTATTACCTAACTTCTGAAAATTTGGGAAGAGTTGTACAGTATATTAATATTTTGAAGATAATTGGATTAGTACCAACGGGCCGACAAGAGGGCCCCCTCGATCCCCATGTCTTAACCCCATCTTGCACGGGGCTTTATAAATAACGAAGTTTCCAGCAAAAATATGCCGAATAATATAGTAGTTAGATATGCATCTCATATGCCAAGGAGGATCAAATTATGTATTGCACAGAACGGACGTCAGTTTGAACAACTTTTATAACTGATTTTTTATTGAATTTTTAAATTTATTTTTAACTTATTATTACCTTAGAGTGTAATTTGTAAAACCATCATTATTTATTCAGTGTCATTAAGTTTAAAAAAAAATGGTTGAATTTAATCATTTTCTTTCAAAATTCTTATTTAATGCCCAATATTTAAAATTATTAATTTGACTTTAGTAAAGAAGGCTGGACTTGAAAAATATGATGATTTTTGAAAGACGAAACGTGGTAGATTCGTCAAGTATGCTATGTCATTGTATGTATCTATACAAAACAAATATTGCAATAAAAAATAAGTTGATGGTAACCCTTTAAAGACGAAACGTCGTAATGAAGTTTTTGGTATGGTAATTTATAGAAAACCACGTTTATTAAAAAAATTGAGAATCATTTTTTTGATATCTTTTATAATAACGACGGCAAATTTAAAAAACGAAAAGGACCATTTTCGGATTTTGTTAAATATCTCCGGAACTAGTAGAGATATTTTAAATTTTTGTGAACCATCTAATTTCCCATTAATATATCAAACTTTTTCTCCATTTAATCAATATTGTATCTATTCACGAGATCTTCGTATACGTCAATTAAATCCGGTCCACCCTGTATATATAAGTGTGCTGCTTTAATCAATACAGTCAATAGAAATTGATGTTCTTCAAGGAATGTAATAAATAATTCCGCTAATTATGGTTATTATTTTCCAGTTTACTTTATAAATTTGGATTAAGCAGTACCTATTTGACAAAACTTTGGGCTTATTTAAATAAAAACAACAAAGACCAATTCCAAACTAAAATATCAAGTTTGGTTGCTTGGAGAGATTATCATACTATGCTATCTGTATTTTGTGATATGTTCACATTTTACACTGAAACTTTAACAGACAGTGGTAAGATATTTTTCCTTTGTGTATACTTTTTAATGTTGCCAATAAAATAGATTAACTTCAACCAATACCTTTTTTTGTAGAAAACTCAGATACAAGTCACACATTTTCTCAGAGCGACCTGTTTTCAATGTCAAAGTTATTAAAAAATGTCTCGAGAGCATTGATAGAAGTGGCATTTCCAATGTGCCGATCTAGTTCTATACCATCTACTCCTGAAGTTCTTCATTTATATAAGGTGTGTTTATATTGTGTGAGGATGCTTTATACACTAGATTTGAGGAAGAAGTTTTGCACATCTGGTTTTTGGACTGCAGATAAAATACATATACCGCCTGATTTGGCACGCAAAGATTATTTATCCAAGAAAATTTCGTCGTTTTACGGAACTAGAGATGAAGGTATTTTTATTTGTTATTACGATCTTATCAATCAGTAAGAAATTTCTATTAAGAAGTACTAGATGGTATCTTAAACTAATGGATTTTTGGATCCTTAAATTTGAATATAAAATTACCTCTATACTAATGTGTAAATCTACAGTTTTGCTTTAATCTGATTAACTAACTTATATGGTTCCTTTGTCTTGCTTGATGTTGTTGAGGAACTGGATGGTATCAACAATCATGTGGTTCAGGAGCATTTCTCCGTTATTCCTGATAAACTTTGTTATAGTCTGACTAACAGTGTCCAAGTCCTGATGAAGTTCACTATTCTGGTACTACAAAGCACATTCACAGCGCTCCTTAGTACTTTGTTTTGATGAAGTGTATGCTGCTATGTCCAGTCTAATTGTATTTTTTTAAAATGGTATGAGAAAGAGGCGTTAACGTCATCCGATCTTGCTTGCTGATGTTCAATAGTTCTGATGGTTTTTAATAGCTGGTCAGTTTCCTAATTCATATCCCTCTATCCTTCTGCTGACAATAAGTTGGGAGCTCGTCAAAAAGATTATCTCTTGGGATAAGTAGAGCTGCGTCTTGTTGAGAGGTGGATATTTTGAGAAGTCCTTTTCGACGGTTCTTCTAGCTCCCATCGTTGTTTAATTTTGAAGATTGTTTTAACATTTCTCCTATATAAATTTGTTTCTACGTGAACTGACCAACATTGTTCCATTTTCGTTATTATTTGACCATATTCAATATCTCTTGAATTATACGTCGTAAATAAAACTTTTTCAAATCAAATGTTATGCACATGCAATTTTAAGATTAGACCCTATATCTATGGGCTTCATTTTCGATAGCCTATCACATTTTATAACGTATAACCATAACGTCTGCTTCTAATACTTGTACCCTTTTTTTAATACAAGTGTACAGCCCCAAGGCGGTATGTTGTAAACCCAGACTAGTTTAAGAATTTGCTTGTACAACAGCATTTTATTTTCTATAGACAGAATGGATTTGCCTCCCAAAAACCAATACATATTTTATGGGATGTCTTTGCTCGTCCTCGTCTACTTTACTTTGGTGCTTCGACATCCATTTGGGTGTTGTGCTGTCTTCAACTCTTCTATTTAATGCTCATGTGGAGTGTTGTCAAAAGTTCCTTTTATGTCCAATAATGCACATACTACATTTTTTTGGTTATCTGAAGCACCTCAGATATCCTCCAGCAGCTGTATCAATGCAGTCTCTACAGATCTGCCTGTTCGGTGGAGAGATAGTCTCTTTAGGATTCCCTTTCTAATATAATTGTAAGTAGCTTTCTCCCTAGTTTTAAACACAAACGATGTTAGGATAGTTGGTTTGAATAATTTTGGGTTCGTTGTGTCCCTATTTCCAGTTTTTGTAATGAAGGTGAATGTGGTGTGAACATACTTTTACTTTTTCCATTTTGGGTCCGGTGAACTATACGGAGGCACTAATTTTTGACTTATTTTCAAAAAGACGATAGTACTCACCTATTTTGAAGATTATCCGTCGAATAATTTTATTCAGAATTAACAGAGAAATATCCAAAAAAAGATTTTTTTCAATATTTCAACCATCACTTTTTGGCCCAATATTTTAAACAAAAACAGTTTTAATGAGTCGCACTGTATCGGCAAATATTGAAAAATATATTTTCTCAATTATATCGAAAAATTCGATTATTTTCCTTACAATATCATTGAAAGTACCACTTTTCCAAGTACCCCTACGTTATGTTTATAAGCTAGAGGTGGGTACATTTTTAGTTCAGTTATTTAATAGTATATTACACTCCAAGGGCCGAAATTCGCTTCGGAGCATCATGACGCGCACCCTTCTCGAAGAACATTAGTATTGAAAATTTGGCAGTAGCACAACAGACTAAACATACTAACTACCCCTTTGGTGTACTGCATACAGGCTAATGAATTTATATTTGTTTCTTTGCTATAGTCAGTATAAAATAAAAGGAGACAAACTGGAAGTAGTTTTTTTATAAAATCAACTTTGGAACAGTTCAGTTCTTGCTACTATAGGAAGCTGAATAATCCCATCTATACTTATAGTTTTACAAATATTTGACGTCAAACATCATTTTATGTTACTTATCAATAAAAAAATATACCTCAATCGATTATATTCATATCATAAAATATTATATTTATTTAAATTGTGTTTTATTGAAAAACTTGGACGAAATAGTTGCCATTGAAATGTAGAAAAAAAATCTTTTTTGTATTTTTCTCTTGAAATAATTTCAATTTAAAAATTCTACCACTTCACCCATACCTTGAATATGAAAGTATGTTGTGGTCTATTGATACTTAAATTTATTACAGAAGATGATCATATACCCCCACTTTCAACTATCGAACAACGTTCATTGGCAATATTAGAAGAACTTCCATTTTTAATAAATTTCAACACTAGAGTATTATTACTTAGAGATTTATGTCGAAGTAGTTTAGGAGAAGATGATTATCAAAGACTTCATCACGAATTAATGCATGACAATGTTGTTGTTATAAGAAGAACGCATATTTATGAAGATGCATTCGATAAGATCTCTCAAAAAAGCGGTTAGTATAATATACATGTTTTTAGAAACTTCAATATACCATGGGGACACTCCACACAAGATAGTACGATAGTTGTTTTTTTTTCTGGCAGTCCTTGTACACACAACATTTTTCTTAGTTTCATTTGCTGGTGAATTACTTTAAAATGTATTGTTTTAGAATTAGATTTAAAGCATAAACTAAGAATTCAATTTATAAATAATGTTGGATTGGAAGAAGCGGGTATAGATGGTGGTGGAATATTTAAAGAATTCTTAAACGAAGTACTGAAAACGGCATTTGATCCTAATAGAGGGTTCTTCCTGTTAACAGCTGATAACACCCTATACCCCAACCCTAACGTTCACTTAATAGTTGATAATTTTACGGATCATTACTATTTCATAGGAAGACTTGTTGGAAAGGTAATTTATATTTTTCGTATATTTCAATTTCACCAGTTGTAATAATATGTAATTAGCCAGTCTCCATTACTCATTAATCGTGGCTAATTAGTGGACCATGTAGCCACTTAAAAGGCGCTTGCCACATATGTGAATTTCTTTAAATCTGACAAAGAGAATCTCAGATCAGATAACGGTGTACTGGAATGAGAAAACAAACCAATGATTTCATTAAAGAACATTGAAAACTGAATGCAGAAGTCTTGAAAAGGGCTGGTCGATTGTAGTCTATGTCTAGAAGAAGAAGATAGGCGGAAGATATTATGTGCTACTGCTACTGCTGCGCACAAAATTTATTTTAATTACTAATTTGAATTATTTTGTCTGATAAGTGATTGTTTTAGAATGCAGTTAGTCTTAGTGACTGTCTTCTTGCTTCCATCATCAGAACAGATTGAAACATTAGGCCGTATTTATAAAAAGAAGCCTTACCTTTTGCTTTCAAAAATAAAGTAATTCCTTCAAGGCATATGCATAAAAAAATTGAAGGAAAAGGTTTTGCTTCGAAGGCTTTGCTTTAAAGTGAAAGGTTTTACGTTTTTCGTAATTATAAAAAGAAGCATTTGCTCAAAAACTAAAGGATTTGCTTCTAAAAAAGGAATTTAGGTTCACAAGAACTTTCTCACTTTTCCCAGTAGTTGCCCGGCTAACACACAGCTTGTAACGTGAAAGTAAGTGTGTTTGTAGGAGTGTTTTCTTGTGTTGAACTCTATCTGGAAGGGCTTGTATCCTTGGTTGTGTTTGTTATGGCTAATCTGGTGCATTTACGTACAAGAAAATACTAAAAACCAAGACGTACGCCACGTGAATCAGATTTCAAAACGTTAATTAGATTTGATGAGGAGAATGTGGTGTGGTTGGCGGACCACTTTCTTGCCGTGGATCACGAAACTCGTGGAGCTTCCCTGTCACCTGTACAGCAAATGAAACTATTTCTGCGTGATTGTGCGAACTCTGGATTCCAGAGCGGAATTGCTGAAGAATTGGGATGTACGCAGCCCATAGAGTCCAGAGGCCGGTGAATGGATCCGGTTCCCAAACACAGAAAATCAAATCATGCAGGCCAAAGAGAAGACCAGGTTCAATTTCCCAACAGCTATTGGGGCTATTGACTGCACGCATATTCGTATTGAAAAGCCAGCCCAATTTGGAGACGAATATGTAAATCGAAAAGGTTTTAGCAGGCTACATGCGACTAGTATAGATGCAAGTTGGCCAGGATCAGTTCATGATTCTCGTATATGGAAGAATTCGGCAGTGGTTGAAGTCATGAAAAGGACAAAAACGACTATCCTACTAGGAGACAGTGGGTATGGTATAATGCAGTGACTTATGACTCCCTACCCCAACCCCCACGAGGAATATCAGATAGCCTTCAACAGGCTGCTTACAACAGAGCGAGTTGTACCTTTTACTTTATTTATCAGAAGCATTTCCTTGGAAGGAAAAGGTAGAGATTATAAATACGAATTGAAGCAAAACCTTTCACTTGAAAGTAAATGCTTCATTTTTATAAATACGGCCTAATGTTTCAATTTTAAATTTTCATTCGCTTGAATTAACAAAGTAGCTCATTAACATCATCTATTCTACTGAACATTGAATAATCCTGCTGTAAACTATAAACGATTTGAAAATTCTGAATTTTGTTATTTTTAGGCTGTATTCGAAAATATATTAGTCGATTTGCCGTTAGCAGAATTCTTTTTAGCTAAATTATTAGTAGATAGAGCACCTGCGCACTATTTAAAATCTCTAGATCCGGTATTGTATAGAAACTTACTATATCTAAGAGAATACAAAGGAGACATTAGTGACTTAGGTTTAGATTTTACTACAGTGAATAACGATTTGGGAGAAACTAGGGTAAGTAACTCTTTTTATGTTTAAAAGTTTCACCCAAAGTGTATAGGAATAAAACAACAAAAAGTATACTAGCCAGAAGGAAAAAGTATGTCTTTTAACTAGGTTGAAAATTCTGGAATCGATATGGAGCACATATTACACTTTTCACTACCTTACGCGTGTTTCATTAACCAAGTTATCTTCTTCAGGGAGTTGTATACCCATACCCATATGGCCGCTGTCGAGGAAGATTTAAATATTTTTCTATTCAACTAATTTACTTTGAACCAAAGATTATTTATTAATAACAGTGGTTAAAGAAATTTTATTATCTGCCATCTACCAAGACTGACTGACCAGACTGGTGGTGAAATTATACAACTCCTCTCTTGTTTTCAGGTTTAATCTTGCAATTGTTTATTTAAACGCTTTCGTCGTCAGTGCAGGTTTATTAATTTTTCAAATTTTATCGTGACTGATTAAACTTTAACGACCATCAAATTATTGTCTTTTTTTCGAATCTAAAAAGTCGAAATGCTTCGAAGACAAAACCTAACTGACATTGAAATATAATGTAATCTTACTTTTGGCTGAATAACGTTATTTTAAGTTTATAATTTGTGTTTTTGGAGCATTGACAGTCTCTCTTATTTGCACTAACTGTCAACTATATTCAAGGTTGTTTGCATTTTTTTCAATGCGTATCCTAGACTGATATTGTTGTTCTTGTTGTTGGAAGGCATATCACCGTCCTCAGGGACCTAATACAAAGGGCTCTGAATAGGGTACAGGGGTGGTGGACTTGCAGTTAATCCTGCCAAGGCTGAGGTAATTGCTTTCACCAAGAAGAGAGTAATAAGACCTGATGGTCTGCACCTTGGTGGAGTGCCACTTCCAGTGGTTGAACAAGTGAAATATCTGGAGTGATCCTGGCCTTGGCCAAGGTTCGCCTGACTAAATTAGTAGTAGTAGACTGTAAAAGTTGTGGACAGTTCCATCTACTAAGGTTGCCCATAGTAGAGGTGTTAACACTCCCCTTTGTGGACATTCTTGGGTTAGGTTCTAAAATTTTAGTGGGGCCTTCTCGCCACCTCCACTGAAACACCCGTTGGGTCTATTGTGACTCACCCCTAGTGATTACAATCCACCCCACAAGCCTGTGCTTCTGACGAAGTCCATGGTTGTATTTGGTGATACTTTTTTAAAGTCATTCTGCTCTAAGGTACTAAAACCGAGTATGTTATACCTTACCCTACCCAAAGCTGGGCATGACTATAATATGTGCTCCGCAGTTTCTTCCTCCAAATCACAGAACCGACAATCCGAGGTCTGAACCAGACTCATCTTCTTTGGGTGGTAATTTAGTCGACAATGTCCTGTAAGCAGTTCCGTCAGAATGCGTAGGTTTGTTCTACTCCATTCCAGGATCTTCTTATTTTTTTGTACTCGAAGGGTTGTATATGAACGCCGTCGAGTGAGAGAGCCCCGGTATGTCTGCCCAGTACGTGAAGGTTTCCTCTCCGAGACTCTGATCCCTTTTTTGCTAGAGTGTCGGCCTGTTTGCGAACATTCTCCATGACGGTGACTTGCCCCAGAATGGATATAATTATCCTATCCATTAGAATTGCCTTCATCAATCGGCATATTGTAAGTCCCATATTGTCCAAGAAAGTGGGCATTGCTATCTCTTTTTCTTCTATTGACAGAAGGTAAGTCAGATCATCTAGCGCTAGCTCCGTAGATTTATACGCATGTTAACGATTGCTTATAGGGATTTATCCTTCAACATTTTATGTTTTATTTACCTGTCCAGTAACCTATTTAGCCGTTTCATAGCATGGAGAATAGGCTTACTGCCTACTGGTCTGTACGAGTTTGGTATCACGTCAGATACTCCACCCACCTTGGGTATTAAGTAGGGAATTTTGAAACCATTGGTGGTATTCGATACCTAACACAAGTTACACTACACCAACACTGTCTCTATGTAAATTAATTCAGTACCTGGGTATGTAAATGACTAACTTTTACCATATTTCCAACTGTAAGAATTTTAGTCAATACTCAGTTAAGTCCATAAACTTTTCTTTAGTTTTGCGTATTTTAATATACTATTTTTAGATTATGGATTTGAAACCAAATGGCTCTAACATTCCCGTGACAAATGAAAATAGATTGGAATATATTCAAAGATTAGCTGATCTCAAATTGAACAGTCAATTACGAAGGCAGTGTACTGCGTTCAGAGACGGTATTAACAGTGTAGTACCAATAACATGGCTAAAATTATTCAGTCATACTGAATTGCAAGTAATTATTGGAGGAGACACTCAAGAAATCGATGTTAGTGATTTGTGTGCTCATACAGCATACGGAGGTATACCTTTTTAGACTTATGTATAATATTAAAGCTGCGTCGACCCTGTCGAACGATTTTTTCCTATTTTTGACGCAATTATGAATAAGAACAGCACATACCATCAATACATCATCTTCTTCGTACATTTTGCGGTCAACAAATCTTCAACATTTTTCTTCTCACCGTGGACGAGGCAAGTTTTCGATCGACTGATCGATCGATGTAGTCATTTCATTAACGTACAAAATGGAAAGGGCGAAAGTAATTGCAGAGATTGTTACTCAAATCGGAACTGAAAAACAAATGGTGGAAAACAAAATTAAAAATCTGTAATATGTTTTAATCGGTTTTTTCCTAATTATAATAAAACTTACACAAGCCATTAATAGATTTTTGCCGTACATTTTGCTATCTACTACTAATTTAGCCAGGCAAACCTTGGCCAAGACAATCTCAAGCCAAGGTTCCGGCACTGAGGCCACTGGCGGGCCCATTGTGCCATTCCTGCTACTTATGCATCCATGAAGCCGAGTCCCTCGATGAAGGACTCAATCCTCTTCAGTGGATGCCTGCTTATGTCCCCAGAGGCAATAACAGGGACTCCGAAGATTCGCCTGCGTAAGACAGCCCAATGTGGACATACGAGGAGAACATGGTCCGACGTTTCGTCAGCCATGCCGCAACCCCTGCATAGGGGGCTTTCCTCTAAACCTAGGTTACAGAGGTTTTTCCTCAAACAGCAGTGCCCTGTTAGGAGTCCTGCTCTCTTTTTTAACCTACTGACCTACAAAAATCTGTTCACTCAATGTGGACGCTGCGGATAGGGCAAGTTGTCGATCGACAGGGGGACAGTCAACTTTAAATTCTCTTTACACAATTTTAACTGGGAATAATGAGTTATAGTGTCGTTCCTAGTCAGAATTATACATACTTGAGATAATAAAGAATATTTTTATACTTTTAGGTGATTTTACGGTAGACCACCCAACAATTACGCTATTTTGGAATATAGTACACAGATTTACAGAAATTCAGAAAAAACAGCTTTTGAAATTTGTAACCAGTTGCTCGAGACCACCTCTACTTGGTTTCAAGGTAAATTCATGAATTATTCTCAAAATGTTTCCTTTTATAATAAAATATTTCAATTTCAATGTATATATTTCAGGAATTGAATCCTCCATTTTGCATCCAATCTTCTGGAACAGAAAATAGGATGCCTACAGCAAGTACCTGTCTTAATTTACTAAAAATTCCTATTATCACCGAAGAAGAGACGTTGAGAAGTAAATTGTTATCAGCGATTGAACAACAAGCCGGATTTGAATTGTCGTAAATGTCGTAAGTTATTGTTAATGCATTTTTGTTATACTTCATTAAATTTTATCACATTGATGTGAAAATATACATATTTTGTATTTAATTTCACTTTCTTCGGTAAATGGTAACGAATAGTCCGTTGGTGTTCCAACGCTATTATCAGAAACCATCGGAACTAATAAATACACTTAATTTTAGTCCCCAAACAAGGAAATTACTAGAATTAAAAACCTGATGCTTATTCAGCGTACCTAAAATGGGCTTTTCCGTACCTTCACCAGTAGTGCAGTTCTGGTATCATATGAAAATATATCGAGTGTTCGCCATACAACGCCACTAATTCTAGTTACTTTTGTCGTATTGGGTTGGCATTACAAAAATTACTAACTATCGTATTTATATTTTGAACTATATCAAATTGATTGCCATAAGCAAAAAAATCAGAGTTGTCGGAATTTGAAATATAATGATTTTACTAGGTTCATTTCAAATAAGCACTTACTTTCTGGTTCCTATATACCTATAGAGATCTAATAAATCAATTAAAAGTCAGATTTAGTTTGTTCCAACAACAATCAGAAACTAACTTGTGATAGTAAACAAACTAATTCCGATCTCTGATTGTAATGTCGACTATTCTGACATTTTTCGACAGTTTCCAATTGTTGTTGGAACAAAGCTATAGTTTGGCAAGTTTATCTGAAGCCGTGAAAGGAATACAGTCAAAAACATTCCTTATTGCCACGTTTAACTATGAAAAAGCTAAAGTGCTAAGCATGTAGTGATAATAATTAGAAAATGGACTTTTTATTATTAAAAATATGATTAAACGTTAATTCTTTAATGTGCTTGTTTCCTTGGATTTTGTCTTAACATTATTTTTTCAATTCATGAATATTAAAAGATGAACACTTTTCCAAATTTGATATGGGCTTCTTCAAGCTCTGGTAGCGTTGTGCGAAAACCATAATTTTCACGCCCTCCGAACTAACTCAATTGGTGAAATTTATCGAAAGGCATTCTTTGCTTAGCGACCAGCTGACTTCCTATTGGCAAGCGCGTGCGTGTGTTCTTCCCTCTCACTTTGTCAATTGACTGACATTGATTATCCAGTGGTGTTGGTGTTGTCAGTGTCAGATTTTGAACTATTTCGTATCCATATTGAATTCAAGTACGATTCTTAACATTATTTGTTTCTAACAAATACCGTGTTTTGAAAAATACCTTACCTTTAAAGCAAAGCAAAAATCAGTTTCTATATATAATTATTATTATTTTTATACTTTCATAAAATAGGTACCGTACGCCATTGGTACGTTAATGACAGATATCCGCCATGTTTCCTCGCCCCTTACCGATGCAGACAAACCTACCAAACTATATATTGTTTCGAGTATTAAATTGCCTTTTCGGTTGTGCATTTAATATTCTTTTTCACATATGCAAACAAGGCAAAAGTGGCAATAGTCCAATAAAAAAGACCGTGAATTGACTTTTTTGCTAACACTTCCCAATTAGGTTTATAAAGTGTATTTTAGCATGGGAATCGAATAAGCATATCCGTGGACTCCAAATCGCCAGTGAAAATCGCGGAAAACCCGTTCGGCATTCATGTTTTTCGCAATTATTTCAATAACCATAAACAATACCGAAAAAGGTAAGTTTGAAATAAATTTTCCAGAGCGTGTTATTCTACATCGACATGTATAGTTAACGTAAAAGGTATAGTGCTCCCAAGGTAGTTTACATTATGGCCAAGCTCTACCACAACCTTGCTACGCCTTGGCTTATGTGTTGCTGACTATTTGCAGTGGTATTCAGTTCAATAAAATCACTGTGTGAGTGGTTCTCAAGGCACTCGTGGCACAAATGCATGAGCTTTTGTTACTTAACAGCCTTATTGCCCCCATTATTAAGCATAGACTACAGAAGAAACTAGTGATTGGACAAAAGAAATAAAACACATATTTCAAGGGAACACTATTTATTTAACTGAAATATTGGACAGTGTATTGTGTAAATTTAGTTTGGATTCAAGTATGCCACACTGAAACAATGTTTTTTTTGGATTATCTGGACATTTACATGGATCACATAACAACTGTTCGCTTGGTTTATACTTATGCCATCATCTACAGGACATTATAACAGAAAAAAACTATTGGCATAATATTAACGTGTATTCAATGTTACCAAAAGCCAATTCAAATAAAATTACCTGAGCTGTTTCACCTGAGAAAATCATCTTAAATTCTGTTGGCTTCTAATAAGATGTTTTAACAAGTATATATTTGTTCTATAAAAAAAACTTAATAAACAGCATAGCTACTGGCTGTAGTATTTAATAATCCACAGAAGTTCCTACTAATGTTAAAGGCCTAACAGTAAAGGTAACAAAAATCGTTACCAAGCACCTTCAGGAATATAGTATATAGTTAGCACCAAAAACAACAGTAGAAGTATAACAATATACAGGGGTGATGGTCAAAACGCAAATACCCTCAATACAAAGAGGGTTTTTCATTTTGACACCGAAATGTCCTGTATAGAGAATGGTATCATAATAGTAACAAAATTTCACAACGACTAATTTCAATTTATTATTCGCACATGTAGAAATTTTGCACCATCAATCTTCTTTGAAAGCAATGGCACACTGACACAAAACTTGTAACTATTTCTATAATATATATTATAAACTGTGTTGTATACAAATAGTATTCACCGTAAGTAAAATATAAACTTATATTGATACCCAAGTTAAAACATGAACAACAAATATATAATTACTGAGGTAGTTTACATCTTTTTTTTAATTATTTTTTAATGATTACCTTAGATTGGATATTTGATGAAAACTCGAATGATCCAAGAAACTTGATCAATGCTTCCCGAAAAACTATAAAAGTGAAAAAGCTGCACTTTGGTTGGATCTCAATGTAGGTAACTACGCCTAATAGTTTTCAGTTGAAAAATATGACATTGGGCAGCTTTACTAAATGTCACAAGGCCCCAAAAAGAAACCCCGAACTGTCGGCTATTGTTACATCGTCGTAGTTCTTGGACATGTGCGTTAGTACGATACAAAAATTAAAGAATGAATGTCTATTGTGCAAAATTGAATATAAAGAAAAAATAAAAAAGTATCCAGAACTAAGGTACTAAATCTACAGCGGGCTGGTTTGCACATCAGTCTCCGTCTAGCAAAGTGTAACATGTACTATAAACTATAGTGTTGTAATAAAAATACACAAAGTGACTTAAATCAAGTGGCCCCACTCGATTCCTGAAATTCTTCAAAGATTTTGTAACTAGCCAAAATATTTCTCTTAAATACTGATTAATTTTTGATCATTATTATAATTTTTGTTAATAAAGGGAATCCGGAGGTTTTGATATAAATCATTCTGTACAAGGAAGATAATCTGCGGTCGAGACGCTTTGATTGAATAAAGTGACACATCTACAAGACAAATTTACAGGTACAGAAATCCACCAAATACATCCAATTTTACATGAAATTTTTGAAAATTCAGATACAAAACGACCTCGACAGAGTTACCCCCTTTAAATAAAAAAATACCTGATGATTATTATATAATATGCACTATATACTATAGAATGACTTTGATTTTTATATTGGGAGGTTACTCCTGTATTTCAACACCGAACATTACGACAAATTTCAAGGACCCTTAATGGATTAATTTTTTTTATAACAAAAGTAATGGAGACTCAAATATGGGCCTGCATCTATATTTTTGAGATTAAACACAAAATACATATAATAATACAGGGAGTTACCTTCCCATAGCAATGTAAATATATACAGAGCATTCCAAACTAGTTCCAAACGTACTGCTATGTCGGTTATTTTAAGAGTTAGAGTACTACTAACTGTCTATCTCTTACAACAATAGAAAGAAATTCGTTTAGGGCCATTTTGAGATACACTGTAAAAATAGCTTTCAGAAATCTACAAAAAAAAAACAAAGTAATAATATGAAAAAATGCATAACTCCAAGAAAAACTATAACTATAGAATAACTTTGATTCCTATTTGATGATTGAATTTGACCGATTCATCTTTCAAATTAGATTGAATATTAAATTTAAACAAAGAAACAAAAGATCGCCTTATAGATATAATATTCAAACATCTCCAAAAATCAGTATCAACACATACTACTGACATAGCGAAGAGGACAAACTTTTGTCGTTAAACATACCTAAAATCAAATTCAATCGTTTTAATAGGACTTTAAGTTAGGCACTATGAAATACCGTAACTCTGAATATGTATTGGATTGTCAGTCAGTGGTTGTATTATTTTTCAGTGACTAACTGGTTTTTTTTTCTTCTCTTTTTTTGAATATGAATCAACTTATTTAGGTTGACTTTTGATGTGTTAGATATCAGATTAATTGTAAGTACAGGTCGATCAAAGTAACGGATACCTTTGAAACTGTTGAGACAAGCACTTTGATCACTTTAATGGAAGATTGGTTAAGGCTTGTCAAAAGGTATTCCTCTTTGATCCTTACCTGTATTATACAGCAAATTGGTTAATACCTTCACTTTAAAAAGATATTATAATTACATTGTCTGTGATTTGGTGGCAGAATGAGAAAACTATTGAAATATTTCAATATTACATTCACTGATAGCTAGCAATTTTTTAAAAAATAAAACCCAGCAAAATTTATATAAATTTTATATGGATTTTATTCTCATTTAATTGAGTGCTATCGCCAGATTAACTTAACTGTTAAATAGCAAATTTTCTCTTGTTTTTTGGGGATGAAGTACTAATACGAAACTTCCAAGGAACAAAATTTTACGAACTCTTTCAATTAAAGAAAAAACTACAATGAAACTGTTCAATTTTTAGAAGTATCTATAAAATGATTTAATCAAAGTCATATTACAAAGACACTCATAGCATCGACAATATACGAGAAACCCGAAGAAATGTATAATTAATTTGATTAGGTTAGTTGTAAGTACCTACTTTTTTTAATAATACTTCTTAATCATATTATCGGGTACATTTTTCCAAGTAATTTTGCACCGCACGTTGCCGAAACACTGTAGATGTTAAAAAATGTCCCAAACTTAGAACAATATTAACTTGCATGTCTACTATAATGTATATATCTAGATATTGGAAATAATACTGCTTGGCATTCTTATAACTTTTAAATCTCAATATATTTCCTGTCCGGAAAAGGTAGAAATGATCCTCAACATCAGCAGATCTTGATGTCCTAAAACCGTAGTATGAGGATCTGTAAAGAAATGGATCACATCCCAAAACAAATGCATAGGAAAACCTTCACAAACAAAACCATGCCTGAAACTGCTCACACTGTGCAGGAATCTGAAGGTTATAACAGGTTTAATTACTGGTCATGTACCAGTAAAGGAACACCTGAACGAATTGAAACTATAGAACAAAAACTTTACAGGCAGATTATGAAACTGTGTACATGTGAGAGACACTCACGATTTAGCCTACCACAAGGTGTTCCAGAGATATATAGCAAACACCTAGCTAAGGACTTGTACAAACTGGTGCAGGGGACAAAGGTACTGAAATGGGTGCTTCGAAAAAACGTAGAATACAATAAGCCAATCGTGCTATCGCAGTCATTTTAGGTCGAAATAAAAATAACAGGAATCTGTACATATAAAATACAAATGATTTAACACTTTTTTTTCTGTTTTTGGCACTCGGAAATCCATGTTCATTCAGCCAGTGTCTAAGACTAATCCAACAACTTCAAGATAAGAATTTGTCTAAAAAGTAGAAAAGTTTATGTAACTTTTCGATATTCAGTCCAAGGTTTTTACCAGAAACTATTTAATATCTTTGGTATTTTCCACGAAGTTAACTCCTGCATTATCCCAAACAAGAGTGGGCTTTAACGTGAAGAAATATGAGCAAAAGTGCAGAGAACAATCTCAAGTGTACGGTTTATAAAAAGCATTCGGAAAATGTCTCCAAACAAGGGTTGAAGCGGCTACAGAAGTAACTGTACGTGTGTCCAAAAGTTATAAGAGCAACCAAACTGATTTTGTAGCAAATCTTCTTCGTTTTGAAGCGAACGCCAAGTCTTACGTTTGAACTATACTTCCGAGTCGAATGCAGTAAAAATTTCTAAATATTTGCTGGATAAGATTACAAAATAAATTGCAATTTTGTGGGTGTCAATCTGTCGTATTTATGTTCCTTGGAAGTGTCGAATTGGATTTTCAATTTCTTACTGTCTTATTTTGAATGAAAATTGGGAAATTTAAAAAAATATTCTCCTGCTTCGAGTAATAAAAAATCATATCAAAAGCCAAAATGGATTGATTATTTTTTATTCGCGGAAATTTTAGATTCAAGGTATAAAAAGTGGTAATATTTTTTTGGATTTTTGGATTACTTGAAGCACGCAGTTTTGACTGACCGTTAGATTTTTTTTCTTTAAATAGACAGGTAGATGTTAAAAATATTGTATGTGAAAAATGGATTGGGTGATTTTGGTTGGCTACAAACATCTTTACAATTTCAAACAATTATAAGTTAACACGCATTTAAAAATATTTCCGTTTTTTTCCGCAAATATTTTCTAACGTAAATCAACCTTATACATGTTTTATTTTGGTTAAGACAAGTAGTCGTTTTTTATTTGTACACTTTGTACTCGAATATCGTTTGGTTTGTACGTTGATTGATCTTGTTTTCTTAATATTAAAGATTGAAAAAATCTTCTTTATTTGGTATTTTCTATAATGTGACGGCTTCTAAGTGTGTATGATATCTTTCCCTTATGCAAGTAACTGTATGGGGAGCATTTCTTGTTCACTAATCTTTCTCTTATCCGAAAATAAATATATGTACCCTTTTAATATCTAACATATTTTCTTCATAAATAAAGCAAGCTATCTTGGTAACATTTCTTGCACTTTGGCACACTTTTTTTTAATAAAATCTGTACAAACGATTTAATTTTTTTCTCTTCTATTTTTTTTATACACAAAAGTAATAAATATATTTATATTCTCAATAAAATAATTTATATCCATTTTTTCACAATTTTTTTTAAATTCAATTTAAAATAGCGACCCCGCTACATTTTAAATTTTTTTAAAATCTAACAAAAAAAATATCCTCCCCAACAAACAATATTTATCAAAAATAGTTATTTTACATTTCCTGTTGCACCGATTGGTTACTTCATTTTGTCCTTAATGCCAGACCACCAAATTCAATATTGAAATTTTTTCTGGATTACGTCAAGATAAGGTTATTCTATTTGTGGGTACCATAAACTATATACTACCAAATTTTTTTGTAAGGTACCTATATGAACAAGTGACAGTAACTATCTATTGCATGACAAATGACAGTAACTATATATTGCATGACAAATGACAGTAACTATATATTGCATGACAAATGACAGTAACTATCTATTGCATGACAAATGACAGTAACTATATATTGCATGACAAATGACAGTAACTATCCATTGCATGACAAATGACAGTAACTATATATTGCATGACAAATGACAGTAACTATATATTGCATGACAAATGACAGTAACTATCCATTGCATGACAAATGACAGTAACTATATATTGCATGACAAATGACAGTAACTATCTATTGCATGACAAATGACAGTAACTATATATTGCATGACAAATGACAGTAACTATCCATTGCATGACAAATGACAGTAACTATCTATTGCATGACAAATGACAGTAACTATATATTGCATGACAAATGACAGTAACTATATATTGCATGACAAATGACAGTAACTATATATTGCATGACAAATGACAGTAACTATATATTGCATGACAAATGACAGTAACTATCTATTGCATGACAAATGACAGTAACTATCTATTGCATGACAAATGACAGTAACTATATATTGCATGACAAGTGACAATAACTATATATTGCATGACAAATGACAGTAACTATATATTGCATGACAAATGACAGTAACTATATATTGCATGACAAATGACAGTAACTATCCATTGCATGACAAATGATAGTAACTATATATTGCATGACAAATGACAGTAACTATCTATTGCATGACAAATGACAGTAACTATATATTGCATGACAAATGACAGTAACTATCCATTGCATGACAAATGACAGTAACGATAAAACATGTGGAGAATACTGTTTATTCTTATTTTTAAAAAACAGTGTAGGATAAAGCTAACGTATATTTTCAAGTAGGGTTAGAGAAAATACAATTTTTGATCAATTATCAAACAGTTTACGGCTTACAATGAAAATTTGTTAGTTATATGTTGAGCAATATGATGTTGCACGGTAAATTACATCCAAACTCTGTTTCAATGGAATTTCGTCAATGGTAATAATGAAACATTATCTTGGGATTAATTGTTCTTACCATTTTTCGATAAACAATCTTAAGTACAATTGGTTTTTCAAGGAATCAAGTCGAAAATTCGGCAGATGGTACCATAAATAATTTAATTTCAAATAAAGATAGTTTGGCACACGAAGCTGTCATGATTTAGAAAAGTCAAAAACTTCATTGCAGTTCAGAAGAGCGTTGAAGAATTTAAAAAAAAAACTGTTGAGTAGGAGATAGGTGGCATATTATTCAACATGAATGATAAAGAAAATAAGTTAAGTTCAATAAAACAACATTTATCACCAACACACCCATTGTAATATTTTTTTGAACACAAAAGGTGTATTAATCATAAATTAGGTTTTGTAATTTTTTATATTTTGGTAGCAAAAAGAATTTAGATAATCTAGCAAAAGAAGTAACCAAATTAAGGTGCATCAGACAGGGCGTTATCTCCTAACACCATTCTATACTTCCCGAGTTTGTACTATCAGGGACAAGTGACACTACTTCGCCTTGACACAAGGCACGACGAGAATATCTATCTATCTCTCGCACACTCGTCCTACACGTCTTGGGTTATAATACACTTTTTTTTTCTTCTCCCGCAAAACAACCGCTACCGTTTTAAACGCTCGCATAACGCCGAAACGGTCCCACAACACCAACAAATAATATATTATACAAGGGACCGTCGCGTCGAACACTATATCTCGCGCAAAAACAACATTATTTCAACAAATCGCCTAACAATAATATTATAATAGTTAAAAAATGTCTTTTCTCACCAACACATTCACACACGGTACATTGTTCGTTTTTTTTTTCATTTCGTTTGTTACTTATTTTTGCCGCTAAATGTCTTACCTTCAGATGTAATTATGGATTAGGGAAATTGAGATTATTCACGTATTCTTAACCGACCAAAAAAAAACATCCAATATTAGAAGTTGTTATAATAAACGTCCGAATAGGCAAGAAAATATACCTCACCGAATAAACAGCTCCAGCTGTCTAAAAATTACGAGTTGATTAAAAACAATTTTTAATTATATTCTCGATTTCCCTAACCTTTTGTCACAAAAAACACCATTTCAACTTACAAAAATTACTTAAAGCTCTTTTTTCCACATTCACACTCAAATTACAGTAAAAAATAATAATAGTAACAGCCACGTTTTTAACTCCGAAGGAACTGTACGCCTTTCGTATTTTTTTTTATTTCTTCAATTTTAGTTTGATGTAGTGTAGGTTCATTCAGATTTTCATTGTTTTAACTGTGACTGGCTGGTCGTCGAACATCGGGAATTGAGGTTAGAACATGACACAATATATGCCTCATCGTATCATGTCCCGTACGGTTTTTCTTTGGTAAACATCCATATTTTAATAAAAAAAAAGAACAGTCTGTGGACGTCAACCGCACTTATTTTTAAATATTTTTTTGTACTTACACAAATTTTGCGTAGTTGGAATTCAGCTAAAACGATTGATTTACAAATCGAAAAGACAAAAAGTTCGTTTGAGTTCGCGCAGACTGTTCTAAACGTTTTAATGTGTGTAAAATATAATATGCTGCGTTTCGGTTATTGTGTGTAAATAACGGAAATTTCTGTGGCTATAAAATCTAATATATTTTGATTATTTGAGGTAGATTGTAGTTTAATAGGCACGTAGTTCGACGCATACCTTATTCCAGGAGAGAGTTCTCCAAACGTTCCACTATCATAACTATTTCAACTAAATTATGTATATAACTATTCAAACTAACTATTCATCAAAAAAAAACTATTGAGAAACAAATAAAGTAATGACAAATAAGATAAATTCAACGCGTAGCACAACTGGGAACTTCTTCGACGCCTATACTTATGTTTTATTATACGAAGTTGAGCGACCAGGTTAACGCTTGAAAACCATACAAGTGGAAGGCATCGAGACACGTTTCTTGTAAAAATAGGGTATGCATTAACAAACCCATGCGTATAGGCAGTGTGTATGAATGTTGCTCTAGTTAGTACTACTGTTGTGGCTCGGATGAGGTAGCTTCCGATTGACTGACATCTTTTTGTTTTGGCTGGCGCTGTCTACCTTGGGGTGGGGCGACTGATTGAAGAACCATTGCCCGAATACGTCGTTGTGCAGACTGAAACAAATTTTTAATGAAACTTACTTTCTTTTAAAATAAAATCTACAACACCGGCAAATTTAAAGGAACATAATAATTTCTCAATTTTATAGCCTATATCTAGATACCGAAAATGAGGAGGAAAGAGTGCGACTCTTACTAGTAACTCATATTTCCTGGGAGAACCCCAAACAAAGGAGATAATCCTCTCGAAGGTCATAACAGACCTTCAAGAGAAAGTACTACAATGGCCAAGCACATTTGTAATAACGATAGATTGAAATGGGCTATGAACACCTTTTCACCTTTCAAAGCACTTGGAGCAGATGGGATTTTTCCAGCATTGCTCCAGCAAGGACAGGACGAAATTCTACCACATTTGGTTAGAATTAGTCGAAGTAGCTTGGAACTGGGTTATATACCAGAAGCATGGAGAAGGGCAATAGTAACCTTCATTCCAAAAGCTGGAAAAAGGGACACAGCAAACCCCAAATCCTTCAGACCAATTAGCCTAACATCGTTTGTGCTTAAAACGATGGAAAAAGCTATTGACAACTACATTAGAACGGAAATCCTAGAGAGACTACCTCTACACCCGTATCAGCACGCTTACCGGTTATCTACGGAGACTGCACTGGTACAACTGACGGAGGATATCCGAGGTGCCTTAGACAATCAAGCAACGGTAGTATGTGCATTTCTGGACATAGAAGAAGCTTTCGTCAAGAGAGCATTAAATAGAAGAGGTGTAGACAGTACAACATCCAAATGGATGTCGGAACTGCTCACCACTAGAGTAGCAGAGACGAGAACGACCAAAGACATTGTCTCCATCTGCACAACCAGAGGATGCCCACAGGGAGGAGTAGCATCCCCATTAATGTGGAGTCTGACGGTTGACGAACTCCTGTGTGGTTTGACGGACCTCGGAATATCCTGCCAAGGATATGTCGATGATATTGTCATAACAGCCAGGGGAAAATTTGAAAATACCCTTTGTGACATCATACAAAAGTGTCTGAACTATACAAATAGCTGGTGTAGGCAAGTGGGACATCAACCCCACCAAAACCATCTTGATAGCCTTCACTAAGAAAAGAAAACTCAACCTCAAAACCGTTAAACTTGATGGGAATGAGGTTGAATGGAGACAAGAAGTCAAGTATCTAGGTTTGACTCTAGACAGTAAACTCCTATGGAACAAACACGAGGAGATTACATACAGAGCAAAAATGGCTCTAATGGTATGCAGGAATTTGGCAGGGAGAAACTGGGGTTGTAACCCAAAAATCCTGAGCTGGATGCCATAGTGAGACCAATTATCACTTATGGAGCTATTGCGTGGAGTAGTAGAACTATGCTCTTGACGACGAGAGAAAACCTGTCCTTTCTTGTTGATTTTCTTTACCAAATCGCAACTCAACATACAGACGTTTTAAACTAGTAATTATTAAGCTTTGAGACAGAACACATAAATAAACAATCAACATATGTCAAAAACAACAACTTGACAAGCAGTGAAATGAATTTGAAATAATTTTTTTCCAAATTAAGGTGTAAAATTTTCTTACCGAATACCACGCAAGCTTAAATTATTTTCGGAAATTTTCCTTTCGGGCACGAATATTAAGAAAATTTCCGGAAATAATTTAACCTCTTAAGATATTATTTATAAGTGATAATTTCGATATTGACATAGCATCGTCAGAATGACAGAAGTTACATTTGATGTGATGCCTACCTGATGTTTTTTAGCTATACCAAATAATCACCTATATTGTGATTCGACTTAAAAAAACTAATTTTGAATTTTATTTACCTGAACACTGAAGAATGGACCTATGATATGAACTGTAGTTTCATCTTCTTGCGGCGATGTTCCTTGTTCAGGTAACTTAATAACACTACCTGTGACACGTTGTAGCTCTCTTACATTTTGACCTCCCTTACCAATAATTCTACCGACTTGCGAACTGGGCACCATAATTTCTACGGTTAATCGCACATCATCGGATCCGGCTACGAATCCTTCTTCTCTCATTTTTTCGAAAATCAGGTACTGGGCCTGAAAATGGAAAATATTAAGCAAAAGTTATATGTTTGGAATACACCATACAAATTTGTAAGTATCAATAAAATTGTGATAGTTTCAAAAGGAATGTATGAATCTTAGAGTTAGAATTCAAAATAATATATATTTTTACGACAGCCGATATTACCTTCGGAATCTGAAACGGTGAATAAAATGCTAGGTTAGTGGATCTCGCAACAGTTTATTGTGGCTAAGTGCTATTCAAACAAAATCCAGACTATAGCAACCTTATTATTAATACTTTCGACTAAATTTTTGGTTTGCTGTCCTCTTTACAGTTTGCTTTCTAAATGCTGCTCTCAAATGCTTGATCTAGGAATCCTTCTTCAAGCGTTTGCTAATTAAAACTCTTTTCTATTCCAATTCTGTCAAATTATTTGAGGATTTTTCGCTAACCAGATAAAAGGGTAAATGTTTCAACTGAGTACTTAAAACCTTTACTATGAGATTAAATATATTTTTGAATACACAAAATATTTCCCAATATTATTTATTTGTTGTGCTCCTTTAAATATAGTACATGATTTGCCAATGTCAAACCAGTTTTTAAAAACTATTTTCAGGCTTTACATTTTATATTTATATTTTATCGTAATGATCATGAATTCACGATAATTAGATGAAAATAAATATGTTTACCTTTTTAACAGACTTAGTTCAACTTAGATAGCATTTCTGACCTTAACCTTGTAGTCTAAATAGACCCTGTTTCGTGTAATTTGAAAGCTGAAAACGACCACACTATATGGGAAAATGGCTCTCCGTCAAATTTCTTGAATTTTTGATATGTTTCAGAATTGATCATTCTGGGGAAATGTTTCAATGGGCGCAACACGATCCTATGACTAGTTTTCGAGATACAGGGTGTTAAATATGAGAAATATTCACTTTTCATCACTCCGTATCTCCCAAGTTAAGATTTAGTTCTTATTTATTTTTGGTGGTATTATCATCACATCCTTGTATGACAAATTCATGGCAAATTCATTTCCAAATCTTTTCGTATTACAGGGCGATTTCACTTGATAATAATGCTATTTTGAGACTTTCATAATTTTGTTGTTTTATAAACACAAAATGCGAAAAAAGGGTGAATTATCACATAATATTATAAATTCATTTCATAGTTCATACAATGCATACAAGGTGATTCACGAATATAGAAAAATAACGAATTTTGGTTTTTCGGACACCTTGTAGTAATTAATCCACCGAAAATGACAAAATTCTCGTGAAGGATGTTAAATCATGTGTTTCATCGTATACAGAGTCGAATGATGTCAATTCGAAAAATTACGTATACTTTATTAAATAAAAACCTCGATTTTTTCATCACCCTATATCTCATAAGGGAGTCCGAAAAGGTAGTGATATTTTTTCATGGGAGAACTCGAAATACTTTCATTCATATCGTACAAAATTTTCAACGGAATCCTATGACGTGATTTTCATATACAAGGCGAACAATTTGTGAAAAAGCTAAGATCTGTACATTTTCCCATTGCTATATTTTCACTCCAGTTTTCGGCGGGCTTGTATAGATCAATAATAATACCGTACCATAGCGTACCGTATCTCTCGAAAAAAAGCCACGACTCGAATAATCAACATTTGCAACATCGTGAATATTTCTCATATTCAACAACCTGTATCTCGAAAACTAGTCATAGGATCGTGTGGCGCCCATTGAAACATTTCACCAGAATGATCAATTCTACAACATATCAAAAATTCAAGAAATTTGACGGAGAGCCATTTTCCCATATAAGGTGTGCTTACTTATTTTTATACATTATAGTGAAAATGCGTTTGTTAAATCCACCAGCAACTTTTGTACATAGCGTTTTCATAGTACTTTTGGGTAGGCGTACATTTACGAATATTATATCACAATGTTGAAACCAGTTGAGTTGAAAATATTGCGATAATTACATCCAAAAATCGTTGTTTAAACGATCCTTAATGTTATTGCTGCTTTATTTTTAGTGAAAATGTTTTTTTTCTTCTTCAATACTACAGAAAATCAGTAACCTGTTGTAAAAATCGTTTATACCGACCATGAAAGATCTTAGTTGCAACATTATTTAAACCCTCATCTCGGCTACTTTACTGGGGAACAAGGAGAAATATTCCAATAAGAAATTCCATCAAGGATGTGTAAAATTATTGCTGGAGTTTGAAACGAAACTTGATACAAGCATCTCAAAGAAAATCATTAAAAAGAAAATTTGGCGAAAATGGACGTCAGGGACCGGCAATAGTGTTACGAGTCTGAAAAATAAGCTTCTCCCGTGCGAGTGTGACGATGGAATCATTTTTGGACGTTTGATGAACGATCATTTTTAATGTACCTCTAAAATAATTCAAAAACATGAAAACTTATTACTTATTACTTATTAAACTATTAATTATGATTGATATCTCAAAAATTGAAGCTGATAGATGAAAATGGCTTTTAGTTTCAAAGTGAGGATACCAAACGTCCACAGAAACCTATCGGAACAAAACTTTGTTAACTTTGTAATATCGGTGAACGAAGACAATGAAGTTAATTTATAAAATATCGACCTCCCTCTTGGATAATTTGAAGTATGCCAGAATACAACTGAGATTATTCTATCGAAGGAAACTCAAGTAGGTTAATTTTTTTTTATTCACCAAATTTGAAATAACTCACTTTCCATTGGGCTTCTGGCGATCCAACGATGGTAACCCTCCTCTCGTTTTGCGTTTCCTGTGGTTTAGTCTCGTCAATAGGCGCAATTTTAACGGACGCACCAGAAAATCTAATGATGTTTCTAATGTGAGATCCCTTAGTACCGATGATGGCGCCGACGGCGTTGTTGGGGATGTATAAGTAAGTAGTTTCTTGGGTATCACCACCGGATTGTGAGCCTGCGGGGTACATACCGGGATAAGGAGCTTGACCTGAGTAAAGCCCTCTTGAACCATAACCAATTCCTTTAAGGAAAACATGAGAATGACATAATTGAAATTATTCAACATCAATTACAGTTGAATATACAATATATTTTTAATTAAAATGCTAGTTTTGAAAAAAAATCTAGGTGTATTTGCAATTAATTTTTCAATGGATTACTGTATATTCAACGATTACTAATTTCTGTTTGTCATAAGGATTTTGAAAATGATTCAAAAGTCTTTGGCAAATATGTTGAAAATTAATGCCACATAAAAATAATTTGTATTACTTGTATGTGACTATAATTTTCTAATAACAATAAATAAAGAATTAATAGTTAACACGGTAACGTTGTAAGTGGTAATTACCAAGAAAATCAAGAGAGGAAATTGCGGAAAAGCTTTCCTTTCTCTTGTCTATAACCACAAGTAAGACTTTTATCCTCCTACGTGTGTTTCAAATAGAGGCAAACCTAATAAATAAATAATAATCTTTGCAAATGATTTTGATTGATTTTTATCACTTCATAGTTCTGTTGGACTAATTTTCAAAGATTATTATTTTTTTATTAGGTTTGCCTAATAAAAAAGTCATTAAAGCACTGAGCTCTTGTGTAATCAGTTCCAAAATGGTGTGGGAATGCCTAGGCATACTCAATGAACTAGGCGATAACAATATAGTAACCTTACTGTGGATTCCAGGACACACTGGAATAGAAGGAAATTAAATAGCAGATGGACTAGCAAAGAGGGGGACTGAAAGACTCTTTTGGGGATCCTAACGGGATATTGCCGCCTGAACGGGCACCTGAAAAAGCTCAAAATAGTGGAGAAAAAAAATGTAGATTCTGTGGCATGGAAGAAGAAACCTCCATCAACATACTTGCGAATTGCACAGCAATTCTGAATCCTAGGGCACAACACCTAGGAGATTATTGGATAGAAGAGGGACATTTACCTAAGTTGAAGCCTGCAGATATCCTAAAATTCCTCAGGGAAATAGGACTAAAAGAGCTACTAGTCTCTGATATTTTCCTCAGAAGCTAAGTAGAAGTAAGGGGGCACAATAGATTTTTTAGGTATCAGTGAATGTCACCCCAATATACCTATATACAATGATAATCTAATTTCTGTCCTAAGCAAATGATCAATGTACTATTACAATAAATTATAGATTTGTAATTAATATCGAACTAGTATCCTGTATTTATCTGAATTTTGTAATTAGTTTATGATCAATATTGATATTCAATAATGTACAAACATAACAAAAGTCATAATAAACAAAACCTTTAGACCGACCGATAACATATATTTCGGTTTATTAAAATTAAAATAAATTACAAATTTCAACATTTCTCCACAAAACAGTTTTACAGAGTCTTGATTTTTATAAAGTGACAAAGATGTTTATTCGTCAGCCACTATAAACGAAACAATATTTGAACAATGATCCTCGTTTTCTTATTCTTATTCTTTTTTTTTTTGAAAGTTTTAATCAAAATGTATTCTAACCTGCTGTAGCCATCATCGCCATTGGATGTAATCCTGGGAACATCATCGTTTGGGGCGCCATAGCTTGCAGGTCGTTTTCGTAACTCTGTCTTAGTTTTGAACTAATTTGGGATTCAGCTCGACTCATATTTTCTATTGATCCTTTAACAGTAATAATACGTTCCAAGTTGAATGAATTAATGTCGTTTATACTAGAAACGGTGATTTTTGTATCAGTGTCCTGCATTATTCGTTTTATAGTGTTACCGCCTTTGCCAATTATCCTTCCTATGAGATTGTTGTGGGCTAAGATTTTCAAAGATATTTCCCTAAAAATAACAAAAAATACATGTTTACATTGTTTATACATCATATTCAATCGTAGTGTATGATTTTAGTGTAGTGAATGAGAAGTTATATGTTAAACTATCGAATTTAGTATAAGTAGGAAGCATTTCTCTGATAATAGGTTGAGTGTATTTCACGGTGTTTGTAAGCAAATGGTCGGATGACTGAAAAACACCCTCAGGCTCTGGTGGCCCAGGGTAGAGCAAGAGGAGAGCATTTAATTTTCGATCGATATAACGAATCTGATATCATGTTTTTCTCTAATTAGTTGTTAGAATACCTACATAGAGAAAAAAGATTTTATTATTTAGTGACTGTTATTGATGTTTGCAATAAACTGAAATGCGTAATTATTATTGATTTAACATAAAGGCAATGGCAAAGTATAATTTATGTAAAGTGAAAGCGCCGAGTAAAGGGAGTTGAAAGACAATTTCGATCTAAACTGATCAAAGGCTAGGACCGGCACTGTGCAGGTGTATAAGTTCTACAGAACTGAATAATTGAATCCGGACTTTTAAACTCCCTCAGAGAGAGTGTTCCATGAAAACTTTTGAAAGCAAAATTATTAGAATTTTATTGTCTTCCACACTATCTAAAAATTTGCTAAAAATAACAACAACATTTTTTAAAATCAGTACTGTGATGTGGATGAATGCGTGGACATAAGTTTGTGTACTTTTTTTACTTTGTCAGTTTTTGGATACAAAAAATAGGTAGATTTTTATTCGTCTTATTTCTTTCTTAAAAAATTGGGAGTGCATTCAAGATTTAAATAGGTCTAAAAAATTCAATAAAAGTAATAAGTTGACACAAAAGAAAATGACTGAGATAGAACATTTTAACGAAGTTTGGTCATTAATTCAGAAATGAAGAAACAATCTTGTAAAACATTTTTGTTTAATCAACTTGATCATTAGGTACTAAATATTACTATTATTTTTTTTCTCTTATTTTTTTGGAATCAAACCACAATAATGTTTTTTATTTCGACGTTTCGATAGCGTTCCAGCTACCGTTGTCAAGATTAACTAGTAAATAACTAATTTTTGGTCCCTATCTGACACAACGAAAAAATTTGACAACTAGACAATCAATAATATTTTGAAGTTTAAGACTACAAAACTTTGTTGTCAAATTTTATTAAGGTCCATTCATAGTAGATCACACCTCTGGTAAAATGTGAAATGAAATATTTTATTTTATGACATTCTAACGATATGTAGTCCACTAGAAATGGAATCCAGTGAAGTGCACGTTCCAGGAACGGTTTTTATTGGGATAGCTCTTTTTCTCGCTTATTTTGGAAATTTTGTTAATAAAAACGCGTTTGTTGTTACTTTTTTGTGTATGATTATTTTTGTTTTCAAAATATGTATAACTCAGTTTGGTGATTTTGTGTATTGAAGTGTGTATCGATTAACAACTATTCCAAAGATAAATCATAAGAAAACCTGGATAAAAACTTATGATGCTATCCTTATAACGCAGGTAATTGATTATTGGAAATTTCTCTTTCTAACATTGGTAACCAAATTTGACTACATTCGGCTGAAATACTAGCTACACATTTATCTGAATTTAGTTGTATTAAAGCACTTTCTTTGATTTTTCGTATTTTATTATTGGGATCTTTCAATTATTTTTGTCGAATCCTATTGAATTTTATGCCCCTCTTTCCACGCATGTTTGCAAATACCTGACTTAAAGAACTCCCTGTCTTTGATAATATATACTTTTTATGTTCATTTATTCGGACTTTCAATGGTCTAGATGTTTCACCTAAATAGAATTTGTCGCATTCACAAGATATCTGATATATGCAGTTTTTTGAAGATTGTTCTTCATTTTTTGGTTTCGTTTTTGTTACTATAGATCTCAACGTATTGTTAGATTTGAAGCTAGTTCGAATATTGAATTGATTACCAATTTTCTTAATTCTTTCTGATAAACCCTTAACATACGGTATTGTAAAGTTTTTAATATTATTGTTATTATTATGGGGTATTAACAATGAGCCCTTCTCTATATTCTCAATTTCTTTATTTACAAATTCGGCCGGGTAATTATTGGCATTTAAAATTTGACAACAAAGTTTTGTAGTCTTAAACTTCAAAATATTATTGATTGTCTAGTTGTCAAATTTTTTCGTTGTGTCAGATAGGGACCAAAAATTATTTCTTTACTAGTTAATCTTGACAGCGGTAGCTGGAACGCTACCGAAACGTCGAAATAAAAAATAAAAAACATTATTGCGGTTTGAATCCCAAAAAAATAAGAGAAAAAAAGAATAAGTAATGCCACAAGGAACTTACAGAAGATATATAAATATTATTATTATAATAGTTCGAAATAGTCTCAACATTTTTTGAACTTGGTAGATCATCTCAAAAAAGTTTTTCAAGACAATCACCTCCAGAATTTTTTCGCATGAATTTAGAAACACCCTTTATATCACATTACCGATACAAGTCCAATTGTTTCATCTTATACTTACCCTTTATTTGTGTTATTTGCCTCTTGTTGCATAACTTCTAGAATTCTCTTACATGCGTTGGTACAATTTTCTGGATTTCCGTAAATAGTAATGGCTTTTTCTAATGAACCTACATTATCCTTCCTGTGTACGTCCACTCGCGCCCTTGTTTGTTGTGTTATTTGTCTTATTGTTGAACCCTGCCTACCAATAATAGCTCCTACCTGTAAAATACACAAAAAAGTCGGTCAATACTAAAGCAGGTCAGCACAATGTTGTATATAGCATTACATAAAATAACATTATTACAGTTACTTAAGATGAAAGTCAATCTTAAAATTTATATGGGAAAGAAGATTTGTAGTAGTTCTAAAGTATACATTCATGAGTGTCATTTCTAAAAGATGGTGTTCATCTTCGATCATTAAACAGATTAAAATTCTTTCATTCAAAACAAGGTTAGCAATACACTCAGCAAAGGTTACTGATTCCAATAACAGTGCCGTGCTGTTTGAGGATTTTAATTTAATGACAATATTTGTCTTAGTTTATTTATTACTCGAAGAATGAATTTTAATTGCCGACGATATTGAATTATAGACATGTATAGTTACAGATTGTTAATGATCTGTTAATGATATAAATTTGTATTCTTATTGGAATATTTATATATCAAATGATACGACTCTGGAAATTTGAGAACTTTAAAACTGTTCAGAACTTGTTGCTTACTTGTGAAAGGATGTACTGTAAACATCACTTATACTTTCTTTTTTGAAAAATGCAGAATTACAGAAACCTCATCCTGTTTATAAACATTCATTCATGTATTAATGAAATTTTGTATATTGTCAAAGCTTAAATAAATCGATTTTCATACATTTATCTCAATTACATAACAATTATTAAAGGACATATTGAGGAACCACAAAAAAATTCGTCATTGGATGATTATTACATTTTAATAATACGACACGACAACATCTGTGGAATCAAGCAAAATAAATAAATAAACACGAATTTATTGAACTAGTTGTGTCTGCAAAAAGGCTTAACTTAGCATGGGAAACAGCTTCCTACATTTCCATTAACAGCCTGCAATATTATGTTGTTCTCTCTATATGCTGATGTAGTACATTTATTTCCATCACCTTTTTCAACATACAGAGAGTGATCCTTGAAATTTGTATGGGAATATGGCAGATTTAAAATTCTTTTGTATGCAGGGTACAGTATGCTTTCAACATCTGATATTTCGAGTGAGTTCATAGTGAGAAATAGGCACTAACAGAAGCTCTAGGTATGTCAAATAACAAACAAGGATTACTTAATTCTAGTTAGAACACTAAAGCCGGTCCCAGACACTACGTGTATTTGGCAAACATTTGGTATTCGGACTTATTCGCATAGCGTGTGGGAAGTTAACTTTGGCAAATATTCGTCCTTCGTCATTTTCCCGGCGCTAGTCGGAAACTAGCACGAAGTAAAGGACGCCGTAGTTCGGCGAAGTAAACTACGTGTACCTTTGCTATACTAAGACACCGTGTGGGAGATCAAGCAAACATTCGTGCAAATGATAAATATTGGCCTATTCGCCAAATACACGTAATGACTGGCACCGGCTTTAGGAGAAATATAACACGCTCTTTATACTTTTCATGGTTTATTAAAATTGGAATTATTTTTATCTTTTACAAGGTATAAATATATTGCCAATTAGATAATAATAGGCTATTTAAAGCTTTGATATAACCGTACCTGTATGCGTACATATTCGGCGATTAACCTTTTAAAAACTAAGTTGAATTTTAAATTCAAACAGCTGAACAAACTTGTCATAGTATCTCGGGATGAAGATATTTATTTGTATTCTCTATCTATTTCATTTGACTAAGGTCATCGAACCTATTTATGAATTTATTGAACACTCTAGACCACTTATTATTTTCCTATCTATCGTGGAAAGTAATATTTTTCCGCACTTTCCACCAGTGTTAGGAAAGGACAATAGTTTTTATGGGCTGGAGGAAAATGAAAATTTAATAAGACACACCTAGGCACAAATTACTTTTTTCTACATTCATGCAAAAAACAACACTTTTGTGAAACACATTTAATGGAAAAAGTGGTTCTTTTTTGCACGAGTGCAACAAAATTTTTGTTGGACTCATCTGTCATTCTTGTCAGTTTTGTGATGATTTATGAAAAACATAAACATTTAAATAAAATAAAAATCCAGAGCAAGTGTCTGATCCTGCTCTAATACAGCAATAATATATGTATATCTTACTACTTAGTCTCAACGAGTTACAATTATTGCAAAAATCTTTGATTATTTAAAATTTAAATGGTCAAAGCAAAAACCAGCTTTGATTAAGTACTGACAAGGTGGAGGCCATAAAGATACAAAAAAAAGAAGAACGGTTAAAATACATTCTGAGTTCTGACATGGTAAATGATATTGATATTGATATGCACAAATTGTTCCTTTACTTTTAATATTAATAAAGTTTGAGTTCCTAACATATTATATTCTAATTTTCCAGTTTTTGCATGAATGTAGAAAAAATATTGTATGCAACTCGTGCAGAACGTGTTTTTTGCACTCGACATGTTCTCCAGCTCGGCCTAAAGGCCTCGTTGGACAATTTCACGTCGCGTGCAAAAAACACTACTAAACACATCTAGCAATCAGTGTAAAGTAGACATACCAACAAAGCGATTCAAATTTTTGTAAAAAGTAAGTATTTAAATAGATAACTCAATTTAGAAAAAATTTTGAGTTATCATACCGATCTCCCACGTTCTTGAATTAATTGCGGGTTTGTCTAGTACACATTTTTAGAAAAAATTCATGTAATCAAAAAGTTTCCGGCCATAATTCAAGCACTAGGGGATTATAAGTGATAATTTCTTTAAACATTTATAATGAATTATAATTATTGCAAATATAATAATAATTATTGCTACTGTTTATTGAATAAACTCAACTAATTAATGCTAACAAAATAATCCAATTCAACATACCATATCACTTTGTACAAGTATCCTCAACGGGAAGTCAGTTTGCCTGCTTTGTCCAGGCAAACCTCCGAAAGGAGCGCCAGGACCTCTAGGATTTCGTTTCCCCCTTTTTTCCACAGCCAGTTCTACCTTCAACGTCTTTCCTTCCACTTCGACACCACTCAGCTTATTCACAGCTCTGAAACAGGAAAACAAATCAAGACAAATAAATATTTATGGAAAGAAAAATTAATTGTAATCGGATTTAGTGGGAGCACCTCAAATCATTTGTTTTCAGACCAAACCCAGAAGAGGACTTAATCCTAAAACAAGGTATAGAATCAAATTTGCTTTTCAATTAAAATTAAAAAGTTATTTTAAGATTGCAGATAAATTATTTACCTCAATTTTATGTAACTCCTATATCTATAGGTACAAAGCTTTCACTTTTTCTATTTTTTTATATGGATAATCCCAAGGATATCATTGTAATTAGTATCAACTGGTACTTAGTAGATAAATAATGTAATTTAACAATATAATTCCAAAGATTTCAATTAGTGAAAATAAAGAATATAGTAGACGGTAAAAACATAAAAAATGCATTAAACACGCAATTCCGTCGACCGTGCATTTTTGAGCTGTAATAATTTACACAAAAACATTCATTAATGACCTTTATTATTAAACGATTTCCTTTCAAACGAATAGGCAACCAAACACACAAGATAATTCATTAATGGTCCCTTTGAAAAGACCTTTCAGCTGAAAGAGAACGAAAACCACACCTAAATGACACTACTTTAATCATGAAAACAATGTAATTAGATACACAATTCTAAAAAAATATATTTACAGACGATGTGTGCAAGGGAAATTCCAGGTTTGGATTTTTTATGGGGGAAATTGTAAAACGGTTGCCTCAGAACTCGAAAATAAAATTCACCCGTCTTATTAAAGTCGACAGACAAGTTGATAAGTCGATTGTCAACCATAATTTTTTTATCGAGTTCGAATAAGAAGTTGGTTTAGGGGTTATTTTTTATATTTTCCGCCGACCGTGCGTTATTGAGCTATATTGATGTACACAAAATAGGTCATTGATCCTTATTAATTACCGATTGTGACCAACCAAACATACAATAATATTAACAAAAAAAAAGGTATAAAACTGACTTCTAGTGTACAATTCTTCTAGTTTTTGTTATATTATTCTACAAAACATAATCATTATTAAACATTCAAAAAATTATTTAAGAAATTTGAAATTAATGAAAAATGGTTGAACATTCAAATTGGTCACAAGTCAAACTTGTGTAATTCACCGATAGACTAATTTAATTACCAAATAATTAAATTTTCAACCATCATAATACGAAAATGTTCAACTTATACAGATTGCGTAAATTACATCGGAACCATCGCCTCGGATTACACAACCTTCCTGTGCCAGACAATAACCAAATCTGTGACAAAGATTTGATCTCATATCTCTAAGATTATTTGCTGTGGCGTAATGCTGGCACAAACGTGCAGTATATTCACCCCCGAAAAAAAGTCAACGATAACGAGACAAAAATATCATTTGTACAAATTAGTCTGCGCTTCTGGCAACAGCGGTTAAAATAGGGGGGCAATGAGCATTCGGCCAGTCTCGGGAAATAAGTATACACCCCTAAGGTGAAACAAAGTACACGCCTTAATGACCGCGCATAATCTTTCAGCTGTTTTTCTGTCGTACTTGTGTAATCCGGACGGTTCCGATGTAATTTACGCAATCTGTATGTATATATTTTTCTAGATTCTGTCTTTAACTGCGGAAAACAAAAAATCTAATGAGGAGATTCAATGCTCTTTCCAATTATAAAGAACAATTTTTGAAAAAATCTCAAGGTGTTTTTAGGAACGATATGTATGAAATTTGTTGTCAAGCCGGACCTGCATTAATTTGTTTTTGTTTAATGGAGTTTCCAGGTAATGATTATTATGTGTACCAAATTAATATACAGGGTAATTCGGAAGTTATGAGGCTCTAAAAAAATGGGCCAAATTGATAAATCACCTTGTATCTTAATTATAAAGTGTAGAAGGAACATATAGGTTTTTTGGAACCACCCAAGTTGATGTCTACCTACAATTGAAGTTAGGCCCTTTCCCAATGAACCCTGTACATATAATAAAATGTTCTGAATACACAGAAAAATAAAATAGGTATATTACATTACGAGTGAATATAGTGCCATTTTTCACACGAGTGGGAAATATTGTACCACGACGCGTAAACAGAAGACATTAAAAATAGAAAAAACATGTGAGTATTAGAACTTGACTTTTTTCTAGTAATGCATAGAAAATGTGTATATTTTTACCATTCGCGGATGATACAATTTTTAGTGCCCCACCATCACTTAAAAGTAATTCGTGCACCTAAAATTGATATCAGAAATTTTGCATAAGTAATTCACCAGTCCTCGTGAGTTTTTGTTCGATTATTAATTTATTAATTTTTTGTTTAAAATCCACAACTAAATTACATTAATTTTAAACTAAGTGTTAAATTACGAGAAAACTGCATCTCCCACGTAGAATAAGCTGGTTTGTATGCACTGTTCTTAAAAAGGTCGATAATACGTGTTGGTGATTGCGTAAATAAAAACACAGGAAGTAATTAAGTGGCGATTGTTTAAACTCAATAGTGCAAGATTATTCAAAAAAAAAATACAGAAACAAAATCAAACGATTTTAGTTATGTATTGTAGTTTAATCGGAAGTATAGTTCTAAAATGTTGGAAAAACACATATTTGAAAAATTTAGACATAAGATTTTATTATTAACATCAGAGATGAATTCGATTGCTACTTAACAAGATCTACTGGACCAAAACCCTCTGAAAGATTGGCAAAAACCTAAGTAAAGCGGGATTTATAGTTTGACGTACTGTAAACGTAGACGCACTGTGAAAAGATCAACTATAGAATTTACGTACCTTGTTTATAAAGGAACGTAAGTGCATGACGTAACGTAAAGGGAACGGACTGGAACGGAGTTGGCCAACTTTTATCTTTTTACAGTGCCTTCTTACGTCCGGCCAATCAAAGGAAATAATTTTTAGTGATGTCAGCGTGGCTATCAGCTGTCATTTAATGTTGTGTTTTTGAATGTTTTATAGATTGGCATAGATATCCTTTGTTTACTGTTTAGTTTAGCGTCGTTTTTCGAGTTTGTGCTTGTCGACACTTTTCCAATGCTACTGCACACAATAGTAGTCCCACATATCTTCATGTATTTCGTAATCCATTGTGATTCAAACTATATAAATATTTAGATTATAATACAAAATTTAAAGCTCAAAACAACATAGGACACAGGCTGTAGATGATTTGTATAATTTATAGGTTAATTTGAATGTCGCGAGTACGTTACCTTTGCCGATGCGCAAAATTTCCGTTCCGTTTATTTATAACTGCAACAATTTTTACATACCGTTCGTTACCTATCCAGTAGACGCACGTGTGGTATACGTCTACAGTCCGTCAATCTATAAATCCAGCTTAACTTACAAGCGGATATTCACCTATGCTTATGCCAAAGAGTAAGGTTTTAATAAGTAGGTTAACAGATTTCCCTGCCTCCCAAAAAATTCAAACTAGTGGAGCAAGAAGAACGTAGATTCTGAGAAATGGAGGAAGAAACCTCAATTCGCAAACTTGCGGAATGCGTATCAGTACAGTGCTTAATATCAACTGGATACATGAGAAACATAATAAATAGTATCCTTAAATTTATTGCCAGAAAAGTTGAATTAATCATAGGTATATGAAAGCGTATAATTCCTTCCTAAATTGGAGAAAAGAGAAAACAAATCATTTATAAACAGGTAATTAATAGTGGTGGATAAAATATAGTATTCTACTCGCATATAATGGCTAATATTCACTTAGGTGTTCATGCCACTCGCTTGCGACCTAAACCCACTTTCGTAAATAATAGCGATCATTATATGCTTGTTGAATAATATAATATTATTAGCAAGAACTTTCAACAGTTTGACAACCATTGCATCGCCGACAGTACCAGGAAATAGTGGAGTGCGTTACTAAATACACGCTTGCACATACATTCTAGTCGACTGCTCGGTGAAATTGTAGGTACTATAGTCCAGTAAATAAAGACCGAGAAACCCCCCAACCTGTTCATCTCATTATTGTCGGACTTTTTTTTGCAACTTGTAGGTATTCACGGGTAGATTACTCTCTGAAAATATGTCCTCCACGAAATTTGCGGAAGAAGCTGAAAAATGGCCAATAATCCCAAAAATTGAGTTTTCCGCCGATATCTCCGGAAATATGACACTTAGAGAAGTGGGGTTTTGCTAGGAATGGAGAGCAGTTTATTATCTACAAAAATGATCCTTATCATTTTTGTCAAAAGTTTAACCGTTTTCGAGATAAACGGGCCCAAGCGTACCTTGGATTTCGAGCTGCTGCGTGCGTCTCCGGGAGCACGCTCCGTGAATGTAGGCATGGGAGGGCGGGCAAATTGGCCCATAACTTGAGTAAAAATGAACCTTTTTTCATGATTCAGAGTGCATATGAAAGGAGGGACCTGTACCTATAACATCGTGTAACTTTTTCGTTTTTTTTATTTTTCAGGAATATTGAAAAAACTAGCCAAACTTTATTTTTCCTGAATATTTGACCGCCCTTATCAATCCGTTCATATTTTTTAAATTAAGCGTAGTTTTACCGAAACCTTTTGGATAATTGGACATTGATGGGTGGTGAATGTATTCCGAAAGAATGAATAAATAATTTTTGTGTACTTTTATAAAAAAACATGTTTTTCATGGGACGTTTTTTTTTATTTCCGAAGTTTTCTGAAAATTCTCGGGTCTACCGCAAATTGATAAACAATGATTGGCAATATCGGTCTTTATTGCACACCATTGGAAAGCTGAAAATGTCCTCTTTTCGATGGTTTTTAAAATTTTTGGCTAAGTTTTTTAGTTTTCCGGAAAATTTTTGCAAGAAATATTGATCCAGGGACAAAAATGATGGGGACCATTTTTGTAGGTAATGAACTGTACTTCATTTCTAGCAAAACCCCACTTCTCTAAGTAGCATATTTCGGGAGATATCGGCCAAAAACTGAATTTTCGGGATCATGGACCATTTTCCAGCCCCTTCCGCAAATCCCGCGGAGGACATATTTTCAGAAAGTCCGACAATAATGAGATGAACAGGTTGGTGCCTTTATTTACTGGACTATATATAATCGCCAAACCCACCAATTCAAAAATCCACAGAATCACAATAACAACGGTTCAAACCACCAGTAGGAAAGTACAGCCACTTGAACATCGACAAGAACAAACCACTGCACAATATTATCAAGATTTTGGCCGAACTTCATCACCCACACCTCCAGAGCTCCCCAGCTGGACCCGTGTATAATGACTTTTCTTAAGTTCAAGTTGGTTAAAATTTTATTTACATGACAACTGATTGTTTGACCGGTAAAAATCAGGTGAGTCCGATAGCACTTGCTACCAATAAAATATCGGCCGATTTTATACTGACCGTCCTAAATCAGTATGTGAGCAAATAGCTTAACGTTTGATCATATTACTGCTGGTTTTATTGATGGTTCCGTTATAAGCATTTAACAGAGAGAACTGTCAAAAATCACGCCGAAGCCGTTATATTTTAATCAAGTGTTCTGAATACAGATGTCAGGAGTTTACTCAATAAGGTTTGTTTATAAAATTAAAAAGTTGGTATAGTGAAAATTTTGCAGAAGCGACGAACATGTGTTCGTCTCCCCTGTCGACCTTTTCCTTTGATTAGGCATAATACCGGCATATGCATACGTGTCAAGTCATGATGATGAAACAGCAAAGCATTTTGTGCCTATCCCAAATAGACCTACTCAACCTAACTTCTTTTTTATGTTTGGTTTTCTATTAAAAACTGTACCTAGACAAGTAAACCGTTCCACTTCTTCAAATTCATAAGGATGTCTTCTTTGTTGTTAGGGCACTATATTAATAATAAAAAAATAAAAATGCAGATCAATATAAAAAATAAGCTGAGTGGTCCTGTAAAAACTAAACGTTGTACAAATGAAATTTTTTTTAAAATACGTAATTTTTTGATAATTTTATAACGTAACACATGATCTGAAAAGTCCCGGGCCTGACACAAAGATGGCGCTAGTTTTATTGCAATCGCCTGTTTTTCAGTTAGTGCTAACCGTAAAAAGCGTTATTGAAGCGTTTGAAGGCAGAAATTGCAAAGACAAAAACTTTGTTTTATCAAGACAATGCACCGTGTCACAAGTCAATCAAAGCAATGGCAAAACTACATGAATTGAATTTCGAATTGCCCCCCCATCCACCCTATTCGCCAGATTTGGCTCCCAGCCACTACTGGTTATTCGCAGACCTAAAAAAATGCTCGCCGGTAAGAAATTTCACTCGAATGAAGAGGTTATCGCTGACACTGAGGCCTATTTTGAGGCAAAAGATAAATCGTTCTACAAAAGTGGTATTGTTCTTGATGGAAATTACGTTGGTGAATAAAACTAATTTTGAACAAAAAAAAAACGTTTTCTTTGTTAGGCCCGGGACTTTTTAGCCCATGTGTATACAAGATCGACAAATTCGTATGTAGTACGGCCCAAATTAATGATATCTAACAATAGGGTCAATTCTATAAGAAGTGGTTAAAAATTAACGGCAAGCCGTTATATTTGATGAAGTTTACGCTATTAGAAATGTTTTAATCTATACACAGTCAAGATTAGGATTTAAATTTTAACAGAGAGTTTTCCGTTCATATTATAAAGATAATTATGCGTACAGAATAGAAAAAAGGAGTTAGAAGCTTGTCTACTTTTTAACCATACGTTAAAATTTAATATTTGCTTACAGAATTGCACCTATAGGCAACTTTTATGCCATTTAACCGGCATCGTAGCTATTATTGTTTCGGAGATCCCAATACCATTTGAAAAGGCGATCCTGTATTAAGATTTCAAGTTTGAAAAAAAACAACGTTTGATGACGACGTTTACGAAAGTCGTCCTTGCATTCCCATTTTCGGGAAAATCAGTTTTGTACTGAAAATAATTTTATCTGTTCGGTAAGTGCCAAACAGGAAGAAGATACAGGAATCTTTAGGAATTGCAGCGCAACCAACGTTTACATCTAAGAAATCTAAGTGTTAATGGACCCCATACATTTTAATGAAAGACGATCAAATATGTGCTCAAGTTAAATAATAAAAATAAATAAATAAACGACAGTCTTTTATTCTCTGTATATTGTGAAGCATTATTAATCAGTCTTGAAACAATTAAATATTTTGATATCTCGTAACATAACAATTTTACAGATAAAAGTTTCTATGACAACCGCAAAACGGATGAAATGTGGTTTGATTTTCATTTAATTATTAATGGAACCATAATTTTTAATAAAATAGTTATACAGAGAGTTTCAATGAAAACTATCCACACCACATAATTCTGAAGGCGTCACTTTTATGAAAAAATGAAAAAAACTTGTCAAAAATAATATAAAAGGGAACTTCTTTTGGCTAACTTCAACCCCCTCCCCCCTATTCGCTCCACCCAATTTTTTAAATGGAACTATATTTTACTTCAAAAATGAAATATGCTTCACTTCGCTATCAGAACAATATGAGGTTGAAATCTGTTATACGGGGTATTTCAAAAGTTATAACCAATTTTCTCTCAAAATCGTAACAAGTTCAACGCCCTCTATAATATGAGAGGAGGAAAAGGATAATAATCTATTCAAGCTCAAGATTTTTAATGATTATCAAAATTCACAAACACAAATGATTTTGCAAATATTCATTAAATCAAATACATGGTGAGTCAAAACTCAAGTACAATATTTTGTTAATCATTGCATTGTCGAAGAGTAATATTACCATACCTCAATTTTTATTAAGCATTTCCCATGCCTCAAGTTATTAGTTTTAGAGATATTTTAATTTTTCTATGTAAAGTATCAAATAGGTATGTAAGAGTTTACTAGATGTAATGTTTTTTTCGCGTGTTTCTTATTTCCCCAAAAGTATATTTTTTTTACTTTCAATTGTAAACAAACATCGTAAACTATTTCATACCTAATTAGGTATAGGTACTACATTGCTTAGAAATGAAATGTAATCGCTGGAACTCGCCCTCTATGATCGGTCTGTGCCTCACCCTGTAGATGCAGGTTCGCCCGAGGCACTCAGCGGTTATCTTCTACCCCTTGGAATGTTTAGTGGAGTGCTTATCGCATGAACCCTTGAAAAGGGAATATTGCCATTATTACTATTTTGTATTCCGTTGCTAAATATAGTTTTATAATAATTCTTTTATTTAAAATAAAAATAGATTACATAAAATATCTCAAAAACTAATAACTTTAGATATGGGAAACGCATGCATTTAAAATTACTGAGAAATTAATGTACTTGAGTTTTGACTCACCATGTATTTGATTTAATGAATATTTGCAAAATCATTCGTGTTTGTAAATTTTGATGATCATTAAAAATCCTGGGCTTGAATAGATTATTTTTCTTTTTCTCCTATCCAATTATAGGGGGCGATTTTGACAGAAAGTTGTTTATAACGTTTACCTACGACCCCCCCTGTAATCAGTAAATAACACACAGTCGGCATCAATGTAATGACGTCTATTACGCACGGTAAAAAAACGCACAGCTGTAAAGTAAATCGCACGGCTTCCCTAGCAACATCTTAGCAACTGTCAATAGACGTCGCCATTTTATTCAAAATTTACTATTTGAAAACATTCGATATTGCCACGTTTAACTATGAAAAGCCCAAAGGGCTAAGTATGTATTGATTATAATTGAAAAATGGACTTTTGATTATCAACACTATATTAATTAAACGTTAGTTCTTTAATGTGCTTCTTTCATTGGTAATAGAGATGGAGATGAAAGTTTACCAAGCACCTCTAATAATGTAACTGTTGTTTCTTTTGCTTCAACAAACAAAGGATCTGTGATGATGATGATCTGTGTTTAATAACTGTACTGTTACTATAAACAATTATTATAATAACTAATATTATGTTATTAAATGTTATACAATAAAATTATTAAAAATATCTATTGTTGATGTTGTTCAAGTATTATTAATAATAAGATTATAAATACAAGTACAAGTAGGTCGTAGGTAAAGTATAGTACGTAACTACTGTTGTAAAGTCCCCTTTAAAGTAGCTGTTGACGTCGTTTGGTGCCATAATGAATATTAAAGTGTCCTTTCCATAAAATTTCATTTAAGTAATTTTTAAAGTGTTGGTTAACCTGGAATTCATGGATTTTGACATGAAATAGAAAGATCTATCATATTTGGCTCGTTTTTCCGCTTCTGTCTAAATAAATAAGGTTGAGTTTTGTTGAAAGTTGTGGCGTTTGTATTATTTGTGGAAGCGATTTATTTGGAAAAAATGGAAATTTTGAAAAATAATAAGAAAGTCCGTTCTTCAAATTTTTCTCGAGAAGAAATAAGATTCAATAAATTGAAAAATTTAAGCTCATCATATTTTTCAAAACAGTCTGTTCTTTTTCTATACACTTTTGGTCCTTTAATATAAATAAATTCTTCATCAGATGAACTTGAACTTGAACTAGAACTAGAGGTTTGAAAATTATTCATATATTATTATGATCAACGACTAAGCTAACACATAACTAGCAAACGTAGCTGGTGGCACAAAAAATCACAAATATAAAATTTTTGAGGTTATAATGTAATTAAATGACACTTTAGTAACCTTGAAGGATATTTTAAGTTTAAAGCATACTTTAAATTGATTATGAGATCAATAATATTTATTAAAGTATCCTTAATGTTTCTTTATGAAATCGGCCGTAACAACCTCATATTGTTCTAATGGCGAAGTGAAACATATTTAAATTTTGAAGTATATTTAGGGTGTTCCATTTAAAATATTGGGAGGGGTGATCATGGGAGGGAGAGGGTTGAAGTTAAAACTTCTACATATGAGCAAAAAGACAACATGTTTTTCAATTTTTTCATAAAAGTGACGGCTTCAGAATTATGTGGGGTGGATAGGTTTCAATTAAATTATTTTAAATTGTAGGTAGTTGAAGAAAAAATTATTAAAATACTTAATGTATTTATAGCAAATTAAAAAGTACGTGACTTACTGTTGAGCCTGCTCGGTAGTGTCGTATGTGACGGCGACAGTTTGTGTACTTGGATCTTTCGATGTCAATTTGTCACAGGAAATAACGCGCCCATGTTCGTTGAGGAGATGTTCGATGTCCTCAAACCTTACATGTGGACCCAAATTTGATATTATAACTTTTGATGTTTGGCTGTAACAAGAAGAAAACATTATAAGTATTTAGAAAATAAAAATTGTTGTTTACGGTGAGTCTCATTTACCCTATTTTCAGCGTATGAAGAAATTTGGAAAAAGTGTAATTGAGTCAAGAAGTAGAAAAGGTTAAATTTACTAGTTTTGTAGGACCTGGTTTATGAAAGTGAATGGTTAAAAAACTATATATATAACCACCTCAGCCTCTAGGGCTTATTGTGGATCCTCCTAGTGTTCTGACTACAGCCTATTCAGCCAATCCGTTCCCTGTATTAGCTCATACAGGTTCTTTACTGGTTGGTTGTAGAAGTCTTCTGGAGTCATTTGGGGTCTTCCATACAGTTTCTGCCTCCTGTGGTCCAGCGTCTCACAGTTGCATAATATGTGCAGAGCTGTTTCGGTGTCCTTTTTGCATCTTCTGCATGTTAGGTCTCCGTTATACAACCCTATTTCGTTCAGGTGCTCCTTTTTGGGAAAGTGTCCCGTAAGAAGCCCCGTTATGGTGCGTAGTTTGTTCCTGCTCATTGAGAGCAGTTCTTTCACTACTTTTTCTGATGGTTCTTTTATGAATTTCTTCCCATGTGTTTGCCTGGGCGTATTCTTCCAGTGTTTTTTGTGTTGTTCTTTTACCCACCCTTTTAACCACGACCTAGTGGAGCATCTGGGAATGCCCACAGATGGTTCGGGTCCGTTCATCGGGGTTGACGATCCTGCTCTTGCCAGTTCGTCAGCTTTTTCATTGCCAGCGATTCCTTTGTGACCTGGGACCCACTCCAGTGTTACACTGTTCCGAGTCGCCAGTCTTCTAAGTTCTTCGTCGCATTCCCATACCAGCCGAGATGTTACTTTAGAGCTCTGAAGTGCTTTAAGGGCAGCTTGACTGTCACTGTACGTTGGTACGTTACTTTGGGTCAAAAAATCCGATAATCATGTTAATTTCTTGACATAAGGTTTAAAAATTCCTCCAATTCTCAGGGCACCCAAAATTTTTTTTGCTACATTGACCAATTTTTTCATGAAAGTACCAAAAATTTAATATTGGAGAGTGGTTAAAATACGCTTCACAAACGTTCAACTTTGAACTTCAATAACTCGTATTTGAATAGCCATAGGAACGGTTCATTTTTTTAAAATTTCACTTTACACTTCCAACTATGTTTCAGTACATATTTGATCGCTTCAGTTCTATGGGTGTAAACGGTACAGTTTTTTCAATATATGTTATAAAAATAAATTTTTAAACTTCAACTCTGTATGTATATATTATGAAATCGAAAATACTAAAAATTATTCAGTATTTTGGGTCATTCTTACTCTATAGATTGGTACGAAAGTAAACAGTTATGGTTTCGACGTAATAACAATTTCAAGAGGTACAAGTCAAATATTTTTACAAAATTTTAGAGATTTTCACCAGAAAATTTATTCCTAAAAATATGGAAAAAATATAAGATTTTGGTCGAAAAATCCGAAATCGTGTTTATTTTTGGATGGAAGGAATATATTTTCTGAAAATTTGATGGTCCTGAATTTTTCCCCAGTTTTTCATCAAAATCAGGATTTCACTGTAAACCCGATTGCGGCGCCACCTACTGGGACCAATTGTGAATCTAAATCCATCGAAATTGTTCTAGAAAAAGTTGCTGTACCACTCTTGTTTTTGAACCAATTTTCCTCAATAACATTTTCTATTCTCCGTTTTCTGATATTTGTGCTAATTTTTCATGTAAGCATGGTCTTTTCGGATACCAAAGGCCAAATTTATTAAAATCGAGCTTAGATACTTAAACAAATAGACACAGACATTGTCATTATCATAGTAACAAAAAAAAAATTAGTAGACTTGGTCTTGGTGAGATTTTGACGTGAAATCTCAATTTTATTAATAAAAGTCTTTCGAAAAGCTCCTGTATTTAACACCAGGTAATATCGGCATTAGCTTTTTCCTGTTCCTATTACACATTCCCTTCCGTTTATATTTATTTTTCTGGATCGCTCAACATCCTAAAATCAGCCATAAAAATTGAGGAAATTACTACGCATTTCCGAGTTTCTAGTGTTGCACCTTTTTCACATCACAATCGGTTGGATACTCTTTGCACTCGTACTCCAAATAACTTAATGAAATAATTTTTTTTCAAATTAATCATTAACAGTAGGTACATACCTAGTCATATTTTATATATATTCAATATGTGACACGAACAAAGTACGTAAATGATATTTCATTAAATACTACTACCATATAGATGATATCCAGGATCCCTAATAGATAAATATTGAAAATAAATAAAGATATCAAGCCTATCTAATGTCTGTCTCCGTATATATACAATGTAAACGAATATTGTTTGTGACAAAATTATTTATTTTCGATTGATACACAGTGATCAAAACAATAAAATATTAATAAATAACTAAAATAAATTTAGTCGGTTGACTATGTGACAGGCAGATTTTACTACAGGTAGGCAGAAATATACAGATTACAAAAATTATAGTGGGACTTTCAGTATGTCTATCCAGAACAACACTAAACCTACACAAAATACAATAACACCATAAAATGTGAATTACGATTTTAATAAGAGATTTTTGGGTAGCTCTATAAAATGTGTTATTAATATTTTTAGGATATAATATACAAGGGATATCTTTTAAGTGTTGCATATACGAGGATGTATTGATATCTAGTTAGCCTAGACCAGTTCATGCATAAACAAAATATTGCGTTAACATAGCAACGAACAATAACTTATTAGAAAGGTCAGTGTGAAGTCAAAAAAGTGAACCAGATTTACGCAATAATTAAAAGAAAAAAATGTACACCGAAATTGTGAAAATCGAAAAATTGGAGTATCGAGCCATCATCAAGTACCTGTATTTAAAAGGGTTAAGAGGTAAGCAAATTTACGAAGATATGCTTAATACCCTTGGTGGTCAATGTCCTTCGTATGCGACCGTGAAAAGTTGGACTGCAAGCTTCAAAAGAGGTAAATTTTCCATTGAAGATGATGATTGATGGGGAAGGCCAGTAGCTGTGTCAGTCCCCGAAAGTATCGATGCAGTTCATGACATGATTTTATCAGACCGTCGAATGGGGCTAAAACGGATATCTGAAGCACTGAATATTTCATACGAACGCGTTCATCATATATAGTTCACGACAATTTGGACATGAGAAAAATTGCTGCAAAATGGATCCCCAAATGTTTGAATGTTGACCAAAAGCGAGCAAGGGTATAAGCATCGCGTTCGATCTGTGCTCGATTTGAAAACGATGTAGACTTCTTAAACCGAATTATTACTATGGATGAGACTTGGGTACATTTCTACGATCCAGAAACAAAGCAACAATCGATGGAATGGCGACACTTTGGTTCTCCAAGATCTAAAAAGTTTCGTGTCCAAGAATCTGCTGGAAAAGTTCTTGCTTCAGTTTTTTGGGATTGCCATGGAGTAATCATGATTGATTTTTTGGATAAGGGTAGAACAATAACTGGAGATTACTATTCGACATTACTGCAGACAAATCTCATGTTGCCATGTAAAAAATTCGTGATTTATGGTTTGAATTACTAGAACATCCCTCCTATACACCAGATTTGGCTCCGTCCGACTATCATCTCTTTCCTCAACTGAAAAAAAGTTTAAAAGGTCGTAAATTTTCTTCCAACGAGGAGGTAATAAAAACTGTGGAGGTCTGGTTTGCAGAGCAAGAAGAAACATTTTTTTTTAAAGGTCTATAGAGACGTTGCAGGTTCGCTATAATGAATGTATCCAATTAAGAGGAGAATATGTTGGGTAATAAAATATTTTGACATTGATATTTTGTTTGGTTCTATAGAAGGCTAAGAATTTTTCAATATATCCTCGTAATTACATAGTTGACGCCTGTACACAAATGTTAAAATTAACTGTCACGTTTCGTTAACAACGAATCCTCCATCAAGACAATGCTAGTTCCCACATACCTCGAAAAAAAATTGAGTCAATCGAATTGTTGGACCATCCTCAATACAGTTCCAACCGAAGTCCTATCGACTTTTTTACATTTCCAAAAATTAAGATTAAAAGTTATCTACTGTTTTTTATTCCAGTTCTATGAGCAAAATGTAAACGGGCAATAAAATTAATTTGCACCGTAGCACAATTTGTCGGCGAGATAAAGGAATCTTTTTGCAGAAGCAGAACCGGTTTCAGACAAATTTTTCATTATTGCGAGATCCCAACGCACTTGGTATTACCGATAACTGTAAAAATGGATTTTTTGAAAGTTTTGTCAATTATCTATTATTTCAGCAGCTCCATGCTTTGATCCATTATTTTATTGTTTCAGTTGCTTGTACATATTTTGTATCATTTTTTGCGTAGATCGAGACTAGAACATACCAAATTTCTTTCTGTCTATTGTCTCAAACCCCTTCTCCCCACTTTCAAAACCTTTGGTAAAAAAATTTAACAATAAAATATTCGCAAAAAGTCCATAATTTCGATTATTACGAACAAAACAGTTTTAATCAATAAAACAAAATGTTAATCACAGCGATATGTCAGAGCACAATGTCTCGTGAATAACAGAAATGAACTAAACCTACCCTGGAACATTCAAAGTCAATGTGGACTAACCATTCAAGTAAATTTTTGCATAGTCCAAACGGAAGCTACATTGCACCAATAATAATCAATTGTTCGCTTGTGGGTGGGTCAAGACTAGAAATGATTTATGGCTTTTTTATCTTTTCGGCTTTTTAATCCTCAAAGAGACCTTGCCGCATACTGCTATTTTATTGTGAAACAGTGCAAACTAATTTTACTCACAACTATAGATACAGGATAAATTAACTAACTTTCGTGTGAATATGTAACTGTTATGTCTTCTATCTACTGGAAATATGATCAGAACTTGCGTTATTATTTATTATATTTAATTAAATTAGATTTGTGTAAAGATTAACAATTTTGTCGATATTTTATATAAACGGCGCAGTTTGTTTGTGCCACAGTGTATTAATAACAACCCATTTTATCTACCATTCAACTTATGTAAATACTTAATACACAAGAATTAAATAAACAGAAGATAAATACTCGTAAAACCAACTACAGTAATATAATGAATGAATTCGTAGTTTTGAGGATGTTATGAGGTTTTGTTAATATTTTATGTCCCACTTTTGTGTGTACATTTAATGATAAGTAACTAATGACGAGGGAAAAAATATTAAGTGAAAACTTGAAAATAGAAATGTTATGTTATGAGGTGGCTGCAGGCCTATTTCACTACACTGCGACCTTTCCAGATCTAATGTGATCCTCTTTACCTAGATTACTTTCCCCAACACGACTAATAAATTCCACCAGTTTTGCCAGTGGCCAGTGGCTTTTCGTAGCATAGTGCAAAGAACCTCACATGTGCCAGGCTATAGTACTGGTATATAATGTATTTTTTCCTCTAATGGAGAATTCGTTTGTCTCCGACCTGATGAATCTGTCCACCATTACATCCCAATTTTCTTGAACCCTTTTTGTTGTTGGTTGTCGTTTCTGCAATACAGCAGAAGTGCTCTTGTTGGGTAGATGAGTCTAGTTCATCCATTTAATCTGCCTTTCCTCCACCCTCATGGCGCTGATGTCCTGGAAACCAAGCTACTCTAACCTTGTTACGGTCTCGCAATACATTCATAGTACGCTCACAATCCTACACTAGCTCATTATTTACTTTGTCCACGACCACTTAATAATAAGTCAATATTTTACCTACTAACAAAAGGTATATGGTACCCATATATCTACTAGAGTGAATCTTGGTTCATAATTCACTAGAGTTAATTATGAACTCATAATTCACGCTTCTGCAATTAAATAACATGCCATGACAACTCAACACACAAAATTTCGGTACTTTGGTGACTAGAGATGGGGGTATAGCCGACGTAAAAGGTATAGTGCGAACTTAAAGTTCTAAGACTAAGAGTATACCGTAATAGCCCAGTCAATATTATAATTATTTAAAATGCTACCTTAGTTGACGATAAATTCATTTAATGTTGTTAATAAAGGCGATTAATAAACGAAACTGTTTAAAGCACGAACGAGCGACAGCGAGTGAGTGCCTTTAATAGTTTGACTGAACTATAACTATTTTTGAAAGATAGTGTTCTCTTTAGTAGGTGGTCTGACATCAAGAAAGTGTGTGTGTTTTTGTGTGGAAATTGTAAGTAAGTATACATATATTTATTAGCAATTATCTATTTGGACGAAACTCGGTATGATACACACGATACGGTTAAGAAGGGCTACCTCTCTGGGACAAGTTACTTTCAAGCAGAAACAGATGGGGGATCTTCACAGAAGGAACCACTACTTTTTGGCTACAATAGCCAAGGATCTCCTTAACAACCTATACGGCAACCTTTGAAACGGAGGAAAAGGAAGACTGGTAGGAAAGTGTATCCGTACAAGCAGCCTGGTATCAAAAACAATGAAACAAGGGAAAGTTTCCCCAGTAAGGATGTAACAATTTTCCAAGCGAAAATGACAGCAATTCAATGTACGGTAGTAAGGTCATAAGGGCGACGGAAAGCCAGATGAAATGGCTAAACTGGACTCATCAATTCAACTAGTTACACCACATTCCTCTCAGAAAGAACAGAAAGGGTTACAGAAAAGAGGATAGGCCACAAGTACATGGAATTATTTACACATTAAGCTGGACAGAGATAAGCAAAACAGTTTATAATACAACATTTTCAGTTTACGACAGACTAAATAAATAAAGACAAGAATACTGAAAACTGGTAAGTTTGCTAACTGGGAACCGTAAGCTCAATAGGCACTTGCAGCTGATAAAATTTAAAGGCGAAGACGTTGCCAGATATAAATTATACGGTAATCAAATGAGTCAGATTAGCTCTTGCAGTACCCACAGCACTATCTAAAATCTATTTTCGATGTACTTTTTCCATACCGATTTAGCTAGACGCAAATTTTTTACCTTATAATGTTTGAACGCCAAACGTCTAAGTCAATCTAATTCCATTGTCGGAATGGCAAACTTACAAATTCCCAAAATATTATTACAAAAGAGATTTAGCACTACTATACTATACTCAGAACAATACTGGTCATAGTGCTCAATCAAAGATGCATAAAAAGTTGAATAAAAATCCAAATAAACGAATGTTTTGAAATAAACAAATATAATCAAGAACTGATCTTTTGGAGGCATTTAAGAGTCCATTCTCAATATTCCTCCCTTTTTAAATGAAGGTAATCAAGTTCCTATATGGAGCTAATAATTTTTAAGGTGCTTAGGAAACAATAACGGATCACAAACTGTTTTCGAAACAACAGTAAAGCTTTTGAGAGCCTTGTAGCCACTTTCAAAAGCGTCTTTTACTTTCTTCCGCCAGTTTATTGTTTTCATATCAGATTCTGTTTGATATTTCAACAATGGGGCATTTAATTGATACAAAAAGCTTTTACAACAGTGGTTAGTGGTTATTGTTTCTTAACCAACTGCATAGTCTTTGATCATATTGCCGACGTCTCTTGATAAACGTAACGTTACACATTTTAAAGGTGAAGCACTTTTGTAATTATTTTAAAAGTCTTTCTATAATATTGAACGAACAAATCGGAATAACAACAGTTTTGGTAAAGCTTTTTTTCTAGACAATGCGACATGCATTTTGTTGAGAAATTTATTTTTAAATTGAATAAATGTTATCTATTTTTATATAATGAGAAATATGCTCAGACATGTGAGTTTTTATAATTATAGCATGCTGAGATATACTAAAATTACATTATATTTAAGAAAGTTAATCCAATATCACATCAAATTGCACATTATTTTAAAATTATTGACAAAAACAGCAAATATTTTAATAAAAAGAAGTTAAAAACTATATTCTCCATTTCCATGCAGGTCTGAAACAAATACCCAAGCTCTTTTTAAGGCAAAACGGTAATTTCAAAAGCTTGGGTATTAATATTATTATTATGTTCAACTACTTTTGGTGGTGTATGATGTGAGGGTTGCAAGTAAAGCAAATTTAATAAGTCCTTGCGTAATGAACTTGTAAATGCATTACCATCAAAATGATTTTCACACAACATTTGATCTTTGGATTTGTAAGAAAGTTCTAAAATTCTGTACCACTGTTCCCTCCATCAGATGGAAATTTTAAAAATGATTTATTCTCAAACTCCAAATTGCGAAGTGGCCAAAAATATTTACTATTATAATTTTTTGCAATACAACAAACTATGAAGGATTATACCTGGTGATGACATTTTAAAGGTTCAGGTTCACTTACTTTTATTTTCTTTATTAAAAATAAAATCCTAAATTATTTTAAAACTAACCTAATTCTAAATTCTACTCACCATTAGCAATTCTAATTTTTAGACACTTTGACTTTGGCAAACGTATTGCCAGATTCACACCAACCAATGTATGATTGAGTTTGTATATTTTCATTTTCAATTACTTAAAAGTTAATATACTAAAATATTTTATAATATTTATAGACATTACGATACGATACGTTGAAGTGTAATATAATTTATAATATTTTATACAATTTTATTCTATTTTGATTATGTAAAAAGTTCTGTAGTTCGCGCGACTGCAGCGACTATATGCGCTGGTTAGTTGCTCAGAATCCGTCTCTTTTATATTGTCTATGCTGTTACTGCTGATTGGTACATATCGACTACAAAAAAGGGCTCCTATAATTTTTTGATATTTTAATTTAGTTATTCAAGGTTAAAGTTAAACTAGTAATACATTTTGACATTTTTCCAACGCTCCAATCAAGTTTATCTCTATAAATTTTTTTTATCTTTCATAGGTTGTAAGTTATCCGTATTGAATTGAAAATTTAATCATAATTTTATTGTTTATAATTCATAATATTAATGTAATAATTATATTTTCAATCTGAGAATTGTTTTTCAATAAAATTTTTATTAATCGTAATTGTTGAACTGAACGATTTGTATTACAATTTCTCCCTGTATTGACTTATATTATTTATTACAGATCGGTGGGAATAACTTACGACCAATAAAAGTAAAAGATATCAAGATAAGTTTTAGCCAATAAAACGCTCTACAACGAATATCCTATAAAATTTTTTCATAACATCGAAAAATTTAAAAAAATAGCAATATTTATTACTATCAACTTTAACCTTGAAAGGAGTAAAAATATCAAAAAATTATAATAACCCTTTTTTGTATAGCGTCAATTTCCCACAAGAATATATCTTAGTCACTTAGCACAAGACAATTTTGTTTCCATGTTATTTAAATGGAAAATAGAAATTATCAATGCGGCATCTCTAAATTCAATATAAAAATCAATTACACTGTGGGCCAAATTTATTTGGAACCCAATTTGTCTCTGAATAATTATTTTTTAATCTGCCCGGTTTTTGGTGAAATTTTGTGTGAATATTAGGGAGACCTTTTCTTAATTGTAGAAAAATTATCTAATCAAAATGTACAGGGGGAGCCAAGTAAGAAGCAGTATTTTTAATCATTGCTTTTGGGGCTGTTGCAAAATTAAATTTTTTACTCTGAAACTACAAATATTATTTGAAAATATTTATTTACAATATCGGAAAAGAAGCTATAAAAAAATGTTTCGAAAAACTTTAGGTTTTCTATTTAAAAAGTATTTTTGTCGAAAACTCTGTTTAATATAATATTACCATACAGCGTAATAGGGTTTTATTAAATAACAAATTAACAGAGACACTGTCGAGTTACCTGCGAAAAAAAACTGCTGTTGGATCCCTTGACAACAATGACAACAGTATGTAAATATTAGTAACTTGACGCGAAGATATTGAAAAAATTTGGTTCTCAAATGAAAGTTTTTTCTTTGCGCCAACCAAAAAATCCTCAGAACAACAGGGTATATTCTAATGTACAAAAAAAATCGGAAATACCACTGGAACATCTTCTGGTTCCCAGAGATCATTTTTCTAAATCAGTTATGGTTTCTTTGGCTTTATCGATGCTAGGAAAAACTGAAATTTATTTTATTGACTCTGGAGTAATAATTAACTTCGAAATCTATCAACGGGACATTTTAGAAAATATGCTTAGAGAAATAGAAACAATTAACGACAACTACACATTCCAGCAAGATGGCGCACCTAGCCATACGTCAAGAAGTACTTTAAGATATCTGCAGGAAAATTGTCCTGACTTTATTGAACCTAACACGTGGTCTCCAAATAGCCCGCAGTTAAACCCCGTTGATTATAACATTTGGGGAACATTAGAAGAAAAAGTTTATTGATCAGCCTAAAGAGAGAATAGTTTACTGCTGGCATCAATATAATCAAGAAATTATAAAAAGTCAATTGGACAATGGCGCCGAAGACTTCAAGCTGTTGTAGATAATCAGGGAGGTCATATCCACAAAATTTCTTGTAAAATTATTGAAAAATATTTTTATTTTCTATTTTCGCTCTGTTAGTTTGTTATTTAATAAAACAGAGTTTTCGTTTAAAAATAATTTTTAAATACAAAACCTAAAGTTTTTCGAAACAATTTTTTTATAGCTTCTTTTCCGATAGTTTCTTAATATTTTCAAATAATATTTGTAATTTTAGAGTAAAAAATTTAATTTTGCAACAGCCCCAAAAGCAATGATTAAAAATACTGCTTCTTACTTGGCCCCCCCTGTATATTTTGATTAGATAATTTTTCTACAATTAAGAAAAGGTCTCCCTAATATTCATACAAAATTTCAGCAAAATCCGGCAGATTAAAAAATAATTATTCAGAGACAAATTGGGTTCCAAATAAATTTGGCCCACAGTGTATGTAAGCAGCTGGTGAATCTTAAAGTATGGTTAAAAATTAGACAACTCTATTTTACTATTCTGTATGCGGGATAAACTTTAAAATATTAATTTGACACAATAGGTACATGTTAAAATTTAAATCCTAATCTTGACTATGTATGGATTAAAAGATGAAACTTCGTCAAATATAAATGTGTGCCTTTAGTTTTCAACTCCACCTCTTACAGAATTGACCCTAATTACGAGTAAGCGAATGTAATGGAGTGAAGGTAATTGACCTGTAACAACTGATACCTCCCTCGTATATACGGCTAGACGCCGGAGGATGCAAAATATGTACGTTCTATTCTCATCCAACGGATCCATCGGAAATAGATGCTCGAAATAAACTGTAAATGTCTCTTCTGTTTTATATAGTTGTTTTACATTTGCAGTGACTACCTGCTATAAAAATCCGACAGTTTTCTGTGTTTATGACGAGCGAGTTTTGAATGTTGTAAGTGTGTTTCTCACAATGTGTATAAATGTGATACAATTTCTTAATATAGTCGGGCCGCTCTTAGTTTACCACTTTGGGATTAGAAGGTTATAGCGATAAGGTGTTCTAGAGCAGAAAACACTTAAAATTGAGACACAACCAGATCTATTAGATACTTCATTCTACATGTGAGAACAAATATTTCGAAATTTTTTAGTTTTTTTTTTAAATACATGTTCTTTCGTACATTCAGTGCCATATTATCTCAAGAACAAAGTAATATATCGACATGATCTTTTTTGAATAATAAAAAGTTTTTAAAAGCAACAGTTTTACTTTTGTCACTGTTGTACTTTTGGTCCAATAAAAGCGATTTATCAGTGTCCCTGTGAAATGGTAATATTTGGAATATATTTCTGGAACTAATTCATGCCAATCAAATTGCGCTTTGGTCATAGTTTTTTGAGAAGACGAAGTGGAATTCGACCAAACAATAGGCTATTACTAGAAAATAGATTATTGTAAAACTAATTTTCTTAGTTTTACAAATGGAAAACATTAAAACCCCTTCCCTTCGTCGTTGCCTAAGAAACCAATAGATTTTGTAGAGAATATTTTTTACACCATTTCATGTAAGCTAATTTTCATCAAACTACAAACTTTTTTTATTAGTGTAAGCAAATATAGCCAAAATATTCAAAAAGAAAAATTCTGTAGGTATTTTTATTTATTTGGGAGCAAATGCACGTGACGACGCTGTAGCTCATCTCCAGGCTAGTCGGCACGCATGTGGCATGGAGGAAGAATCTTCCATCCACATATACTTCAGAATCCTAGGGCATAGTTCCTAGGAGATGATTGGATAGAAGAGGGACATTTACCTAAGTTGAAACCTGCAGATATCCTAAAATTCCTCAGGAATATAGGACTAAAGGAGCTACTGGTATCTGAGACGTTCCTCAGATCTTTTAGGTCTCAGTGAATGTCACCCCATCATACAAGTCGGTACGCACAATATCGTTCTCTTTATTTTTCGTTTGCCATCTTACTTCGTCCTTCGCGCATTTGGAGTCGCTAGCTAGATTTGTCTAACTGTAATTTTATTTTAACAAATGTTTTAAACAGTCCGAAATAATTCCCTTGGTTCTATTCAATTTATCATGTTATAAATTTCAAGGTCGTAGTCAACACACGAGAAAAATTGCGTCTAAATATGGCATAATCAAAAAAATAACCGCTAGGACGTACCTACATTCGTGTATAATGTTACATGAGAACGATACTGTTTCATGGAAAATTTCACTTCATCATGTTGTGTCGACAAATGAAGAAACCAATTTTTTTCATTTCCTTATCGAGGCCCAGTTTGGTTTGTGTTTGGTAAAATGCCCTGTCAATTCCCTGGGTGAGAAAAAACGATTTTGAAAATGTTTGGATACTAATAATTTACTTAAACATGTTTTTCTTTTTCCAAATTTAATTTTAAACTAAACAATAATAATACTCCAGTCAAAGTAAGGTTGGGTAAAACAACCATACCATATTGAGGTAAACTGGTATGAGTTGGAAGCTTGCAGTCAGGAAGGAACGTTGGTGTGGTACACAGACGGATCTAAGACTGACGTTGAAACAGGAGCTAGAGTCCAAGGTGCTAGACCCAGGTGCAATACCCACGCAGGAGGTATAGATGCCAAAAGATCCTTATACTCTCTGATAGTCAGCCAGCATTAAAATCTTTAGCATGTCCCCAGATCAGATCTAGACTGGTCTGGGACTGTCTACAAAAACTATTAATCCTGGCTAACCATAATAGAGTTACTCTTAAGTGGGTCCCGGGATACAAGGGCATTATAGGAAATGAAAAGGCAGACATCCTAGCAAAGCTAGGGCCTGAGACTGCATTCACTGGTCCTGAACCAGTATTCGGGATATCTAAAACTGCTGCACGTGGTTGTACATCTCGGTGGACTCAAACTAAACATCAGTCGTACTGGAGACACGTGCCAAAACGGGAACACAGCAAACTCCTGGTCAAAGACCCTCGGAGATGCTGACCAACGAAATACTAAACCTTAGCAGGGGCAAGATAAGGATGGTGACAGGTTTACTCACCGGTCACTGTACCCTAAGGAAGCACATGCATACAATCGGCATATATAGGAAGGAATCTATCTGTCGGTTGTGCATCAAAGAGGAGGAAACAGCCTCTTACATTATCTTCGATTGTGAACCATTATCTCATTGAATAGATAGACTCCTAGGACTAGAGCATCCAAGGGAGGATTTCTCCAAGGAGGACCTAGTGAAAAGATTGTTGAGCCTGATAAGGGCCACTGGTCTCTTCACATAAACAGCACAACCTAGAGCATAAAAAGCTTAAAGGCTGAGGTGCCCAGGATATAAGTCTCTGACTGGTGGAGCTGAACCAATCAATCAATCAGTTACCCAAGTTCTCATCATGAAAATGAGTAAAACAGGCGTCATCCATATCATTATAATTTTCTTGATCTATCAACGCTCCAAATAGAAGAGGTGCAGACAGCACAACATCCAAATGGATGTCGGAACTGCTCACCACCAGAGTAGCAGAGACGAGAACGAGCAAAGACATTGTCTCCATCTGCACAACCAGAGGATGCCCACAGGGAGGAGTAGCATCCCCATTAATGTGGAGTCTGACGGTTGACGAACTCCTGTGTGGTTTGACGGACCTCGGAATATCCTGCCAAGGATATGCCGATGATATTGTCATAACAGCCAGGGGAAAATTTGAAAACACCCTTTGTGACATCGTACAAAAGGGTCTGAACTATACAAATAGCTGGTGTAGGCAAGTGGGACTCAGCATCAACCCCACCAAAACCATCTTGATAGCCTTCACTAAGAAAAGAAAACTCAACCTCAAAACCATTAAACTTGATGGGAACGACGTTGAATGGAGACAAGAAGTCAAGTATCTAGGTTTGACTCTAGACAGCAAACTCCTGTGGAACAAACACGAGAAGGAGATTACATACAAAGCAAAAATGGCTCTAATGGTGTGCAGGAATCTGGCAGGGAGAAACTGGGGTTGTAACCCAAAAATCCTGAGCTGGATGTACACTGCCATAGTGAGACCAATTATCACTTATGGAGCCATTGCGTGGAGTAGTAGAACTAGTCTCTTGACGACGAGAGAAAACCTCTCTAAAATTCAAAGACTAGCCTGTATATGCATAACAGGAGGAATGAGTACATGCCCAACGGCAGCAATGGAAGTGATTCTCAACCTCACACCATTACATATGGTGGTGGAGAGTGTTGCAGAAAGAACAAGATACAGACTAAGTAGAGAGGGAATCATTAAAAAGAAAACCACCTCTTCACTTCTTAGAAATCAGACAACCTGGGACACAAGATGGTATGATGAAAAAGTATAACTTTTCAAAGAAATTCGTTACGGAATTAAGCAACAAGAAGGAATGGGATCCAAATACCATTACCAGACTTGGAAAGAATGCCATTCAATGGTACACAGACGGCTCAAAAGCAAAAGAAGGAACTGGGATAGGAGTGTACGGGCCAGGAACCAAACACTCTGAAAGCTTGGGAAAAACCCCAAGTATCTTTCAAGCGGAAATTCACGCAATAAGAAAGTGTGCCCAGTTCAATATTGACAAAGGATATAGAAGGCAAAGGATTATCATAATGTCTGATAGTCAAGCAGCCATTAAAGCGCTGAGTTCTTGTGTAATCAGTTCCAAAATGGTGTGGGAATGCCTAGGCAAACTTAATGAACTAGGCGAGAACAATATAGTCACCTTACTGTGGATTCCAGGACACACTGGAATAGAAGGAAACGAAATAGCAGATGAACTAGCAAAGAGGGGGAGTGAAATACCCTTTTGGGGGCCGGAACCTTTTTGCGGAATCAGCTCCAATGTAATATTGGAAGAAATAGGTAAAGCCGAAGAAAAGAGAAGATCTGACAATTGGAAAGATCTAGTAGGGCTTAGGCAATCAAAGATTCTTCTGGGTGACTACAACCTGTTGAGATCAAATGAATGCATAAGTCAAAGCAAAACTGCACTAAGAGTTTTAACAGGAATCCTAACGGGACATTGTCGCCTGAATGGACACCTTAAAAAGCTCAAAATAGTGGAGGAAGAAGATTGTAGATTTTGTGGAATGGAAGAAGAAACCTCCATCCACATACTCGCGAACTGCACAGTATTTCAGAATCCTAGGGCACAGTACCTGGGAGACTACTGGATAGAAGAGGGACAGTTACCTAAGTTGAGGCCTGCAGATATCCTAAAATTCCTTCGGGAAATAGGACTAAAGGAGCTACTAGTATCTGAGACTCTCCTCAGAAACTAAGTAGAAGTAAGGGGGCACAATAGATCTTTTAGGTCTCAGTGAATGTTACCCCAAAATACATACATACATACATACATACAAACATCAACGCTCCAAAATTGCTAACGTATTTTACTTAAAATAAAGAAAAAACTCTACAAAATAAAGAAAAAACCAAATAGAAGTAACACAATAAAGTTGGTTTAGGTGAACTTTCAATGAATTAAAATGTAAACAAACGACAAAACCAGCGTCAGTTGCCCTAACTCTTTGGTGCAATGATATACGTTTACGTGTATGTGCTGCCTTAAGTGTATAATATCGAGCAGGAGTTGCGTAAGGGTTTAGGGACCGAGTCTATCACGGGTTCAAATCTTGATGATGGTTTTCCTTTTTCAATTTTCAGCTTATACAAAAGCATCTGTTTTTTATTAATTTTTCAATGACAATTTAATTTTTTTTGTAGTACGTTAATTATAATCTATTCTTGCAAAAAATGTACAAACTATGCTTGACACAATTTTCATAGAACCGAAAGATAACAAAAGTAATTTGAATAATAAGTTAAATATTTAGCTGTTAAATTTCAACTATTATAAAAAAACACAAAATACGTTATAAGCATAATAATTAAAGGGACATAAACCATATTTACACGATAAGATACCAGTTATCAGTGGGATTAAGTGTACATATACACAATATGGCTTTTCCTTTTATCAAAGACAGGGGCACAATACCATGGGATGATAAAAGGTTCATTTCCGGAGATGTTACATTTTTTTTCATAATAATTAAGATTTCAACTCAAATATTCTAAAAAGAAGGGAATTCTTTATTAAGTCTGCTTTTAATTAAATTCAGTTTTTCAAAAGTTGCGATTAGGAAGTCAAAGTTAACTAATTTACTGCCAGGAGATATAAAAATTACTTACTTTGGAGTATAATTTTCATTCGCATTGTCACTTCTTAAGGTGCATATACACTAGACGAGCATTTTCGGAGTAGATTTGTGTAGTTGAGAACTGTTTGCGAGGATAATACGACTTGCTTAAGAAGAAATTCGAATCAGATCGATTTTTAAAAATTTTTGTCTTCTTCACACCAACAACGTCAATGTTTTTTCTTTTTTTTTCATTAATTATGTTGATATCAATATCGTCTGTAGGTTTTTTAATTTTTTTTTCATTAATTATGATATTAATATGGTCTGTAGGTGTACGTTTTCTTGTGGAATATTTATTATTTGTTTGTTTTTAATGGGAATCAAAACACAATGTTTTCCGAATATTTTCATTTTTAACGTTTTGATACCGTTCAGCAATTTCTAGCACTATTATTTCCTCGTGTAGTAAATGATACAATCATACAATTTCATCCAATATATACCTACATATAAAATTTTGAATCCCAAATAATCGACAATTGTCTAGTGGAGATATGTATACATCTTCGCAATATGGTATACCCTCCTTTAGGTTATTACTCCTTGAAGATGGTCATATAAAAATTGCATGGATTTAAATTTGGCGATCTTGCAGACTAACTGACTGACCCTTTTCTTCCAATCCATCGATTTCCATACGTAAGATATTGACGAACTACTTGACTAAAATGAGCAGGATAACCATCCTGCATGAACCATAAATTAGGGGAGCATCGTCCCTTTTAACAGGCAATTATTTTTAAAAAGATAAGGAAGTCCTGTTAAAAAAAGGATACACAAAAAATTTTACCAAATTTACCCGTTGCTCCTCCCAAGCTGAACACCTGTGATGGTAAGGGTTATACAATGGACTAAATTTGAAATTTTCAGGTGATGGACATAAAATCACATCTAGTATCTGTATTTGCTTTTGGCCGGAGAGTTGTTTATTTTTATTTTATCATCAAATTTTAAAAAAAAAATGGTTAAAATGTGTACAAAAGTTCTTGGGTATTTTATTTTTATTAATTTTCTTTTTCAACGGACCATTATTGCAAATATCTAATTATGGACAATGAATGAAAAAGAACGTCGTTCGCTGTAAGTAGGTAGGTAGGTGGGTGAATGTACTGATGAATGATTCACCAATTCCCTTCCATCAGTCCTGGTTACAAGACCAACCAACAATTTCGTTACGTGGGCAATAAATAGATACACAATTTTCACGTAAACGGAATTACCAAGCTGAAAAATTAAGTACCAACTGAAGAAGCGATTATTGCTATGCGTCAACAATAAAAATAAGTAAAAAACATTAAATCTCCTCTATATAACTTAATTTGAACTGAAATATTCAAATAATACCATAAAAAATATTGGAAAATGTCAAGGAAAAAGTTGACCTAAATTTGCACTCCATTTGCTTAGCTATATGAATATTAATAATTTCCTATCATTGGGAAAGGGCCTAACTTTAACTGTAGATGGGGATCACTTTGGTGCTTCCAAAAACCTATATTTAATGTGTCTTCTACACTTTATAGTCGAGACACAGGCTGTTTTATAAATTCATCGTATTTCTTTCGAACCTCATAACTTCCGAGTTACGCTGTATATTATTTTGAAATTTGGTACACGTGATAACCATTACCTAAAAACTCCATCAAAAGTATCTCCAAAAAGATAATGCAGGTCCGGCTTAACAAAAAATATCAAAACTCGTCTTTCCTATTAACAACACCCTGTATATAGATTTTTTTTTAAATTGCTCTTTATAATTGGAAAGAGTATAAAAAATCGAATCTACTTATCTCCTTTTTATTTTTCCGCAGACAATTTTACTACCAAAAATTGACCGTCTAAGTTATAATTTATACACTTTTTGGGGGTTAACAATGGTATCGGAGAGGTTTTTTTTATTTTTTAGCTTGAAATGAAATATATTTAATGCATCTACAGAAGCATCCTAGAAATTCAATTGAGTTTGTATGTTTACGAGTACAGACCACTAAAAAGTGTGATTACAGGGCCGTACTTAGGACATACTCATTCAATATGTTTCGAATATTTCGAACACCCAGTATAAGGATATGTATCTGGAAACTATGAACTTCTACATTTAGAATAACAAGAGTAAAATACGAGAAATACATTTATACTTCAAAAAACGTTAAAAGTACTCGTATAAATTAGATAATACTTCAAGTATTTTGAGCAATTTTTGTAGGTTAGACTTGCTTCGTTGTTAGAATTTCTTGTTTTCTTTTCATGTCAATAAAAATCTCTCCGTTTTTGAATTATAAATGTATTTCTCGTATTAAGAGTTTTAACAGGAATCCTAACGGGACATTGTCGCCTGAATGGGCACCTTAAAAAGCTCAAAATAGTGGAGGAAGAAGATTGTAGGTTTTGTGGAATGGAAGAAGAATCCTCCATCCACATACTTGCGAACTGCACAGCAATTCAGAATCCTAGGGCACAGCACCTGGGAGACTACTGGATAGAAGAGGGACAGTTACCTAAGTTGAAGCATGCAGATATCCTAAAATTCCTCGGGGAAATAGGACTAAAGGAGCTACTAGTCTCTGCGACTTTCCTCAGGAACTACGTAGAAGTAAGGGGGCACAATAGATCTTTTAGGTCTCAGTGAATGTTACCCCAAATGACATACATACATACATTTCTCGTATTTTTCTCTTGTTATTCTAAATGTAGAAGTGCATCGTTTCCAAATACATATCCTTATACAGGGTGCTCGAAATATTCGAAACATTGAATGAGTATGTCCTAAGTACGGCCCTGTAATCACATTTTTTTGTAGTCTGTACTCGTAAACTTACAAACTCAATTGAATTTTTAGGATACTTCTCTAGATGCATTAAATAGATTTCATTTCAAGCTAAAAAATAAAAAAAACCTCTACGATACCATTGTTAACCCCCCAAAAAGTGTATAAATTATAAATTTGACGGTCAATTTTTGGTAGTAAAATTGTCTGCGGAAAAATAAAAAGGAGATAAGTAGATTCGATTTTGTATACTTTCCAATTATAAAGAGCAATTTTTAAAAAATCTATATACAGGGTGTTGTTTTTAGGAAAGACGAGTTTTGAAATTTTTTGTTAAGCCGGACCTGCATTATCTTTTTGGAGAAGCTTTTGATGGAGTTTCTAGGTAATGGTTATTACGTGTACAAAATTTCAATATATCGTCGGTTTAGAGGTAAAACTCATTAAGTACATTTTCCATGAAATTGAGTTAAAAATACCTAAGTGTACATTTTTTCCCATTCTTTAGCATGAAAAACTCAGTAAGTACATATTGTAGGTAGAAAAGTAACTTTTTCACAAGTAAATTTCACTAAGTACATTACGAATATCTTGCCCATAATAGTAAAATTCATTAAGTAACTTACTGAGAATTTCGCTGAATTCGCATGCACTTAGTGAGTTTTTAAAACACAAAAGATTACATAATTCAAAACGTAAGGACAGAAATACCCAAACGACGTCGGGTGGGAGCCAAGAAACAACGAATAATGGCAAAGCAATACTATTTAAGAAGTTCCAATGGAATCTTCCGTGTTTGCTCCAATTTTTTTGAAAAAACTCTGTGCATATCCAATGGACCAATAAATACCGCTTTGGCAAAAAGCAACGAATTTGGTAGTTTCTCGGGCTCAGACAACAGGGGACACAAAACTCCAGGAAATGCTACTAGTGAGGAAAATACAGATCTTGTCAAACAACACATTGAGAGTTTTCCTCGTATGCTACCTCATTATGTGAGAAAAACTAGTAGCAGGCAGTATTTAGATCCGAAATTAAGTAGGTATTCTCAAGATGTACTCTTTATATTTAGATTTTTGCAAAGACAAAAATGTTGTGCCTGTTAAAAGTAATATTTACAGAAAAAATTTTTGTACGCAGTACAATCTCTCGTTTTTCACTCCCAAAAAGGATCAATGCAGTATTTGCACAAAATATTAGTATGCAAAAGATAACGAAGGTGAACATCTGAAGAATATGTACGAGGAGCATGTGGCTAGGAAAGAACAGTGTTATCAAGCAAAACAAGAAGATAAAAGAAAAGCCAACGTTGATGAAAAATTTCAGACCATTACATTTGACCTGCAGAGTGTACTACAACTACCGTCATCAGACGTAGGACAATTTTATTATATTATAGCAGAAAATTATGCGTATATAATTTAACAATTTATGAAGGGGGAAAAGAAAATAAAGGTTTTTGTTTTTGTTGGACCGAATTGAATGGAAAGAGGGGATCTAATGAAATCGCAACTATTCTAACAAAGTATATAGAGAGGCTCCCCAACAACATAACACATTTATCTATGTTCTCTGACACTTGCGGGGGTCAGAACCGAAACCAGAACGTAGCAGCAGCAATGCTTTATTATGTTCAAAATAATGCGACAATGGAAACAATTGAGCATAAATTTCTGGAATCTGGCCATTCGTACCTATATGGAGTGCGACTCCATGCACTCTGCTATTGAGAAGGAGAAAAAGAATAGATCAGTTTTTGTAATGAACGATTGGAAGGAAATATTCAGAAGTGCACGAACAAAAAACAAATCAAATAAAAACCCCTATGAAGTCATCGAAGTGAAGTACACAGAGGTTTTCGATTTTCAAGACCTTGCATCGAATAGAATTAAGAATAGGAACATAGATGAAGATGGAAATAAAGTCGAGTGGTTGAAGATAAAATGTCTTAAATATGAAAAAGGTAGTCCAGATCATATTTATTATAAATATAGTCACTTTTCTGGCTTCAAACGAATCAACATTAAAGGAAAAGGCAGGACTCGCCAAAAGCCCCATCCGCTTACTCTCATCAAATACCAATTACTGATAAGAAGAAGAAAGATCTCATCAAACTCTGCGATTCGTCTATAATACCTGAAGAATTGCATGCTTGGTATAGGTCATTGCCTACTAAATCAGATGAACATGAAGAAGAACTAGCACCTGAACCGGCAGTTGATGAATCGGATGATGAGGAAATGTGACTTTTTTTATATGAGCTTCACTCAGGAGTGTTTTTGTGCATATTCATGTATATTTTGTTATGAATAAAGACCTACATTTCACTGATTAACTGCTGGATTTCCTCACTAAGTGGTGCACCTTTTATAATATAGTAGAAGTAAAATTCATTAAGTACGAAAATCCTATTTTTTCAAAGGATTTTCATAAATTTTCATTTAATACATAGGCATGTCTACTGATAACAACAAGTTCTTTCATATTATGTTAAATGTTGATACATCACAAAGTTTTCCGATTTTTGGCAACAAATTTCGTTATAATGCTCAATATTTCATAATTCGAAAAATGCGACTTAGTGACTTTTACCTCTAAACCAACGATATTATACAGCGTAACTCGGAAGTTATGAGGTTCGAAAGAAATACGATACATTTATAAAACAAGCTGTATCTCGATTATAAAGTGCAGAAGACACATTAAATATAGGTTTTTGGAAGCACCAAAGTGATCCCCATCTACAGTTAAAGTTAGGCCCTTTCCCAATGAAACACCCTGTATACATATATTATTTAACAATAGTTGAGTATCAAGAGCCCTATATATGTATTGAATTATGCCATTTTGTATAGATGTTGTAAAAGGGCATGGTGCATGATCCATGAAATTTGATATGTGTAAAAATTACATTATGATTATGATTCATGTCAATTTGAAAGATGAATTAATCGGGAGTAATATCCCTAGCGCATTTAATTTTTCCGGAAAAATTCGGAAAAATGATTTTTTTAGTAATTCGTTTTAACAAATAGTATGAGCGAGAGTGGTTTTAAAAATCCTAGTCGAAGACGAGGATTTTTCCACTTTCGCGAATGCTAATTGTTAAAACTGATTACTTAGAAACGAGTGGAAAAATTGGATGCACGAGGGATATTTGGTAAGATTATTTCCTGAGTTAAATGAACATTTTATATTAATACATTTTTTTAAATTAAAATAATAAGAACAATATGTTAAACTTGCATGAAATTTTTTCGATGTTTTTTTCCGGAAAAACTGCTGGCAGCTAAGTTGACAGTTGTTAAATAATTTTTCCACTTTATATTTGACATACCAATTCTTGAAAACGATTGGTCAAAATTAATAGAAAGGAAATAATCATTTTGAAAGAAAATTTTTAAAACAACTATCAGGGGAAAAGATATTGAATGTAAAGTTAAAATAACCTAATGAATTAAAAAAAAAATTATTTAACTGGAAAATATTAGAAGTAAACACATAAAAATTGGAGACAAAAGTATACTACAAAGGACGTATTCCAAATGGGAAAGTAAAATTCCAATTATTTAAATTACAAATAAATTTGAATAAATAATTGAAAAAACATTTGGAAATAATAATAATAGAAAGTATTTGAGGTCCAGAGAAGTATAGAAATTTATCAGATCAGAATAAAACAGAAATTTAAATATTTGATAGTAATAAAAAATTTAATTAAATATTTGGAACATAAAATCAATTCTTCAAAAAGAAAAATAATCGTTGTAATTATTTTATAAAGTTAAAGTTTGTAATGTTTAATCAAATTGTTCAATAAATATTTGAAAATAAATTTTAATATTGAACTCAAAACCCTGATTTAAATAATTTGAAATAAATTAGTATGAAAATATTATTGATTGTCTAGTTTGTCTAGAATTTTTTCGCAGTGTCAAAAAGGGATCAGATTTTTATAAAAACTTGATAACGGTAACTGGAACTCTACCGAAACGTTGAATTAAAAATATAAAAAATTAACAATAATAATAAGAAATAACAAATATCATACAGTCAAACAGTTTTTGTTTAAAATTCTATTAAATGGATAACAAACATTTGAAACAAATTGTACTTAGAATAGTTGGTTGAATTACAAAGTGGTGGTAGGATATTATATTCTTATTACGTTATGAAAGATAATGTAGATTAAAATGAAATTGGAAACGACTGCAAGATGTGCTAGTTTTGCCGTTTTAACAGCGGTAGAAAAAAAACACACTGTTGTAAATACTCGACAAAATTCAAACAATTTAAAGTTTCTTACAAAAAAAAAGATTTTCGTTATTGTTAAAAATTTTTAGGAAGCGATATAGGTTTTTATCTTTTTTATCATCAATAAAATTGGATTTCAAGAACAAAGTGATAGTAGTAAACTTTAATTTTGTTTAATTATCATCTAGTGACAATAATTTTTTTTCAGTTGAAAAATCAGAAATGTTTAACCATTGTTTTTAATGTAGTAATTAAAAAATAACACTAAGAATATTGTTACTGCCCCCGCCCGACCCTCAATAACATACACCCATGCTGTCACATTCTGAAGCAGAAGGAAAATAACAGTGCCAATGACCTCATCAAGACTGGATACGTTCTATGAATGGAAATTTTAAATTCAAGGTGAAACATTGTTTACTACGGCTTTCGGCATTAATAAATCCAAAAGTTATTGTCGTGACAAGAGATAAAAAAATCCAATCACATTCAAAACATGTCGAAAACTTCAAAAAAACTAGGATCACAACGTTGGCACCGCCGATATCTCTGACATTAAGCATTTACAATTCGCTCAGTCGCACATACAAATTGTTGATTTAACAACAATAAAAAGAAATGACTTGATAATGAAACGTTGAAATGCAATAAAAATACTTACATGGGGTTTTTAGACATTTGCATGGCTTCAAACGCCATCGAAAACTAAGAAATAAATAACAAAAACCGACAAATTTTCAATAAATTCCTTTCAAAAACATAAAAATATCAATGAAATTAACACGCGCGGCACTGTAGTACGTCAGCGACTGCTGGAAATATGCCGCGATGAACTATGCAGCACCGTTGCCGGTTTTATTTCTTAAATTCACTGGTTTGTTAATAACAATATTGACACCATAGAAATTTTATCAATTTAAAGGACTACGACCGCGACATTATTTCCTTTCTATTTTCATATCGAAAAACCAATAATGTTTTTTTATATAAAATGAATTCCTTTATATTATTATTTATTTAATTATTTTTTTCGTATAATTAGAACGATCAATTTAGTTAACTTACCTTGTATAATTTCGATAATACCTGATTATACATAGAGTAGCTCTACCAATCGAAAATTTTACAATAATCTAATTTCCATAGTAACAACAATACACAAACTAACAGGACCGTCAAATTTAGACGTTTATCAAAAATGAGTACCAATTTGTATTTAAATTAATAAATTGTTCATATTTACAATAAATAATCGTATCAAATACGATACGTACTTCAAAATAATCAGGTTATACATCGATAACTTGTTGCATAATTACAAAGAGTGTCAGTTTGACAGTTTCCGACCGAGAAGCGGGACGATTATTCTGTCAAACTATAGTACTACTACTACTGAAAATTCCGCACCCGTAATTTTCAACCAATCAAAACGTATTTTTTTGACAGATCACTATGGCAACGGACGAATTTTAGTGACATTTTTTCCTCGTGGATACCAACAGCGAATTATCCTGGAAATTTTTTACGTTTATAATGGCAGAATATTTTTTTGAAAGCCTTGTTTTTATTTGATAACATAATAATTATAAAAATTAAGATGTTGTCTATATTCTTTGGACACCTCCCTTCTTCTTAATGGAGAAATGCAGGACTTAAATCTATGTGTAATGAAATATTTATAATATTGAAACACTATTTTATTAATCTATTTTCCATTAACCACCTTGAATTTTGAGGTCAAATTAAATCCGGAAATTTTTTGACCTCTAACGGTATTACCAGTGAAAACATTCCTAGGATGTTCCTTCTCAGGATTATCCACATCCAATTCAAAACATTGTAAATGTATAAAATATACTTTAATAATTGGTTGTTTAATATTATGGGGTCTGTTTATCTGTCATAAAAGGTTAACAAGAAGAGTGGGGTTTTATGGCATCCCCATATGATGAACAAAAGGCTGTTAAAAAATGTAGAGCAGTTTTGAGTTGCGTATTTACCAAGTGTACTATTGCAGTTCGAACTAAACAGTCATATTTCAGCGCATGGGGAAAGTGCATTCCACACGTTTGGTATACTATTATGTTTTTACAACTATGTTTTTAAGAACAAATATCCACGAACCTTAGAGCTGAAGTATTTCTCTAAAAACAAAGGATTTGTAAATAAAAACGATTTAGTAAATAATTTTGATTTGAAAGTTGTCATTCAGTATGCTTTAACTGAGTACATAAGGAAGCACAAGTTGGTCGTGATTATTCGATAGCAAATCGACTACAGCAATAAACCAAAATATTGCATAAAAAGTACTACAATTTCTAGCACTACCACGTCAAAGTGAAATATATTCAATAGGAATGAATTGAAAGAAGAGGCTATAGAAAGAAAAAAGTATATTTAATTGGGCCAAGCAAAAACATCATCTGAGACACACGATAGTCGAGAGCAAGAGGAAGCCTATGAAATACGGGGGAATATCGAAAACATTTAAAAAATTTGACTTGTGGGAGAATAATTCAGAGCAAGATAAAAGAAAATATATTGGAGGCAATTATTGGCATTAGATAAAGGTCCATCTTGAGTCAGCTACTGCTTTCATTGGTTCTAGAAAAGCGATAGAAGATGCAATAAATAAAAATATAAGAAGAAAGATGACAAATATGTAATAGACTTTGCATCACTAACCATATTTGTCAATATCTACAGGTCTATAAAAACACATTTGATGTAACTATTGGTAGTAGGTTGGAGAATCTAGGTCGGTTAAGGAAGTTTGTAAAAAATAATGAAGCTTAAAATAAATACCAAGTGGTGGCAGAATATTCAACACTGTAAGACATACTTTTCCATGTACAACAAAAATAAATAATGATTAAGTAATTAAAAATAATGGAGAGTAAAACTACAATTATTATAATTACGATTACAAACAAGATGATAAACTAAGTCATTAAATAAAAAGGTGCATAGAAAGTAACTAGTTAAAAGACAATACTAGTGAACCATTTCCACATTTTCTTAAAATAAAATAAAAATTTAACAATATGACAACGCCGCTAGTTACACGTGATAAAGATAAAAGACACGGAAAGAGAGAGAAAGAAAAGATCTTTTCGAAATGTACCGGCAGATTCTTTCGGTAGCAACTAAATCGCCGAATCGAAAAGGCAAAGCGCGCACTCTCACTCGTCGGCTTCGGCGGTTCTACTTCGACCGGCGAACCGGCCGGCATTTTTTGGGTATTTTAAATGCTGCCGAATCTCTTTTTTCCCTCTCTTGTTTGTTAGTTACTTCATACGTCACTACCGCACATAAACGTGCACTTGTAGAGCGTGAACGGTTTGTTGGTTACGTTTAAGGGCTTCTTTCTATATACAGGGTGGACCTACGTTGAAATAATTACACTCGGTTTTTGTAGTGGTTGAACTTCATTAGCGAAACAAATCTACATTTTAGATTGCATCAATTAAAAACACAAAGATTTATACTTCGTTCCAAGATATTTCGTTTTGACTTAGACCAACATGATTGATTGATTTAAGACCAAAACCAACAGCAGGTAGTCGTTAATCCGATAACAATAGCACAGTATCGTTTCTTCGAAAAGCATGATTATTTTACAACTGAAATATTTGGCTGGAAAAATAATATTTGGGACTAACTTTTCAATTCATTTAATTATTCTATTAATTTGCGCTTTGGAAGATATATTTCCGAATTTGTATTTTTCAAGCTAAAAGTATTTTTTTACGATAAATGCTTGACTATCTTCATTACCAATGCCCTTTTTATATTTACGAGGATGTATTGATGTCTAGTTAGCCTAGACCAGTTCCATGCATAAACAAAATATTGCGTTACCATAGCAACGAACAGTAACTCATTAGAAGTGTCAGTGTGAAGTTTGACGTCAAAAAAGTAAACCAGAGTTACGCAATAAATTAAAAGAAAAAAGATATCCTCCGAAATTGTGAAAAACGAAAAATTGGAGTATCGAGCCATCATCAAGTACCTGTATTTAAAAGGGTTAAGAGGTAAGCAGATTTACGAAGATATGCTTAATAACCTTGGTGGTCAATGTCCTTCGTATGCGACCGTGAAAAATTGGACTGCAAGCTTCAAAAGAGGTAAATTTTCCATTGAAGATGATGACCGATCGGGAACGCCAGTTTCTGTGTCAGTCCTCGAAAATACCGATGCAGTTCATGACATGATTTTATCAGACCGTCGAATTGGGCTAAAACGGATATATGAAGCACTGAATATTTCATACGAACGCGTTCATCATACAGTTCACGTCAATTTGGACATGAGAAAAATTGCTGCAAAATGGATCCCCAAACGTTTGAATGTTGACCAAAAGCGTGCAAGGGTAGAAGCATCGCTTTCGATCTGTGCTCGATTTGAAAACGATGTAGACTTCTTAAACCGAATTGTTGCTATGGATGAGACTTGGGTACATTTCTACGATCCAGAAACAAATCAACAATCGATAGAATGGCGACACTTTGGTTCTCCAAGACCTAAGAAGTTTCGTGTTCAAAAATCTGCGGGAAAAGTTCTAGCTTCAGTTTTTTGGGATTACCATGGAGTAATCATGATTGATTTTTTGGATAAGGGTAGAAAACAATAACTGGAGATTACTATTCGACATTACTGACCACTCTACGGGAAAAAACTAAAGAGAAAAGACGCGGAAAGCTATCCAAAGGTGTTTTGTTTTTGCAGGACAAAGCCCCTGCACACAAATCTCATGTTGCCATGCAAAAAATTCGTGATTTAGGGTTTGAATTACTAGAACACCCCCCTTATTCATCAGATTTGACTCCGTCCGACTATCATCTCTTTCCTCAACTGAAAAAAAGTTTAAAAGGTCGTAAATTTTCTTCCAACGAGGAGGTAATAAGGAGGCTGTGGAGGTCTGGTTTGCCGAGCAAGAAAAAACATTATTTTTGAAAGGTCTAGAGACGTTGCAGGTTCGCTGTAATAAATGTATCCAATTAAGAGGAGAATATGTTGGGTAATAAAATATTTTGACATTGAAATTTTGTTTGGTTCTATAGTAGGCTAAGAATTTTTCAATATATCCTCGTACATATAATGGGATCCGGAAAAAAAGTCAATTTATCGCCGGATGCGAAGCGAATTGCAAAAAATGTGTTTGAATCATAGAAAGATCGAGGTTATAGTCTAACTGATGCAGCAAAAGAAACATGTAAGTTGACCAAAACCCCAATATCCACAGTAAAAGACACTATCAATAAGCAAATACATAAACGAAGTGACACTAATAAAACCAAATGCAAAAGGATGTAATTCGAAGAATGATATATGTCCTATACCAAGAACAAAGGATACACACCCTTGATGGTATAAAAAAAGCGGTTAATTAAAGACCAAACGGGAATTGTTTGTAGTCGAACAAGTTTTTTGAGAGCTATTTTTTTAATGGAATTAAATATTGTACCATCAATAAGAGGCAAGATCTGTACTTCACACCAAATATCTATTTTTTATATCGGTTTTAATAGTTTGGCATTTGTTAGAAGTATTATGTATTCAATTATTGAGTATTAAACATATACAGTGTGACCCATTTTGTTTTGTTTTAGTCTTTTTTGTTAGATTCAGTATCAAAAACACATTCTCATACCACATAGCTATTTTCAAGGCCCTCTATGTTAATTTTTCTTTGCCAAAAAAGACGAAAGTATATTAGGCATTTTTTTTCTCAAATATGACTACACCACTGGATTCAGAATCATCACAAATGTAAACTATCAAAATTTTATAAAAAAAGTTTTATTAACAACAAAGTTATCACTACATGAATTTGGAAAAAGTTGTTTTTTAATTAATTTTTTACTAAGAATGTTGACACATTTTAAAAATGGCAACATGGTAAACAAAAACTAGGACTCAAACATATTGCACTGTAAAAATTCGAAACCGATACCTTAACCCGTTCTGGAGTTATAGCTTCTGAGAGTAATGTAAAATTGTGCTGATGTGACGAAAATACAAATTAACATCTAATAATACATTTTAATTATTAAACTACTTAATAATAATTTAATTCTACATTTTTGTAGCCTCGACTAGACCTCCGTTAATTTCCACACATTTCTCGTATCGCTTGCGACTATGTCTTAGCGCTTTTTTTATTTCATGTAGCATTATTCCAGCACACGCCTGTCGTATTCTGTAACATAGTTCTGCTCTATTCCTTGGACATGTCTTATACACTTTTTGTGTCAAAAGACCCCACATATAAAAATCCAATATAGTTAAATCGGGCGATCTAGGAGGCCATTCGATTAACTCGCTACCGCGACCTATCCAACCGTTTGGAAATTTTTCGTTAAGCCACTGCCTGACAATCCTAGAATAGTGTACAGATCAACCATCTAACTGAAATATCAAATTTCTCCTTTCTGCTAGTGGCAGTTCGTCAATCACTGCGGATAACTCACCTTCCAAGAATTCGATGAAGTTATTGGCATTCAGGTTACCCTCAAAAAAGAATGGACCTATTATCCTGTCTTTTAAAATTTCGGCTTCGAATTTAATTTTTACAGTGCAATATGTTTGAGTTCTAGTTTTTGTTTACCATGTAGCCATTTTTAAAATGTGTCTATATTCTTAGTAAAATATTAATTAAAAAACAACTTTTTCCAAATTCATGTAGTGATAACTTTGTTGTTAATGAAACTTTTTTTATGAAATTTTGATAGTTTACATTTGTGATGATTCTGAATCCAGTGGTGTAGTCCTATTTGAGAAAAAAAAATGCCTAATATACTTTCGTCTTTTTTGGCAAAGAAAAATTAACATAGAGTGCCTTGAAAATAGCTATTATGGTATGAAAATTTGTGCTCAAATACTGTTTTTGATACTGAATCGAACAAAAAAGACTAAATCAAAATCGGTTGAAAAATGCGGATTTTATAGGGGTGCTTCCAAACAAAATGGGTCACACTGTATATATATTATATACAGTTTTATTCATAGTTAAATTTAGTAGCTACTAAGGCTCTGCTAGTTGAAGAATCCCCAATAAACTATTCACAGCATCATACTTACGATAGAAACGTTTTAAATATTTTACAGCGTGCTTGGGTATGTTTAGGTGCCTAATAAAATGGCATAAATTGCGTTTTTTCACAAAAGGTGAATTATGTGTTCGCTGAAGATTAATAATTAACAGCCTTATTAATAATAAATTTAGATTATTCTAACATGACTTTAAAATCAAACTAGTAAAAAAACATATTAATAAATACATTTAACATTATTTTAACATGCTATAAGTACGCTCTTAGTAACCATTAGTTAGTATGGTGTTGTCTTTATTATTAATAAGGCTGTAAGTTAATTCAATTAATAATGGTTTTAAATAAGGTAAATATACCTTAAGAATGGAAATAATGTTTTGAGGGTTGCAATTTTCTCCAATTACGCCTTGAAGGGTTCTTCCTATTTTGAAGGTTCTTCTTTCAGTTGCATCTCTAATAAAATATAAGACACATTTATAGTTTTATCACAAAGTGGAGCTCCCGAGTCAGTAGATATTCGTGTGTTATTTAGCCTGGTGAGTCCGAGGCGGAGTCGTGTGTTGATGAACTGGTGCTGGCGTTATTTCGTTATTTATTATTTAGGGGTCTTTTTTTAATAAGAAAGGTCATGATTACTCGTAAGGGTCGTAATTTGATTCGAATATATTGAGATCTATGAACCAAGAATTAGCCTCAACCGAATATAACTGGAAAAGCAAACTATAGGGAAAACCAGACTAAAATATATTGCGTGACATAATTTGAATGTGCTATCTCTACATATTTATCCTGGAAACATTCTATACAGCAATCTAATCGTTAACAATTTCGCACACGATGTTACAACGTAGAATCTGTACTTTCATAAAAAAAAATCCATAATTACGAATTCTCCGCATTGTAACGGACTCCCCTTGAAATATTGCGTTAACGGGATTCATTAGGACGATTTAAAATTTTGGCGAATACTCCCTAATCATATTAAAATCAGATAATGAAAAGCGAGGTTGTTGAACTTCCTAATATTTATGATGCCAGCAGGCGAAATTCTAAAAAAATCATATTGTATGTTTTCACAAACAGTACATAAAGTATACAAATTGTGGTTTATATTTATGAAAAGGTAATTTGAGTTTAATAAAAAGTGTTGGGAGAGATGAAACAATCAATAGGAAACGCGTATATAAATTATTAGAATTTCAACAGCGAAGGACGATTATATAAATGACATTCAGGATACCCTTACATTATTCGAAAAAGGACTATTATTAATTATTAAAATACATGCTGGTTCTTTTGAATTAAGCCACATATTATATAAAAAAATCTACCAATCTTACTAACAGAGTTGAGTCCGCTGATGTACACGGATCCGAGGCCACAAAATTTTTGGGTATAATGGAGTTGATAGCACGGATCGGGGGTTCGGACCATAAAATAGTTGTAAACCATAAGCGCGACGGAACTACCTGCCCCGTAACATATGCATTATAACCCATATAGGCAGTGAAAATGAATTATTGGATCAAGGATTATTGGAATTTCAATCTAATTCAAGCAAAGACTACCACGAAGAAATGACGGCTGATGTTTTTGAGGAATATTTCCAACAAATGATCGAATACATTCCCCAGAATTCAGTTATTGTAATGGATAACGCTAGATCATTCTCGATTAGTAGAGAAGCTTTCCACAAGTTCATAGAAAAAAGCGGCGATAATTGAGTGGTTGCAGTGTAAGTAAAGACTTAAATTTCGATGATACAATGGTGAAAAAAGAACTTTTGCCAAATTGTTCGACAGCGTAAGGCAAAGTTTATATGACGCCGACCACATCACTAGAAAAACCCTTTAATATCGAAATAGATTGGAAAGGAGAATTCAAGGAAACACCCAAACAAGAAATAGTTTGGTTCACTGACGGTTCCAAAACGGACACTGGTACTGGCGCTGGAATATACGGTCAATCCCCCAGATGTGACATTAGTCACTCACTGGGAGTAAATACCACTATATTCCAAGCAGAAATTTACGCAATTGACTCATGTCTGAGAGAAAACATAAGGAAGGGATACAGCGGTAAAAACATTCTTATCTGCTCAGACAGTCAAGCGTCAATTAAATCACTTAATAGTAGTACCATAAAATCCAAACTTGTCTGGGAGTGCTTAGAAAACCTTAAAAAACTCAGTGCCACAAATAAGGTAACCCTGAAATGGGTGCCAGGTCACAAGGGTATTGAAGGGAACGAAAAAGCAGATGCCCTAGCACGAGAAGGATCGGCAACCGGCTACACCGGTCCTGAACCGGCAACCGGTATAACAAAGGCTTCGGTAAGAACCACGTTAAACCAGTGGGTGCACAAACAACACCTCAAATACTGGCAAACAATTCCGAAGCTCAAACACAGTAAAATGATGGTCAAACTACCCATACCAAAACTTACTGAAGAAATTCTGAAGTTAAATAGGAGAGATATCAGGCTGGTAACCGGCCTTATAACCGGACACTGTGGCCTGAGAAAGCACCTTCACACAATGGGGATCTTCCAAGAAGAACCTACATGTAGATTAAGTGGCGAGGAGGACGAAACAGCCACCCATATAATTTTCGAATGTGAGGCTCTACGTTGGTGGAGGTATAGACAGATAGGGCCGGATGACCCTATATACAACCTCACCAAAAGAGATACTGTGAAGAGACTTCTAGATCTCATCAAGGTCACAAATCTTCTCACAGACTAGCAGACAAACAGGGCAATACAATAAGCCAATGGCTGCAGTGTTGGGGCCCACTAACCCGGCCTGTTTTTGTCTGTCAACCAACCAACCAACCAAGGCAAAGTTTACAAAATTTGTAATCGATTAGATGGCAAAAGGTAGAGGTATTAGTGTACATCGCTTCGATGTTTCGGAATTCGGTCCGGGTACCTAGCAAAAGGGCTACCTGCTCACAGAGACTTTGTCCAAATCCGAAAGGGTGATTTCGTAATTCGGTCCGCTGTCGAAGCAGGTAGATTTCAAAAATACGAAGGTTGGTTGGTAGGGGTAGGTTTGGTTGGGTTATTATTGAAAATTATTATAATTTATTCTTCAAAAATTGACTAGAAATACGAAGGTGGTTTGGTAGGGGTAGGTTTGGTTGGGTTATTATTGAAAATTATTATAATTCATTCTACAAAAAAATTGACTAAAAATACGAAGGTGGTTTGGTAGGGATAGGTTTGGTTGGGTTATTATTTCACGTACTGTTTTTATTTTTGACGATACGCATTTAGCGTAAATTTTTAAACATGCCAGTACAACAACAATAAGTGTGTACTGTTGGTCCTAAGTCCAAAAAAATGTGAAGGAAAATAAAAGTCAAATTAAACAAATAGTAGGTACATGGGACCCAATTCCGAAATCGCATTTTCGCTGGTGTGACCACACTTCGAATTTAATCCGTTACAGGTAGTTTCTTCTGCAGGTAGCGGGACCGAATTCCGGTGCGTCCCATCGCTTACCCCCTTACCATTGTGAGCTGAACCCAATAGAGATATGGGCACAAGTCAAAGGTTATGTTGCCAGGAACAACAAAACTTTTTAACTTCAAGAAGTAAGTACGGCAACTTTTGATGGATTCATTGGCGAATGTGACTGCCGAAAACTGGCAAAGTTACAGTGATCGAACCGTTAATTATTAACGTAGGACAAGACGATTCTTCAGATTTCTCTGATGAAGAATTTAGTTAATAATGCTGCATATATTATAGTTAAAATAATGTTCACCTGCAATAATTTGTTATAATTTTTTTATTTTTTACAATATGTGTGTAGGTATATACATCTTAGTGCACAATTACTTTGTATTTTAATTATAATAATAATTATAATAAACGTTAAGCAAAAATCATAAATAACCCTGTTCTACGACTATGGACCGTTTGGTTCACAGCGTATGCTTCATTTGCATTTTATTACCTATCGTTATTTGACCGATTACCGGGTGGCCTGGTCACAATTTATTTCTTCGTAGTCTAGATACATTGTAAAACATAAATAAGAGATACATTTTTTCGAGACACCCGACCTCCGTTAATTATAGGCGCTCTGTGCTATCAACTCCTTTGAAATGAACTTTAGTAACATGAAGTGGTCTTAGAATATTGAGCATATCTGTAAAAAATTGAATAGCGTATATTATGCTATATTACAATCACGCAGCATTTTTACTTACGAGCAATTAATGCAAGTATATTATGCTCAGGTGTACTCCACCTATCTTATAATATAGTCTTCTGGAGTGGGATGTTCATCTAGCGCCTCTACGGTTTTATTGAAAGCTTTATATTTCAAGAAAAGTCAACAATACTCAGATTACTGTAATTAGATTTTTGTTACTTTTTAGTTTGATTTGTTATAAAAGCGTGTTTTTTAAATGTTTAAACTTATATTTATCTCAGTCGCCAATGGCTCAGTATTGTAATGTTTTTCTTATTTATTTAAATAGTTTTCTTACGATGGGATAAAATTATACACACACTATGGATAATTACCATAGGCGTGCCTACAGGGGGGGCAAGATGGGATGGCCCACCCAATTCCTCAAAATATCAATCTATTAAAAACATTTTATAATTTTTAAATTTTAACGTTCACTTTAATTTAACTTTAATTGAAAATAAATTTAAAATAAAAAAAAGAAGAATTGCTTGCCGAACTGAGGGTAATAAAATTCCTAAAGGTGTTAATCTTGATGATTGGATGGCTTGAATCCTTTCCTCAGACAACTACAAAACATACACTAGCTTTTTCACGCTTTTATAAATGTTTGCTGTCATACCAGTTACTAGTTGCTCTTGTGAACGTTCGTTCTCAAAATTGGTTCAAGTAAAATCAAAACTGAGGAGTACCATGTCACAACAGAAACTCGATTCAATTCTCTTTTCATTCATTGCACAAGAGAAAACGGCGAGTGTGAATTATGACAATATAATAGACGAGTTTAAAAGTGTTACTCGAAGCAACACATCGAATGCTTTTGTAGATTAGTTGATAGAGTATTATCATTATCATTATCTATCTCTTTCGTCTGGATTCCATGCATTGTTACGAATGTTGCGTTTTGTTTTTCTAGTTTATTCTTTGGTTCAATATATTTTGTTCTCTTACTTATAACTGCGTAATTATTAAATAGTTTAATTAGAAATGGGGCAATGACGTTTCTTTATTTCGCCGCGCAAATGAATCAATGCCCCCCCTAATAAAAAATTCTGCGCACGCCTATGCTAATTACTACTGATTTATTGAAGAAACACTTACACACTTTAATAAACTTAATTTATATACACACTACTTAACGTCTACTAATTTATCTACACTCGGTATAATTATTGTCCTAATTTTTCACTTAAATATTGCACTATTTATATTCAGTATTCGACTCTTTGTTTACTGAAAAACTTGTCGTACTCACTCAAAAACTCTAGAACCTTCTTGAATTTTACCACCTCTTGGTATGCGGACCTTCTAGAATAGTCGGGAATAAACCACCGCATTCGCCAAAATTTATAGTTCACGACAGGACCGGCTTCTGAATTACTGAGTTCGTAACAGTATGTAATAATCCGAGTATAAGGAATAGGACGGAGAGAATATAGAATATAATAAATTAACCGTCAATCCTGACGAACCTGATCAGATGGACATGAGTTCACAAGGGTAGTGCAGATTTATTTATATCGTCATCAAGTGTGCACTTCAATAATTATGGTTTGATTCCCAAGAAAATAAGAAAAAATAACAAGTAATGCCACAAGGAACTTATAGAAGATTAAAAAACAGTTTTTCGATTTCTAACTTTAGTTGTTAATGAAGCACACATTTTATAATATGAAGTATACTCATTATTTTCAGCCCCTCTATCATCTCACCTGGGACACCCTGTACACAGGTGAAACTAATGAAGAGTGATAAAATCATAGACATACTACAGATAGAGGCAATAAGCCGTAGGCCGCTGTGTAAGTGGGAATGTACCACTAAACTCCGGTGTGAGAGAAAAAGATCAGAGGTTTTTCTGTCTGTGTATATAGCATTAGCATTAGAGAAAAACAGCCTAAAACTCCGACTTTCTATCTCTCTCTTACATGCTGACGGGTTCCGAGCTGGCTTGTTGTCTCTATCTATAGTATCTCTATGGATAAAATGGAGTTTTTTTTTAAAGAAAATATGTGAACTTTTTTATTATTTGGTTTTGAGATGTTCACGCCGAATATAACCAAAGAAAAAACCTCTTTCGATACAAAAATTCCGAGTAATAAGCGAAAACAAAATACGTAACATAAAAATATTAATATCAACTTTGGAACGAAAATATCGAAATATGTTTGCTGAAAAATGTCATTTACACACATCAATGCTGAAATTGCATTCTATATACTCGACTATTTCCATCTGGCTTCCAGAATTAAATTCCTATATTCTCAGTAAAAAATACTCTTCCCCATTGACGTTCAGTACAATTAACATGAAGTCTTGCAAAATTTAGGAACTCTGAAGGTTTTTTTAAATCTTCAAGTCTTCTTGTTCCTGTTTGGTCACTATAGTTTGTTCCAAAATGTACTTTAACAACCTGATGTTTATCGAATATTACAGAGTTGTACTCAAAATTGACGAAATATTTTACAATAATTTAATAGTAACTTTAAGTAGGTAGAGTTTGTTTAACCATCCATTGCCGTAACGTCATAATCGGTGACGTATTCTGCTGTTTTACGTTTGTCTTATATTAGTTGAATGTTATTTTACACCTCAAAATTATAATCAATGACATATGTTAAGAATTGTTTCGAATGATGCGTGTTAAGGTGTGTTTGTATGAATAAATTAGTAACAATTGCCAAAAATTGCATTTTGCTTTATGCGTTAAGTACCTTTTTACATAATTTAGTTTTGTTTTAACTGAATTGTTTCAGCCGGCCGAATGTCCACTGCCCCCCATTTCGACCGCTGTTGCCAGAAGCGCAGACTAATTTGTACAAATGATATTTTTGTCTCGTCATCGTTGACTCCTTTTCGAGCTCATGTACTATTAGGCAAAACCAAACACCTCCATCCGGCAACAATGTCATTTTCAAATACAATGGCATGCAATTGATATGGGGGGGCAGTGGACATTCGGCCGGCCTCTGGAACTAAATACACGCCCTCGCTGGCCACGTACAGTTGTTCTTTCTCTCTCTTTCTTGCTGTTTTTCTCATATTTTCCTTGTCGTGCTTGTGTAAATCGTACGGTTCGAAAAGCCCTTTCGCAATCTGTATATTAAAAATGTATTATAGGATTATATTTTTGGGGTGAACCCAAAGGTTATTTAAAATTAGATAGAATATCTATATGCTCATATTTTTGAAAATTGTATAGTAATTATTGTCTGTGTCATTGTGAGAAACAATTTCGTAAGTATTCCTGAGAAATGCAATAAAACACATGTATGGGAGAAAACAGGCAATAAATAAATTTATAACTGAAAAAACTCCCAATAAAAACAGGAAAAAGGAACGAACAAACGGATAAGAAAGGTAAACTGAAATAGCATATGCAATGAAATAATATGCAACGTCTAAGCTTCATCACTGACAAAATCATCTTCATCATCATTGTGGAAGTCCGATTCAGTCAGATCTATGATAACTGGACTGCATTTAACGGGAAAAGCGGCATTCCAGCATATCTTTCTTTTGAAAAGTAATTAATCAACTTCAAAATTAAACTTTGCTCTTTCTGGGAAGGCATTTTGACAATGTAAAATTAATTGAAAAAGGCGAAAATTACCAAAAATACTGAAAAAATCAAAATATGACAACTGAACTGTCAAAAGTAACAAATAAAATATACGTCAACATTAGTAAAGCTGGACAATGTATGACGTACCGGCAAAGGATGTTTAAGCAAACTCTACTATTAAAAAATGCCACAATTTTTAAGGTTATAATGAAAACTTGTGGTGGATCACGTCGAATATAAAATTAAGTGCTATAAAATAGAATAGTTTCCTTGCCCACTAAACAGTTACTATTAAATTGTAAAATAGTTTGTCACCTTTGAGTACGAATCTGTAATATCCAATAAACATCTGGTTGTTAAAGGATTATTGCATTTCAATACTCTATGTACTTTTTAAAACAAACTATAACAATGTCTTGTAACTATAGTAATTTGTTTTGAATTCATGTGGATATACTACGTTCTTTAGCAAATTGTCTTTTGTATTCTCTAGCCCCATTGTATCGTTTTACTTTACGAGAAGCAATCAATCTTCTAACTTCCATGGGCTAAAGTACCTATAGTCGGTGCGATTTCATTTTAAAAATAAAATGAAAAACTACCACTTGTAGGTGCTTTGGTCAAATATAAACGGACAAGCGATCGTAAGAAAATTGAAATAGAATTATCAAAAACAATTTTTGTAGGTACTGCGAAAGAACAAAGAGTTTGGGTGAAATTAATATAAACTTTATTTCCATTTCTATCAAACTTTTTGGGGCCAACTGTATTTATAGCAAAATATTCTATTCATTTTATAAATAGACCAACACTCCGTTACGATGCCTACCCATGCAACTAGCCTAACTACAAACAAAGGGTATCAAAATTCTTAGAATAATAATAACTGCCAAATTTCTAAATCCGGTCGTCGAGGAGGACCCCAACCCAAAAAGTTTTATATATAGGGTCTCTTGCGCTAACATTTTCGGGGTAGGCATCGCTTCGTCTCTTTCTTCGGCGGTATTTTTGTCTCCTTTCCTCTCTCTTACAATAAGAGTTCAAGGTCAAGCCACCCCTACGCACACACATACACTCGCACATAAATATCACCATCCTCTGTCTGTTTCCCTCTAACATATGGGATTAGGGCGTGTATTAGAAGATGACGTTCGGTTAATCGACGAGTGTGCTCCCCGTAAAGGGTGGACGCTGTTGCTACCTCAGCTACCTGAGTTAGAATCATTAGATGGTGCAGACTTCTAGTGTCTCGCGACAGCACTATTCGAAACCACGGAACTTACGTAAGTTTTGCCTCGACAGTGTGAAACTGAGAACAGCTCGTCAAGAGTTATGCTTCTTTTAAACAAACCTGTATGGCTGTTTAAATAAATAATGCATGCTGAGCAAGCGTTATTATTTAAATTATTGAGAGCATCATCTCATCACTACAATACCAATACAATAAAAGAGAATGATTTCTAGAAATAATCTAATAAATTAATAAACTCATTGGTTTTTTTATATTTGTTGTAACTATTTATCAATACTACGTATTGGCTTTATCACAATAATTAAATTTAATATCATCAGTTCTTGTAAACTTCGTTCCAATATATTTCGTTTCGACTTATGGAAATAGGATTGTTTTAAGACCAAAATCCACAGCAGGTAGTTGTTAATCAGAACAATAACACAGTATCGTACTCGTTTCTATGAAAAGCGAAAAGTTAGTGCCTAATAGTACGATTATTTTACAACTGAAATGTTTGGCTGGTAAAATAATATTTGAATCTAATTTGTTAGTTTTAACATTATTCTATTATTAGTTTGTGTTTTTGAACATATTATATTTCCGAAATTTTTATTGTTCAAGTTAAAAGTATTTTTCACAATAAATGGTTGATCACCTTTATTTCCAATGCCCTTTTTATATTTACATATAATGGGATTAAAATATTTATATATAAAATAGAAAGTGGGAATTTCGGGATAATCCTAAGGATAATCATTTCTAATATTGTCTCGGAATTTTAGTTTGTAATACACATACAGTTAATTAGACATGTGACAAGTAATATTCCTATTGACAGCTGGAAAAATTCGATTCAGCAAATTATCGAGGTTGAAGGTATAGTTGACGTAAAAGATATAGTGCGAACTTAAAGTTGCCGGATTTTTGTTTAACTCTAAGACTAAGAGTATACCGTCATAACCCAGTCAATAATATAATTATTTAAAATGCTTACTTAGTTGACGATAAATTCATTTAATGTTATAATTTCGACTGATAATCGTTAATAGTTATTTAATAAACGTTTGTTAATGAAGGCGATTAATAAACGAAACTGTTTAAAGCACGAACGAGCGACAGCGAGAATCAATTGTTCGCTTGTGGGTAGGTCAAGGCTAGAAATGATTTATGGCTTTTTTATCTTTTCGGCTTTTCAATACTCATACTGTTCTTTTATTGTGAAACAGTGCAAACTAATTTTACTCACAACTATTGACGTGATAACTTGATAAGTAACGTGAACATCCAGTTTAATTGTAAAACATTGAATTGGAGTTGGAGTGTACCTCAATTTCAATCAAGGAATACAAGAGTGAACCAAATTATCAAGAAACTGGCGAAAAGCGCTCTTTCCCATACCTATAAAATGAGTGGACTGTAAACATTGACTTGATGGGAATTTATTAGATTGTTATAACATAGAGAAATTGTGCCTGTCAAAATGACAGGATAACTACAAACTTGATTACCTGTGTGATTGCTATATTGCCGCGTCGACAATACAATCCGTGATACATAAATAATTTATTGATGTAAATCATACCGTAAAATGTTTATTATTAGTGCCTTGTTATGTCTATTTTCATGATATAATTCATCAGACCGAAAGGGGGAGATGTTTGTAACACTTTACTTATCATAACTGATATAAATAATAATCTATATAATCACCCTATTTAAATATGGTTGAAAAATTAATATTAGTTTATGTAGGCATGAATATGTTTTACTAAAGCTTTTAATCCTAGTTTTTAGCAATAAAATTTAATTACCGGTATCATGGTTATTTTCATATTATATTAATTACCTTTTTGTTTTAAACATGAATTTATGTTTTGTTACCTTCGTAATAATATTACAGAAATTCTTTAAAATTTATTATGATTTTAAGTACAATTCAACTTCATGAAAAAAAAGATAAATTATTTCATGGTAATAAGTTCATTAGAAGGAATCACCATAAATCAATCCACTAAATATAAATGCATACATGGCGTATGTATTTAAAGTAATCTAAATAAAATTTTAAATGAAGAACCATCTGTCAAAAATTTAGTTTCTCGCAATTAGACTCAATTGGTGTCAAAAAAACTATTTTTTCTCAAAATGACATTAAAAGCGGCCTTTTAATGACACTTGGTAGGCTTAGAAGTTGTACTTTTAATGCCTAGGCAGAAAAAGTCCACTTTTACTGCCTAGGCAGAAAAAGTTCGTTGCTAGGCAACCTTCCAAGTAATAATTTAAATGAAACTGGTTATTAAAATTGACAATGACATTGAGAAAACTCAAAATGATGCTGGATATTGATAATGAAACGCAATTTAAATATGAAAAAGTCGATTTTGCGTGGAATTGGAACAAATTTGAAGAAAAAATTATATGTTTCACACGGCAGAACAGCAGATTTAATGCCTTGGCTGGATTCATAGCCTCGCTACGCTCGGCTATGAAACACCAGCCGCGGCATTAAATCTTGTGCTTTTATGCCTAGTAAAACAAATAACTATTTTAACGCAGGAAACTCAAAACAATATAATATACCGTATTTTCAGTGATGATGATTCCTGGATTTACTCTCAGCTGCATGAAAATAAACGTCAGTTGGCTGTTTGGGTGTCCCAAGATGAACGAAAACCTACGCTAGTTATCCGTTCTCGAAGTGTTTCCAAAAAGATGTTGGCGATATTTGTCTCAAAAGCAGGCCATGTAGCAACAACTCCTCTGCAAAGTACTGTTACTGCTAATTGGTACATATCGATTTATTTGCTGGTAATTGCTGATTTTTCGAAAAATCAACCCCAAACGACGAATGATCCTCCACCACACACACTCCTCGAAATAATTGACTTTTTAAAACAAAATAACATCGAGTTGTTGGACCATCCTCCATACGATCCCGACCTGAATCCTAACGCGTTTTTTGCTTTTCGAAAAATTAAGAATGAGCTGCATGATCAAAGGTTTCAGTCCCCAGAAGATGCATCGCATTAAAAAACTCTACTCTATTTTTTTATTAGATTTTTTTGCTCGGAATAATTATTTTATAATAAAAAATAAATATGTTATCGCCTATATAAACTTCAAAGAGACACGTAAACATCTTCTAACATTAAAAAAATTGAATAGGTTTGAAATTCTTATTGAGTTTTAAAAAAATATATAATTGAACTCAATAAAATAATCCCTTTGAAATACACTACGTCCACCTTGTACTTCTAATCATTTTTTCCTTTCTTTTTTTATATGGGTACGTACCTACCTATACATAAATATGTGCGCCTTGTGGATGGATAGTGGAAGCAGCTGCGAGGTGGGCCAAAACACATTCATCAGAACTTCGCCGGCCAGAAAATGCGGCGCGGCGGCTCTTTAGACACACGCCAAGAGTCACCTGCCGCCTGGGCACGGGCTAGTAGGGCTCTTCTTCGCCGAACGAGACCGGCCCCGCAACACGTCAAATGAAACAACCCCAATAAAACCAAAAAGTAATCATCTCTCTCTCTTATTCTTTCAATGTCGACATACAATCTTATATCGGGTACACGAGAAAGTAAGACAGCAGGTATCGATTTAAATGCGAAGAAAAAGGAGCACGAAAATGTTACTGGGAGTTTTCACAATGATACTTCGTTAACAAACAAATTACGAATATCATTAAGGTGCATTGTTAATAATTATTGGTTTAAAATAAAATTTTAACGTTAAAACATTGGTTCCCAAAAGTGGTTCAGGTGGACCCTCAGGGGTCTACGTTGGCGTACGAAGCTCAGAGTTACTTGTAAAGACTTGTATATTCCATATTCAGTGCAACGTGTCGAGACTTGCAAAGCGCCGTCCGCAAAGGTTGTTCAGACGTGCAAAGGGAAAAATTCGACAACTAGAAACACTCTTTTTCGGGACTGGAACCACAAAGGAACTATTAATCAATGAGACATCCCTCAGGAATTGTGTAGAGGAAAGGTTTCACTCAAGAAAAAAACTAAGATAGTGTTGAATAAGTGTTTTATTAAAAAGCAACTATATAAAAATTGATGGAAACAAATTTTATTTTATTAACTAGAGAAGTTATAAGTAGTTAAAATAGTAGAAACTATAACGCTATAACTTTTTGTACATCTAAAATAATCATAAAAAGGGTTTGCGTTTTTTTTTCAACGACCTGTTTCGTTGAAGGGACAGATAAAAAGACGCCCTTTGAGATATAGCTAAATCCAAACCTGCCGGATATAGCGTGGGTCAGTAATCCCTATATTTCAACCCCAAGTTTTTTGATAGGTAGGCCTAATAATAATGGTTGTGACTGGACCCATTGCAGTTGTATATAGGTGGAAGGTTCTATACAAAATTTTGTCTTTTAATACCTACTTCAATTGACAAAGCGATCCTGATCCTTCTATTATAGAAGGGATGGTTTTTTTTATTCTTATATATCTTACGCTTCGACATTAGGGCTGATTTGTGGGTACTGTAACCTTTGAAAGGTAAAAGACCTGGCACGGATTCATTTTTAAATCGTTGTTAACGTTTTAGTGCAAGATTTTGTTTATTGGGCGTTTAAATTAGTAGACCAGGGTAGAAGCCTTTCAAAATAATAAAACGTGAAAAAAAATAATAGGATGAAGCCCATTGGAAAAGGAGGAGATTATACAAATGGAAGGAAAAATAATTTACGGGCAATCTGAGGTCGGGAAGGGGGTGAGTTTTGAAGAGTAAAAGACGGTTTATCTCGATTTCCGGCAAAACTAAAAGTCCTATGGAGAAAAGTCATACGGCAAAGTTGTAAGTAATAAAAAATACTACAGCTTTTGTACTCACTTTTTTCACATAACCTCAAAATTTATGTGGAAAATTTAAAAAAACGAAGTTTTTGGTTTTTTATTTTGAATTTTACAAAAAAAAATGTTTACACGAAATTTGGTGAAAATTTACCTATTTATGTTCCAAATACGCTGTGATTTATTTGATTTGAAATATTCATTTTTTCACCTCATTTTGACTTAAAAAAACTACCCTAATTTTAAGTCGAAAATTCACCCGTTTTTTTCAAAAAGTTGGTGTGCTTTCTGTTCGTTGAAATCTCTACTTTCCAATGGTGTGAAAAAAATATATATACAAATTTTTAATTGAAAAAAATTGCAGCAGTCACATTTTTTAAATGAAATTGTATAAAAATGGCATTAAAAAAATTTCGAATACGAGTTTTTGTCCTGACTGTTTATAATAAAAAAGAACATTAAATCAATACAAAACATCCAAAATAAAAAACTAAAATATATGCAAATAATTATTTATCATCAGAAAGATTTCCATTAGTGTCAACTTGTCAGTTGGTGGACATGCCCTACTTTTGATTTTATATCCACCACTTAACCTTAACTTCTGTATTTTACGCCTCTAAGACCTTATCCCACACTTTATGAACGGCAATTTCGAAATCAACCACTACTTTCTGAGGAATGAAACTTGTGTTGTTAAGATTCAAGAAAACAAACAGAATCTCTTCCCATTTGTTTTTCAGTTTACTTTTGCCTCTTATTAGGTGCAATTCTGTAAGCAAATGTTAACTTTTAACGCATGGTTAAAAATTAGATGATCTGCTAACTCTATTTTAATAATCTTTAAAATATGAACGGAAAACTATTAATTGGACACCATATATGTTAAAATTCAAATCCTAATCTTGACTAGACTAGATTAAAACATTTATCGTCAAATACGAGGATATATTGAAAAATTCTTAGCCTACTATAGAACCAAACAAAATTTCAATGTCAAAATATTTTATTACCCAACATATTCTCCTGGATACATTTGTTACAGCGAACCTGCAACGTCTCTAGACCTTTAAAAAAAAATGTTTCTTCTTGCTCTGCAAACCAGACCTCCACAGCTTTTATTACCTCCTCGTTGGAAGAAAATTTACCATCTTTTAAACTTTTTTTCAGTAGAGGAAAGAGATGATAGTCGAACGGAGCCAAATCTGGTGAATAAGGGGGGTTTAATTCAAACCCTAAATCACGAATTTTCTGCAAGGCAACGTGAGATTTGTGTGCAGGGGCGTTGTTCTGCAAAAACAAAACACCTTTGGATAGCTTTCCGCGTCTTTTCTCTTTAATTTTTTCCCGTAGAGTGGTCAGTAATGTCGAATAGTAATCTCTAGTTATTGTTCTACCCTTATCCAAAAAATTAATCATGATTACTCCATGGCAATCCCAAAAAACTAAAGCAAGGACTTTTCCAGCAGATTTTTGGACTCGAAACTTCTTAGGTCTTGGAGAACCAAAGTGTCGTCATTCCATCGATTGTTGATTTGTTTCTGGATCGTAGAAATGTACCCAAGTCTCATCCATAGCAACAATTCGGTTTAAGAAGTCTACATCGTTTTCAAATCGAGCACAGATCGAACGCGATGCTTCTACCCTTGCACGCTTTTGGTGAGCATTCCAACATTTGGGGATCTATTTTGCAGCAATTTTTCCCATGTCCAAATTGACGTGAACTATGTGATGAACGCGTTCGTATGAAATATTCAGTGCTTCAGATATCCGTTCTAGCCCAATTCGCTAAATCATATCATGAACTGCATCGATATTTTCTGGGACTGACACAGAAACTGGCCTTCCCGATCGGTCATCATCTTCAATGGAAAATTTACCTCTTTTGAAGCTTGCAGTCAAATTTTTCACGGTCGCATACGAATACCAAGGGTATTAGGCATATCTTCGTAAATCTGCTTACCTCTTAACCCTTTTAAATACACGTACTTGTTGATGGCTCGATACTCCAATTTTTCGATTTTCACAATTTCGGTGGACATCTTTTTTCTTTTAATTTATTGCGTAACTCTGGTTTACTTATTTGACGTCAAACTTCACACTGACCCTTCTAATAAGTTATTGTTCGTTGCTATGGTAACGCAATATTTTGTTCATGCATGGAACTGGTCTAGGCTAATTAGATATCAATACATCCTCGTATAACGGCTTGCCGTTAATTTCTATTCACTTCTTATAGAATTGACCCTATTGATGGTACAATATTTAAATCCCATTTGAGAAATAGCTTTCCACAAACTCCATCGGCTACAAACAAATTCCCGTTTAGGCTTTACAATAATTAACCGCTTATTTATACAATCTAGGGTTGCTACCATATTTGTTCTTGGTATAGGACGTTCTTCGGATTATATTTGCACAAATTCGTATGGATTGGGAGGAATAATGGAAAAACTTCACGGCAAAATCTAGCAATCATTATGTATTGATACATCCAACTATACCACATACAATCCCTCCAAATTTAATGGATCAAGGAAAAATGCAGTTACAATTACAAGACTGAAACTCAATGATGGCAGATTCCCTTCACACTTACACAAAATGTGGACTTATACCATCTCCCTTTTGCTTCTGTGTGTGATTTGAATCACATCTTTTTTTCATACAAAAACCATCAAAGTAAAATCAATTTACAAATAGAGACTTTAAAAGCAAATCATATTGATCTACCATTAAATATTACAACTGTACTTAGCAATTATTTTTAATGCTATAGTTGAATTTCTAACTGAAATAATCTACATACTAACAGATTCTAATAAAAGTCTGTGGCAAATGGAGTTTTCCAACGCCACCCTTCCACACACACATTAAAAAATTAGTCTGTGGTACAATTATTCATCATCAACTGTTTGGTACGAAGTCCTGATAGTTTATGGGAGTATACTCATTTGACTTTATCAAAAGTTTTCCTTTTTAAAATAAAATTGTTGCACTTTTCTTTTGAGTATATTCAAAAGAGAACGAAAATAATATTTTTTGATCATCTTCAACACAAAAATTAATTAATTTATTTCAACAAATAATTGCCCATGAACAAACCCCAATAAACTGTAATAGGTTTGTTCCAACTGGCATTTCTGAACCGTTCTGGAATCGTTTCAAGTACTGTATAGTGCGCAAACTCGAATTTGGGATGGACACATAAATTTTATCACCTCTTCCAGAAGGTACAGTTTGTATACCGTCCCAAGCAGTCCCAAGAACGATACTAAAAAAAGTTGGAACGTCAAAGAAATACAGCACTTGCGCAAACGATACCAACAACCATCCAAGAAACTTAATTTGCAGAGTTTCCTTCTACTGAAAGATTGCCGTAAGAGGGCATTTGTCATAAACTTTGAAATATACTATTAAAAAAAGAGTAACAAATTCTTCAAATTGGTTTCGTATTCTTCATAAGAGAGTAATTAAGTTACCTGATACAGGAAGTAAAGAAGCACTCCCAAAATACTTAAAAAATATTTTAAATGATCTCACGTATCTCTATCTACAGGTATAATACGTAGGTACGGATCTTTAACCAAACAAGGTCAGTATTACCACCAACAAGCTACCACAAATAAAATAAAACTAAAAATAAAATAAAAAAACGATATCGATTCCAACAACTCGAGTATTCCTATTTCATCAATGAGGCCTCCTTATATTTGGCTTCCTCTTACTAACCCGGCTCCTGCGGTACAACACGTGTCGCATTACAATATTGCATTCTATAGCATCCAAGACAGTGTTGCCAACGTACTCTATCAGAGACAAAATTATGTTCCTTCCAATAAATAAAATAAATACTTATATACCTAATTTTACAGTATAACCAAGAATGTTCAAAAAGAAACAAAACTAGTTTTTTGACAGTGACGTTTTTACACCACTGACTGTTAATTGTACCACCTCCATTTTTCGGTAGGGGTAGCGTTTAACGATCGTCAGTGCTTCATCACCGGGTTGATTTCTAGTCGCAAATAATTTATAAAGTGAAACTTTATGTACATTGCCTCAAAATGTTTTGTCTACAAACAAGATAAAAATATTATAGCTTTATTCGGGTTCATGCAAATACTGTTCTAAGACTGTCCGGAGTTTGCACAGTCGAAATTGGCTTGTTCCGGTTTTAACAGGGTGGTTCTGACCCCCGCAGTTTGGCGTTCGGGTTTATTTTAGAGCAATTCTTGGACGGTTCGAAAACCGTCTAAGCCAGTCCCAAGTCTCGAGCTAGGACGATTTGCATGCTCAAATCATTTGCAAAGGAGGAGGGTGGGAGCTATTTTGAAAATTCGCAGAGGAAAGAGGTTAGAGGAAGAAGTTTGTTTATTGTGTGTTGATACAGGATACATAACAACAGTGATGATGATAAGTTATCTTCAATTGTCAATTTAGTTAGGTTAGTTCAGTTCTATAGACCATGCGGGATATTCGGGTTTTTTCAAACTGTGTTCAATTTTAAACGGTCCGAAAATAGTTATTAGGACTGAATAAAGTACGCAACTAGTTCTGCGCAATTCCAGATTGGTTTACGGACTGTCCAGAAACAAAAACCCGAATAAAGCTATAGTCTCTCTAGCCGAGCGGTATGGAGGTTTGGATGCCGAAAATCATGAATTGTAGGCATAGGTTCGAATCCTAGACACGATGATAATTTTTAATTTGTTATATTGTGACATTTGTATATGAATAATTTTCAATGTAGTTCCTATTAACCCGTAAACATACCTTAGAATAAATCAAAATGAGAAGTAAAAAGTAATTGTGTGGTTTTGTGATACCACGATGACATATATGTATACCTATTCGCGAATGCCTGTTATTTTATCTGGTGATTTCAATAGAGATTTTAACAAGATTCACTTACTGAATACTTGAGAGAAGTATTTAATTTTGAAATGAAAAATGATAAAAAATACCAACCGCGAGATGTGATACTACGATCGATGCGGTTTTTTTCTATATATATATTGAAAAAATAAGATGTAAGTCATTATTTACTTACTTCAGTTAACATTAAATATTAGTTACGTTTATAGACTGTGAAACTAAAGGTGAAGATGAAGTTATTGATTAAATATTGTTCAGTTTTTAACATGCGTTTATCATCTGAATGATTGTATTTATTATGTATTCCGTATTCTAATACGCAGATTGATATTAAAATTTATAGATATCATTCATTCCTATTATCAATTTAATTAATTTTAATACCCTAAATAGAATAGTTTTCCGAAAATTTTCAGTTAATTGTAAAAATTTGCATTAATATTTCTACAGAAATTTCCACTTTATTGCAAAAAGAGCGATTAAAAAACAATCAACTACTCCTCTACAGTACTTGCGGTACTGGTTAATTAAAAAAAAACACGAAAATTGTACTGGCTCAAGCAATGAAGGGCCGTTTCATTATTAGTGCTTCAAACGAGCGCGAGATTTTTCTTGTCTAGTCACCAAAAATATTTTTGAAAATATTCCGAGACCATAAAATTTTTTTTCATTAAATTTTTAATAGAAAAATAAAAAGGTCTGCGTAGATAACGATACATTTTTCGAAATATGAAATATGGTTACCATCTGCGAAATAATTTATTTTATAATTCAGTTTTATAATAATTTTAAATTCAAAAAGGAAAGAATATTTCAAGAGAATGTGGATGTTAATTAAAGTGTGGATTTTTTGGACAAGAAATATTCATTACTTTGGTTAATTGGTTTTTGTATAATAACGATATTCGGAGAGTCAATTTACTCAAGCATCAAATCCCATCCCTTAGTACACCTAATTTTTCTCATATCTTAGAAAATAGATATTGATAAATGATTAAAAAATATAGCATCATATTTGAAGATTCCCAAAAAAAGTTGAAAACAAAATAATTGTTTAATCAGCGCCACCTAGCGACCGTTTAAACCACTGGAATGAACCATGATACAATTTTTTATTAGGCATTGAATTCCCTTTCAAATGACATTAAGTTTGTCAAAATCCATAAAGCGGAAACAAAATTACTTATAACAGTTTTGTTGAGGCAGCTTTCCCACTCACCCCTACCAGTTATTTTACAAGATAGAGGAAGAAGAACTGTAGCAAACTTATGTAAAACGATCAATTCGATTTTTCAAAAATTTTAACAAATCACAAAACAAAACTATCTTATTATCTTGCACACTCTGTATTATGAAGTCAATTCATGTAATTTTTCTGATTTTACTGGGATTGTCTATATTTTCCAATGTAATTTAATACATTGAACTTCTTACACAAATATTCCACCTTCCTACTTACTTGGTAACTTATAAGGAAATGGAATGACTTTTATCAAAATATTTTTGAAACATCGTCAAGTTCCGCACCATTAGGCATTTGTAAATGTCTGTTTATACAATCTTGAAAGTACCCCAATACTTTTATTAGCTTCACAAGTGAGTTTGTAACGCAATCTGCAGACGTAATTTTTATTGACAGTACCTATAAATTGAAACTCTGCACACTATCTAAAACTACCGATAAAAATATAATAAAAGTTTGTTACAATATCTTGACCAAGATCAATTTACCAGTTCAATTCTCAATAAAAAAATAATATTTCAAAATAAATTATATCAAGGAATTTCATAGTCCAAGTAAGATTGGAAAAATTAATTTCAATAAAAATAATTTTCGTCTAAATTCATTTAGACTGAAAATGGGGAAATATATTGTTGAGAAGTTATGTTTAAAACTTGAGTTAGATATTTGTTGAAAATAATTCTCTTTCTTTTTAGTTTTTTCTTACTATTATTTTTATTTTTAGCCATGAATGATTTTTTTTATGAACAATTTAATTTTAATGTCTATGAGAACAATATTATTAACCACCCTCAGAAGCCTTAGTTTCAAATATATCAATTTCGGCGATATTTTGGGCTTAACGTTATTTCATCTTCCAATATATTTTAATAACCCATTTTCAGACAATTTTTTATAATGATTATTTCCTTCCTATTAATTTTGACAAATCGCTATTAAGAATTGGTATGTCAAATATAAATTTTATGTGGAAAAATTACTTAACAACTGTCAACTTAGCTGTCAGTAGTTTTTCCGGAAAAAAAATCGAAAAAAAAAATTGAATGCAAGTTTGACATGTTGCCTTGTAAAAACAAACTTGATGGTTTTTATGCTGTGTTGCTATGTACCGTTAATTGTAATTTAAAATGAGTTTGAAGTAATTACCTTTCCTAGCTTGAAAGTAATATTGTTCTTATTATTTTAATAAAAAAAAATTTATTAAAATAAAATGTTTAATTAACTCAGGAAATAATTTTACCAAATATCCCTCGTGCATCTAATTTTTCCTGTGGAAAAATTGGAACACTCGTTTCTAAGTAATCTGTTTTAACAAATAGCATGAGCGAGAGTGGTCGCGAAACCTAACCTAACTAGTTTTTCCGATTTTTTCCGGAAAAATTAAATGCACTAGGGATATTACCCCCGAATATAAATACTCATTTTTCCCATAGGGGATCTCCTGTATAATGACACCTTCAAACCAGCGGTTTCCAGTCTGTGGCGAAAATATATAGGTAACTACCTCGGTAACTACAGTATGACATAATATTATTATTAATATATTTTCTTTAACCATTGATTATAATTCTTATTTGATTACTGTTTCTTGGGTATATGGCTATTTATATGATAAAAATTAATTAAAATACTTTTTGACGTTTCGCTATCGTTTGAGAGCTTTTTCAAAATATTTATTTAAAAAATGTCATTATGAAGTAATATTTACCCAAGAAACAAAAATCAAATAAGAATAATATTATTATTGCTATTTTTTCATTATTTTAAAAACATTTTAAGAAAAAGCCTAAAAGTTATGAGAGATATACTCTATAAAAATATTAAGGTTAGGAGTATGAGAGAAAAATAAAATAAAAATATTTCTAAATCGCTGCTTTAACCAATTTATACCAAAAATATTCATCAATTAAGTAATGCCTACATATTTATGGAATTATTTTGTTCTAATAATAAATATAATATACTTGCATACTACTAAAATCTAATAATACATCAACAGTACCACCACAAACCACTTATATATGGTACCAACGGAATAATTTTTCTTCAAAAGTTTATCTAAACGTTTACATTTGGCAACGCCGAAAAGAAATGGAACAAAACGAAATGACAGCGAGCAACGGGCAATAACTTGCCGAGGGGGTAAAGAGGTAGTAAAACGAATTTCGGCCGGACACAGTAAGACTTTTGGAATGCAGTTTCCTATGATACTAAATGGTATGTTTAGTGTTACGTATACTCGGCCTTACAATTTTGTTCTGAAAGGTATTTACGTCCAGGAACCTGTATTTTTTTTTCAAATTAGAGTAGGTGTGTTATTGGAATATTAAACAGGGGCGTTTCTTGACGAAATTTGAAATAGGATGCAAATATGAATATTTGCAACGTAAATAGAAAAATGTAATTTGGAAATTATTTAAATTCTATATAATTGCTAATAATTTAAAAAAAAATGATTAAAACCGCATCTCAATATCTATTTTGTAAGAAAATATATGAGAAAAAATAGATATACATAAAAATAGAATTTAGACAAACTCAGTATCATTGTAACAATAAACAACAAATAATTTCCTTAGAGGTCCTATAATTTTACCATAACTTCCGGAGTAGTTCTTTTAACTTCGTCTCTAATTCGGTCTTGTAAATCTTGCAATTTATCATTTGAAGTTACCCCATAGAAAAAAATCTGGAGGTGTAAGATCTGGAGATCTTGGGGCCACTCAACTATGTCATTACTGAATACAGTATTAAAAAACCTTTCAAATGAGGTATTACAAACAAGACCAACATTTCAATTTAAGAAAATTAACAATTACGTCACCACGTCCAAACTGGTGACGTCAGTCACCATATTATTTAAAAAATCGGACATTTCAGGATTTTTGTAAAAAGTAAATTGTTTGCAAAATAATTATTATGTACCATAATTTAGATGCGCTCTGTATACCTATTTCGACTACAATAAAACAAGACAGACTAGCAGAAGAATATATTTTTTTTTCTTTATCTTATCCATTAATAAAGTATCCAAAACAAAATACACTTGCGAGCAAAAAATTGAGGTCACTTCAGAAATTGCGAATAATTTTAGCGTCAATATTGATAAGGACATAATAGTATTAGTAGGCGTTAAAGCAAATTTTTCCGAGACTTGACAGCTGTCATTAGATTAGAGTATGCCTTTAATGAAAAATGTGCCTTTGCGCTAATTGAACATTCACATATCCCTTGCATGTTTTCCAGTTTACTGTTGATTCTTTATGTAAAACCTGACGATTGCAAAGTGTAGTGATTTAACTGGCCCATAATGCCTTTATATCCGATTGTTGTGGCAAGAATTGTTGCGCTGTTACAAGATGGTCGGGGGCAACGTGAAACTGCAAGAATTGTTGGTGCCTTTGTGGTGTGCGGTGTACGAGCGCTTTCTGGAGACTGGCCTGATCACTAGAAGACCAGGGTCTGGTCGAAAAAGAGTTACCACTCAACGAGATGACCGTTTTTTGGTGTCCACAAGATTTCGGAATAGGACAGCTACTGCGGTTTCACTGCGATATCAGTTGGAAGAAGTGAGAAATGTCAATGTTAGTGAATGGGCCGTTAGAAGAAGACTTCATGCTGCTGGACTGTCATGCAGAAGAATGGCTACAGGTCACCCGTTGGAACGCCAGCATCAGACTGCAAGATTGACATTTGCCAGAGATCACGTTCGTGTTGGAATGATGATGACTGGAGCGGGGTATTGTTCTCAGATGAGTCGCGTTTTTGCCTCACTGGGTCAGATGGACGTCGACGAGTGTGGAGAAGACCTGGGGAAAGATACGCTGAAGTTTGCATTGACGAGAGTCTTCCATTTGGCGATGGGCCAGTTATGGTTTGGGCGGGAATCACTGCACAAGCTCGTACAGAGTTGGTCTTCATAGAAAATGACTCCCTAGCCTCTCACAGGTATATTACGAAGGTGCTAGAAGACCATGTTATGCCTTTCATGGTGACTATGGGGGAACGTGGCATTTTTATGCAAGATAATGCGAGACCACATACAGCCAGAATTGTCAGGGAGTATCTGCATGCGGTAGAAATTAGGCGGTTTGACTGGCCAGCCCGCAGCCCAGACATGAATCCCATAGAACACCTCTGGGACGAGTTGGGACGACTGACACACACCAGCACCAAGAACTACCCAGGAGCTGAGAAGATTGCTGTTGCAGTAATGGGGTAACATCGACCAGATTGTGATCCGCAACTAAATTCAAAGTATGCCGCGCCGACTTCAAGCAGTCATCAATGCAAGAGGAGGGAATACACGTTATTAGTGTCAAGTTTTTCATTTTGTTCGTTCCATATTTTTCCTAACAACAAAATGTTGTATTTTGCCCAAAATGTTAATTTGTAGCTTTTTCAGAATAAATCTTGAAATCCAAGAAAAAAATGCATTTTTCTTTAGTATAATTACATTCAGCTTACAAAAGCACATGTGATGATGTACAGTTTGCGAATACGATCTGAAAACGTAAAATTCCAAAGAACATGAAAATTTTAAGGTGATCTCAATTTTTTGCTCGCCAGTGTATATCTACACCGCTGGGAATGTGTCTCTTCTTATTACTTAGAATGTTTCCTTTATTTTAAATTCCATTCATGAAAAATAATCGTGATTCATTATTTCGTTGTAAAACATTATTTTAAGAACCGAATGATAAAATAAATGAATGTTCGATAAGTGGATGATGATTCTTATAGACCTCTAGGGGGATCAATGATTGATAATTTCAATGGACACTGATAGTAAACATGCTTATAATTGAAAATTGTTTAAACTATGCGTAAATTGATGCTTTCGTTGTAGAGCGTAAAAATTTGTTTATCAAAAATTTATTTGTATTCTTGATAGAATATTAATTTTACTTGTTTCAATCACCAAAGTATGTAGAGATGTCATTTTTGACTGGTTTCAAAGTTGGGAAATATAAAATAGTTGACTTTTACATTCGACCCCGGTGGATAGGTCGTACTGTCAACGTACATCAACCAGCCTATGGTTTTAACTTAGTTGATAAGGTCCCCAAGAGAGCCAGACTCTCTTTAAAGCTATCAGTAAGCCAACAACTAGGTCTAAACTGGTAAAATACTATAAAGAATCCCTTAACATGCTGACAAGAGACAACAAAGTGTCTCTAATATGGGTGCCGGCACATGAGCATTGCAGGTAATGAAATGGTAGACCAGTTAGCTAGTCATAGGTCAGGAACCGTTATGTGGAATCACAAAGGATTTCATAAGAGAAGAAATCGGGAACTGGCTAGATAAGGAACTCCCAGACACCTGACACAAGGACACCTTTATACAAAGAGTTTACTGAATAAGGTAGACAAGGAACTCTCATCCAGGCTGTTGAAACTGAGTAAGAGACATTTGAAGACATCTACCATCCTGGTGACAGGTCACTGCAGCCTGAGGAAGCGTGGCAAAGTAAATGAGCCTATGTGCAGAAAATGCGAACTCTATGATGAAACACCTACTAACATACTCTGCTTATGTGAGAACTTACAAAGACTCAGACGGAAGCACTTTGGAGAGGAAATAATACAACCATCAGAAGCAGGTACTGAAAATCCCTTCAGTCGAACTAGTGGCCTATATAGAAGCCACGAAGCTTCTGAAATGGAAGTAGATAATATGGGCAATGGTACAAAGATTCAGTTCAAGTGCCTGGGCTGTTGGGCACAACCCAAACGTATGAATAAATGAATGAATGTCCCCAAGAGTAACTTCTCTCAACACGGCTGGTGTTAGCCAATATAGCCAATAGAGCTGAGCAATCAAAGAGCTCTAGCTGACCTATTAGAGGAAATATTCTACCTGTTCCTGTACACAGCCTCGACATAAGCCTTATATCTTGCTTTACTTTTCTCCGGTAATAAGGTTTGTTCACTTTTTGCTGTAGATTCTCGTAATTGGTATGGTGTGCAAACAAATTCAGAACCTATTGATCCGTCACCAGGTGACATAATGACAGTATCTCGTACCGAATGTCGAAATCGCTATTGCAAAAACAAACTACTCTAGACTCGTCTACTGAACGTCATCAAGGTGGCAGTCCTCTTTTTTACGTAATGATTTGTTTTCACGTGGGTTCACCTTTTATTATTTTTGAAAACACTTATATATTACGAATTACGATAAGTCCAAACATTGATTTTTCCAGTTTAAACCCAAATAATCTGCAAGGTAAAAATTTATTTTGTGCGGATTCCCCATTATGAAATGAAGTTTTATTAATTAAATGTCTATTATTAGTGATACCTATAAAAAGGCATGACAAAACGACAAGTAACAGAATGAATGAGCAAGATCGAGACCGAATAAGCAAGACTAAGATCGAAGAAGCGAGACCAAGACCGAATAAGTCTTGATGTCGGTCTCGGTTTTGCATTGCTCATCACTAAATTCGATATTTCTGCAAAGCTAAATTTTATCGGATAAATTCTTCAAATTATTTGGAAGAATAACAATTAGCGAAATCTGTGTCTATACATTTAACAAAGCCTTAAAAACAAAGTTCACAGATACTGGGTACAAAATAAATTTATAATCTATTGCAGGCTATACGCAACAAGTGATTTTACTATTTAACTATTTTAAAATATAATAAATATAAATATTTTATAGTTAATTTGCAAGGTGACAATTCACATATTATCGATTGTTCGAACTAGTAATGAAAATGAAAACCTATGAAGATAAATGAGGAAGCGAAAAGGGGGCGGCTTGTAGTTAGCCAAGGGAAGACAAATTATATGCAACGCATTAACTACAGGTTGTCCAGAAACTCTCCTGCCAAACGGAAACTACAGTTACTAGAGGTGATTTTAAGTCGATTTAGCTCAAATTACCTTAATCCAAAAATGCTTCCCGAGGAAGCTGCAGCCCTTTGAAGAAGACGTCCTCATATGAGTTTTCTTCAAATTATTCAAAAATACCGTTACTTAAAATATTCAAACTTGGTATAATCAATAAACAGTTACAAATCAGTAAATACTTTTTTTTCAGATCCATCACAAGCGTGTCAGTCGGGGGGACCAACAGGTATTTTTATTAAAAAAAATTTATTTTCAAGTTTTTTATGTATCCGACACCGAATTTATTTTTCTCGAAAACTGTTCATAATATCGATTTGAAAGAAGAGAACATTTTTTATGAAAATTATCTTGAATTTTCCAAATTCGGTGACGGATACATACAAAACTTGAAAATAATTTTTTTTTAATAAAAATAACCCCCGACTGACACGCTTGTGATGGATCTGAAAAAAAATTATTTACAGCGAACGACTGGTTTTGAACTGTTTATTGATTATACCAAGTTTGAACATTTTAAGTACCGGTATTTTTGAATAATTTGAAGAAAACTCATATGAGGACGTCTTCTTCAAGGGGCTGTAGCTCCCTTAGGAAGCATTTTCGGATTAAGGTAATTTGAGATAAATCGACTTAAAATTACCTCTAGTAACTGTAGTTTCAGTTTTGCAGGAGAGTATCTGGACTCCCTGTATAAATAAGGGAGATTATACTATTAAATAATTTCAGATACCTGGGAATATTAACTGATACTAAGTAACAAATGCATTAATAAAAAAACGTAATTAAAATTTATTAATGAGCAATATGACCAGTAATAACGTATGCCGACGAAACTATGAGCCTAACCAATAAAGACGAAGAAAATCTCAGAATCCTAGAGAGGAAAATTAAGCGGAGGATACTATGTACAAAACAAATCCCAAATGAAGAGTACAGAAGACTATAATATAAGTACAACAAGTCAATCAATGAACGGTGAAGACATATAAAGGCAATGCGACTAGCATGGTCCGGCATCTTCGAAAAAGGAATAAGAACGATCCAATAAGGAAAACCTCTGATTGAAAGCCTGCGAACCCCAGACCCAAGGGACGTCCCATACTTAGATGGGAAGGTCAGGTGATTGATGACCTAAAAAAAATAGGAATCCATAACTTCGATAGAAGATAAGAAGGAATGGAAAAAAGATGGCCTACACTAAGACTACAGGAGTAACAATTTGTAACTGTAATAAGTGTCACAATTATGACAAGTTACAAGAATATATTTACAAAATAATGTTTAAACACCAACTATAGTTCATCAAATAACGCATCACATCTGTAGGAACGATCTAAATTTAATAAATTACTTACACTGTACTTTAAGCAGCTAATACGAAAATGTGTATGTACAATGCACCAAGGGCGTTATTGAAGTGATTAAGCCCGGAAGTCAGAGTCACTGGCCCTCGAGAGTTGGATCTTACTTCAAGGTTATTAATATAATCGAAACGTAGGGTTTTTGGAACGTATAGGTACATCTTTTTTTTTATTTTACTTAATTGAGTACCATCTGTCTTTGAAACATGACCAATAATAAACCCGTTTCCCCGTCGTCGACAGTTAGTTAGCGTAAGAATGAGATCTGCCACAAAATTTAGGCAGCACTTCGACTTCCTAAGGGTGTTCGTCGAACACGTGCCATTTGGTCGAGGCAATTTTTTTTCAAGTTATATAGTTAAGTCGTCATAATTAAAGGTTTGATTTTAAATAACGACGTTCTGATAAAGATATAAACAAAGTAACCGGTAGTCGGCCGTTGAAATTAAGTCGTAATTGGGCGAAAACCACAGAAACGGTACTTCGAATACAGAAGGATCATTTTTGAAGAAAATAGCAATTGATCATGTCAAAGTTACGCAAATGTGCAAGAAGGTAGAAAATATGTGGGAAAAGTAAATAATATTTCTCCTTAGACGTAGACAAAAATCCTATTTTGCCAAATAGTCCAGCAATTGATGTTGGACAACCTTTAACGTTCTTATTTTTGGCAAAAACTTCATATTCATTCTAGTTATGGGTTGCCGTTTCTTCTTGTCCCTCGTTGCTTTCATCATTCCCTTTCCAAAGCTTTGTGGATTGCTCGTCTTCGCTTCATTGGCCGCAATCTCGCACGTCAAACGTAACGGCTCATCTAGAACCACTCTAAGCTACCTACCCCTTGCCAGGACCGAGAACCTAATTATGACTTATTTTATCCAGCACAGACCAAATACAATTAATTATCCAGTTAGCAAACATATTCCGGCACAGGCGACTGGCAAAACCGGGCAAAAAAATGCTCTTGTTCAAGGAGAAAACAATTGCCTCTCCCATGGATCCGCCACTGTGTCAAACACTTGTATCCAAACAATATTTTATCTGGTTAGTAAATAACTTGATGTAGGTATCACAACAAAATTTGATAATTTTTGTATAAAATTGTTTCTGTTCCTTTTTGATTTCAGTGAAAGGCAGAGTCAAAATAATAGCTGACATTTTCAATTTTAGTTTAATACACAAATTAATACAAGAAATATGCGGCATTATTTGTGAAAACTTGATTTGTTGTTTTTGTATGGTATTTAAAATTTGTGAATGTGTCAAAGTTTTCAAAATTATTAGGACGGGACGATAACTTTCCAAAATTTTGGTAAATTATATCAATGTTGGTCATCTAAAATGATTGTACCTAGATCAAATACTATAAAACTCAATTTAAAAGGGAACGTGATAGGCAATCATTCCTTTATTAATTTAAAAAAGGTATGTGACACTGCTCGTTTTCGCAATTATTTGATAAATAAGTATATGGTAGATGCCGAACATCATTTCAAAGTATTTTCATTTATATAAAAAATTTCAAATCATTTATATAAATTTCACATAAGTGATAATTATGTTACCCTAACTATGAAAAAAAAAATTAAAGACAATGCTTATCATGTGTAAAGTTTTGTTAAAATCCTTCAAAACTGATACCATGGGATCTGATCAAGTCAATAAAAACATAGAAAACACCCAAAACACTTTGTTGCTGATTTAAATTTTATTAGAAATTGATTCATACATTATAAAGTATTTTTAAGCGTCATTTTCACCTGATATATTAATAATTATTGTCCATAATTTAAAATGTCTATTTTAACATTGCGATTAATATTATTGTTAAGTTATTTTTATATCAACGACAACTTCCGGTGTGTATATATAAAACGACAAAAGACGGTAGTATTTAAAAAATTTCATAGAAAAAGATTAGCGGTTTCGAGTTCTCACCTTGGTTCCGGTTCCTCGGCTTCAAAAACTTGATCATGATCATCATCCGGTTCTTGAAATTTCTCCATATCGACCGATCAGTAGAATATTCCTCAAAAAAATATCCACAACAGTAACAAATCACACTAGCAGCACTTAAAATTAGTCAGTCTTCGATGTATAATAAATACGATCTTTGTTACCCCCACATATACTAATTAATAAAAAAAAGAATTGGTAAAGCAAATGAAATAAATGACAATGAAAAAGATGAAAGGAAACTAAAAATAGATTTAACAATACAAAAGGGGTAAGGGTTTTAGCCGAAAAGTGTTCGAAAATCGCCGAAAAGGGTCACTTTTGAAAGCGAAACCAAAATGTGTTTTTCTTTAAAACGACGTAACACAACATATCACTCTAGATAGGAGCTAAATGCGTACTAAAGCCCGAAAAGACAGCGCTGTGCGTTCGGATTTAGGTTCACCGCGCACACTACGCCACGCCTACCCCCCGTTAAGTGCAGCTTTTCCCTCCCTACCCTTTTCGCGGGGTAAATCAAACCTCACCCTACCGCGTTAGTACAATTTCGTTACTTTATGTATTTCTACCAACTCGAGGTAGGTATCTATATGATTTTTTATGACAATGTACGTTCAGTAAATTTGATTAGTTCCTGTCGGTATGAGTGATTGAAAACCTTCCGAGAATATTTTAGCGCATCTCATTATGTTTCAAAACAATAATCAATTACGAAAATGCTTGAATATTTATTTCACTTCTTCAAACAAATACAAACAATTTCCAGCAACGTTTTGAATAGAATAAGTATTCAAAGTTTGGATTATTTTATTAAAAAGTCTGTTTTTCTGGAAATTTGGAAAAATAATTGAAAAATCATTAAAAAAACGTGATAAATACCTCTTTGGCAACTGTTGATTCATACATTACGGTCTTACGGCTCGTGCCACAAAGTTCTGCGCTCGTGGGAAAAGTGTTTTGCGTACAAGTTGTACACAATATTTTTTCTACAACCACATTTATTAATGAAATAAAAACAGAAATTTATTTAGGTATTTTATTAAAACTTTGAACAGAAAGAACATACAAAATGAAAATTTAATATAGAAAAATCAGTTAAGTGTATGTTTAATAGTGAACAATGAATAAATAAATAAATAATCAAATAAATAGTTTACTTATTTTTGGTTTAAATTTAAAATTTTTACACCCAGAAATTCACTAAGTATAATAAATATATGTTGAATTGTCAAAAAAAGTTGACAGGTCATAGGTAGCTTTGACATTTCGGTGCGGAAAAGTGCCATATCGTGTACTTTTCGCATTACTTTTCCAACAGTTATCAAAAGAATTAAGAAAAGGCTTGCTTTGCGAATAAAAATTTGTGTAGAAAAGCGTGTTTTGCATAGTGTTGTAGGAAAAAGTTATTTAAAACAAAGAAATTTGAAGCAACAACCATCGAACTTTGGACCGATTTCTCAAGAGTAGAGTAGACTCGTTTATGCAATTATGGTGTTTATAAACGGTTAATATTTTACGAATTTCCAATATGCCATTAAATAATTATAAATAAAAAACCATTTTCAATACCCAACTTTAGAGCTCTATAGTTCGTTAACGACGAGCGTTTTATATGAAGTATTCTAATTATTTTTAGTCTCTCTTTCATTTCCCAAGTATTTTAGTCCAGTAAATAAAGGCACCAACCTGTTCATCTCATTATTGTCGGACTTTTTTTTTGCAACTTGTAGGTATTCATGTGTAGATTACTCTATGAAAATATGTCCTCCGCGGGATAAGCGGAAGGGGCTGGAAAATGGCCCATGATCCTGAAAATTCAGTTTTTGGCCGATATCTCCCGAAATATGCTACTTAGAGAAGTGTTTTCTAGAAATGAAGTACAGTTCATTACCTACAAAAATGGTGTTCATTACCTACAAAAATGGTCCCCATCATTTTTGTCCCAGAATCAATATTTCTTGCAAAAAAAGGCTTGCAAAAATTTTCCGGAAAACTAAAAAACAGCCAAAAATTTTAAAAACCATCGAAAAGAGGACATTTTCAGCTTTCCAATGGTGTGCATTAAAGACCGATATTGCCAATCATTGTTTATCAATTTGCGGTAGACCCGAGAATTTTCAGAAAACTCCGGAAATAAAAAAAAAACGTCCCAAGAAAAACATGTTGTTTATAAAAATACACAAAAATTATTTATTCATTCTTTCGGAATACATTCACCACCTATCAAAGTCCCATTATCCAAAAGGTTTCGGTAAAACTACGCTTCATTTAAAAAATATGAACGGATTGATAAGGGCGGTCAAATATTCAGGAAAAATAAAGTTTGGCCAGTTTTTTCAACATTCCTGGAAAATAAAAAAAACGGAAAAGTTACACGATGTTATAGGTACAGGTCCCTCCTTTCAAATGCACTTTGAATCATGAAAAAAGATTCATTTTTACTCAAGTTATGGGCCAATTTGTCCGCCCTCCCATGCCTACATTCACGAAGCGTGCTCCCGGAGACGCCGCGCAGCAGCTCGAAATCCAACGTACGCTTGGGCCCGTTTATCTCGAAAATGGTTAATCTTTTGACAAAAATGATAAGAATCATTTTTGTAGATAATAAAGTGCTCTCCATTCCTAGCAAAACCCCACTTCTCTAAGTGTCATATTTCCGGAGATATCGGCGGAAAACTCAATTTTTGGGATTATTGGCCATTTTTCAGCCCCTTCCGCAAATTTCACGGAGGACATATTTTCAGAGAGTAATCTACCCGTGAATACCTACAAGTTGCAAAAAAAAGTCCGACAATAATGAGATGAACAGGTTGGGGGGGTTTCTCGGTCATTATTTACTGGACTATTTGGTACAAATTTCTATTCTTTTACATTATAAATCAATTAGTTACTTTTCATTACTATGAAGTATTTTCTTAAAGTTGGTTGTTTTTAATAAGAAAACACACACGATATTTCAGATGAAATCCAAAGGTGCAACTTTTAACCGCACCACAACTTCGATGCTTATTCAATAGGGCCAAAAACCTTTAGAAATAGAATGTATAAGAATGAAATGGCATTTTCAAGGTACATATATACCTGATGCATAACTGTTTTTATCTCAGGTAGATTTTTAAGCAACATTAAGGGAATCTGCATCAGGCGTAGAACAGATATTTGAAAAAGGGATTTTTAAATCTGATGTTCAATAAAAGAGGTGAAAAATTAAAAGAACAAGATGCGATGAGTAGGAATTGCGATTCCCGTAAAATCACTTTTGAATCGTGTTATGTACAATATTTGTTCTGTAGCCGTTTTGTATCCTAAAAAGGATATTGATGGATAATAACGTATGAACATTAATTATGAATATTAATTACACAATTATGAAAATTACTTATAAGCGGGATGTTTTTCAAGTTTATATATGTCATGGACCAAGTAATAAATTGGGGCATTTTTCTTAATGCCCGGGCATTATGAATAATGACAATCTACTTAGGGCGAGGTAATTAATTATAATTTAAAGTTCCTTATTTATTACATTGCCTAGACATTGTGAATATTATATTGTCATGTAGTTTTCGGGCAATATAATAATACTCTGTGTATTTGACAGGGTTTTTTTATTTTCTCATTGTTTTCTTCAAAAATTGACTAAAAATACAAAAAAGGTTTGGTAGGGGTAGGTTTGGTTGGGTTATTATTGAAAATTATTATACTTTATTCTTCAAAAATTTACTAAAAATACGAAGGTGGTTTGGTAGGGGTAGGTTTGGTTGGGTTATTATTGCAAATGATTATAATTTATTCTTCAAAAATTTACTAAAAATACGAAGGTGGTTTGGTAGGGGTAGGTTTGGTTGGGTTATTATTGAATATTATTTTAATTTATTCTTCAAAAATTGACTAATAATACGAAGAAGGTTTGGAAGGGGTAGGTTTGGTTATTATTGAAAATTATTATTCAATCATTCTCCTTCCTTTTCTCGAAAAAATATCAAATAATTTGTATTCCACGCGCCAATAATCATTTCAAATCACGTGACACAAACATAACGAATAAAAATGAACTTAATCACGTTTTAATTACTCCATAAGTGACACACATTATACATAATGCCCGGACTATTTGATTATTTCAAAAAATTGATCACACTGCCCTCTCATATTGGGCATTTTTCGAAATGCGCGGGCACTTTTTACAATGTCCTATTAATAATTTAGTCCATAACATATATAACAACAGAATTGGTGTAAGTTGGTTTAGTTGATGAGTTATTTAAAACATGGAATTAAGCCAAGGAAATTTTTGCACAATAATTTTCGAATACAGTCTCAACAAGAATGACTAGTCGAGCTGGTTTCTGTTTTCGGTAATATATCACCACATCAGTCGACAATTTCTCATTGGTATGGAGAATTTAAACGTAGACAGATTGAGATTAAGAACTGGTCCACCAGCAACGGTATTCAAACGAGAAAACGTCGATGTAGGTACGTAAGCTGACCCAAGAAGATCGACATGTCACAAATCGTGAAATTGTGCAGTTGGAAACCGGATCTGTTGACGGAAGAACAGAAAGCAATTAGAGTCAATTGGTAACAAAAAACTCTAAACCGGCTTAAAGCAGAAAACTCCAAAAAATATATTATACAGTATTGTCATTGGTGATGAATCCTGGATTTACTCTTATGACATTTGTCTCAAAAGCAGGTCATGTAGCAACAATTCCACTGCAAGTTCAAAGAACTGTTACTGCTGATTGGTAAATAGATATTTGTTTGCCAGAAGTAGTTGCTGAGTTTCGAAAAACCAATCCCCAACGATGAATGATCCTCTACTAAGACAATGCATGTTCCCATTGAGTGTTTAAAGCAACAAAACGTCCAATTCTTGGACCATCCTCCATACAGCTTCAACCTAAGTCATAACAACTTTCTTACTTTTCCAAAAATTAAGAATGTACTGCGTGGTCAAAGGTTCCAGCCCCCAGAAGATGCAAGTCACCGCCTTCAAAAACTCTATTTTGAATATACCAATAATCGAGTGGTATAACTGCTTCCAGCATTGGTTCCAAAGGATGCAAAAATGTATTTCTCTTCGTGAAGAATAGTTTGAAAATCAATAGTGTTCAAAAGACAACCCTCGTATCTTATGGATACGTGAGGGGAGCAAGAACTTTTAACGTTTTTCTACGCAAAGAAAAATAATAAAAAAAGAAAGATTAAAATTTTATAAGAATATAGATATAATAATGTAATCTTGAATATTATTTATTGATGTGATAGAGCTATAATCAGTAATTCTAATTGACAGAAAAGCAATACTAAGGTGGTTAGCGAAACGTTCTAGTTTGCTGTACGGTATTGGCGATAGTTAGCCTGGATCAGTTCCATGCATAAACAAAATATCATTAGAAGTGTGACCGATCGGGAAGGCCAGTTTCTGTGTCAGTCTACGAAAATATCGATGCAGTTCATGACATGTTTTTATCAGTACGTCGAATTGGGCTAAAACGGATATCTGAAGCACTGAAAATTTCATACGAACGCGTTCATAATATAGTTCACGTCAATTTGGACATGAGAAAAATTGCTGCAAGATAGATCCCCAAATGTTTGAATGTTGACCAAAAGCGTGCAAGGGTAGAAGCATCGCGTTCAATCTGTGCTCGATTTGAAAACGATAAAAACCGAATTGTTACTATGGATGAGACTTGGGTACATTTCTACTATCCAGAAACAAAGCAACAATCGATGGAATGGCGACACTCTGGTTCTCCAAGACCTAAGAAGTTTCGTGTCCAAAAATCTGCTGGAAAAGTTCTTGCTTCAGTTTTTTGGGATTGCCATGGAGTAATCATGATTGATTTTTTGGATAAGGGTAGAACAATAACTGGAGATTACTATTCGACATTACTGACCACTCTACGGGAAAAAATTAAAGAGAAAAGACGCGGAAAGCTATCCAAAGGTGTTTTGTTTTTGCAGGACAATGCCCCTGCACACAAATCTCATGTTGCCATGCAAAAAATTCGTGATTTAGGGTTTCAATTACTAGAACACCCCCCTTATTCACCAGATTTGGCTATCATCTCTTTCCTCAACTGAAAAAAAGTTTAAAATTTTTTTTCCAACGAGGAGGTAATAAAAGCTGTGGAGGTCTGGTTTGCAGAGCAAAAAGAAACATTTTTTTTAAAGGTCTAGAAACGTTGCAGGTTCGCTGTATCCAATTAAGAGAATATGTTGGGTAATAAAATATTTTGACATTGAAATTTTGTTTGGTTCTATAGTAGGCTAAGAATTTTTCAATATATCCTTGTATAATCAGTAATTCTTATTAACAGAAAAGCAATACTAAGGTGGTTAGCGAAGAGTTCTAGTTTGCTGTACGGTATTGGCCTTTTTAGGGAGTTAATTATGTACCTATATTGAATAATGAACAATGCATTCGAGCGAGAAATGGGAGGTTTAATCGAAAATAATGACGTGACTTTTTTACATGAAATAAGTTTAAAAGGGAAAAAAGCGATTTCAAATAGTTTCAAGTGAAATTTAAATACTTAGTTAAAAATTATAAAACCTACGACGTTTGACTCATCTTAAATTGATGAAGTTCTTTCGGCGGCCGTTGCCCTTGTTCAGTATAATAATAAATATACAGGGAGGCAATAAAAAACGACGTTGGCGACGATGGGTTCACTTGTTTCAACAGTTTTGCGCGACTGCGATCTAACAGACATAAATCGAACGGATGGCACTGTGCAATGGGCCTCATCCCACAGGAGCATTATCCTAAGTTGATAAATAGCCCTTATATTGCATAATTATCATGAAGAAAAAAAAAGAGAACTCGTGCTCTATACGAGAGAGTATCACCTGTAAATCTCAAAATACCTTGCCGTTTTATGGGAGTTACAAAGAGAGCAGGATGAATTGACAAAAGAACCCGATTGAACGAGGGGTTAGTTTCGGTCCACTCGATATACACATACAATTTGAGGCGTTTATAAGGGAGGTCAACGGCCATTAATAACCGTAGAATGAATATTCCACGTCAAGAGGATAATGGAGAATAAAAAATGGCGAATGGATTAGATATTCACCACTTATCTGATTTGGTCCATCTAAGTAACTAAGACCTACTCATTTTTAATACCGAGCTTCGGTAATATCGGAAAATGATCGACACATATCTGCCCACAACAAGAAATTTCATCCAGGTAACGTTTATTAAATAAATATTTAATGATATAATGACAATTTCCATTATGGAGAAGCCAAATGTGACGCCTCAGGTAATTGAAATTTCTGCACATTGAAATGTCCTGAGGAATTGGATATTGTCAAGAGAGCAGTGTCGCAGCCCACTTTATCTACATGGATGAAGTTGGCACAACCATTTAAGAACAATCAGTTGGAAAAGTATTGATAATTTAGCGCAAATTATGTGCAATTTGTGTGAACAAAACGCTTGCACTTATATTTTTGTTTTTGTTAAAAGTTGTGTTACCCTCAACTCAAACTAGTACAACTTTTCTCCGATTATCATCCAATTTCAATGAATTCATTGCTTTTACTTGTGCAAATTATGTGCAAAGGTCACAATTTTTGTGCACTTGCACTTTTATATTTATTATAAGTTGTTTCACCTCAAACTGGAACTAGCGCAACTTTTTTCCGATTTCAATAAATTCATTGCTTTTACTTGTGCAAATTATGTGCAAAAGTTACAATTTTTGTGAACTTGCACTTGTATTTTTATTATAATTTGTTTCACCTCAAACTGGATCTAGCGCAACTTTATTCCGATTATCATATTATTACAATGAATTCATTGCTGTTATTTTGTGAAAATTATGTGCAAAGGTCAAAATTTTTGTGAACTTGCACTTTTATTTTTATTATAAGTTGTTCTACCTCAAACTGGAACTAGCGCAACTTTTTCCGATTTCAATGAATTCATTGCTTTTACTTGTGCAAATTATGTGCAAAGGTCACAATTTTTGTGAACTTGCACTTTTATTTTTATTGTAAGTTGTTTTACCTTAAACTGATAATAGCACAACTTTATTCCGATTATCATATTATTTCAATGAATTCATTGTTGTTATTTTGTGAAAATTATGTGCAAGGGTCACAATTTTTGTGAACTTGCACTTTTATTTTTATTATAAGTTGTTTTACCTCAAACTAGAACTAGCACAACTTTATTCCGATTATCATATTATTACAATGAATTCATTGCTGTTATTTTGTGAAAATTATGTGCAAAGGTCACAATTTTTGTGAAATTGCACTTTTATTTTTATTATAAGTTGTTCTACCTCAAACTGGAAATAGCGCAACTTTTTTCCGATTTCAATGAATTCATTGCTGTTATTTTGTGAAAATTATGTGCAAAAGTTATTATTTTTGTACACTTAGGTTTTGTTGAAAGTTGTGCTACTTCAAACTCAAACTAGTAAAACTTTGTTTATTGATCATCCGATTTATATGAAACCATTGCAGTTATTTTGTGCAAATTATGTATAATTTATGTGCACTAATCGCGACTTCGGCATATGTCTATCAAAGGAAAAAGTCAGCTAGGGAGACGAACTTCTGCAATTGATTTCGGACAAACTTCACCTACTAAGTTAAGTTTGTAAAGCATAAACAAATTTGGGTAAAGTGCAAGATCGATTTTATTTTTATAATTCGCCCATGGACCTATTCGGACCGCGCGAGATACAATCAGTGTCTTTTTTTATAATTTGGTAATTCTTCTCTGTACCCACTCTTGTTTAATTCTTACTAAATAGGCAGTTCTCTTTCTTTCCGACCAACCCTATTTAAAAATCCAAAGCCTAATATGCTTACCAGTCTAAGCTAGTGTTATACCAGCTGTTTTCAAGTTTTTTTTTTGTTTTCGATTTGTTGCATTGTTAACGCATACAGCTCTTCCAGACCAAATTCCTCATATGAAATATAGAGTTCTCCTTCATCTGATATGCCCATGGTATTAACAATTTCACACATTGTCAAACTTGAACTTCACAAATATTGTATATTTGCTCATGTGGTTGCTTCTTTTTCTGTACGTCCACAGAGGGGTCTTCAGAGCTGGTACAACCACCTTCAAATAAGTCAGCATAACTTTTTCCTTAGGAGCAGTTGTACTCCCACATTTAGTCCACCTACGCAGACAATATAGGCCCATTGGATGTGTGTCGTATATTTCAGATGGTCCAAAAAGTGTCCCTTGAAGCCATTGCCTTAAGTCCATTTCCCACGGTGCGAGTGACGCTGCAGCTCGAAAAAGTTGCATGCAGCGATTTGTCCCAGCAACAAGTCGCTGCGATTTGTCGCAACGTAGAAAATATACTTTACAGTCAGATTAGCTGTAGGTTACGGTCTTGATCTCCATGCCACAACGTCTGCAGCTTATACCCACGTTATACAGCCCCTTTTTATGCAGGTGGTCCTTCAGCAGGCGTCGGATAACCTGTAATGATTCCTACTGGGATTTAGTAGTGCTGCGGCCCGTTTAACACGTATATTCTCTGTGTACCTGCTTAGGAGTGCCCCAAGGACTGGTCCTGGTCTAACATTGTTGCTGAACCTACTATGTATGACAAATAGAACATTTGATTTAGTTCTGGATGTGACCGATAAATGACCTTGAATTTTTCAACCACCCCAATAATGTTTGAATATGGTTTTCACGTATTTTCTTTGAATTTGGGAAGGATCGCCATGTATTAAATGGGTGTCCCCATTGGGTGTGTGGACGTCCTTTGGTGCTGGGTGCCCATTTATGTTTAATAAAACTCTCTGGTTTACTGGGAAACTGTACTTATATTTATTGATTACTAGATATAACTTAGAGTATCATACTATTAATATTAACTTAATATCAACTAAATCATAATAAGTATTAACTAAGAATGAATTAATAATGCAATAAGTATCAAATAAGAATCGAATAAGAATGAATAAAAAGAATGAGAATGCATCCCAACCAATATAATACCACATATATATTTTACTTCCAAGTTCAAACTGATGTAATATTATTGTTGTTTATTGTCGTGTAACCTTAATAAATCACATTCTGCTTATTCAGCGTTGAACTTGACTTTATCACGTTTTTGATAATTTGAATAATTTCGAATGCATTTATTTCTTAATCTGGTTCATGCCTAAAGGACATTATAACGTCACCCTCACATTATAGCAGTTTAATTCTAATATAAGTATTCCAGATTCCGATTATAATCCAATATTTTTGTTGCCGTTATATTGTTATCTGAAGGATTTAATAAATTGATGTTCAACTAAACATCAATTCATCATATTTCTAATAAAGACTAACATACCTACCATTCTTATAAGGTACAAATAATAAAAAAACGGGTAATTTGCTGTTTACGTTCCACTTAATTGTGAGTGTGTCTATTTAGCAGCGTGATAAATTGCTATGAGGAAAATGACATTACCTTATTTAATCTAAGTCACTAAGTATGTGTGGAAAATGGAAGGCTATCGATTTGTTTATATTTACTTACTTCAAAATTATTCATGAGGGTTAGCGGTAAAATTTCAGTATTTACGAGAAAGAAAATGTACTTTTAAAAATAGCTTTGTTCGGTCCTTTATATTCTTCAAAGAGTTGGGGGAAAATGGAGAACATAGAAAATTTCTTTAAAACGGTGAGTGATGAAAATGTGTCGACAATTTAACCCAATTTAACCCAATTTGACAAGTGTAAAGTGTAGAAACTCTACTCACTACTTAAACTATAATAATTTTAACTATATTTTGGAATTATGTAAGGCCGGGCTCCCACTACTCGTGTATTTGGCAAGTTTGCAAATATTTGCGTGACTGACAAGTACACCAAGCTCGAACTCAATTTGCCAAGTACGGCGCTCCCACTACTCCTGAATTTGGCAAGTGTACGCCAATATTTGTGTACTTGGCAAGTACAGCAGGTTTCGTCATCTCTCGGCCTTCAGTGTTTATTTTACATCAAACTGTGTGGTATTGAGTGGTTGCTTTGTGAAAAGAATTAAGGCTTATCAAGATAAGAAGCCAAAAAGAAAAAGAAGATGGTGGATGACTTCTTGAACAGAAGTCAAGGCAGGTTAGTTAATACCTCTATCTGTCCTGATCGACCAAAAGCAGAAACCATGCCTCTATATTTTCAAAATTGATACACTAATCAAACATTTTATGCAGTGCAATGCCTCCATTATGATAGAGGACTTGATTCAAGAACCGTCAAGAAGACTGGAGAAATACCTGCGAATGTCTTACACCAACTTCTATTATATAAATTGGGACATATGATAAGGAGAAAGTTGCTCAGCTAAAAAAGGTAATTGCAGTTCAGGAAAGGTTCTGCGTTGCTCTTAGATTCTTCGCTAGTGGTGACAGTTTCGTGAGTTGGTCATATACCTTAAATTTTGACAACAAGTTCGCGCATACGACTGCAGCTTCAAGTGGCTTCTTCTTACGTGAAACGGATTCTAACTGACCTCATTTTCGTACAGCTCGAGAAATTCAAAAACAACTTCTTCAGACCACACACCACCACACGTGACGTCAGAAAACGGAATAACAACAGAAATTAAATGCGGAGAAGACGGCAAGTAGACTTGTCAATTAGGCAAATAATTGAAACCCCTTTGACAGCATTTTTACCGACAACCGGAGGGACTTCGCCAGCAGCAAATAGTTGTACAAGTAATGGCCAAGTGAACCACTCCTACTACATGGCAAATATAAACAAGTAACAAATGTTTGCCAAATACTCGAGTAGTGGGAGCACGCCTTAATATTTGTGCATTCGAACCAACCAACGGTGTTTTCCCAACGTTTTTGTTATATAAAAGGTTTGTTCTCACAAGCATCACAACCGAGTAAGTGGTGGAGTGGTTACGCTCTCGACTTGCATTCGGAAGGACCGGGGTTCAAATACCAGGTCCGCCCGACCTGCTATGAGTGTTTTCAGAGGTTTTCTCGTAGCAATAGGCGAATGCTGGGTCAGTACACACCTCTCAGGCACCTACCACCGTTCCTTCCACTCCCATCCCCTGAACCAAAAACAATCCTTATTCCTTCCAATGTTGGCTGAAGAGGCTCCGGAAAGCCTATAGCGGCCCGCTCCCCTCGGGGGGGAGAATGAAAATCGATCCTTCCTTTTTTTTACAAGCATCACAGACAGTCCTTGACAATCCTGATTCGGCGCAAAGCCCCGAAAGCGTTCCTACAAAGATTTCTGATTGATTGGAAATCCGCGGTAATGTGTTCAAACACGTTTTGTGGATAGTCTGCAAACTGTCCAGCAGTTTGCGAATCTTTTACAAGTAATATGTCCGGATCATGCGCAGTGTTTTTTTAGCATCAAATAACTTTTGACATTTGTCTTATTTGTGTTGGGATTGTTTGTTGGGTCATGGGATATAGCCGATTCGAATATGAGTTTCAGATCTCTGCCCGAAAAAAACAATTTATTTAATCGGCTTTCGCTATTTTAGAAAAGTTTATATTTAACAATGAGTGATTTTGAGACATCTGATGATTCAGAACTCGTAGACAAAATTCGTAGTTAATTGAGGTTATGTTCCTTTCCTTGCTACCTGCTAGGCCAAGGGTTCCCAACCTTTTTGGACTCTAGAGCTCATTCTAAAATATCGATAGGGTGGCGGGCACAAGTTGCGACAAGTACTGTCAGCAAAGAAACCACTCATACATACAATATAGCAAACATACGAACGTATTTAATAAACCAAGGCACTCAAAAAAATTAAAACAACTAAATAAAAATAATTCACATTTTTAATTATTGTTTATGAAAAAATTCTGTCTGTCGAATAGTGGCGGGCCCTGTGCTAGGCTATATATTTTCAATTGTCAACTGTTCAATGAACAGTGTTCATACAAACTGTTCCGGATCGATCAAAAACAGACATGCGTATTAACATTAGTTTGAGAACTATCTATTATTTGTCAGATATTTTATGTGAGAACAAACCTTATTATAAGGGGCAAAGTTATCAATCCTTACTTTATTTAATATCAAATATTTTTTCGAGATTGAGTTTTGTGAAATAAAAATACCTAAAGTCATCAGTTTACCGATACCTGGTATCAAACTTAAGAAAAATCGTATTCGAATAGTGTGTGATACTATAAGAATTACGACTCAAATGTTAGTGCGTGTTCGACGATCGATGAGACGTAGACTACGTTCATGTATTTTGACTGCAATCCAATATTTATTAAAATTCTTATTTTATTCTTGCATTTTCCATCTTCTTTGGTTTCCACTCTCGATACTTAGTTTATTATTCAATAAAGAATTAAATCGTGATATTGTATTTATTATTTTTCTCTATAAATGATACTAAACTTTTTATATCGCGAAAAGAAATTAGTTAAGATCGTTAGGTACGCCACTGAAGCGGCACAACAGGAAGTAGTTTAGGTATTTAGACAAAACGCCGGGCCACGGCATGCTATGCTCTTCGTATATAATATATAACCAAAGAGAGCTCTCCTCCTCTCCTTTTACTCCTCGTGCCCTCTGCCCCTCAACCCCTTACTCGACGAACGCCCCTTCTAATTCATTCGCTCAAGCGATTCGTAACGGATTTAGAAAATTGGTGAACGCAACAACCATTAGAAGGTATACACCAAGTCCGACGAAGAAGTAAAGGAAAAAGACAAAAAAATAGAAAAGGATGCATACCGAATATCAGCTTGCTCTCCAGATGGATTAGATTGTTAGGTGGAGCACACGAGGGTAAGTAATAACATACGAGGTGTATAAGGTAAAACTATTTAGTGTAAACTCAATATTAGTAGAATTTACTGTTTGCCGAATAGCACATTTGGTATGTTGATGAAGAGAAAAAATGAAAATACATTTAAAATTATGGCAATAAAAAAATAAAAAAGATTAGATGGTAAATTAAATTTAATTTTCAAGTTAAAATCAATATTTCCCTCAACTGATTTCTTACGTTGTAACTTACGTGTACTGAATTTGTAATGCGATGATTCGTCAATGTGAATAAATAAAGTAAAATACTTTAAAATGTAATACACCAGATTTTGGCGAATGCGCTGGTTTATAGTTTATTTCAGAATGGTATAGTGTAATAAAACCTCATTAGGTATGCAAAGGGAGCACAGCGAATATTTAAGCCACTTTCATAGTTTGGCATTGATTTTATTGTAAAATTCTTTCTTTTTATCAAGTGCAGGTAGTACCACCCGGGTTGGGGTTAATATATGGGTTTAGCCTATTGTTATCCATTCACAAACACTGAAATTAGTATGCCAAAGGCGTGCCGGTAGGATACTCGTAAAAAGAAAAGAATTTGATTTTAACAGAATAAAAATTAGGCATTATGTACATAGTATTAGGTACACTTATTTTTTATTGAACATTATACAAAAAATACATTATTATACAGAAATTAAATTATTTAAAATCATAATATTCTTCGTCATCTGAGGAACTGTCATGTCCTCTTGACGTTATAATTAACGGGTCGACGGTCTGATCGATCAAGTAGTCAAGATCCCACATTTTCTCCTCTTCTTTCTTTAATGGCATGCTGGACTGCATTTCGCCAGTTCTCTGGTGTCACCTCCTTAATGGCTAATAGAAACAGTAGCTTAACGTCCTTCATTTTGAATGTCGTGTTGTGTCTTGCCACAAATCCTATTTCACTTGCGCCCATATAAGTTCTATAGGATTTAGTTCGCAATGATATGGCGGTGTGCGCAGCACAGTTATACTATGTTTTTCTGCTATATCATTTCAATTTAATCGCTTTTCAGTAAAAGTGCTTTACGGTTATGCTTTTCCCAGGCAAAATCCATTTCTCAAAGTGGTCCATAAAAGTTTTTTAGTTATCAACAGAATACTGTCATCCTGGCCAAGCACCATTCTTTTTTTAAATAAAAAGAGTGAACTTTTCTTCGAATTACACTTTTGGTGTTTTCATCAAGGACTTTTATTGGTCTGCCTGGACTTTTCTTGGGAGGCTCCACTTGGCCTGCTATCTTTCTCCCCAGCAATAATTTAAAAACGGTGGACTTCCCAACTCCAGTCATTCGGGAACATCGGTCGACTGTTTCTTGTACAGTAAATTTCGGGTAATCGTATTTTATGCAATCGTGTACATTTAAAATAATAAGTTTTTCATTCACTGATAGTGGAGAATTATTGGAACATCTTTTCGTTGGTGTAAATGTCGCCATTTTATTACTAATCTTAGAATACTGTGAACACTATTTACGGCTTAACAGCAAATACTGCGTTAAACTAAACAAATATACTTATGAAGGTCTAAAAATTTTGGGTAAGGCACCTTGCGGCGCATGGTTAAGCCGAATATGAAATAGGGTTGGAATTAGGCAGAGGCCCTAATAGAAGGTTAAACGGTACCTGTTAAACGCAAAACGTAACTGTATAATCTACTACCTAAGTAATCCCTACACAATATTTCGCTATTGACACTTCAGGCCAGAAAACATACTTTTCCTAATTCTCTTACGCTATTACTTAAAATTTTAATATTACAAACAATACTATTTCAAGACCTACGCCTATGGCCGACACCGAAATTGTGCCGAACTGGACGAAATTCCCCATTTTATTACCCTATATCTTTCCGAAATAGACTAATAGAAACCATCCACATAGATAATGAGAAAGAAGCGCGTCAAAATTTACTTTTGAATCCGCGAGCAGATTTTTATTTAAATTCCGACGAAATTCTGGGCAAATGAATGCCGCATAAACCCAATCACTTTAAATCTAAGCTCGTAAATCAAAAACTGCTACTTATGAATAAATTAAGGGAATTAATTTTTTTTCAAACAATATTTCAGGCCAAAGGGTTTAATTGGTAGAGTCTATATGGATTTATGCGTATGCAGAGACATTTGTCATTAAACGTTATATTTTGGAAATTGGTAACACTAGGTTGTCTCCTTATATCTGATGTTTAAATCGTTATTTTACCATTTTTAGTGTAAGCATATATAAGAAAAGTTTATATTTATGGGGTATAAGTGTGGATTTATGCAGCAACATTTAACAATTAACATTTATCAATTATAAGCTAAACTAAGTACTCATTTCACTATGACTTCATTTATGCAGACAATTAACAATTATCATTTAACAATTACGAAGATGGCCAACTTTCTTAAATTAAATGTACCGAAATTTCATCTAGTGCGCAACTAGTACGCAGATCCTGAAGTTAACCTCACTTTTTTCATAGAAAAGCGGTTGAATTAGGGTTATGTTGTGTTTTTGTTTATTTTCCAGTTGTACTAAAAATGGATGATCTCACTCTTATCGATCTTGTTCGACAATTTCCCGTCATTTATGACAAAGGAAGTACACATTTTATGAATGAGGTTCTCAAACATTCCCTTTTCTTTTCCTATTAATAGGCTTGACAGCCCATCTCCTTTTCCTGCCTTTGTTCAATAAGAACATATTTGCCGTCAGCATCATTAATAAAAGAGATAAAGTCTCAGCGTCTTCAATTCTACTATACATCTTCAAAATTGTTCCAATGCACAAATAGACATGAAAATGTAGGGTTATTGTAAATAACTAGAATCTCGGGCTTGTGCGCATGCTTACTAGTTTCTCCTAATTTATATAATTGTGTCTGCATAAACGATGGCAGTTTTACTAATTGTTAAATGATAAATGTTAATTGTTAAATGCTAATTGATAATATGTGTTAAATGTTGCTGCATAAATCCACACTAACTCTCTTAAATGTAGCATACGAAACCGCCTAGCTGGAAAAGCGAAAACCATAATAGGTCAATACCAATACGGTTTCACACAAGGAAATTCAACAATTGACGCTATTCACACTATCAAGCAGATAATGGAAAAGGCCCATGAATACAAAATGGAAATAGAAATGCTATTTATAGATTTCCAACAAGCATTTGATTCAGTAAGACGAAGTGAACTGATGAGAGGACTGAAAGAACAGGTGATAGAAAGTAAGTTGAGGAGATTAATAGCAATGACTATGAAGGAGTAAAAAGTGAAGATACTTACAAGTAAAGGAGAAACGGAGGGCTTTGTAGCTAATAGAGGTTTAAGACAGGGTTATGAGAAAAGTGAACAAGGGAAATTTAAGAACGAGCGGTGACCAGATAGTCGCTTATGCAGATGACATAGTGATAGTAGCGAAAAGAAGGAATATCATTAAACAAATGCTACTGGAATTAACAAAAGAGGGTGGAAAAATGGGATTAAAAATAAATAGAAACAAAAGTATTGGGAAACGAAGATCAGAAATAGACGAAAAAATAATGGCAGCTAATAGGGTATACTATGCCAATAAGAAACTGCTAAAAAGCAAACTATTAACAAGATAAAGTAAATTTAACATTTACAACACAATAATAAGACCTGTAATAATGTATGGAGCCTGAACCGGCAACCGGTGTAACAAAGGCTTCGGTAAGAACCACATTAAACCAGTGGGTGCACAAACAACACCTCAAATACTGGCAAACAATTCCGAAGCTCCAAACACAGTAAACTGATGGTTAAACAACCCATACCAAAACTTACTGAAGAAAACCTGAAGTTAAATAGGAGAGATATCAGGCTGGTAACCGGCCTTATAACCGGACACTGCGGCCTGAGAAAGCACCTTCACACAATGGGGATCTTCCAAGAAGAACCTACATGTAGATTATGTGGTGAGGAGGACGAAACAGCCACCCATATAATTTTCGAATGTGAGGCTCTACGTTGGTGGAGGTATAGACAGATAGGGCCGGATGACCCTATATTCAACCTCACCAAAAGAGATACTGTGAAGAGACTTCTAGATCTCATCAAGGTCACAAATCTTCTCACGGACTAGCAGACAGACAGGACAATACAATAAGCCAACGGCTGCAGTGTTGGGGCCCACTAACCCGGCCTGTTTTCGTCTGTTTACCAACCAACCAATGTATGGAGCAGAAACGATGACAATGACACAAAGAGATGAAGAGGACTTGAGGATAGTAGAATGAAAAATAGTGAGAACAATTCTAGTGCCAATAAAACTTGGCGACAATGAATACAGGCAACGTATGAATCATGAAATACTGAGAGAAATGAACGGGGAATAAAATGGCTTGGACATGTATGGAGAGAAGGAGTGCGCGCAATTGCTTGCTTAATGCTACAGTGGGAACCAGGTGGAAGGAGAAGGCAAGGAAGACCCAGATCTAAGTGGCTGAAGGAAATGAAGGACTTGAGAAGGATAGGAATCGTTAGATGGAAGGAAAAAAACGAGGGATAGGATACTATGGAGTGACAAACCGATAAAGACGTAATGGCGTAGCTTAATTCAGGCACCTTTCAATTAGTTTTAATTGGACATACGTGGTCAGTGATATCCACATAAAATTGGAGTGTCTTTGATACATTCAGAGAAGTATGACGTAACGATAAACATTCGTAACTCTTATGTAGTTGAAAGATATCAGATCTGTTCCAACTGCAATCCGAAACTGTCAGAAACGATCAGAGAATAACTGGTCATATAGCCAACGAGTTTTCTTTTCGCGTAATTCCTATCACTGATTGCAATCGCCGAGTATCTCTGATCGTTTCTGGCAGTTTTTGATAATTTTTATTAAACAAGACTAGGTCTTGAGTAAGTTGTTCCATTTTCAAAATATAGGGCGATTTTCCAAACTAATATCTCGAATATATTCTTTATCTTACTGGATGTAACAAAATAAGCAAATAGAACTTTTGATAGAATAACCGAAGTGCAAAAAGCAATCATTTTGATTATAACCAACAAAATAGTTTTAGTCAATAAAACAAAATCTCAATCACAGCCACATCTAAGTCAATCAATCAATCAATCAATGTCTCGTAAATAACAGAAATGAAGTAAACCCTCCCTGGGACGTTAACAGTCCATGTGGACTAACTATTCAAGTACATTTTTCATAGATGGGAAGCTACATTGCACCAATGAGAATCAATTGTTCGCTTGTGGGTAGGTCAAGACTAAAAATGGTTTATGGTTTTCTGATCTTTTCGGCTTTTTAATCCTCAAAGAGACCTTGCCGCATACTGTTATTTTATTGTGAAACAGTGCAAACTAATTTTACTCACTAACTATATTTGTATTCAATGTGTTGCATATTTTCAAAACAAATGAAAAAACCTTCCGCACGCGTTGGTTGTCTTTTTGTTTCGCCTTGCTAGAGTTTCTCACAATTCTCGAGATACACATACCAATTACACATTCTTTAATGAGTCCTTAATCAGTTCTTACTGCCAGTCAACCACCTTAATAAAGATAATTGATAATAAAGAAACGAACTTAAGCCTTTAATTGGTTTATTAGTGTTATTGACTTATGTTTTTTCAGTTGGCAGAACGGAAAGTAAGAATTATAATGCAGAATCGTGTTCTTTCATGTAATATGTTTGTGTTTATAACCAGAAGCTTGATTTGAAATTAACTTGGTAGTAATGTGGGTACAGTAAATCTAAAAATTGATATTTGTTTCTGAAATATATCGTATCGAAATTTTTAGTATTGATACTTTTCATAACGATATTTTCTAATATTGATATTTTTAAAACAATATAATTTATAACGGTACGGTGTATCGATACTTTACACAGTATCGCCCATCTCTATATGTCATATTACTTGACGTACTCCAGAAATTTATTAATTTTGACGTTAGAATTGTTAATAATACCAAATATCAAATTATTACTTTCCGTTCTCCACTCGCATTATTTACTTAACTTTTATTTAATATCTAAAGAAATCAAGGGTGAATTGCGCCCCTCGCCTACGGCTCGGGACGCAAACGTCACCCTGCGTGAATAATGGCTATCATAAATTTCTCGTTTAATAATATACGTTTTATCATTCGTTGGATTTTCCCTTAGTTAGTCGTGTTTTCAATCATTTACTGTGTTGAAAGTGCCAAAAAAGAGACGTTCGCTTGTATTATGTCATTCTTTTGCTGCTGTCAATCAGTATGTTTTACAGCCTTAATCCTAATAAATATTGAAATTTATAAGTCGCATGTTATCAAAAAATATGAATATATGTCGACATTAGTCGTATTAAAAACTTTATATGTTGGCAAAAATGCGCGCTGTTGCCGCGATTAAAATGGTTTATCTGGTACAGTTGACGTCTTGACATTTTTAAGGTTATGTTTTGACAGTTTAATATTGATCATTCAATTTTTCTATTATTTCATCTCCTTGTTATAAAAAACTGCGAAAAACAGTAAATTTTCACAAGCAGTGATGAGTTGTCAAAGTTAACGTATAAATGAAACTTAATAACACTGCAATAGTTGATGTATTTACTATTCATTTATTCCTGACTATTCGCCATTTCATCAATAGTATATATCTTACGAAACGATATTTATGTATATTTACAATTGCCCCCAGCCCTTTTTTAAACATAATCTCTTTAAATGAAATTTCTTTATCTAAAAGCCGCTGAATGGATTCCGCTCTTTTCCCAGCTGCGGTACGCAAATTCTTTCATTTTTTAAATTGAAGTTGGTACTGTCAATATCATAGACATAATTTGTCTATGGTCTATATGTTCCATGTCTGTATTATAACTGACAGGACAAGTGATAATGGACAGAATGACGGAACACTCCACAGAGTGGAAGGAAAAAGATACGAAACGAGGTTATGATTCATTTAAGATTATGCTTTCCATTATTAAAAAAACTGTACTGAAATTAGGTTAAAAGTGTTTTGTTTTGTTTACCAAATCAAGACCCGCTTTCTCAACAATTAATTACGGTTGTGAATAAAATAGCTATACCAGAGCTCTTCACAGAGAATAACCCCTTTCCACCTGGGTATGTAAGGTCTGTCCAAAACCAATTGCAAAAACAAGAAACACGTGTTCTTCGCCCTTACCCAATTTTTTCTTTGATGGACATAAATTTTCCTTTCATTAGCATATGCAGATCAAAGGTAAAAGTCAGCAAGAGCAACGAACCATTGATTTTGGACAAACTTTAATGCACTAACTGAAAAAAAGTAACACGCCATAAAATAGGGCGTCGGCCCAGCACTGTAGTGGAACGCCTCTGATGCGATAATTACAGTGAAGCAGTGTCGAGCGCGGCTAGCACTTGGATGGTTGACCCACTGGGAAGACCGTTGTCTAAATAGCCCATACAGCTCGCAGCGGAGTAGCATGTCACAGCTTTATACCAATGAGCACGAGGTATGTCGTCTTTAAAACCGAAGTCCCGAATCCATGTATGATGGGCTCGATAAAGAGCCCTAACACTGGTTGGAACACCAGTGGGTTCGGCAAAATTTCCGGTTAGAGGTAGAGTGCTCCCGGCGTCGGTGATTAGCCTCAGTTGCAGAATACGACGTTAAATAACCAAATAAAAAATACCATAATCCGATCTTGGGGTTTTTAAAAATCACTACAGTTGCCTACATCCACAATTAAATTTCTAAATTTACTTGTTGTCTTCCAAATGATATATCCCATTATTTTTTTTGTTGAGAAATACGAGTTATTTACACTTATTACTATAATCCTTTTCAACACGTTTAGTAAATTGTATATAGCTTGGAGCATCACGTATTCACATCAATTGTATTTGATTTTATAACTGTTATTGAACGCTGAGATTCCATATTTAACAACATCGTGCTTGCCTTTTTATCCCTTCTTGTTTACCAAAAATAATATTTCATTTAAAAAGATAATTGCAATAAATAAAAATAGATGAAAGAATAGAAAAAGTCGGATAAAAAACTAAAACCCGACTGTTGAAAAAGGCATGAAACAAGAACATAATATTCTCATTTGAAATTTGTATGTGATTGGTCTTCCTCTTCTTTTTTACCACCTTTTAGCACTCGTTTTACCCATCTAAATTCTGTCATTCTACCTTTTTGTCCCAACCTTCTCTCTCTCTCTCTCTGTGCTTTAATTATATGAGTTATACTTGTGTGCTTATACAATTCTGATATTTCTCTGTTTGTTCTTCTTCTGATTCCCACATCTTCAATTCCACCATAAATCTTTCTGAGCATTTTACGTTCCCAGATCTCCAGTTTTTTCTGCACTTTTTTGTTCATTGTCCAGGATTCACAAGCGTAGGTAACTGACGGTGTTATTATTGTTTGGTACATTCTTATTTTAGCTGTTCGTGAAATGTCTTTTGATACCATTCCTGCTGCTTTACTGCCTTTTGTTAACCTTTTTTCGATTTCCCAAATATTTGATTTGTTCCACTTGTTCTATTCTGTATCTATTATTTCCATTACAATTTATAATAATATCGGTTTCCTCATTCTCCTTCATTACCATGTATTTTGTTTTTTTCTCGTTGATCACTAGACCATGTTCTCTTGTCTTCTCTTCCAGTAGTTTAAATACTCTTAGAAGTTATTTCCCGAATCTTGCCATGAGTACTATGTTTATTCCCATAAATTAAACCTCGGGTTTTTATACCACTTTCTCTTAGTATTTACCTTTCCCATTGCCTCAAGATCACGATCTTTCTAAGCCTAGGGAAACATGCCACTGTCTTTCAGGCAGAGGTAATGGCGGTGCAATGCTGTGCAGAAGAGTTGATGAGACGGGAGATGGATAACCAAAGAATCGTCATCTACTCCGACAGCCAAGCTACACTACAGGCGATAAGCTCATATCGGACAACGTCAAATCTGGTGTGGGAGTGTCGCAAGGCACTCAACAGACTAGGTAGTCATAATAGAGTGACCCTAGCCTGGGTGCCAGGTCACCAAGGAATAAAAGGCAATGAAAAGGCCGATAAATTAGCCAAGCAGGGAGCGACTGAGGTCTTGATAGGGCCAGAACCTTCCTGTGGAATTGAAAAAAAACCTCACTAAGGAGTGCATCCACCAAAGGATAAACAATTAGGCGCTGAGCTGGTGGCATAAAACCCCAGGACAAAGGCACGCAAAACTATTCCTTAAAACCCCTTCGGCCAAACTGTCACGCGACCTACTATATCAAAGTCGAGAAACGACGAGGATGATGGTGGGAATGCTGACCGGACATTGTAGGCTGAGGAAGCACATGCACACAATTGACCTAGCAGATGACAGCCTATGTAGCTTTTGCCAGGAAGAAGACGAAACCGCGGAGCACATACTTTGTGAGTGCGAAGGCCTAGTAAGGGTGCGGTTTCACCTATTCGGAGAAGAAAAACCGAAGGCAGAGAGCAAGGGAGGCGGTATCCAGGATAATAGGTCTAACAAAGAATAAAGCTAGGTATCGAGCTCTAAGGATAGGGAGGACCACAATAGATCTGCAAAGGTCGCAGTGGGATAGGACAAAAATCCACTCCATTTTCAATCTAATCTAATCCCATTGACCCATACATTTTTTTTCTTTTCATGGTATAATAGGCCTGTTTGTGATCGATGAATAGCAATAAAATAAATAACCTACACGTAATATATTTCAATTTATTTAATACCTATTTATAGTGATGTTCAGAGGATAACCGCAGACGTATGCTACCTACCCTAACAAAACAATACCTCTTTCTCCTCTCTATATTAGGCGATTTTTTCTTGGTATACCACATATACTACGGAATACCTAGTATAGGAATGTTTACGAATATATTAGCCCCCTTCAAGTTTTAACAAACATCTATTTATCTATGGTTAATAATAAATTTTTACTTCATTTATAACTATTGAACAACGCCAAATAGAAAATAAGCGTGCAAAGAAGTTATAAATAAAATAAAAATTAATTCTCAACTTTAGATGCCTATAGTTCGATAACGAAGTAAATAAGGAATATATTTTTTATGAAGTACTATCAATATTTTTAACCCCTCTACCAGTTTTTGGTACGAACTCCTCTGACAACCAGTATAAGAAGCCGTTTTTCGTTGAAGGCATTGTTTTTTTCAAATTTATAGAACCCTGTATCTCATCAACTGAGTCCGTTCAGGGTTCATTTTCTTATAACAAATTTTATTAGATAAATTTACAAAACACTTTGTATGAAACATATATATTATGCTCACTATTTATATTGAATAAAAAATAGTATTTTTCTTACTAAATCTTTTTCGTTTTATTAAAGGCTTCAATGTGGGTAAAAGACCATATTTTTTATCAATTAAATTTAATATTTCTGGTTGACTAGATACTAACACGACTAAGAAACCACAAATTTTTCGTAAGAACACAAATTTCCAATAAAAAAAAACAAAAGTCTAATAGTGTCAGGTGCGGCATCCCATATGGTCCACTCAACCCTATACCTGACGTGCTGCGTGGGGCATATAAATGAAACCAATAGAATTTAAAAAAAAAAGAATAGGTTGAAGAGAACCGAAATAGCGGTAATTAGCGAATACGTTTCCAGGAAAGGACTCCCTAAATACAGGGCCCTGCGCACAGACACATTTATTAGACTTCTGTCGCAACAGCAATACCAAAATCGTTTCCGGGTGTCGTGACCGGCAAGGTACCGATAAATACTGGGTGCAATAGAAAATGTACCTAATTTTCAATATTTATTTTCTCCTTTTTAAATATGGATTGAAAGTTAGACGGGTAATGGATTTTTTTACATAAACGAATGCAGGTCACGTTCCACGTCACCACCTCCTCTTTTGTTATATTTTAAACATACACTCAGAAAATGTTTTTCTATATATATTGAGTCTTTAAAGCTAGAAAACATCGAATTGGATCATCCTCTCTACAGTCCCGAACTAAATCTTAATGACTTTCCTTACTTTTCTAAAAAAAATTAAAAATGAACTGCGTGGTCTAAGGTCCCTATTTTGGAGTAACTGCTTCCAGAATTGGTTCCAAAGGATGCAAAAATGGATTTCTCTTCGTGGACAATACCCTAGGTTGTAACCCAAAAATCCTGAGCTGGATGTACACTGCCATAGTGAGACCAATTATCACTTATGGAGCCATTGCGTGGAGTAGCAGAACTAGTCTATGGACGACGAGATAAACCCTCTCCAAAATTCAAAGACTAGCCTGTATATGCATTTCAGGAGAAATGAGAACATACCCAACGGCAGCCATGGAAGTGATTCTCAACCTTACACCACTACACATGGTGGTGGAAAGTGTTGCAGATAGAACAAGTTACAGACTAAGTAGAGAGGGAATCATTAAAAAACTCCACCTCCTTACTTCTTAGAATTCAAAAAACCTGGGACATGCCACAAGATGGTATGATGAAAAGGTATAACTTTTCAAAGAAATTCGTTACGGAATTAAGCAACCAGAAGGAATGGGATCCAAATACCATTACCAGACTTGGAAAGGATACCATTCCATGGTAAACAGACTGCTCAAAAGCAATAGAAGGAAGTGGGATAGGAGTGTACGGGCCAGGAACCAAACACTCTGAAAGCTTGGGAAAAACACCAGTATCTTCCAAGCGGAAATTCACGCCATAACAAAGTATGCCCAGTTCAATATTGACAAATGATGTAGAAGGCAAAAGATTATCATAATGTCGGATAGTCAAGCAGACATTAAAACACTGAGCTCTTGTGTAATCGGTTCCAAAATAGTGTGGGAATGTCTAGGCATACTCAATGAACTAGGCGAGAACAGTATAGTAACCTCACTGTGGATTCCAGGACACACTGGAATAGAAGGAAATGACATAGCAGATGGACTAGCAAAGAAGTGGACTGAAAGACCCTTTTGCGGTATCAGTCCCAATGTAATATTGGAAGAAATAGACAAAACCGAAGAAAAGAGAAGATGTGACCATTGGAAAGATCTAGTAGGGCTTAGACAATCAAATATTCTGATAGATGACTACAACCCGTTGAGATCAAATGAATGCACAAGTCAAAGTAAAACTGCACTAAGAGTTTTAACAGGGATCCTAACGGGACATTGCCGCCTGAATGGGCACCTGAAAAACTCTAAATAGTGGAGGAAGAAGAAGGTAGATTATGTGGCATGGAAGAAGAAACCTCCATCCACATACTTGCGAATTGCACAGCAATTTTGAATACTAGGGCACAGCAACTAGGAGATTATTGGATAGAAGAGGGACATTTACCTCAGTTGAAGCCTGCAGATATTGTAAAATTCCTCAGGGAAATAAGACTAAGTAGAAATAAGGGGGCACAATAGATCTTTTAGGTATCAGTTAATGTCACCCCATCATACATACATATTCTAGCTCTATATGCAAAATATAAAAGACAACCCCCGCGTACTTTTTTTTGTCAAGTTTGAGCTAAAAACGTATAATAGTTTATAGAGCATCAACATCCAGAAAGTGTAGGTTATACGAAAAGAAAGCCAACGCTCTTATTAAATCAGATTCTAGAGATCTTTTTCCGTTTTAGAGGGTGAAAGTTTTAAAATACGAAACGGAGAGAATGCGAGGTGAGCAAGTGAGGGTGTTCGGGAGAGAGGCAGGAGAACAACAAACCGGCGGTGTTGTCAAATTTAAAAGAAAAATTGATATTAAAAATTAACGAGGGGTTAGTTGCAGTGACAGTATTAAAATTTATTGTTGAAAGAGAGTATCCATTAAATGGTAGTATAAAAACTCCATTACCATTATGGAAGTCACCTTTGTACCCGTCAAAACCTATATCTCTATAGTTTTTGATCTGACTTCTCTCAACTTGTTACAAGATTGCGCATATTTTCCTTTGAAATAAGAAAGTTATCTCACTGTAGATAAGGGTTTCGTTGTTTTGTTATCAACGTCGGCCTATTTTTGCGACTGAGGCCAATTACCGACTATGGGAGCAGCACACATTATACCTCGTGCTCACTGGTATAATGCCTGCGAGCTGTGATATGCTACTCACCTTAGTTTTCTAAGGTGCACCCAGTGGTCACCCATCCAAGTACTAAACGCGCTCGACACTACTTCACTGTAATTATTGCATCAGAGGCGTTCCACTGCACTGCTAGGTCGACACCCTTGTTGAATCTTGTCGTGACATTTTAAGCATAAGAACTAGTTTTTAAGTCAAATAATACATTAAACACCCCCAATAGAGTTTTCCAATAAAAAGAAACAAAGTTCTTTCAAGTTAAACTGACCATAAGTCACAGAATGAAATATTGGAGTGTTGTTATGTCCAAGTTTGGGGAATTTAGTAAAGTAAAGTAGGAAGGAAACGAAAACAACTGGGAAACAAATTTAAAAAGATATATTGGGTTTGTTAGTAGAGATTGTAAACTGAACTACTCATACGCAAAGTCTCTCTGTGAACGGTTTTTATTCACTGAGCGTGAATCGTCCAGTTTGTGATTGCTCTACGAACAAACCTATTGTTATCGGGAGGATTTCCAAATTAAAATACTATTGTACAATCAAATTCTAGAACCAATTTGGACTTTGGATTTACAGCATTATTTAACATTGTGGTTGTACCAGAGAAAGCAGTTTACATGATATACAACGCTTTCAAAACAAAGCACCAAGGACAGCTGTCCTTTCCTTTCCAGTAAAGCAAACATCCTGGATAAAATATGGGGAAATATGGAACAAGACAAATATGGCAACCAAAAGATGTTTTACAAAACACTAAAAACAATCAGGACATGAGGACAACAAAAAATTCATATCTTCTGTATGTTCAAAACGCGGTCTTGGACACACCCCCCATTCGCCCGTTCGCTAATTTAACTCACGTTTTAGACGTTCCGGATCAATATTTTCAAACAAAATTTTGACATTCGATATTGTATGATAAAAGGGATTTAAAATGCTACAAAATTAAAATAATTCCTCACTAATGCGAGATGTATATTAAAGTGGTTTGGAGGTTTTTAAGAATGAAAACTCGAGACAAGTATAAATCAATGCATAGTCTAGAGCTGGTATGAGTGGTTGGAAGAGCGGGAAAGAGATCGCACAAAATAGGAGAAGCTGAGCAAAATTTGTGTACAAAAATATACTAAACCATTTATGTACAAATCTTATTAATGAAGCAACACCACTACCTTCGATATGATAGTATATGTTACGCCCAAACATCGAAAACGCTCACTGAGCGAAAAAAAAGAACATCATCGCGTTGTGGACGGTGCCGAACGACCAAATACCGAAATGACATAATTTTTCGCAGTATGTGCGTTCTTTTTGACCACGACGCTCAATGCTGGATGATTTATAAAGCTCATAAACCGACCATGCTTTTAACATGTTGAGTAAATTTACAGAAATATTATTGTGGCATTTAGAATTGCTCAACACCTCATTGGCCCTGCAGTTGCATTTTTTTGTATTACAATAACGTTAACAATGGCACATGATAAATCCTTGTTTTGATCCAGACGAAAGAGCTGAAGCTTTCCTCAAATTTAACATCTTGGAACATCCGATGCGTTTAAAAAATTTGAATCCGCGAAGTTGAATTCATTACGACTGCAAAGTATTTCCAACACGCCCTCTTTGGTTCCCAAGCTGGAATCGTTAACGTTATTTTGTAAGTGAATAAAAGCATACTTCAGATATGCGTTAGTATTGTCACTTCCAACTTCTTGAGTGTGTATGTGATGAGTGACTATACGTTTCTCCTGAAGTGCTGAATTTCCGGCTTTTCCATAAACAATTTTCGATTATTTTGTGTTTTTCTTCGATGAAATCCCAGTGATTTTATTACTTTCTTAACACTTTCATGAGATCTCTTATAAACATAATCTTTTATATAGCCCGAGAAGTAGATGTTTTTTCTTAAGTGAACGGTGTTTCATTTTTGGAAAATATTTTTCAAAAACTGGTTTTTCTTTTACCAATTTTCTGTAACATTAAGAAATCATCTCATCTTGATAATCACCAGACTTCCTTCCTGATATAAATAATAATAAGCTGTCTTTAATAAGCGACAATATTTTTGAAACGATTACAGCTTGCATGCTCTGAGTGTTTCACATTGGTTGGGTGTTTGCTCGAATATATTTAATCAATAGTCGTCGATATGAAACAATCGGTATTGTCTAAAGTAATTGGTAACTACTGAATCTACAAGCCGTTTCTACCACAACATTGATTTTGGAATGTTTTTCTGTTTTCGATGCAGTGGAGTGTATTCACATAAGAGCTGGTTCTGGCATTAAATAATACACTGTAGTTCGTGTAGTTCAGTAAACTTAAATAAACGTAACGAACAAGCTTTTCAGTTTGAAATCAGAGTTATTAGGAACTGTCTTACTATTTCCCTTGTAATTTTTGAAAGCACTATCAACCATGAAACATAACTTTGATTTACAGGTTTTTGAATTACTATACAATCATCAGGAACTTTAATTTTATAGAAAAATGCATTTATTATTCAGGAAAATAAAGGAATTAAAATTAATTGCTAAGGAAATTGACACATTTCGTCTAAAAATTTTTGTTTATACCAGGAAAGGTTTTAACTGAGTGACCGTTTGCGTTGGACGATCAACATCAACTATAATTTTCGGATTTATGCTGGAAAAGTAAACTGGAGGTCTTAACTGGGTGACCGTTCGAGTCGGAATCTCAACATCAACTCTAATAACCACGCTAGCAACGAAGGAGAACTGCATTTAGGAGCGAAAACGTGTGGCAAAATAACAATTTACAAAGACTACGCCCACCTATCTTTTTAATGCATACAAAGTGACATGTTTCCCGACTAAAAATAAAATAAATATAATTTGTATCCAATTAGTTATTCAGCATTTGACAAACGTGCTTTATTTATGAGAAATTACACACTTTTGAACCAAGAAGGATTCTCCACTTTTGGCAACGCGAGGGTTTATTGGTTTCTAGGCGAGCGGGGAAAACGCTCAGAAGGGCTAAGGGAGGCTTATTCGATCGATATCATACAGCCTCGCCCTCGTCACACCGTCTCCAAGGACGATGACACAGATTACTAACGAATTTTCCAACTTTTCATCCCGTATCCAAGACTATTTATCATTAAACACACTACATATTTTCGACAGTTGAATTTGTCACATGAGAAAATTATGTCGAAGATCCATAATTCACATGACTACTTGTTGCTTATAAACATACCAGTCATCGTTAGGGTAACATTGAATTTCGGTGATTATTACAAATAGGCGTAAGGGACAGACTGATGGAAAAACACTCACAATTCGATTCTTTGTTTTGACTCATCTTACACAACAATAGCGACCTTTTAAAATAATTAGGTACACGCATATTTCATATTTTGCTTAGATATTAATTTATAATAGTAAAGTTGATATCAAAAATAACTAATAATAGGAAATAAACCAGTTTCCATTGGAAATTACTTCCAAATTTTAAAATAAAATTCAAATTTTATTGCAGTTTCCGACCACCACCCGAGGATTTCCGAACGCTACCGATGATACGTGTGATGTCATAACATGTGATTACTTTTGTCAATATGGCCGGTATTGCATTAGGTTCTGTGTAGTTTTGTGTTTATATTGTATTTTAATTAACTATTAATTGCTTCATCGACGTAAAAATATCATTTATATGTTTGATTGAGACCATTACGTGTTTGTGTGTGCTTTTTTTATTTCTAAAAGTCAACGTAAAGTGGAAAGTGGACATAAATATTCGATATTTCCGAGGATATTTCAAAACTTTTAGAAAAAAATATTTTATTTACTAGTTCAGTGTTCAGTAACGCATAGCTTGCAACCACAATGCCCTTTTCTTAAGTGCATTTTTGCTTGCGCCACCAGGTAAAGTAACAAATATTTTGTCTGGAGTTTTAATAGTCGTTGATTTACACTCTGGAACAATGCAATACTTGTAATACAAAGTTTTTTTTCGGCTTTATCCATTTTAAAGCTTTCAGAAACAAATTAGGTCACAAGAACTCAGAGCGTGATACACGAATAAGAACGTAAACAAATGATGTCACTCCATGGGGCAGCCATCTTTATGACGTAAAGCGCGTTTTGGCGGACTTTCAAATTTTATGATTTTTAAAGTTGTTTTAAAAGTAAAGTTTATATTTTTTTGAAAAAATAGGCATGCAAGGTGTTAGGAGACCTGAAAAAGCGTCAATTCCCACCAATAGCAAAATTTATGCTTGTACCCTATTGATTCTTATCAATTTTTTTTTATTTATAAGTACCGGCTGTTCAAGTTGATATATCATTTTCCTTGGTAACTCGACATAAATATAGCTTGGGTATGGTGGCTGCATTTAAGAGTTGCATAATATGACAACATAGTTAAAGCTTGTCAACAAATATCAAATAACTGTCATGTTTATCTTCGTTTAAAGCTGTACTTAACTAAACTGAATTTTTAAAGTTGATGAGTCAGCGGAAAATGGAATGGAACAATTTTCGAAGACAGTTCTGATTTCTGCTATCAAGTACCACTTCAGTCCATAATTTCTCGTTGATATGGAGAATTTAAACGTAGACACGTGGACGAAATTAATATTAGCAGCGATCCAAGAATAGGTCTACTAACAACAGCAGCGGCCCAGGAAAACGTCGGCTGTTTGGGTGTTCTAAAATGAACCAAAACCGATAAAATTTATCCGTTCTGGAAGTGTTTCCAAAAAGATGGTAGCGGCATTTGACTCAAAAGCAGGTTATGTAGCAACAATTCCTTTGCAAAATCAAAGTCTTATAAGCTAAATATTCTGAAAATTGAAAAATCGAAACCACCGGGAATCGAACCCGGGACCCCTCAGTTACAAGCCCTTACGCTAAGCCCTGCGCTACAGCGGTTCCTACCTATCAATGTTCTGTTCGGTATTATAAGCTACCATTCAACCGCGTCTGCGTCTTACATTCGGCCATCCTGCTCCGCTCCTCGTCCTCGAGGTACCTAGAGTGCTGGACCTGACGTTTGTGCGTACACCTATCTCACCTACTCGTTCGTGAGCCTGATGCCTTGCCTGCCTACGCATATCTCACTCTCCTGGCGAGCCTGACGCCTACACGCCCATTCCAGTCACCCTCTCTCACTATCACATCACATTATGGCCTCATGTGGACATTTCGTAGATCTAATCCCACTTCTGATATATATAAGCTAGATATTTTGAACATTGAAGAAGCGCAACCACCGGGAGCCCTCAATTACAAGCCCTTACGCTACGGCGGTTCATACTTATCAATGTTCTGTTCGGTATTATAAGCTACCATTCAACCGCGTCTGCGTCTCACAGAATTGTTACTGCTGATTGGTAAATATCGATTGGTTTACCAGAATTAAAATACAATCCTCGTAATCTACATTTTATGTTATCAAATTTTGAATTGTACTACTTAGGGTTGTTCGGAGTGGACATTTTTGTAATCTAACAGTTAACAATGTTAAATTGTACTTCTCTGCTATGAACCAACCTTTTCCAACACTGTTCTATCAATCATTATCAAACAAGCTATAGTGAGTGTTTCGTGTTAAAAGTTTTTTCAAATAATTATCAAATAATATACTATATAGCGGAAGTTGCTGAAATTTAATTATACATCATGTTTTATGGGGATGTATATCATGCAAAACATCAATTTGAGACAGACTGTATATCAATATATCTAGCTGTTAATAAAAGTATATTTGTGAGTAAAATTAGTTTGCACTGTTTCACAATAAAATAACATCCTGTTCGAGGATTAAAAAGCCGAAAAGATAAAAAAAGCCGTAAATCATTTCTAGTCTTGACCTACCCACAAGCGAACAATTGATTCTAAATGTAGCTTCCGATTGGTCTATGCAAAATTTACTTGAATTGTTAGTCCACATGGACTGTGAACGTCCGAGGGTAGGCTTAGTTCATTTCTGTTATTTACGAGATATTGTGTTCTTAGATGTTGCTGTCAAGGAGTGGAGGGTAACGAGAAGGCCGACATTCTGGCAAAAAAGGGACCAGAGTCTCGGACCCGAACCATTTTTTGACATTGCGGAAAGCATTGCTAGATCAGCCATAGCTACCTGGGCGGAGAGGAAAACCTTCAGGTACTGGGCAGTGGGCAGACATACCGGGGCTCTCTTACTCGAAGGCGTTCATATACAACCCTTTGAGTACACAAAATTAGCAAATCCTGGAATGGAGTAGAGCCAACCTACGAAATCTGACGGGACTGCTTACAGGACATTGTCGACTGAATTACCACCTAAAGAAGATGAGTCTGGTTCAGACCTCTGATTGTCGGTTCAGTAATTTGGAGGACGAAGCTGCAGAGCACATATTATGCTCATGCTTTGGGCAGGGTAAGATATAACATATTCGGTTTTAGTACCTTAGAGCCGAACGATTTAAAAAAAGTATCACCAAATACAACCATGGACTTCATCAGAAGCACAGGCTTGTGAGGTGAATTGTAATCCCTAGGAGTGAGCCACAATACACCCAACGGGGGTCGAGTGGAGGTGGCGAGAAGGCCTCACTCACATAGAACCTAACCTAGATGTTGCTGTGATTGATACTTTGTTTTATTTACTAAAACTATTTTGTTAGTAATAATAAAAATTATTGCTTTTTGGTGACCATTCGAAGAGGAAGATTGCTATAGGCTCCGAACGATGAATATACTAGAAGAGTAAACAGACGTAGTATTCTATGCCAATATAAACAATGTCAAAGTTTATTTATTTATTCTGCTTGATTCCATGTCGCAGTGAATATAATAAGTTGTTTGATTGTTGTAATGTAGAAAACATGAATATTTTATTGTTAAAAATTTTTACCAAAGAATTTAAATTTCTGAAAGAGGAGAATAGGGATTTGAGACAATAGACAGAAAGAAATTTGGTATGTACTAGTCGCGGATTACGAAAAATATGTACAGGCAACTGCAACGAGAAAATAATGGATCAGCAAGGAGCTGCTGAAAGAATATATAATTGACAAAAATTTAAAAAAAATCCATTATTACAGTTATCGGTAAAACTGCTATCCATCGGAAAAACAGAATACAGAAATCGCTAGTGCGTCGGGACCCTGCAGTAATGAAAAATCTGTCTGAAAGCGGTTCTGCTTCTGCTAACAGATTTCTTTATCTCGCCGACAAATTGTGAAACGGAGCAAATTAATTTTACTCACAACTGTAATATACGGTTTTAATATAATCTAGCAGCTGGTAGTATAAAATTCAGTTTTCGGATAATTAAGAATATTTTTGTGAGTTAAAAAAAACAAATTAGCATGAAAAGAATACTCACATCCAACCGTTGCCAACCTGCGTTGGAGGGGTAGTGGGGGTTCCAGTAAGAGACCTAAAAAGAAGAAATAAGTCGTAGAAAAAATGTGGTGCAAAACCCGGGTGGAAAATGTAATGAAAATATGTAACAAATGATCTAAAGTACATTTTTTGTTTGTGTTGAAAGGTACTAAAAACCTATTTATTTAAGATATCGACTAATGTTGAATTGCACAAAAATTCTTGACTAAAAAATGCATAGAGGAGCATTCGATGCCCCCTTCGTTCCCAAGAAGTAGTTTGCATCTAAAATGCATAAAGTCAGGCGGTGGTCAATGCCACACATATGTTTTGCTGTTGGCCGGTGAGGCCCTTAACGAATTCTCGGAAGTAGACGGCCAAATTGCAGACTAACGTTGGTATTTTCTAACGTTTTCTGTCGATTTTTGAAAGATAATCATTTTTTATAAATGCTTGCTGTTTAGGTGAATTTTACTAATTATAAAATGAGAAACGGCAAATCATAATGTTATACGCTTGCAATTAAAAATTGACATACAGTATTGTGTTTTCTCCCTTTTATTGCATATTTAATCCCATGGAATCACAAAAATATTGCATAAGAGAGGAAATCGGGAACTGGCTAGATAAGAAACACCAACTCAAATGGAAGTTGGCACAAGGGCACCTCCATACAAAGAGTTTACTGAACAAGGTAGACAAGGAACTCTCAACCAGGCTATTGAAACTGAGTAAGGTGCCCGTCCACGTGAGAGTAATACTCTTGAGAGTCGCTCTCGAGAGCACTACTCGCCAATGGACACGCTCCTGAGAGTAACTCGCAGGCAGTCACGTTGAACTCGCCGATAGTTTTGTCGTAGAAGCTTACTCTCAAGTGGACACGCGCAAACACGCTATTGGATAGCAACTCGCAAAGATTCGACTGCAGTCCGTATTGTGAGAGTACTCTCAGAACCACAAACATGGCACAACGCACTTGGACCAAGGAAGATACTTGTGCGTTAATCGAAGAATACGAACCTGATGCTAAAAAGCGAAGGGTTACCAGTATGCGCTCTCTTACTGGGATAGGTTGTCTGATTGGCGTATCTTTTTTTGCAATTACTGGGCCAACTAATTCTATTAGTTGTTCCAATCGCACTGCAGTCATTCGAATAAAATTTCGAAATTGGCACCTGTCCTCGATTTCCAATTCATGAGCAAGATTGTTAGCGACATCGAATTGTTGTCTTCGCGCCACTCATGTTTTTACCCAGAAGCTTCTTTTGGTTGTTTTCTTTCTTTTAAGAATTTCGAGTGCAACTATTATTGCTGCAGCGGTTCGTTGCTTATGAGAAGACATCTCGACTGATACTGACTTGCGATGGAGAGTAATTTGCGAGAGCAACTCTCCGGCTACTATCTGAACTGCTCACGAGAGTGGGACTTGCATAAAAATACTCTCACATGAAAACAGCCGTGAGAGTCCTGGTGACTGGACACTGCACCCTGAGGAAAAATCTGTACAAAATGGGCAAAGTTAGTGAACCTACGTGCAGGAAATGTGAACTCTATGATGAAACACCTACTCACATACTCTGCTTCTGCGAGAATTTACACGGACTCTGGCGGAAGCACTTTGGAGATGAAATAATCCAACCATTGTATGTATGTATGTATGTATTTTGGGGTAACATTCACTGAGACCTAAAAGATCTATTGTGCCCCCTTACTTCTACTTAGTTTCTGAGGAGAGTCTCAGATACTAGTAGCTCCTTTAGTCCTATTTCCCGGAGGAATTTTAGGATATCTGCAGGCCTCAACTTAGGTAACTGTCCCTCTTCTATCCAGTAGTCTCCCAGGTACTGTGCCCTAGGATTCTGAAATACTGTGCAGTTCGCAAGTATGTGGATGGAGGTTTCTTCTTCCATTCCACAAAATCTACAATCTTCTTCCTCCACTATTTTGAGCTTTTTAAGGTGTCCATTCAGGCGACAATGTCCCGTTAGGATTCCTGTTAAAACTCTTAGTGCAGTTTTGCTTTGATTTATGCATTCATTTGATCTCAACAGGTTGTAGTCACCCAGAAGAATCTTTGATTGCCTAAGCCCTACTAGATCTTTCCAATTGTCAGATCTTCTCTTTTCTTCGGCTTTACCTATTTCTTCCAATATTATATTGGAGCTGATTCCGCAAAAGGGTTCCGGCCCCCAAAAGGGTATTTCAGTCCCCCTCTTCGCTAGTTTATCTGCTATTTCGTTTCCTTCTATTCCAGTGTGTCCTGGAATCCACAGTAAGGTGACTATATTGTTCTCGCCTAGTTCATTAAGTTTCCCACACAATTTGGACCTGATTACACAAGAACTCAGCGCTTTGATGGCTGCTTGACTATCAGACATTATGATAATCCTTTGCCTTCTATATCCTTTGTCAATATTGAACTGGGCACACTTTCTTATTGCGTGAATTTCCGCTTGAAAGATACTTGGGGTTTTTCCCAAGCTTTCAGAGTGTTTGGTTCCTGGCCCGTACACTCCTATCCCAGTTCCTTCTATTGCTTTTGAGCCGTCTGTGTACCATTGAATGACATTCTTTCCAAGTCTGGAAATGGTATTTGGATCCCATTCCTTCTTGTTGCTTAATTCCGTAACGAATTTCTTTGAAAAATTATACTTTTTCATCATACCATCTTGTGGCATGTCCCAGGCTGTCCGATTTCTAAGAAGTGAAGAGGTGGTTTTTTTTTTAATGATTCCCTCTCTACTTAGTCTGTATCTTGTTCTTTCTGCAACACTCTCCACCACCATATGTAATGGTGTGAGGTTGAGAATCACTTCCATTGCTGCCGTTGGGCATGTACTCATTGCTCCTGTTATGCATATACAGGCTAGTCTTTGAATTTTGGAGAGGTTTTCTCTCGTCGCCAAGAGGCTAGTTCTACTACTCCACGCAATGGCTCCATAAGTGATGATTGGTCTCACTATGGCAGTGTACATCCAGCTCAGTTTTTTCGGATTACAACCCCAGTTTCTCCCTGCCAGATTCCTGCACACCATTAGAGCCATTTTTGCTTTGTATGTAATCTCCTTCTCGTGTTTGTTCCACAGGAGTTTGCTGTCTAGAGTCAAACCTAGATACTTGACTTCTTGTCTCCATTCAACGTCGTTCCCATCAAGTTTAATGGTTTTGAGGTTGAGTTTTCTTTTCTTAGTGAAGGCTATCAAGATGGTTTTGGTGGGGTTGATGCTGAGTCCCACTTGCCTACACCAGCTATTTGTATAGTTCAGACCCTTTTGTAAGATGTCACAAAGGGTGTTTTCAAATTTTCCCCTGGCTGTTATAACAATACCATCGGCATATCCTTGGCAGGATATTCCGAGGTCTGTCAAACCACACAGGAGTTCGTCAACCGTCAGACTCCACATTAATGGAGATGCTACTCCTCCCTGTGGGCATCCTCTGGTTGTGCAGATGGAGACAATGTCTTTGCTCGTTCTCGTCTCTGCTACTCTAGTGGTGAGCAGTTCCGACATCCATTTGGATGTCGTGCTGTCTATCCAACCATTACAACTACTGAAAATCCCTCCAGTAAAACTAGTGGCCTATATAGAAGACACAAAGCTTCTGGAATGGAAGTAGATAACATGGGTAATGGTACAAAGATTCAGTTCAAGTGCCTGGCTGTTGAGCACAACCCAATCGAATGAATGAATGAATCCCATCCACCTACTATGGCACCAGGTTAAATCTAATATTAGAAGAAATTATACTCTTCCCACTTTACGCTCATCTGTAGTAGAATTTTTTTTTAAATCTAAAGATTTCTACAGATAATTCGAAGAACTATATGAACCATTTATAATAAATTTAAATGAAGATAGAGTAGGTTGAAAATAAGTAAATTCAAAAAAGTAATTGTGTTGTAGGCATAGAGATACTATAGATAGAGGCAACAAGCCAGCTTGGAACACGTCAGCACGTAAGAGAGAGATAGGAAGTCTGAGGTTTAGGCTATTTTTACTCTAGTATCGCGCATGCTATATATACACCGACAAAGACGAAAAAACCATCGTCTGTCTTTTTCTATCTCACCGGAGTTCAGACGGACATATCCACTTAAACAGAGGCCTATGGCTTGTTGCCTCTATCTGTAGTATCTCTATGGTTGTAGGACGTTTCTGTTAAAAATAAATGTAAAACAATTTCCACAAATCCAATTGAATTCGATTTGCTAAAAGCCGCTTGACATGGTGCAACACAACGTGCAGCAATTTCTTGAAAGGTCAGTATATTGCAAATGATGAATCTTGCATGCTGTTTGACATCATGCAATTCTCTTTCATTGCAACATTCCTGCCAGCCCAACCAATAGTAGAAAGAAGAGTGCGTAAGAAACTTAAAAAACAATTTGTTGAAACAATATATAAAGTTATTTATTATTTAAAAGAATGCCAAATTTCAGTTCAAGTTAAGCGAGTATGGGAGGTAAGAAAAGCGAATAAGAGAAAACGTGGAAGACCGAGAGAAACATGGGACAGCAGTGTAAGAAAAATACTTCAAGAAAAGGGAAAATCATGGAATGAGGCAAGAATATTAGCAACAATTAAGAAGGAATGGGCAAAATTTGTTCACAAAGATATTACCACATAGTGGTCAAATATAAAAAAAAATATATTGTTAAATAATGAAATCTTTTACCCTACACCATTGTAAAATGGTAATTGGGTTATTGATAATATATATATATATATATTATATAAAATGAAGATAGCGAAAGTGAGAAAAGCTCAGAGAATAAAAAAACTAAATGACAAAACATCAGTCACTACAATCAGCTGATAGCGAGGGATGAGCCGCTGATGGTATTTTGGTGTACACTAGTATGGTATTTTTGGAGATATTTTGGTATTTTTTTAAAAAACTTGGTATTATTTGGAAATATTTGGTAATATTTGGTAATATTTGGAAATATTTGGTATTATTGGTATTTTTATAGGAATTTTGTGGTGTTATCGTAAAGATTTTAGGATAATTATTTAATATGCGCGTGCGCACTAACATCTATAATTAAAAAGGAAACTTGCATTGAAATGAACGGACATGTTGTTAAAATTAATCAGAATATTTCAGACAGATGAAAACCTCAATGTTAACCTTTTTATACCTTGGCTTTTTAGCAGCCAAACCTGCGAGTATTTGTTTAGAGCTGCTAGATCAATGACGTCTACATTTTCGACTAACATAAATTTTTCTATTAGAGATTTCATATCACGAATTGATAGAATTTCTTATGTACTTACTTAAATAGTGTCCTAAGTGATCTCAAAGAAACATTTGTGTTTCCCAGGGAAACAAAAAAGGCTGAACAAAAGTTATTGGTGTCAAATGGGGAACTTGAGGAAGAACTGCTAAATTTTGACCTTGATTTTATTATTGAAAATGCGATAAATTACGCTTATAGGGGACTCAGCTTCGTTAGGAATAATCCGCCTTAGACAATATTAAGTAATTTTCAAGATGAGCTAGACGATAAGTTTGAAGCTGATTAGGCTAAGGTACAACCGAGCGTACAACTCAATGTTTCTGACAATGGACCACTAGTCTGAAGACTCTGTGGATATAATGCTGTATATATTTTGTAATATTTGGGGCAATGTTGGTATTTTCTGGTAATTTTTGGTATTTTAATTTGGTAATTTTGTTATCATTAATTTGTCAAATATGGTATTTTAGTGTACCACTTTTGGTCAGCGGTTCACCCCTCGACTGATAGGTATCATTCGACTATTGAAAATAATTAGTTGGTTGGTAACACAAAAGAAACTAGATTTCTCCCTAGAATTGCGACTTGCATGCAATAGAAATGGCACCAAACCGATAAAATTGCAATTGCATCGAACTGCAGAAACTGATCAGCTGGGTCTCAACTGTGCATGATCAAAAATCAATAAACATTGCGTCTTGCATTGCATTGCACCATGTCAAGCGGCCTTACTGCCCGCTTTACAGTTCGCAATTTTTCTTGCAATGTATTGCAGCAACACTTTGACCTTGCGAGGTCTTGCTTGCAACTATTGACAATCGTTTTACATTTCACAATTATTGCAATAAAATATAATAAATAATATAATGAAAATATAGTTAATAATAATAAAAATATAGTTTTTCAATATTCGAACCCTTTTCAATCCGACCCTGTAACCATTTATTGCTTTTGACAAATTAAAGGTCCTACTCAATGAGGGTGAAGTGGATAGAGTATCTATGACCAACGATATATGTTGAAGTCGTTTAATAATAATTATAGAAAATAGAAAAAATATTAAATTCCTAACTTTAGAGTCCTATAGTTCATTAACGAAGAGGGCTTATATAAAATGCCTCACAAATGTTAAATAAGCCCAAGTTGTTGGTACGAATTATAGGGACACCTTTTATATTTTAAAATTTGCGTATAAAACTCAATTTGTAATATTTTTATACGATTTTTAAAAGCATATCTTATTTCTAAAAATATACTTACACCATACTATAATTTTGAACAGGTGAATTAAAAATGTCGTCATCGATATTCTTTATTATGATGAAGCTGAACGAATTTTCGCAAAGAAGAACAAGAGATAAAGCTTGTAGCTTAAGGGTATTAAAATGGTATCGCCGTCTTTATTTTCTTTATGTAAATACATCGTACGATCACAAAACCAGATTACATTATCTTATATCCTCCTAATGAATTTAAAGGATACACATTTTATCTTTACACGTTATCATAAGAAAGAGTTTTTTTTTAAATTTTTAATGCTCGGTGAGACATCAGATTGAAACGTTAATTAGTTCCAGTATTTTTTTTGATAAAAGATTCACTTTGTATAGAAAAGTAACCCAGGAAAATTTTAATTCTAAAATCTAGAGTTGGGGTAAATAGATCTGGCAATTAATGTTCGGAGAAATACCCCAAGTCCTTTGATCTGAACAAACAAAAAGTTACTAGATTTGGGCTCGTCGTAAATTAATATTAACATGAATAATTTTGAACTGTCTCAAACATTCTATCGGAATACTTGTTGATATAGTTTGCAAAGAAGACAAAACATATTATTAAAAAAAAAGTCTGTAGTTGAACTAAACATAAACATGGTAAAAACCTCAGATTAATACATTTGTTTACATTTAAAAGTGAACCCAACATTACATCACATTCTAAGGTAACTTGCCGATCCTTTGCCAGATGTCTTACTTCCATAGAGATACTACAGATAGAGGCAACAAGCCAGTTCGGAGCCCGTCAGCAAGTAAGAGAGATATAGAAAGTCGGAGGTTTAGGCTATCTTTCTCTAATAGCGCGCATACTACATACAAAAACAAAGACAGAAAAACCTCTGATCGTCTATCTTTTTCTCTCTCACCGGAGTTCGGTGGGACATTCCCACTTACATAGTGGCCTATGGCTTATTGCCTCTATCTGTAGTATCTCTATGCTAACTTCTCCTTTGAATTGCGACAACTGAATTATAGGACACGACAGAAACGTACAAAATAAAAATGCTCTTTCAAGAAATTACATAAAAACGACTTTAAAATAATTATCCTAAGTAGTTTATGTAATAAAAATATGTTTTTGTTTGAAACTTTTGAAGTTTAAACGAAACAAATGCGTGTTAATAATTTTGTCTCTCTGAAATATGGCAACACCGAGAAAAAGGCGGAAACTATTTTACTATCAATTTTACCTGATTTTACTACGAAGTTTCAACGTTCCCAGTTCATTGAAGCTCTTGTTTTCGTCTTTTCAACTGATATTTGTGTGTGTGTGCGTACAGATATAATTAAAAACAATATTTTTTGTGAAAATCATGGTTCGTTAGTGCCAAATTTACAAAAAAAAACAGTCGGAGTTTTCCTAACCTCTCTTTTCACCTGTAAGTAAATAGTTCTATTGGCCAGTGGCATTGTCTGAGTAGTCCGACAGTTTCTCCCCACTCCTTGAAAGTCATTGATGAAAACATATGTATGGCGATAGAATGTTAGCCGTCTTTTCGGATAGTTTTATGAATGACTTGCGGACTCTATTTGTAGTATTACTCTAAGGTAAAAACAATTACAGACGAAGAAAAAAGTTGTTCATACGGACAGCCAACGCATTTTTCGAAAAATACATCGATATTTTAAAACGTTTAAATAAGTCAGCCACGGAACTAACTGCAGAGGCGTTGGGAATATCTCCAAAAACTGTACGGAAAACAAAAAAATTAAGGTTCTAAGTGACCTATCTGAAGGTACGCGATATCGGTTAGGGGGTGAGGAAACGTGGCCGATATCTGTCATAAACGTACCAATGGCGTACGATTTATACTTTTTTTAAAGGTAAGGTATTTGTTAAAAACAAACAAAATTGAAAATCGTACTTGAATTCAATATGGGAAGGAAATAATTCAAAATCACCACAAAACATACCCTAATGATCAACATATTCATTAGTATCCCCATATTTATCCTTCGCAAACTCTATAAAGACAAGTAAACAAAGGTATAAAGCTTGCTCCCCATTTCATAATGTTTCGTTCCGGCCAGCAGACCAAAGTATTTTTATATGGTTCCATCAAACATTTCTTTTAATTATTATCTTGGTAATGTTTAGGTTTATCAAAAAGTAAAATGATTGATACGATTATTAATTATTATATAGTTATTAAAATTATCACTTATTCATAAACACTAGCAATTCGTTTGGCTATAAAGTGTCTTTCCACGAGTATATTGATTTATTTTTGAAAAATAAACAAACACTACATTGTTCAAAATAAAAGTTTATTAATACTAAACACAAAATACAAAAGTTTAAGATGCCAAATAAAATCGAAAATACAATACAATAACTGACAATACCACTGGATAATTAATATCAGTCAATACTCGAAGTGAAAGGCAAGAACACACGCGTGTGCTTGCCAACAGCAAGGTGCATAGCAACGGACTGTTCGATAAGTCTTTACCAATTGAGTTCGTTCGGACGTAGCGGTAACATGCTTTTCGCACAACGTTGCTGGCTTGAAGAAAACATATTTGGGAAAGTGTTAGTCTTAATAGAGAAAATGCAATGAAACAACAAATAATTTTTAAAAAACCCAAGAACTCCAACATGTCTTTGCAGAACCTCTTCAGTTCATCAGCTTATTCATTTCCAGAAATATCGTTATGTACCGGCACCCACAGTAATCTTACTTTAATTTTGTCTGCCAATTCATTTAGTTACTTCTGGTATTTTTCTACTAGTCTTGATGTAATGGCTTCCTGGCTGTCTGTTAATATGTTTATCCTTGAGTGTAAGTCCTATGTTTGTTAATTCTGGCACATTCTGGGATATGATAAATCTCCGCCTGAAATACAGAGGTATGTTTTCCTAGTGAGAAGGAATATCTTGTATTCCTCATTTCACTTTACACCTCTGCTCCTGTCCCTTTCCCAGGTCTCTCCTTGGAGAAACTTCAGTCTGCTTGGGTGTTGCCAATCATTTCTGTGAGGTATCTCTACCTCATATTTAGGACAGGGGAGAAATTTAGTGGCCATAATATAGTCTAAAATGGCTTCACTTACGATGTCCTCTATGGATATGTTTCCTGATCTAACTGTTTTGTTGCTCAGGTGATTTTGCAACCTAAATAACCCCATCCTTGCTTTTCCCATTATCACGAGGTGTAGTAGAGGAAGGCCAAATAAGGCTTCTAGAGCTACCGTTTGCGTGCTTCTCATGCACCTTGCAATACTGAGAGAAGCAAGTCTTTGCACCTTGCTATTCTCATCATTGCATTCTTTTGTGTCGTCTTTGTTCACCAGACCAAAGACGCATATGTCCTTATGGGTTTAACCACTACACTTTATACCCTGTTTTCCCATAAGTTCGTCTTGCCATCATTAATGTGGTCTCCGATTTTGTTGCTACTTTTTCCAGTTGTTTGGTCCATGTTAATCTCGAGTCAATAATCACCCCGAGATATTTAACATCCATCACCATTGGAATCTCCGTACCTTGAAGGTATAGGGGTCCAAATCCCACCAGGTCCCTTCTTTTGGTGTAAGGCACTTTGTTTGACTTGGTAGGACTTATATTTAAACCCACCTCTTCCGTCCATATTATACAATCTTATTGTGTGCATCGGACTACCTAAATTGGATTTTCAAGTAGCAGATAATGAAAAGTCTTCCGTCTATAAAAGTTTAACTTCTATGACCATTCCTACGTCGTCAAAATCCCTAACGTTTTATGCTAATGCGTTATATCCGGCTTTTTAAGTTATGTGCGATGATATTAAATTTTTCATTACCTTCTACAGTTTCAACAATAAACCTACGTATTAAAACACCCTGTATAAAAAACAAGCACACATTCAAACAGATTTAACGACAACAAAATCCATTGAGTACTTTTTTTTATTATGGAGATGTGATCGAACGAGGTTGCATTACCGGGCACGTGACCAAAGAGCAGGTGTTTTTGAATCTTTTATTTTTTTCTTGCTTATACACAGGGGCCTGTAATACCGTGTCGATATTCAATGGTTAAATTTTAATTCAATCGTTTTATTTTGATAAGAAGATTCTTTTGATGTCTGAAGATGTTCGAGAATTAGGTACCGCTTTTTGTTGTTCATTTTTTAGTTGTTGCATAGCATTTGGTATGCAGTTGCTCTTTGAAATATAAGGTTCGTTCAAACAGACAATCTTGGATGCGTTTCGGATTCATTCATGCACACTAAGCTCTGGCTGATATTTGTTAATCGTTTATTTTTTGAGGCAGACGACACCGACTCAAATTGCTGTTGACAAAACATGGACTAATCCAGGGTATGGGCACTCTAAACGTGCGAGAATAGTGCCACCTGGAGAGCCAGACCAGTAATAAAATTTAGGATTTAATGAGAACTGTAACGCTGTACTTCACATTGTCGTTTTACGCCATTTTACGATTCATGTGTTTCGTGCTTCTAGTTTGTTGCAGAAGTGTGAATTAGTTAATACATTATAGTCCGAAATAAACAGTACTGAAACATAGGTGTCTCTATCTGCGCGCTGTCATACCGAACTTAACTAGTATAGACCTGTCAAGTAAACCTTAAACAATTAATTAGTAGGGCCTAATTGGTAAAAATGGTGAAAAGTACAGAGGAGAAAGTATGTCTGGTAGAGCGTTATTTTCGCTCAAACGGAATCGGCCGACGTAATGGCGATACGTGTATGATCAATTCACACAGCGGTTTAATAAACGTTCTCCAAGTAATGCTGTAATCTTGAAGGTTATTGAAAAGTTAAGAAATACGGGTAATGTATTGTGCCAACGAAAAGAAAACTCGGGGCGTCCAGGGCAGTTAACAACAACAATAACCATGAACGTGTTTTTGAGCGAATCTTAGAAAATCCGAAAGCCAGCCAGACAAGGACAACGTTGGATCTTGGCTAAAAAAGAACTTCCTTGCAAAGAATCCTGAAGGAGCTGGGTGCATTTTCGTATGTGATTCAGGTACATCAACAATTACATCCTCGGAATTATCGCAGTAGAGTGGAATATTGTGCCAGAGTTCTTACGTTACAGTTTGAAAATCCTGAATTTTTGAAAAATGGATGGTTTTCACAAGAAGCACATTTTTATTTGTCGGGCCATGTAAATCGTCTCACCAATCGATTTCTGGGCGTTGCCAGACCAGATGAGGCTCAAGAAGTTCCTTTACATAGTGCAAAAGCGAGTGTCTGGTGTGCAGTTTCGGGACACGGAATCATTGGTCCGTACTTTAACGAACAGAATGGTAGGCAAGTCACACTTAATCAACAGAGGTACATACAAATTTTAACACGCTTTATCCCCGATCTACGTGAATTCTGTCGTGCACTAATTTGGCATTTCGAGACCAATTTTTCCAGCAGTAGGAGGCAACGTGCCATACAGTTTGTCAATTTCTTCAGGAACATTTTCCAAGCAGATTCATTTCACGATTTACTGACTTCCCTTAACGTTCACATTCTCCAGACCTCACATCTCCAGACGTATACATTTGGGGCATGGCTAAAACTGCCGTTTTCAACCGGGCACCACAAACCATCGATAAACTGTAATAATACTTTAGATAAAAAATGCATGTAAAACATTTGCAGCATTACAGGACCCTGTACACTTCTTCAACAGTCAAACTGCCGATTAATCCTCTTTTTTCCTAATTTCACGACACCAGGTGAAAACAACCACCGAGATTATGATTAACAACAATTTGGGTTTTAACCGTGTAATGCAATATGACCGTTAATAATAGATTATTTGGTTTTAAATACTTGACAGTTATGCCCAGAGGCAACGAGAAGTTGCAACGTATCAATGATAAAATACCTACAATTTCATAGAAATTCAATAAATATATCCTTAGGGTGTTAAAAAAGGAAAAATATTAACTTCCACCGAAATAGGAACAATAGAAAACTACTCATAAAACTTCAGAATATCAATTTAGAAACAATGAACCATGGAATATTTTGAGAAGTATAATTTTAAAGTTCAGGTTTTGGCATGATTTATTTATTGGAAAGTAAAACGATATAAATAAAAAAAATTGGACGTGATCTAAGAAATTTTTTTGAATTGTAGTCTTTGAAATGCCCAATGATGTTCAAATTACTGGCGCTGGAATATACGGTCAATCCCCCAGATGTGCCATTAGTCATTCACTGGGAGTAAATACCACTGCATTCCAAACAAAAATCTATGTATGAGAGAAAACATAAGGAAGGGATACAGCGGTAAAAACATTATTATCTGCTCAGACAGTCAAGCGTCAATCAAAGCACTTAATAGTAGTACAATAAAATCCAAATTTGTCTGGGAATGCTTAGAAAACCTCAAAAAACTCAGTGTCACAAATAAGGTAACCCTGAAATGGGTGCCAGGTCACAAGGGTATTGAAGGGAATGAAAAAGCAAATGCCCTAGCACGAGAAGGATCGGGGCAACCGGCTACACCGGCCATGAAGCGGCAACCGGTGTAACAAAGGCTTCGGTAAGAACCACATTAAACCAGTGGGCGCACAAACAACACCTTAAATATTGGCAAACAATTCCGAAGCTTAAACACAGTAAACTGATGGTTAAACAACCCATACCAAAACTTACTGAAGAAATCCTAAAGTTAAATAGAAGAGATATCAGGCCTTATGACCGGACACTGCGGCCTGAGAAAACTCCTTCACACAATGGGGATCTCCCAAGAAGAACCTATATGTAGATTATGTGGTGAGGAGGACGAAACAGCCACCCATATAATTTTCGAATGTGAGACTTTACGTTGGTGGAGGTATAGATAGATAGGGCTGGACGACCCTGTATCCAGCCTCACCAAAAGAGATACTGCGCAGAGACTTCTAGATCTCATCAAGGTCACAAATCTTCTCACGGACTAGCAGACAAACAGGACGATACAATAAGACAACGGCTGCAGTGTTGGCCTGTTTCGTCTGATTACCTACCAACCAACCAACCGACCGACCGACCAACCAACCATTCAACCAACCAACCATGGAATATCTTAAGAAGTATAATTTTAAAGTTCAGGTTTTGGCATGCTTTATTTATTGATTGGAAAGCAAAACGATATAAATAATAAAAAAAATTGGACGTGATCTAAGAAAATTTTTGGATTGTGGACAATGATGTTCAAATTTCACGATATCGACATATCGACCTTCGTGGATCAGCTCACTGAACATGATAATTTTTACGTTGTTTATGCGACTTCAATTAAATTATACATCTTAAATTTTTAACCTCTCTAAACTTTTGAAAATTGTACTAAACGTTAACCTTCATTCTACTTTTTTCATTAAAAACATCGATTTACAAAATCAAACTTTATAATAGTTATTATTCTACTAAGTAGTTGAAACGTCGTCTCGACTACGTTTCTCTGTGTAAAACATCAACTAATCTACAATTCGGGACATGTGGCAAGTTTAATTTAATTTTTTTTGGTTTTCAGTTAAGTAAACAATGATGTGCCGATTAATAATCGCATTTTATTACAGGTACAAATGTTACTTGTTAATGTGAACAGTTATTTACTCCGGGCTGTTGGGCTTACTTAAACAGCTGCCAGATGAGAATGATTTAAACAACATACAAAAAATAAAAACAAACACAATAAAACATTAATGCAATTCCAATTTCGATGCTGTTACCGTCAGAGTCGGTATTCGTCTAAGAACCACTGGCACTTTTTTTTGAAACACTTTTAATGTACGAGGATGTATTGATATCTAGTTAGCCTAGACCAGTTCCATGCATAAACAAAATATTGCGTTACCGTAGCAACGAACAATAACTAATTACGTTAATAATTAACGGTTCGATCTGTGTAACTTTCGTCGATTAAGTCGTCAAGATCCCACATTTTCCCCTCGTCAGCTATAACATGTTTTATGGCGCTTTGCCAGTTTTCGGCAGTCACATTCGCCAATGAATCCATCAAAAGTTGACGTACTTCTTGAAGTTTAAAAGTTTTGTCGTTCCTGGCAACATAACTTTTGACTTGTGCCCATATAAGCTCTATTGGGTTCAGCTCAGAATGGTAAGTGGGTTAGCGATGTACAACAATACCTCTACCTTTTACCATCTCATCGATTACATATTTTTTAAGCTTTGCCTTACGCGGTCTTAAGGTGCGTCCTCACCGAGTCGACACTGTCGATCGACAGTGTCGACTTGGTGTGTACGTTGCAATCGACAAAATAAATCGATTGACATGTCGAATTGTTTTCCATCGACTGTCGGTAAACATGAAAGAGCAGTCGATCGACTTTAGTGCGTGGACGTGTTTTCGACGTTCGACATTCGACAAATTGAGTACTCAGTGACGTCTTGACGTTTACGTTGACATCGTAGTCGTGTATTTTCTTGGAAAATGGAATCAGAACAAGACAAAGTCATAGCTTTTACTGAGGCATACAAATTGAAGTCAAATCTATGGGGTTCCAAAGCTAAAAACTACAATAACAGGAACATGAGGCACAATGCCCTTATGGAGATTGCTAGAGAATTTAACGTCGATAAGCAAGCGGTAGAACAAAAAATTAAAAATCTTCAAAGTCAATTTGCAAGAGAATTAAAAAAAATGAAGGACAGCAAGAAATCTGGCACTGGTACGGAGGATGTGTATAAAAGTAAATGGTTTGCTTTCAAGGCCCAATATATTGACGTCATCTTTTTTTAAATCTTCTATCAAATTACTGGCGTTATATCTAGTTCTACTTTGAAGACTTGGTCGAACCCAAAATCTTCTTTTGCGAATAGCTTTTCTTTTTTTAGTCGCGATAATAATATATGCACAAGCAACTATGACATATTCGTCAGACATGTTGATTCGACTGATCGACAACATTTCTGTCAACTCTGGTGTGGTCGGATGCAGTTTTATCGACTTGTTGATCGATAGTGTCGATCGACTGTCGACTTAAAGGACGCGCCTTTACAATTTGCAAAAGTTCTTTTTTCATAATTGTATCATCGAAATTTTCCATGAACTTTTGGGAAGCTTCTCTACTAATCGAGAATGATAGCTGGCGTTATCCATTACAGTAACTGAATTCTGGAGAATGTATTCGATCATTTGTTGGAAATATTCCTCAAAAACGTTAGCCGTCATTTCTTCGTGGTAGTCTTTGCTTGATTTAGACACTGTTTTTAACATCGTCGTCAATTTCTAATGGTTTCTTCCCCGGGTGAGGGATAGGTTCCGGTATTTTCTCTCACGTAAAAATCTATAAATCGTTTATTCTCCTACCCCTATCATATTGGCACAGTTCGTAATACGGTACGCGCATATTTCATATTTTGTTTAGATATTAGTTTATAATAGTAAAGTTGATATCAAAAATAACTAAAAATATGAAATAAACCAGTTTCCATTGGAAATTACTTCCAAATTTTAAAATAAAATAAAATTTTATTTCAGTTTCCGACCACCACCCGAGGATTTCCGAACACTACCGATGATACGTGTGATGTCATACCATGTGATTACTTTTGTCAATACGGCCGGTATTGCATTAGGTTCTGTGTAGTTTTGTGTTTATATTGTATTTTAATTAACTATTAATTGCTTCATCGACGTAAAAATATCATTTATATGTTTGTTTAAGACCATTACGTGTTTGTGTTTGCTTTTTTTATTTCTAAAAGTCAACGTAAAGTGGAAAGTGGACATAAATATTCGATATTTCCGAGGATATTTTAAAACTTTTAGAAGAAAATATTTTATTTACTAGTTCAGTATTCAGTGACGCATAGCTTGCAACCACAATGCCCTTCTCTTAAGTGCATTTTTGCTTGCGCCACCAGGTAAAGTAACAAATATTTTGTCTGGAGTTTCAATAGTCGTTGATTTACAATCTGGAACAATGCAATACTTGTAATACAAAGTTTTTTTTTCAGCTTTATCCATTTTTAAAGCTTTCAGAAACAAATTAGGTCACAAGAACTGAGAGCGTGATACACGAATAAGAACGTAAACAAATGACGTCACTCCATGTGGCAGCCATCTTTATGACGTAAAGCGCGTTTTGGCGGACTTTCAAATTTCATGATTTTTAAAAGTAAAGTTTATATTTTTTTGAAAAAATAGACATGCAAGGTGTTAGGAGACCTGATAAAGCGTCAATTCCCACCAATAGCAAAATTTATGCTTGTACCCTATTATGTCGCGAACAGAACTTGTCGGGTTTTGGTGCACAAGAGCATCATGAACGTCCAGGATTAACGTTTTTTCCCGCAAAGAATATGTACTTTTGCTAACTCGTTCAATAGGAATTGGAGAAAAACTAACTTGAAGCCATCTTAATTAGACGAATAGACGTTACTTGCTAGATGCGAATACTAACTACTTCAAATTTTGTTCTATACAGGTACTTACATTTAAATTTAACAGGAAATTGGGTTGTACCTGTATAGGTTACAGGGCAGGTAGTTCCATCGCGCCTATGGTTTACAACTATTTTATGGCCGGAACCCCCGACCCGTGCTATCAACTGCATTGGGTCAGACACTCACTTATTGGGGTGATTTATAATTTTTTTGATCTGTATTTAAGTTTTACTAAACTTTTTTAAGTAACATTTGTTGCAAATTCAACATACTTAAAAAAAGTTTACATTTAAATAAAACCATATAATGAGCAGTATAAAAATCCTTGTTTCGGTCCTGCTAATAATCATAAGGAGGTAACTGTTGCAAAATGACCAAGAAAAGCGTTTGCTTAGTTTTCGGGCATCTGCGGCAGGTGATAACTGTCCTCTCGAAACAACTGATGGATGTAGCTATTATAGTTGTTAGTTAGTAGGTATTATAGATTGGTGTACGAATGTTTGAATCATATTTAAAAATATTCTAATGAAACACAACTCGTTCATTATAAAATAAGCGAAAGAGAACTAATTTATATATTTAAAAATAATTCAATTGAATTTAAAAAATTGTAATCGTTACTCAAACCTTTTTGTGACTCTTGTTACGAGGATGTATTGATATCTAGTTAGCCTAGACCAGTTCCATGCATAAACAAAATATTGCGTTACCATAGCAACGAACAATAACTTATTAGAAGTGTTGACCAAAAGCGTGCAAGGGTAGAAGAATCGCGTTCGATCTGTGCTCGATTTGAAAACGATGTAGACTTCTTAAACCGAATTGTTACTATGGATGAGACTTGGGTAAATTTCTACGATCCAGAAACAAAGCAACAATCGATGGAATGGCGACACTCTGGTTCTCCAAGACCTAAGAAGTTTCGTGTCCAAAAATCTGCTGGAAAAGTTCTTGTTTCAGTTTTTTGGGATTGCCATGGAGTAATCATGATTGATTTTTTGGATAAGGGTAGAACAATAACTGGAGATTACTATTCGACATTGCTGACCACTCTACGGGAAAAAGTTAAAGAGAACAGACGGGGAAACCTATCCAAAGGTGTTTTGTTTTTGCAGGACAACGCCCCCGCACACAAATCTCATGTTGCCATGCAAAAAATTCGTGATTTAGGGTATGAATTACTAGAACACCCCGCTTATTCACCAGATTTGGATCCGTCCTCTTTCCTCAACTGAAAAAAAGTTTAAAAGGTCGTAAATTTTCTTCCAACGAGGAGGTAATAAAAGCTGTGGAGGTTAGGTTTGCAGAGCAAGAAAAAACATTTTTTTTGAAAGGTCTAGAGACGTTGCAGGTTCGCTGTAATAAATGTATCCAATTAAGAGGAGAATATGTTGTGTAATAAAATATTTTGACATTGAAATTTTGTTTGGTTGTATAGTAGGCTAAGAATTTTTCAATATATCCTCGTATAAGTATTTTGTTTTATTTTTACTAAGGACCGGGCCGAGAAACTAAAATCGAATATATAAAAAAAATATTCTCAAATTTTGTTATATAAAAATTATGAAATGTCACCCTGTATGTTACTAGTATCGTTAGATATTTCACCAAGTGTATATATCTTGCGTAATACGTTTTTTATTTTCGATGAAATTTTTAACATATTTCTCTGCAACAGAGCTAGATTTCTAGCCTCCGAGCCGCTTTAGTTTCAAAATATCTACACCACTGTCTACGCCTCCCACAGCGAACGCTTGTAATGGCAATAATAAATAAGGCGAATTCGTAGTAAACATTTATTACAGCAGAGTCACACAATGTAAAGAACGTTTCACAATATTTCGTTGACTTGGCATCTGGCGTTAAGGATTTAGTAATAAAAGTTTATAAATTCCTCATTGTACAGTAAAAAGTAACAGATCGGATCCGTACCAAGTTTGTAGGTAGCGGTTTATATGAGATATGCTCATAAAACCGCATATAGTATATGTAGTTTGCGTTGGTCAAGAGAGTTTCTGAACTCTATATAAGACAGGATTAGAAAGTCCAAGAAATAGTGTAATTTTTTTTCCTTCGTTATTTAACGTCAGTCTATTTCGGCAACCGATGCTCAAGGTCAAACGAATGTTCAAATTACTCTAATATTTTTTTTACTAAACTTTGTGACGAAACAAAGCTGCCCAATGTGAAAAATTGTCAGTAATCTTTCAAATAAACAGATAATTCCTCATCTTTGTGTCTTAGATTGTTTTTTAGATAAATAAACAGATCAAACGGACGCACCAATGTTTTAAAATTTCGAATGAAATTAACAATTATTATACTACAGAGTGTTGGATTTTTTCATCTAAAAATATAAGTAATAGAGCTATTAACTGCATTTGGTCGTGACCAAAACATGGCCAGTTTGCAGCGTGAAACAGATTAACTGATGCATTGAAGAAAGAAAAAACACGAAAATAAGAAGTGTAAAAAATTGTATGCCTTCTGGTCGTTTGGAATTAGCGCCCGTGGTCACTGGTAGGCGTCAGCAGTGTAATGCAACACTCGTGTGCTAAACATGGACGTACCGAAGAACTTGAGAATTTCAATTTAAAAAAAAAATTTGAAATTAATTTTTTACTGTGTTTTGTATTTTGCATGTAGAGCTAGAAAAAAAAACAGTAGTAAAAACTATTGTTTTTTAAAAAAACGAAAAATGAAGAGAAACGCATTTTTGCGCCCTTTGAAACCAATTCTGAAAGCAGCTATTCCATTCGCTTTTTGGTACATTCAAACTAGAGCTGTTCAAGGTCTTTTATCTTGCAGAGGTTTAGTTGCTACATGGCCCGCAATTGGAGAACGGATTTGGTTCATCTTGGAACACTCAAACATTTATTTTCTAATTTATAAGATTAAAACCAGGACACCAACAGACTCTAATTGCTTGCTGTTCTTCTTGATTTTTTTATGCAATTTTGTAAATTGTGGTTTCTGAAATGCCAAATAATGCTCCAATTTCATCAGCCTAACCTAACCTAATCGTTGTTGGTGGACTCTGTTATAATTATACAAAAAAAGTTATAAGGTATTTAGCCTAGTCAAAGTACACATAAAACCTCAAAAAAGATACAAAAAACTTGAAAATTCAAAATTGGGTATTTAAAAGGGTTGTGCTTAACATGAGAAAAAGTTTACGATGTTAGGCATGCGATTTTCCGGAAAATCGTCGAGTGAATTTTTTTTTTGTTTTTTCGCTCTAATTGTTTAAATAATAAATATACAGAAAAACTTCCAAATCAATTTGTAGCTGATGCATTTATCTACAAATTTTGTCTGAAAAGTTTTTCTGTGAATTAAAAAGTTTACGAGATAAAATTAATTTCAGTGGTATTCAATTCGTGAGCCAAATTTATTAACCGCTCGACTTAAAAGTTAATAATTTTGGGCTTATAACATTCTGAAAAAATAAATAAACTCATGTAAAATGTGAAGAAAGATCTCAACTTTTAGATAGAAATATTTTTCAAATTTGAAAAAGTAGATTTTCTGACTTTAATATCAGTTTATTATAATTCCTATTTAATTAATACTCATCCCAGCAAAAATTCCTTTTGGATTTAGCATTGCAAATGAGCATATAACATTATTATTATAAAAGCAAAGCCATCAATATTTAGAATTTTAAGCGAATGCTTCTTAAAAATCTGTTCTTTTTTGCATGCTTAATTTTACTTGTATTTTTTAGACTTCATTCAATTATATCTTTTTTTCGAAATTAATATAATTCAATGAAACTAAAACTACTAAACACTTTGAAGCATCTACTTTCGAAACTACTATACAGTTTTTCTATAAATATCAAAATTTTTAAATAATCGACAATTATTTACAATAAATACTTAAATCAGAGGTCTTTCAGCACACCTTCTATAACTTTTTATACCGTTTATTATATTATCTGAAAATTTGTGAACTTTATAATGGACCTATTTAGAAGTGATCGCGATACAATAGAACACACCTATGGCTCAGGTAAGAAAGAGAAGGGAGCACAAATAAAGGTGAAAAAGCAGGTGAGAGAGCGTGGAAAATCGATGATAATACATTAAAAAATTTAAAAAAAAATTATTTTTTTCAATGTATTTGTAGATACTTACCCCATTTTAGAACACATTTCATATGAAAATTTTTTTTCTAAATGTCATTGTTTATTTACTATCGTAAAATTAAAAACATGAAAATTGATGATGTTCAAAAATACTACTATGGAAATTTCGTATATATTTTAAAAACTAATGCAGATACAAAAAAAATGTTCAGACAAATTTTGTAGATAAACGTATTAGCTATAATTTTTGATTTAAACATTTTTCTGTGCTTTCATTATTTAAACAATTAGAGCGAGAAAACAAAAACAAAAATTTTCACTCGACGATTTTCCGGAAAATCGTATGCCTAGCATCGTAAAGTTTTTCTTATGTTAATCACAGCCCTTTAAACACTCAATTTTTAATTTTCAAGTTTTTTGTGTTTTTTGCGGCATTTTACGGATATTTTGTGTACTTTGACTACGCTAATTTAGGAAATAAACTTTTTTTAACGTTGCTCTCATCGCATATTGCTCCATCAAATTTTATTGTGAGTGTTATACAACAATAGGAAATAAAACCTGGGTAAAAGCCATAGGCATGCCTACAGGGGGGCAGGGTGGTCCATGGCCCACCCAAATCGGTCCACCCCAATTCCTCAAAATATCAATCTATACCCTAATTAGTCCACCCCAATTCCTCAAAATATCAATCTATTAAAAACATTTTATAATGTTTATATGTTAACGTTCACTTTAATCCCACTTTAATTGAAAATAAATTCAAAATAAAAAAAGAAGAATTGCTTGCCGAACTGAGTGTAATAAAATTTGATAATTCTATTCCTAGAGGTGTTCATCTTGATGATTGGATGGCTTGGATCCTTTCCTCAGACAACTACAAAAAATACACTACCTTTTTCACGCTTTTAAAAACGTTTGCTGTCATACCAGTTACTAGTGGCTCTTGTGAACGTTCGTTCTCAAAAATGGTTCAAGTTAAATCAAAACTGAGTAGTACCATATCACAACAGAGACTCGATTCACTTCTCTTTTTATTCATTGAACAAGAGAAAACGGCAAATGTGAATGATGACAATGTAATAGACGAGTTTAAACTGTTATCCGAATCAACACATCGAATGCGTTTGTAGATTAGTTGATAGGATATTATCATTATCATTATCTATATTTTTCCTCTGGACTCCATGTATTGTTACGAATGTTACGTTTCGTTTTTCTAGTTTATTTTTTGGTTCAATATATTTTGTTCTATTACGTATAATTGTGTAATTACTAAATCTTTCAATTAGAAATGGGGCAATGACGTTTTTTTATTTCGCCGATGAGCCTGCAATGGACTTTTGCGTTATAGAAAAGGCAGCGTTATTGCTTAATTATCATTTTAATAGGCATACTCAAATGAATCAATGGCCCCACCTAATAAAAAAGTCTGCGCACGCCTATGGTAAAAGCAATCATTTTTTCTAGTTTTTTGTAGGGTTTTAAAGGAGTCAACACAACTTGGCAAATAGATCCTAAAATATTATTATAACTAACGATAAAAAATTAATTGTAATATAAAAAAATGGTACGTCTTTGAACTGAAAAATTTACTCGGCGCAGATTGCATGGCAAATGCAACGGGAGCAGATGCACCTGATGATACATACATTCGAAAAATTGCCAGTGCACTGGACTCGCAAGACAAACCTAACCTAATCCACTCGTTCATTTCTTTAAGTTACACCTTGCAGATTTTGACTCGTGCCGCATAAATTTTCTGCTTTTAAATTTTTAAGTGTCGATTTTTTTTTATTTTGCCGCTTCTGTAGTTGGTATTCTTGAATGTGATTCATATTCATTAAATTTCGTTTTGCATGATATTACGTTAAAATAAAATTGGGACAGGTATAGCGTGAAGATTACGTCAAAACAGCTGGAGGAGGAGGAGACACACACACAAACGCGCTCACCGACAAAATGACAAGTAACGAAATGGCGGAAATAAATAAGAAGTTGAATGATGATGATGTATGGCGAGTTGAAGGTTGGAAGAAGTTCTTTTTAGAAAAAGTAATTTATTGTCATACAATTTAATAATTTAAAAAATGAATATATTTTGATACAAATTGAGAAAAACAAAATTGAAAGAAAGTTCTTTCGTCGATCTTTACAAAAATAGTTATTTACACTGCAAGGGATGTAAGTAACATTTACTGGTCGAGAACGATTTACGCCCGAGCGATAGCGAGGGCTGGCAATAAAGTTAGAGACTATATAGTACTTACATGCCGTGAAGTACATATGAGATTTTTTTCTCCTCCCCGTAGAATTTGTTCTTGTATATTTATTTATTTAATTCGATAGTTTTCGCGTGAAATTATGGACAGCTTTGACCGGTTTCTATAGAGTCATAAGCATTATTTTATCAACAACTTCAAGCTGACAGTTTATTATTAAAAATTGAGTGAAATTTATATTATTGATGCCAAATGGATATAGAAGAAGCAGCAAATTAATGCTGCAATTCTGTGTAAAAATCTTAGCGATCGTAACGATCTATAAGACTCGTAATATCGGAACGGATACAAGTTTGTTATATACTTACAGGTTTTAAGGTTTAACGATTTTACTATTTGCGTACACAGAATTGCAGCAATAGCTTGTCTGTCGCAACCAACGTATCAATACTTCAGGAAATGGTGCCCAAACAAAGACTGCTACTGCAGTTTTAGAAACTATGCAGCCGTGCTAAGCTGAAAGGCCCTAACTGAATAAATTATTTACGTTTTACTTTTTTTCTATATCTGTCTAACCACTCTAACCCATTAGATTTCATTCAAATTCACCAAAGATTTCAGGTGAAATTTGATAATTGGCAAACAATTTTACGGCGCACTCGTCTGGTGGCTTCAAGTCAACCAGAAACAGGCAATCCTGGAGCTAGCCGAAATCCAGAGACTGGCGTGACAGTGAATCACTGGAGCACAAAGAAGTACTACGACAGCAACCATGTAATCAATTCTAAACCTCCCACCAATTGACCTATTCGTCAAAGCGGTTAGGTTAGAATTGGGGCATATCGTCTCCAGCCAAACAATAACTGTGGAACCCACACCCTAATGGACATGCGGCAATTATCAATATAATCACAAATCCCATACTAACTATGGGTACTGATCATATGACGCCGAATCACTAGAAAAAACCTTTAACATCGAAATCGATTGGGAAGGAGAATTCAAGGAAACACCCAACCAAGAAATAGTTTGGTTCACTGACGGTTCCAAAACGGACACTGGCACTGGCGCTGGAATACACGGTCAATCCCCCAGATGTGACATTAGTCATTCACTGGGAGTAAATACCAATGTATTCCAAGCAGAAATCTACGCAATTGACTCATGTCTGAGAGAAAACATAAGGAAGGGAAACAGCGGTAAAAACATTCTTATTTGCTCAGACAGTCAAGCGTCAATCAAAGCACTTAATAGTAGTACAATCAAATCCAAACTTGTCTGGGAGTGCTTAGTAAACCTCAAAAAAAAACTTAGTGCCACAAATAAGGTAACCCTGAAATGGGTGCCAGGTCACAAGGGTATTGAAGGGAATGAAAAAGCAGACGCCCTAGCACGAGAAGGATCGGCAACCGGCTACACCGGCCCTGAGCCGGCAACCGGTGTAACAAAGGCTTCGGTAAGAACCACATTAAACCAGTGGGTGCACAAACAACCCCTCAAATACTGGAAAACAATTCCGAAGCACAAACACAGTAAACTGATGGTTAAACAACCCATACCAAAACTTACTGAAGAAATCCTAAAGTTTAATAGGAAGATATCAGGCTGGTAACCGGCCTTATAACCGGACACTAATGCCTGAGAAAACACCTTCACACAACGGGGATCTTCCAAGAATAACCTATATGTAGATTATGTGGTGAGGAGGATGAAACAGCCACCTATATAATCTTGGAATGTGAGGCTCTAAGCTGGTGGAGGTATAGACAGATAGGGCCGGACGACCATGTATCCAACCTCACCAAAAGAGATACTATGAAGAGACTTCTAAATCTCATCAAGGTCACAAATCTCCTCACGGACTAACAGACAAACAGGACAATACAATAAGTCAACAGCTGCAGTGTTGGGGCCGCCTAAAGCAGGACGCGCACTGAATCCGCTCGACTGGGATCGACACGGAGCGGATCGGATCGGCATAACTGTAACCCGCGCACTGATTCGACTAGCAACTAGTTTTCCTCCATGATAAATACAGAATTTACACCACTGTTGGATTGCAAATAATAACTGGACGTTCGATTCGGCAGAAGCTGCCATCCCAAGGAATCTCCGCCGTAGTCGAGTCGAGTCGAACGGTCACTGCCGTGTCGATCCGAATGAGTGCGCGGTGATATATTGAAATAAGAACAATGCAAAACGTTCGGCAATGCTGTGCCGTGTCGATCCGAGTCGAGCGGATTCAGTGCGCGTCCTGCTTAATTCGGCCTGTTTCGTCTGAGTACCAGCCAAGTGTCTCTTATTTTTCACATTCCTCCTAGTATAGTATTATACAGTCATTTGGTGCGAAAAAAGAATCGTGATTTCATAGATTTTGATGTGTGATGCCTTTTGGCCTAAATATTAAGTTATTAATTATTTAAATTATTATCGAATAAATTCCCTTCAGCTAATTCCAATAAACCACGAATTGTTTTATAAATAATAAATATAAAGGTTGCACGTACGAGTCAATGTCAAAGCAAATAAATATGAACTAGTATCATGTATATTTACTTACGATGAACTTGACTCTTGATATATAAATATGTAACGATAGTATTTTAGGAGGTCATTATAATTCAGTTCATATCATGCGATTTATTCTAAGTAGTAATCTAAGAGTATTCATTTAGTGTTAGTAGTTAATGTATATTAAGTAATAAATAGAACATGTCCCAGTGATACAGGTAGTTGTTTTATTCCTGTGAGATGACCCACCGAGTGACCAGCAGCACCACCTATTCAGGGGCCCTTCGACAATCCTAATACCCGAAGTATCCATACTAGGATACACACATTACAGATGTAATTTTTCTAAATTTATATTTTGCCACATTGGCAAAGTAGAAATTCGGAAAGAGCACGTCAAAATCTATAAAATCACTAATTTTGGAAAAATTTCCAGGTAAAACTACCAAATGCTATCCTAACTACGAACTACCCTGTAGACAACTACTACTATTATAAGTGTCAGTAAAACATACTAAAGCACTAAATGGGGACACAAACGGTATTTTATACCCTAAAGAGTAATCAAATATTTACTTACTTTTTCTTTCCGGACGCTACAGAAGGTTCTACAACCAACGCCACACCGTTAAACGCAAAACCTGTAATAAATACGAATTATTCATCAAGTCATTCGAAAGGTCTAGATAAAAATGATTATAGACACAATGTTAATACAGAGCTTCAGTGCTATTAACCAAACCAAATTTCGAAATATTTTTGTTTGCATCAATATGATTTTTTCGACCACGAAGTTCGGTCTAAATTTTTGGATAAGTAAAAAAGTCGTTAGGAGTTAGGTCGGGACTGTCAATGCTACAATCAGTATAAGATTTTAAAAAAATGTTTTTTGTTTTAGTTTTTTCCTATAATCCTTAATGATAGCCTTTCTTGACTCCCCTGTATATTGCTTAAACGTTTTCTCGTGTAGCGTACTATAATATACGTGCGCGTGACTTCTCGAATAGTCGGGTCTCATATTAATTGATTAATTTACCAATACTATTAGTAAAGAGCAATTTTAAAGATCATCATTACAGCAATCTCAAATCAGTTAAGGTACTATACCGAAATTTTAAATATTTGAAAACCATCTTCTTCGGGCCTATACAATAAATATTACTTCTTACAATTCTAGCTACACGCAGAGCAGTTAATATCAAAACGAGAAATAATAAAAAAAATATCTAAGAACAGTATAAAATTTTCTATCCCAACCACGTTATGGTTTCCATTGAAAAACGAAGATGTATGATGTATGTATGTATACATCATAAAACATCTATTGTGCCCCCTTACTTCTACTTAGTTTCTGAGGAGAATCTCAGAGACTAGTAACTCTAGTACTATTTTAGGATATCTGCAGACTTCAACTTAGTTAAATGTCCCTCTTCTAACCAGTAATCTCCTAGGTGCTGTGCCCTAGAATTCTGAATTGCTGTGCAGTTCGCAAGTATTTGGATGGAGGTTTCTTCCTCCATGCCACAAAATCTACATTCTTCTTCCTCCTCTATTATGAGCTTTTTTAGGTGCCCATTCAGGCGACAATGTCCCGTTGGGATCCCTGTTAAAACTGCAGTTTTACTTTGAATTTGCATTCATTTGATCTCAACAGTTTTTTATTCTCTAAGCTCTACTAGATCTTTTCAATGATCAGATCTTCTCTTTTTTTCGGCTTTACATATTATCGTTGAGTGAAAAATATTGTATTTTTCACTCAACGATATTATATTACATTGGAGCTGATTCCGCAAAAGGGTTCCGGCGTCCAAAAGGGTATTTCAGTCCCCCTCTTTGCTAGTTCATCTGCTATTTCATTTCCAGTGTGTCCTGGAATCCACAGTAAGGTGACAATATTGTTCTCTCCTATTTCATTGAGTTTGTCTAGGCATCCCACACCATTTTGGAACTGATTACACAAGAGCTTGACTATCCGACATTATGAAGATTAATAATTAAATGTTTTTACGTTATTAAATACGATAACGTACCTCACTGATCTTTTCACATATATCTGTTTTCCGACAAGAAAGGCACAATTGAAAAAAAGAATGAATGAAGCTTAATTTCAATGTTTAAAAATTAAAATTTAATTTTGAACAAAATTTTGTTTGACGGAAGTAACTGCTAAGCGCACGTTGGAGCGTCTCATCAGTTTTTAATCCTATTTCAACCTCCAAACATATAGATAATAGTGGTAGAGTCCGGAGGGTTTTAGGAAATTATAAGCAATAGTTTCTGAGATAATTGCCAAAAACAAAATCCCTCTTTATTTAAATAAATTATTTATATCGAAGTATTGCAAATTTTTTATGTGAGACTCTTTCAAAAACTTTCTAGATGCAATTAAGAATCTAATGAGATATGTTCATTAGGGTCGGTCACATTTTTTTACAACTAATACGGAAAAATGGGTTGCTAGACACCTTAAGAAAATTCTCATCAAATATGAGCTCTTAATTTTAATAGGAAGATCCTCCGCATCGCAGTTTTTTATTTTTTTCTCAGTCCAATAGAAAAAAATTCATACCTCATCATTAATTGATTGTACAGAAACATTTTTTTGAAAAATTTTGTAGGAAATATACTTAATGCTCTACAAAAAAAGTATCTTATATTTTTTCCGTAAACCTTACCATTTAAATGATATTGAAGATTTAAGTTTGATTATTTTAAATCAAATGTCATTTTTGTTTATGAATTTTATAACCCGACAAGAAATGGCTATTATGGCTATATTATAAGTGCGCAATAGAAATTTTTGTTGGAAATTAACTGCTCTATAAAAATGATATCTTATGTTTTGGCGATTAAATTAAGCGTTCAAAAGATATTCATCATCAAACTTTCATGTATACCGATTTTAAGAGTTTTTGATTAAATAATCGAAAAATTTCAATTTAATTTATTTTAAGTTTTGAGAAAATTCACACGAATTTTATTTTTTATCAACTGAGAAACTTCAAAATGTTTTTCAAGTTTTTTTTTATGTGTAAGTATTATTGTAAAAAAAATAGTTGATTTTTGACCTACCCTGCTAATGTTCATAATTTTTTTGGAATAGGGCTAAACGACATGTGTCTATTGTTGAGTATTATTAACTTAACCCAAAAAAAATAACAACTGTTTTCCTACTATACATACTACAAAATGCAAGTTACGCTACTGCCAAACCAATTTAATTCCTAAAAACAAAGTAAATATTATCAGTACCTACACCAGCTGTTATGCAAAAAATACATAAGAAGTGACTCGCTTATAAGACGTTTATCATACTAAAATTAGCATCAACTCAAAAATAACCTGAACGATGGTAGATATTTCGAAAAAACATAAATTTCCTTTTCCCATCAACGTAATTAACTATCAGTATTAAACGTATCTTAAAATATGTAGGTAATATATCATTTTCAAATCAGCTCATTTAAAATTAGTTTTGTTCAAAATTAAAAAATTTTGTTGGTTAACTGTTATTTATATCAGACAGAATCTCAGACAAATAATATGAATTAAATGTATAAAAATACAACAGCGACATCCTAGAGATACAAAAAATACCATAAAGGTAGATACTTCTTGGAAACTTCGAAAAAGTACCGGATTCAGTTTTTAATATTGCAACCTATAAACTCACGGACAGGGTGCATAAAATATAAACATATTGGGGTTTGTTTAATAAATATCTAGTTTTAAACATAAGTAAGTAAACAAATATAAATTAACAATAACCCAAAGTAACACAATTTTATTTCATATTATTAATATAAGCATTTTTATTTAAACCACTATTAATGCAAATATTTACGAAATAAAAAACCTTACTACAACTCTGTATTCTAAATTCTACCTAAAAACCAGTTTTAAGCCGGCTAGCTATTAAAGAATTTGACAAGAAGGTGGTCCTAACCTAACATTTTAAAAGTAAATTTAACTTAAAAAATATACATTAACATTTAACAAGCAATGCATTTGTTCTAACATTGTTATTTATTAACCGTATTAACAAATACTAGAAGCCCTTCTCTCAAAAAGAGCTCATTTTATAAGTAAACAACACTACACATTTCCATACAAAAAACTTTGGCAGTGACATTGAAACTTTTGATTTTTATTGAAAGTACTGAGAAAGTAAAAGTATTCACTTACCATTTAGTTTATCGATTGCTCTATCGGCAGATGATTGATCTGGACAATCAACAAATGCATATCCTCCACGTTTTATCAAAATTGTTGTACAAGACAAATTTTGTTCGGTGAAGAGTAGCCGGAGTGAATTTTCACTGGTTTCGTTAGGTAAATTACCAACGTATAGTTTGCTCATTGTAATCGGAGGAATTTTACCCGTCGTCGACATCTGAACAACTTAATTATTTAAATTATCTTACTTAAAATTACAAAAAATAACTATAAACTTCACGAAAACTCAAACACCACGTCCACAACGCTTATAAAGTTTTATGACATGCGCACACTTTTCGTTATGCTTGGAATGCATGCACCCGCATAGGAAAGACAACATTGGACAACATTCCAAATCTCCCATCATTGGATTATAATGAGACACGTGATACATTCGTAGATATGCGACAAATTTACTTTAAAATAGTGTCCTGATAATTATTATGTTTATTTTTCTTAAACTAGAGATTAGCAATCAGATAATAATTGATGTTAAAAATCTTTCGATTCATTTGCTGATATTAACAACTTTACGAAAGTGTTATATCAACGGCGCCGTGGCTTAGTTGGTTAAAGCGCCTGTCTAGTAAACAGGAGATCGCGAGTTCGAATCTCGCCGGGGCCTCGTGAACAAAATTTTTTAATTTTCTAATTTTGTTGGTGTAAGTAGGTTTTAAATATTTTTTTATTTTTTTACCAACTTGCTTTCCTGTGCACAATATGATCTTAAACTTATTTTCTGATGGGTTAGATACCTAATTCAGAGTTGAATGATAATATAAAATATTAAAACGATTAATTTTAATCTAAAGGATTTACAATAAATTAATGTGAAATTTGCAGCATGTGTCCATTATCTCTTGGAAGTATTCAAAGTCAATTGCAACATTCACACTCACAATGCAAAAATGAAAGTGAAAACGACGTAAAAAGTAAAATATTGTTTTATAAAATAAGTAAAGTCATATAGAATAAAACGACGTATATGTACCTATGTGAGAAGTTAAAAATCTGTTTTATTCTACTTAATAATTAGAAAAATTATTTTTTATTCTCTTTAGTTCGTTTTAACGTGGTAGGTATATTAATTTTTTTTTCAATTTCATTTATTCCTATTTCAATACTTTGAATTACACAGGGTGTTTCATTGGGAAAGGGCCTAACTTTAACTGTAGATGGGGATCACTTTGGTGCTTCCAAAAACCTATATTTAATGTGTCTTCTGCACTTTATAACCGAGATACAGGGTTTTTTATAAATTTATCCTATTTCTTTCGAACCTCATAACTTCCGAGTTACCCTGTATATTATTTTGAAATTTGGTACACGTAATAACTATTACCTAGAAACTCCATCAAAAGCATCTCCAAAAAGTTATAATTTATGGGGGTTAAAAATGGTATAGGAGAGGTTTTTTTTTATTTTTTAGCTTGAAATGAAATATATTTAATGCATCTAGAGAAGCATCCTAGAAATTCAATTGAGTTTGTATGTTTACGAGTACACATCACTAAAAAATGTGATTACAGGGCCGTACTTAGGACATACTCATTCAATATGTTTGGTGATCTAAAGAGAAAAACTTGGATTTATTAATTAGTACCCACCTGCCGTAGTATCCCTCAAGAAAATTGACATTTGTTATAGAGTTAAAATGGGTTTTAAATAAATCATAATGAAATCTCAATGTTTGGGCGAGTGGCGTATATTTATTTAATGGGGGCGTACGAGTACATTGTTAGAAAACTTTTAAAAAACGATGTTGTTCTACTATGTATACCTTAAACAAATTGCGAAAAAGCTTAGCTTGACATACGATTTACACAAGTAGTACTACAACACTACTTGAAAACTTGAAAGAGTGAGAAGAATTGTTCCTTCAGTCCCCTCTACCAAAAAGGTTGAAGTGTGTTCATTGACGCTTCTGGCAACAGCGGTTGAAATATGTATACAAATTGCGAAAAACTTAAATAGATCATACGATTTACTCAAGTCCGACAAGGGTAATATGAACAACAGTACTAGAAAGAGAGAGACAAGAATTGTTCTATTTGTGATACTCACAATTAGATAAGTCCCCTTTACCAAAACCTAACGAATAAAAGTAAGGAGAGCAGTGAACACACGCCCATCTGTTTTGACAAAGATGACTGATATCACAATTCTTCTCTCTCTTTCAAGTAGTGTTCATATTGTCCTTGTCGTACTTGTGTAAATCGTATCTCGAACTAAGATTTTTCGCAATCTGTATATACAAAAAAATAGAAATCATGAACAACTACTTAAAATTATACCAGATTCACAATAACACACTTAGAATTCGTTCGTTTGTTCGTCTACCAAGTGGAAATCGGAAAAAAGGAATTTGTGCCCCTAATCCTACAACCGTCCAAACAACACATTTGTGTCATTTTATTTTTAATAAATATATCCCGTAATAATATTTAAATAATTCACTGCAAAGATAGTCCAGCCTGTACCTATACTATTAAACCCGATCGTACTTAAACTACAAAAGACACAAGACACACGGTATTTCCATCTGAGCGGTAGACAGAGAATCCCCAAAAAGGGTAGCATTGGAGACCAAGTGAAAAAGACATTACGCTGAGAGGAGCTTAGAGTGAACCTACTATTTATTGTTCATGGTACGATACTGTACGAAAAGAAAGGAACGATGATTCAACAAAGTGTAAGGCAAAATTATAGTAATAACATGTCCAGGCTCAGAAAAGGGCTTTATTCCAAACCGTCTGCTGCTCCCAGCTAAAAACAGCAGATTATTCCTAAGACCGCTTGACATGGTGCAATACAACGTGCAATGCAATGCAAGACACAAGATTTCTTGATCGAAAGCATGCACAGTTGAGACCCAGCTGATCAGTTTCTGCAATTCGATGCAATTTTATCGGTTTGGTGCTATTTCTATTGCATATAGTTTTTTCCTCTGGGTCTCTATTTACTAAGAAGTGAGAGCTCATAAGTTTACTATCCTAGGAAATCTCACTTCTTAGCGAATAGACACCCTAAGCTTTTCTCACTTTCACTATCTTCATTATAAATAATAATAAACTTTATTATATTAAGTTTCCATACATTATTTTTTGACGTTACTGTCTACTTTTTTCTTTCTACTTTTGGTTGGGTTGGCAGCAATGCTGCAATGACAAGAGAATTGCATGATGTCAAACAGCATGCACGATATTAACATTGCAAGAACTTGCCGCAATTTGTTACTTGTATTGCTCCATGTCAAGCGGCCATTTGCCAGGATACTGGCGCCCAACTATTTAAAGATTGGTTTGAACATCCACTTTTAAAAAATATATACCACAAAATTGTGTGATTATAATGGATAATGCAAGGTATTATATAACTAATGACATGTATTAAGTATTAAGTGCTTTTAAAATAAATAAAGAACGTGTGAAAGACAATCTTGCAATTAAAAATGATTATACAGTATAAATAGAATAACTGCTTATTTAATTCCATTGAGCTAATATGCCACCAGGTTAAAATCTAATGTTAGACGAATTAATACTCTTCCCATTTTAAGCTCAACTGTACTAGAATAAAAAGTGTAATGAGTAACTAAACTTGAAATTTAAATACTTCTAATAGCGTTTTCCATTAACATTCCACCAACACGATGCAAATGCGATCCAAATTTGCACCGATCCCACGCTGGTGCGCACGTTCTTGGTTCCATTTTGCATTCACCTCGTTGACAAGTATAACATATGACACTTTGTGTTTAATAATAAATAAAAATAGGTTATGTGTCCTGTACTCTAGTCTATCGACGGTTCTGAACAGTTCGAGCGCTTGGTTAATAATTAATAATTTTAACACACTAACGATGCTCCACGACGGGTCATGAACACAATGGAACAAGCGGGACTTGCAAAATTCTGATTCAGTGCGCACCAGTGCGGTCAATGGAAAACGCTATTTAGCGCTGTCAGATCGTATGTCAAATGTCACATATTTCATACTATCCAGTTTCCCTCAAGTTTTATTTAAAATATCATATCACTTGCTTACCATGGGACTATTTTGTCAAGAACAAAAAGGACCTCAAAAAATGTGTTGAACCATTATCAAAAATTTTGAACACATGTTTGGTTATACCAAGGGTATTGTATTTCTTCACACGGTTAAAGCCTAAAAAATATAATAGCGGCCGGATTAAATCCACAAAGACAGGTTAGACGACGCAAAATGTTATTATCATAAATTTCTAACGTTTATAAACGTCCTAACGCACTGACCCACTATCAGAGGCGCTACTAAAGGGGGTAGAACCAAATATACCTAACATTTTTACATTAAATAGACGAATATTTTTAGTTACTTTTATAGTCAACAGGAAAAGATGTTTCCAACGCAATAAACAAAAACTAGTGACTGAACTTTTAAAAAAGGCGTATTTAAGGTGAATTGGATCTACATAGAGTAAAGGTTTCTGCTGTACTGTAGATAATTTAGGTTATTTTGAACCAAAATGCAAAAATGGGAGGCTCGTTTTCCGAAACTAGAAATATTTTATAAATGTATTTTTATATTTTAGAGACATGATTTATTGTATTGCCGCCTGAAATCCATTGGACTGGAGACAATGCTGAAATCACATCAATAGATTATTTACAGAAAACTGTAATTAAGTAGATTGTTTAAGGCTTAATTGTTACTCCCCCCAACCCCTTAAATTAAGCCCAAAATTCACACTGGTCGTACAAGATAAATTTGAACAGACACTAGTTAAAAGAGAAAGAAATTGCGAAGTTCTTTTAGCCAAGTAATTGGACTATTGGACATTCTATAGTGAAAGTAGAAAAATTGTTTACAAAGATCAATAACAGTAAAACTAAGAGTCATATGAAAAACTAGCGATATCAGGAACCTTAAGAAATATATTGGTGCATATTTCTGACTGATGAGAAATTAAGGGTAACGCCACTGGCGAAGGCAGGAGGTACTAAATGGGAAGAATTAGAAATTCTGCTTCTGAATTTCACCCCGCGCAGTTATTTTGAATAATGTAATTGTGTACCTCAGAAGATTGAAAACGGAAAACTTGTTCTTATTTTTTGGTAGAACGATTGTTAAGCGTACAAGTTCCGGTTCCGTATTATGCATAATATTGACCTTTAGACCCTCGACAAAGGAATGCTCTTTGTCAGTTTAGTAGAAGGTTTGTACATCAAGAAATTGTGACTTATTTACATTGAGTTTGGTATACAATGCATTCATAATTTGATAGTTATTGCCGTTCTTTTACCCAACATTATATGTATAGTTGACGTAAAAGGTATAGTGCGAACTTAAAGTTGCCGGCTTTTTGTTTGACTCTAAGACTAAGAGTATACCGTCATAGCCCAGTCAATATTGTAATTATTTAAAATGCTTACTTAGTTGACGATAAATTCATTTAATGTTACAATTTCAATTAAAAATCGTTAATAGTTATTTAATAAACTAGTTTGTTAAAGAAGGCGATTAATGAACGAAACTGTTTAAAGCACGAACGAGCGAGAGCGAGTGAGTGCCTTTAATAGTTAGACAATGGTTTGACTGAACTATTTTTGAGAGATAGTTGCAGGTGTTCTCTAGTCGGTGGTCTGACATCAAGAAAGTGTGTGTTTTTGTGTGGAAATTGTAAGTAAGTATACATATATTTATTAGCAATGATCTATTTGGACGAAACTCGGTATTATACACACGGTACGGTTAAGAAAGGATGGACTGATGGGTCAAAGTACAAATACAATGTGGAATTATATTTGGTTTGAGTTTAGCTCCGCAACATAACTTAAATGGAATATACGATTAGATAGCTGAACTATATCTTTTACGTCAACTATACAGGTTATCTCAAACTCAACTCGCAATTTGGTAGTACAAAATTAAACCGCCAATGGTGAAGATAATTTACGTAAGCCCATTACTATGCTACCTTTCTATATTCCAATATTTTCTCCAGACATTGTCAGGATTTATAGCATTAAACTAAATTTTTATCATAATCAGCTTTTTGGAATCTTCTTTTTGTATCCAAATATCATATTCAAATATTAGCCTGTATTTGTATTACAGGAGCACTAAAAACATGCCCAGCGACGACCATGGAAGAGGTTCTTAACTATGGTGAAGAGAACAAGATTCAGACTAAAAAAAACGAACTCATCGCATTTTAGACATCAGAAATCCTGGTAAAACAGGATGGTATAATGAACAAGCATATTTTTTAAAAAAATTTCAGAAACAAATAGGAATGGGATCCAAACGCCATTACCATACTTGGAAAGAATGCCATTCGTTGGTAGAATTTGTTTAACCATCCTTTGCCGTTACGTCATACATTGTCCAGCTTTATCTCTCATTCATTAAACAGATGAGACGGAATTATGACGTCATTAACGTATTTCTTAACTAATGTCGACGTAAATTTTATTTGTTACTTTTGACAGTTCAGTTGTCATATTTTAATTTTTGGTCATTTTCACCTTTTTCAACTAATCTTTCATTGTCAAAATGCCTTCCCGGTATAATGAGAAAGAGCAAAGTTTAATTTTGAAGTTGATTAATTACTTTTCAAAAGAAAGAGATGCTGGAATGCCGCTTTTACCGTCAAATGCAGTCTTGTTATCGTAGATCTGAATGAATCGGAATTCCACAATGATGATGAAGATGATTTTGTCAGTGATGAAGCTTTGCATATTATTTCATTACATACGCTATTTCAGTTTACCTTTCTTATCCGTTTGTTTGTTCCTATTTCCTGTTTTTATTGGGAGTTTTTTCAGAAATAAATTTATTTATTGCCTGTTTTCTCCCATATATGTGACTTTTTGCATTTGTCAGGAATACTTACGAAATTGTTTCTCACAATGACACAAACAATAATTGCTATACAATTTTTAAAAATATGACTATATAGATATTCTATATAATTTTACATAATCTTTGGGTTCACCTAAAAAATATAATACATTTTTAATATATATTATATAATTCGCCATTTAATCACGATTCGGTAATCCGTAATTTTTTAAATTCAGTAAAAAAGTACGCAATGCATCAAGCAAAATACTAATTACATTACTAATTTATTCATACAAACACACCTTACATGCATCATTGAAAACAATTCTTAACATATACCATTGATTGTAATTTTGAGATTAAGTGTAAAATAACATTCAACTAATATAAGACAAACGTAAAACAGCAGAATACGTCACCGATTATGACGTAACGGCTAAAGATGATTGAACAAACTATAGTAGCTAATGCTAATTATCAAAAATTACTTAACCTGTATAAACCTAAACTCTTTCAGCTAGGTACTCCCTAACCGATTGATAATATTTAAGAAAAGTTGTTTTCTATTATCCATAACACTACCATTATAGTTATTACCAATTTTTACGTAAGCTGTAATTAGGGTTGGAGAAATAACGAAATACAAGTGAGCTATTTCTATCGGTCCATTATATAACTAAAAATTATCTAAATTTATTCCATTCACCCGAATAGTTGAATAGGGAATATGAGAATGTCGGCCACAGGAAACTGATTGTGTTAAATGTTCTTACCATATTGTAGTTGCTGTAAATTATAAGCTTTCAGTCAGAATAATATTCTGATAAACATCGAACACTATTATAGTGATACGAACCATTTATTCGAAATATATTACAACAAACAATCTATTTTAATGTAGCCAGTTGGAAAAATCATTTTGTATTTTATCCTTCCTGGACACACTGATTCAAAATACCTGACCAAAACGGATTCAAATGGAGCCATGAACAAACAATGAAAAAATATTCATGTTTTTTTTACTGTTTGAAAATATATTATTTTGCTAAAATGATTGAGTGATAAATATAACTTGCATAAAAATGTAAAAAAAAACAGCATAGGTACTTTAAGAATAATTCATTTGATAAAAAACGAAAAATACACACCATACCTATAAGCAGAAAGTTACTGGTCGTCATCGTTATCAGTGTCATCACTATCATTTGTGTTAGAACTATCTACATGAATAATTGAATGATTTACTTTCACACTTTCAATAACATTGTGTACCTACATTGTGATCCATATTTCCAGGGCCGTCCGGTACTATGAAGCAGGGAGGCGATTGCATCAGGCGGCATTACAAAAGGGCGGAATTTGGAGAGCGAACTAAAAAAACATTTATGCGTCTGTTTTTTATTTAAAACTTAAACTTTAACTTTTTTCGATATGTGTAAGCGCAAACAGAGTTATTATAAATTAAATATAATAAATTCTGTCTCGAATCTGTTGAAACATGTATCTATAAATTTGTAAGATTGTGTGAGGATGCTTGTGTGCACCATTGGATTTCCTGCCGAAACTGAAGTTAGAGCTAGGAAGAAAAAGCGTCAATTCGATTACGCTAATGAATCTAATGCTAAACCCTTAACAGCGGAAAATAAATTTAAGATTTACTTTTTAAATTATGTTCTTGAGATTACCTACAACTCTTTAAATGATCGATTTGCTCTTTTGGAAACCCACAGCAACAATTTTCAATTTTTATATGACATTGCAAAATAAAAATATATAGATGACGGAACTTTAAGAAATTATTGAACAAACCTCCAATCAATACTTACTGTTGAAAATGATTCAGATTTGAGTGCAGGTGATTTACAAGAATAAATTCGTGATATATCTAGAATGATTCCTATATCTATGAACTTTATTGATGTTTTAAATGATTTGTCCGAAAACAAATTAAATACTTTGTACCCAAATACAATGGGGTGTTAAACCGATATCCAACTTTTGGTATTTTATTAAAGTATATTGGTACTACTTTGCAAAACTTAATTTACAAATTTTTTAAACCGAATATTTTAGGAGAAAACTGGAAATTAAGAATTCCTAAATGTTTGCAACTTTCACTACAGATACGTCACTTCACTAAATATTTCTGATTTATATGTTTTATGAACTAATAACTAGTTACAAAAAGGCCATTCGAATTTGAAGTTTGAAGAACTGTCAAAGTCTATAATATATTTGAGTGTTTTGGTTTTGTTTACAATTTATTCAAGCTTGACGTTTCAATATTATAAAAAAATTGTGTCAATACTTTTTTGGTTGAGTTTAGTTAGTTTTCTCCACAATTTTTCATGTTGAAATAATGTCAATATCGTATAAATCTTGTTTTGTATCATACTGCACGAGAACAACAGTTACAACGCCTGATAAAAAGTTTGTAACTGTGCCTGCAGTAACAGCTAAAAGAAAATTTGGTTTGAGGCTGCTAGAAGCAAATATAAACAGACTAAAACTAATTACTATTTCTGTGAAGATCATTTTTATGTAAGTAATTGTATACGTCTGTGTATGTTTGATTTTTAGTTTGAAAGTGACATGGACAAATTATACTCAACACTCGATGATGGGAGAAAAAAAAAACAATTCCCAAGTCACTATAACAGCAATATGGCATATGTATAACCTATAAGTACTTCATCACATCAGAATTGTGGTCCTATGTCAACCCTTATGTAGCTAACTTCGGTTCTAGTGAGCATACGTCACATTATGAATGGCGGATTATTTAAATCGTCCAAAAGTTGAATTTTCAAATCGGCATAAAAACCTTGTGAGAATAAAAATATTAAAAATAATCGATTCACATTATGATTTTGTCCACCACTAACTATTGACATAGAGAAAACATCATATTTTTGTTAAGTTTAACACCCCATTATAGCTCTAATGATTTTAATAACACTCCCTGTATCGGTATCCAGAGGCGAAAGAAGCTACTCCAAGTTAAAATTAATAAGAAACAGACAAAACTGAAAAACTTATCATTAGTTTCCATTGAATCTACATTAGCTGCCAATTTAGATTATACATCATTAATCGACGATTTTGCCAAACTTAAAGTTAGAAGAGTAAAATTAAAAAACATTTATATACCTATTGCTAATAATATCCTTTTTTAAATAGACTTAAAATTTAAACTATTATTTCATTATTATTTATATTTTGAAAAATAAAGATATACGGATTTTTTTATTTCAATTTAAAAATATTCATAATAAGGGGCGGCATGCATCACCCTGAAAAATATCACCGCACGACCCTGCATATTTCACATACCTTTTTCAACTTTTTCAACGTAATTAATATTTCCAACTGCACTTAAAACTAATTCCTTTACATCTTCTAATTTGTATGTAATATTGTTTCTCGCAACGAACTGTTAAATTTCTGCGCAAACCAACTATATTGGGTTTAACTTGCATTGGTGAGGGGGAGGCAATAAAAAATAAAATACTAACACCCGCTTTTTTTGAATGTGAATATACAGTGAACGGCTAAATTAGGCATGTAATGAGTCTAATTACTCCAGAAGTCATCCGCAATGTACTTGATGAATGTGTCCGTAGATTCGCATATTGTCAAGAAACCGATGGATGGCATTTCGAACATTTAATTTAAAATAATTGTTATGCATAATTTGGTTTTAGTTAAATGTAATGTCGTCAAATAGAGAATTAAATTCTGGTTCAAATGAGGTGTCACATATATCGATTTCTATTTATAAAAAAAATGAACGATTACGTCACTACACCTATACCCATGACGTCATCTTTACTACATGTACGTCATAACATTGGTATTTTACAACAAAAATCGACCTGTTTCGGGATTTCCCTTAAAACTCGACGGTTCTCCAAATAATGATAATATTCCATAATTTAGCCGTCACTGTATATTATTATTATATTTTGCCATATGTTGCTTAGCAATAGAATACAGGCGGGCTTTGTTAACGCTGTGATTAAATGAATTAAACTTATTTTGTATCCATTCCATTATTTCAGCTTTTCTCCATGAGGAGGTTGGTAATTTTTATTGCAGGTCACTATGGTAGCGAGAACGATGAAGGGGAATATTTTCCAAAAACTACTGTAAAATCCTTTTTTTCACGACTACTCTTGAAAGTATTGCCCGGGTTAAAATGGACTTTTTTCGGAAACAGCGGGATTCTTCACTTTGATGACGTTCAAGTACATTTATATTAAATAAAGTATACGTACTCATCAGTGTATTCCTCTACTATCAGTCATGTATTTGACGCCCCGGGTAAATCAAGCATTTGACGCAGTGGCGGATCCAGCAAGGGGTAATGAGAGCTTCTGTATCTATCCGCTTCTGATTTGGCGTCCTTATATATCTTACTTATAAACGTGAAAGTTTGTGAGGATGCATAGATGGATAGAATTTTTGGATGGTTAAATAGACAATACATCTGAAAAAGTTGTTAAAACTTTGAACTTAGGAGTCGAATGTTGGTGAAGAAGCGCTAGAAAAGATAATAGAGATGAGTACAAATCCACTGCATATGAAGAGTACCTACTAAGTTTTCCACACGTTAAACAAATTTTTAGTTTTGAGTAAAATTAGTTTGCACAGTTTCACAATAAACTAACAGTATGCGGCAAGGTCTGTTTGAGGATTAAAAAGCCATAAAACATTTCTAGACTTGACTACCCACAAACGAACGATTGATTCTCATTGGTGCAATGTAGCTTCTGATAGGTCTATCCAAAATGTACTTGAATAGTTAGTCCACATTGACTGTGAATGTCCCAGGGTGGGCTTAGTTCATTTCTGTTATTTACGAGACATTGTGTTCTTAGATGTTGCTGTGATTGAGATTTGGTTTTAATGACTCAAACTATTTTCTTGGTAATAATTAAAATTATGGCTTTTTAGCGACCATTCGATTAGGAAGATATTGTTATAGGCTTCGACAATGAATATACTAGAAGAGTGAACAGACGTATTATTTCTATGACAACATAAACAATGTCAAAGTTTATTTATTCTGCTTGATTCCATGTATCAGTGCATATAATGAGTTGTTTGATTGTTGTATGTATAAAACATGAATATTTAATGGTTAAAATTTTGTACCAAAGGTTTTTAAATTTCTGAAAGTGAAGAGTATGGATTTGAGACAATAATAGAACGAAAGAAATTTGGTTTCTTCTAGTCGCTATCTATGCAAATAATGATACAAAATATGTACAGGCATCTGTAAATAATGGGTCAATGCATGGAGCTGCTGGAAGAATACATAATTGACAAAATATTTTAAAAAATCCATTACTAGAGTTGTCGGTACGACTGTTATTCATCGGAAAACAGCGTACAGAAATCACTAGTGCGTCGGGATCCTGTAATAATGAAAAAATTGTCTGAAACCGGTTCTGCTTCTGCTTACAGATTTCTTTATCTCGCCGACAAATTGTGAAACGGTGCAAATTAATTTTACTCACAACTATACTTAAAAATTGTTTTCACGATATAAAATATCCCCTAAAACTTCAATTGTTTTCGTGTTTATTTTCTATAAAACGCTAAAACCGCCACTGTAAAATTAAAAGTGTTTAATGTTCAACCAATGTAAATTTAACTTTAACCCCGCTTTAGTCAACTAACCACTCATTGTCGCTTCATCCCATCCGTCACTCCCTTATTGCACCTTCGGATAGTAATAACTGCAAATAATTGCATTGAGCAATAGAAAAATGCAATTCACGCATACCGGAGAATGCACATCGAGCACATGCAATGTACAGAGTCATACACGCGAATTGCAGTACTTGCAGTCGCCGATTGGCGGAAGCGACTGTCCCGTGGTAGCCAATCGCGGTTCGCGGTTTGTGCAGTCAGTTTAATGCATGTGCAAGTGATGCACTTTATGTAATGGTCACCCGACCCTTGTTTCAATTTTTTACTCATTTGTATGAGGTATAAAATATTTATTGCTTGAGGCGTACCTACAAAAATAATAAAATATAAGTACATATATTATTATTTGAAGAAAGTTTAATATGGATTGAGGGAAACGTTAAACTTGAGAACATTTTTAAATTTCTTCCTTCCTAAACTTTTTTTCAATTGTTAATTTTTCAACAAGTAAGACAATTGTCAATGAACAAAATATTCTTGAACCTCATTGTTTATTGGAAACTAAAAAAAATGTTTAATTAAATAAATATTTCGCTTTCTATATACATATCACGTCATTTCAATACTTTGTTTATAATAATTTTTCCAAATTAACAATAAATAACTGGTTTACCATTTTCTGCGAACTTATAGATTTTTCAAACTTCGATGACGTGAGCTTATTAAGTAGGTATGTAGTAAGGGCTCCACGACGCGAAACATTTTTAAGACAATTAATTAAACATTTTTTTAGTTTAGGTACAATAAACAAGTAAATTCAAAAACATTTTGTTAACCAACAATTTTTTCACATTTTTAAATTAACAAATACCTGTTAGCTTCTGACGAGGTGCTCGCAAACCTATACAAAATGACATATTTTCGGGGTTGAATTAAAATTATAAATAATAGAGATGGAGATGCAAAAAACAAACCCCATTTTTTCCAGTTAATTGCTTATAACTTTTGCAATTTTTGCAAGCGGAACTTGAATTTTTTCAATAGTTAGGTATTTGTATGCCAAGGACTGAAAGTGCTACTTTGTTGGACGAGTCTGAAAATTGCGAAGCGAGCAACAGACGAGTCCAGCAAAGTAGTATTTCAGCCGCGGCGTACACAACATTTTTTTGGCAGCGATTTAAATAAATATACTAAAATAAAATTCATCCATTTCTTGCAAGAAAATAATTAATTAATACACAATTAATAAACAATGTATTGAATATTACTTATGAATGTAACCTACGTATTTGTAATATTAATAGATTTTATTTATTTGCAAAAAGTTTCCAATATTAATTTTACCTCCAGGGCAATTATTAATTTTTATTGCACCGGATGAAGAAGGAAATTAATAATGTGTCAATAGAACTGTCAACATTGACGTGGGTACAGTTACATCTAGAAAGTTATTAAAGCTGTCTACCCCAGAGCGTCCAGAAAGTGTTTTGTAGTACGGAACTGTAACTTTCAATATAGTAATAAAAATATAGTAATTTACGTTACAAGACCGGAAAGTAGTGTTTTTCAGGTGGAGACAAGCAGATTCCAGGGCGAGCCGTAGGCGAGTCCTGGAAGCTTGGAGAGTAAATTACTATTACACGCTATTCCTAATCGAATGACACCTCGATCATATTTTTTGTAGACGGAGAAAAAAAGATTAATATGAAAAACAATTGTTGATCAGAGTGTATGTGGGATTTGACTATTGGAAATATCTTCATAGTTGACGTAAAAGGTATAGTGCAACTATCTAATCGTATATCCCCTTTAAGTTATGTTGCGGAGCTAAACTTTGAAAGGTGATAATATTATTTTCGTCTACTTACCAAACATAATTTTATATTGTATTTGTATTTTGACCCAACAGTTCATCCTTTCTTAACCGTATCGTGTGTATCATACCGAGTTTCGTCCAAATAGATAATTGCTAATAAATATATGTATACTTACTTACACCGACTAAAGAGAACACCTGCAGCCCTCTCTCAAAAATAGTTATAGTTCTGTCAAACTATTAAAGGCACTCACTCACTATATCGCTCGTTCGTGCTTTAAACAGTTTCGTTTATTAATCGCCTTCATTAACAAACTAGTTTATTAAGTAACTATTAACGATAATTAGCTGAAATTATAACATTAAATGAATTTATCGTCAACTAAGTAAGCAATTTAAATAATTATAATATTGACTGGGCTATGACGGTATACTCTTAGTCTTAGAGTCAAACAAAAAGCCGGCAACAATAAGTTCGCACGATATCTTTTACGTCAACATACCTTGTTTTTAAAATAAGAAGAGTTATTTGAATTTAAGTTGGTACTTCTGCTGCCTATACCTTGTTTTTAAACTAAGAGGAGCGATTTAAATTTAAGTTGGCATTTCTGCTGCCTAGTGATTGGTCAGATGCCACCAGTTTCACACAGCTCTTTTGATACCACTGACACTGACATTTGTCAGTTTTGTATTTATTTATATAAAAAGTCATTAGTTCAATCATTACTACCACGTTTGTTGTTTATTGTTTATTTTTAACAAAGTATTATATTTTACCCAAGGTATTTGCTATTTTTATTATTTATTCCCTTTCATGAAAAAAATTCATGCTTCTTTTTTCTTGTTAATAATATAAGCGTCACATCAAGTTTTACATACATTGCAGTACTAAATAATGGTATTTTTCGATAACAAAACTTTGTTCACTTTTAGTTTTGCTACACCAAAGCCTCAAATGTTAAAAAAAAATTTAATCATACAATTGCATTTCTATAGTCTCATTAATCCTCAAATTCTTAAAACATTTTACATAAACTACTTATTATAACCTTACATCTTTTCACAATAATGTGACATTTGGTTACTACTGTCGCAATGAGCTGTGGCCAATCATTATTCGATATATTTAGACATGCCTTGATCCCTCATTGGCCACGACAACAGCGAGCAGTACAATGCATATTTCACGTAATTTTCATTTAGTTCAAAAAGTCTGAACACGACCCTTTCGGAACACAATCCCAATCTAGTAACTTTTAGTGGTGTGGTTGAGGTTTCCTAAAATGCTCCTCCTAGTTCACAAACAAAGTATAGTAATTGTGAATTTATAATCAATTTGACAGTAGTTTATTAATAAATGTCAATTAACACGGCAGTGCTGCATTTGTTGTTACTAGCGCGGGAAATTCAAAGAGTCACTGACTTTTCAAACTAGCCTCGTGTTCATAATTTAAAAGTTAGTTTCAGTTGTGCCGTTAAACAAAGTTTGGCTCAACTCTTGTCGCTGACATAATAACATAAACTTCACGGCTTGTGAGAACTTTGGTAAATAAAATAAATTGTATAAAAACTGTTAATTCATTCATAATGGTTAACAGATGAACAATAAACACCCCCAGCTTGTCTAAAAGTGTTATTTAGTTATTCAAAAATATAGTAAATCAAATAAATAGAATAATAGTGTATTATTCAATAAGCATAAGCATATTACCTCCTAACAAAGGGTAGGTATATGGTACCCATATATCTACTAGAGTGAATTATGGTTCATAATTCACGCTTTTGCATTTAAATAACATGCCATGACAACTCAACACTCACAACATTTCGGTACATAGGTGACTAGATATGGGGGTACAATATGAAATAAAGTATAGTTTGGCAAGTTTATCTGAAGCTACGCGGCATTGGCAAGGGCGAGGAAACATGGCGGATATCTGTCATAACCGTACCAATGGCGTACGGTACCTATTTTATAAAAGTATTAAAAATAATAATAGTCATTATATAATAATTATACATAGAAACTGATTTTTTTCTACGACAACCTCGATAAATCTTCATTTTATAACCGTAACTTCAATCATAAACAAGCACATTTTGTACAGAATATCATTTTTGCATCGGTTGCTAGGCAAGTTGCTAAGCAGCAAAGTTTTTGCAATGTATGCATGTATTAAACGTGAACGATATGTTGTCATAGAAAAAGTATAGTATGCAACTCGCAACAAAATGGCCATTTTGTGCTTATTGCATAATATACTATTTGCTTTGCTTTATAGGTAAGGTATTTTTCAAAACACGGTATTTGTTAAAAACAAAATGTTAAGAATCGTACTTGAATTCAATATGGATACGAAATAGTTCAAAATCTGACACTGACAATACCAACGCCACTGGATAATCAATGTCAGTCAATTGACAGTGAGAGGGAAGAACACACGCACGCGCTTGCCAATAGGAAGTCAGCTGGTCGCTAAGGGACGAAGGCCTTTCGATAAATTTCACCAATTGAGTTAGTTCGGAGGGCGTGAAAATTATGGTTTTCGCACAACGCTGCCAGAGCTTGAAGAAGCCCATAACAAATTTGGAAAAGTATTCATCTTTTAATATTCATAAATTGAAAAAATAATGTTAATATACAAAATCCAAGAAAACAAGCACATTAAAGAATTAACGTTTAATCACATTGTTAATAATAAACATACTAAGCACTTTATCTTTTTCATAGTTAAACGTGGCAATATCGAATGTTTTCGACTGCATTCCTTTCACGGCTTCAGGTAAACTTGCCAAACCATATGTCTACTGCTCTAGTATAACTTTTCTAAGAAATTCGGTACGGAATTAAGCAACAAAAAGGAATGGGACCCAAATACCATTAACAGACTTGGTATTCAATAGTAAGTACACAGACGGCTCAAAAGCAATAGAAGCAACTGGGATAGGAGTGTACGGGCCAGGAACCAAACACTCTGAAAGCTTGGGAAAAGCCCCAAGTATATTTCATGCAGAAATTCGCGCTATAAGAAAGTGTGCCAGTTCAATGTACATACTGAACTTCTCCTAAACGGTTGGTCCGATTTGAAATTTGAAATTTTGTGTGTGTTTGAGTAAGTAACTGGATGGTTTAGAACCGCAATTAGTCCCGGTAGGTGGCGTTGCAAACGGATTCATGCTAAGCTTCTCTCAAACAGTTGGTCTGACTTAGTTTTGACATTTTGCACAGGAGTTTTTTGGTAAGGTCATAAAACAATGAACCAAATTCACAAAAACAAATATGTTTGTCCAAAAAATTGGAAAAAAATTCAGCATAGTAGATATTTAGTGAAATATTCTATCAAAAACTAACGATATTATCTCATTTTTCTACCAAAAATAAAAAATGATCAAAATTTGTGTAATATGAAAAAACAAGAAGTTGGCACAACATCTGCCGGGTTTTCTAGTTCTATTATATATTCCTTCACTTGTACGTCCATGGACCAACCACAATTAAAAATATTGAGACAGTTTCATTGTAGATGAGCTTTTTAAAAAATTTAATATAATTTTATCATTAAAGTTATATCATATTGAAAATGTGAATATTTTGATTTCACTTTCTCTAAACAATTTTAGAAAATAATATTCATCCATTTTTGAATTTATATTACAAACGTTTCTATTTATTTGTTTTACTGCAACTACTTTTTTTTCTGTTTATTCGGAATAAAAAATCATACAAAAGTTTGTGCATCTGCGTCCTGTTCGCATGAGAAAGTTTTGGTAGGGTCCCGTTTGGGAATAGAAATAGACTGAGCAGTTACTCACCTATGACATATAAAATAAGGGATCCTAACAATAAAAACTCACCGCAGGTAATGCGAGAGAGCGTTCTGGATCTATTAAAAAACTAACGGTTTTCTAAGATCGAATTTGGGTCCGGATACGAGTTTTTGACTGATTTTGCAGAAAATCGATAGTATTTTGAAGATTATTCGTCGTAAAATTTGCAGGTTATTCAGAATTTCCAGAGAATATCCTAAAAGAGATTTTTTCAACATTGCATTTCGTCCGATATGTTCAATAAAACACAGTTTAAATGTGTTAAAAATCATATTTTCTTCTTTCTTCAAGAAAAAATTCCTTGATTCACTTTCTAATATTGATCTGAATATAATATTTTATGAGATACAGTAGAAACGGTGGAGCTTTACCATCACGTGACCCAATCTACGATTTATGCAACACATATTTTCTACATACTATCTTATTCTATCAATATAAATCAAACATAATAACGTGTACGATCAATTGTTTTCTTCACAAGACCAACTACAAGACATACGTAATAGTTTCTTTAAATTTGCCGTAGTCATCGTAAAAAGAGACAACGATATAATTGACGTAACGTGTACAACTGATCGTACTAAAAGTTGAGTTTGACACTACCGCATTTGAGGTTATGTGAGTTTAGTTTATTGTCTTGTTTTTAGCGAATGAGGTGTTAAACCGATATCCGGCTTTTGGTATTTTATTAAAGTATGTTGGTACTACTTTGCAAAAATTAATTTACAAATTTTTTATACCGAATATTTTACGAGAAAACTGGAAATTAGATATTCCTAAATGTTTGCAACTTTCACTACAGGTACGTCACTTCACTAAATTTTTCTGATTTAGATGTTTTATGAACTAATAGCCAGTTACAAAAAGGCCATTCGAATTTGAAGTTTGAAGAACTGTCAAAGTCTGTAATATATTTGAGTGTTTTGGTTTTGTTTACAGTTTATTCAAGCTTGACGTTTCAATATTATAAAAAAATTGTGTCAATACTTTTTTGGTTGAGTTTAGTTAGTTTTTCTCCACAATTTTTCATGTTGGAATAATGTCAATATCGTATAAATCTTGTTTTGTATCATACTGCACGAACACAACAGTTACAACGCCTGATAAAAAGTTTGTAACTGTGCCTGCAGTACCAGTTAAAAGAAAATTTGGTTTGAGGCTGCTAGAAGCAAATATAAACAGACTAAAACTAATTAATATTTCTGTGAAGATCATTTTTATGTAAGTAATTGTATACGTGTGTGTATGTTTGATTTTTAGTTTGAAAGTGACATGGACAAATTATACTCAACACTCGATGATGGGAAGAAAAAAAACCAATTCCTAAGTCACTATAACAGCAATATGACATAAGTATAACCTATAAGTACTTCATCACATCAGAATTGTGGTCCTATGTCAACCCTTATGTAGCTAACTTCTGTTCTAGTGAGCATACGTCACATTATGAATGGCGGATTATTTAAATCGTCCAAAAGTTGAATTTTCAAATCGGCATAAAAACCTTGTGAGAATAAAAATATTAAAAGTAATCGACTATTAACATAGAGAAAACATCATATTTTTGTTAAGTTTAACACCCCATTGTTGGATAGAAAGTGTATTTATTGTTAAAATCAGTTCTTGTCAGAACTAATTTGACTTTTTATTCCATTTGACATTGGTAAGTACGAATATAATACATTATCAACCTGTTAACTTTTGACATTTCATAACAACTAAAATTCCGTGAGACGGGAATATTACAATGCTTATTTAATATTAATATTAATTTTGGACTTTGTAACTTATTCACCCAGAATATCGATAGTTTCAATAAATATGTCGATGTTAACCATATAAATAAAATAAATACAATTAAAAAAGTTAAATTTCTTGTTTAATTACCAATTCGTAAAAGGCCGACCTTTGGAATATTAGTCATGACGATTATTTCTATTGAGTTGACAGAAGTTTTGATTTGATTCATATGAATATTGTTGCTGACGTAACAGTCACGTGATGGTAAAGCTCCACCGTTTCTACTGTATATACATTTTTTATTAATGAGTGACATGAAATGATGTTTGCTTGTCAAATAGTTGTAAGACTATAAGTAGAGATGGGATTATTCAGCAACCTAAAGTATCAAGAACTGAACTGTTCCAAAGTTGATTTTATAAAAAAATTACTTACAGTTTGACCCCTTTTATTCCATACTGACTATAGCAAAGAAACGTATAAGTATATCAAGGTATCATTAGCCTGTCATGCTCTGCTAGGCTCGGAAACGACCAAACTCTTTCACAATAAAATACTAGTAGGCGGCAAGGTCTCTTTGATGATTAAAAAGCCGAAAAGATAAAAAAGCCATAAATCATTCCTAGTCTTGACCTACACACAAGCCAACAATTGATTCTCATTGGTGTAATGTAGCTTCCGATTGGTCTATGAAAAATGTACTTGAATTGTTAGTCAACATGGACTGTTGCAGGGTGGGTTTAGTTCATTTCTGTTATTTACGAGATATTGTGTTCCTAGACGTTGCTGTGATTGAGTTTTTGTATTTTGTTGATAGTACTTAATTAAAATTATGGCCTTTTGGCGACCTTTCGAATAGGAAGATATTGTTATAGGCTTCGAACAATGAATATACTAAAAGAGTAAACAGACGTATTATTATTATGGCAACATAAACAATGTCGAAGTTTATTTATTCATTTTGCTTGATTCCATGTCGCAGTGAATATAATAAGTTGTTTAATTGTTGTAATGTATAAACATGAATATTTTATTGTTAAATTTTTTTACCAAAGGTTTTGAAATTTCTGAAAGTGGAGATTAGGGATTTGAGACAATAGACAAAAAGAAATTTGGTATGTTCTAGAAAGAATACATAATTGACAAAAGTTTAAAATAAACCACTATTACAGTTATCGGTAAAACTGCTATTCATCGGAAAAAGTGAGTACAGAAATCGCTTGGGCGTCGGGATCCTACAATAATTAAAAAAGTATCTGAAACCGGCTCTGCTTGTGCTTATCTTATATATTTCTTTATCTCGTCAACAAATTGTGAAACGGTTTCAAATTAATTTTACTCACAACTATAGTTTGGCAAGTTTATCTAAAGCCGTGAAAGAAATGCAGTCGAAAACATTCGATATGGCCACGTTTAACTATGAAAAAGATAAAGTACTAAGTATGTAGTGATAATAATTAGAAAATGGACTTTTTATTATTAACAATATTAACAATATAATTAAACGTTAATTCTTTAATGTGCTTGTTTCGACGGTTTTTGTCTTTTAACATTATTTTTTCAATTTATGAATATTAAAAGATGAACACTTTTCCAACTTTGTTAAGGGCTTCTTCAAGCTCTGGCAGCGTTGAAAATCATAATTTTCACGCCCTATGAACTAACTCAATTGGTGAAATTTATCGAAAGGCCTTCTTTGCTTAGCGACCAGCGACCACGTGCGTGTGTTCTTCCCTCTCACTTCGTCAATTGATTGATATTGATTATCCAGTGGCGTTGGTATTGTCAGTGTTTTGTGCGGATTTTGAACTATTTCGTATCCATATTAAATTCAAGTACGATTCTTAACATTATTTGTTTTTCAAATAGGTACCGCGTTTTGAAAAATATCTAACCTTTGAAGCAAAGCAAAAAGCAGTATCTATATATAATTATTATATAATAATAATTATTATTTTTAATACTTTTATAAAAATAGGTACCGTACGCCATTGGTACGTTTATGACAGATATCCGTCATGTTTCCTAGCCCCTTACCGTAGCTTCAGATAAACTTGCCAAACTATATACCTACACGTTGACAAAATCGAATTAAGATTCTAAAAAAAGTCGAATAGAGAATTCTACAGAATATCTAAGCTGCTCAAGAAAAATTATTTTTTCCTTCAAGCGTATAATAATAACTATATTACTTTTTGCAACACAGACCGTAGAAATATCCCATTATTTTACTAGTACAAAAATTAATTTTCATTATTGTACTAATAAAATAATGGGGCGTTGTAATCAAGTAGGTAGGAACTGTCATTTTTAAACTTATTTAATTTGACGTTTGTCTGTTTTGAAAATTTTGTGAAAAATGTCTCAAGAATTGCAATGTACGCCTCCGGAATTAGTTGAAATAGCTAATTCCAGTATTGAAACTCTAATTCCAACGAAGTCGCGTAAACTGTATGATTTTGCATACGAAAAATTTCTAAAATGGTGCAATGAATATAATGTACAGCAATACACGGAAAACGTTATGCTTGCATACTTCACGAATTTGTCCAGAAAGTTTAAAAGTTCTACTCTATGGGCAAAGTATTCAATGATTAAAAGTTAATTAAACATTAAACATAATGTTAAAATAGAAAAATATAGCAAATTAATTGCATTTATAAAGCGCCAAGGGGAAAATTATACACCGAAAAAATCAAAAGTATTAACACAAGATCAATTTGATAAATTTCTCAAGGATGCACCAAATAATGTTTATTTAGCAACAAAGGTAGGTACTTTCTTATTTCTTTTTAATCATTATTACGTTTATTAAACCGTTGACAGTGATATCTACTAGCAGATCAATATTTAACTTGACAGCAAATATTACCTCATTTCCTACTTATAACATTTAATGACGGTAGCTCAGTGGCAGAGCTTTTGTCTTCGGTCGCAAAGGTCAGCGGTTCTAATCCCGGTGCTACCAGCTTTTTTTTTTATTTATTTCAACGTTTGTTTTAGGTTATATTAATATTTGGAGTCACAGGAGCCCTTAGATGCGATGAACTTGTTAATTTAAAGTCTAGCGAAATCCAAGATTTGGGAAATTTAATTTTGGTTAAAATCATAAACACAAAAAACAAAAAACAACGGTCGTTTACTATAATTGGCGATTTTTATTTGAATTTGGTAAGACAGTATACGGCTCTTCGTCCGGATGATATTGGCCTGCAGCGATTTTTTATTAAATACCAGAATGGTAAATGTCACCGTGTGGTAATGGGTATCCACAAAATATCAAACGTACCAAAAGACGTTGCTACGTTTTTGAAATTAACAAATCCTCATGAATATACAGGACATTGCCTTCGGAGGACTTCCGCAACTATTTTAGTTGACAACGGAGGTGATATTACCGCTTTAAAGCGGCATGGTGGATGGAAATCCACCAGTGTTGCTGAAGGGTACTTAGAGGATTCCATTTCCAGTAAAACACAAACTGCACAAAAAATACTTAATTGGCAAGAACAACCAAGTAATAGTTCTGGAATCGCTGACATAATAATCGACAATCAACTTACTAATAATATGATGTATACCAATGACAAAATTGTAAATGTCGAAGCTGAAAGCGGTGGCAGTGGCTTAAATTTAAACAACTGCAGTATACAAAACTGCACATTTAATATTACTGTTAATAAATAGGTAACACTTTATGTAATTTTTCGTTTGTATTAATTAAATAGTTGAGATATAAACAAAGCCTTCTATATTTTTTATAAAATGCATATTATTATTACGCTTGAAGAAAAAATAGTATATGTTACTCGGAGCAGAAGGCCCATTATATGTTTCGCCCAGTTTGCACAGCCTCGGCTAGCGCCTCGGCAGTGCAAGAATCTGGGCTCAACAATAATGTTGGCCTTCTACTCCTAGTAACATAATATACTATTATTTTATAGTTTCGCGTTTTAAAAAAATTTCATTATGCTTTAATTCACACACCCTTAAACTAAACGGCAATATTTGTAGTTTCAAGTATAGATAATAACCCCTGGTTAAATGATTTAATTCCTCGACAGTTGAGAATCGACTTCGGAGACGCCATTTTCCCTAAAATTTTTTGAGGTATAAAATTGTTCAATTTAAAAGATTAATTGGATCTTGAATCATAATTGGAAAGTTAAGTTGTCTAATGGAACATAATTTTGTCAATATCACATTATTAATTAAAATAGTTTCGAGCTGTATTCCATTTGAAAATCTTAAAGTACTTTAACCCTTCCAATGTAATCAAGAGTAATTAGAGCTTTTGGAAGTAGGTACCTGCATGTTGAATTGATTTCTAAATTATTTCTGGATAACGAATCCTTGAAAAAAGCGAATCAAACAAATTAAAATAATTAGCATTGGACAAAGCTCCAGTATCTTGTTTGTGAGTTACATCCAGCGAGCAGAGTGATAACATTGTCTCATAATTATGAGATTATTTAATAAAACACAAGCAGAACTAAAATTTATACTCCTCTCAAATGCTTTATTTGTCAACGTAGCTTACGTCAAATTTGATTTCAATTGACGTGTCACTATGTGGAAAATTATTTTATGCACGACCGGGCGAAAAAGTCCAGATTATAAATACGTTTAGCGGGCGTAAAGTGTCACTTTACCGCCCGCGGACTACTTTACCGCCCCCCGGGCGGTAAAGTAAATCTCTTTTTTTTGGCGGGTAGTAAACTTAATTTTGCATCTTCTGCTGCTTTAAAAATTTCCGGTGGTGTTCCGGAAACTATTTCATCGTCACTACTGTCCATTACATAAACAAAATATATAAAACTTCTTCGAAAATATACTAAGAAACTTGAAATACGTGAAGTCGACTGTAAATAAAAATGGCGTCTACCTATTCTTGTCCTATTGACTTGGTTGCTATGGTAACGCTATAGGTATATAGATTATTGTTTTATCATCTTATTAGTTTCAATACGACTTATTTTTATTTAACTATACAAATGATTTAGTAAATTGTTATCCAGGGTGAGTTATAATAATATCGAGGTATAAAATTTATCCAACTTGAAACATTTATAATAACCTACTCACAAAAGGTGTAAAATAGAAAATAAAACATATTTATTAATAAACTATCATTAATACGGTCGTGCATAAAATTTTGTATATTTATTAATAAATGACTATTAAAACGGTCGTGCATAAAATATTGTATGTATTTCAGGCGTAAACAGCGTTTATGGACCTTACGTGTTAATAGCCCTCGCCTTGCGGCTCGGGCTCTTACTCACACGTTGCGGTCCATAAACGCCTGTTTTACGCCCTTGATACATAAATAACTATTGTGATTAAAAACCCTGTAAGTAGAGGATTTAACAACGAAGGAAATTTATGCGAACATAGTAAAAGTTTTAAGCGAATCTGCTCTTTCAGAAAGAATGGATATTTGTTTAAAGGTGGTCATACCAACGATGAAGATGATATAATAAGTTTCACGCTAAATGGTATTGGCTTATTGGCTATACGATTATAATAAAACCAATTAAAGATACCAGCCCTCACATCTTCTCAAAACTCTTCTAAAAATCTCTTCTCAATTTCCAAGGTTACTCTGAGATATATACTAACGCGCGTCTAAAACTATGGAAAGAGTCGCAGCAGCTGTGGTCACACAAAGTGAAATTTAAACAGTCAAACTGCCAGACACTGCAGGCATCCTCACAGGCGAACTTCACGCAATTCTAGAGGCAACAATACCTACGTAATAGCCGCCAAGACAAACATCTCATAATTACCGACTCTCCCAATGCTGTTGCTTCATTAACCAAGACATACTCAAGAAATCCAATTGCTTTATATATAAAAAACGAGCTACACAACTTAAGTCAACTCAACAAAGAGATTGCTTTCCTCATACGGGAATAAAGGGGAATGAAACAGCAGACAAACACTCCCTTATCGCAGCAAACCAATCGAACATGTCTACATACCGCACAAGCACAACTGCATCAGATTTGAAACCTTATTTTCGCTACCAGATACTTACAAATTGGAATACTGAATGGAAACAAAAAACATCCAAACTCCAACAAGTAAAACCCAGCATAGGAAGATGGCAATACAACACAAATAAACGCCAGCACCTGTTTATCATCACACAACTCGCCTCGGAAACACCAAGCCAAACACACGAATATCTACTGACTCGGGAACCTATTCCACTCTGTGCCCTATGTGATGAAACTATAACTGTGTACCATATTTTACTAGAGTGTCCAACATATACAACTGAAAGAAGAACCCTTCAAGACATAATTGGAGAAAATTGCAACCCCCAAAACATTATTTCCTTTCTAAACTTACAAACATTTGTCACAAACTGTAACAAAATTTGTATAATTTGTAAACTCCGCCCTTAAGTTTGACCCTGTAGCACATTTTCAACTTTTACTTGATGATTTTCAACACAATGGGATTATCATGTTTACCACAATTCACGACAACCAACTATACCAGATTCATCTAAACTGGGATGGGTTGGAAGCATGCAGTCAGGAAGGAACGTTGGTGTGGTACACAGACGGATCTAAGATTGACATTGGAACAGGAGCTGGAGTCCATGGTACTAGACCCAGGTGCAATATCCATGCATCGTTGGGGAATTTTGCATCTGCATTCCAGGCAGAAATCTACGCTATCGACGTGTGTTTGCAGTTGAATATCGAAAGGGGGTATAGAGGCCAAAAGATCCTTATACTCTCTGATAGTTAGGCAGCACCAAAATATTTAGCATGTCCCCAGATCAGATCTAGACTGGTCTGGGACTGTCTACAAAAACTATTAACCCTGGCTAACCATAATAGAGTTACTCTTAAGTGGGTCCCGGGGTACAAGGGCATTGTAGGAATGAAAAGGCAGACATCCTTCACTGTTCCTGAACCAGTATTTGGGATATCTAAAACTGCTGCACGTGGTTGTACATCTCGGTGGACCCAAACTAAACATCAGTCGTACTGGTGACACGTGCCAAAACAGGAACACAGCAAACTCCTGGTCAAAAAACCCTCGGAGATGCTGACTAACGAAATACTAAACCTTAGCAGGGGAAAGATAAGGATAGTGACAGGTACTCACGGTCACTGTACCCTAAGATCGATTGTGAAGCATTATCTCATTGCAGATATAGACTCCTAGGACCAGAACATCCAAGGGAGGATTTCTCCAAGATGGACCTAGTGAAAAGACTGTTGAGCCTGATAAGGGCCACTGGTCTCTTCACATAAATGGCACAACCAAGAGCACAATAAGCCTAAAGGCTGGGGTGCCGAGGACTCTAAGCCTCTGACTGGTGGTGCCACCAATCAATGAACCAGTCTTGGATCTACCGCCATTATCCTAAATTAAAAAAAAACTATTAGAAGGAAAAAATTACCTTTTTGAAAGGCAATAGCGATTTTGTTCACTGATTACAGTACCTAGTCTAGATCAAAACTGCTTTTTACATGAAAATGTCTTAAAAAAATCTTAGATTTGATTCTGAAAGTCATAGCCGTGTTGTTGAGTCTACAAAAATACCAAGTATAGTACAAACAAGAGATATAGTAATGCAAAACGGACATCTTTGTATGTTATTAAAACGTGGTGTGAAATGAGAACGAATTTAGTCAGGTGAACAACGAACAGGAGTCTTACTTATACCGATCAGGGGCGAATTCAGTAACCAAGTAAAATGAAGTGATTTTAATTTAAAAAACGCAAAAGCTTACGTTCATAGCTCTACTTTAGGCGAGTAATTAAAATGTTACGATAAGTTGAAGCGAAGACACTGCAGAGATCTCTTGTCAAAATGGATCTTTCTCGCTTTTTAATGTTTCAATAACAGACGGAAGATGTTGTCGGCATCGCTTTGCATCACTATATCTCTTGCTCATACTATACTTACCGTTGATTTTTGAGTGTGAAGGATTGCCGGACTAGATATTTACATTACAATAAAAAAATATTGAAATCCAAGAACGCATCTGTTTCTCGGAGAAAAGAATGTCAGGCAACTTCTAGCAAATTCGCAAAAAAATATCTCACCACGTTTACATATTAAATTAGAATTGATGAAGAACTTTGTAAATGCTCTTATCAACGATGGAATAGCATTCAAGTAAAATTGCCCGTCCACCAAAATAAGGGAAGGAATCTTTTTCGGCCCAGAAATGAGATATTGTAAATGACAAAAGTTTGATTGATCTTTACAAGGCGTAGAAGTAAAGGCATGGGAGTTTTTTTAGGGCAGTTGTTTATGGTTATGTTCGGCAATAGGATGAGTGGAAATTATCAACAGCTGGGTTGCAAAATATGTTCCGAAAAATGTGTTTCTTGGCTCTTATCTTGATTTTTTTCCTTTTAACTGTAGTGATGTAAGTGAAGAATGATTCCACCAAGATATACAATAAGTTGTGAGTAAAATTAGTTTGCGTCGTTTCACAATTTGTCGGCGAGACAAAGAAATCTGTAAGCAGAAGCAGAACCGGTTTCAGACAAACTTGTCATTATTGCAGGATTCCAACGCACTAGCGATCTCTGTATTCTCTTTTTCCAATGAATATCGGTTTTAGCGATAACTGTAATAATGTATTTTTCTGAAACTTATGTCAATTATATATTCTTTTAGCAGCTCCATGCTTTGACCCATTATTTTCTTGTTTCAGTTGCTTGAACATATTTTGTATCATTTTTTGCGTAGATAGCGACTAGAGCATACCAAATGTATTCCTGTCTCTTGTCTCAAATCCCTACTCTCCACTTTCAGAAATTTCAAAACCTTTGGTAAAAAATTTTAACAATAAAATATTCATGTTTTATACATACAACAATCAAATAACTTATTATATTCAATGCTACATGGAATCAAGCAGAATAAATAAATAAACTATGATATTGTTTATGTTAGCATAGAATACGTCTGTTTACTTTTCTAGTATATTCATCTAAGAACACAATATCTTGTATATAACGGAAATGAACTAAATCAACCCTGGGACGTTAACGCTCCATGTGGACTTACAGTACAAGTACATTTTTTTTCATAGATCAATCGGAAGCTACATTGCACCAATGAGAATCAATTGTTCGCTTGTGGGTAGGTCAAGACTAGAATTGATTATTAATCATCATTTTATTGTGAAACAGTGCAAACTAATTCTACCTACAGGTAACAAGCATATAATGACGGATTACTATTGACGATTTAGTTGGGAATCACAAAAAATATTTTGAATCGAAAATATACTAAATTTTATATTTTGTAAACATTTTGTGGTAGAATAATCATGTAATTTTCTCACCTATTCATAAAAAAGGTTTTAATAAGAAAAAATATGAACGATCTATTCATATTTTAATTACATCCACCATTCACTCTCTCATATTTGGAATTTTCTACTGAAACCCATCCTCAAAGGTAAAAAAATATTCAATCAAATACAAATTCATTTGGTTTAATACAAAGATATTTTAAATTATAGACGTCGCGTCTCGGGGTGAATGACTATACCTTCCCGCCCGTTTTGTAATGGCTGACTCCCCCTCCAAATATACGTAGTGGAAGTGGTACAACAGGGGTTGTAGGAGAGGTAAACGAGGGGTCGATTCCACCCCGATGCCGGGTTATCGTACGCATATACATAGAAACTGAAAGTGAAACTAAATATAGTACAAACCATCTACTACACAGCAAAAAGTCGATATATGACAAAATATATGAAGTATTAAGAAAATCCCTGGTGCTTGGTATTAACCTGTATAATACTAGAATGATACCTACTTATATTCAATATACAGTAAATTTAAGCCCTCAACTAAATTTTTAAATCAGCAGTAGAAAGAATATATGTACCTAAGTCAGTAAAAAACAGATTACTGTGACATTTTTTATTAAAAAAAATTGTCATATTTTAGTAAAAATATTTGTCCACGACCATCACTTAATAATAAGTCAATATTTTACTTCCTAACAAAAGGTATATGGTACCCATATATCTACTAGAGTGAATTATTATGGTTCATTTCACGCTTTTGCATTTAAATATCAAATCTTGTTATGACAACACAACATTCCGGCTTAGGTGACTAGAGATGGGGGTACAATATAAAATTAACTATTGAATCTGCCTATTTTTGTTTAGGAAATTTGTTTCTGAAATATATCGTATCGATAAAATATCGAAGTTCTTAGTATTGATACTTTTCATAACGATATTTTCTAATATTGATAGTTTTAAAACAATATATTTATAACGGTACGGTGTATCGATACTTTACACAGTATCGACCATCTCTATATGTCACATTATTTGACGTACTCCAGAAATTTATTATTTTTGACGTTAGAATTATTGTCAATAATACTAAATACTAAAATTATTAGTTTCCGTTCTACACTTCTATTTAATAACGAAATCAAGGGTCGTGGACAAAGTATAGTATTCAACTCGCAATTTATGGCCATTATTCTCTCGAATGATTTGCGCACCTCGCCTACGGCTCGGGAAGCAAACGTCACCCTGCTTGAATAATGACTATCATAAATTGCTCGTTTAATAATATACTATTATTTCATATTTTACCGAGGATCTGACCTACCTACTGTGAATGCACCTGTCTTAAACTTCAAAATATTATTGATTGTCTAGTTGTCAAATTTTTTTGTAGTGTCAGATAGGGATCAAAATTTCAAGTCCAGGATTATGCTCTCAGAGCTTCTGGACGGACGATATCTACCTTACCTTGTACAGATGAGCGCAAATACGCCGAAACTGGTCTACAAACTAGAATGATTGGTTATATCGAGCAGATATCCCAACTCCGTTATTAAGTTAGAAATGTAATTCAATGTCTGTCGGGGCACATAGAAGTAGTTGTTGCTTCTTAGTACCTAACCGATCTATTATCTTTGACATCTAAATAGTATTGATTCTGGCAATTGGCCTTAGTCCCTTTGATTGTTCATACCAGCTTGACATTACCGGCATTGCCCACGAATTTTGTAAACTGTTGTCTAAACTTGTTTCCAATTACATAGTTGGCTATTTTTAGCTGTATTAATAAGTCATTTGTAACTTTTGTTCCTATAGTTTTTAAATGAGTATTATTTCAATTGGGATATGAAGAAAAAATGAAATCGAAAATACTCTCTATCTGCAATCTGCTCTGACATTAGACAAGACCTATTAGCCTTGAACAGAAAACGTGTTACATCAGGGCTAGTACTAGAGTACCACCAAGATTTACCTAACGCCTCGGTAGATATAACAAAATTATCCTGAGGTGGGTTAAAGAGCACGACAGGAGTAAAGGTAATCGCATTGATGATTCTTTAGCCAGGGAATCGGCTGGACTAAAAATGTTAGGACCCAGTGACACATGCTGCGTGACGACTTCGACAATTGTGGAATTAGCCAAACGTTACACCCAAGCATGAAGCAATCTTGCCAGGATCTCCCTGGGCGACCCTGGGAATATTTGGCGATGACCTACGTTTAACAGTAGGATTTCTGACTGGCCACTGGTCAACTAAGGAAACACCTCCATACTATGGGGCTAGCGGAAACACCTCTATGATGTGTGAACAGGAAGATGAAACTGTTCCACAGGGAACAGTTCTGGGACCTCTATTATTCACGATTTATACAAATAGTTTATTGCATTCCCAAGCATCAGGAAAAATGGTCAGTTTTGCAGATGATATGGCCATAATATATGAGGGTGCAAGCTGGAAAGACCTCAAAGTATTAGCAGAACAAGATCTAAGACAAATATGTAACTGGTTTAAATATAACAAATTGACTCTAAACAGCCAAAAAACAAATTACTTATCGTTCACATCCTACTCTAATCACCTTCCTGATCTGGGACCATTAACAATTGATGGCCAAACACAAATTTTTGAAAAAGATCGAATCAAATACTTAGAAATCGTAATAGACAGACATTTAAATTGGGACTTACAAGAGGTCTGCTGACTAAATTCAGATACCTAGTTGATTTTTTAATATTGAAAAACCTTAAAATTTTGTATTTCTCGTTGGTGCAATCTCAGTTGCAGTATGGTATCCTAAGGTGGGGAGGTGTAACAGAAAGTAATTTGCAGGGTCTTAATGTCTTACAAAAGTGGATACTGAGAGTCATTTGTAAAAAAAATATAAGGTTTTCTAGCGACAAACTTTTTTCACAAAATAAAATATTTGATGTTAGACAAATTTTGTGTGAAAAGATATTCACAAGTATACATAAAAATAAATTAAAAGTGCAACCAGTCCAACATTATTGTCACAACACGAGAGCAAAAGAAAACTCAATAAATATTCCTATATGTGAGAAAACAATCGGTCAACGCTCAGTGGAATTCCTGTCAGCAAAAATTTATAATATTTTACCTCTCAACTTGAGAAACATTAATAATCCTAGAAAATTTAAACGCTCTGTAAAGGAATGGATGTACAATACTGACAGAAAAAGATTCAATGATCTAGTCGACCTAAAATTTTGTATTTGAGGTTATGAATCTATTTAATAGGTACTGCCAATATTTCCCGATTGTGTCAATTTGCCCTAATGTGACCACTTCACTGATTTCTATATTTCTTTATCTTTATTATTATTACCTTTATTTAATTATGTGAAAATATCACGTACAAGCGTCTTTGGCGCTTCAGTGATTTTATGTTTATACCTGTATTTTTAACAATTACTTTTTAAATTATTTATTATATTGTATTATATTCCTTGAATAAACATTATTATTATTATTATTTATTATTATCATGTCTTATGCGAGTGCCTGGAGTTATCATCAATAAGAGATTGTGTGTTCGGTGAGTCTTGGCCTATACACATGCCAATATAAAGGAGATATCTCCTAGTGACCTGTCCGCTTTTCTGGAAAGGATGGACGATGACCTAGGAGGACAATGGGTTACATGTGGCCCAAGTGCTGTAGGCCTAAACTCACCCTTCCTACTCTACAGATGCTCTCTATCTTTCGCTACTGGCTAGCTTATATTTGTGAAATAATCGTCAACTAACTAGGTAGAAAGAGATTAAGTTTATTTAATACCAAGAGGAGCTAACGTAAACAAATGTACGGTGGGATATGGCCACGTCGTATTTAAAATTCCAGATCATGCTCCAATTTTTCAATATGTGACATGTCGATCTTCTTTGGATCAGGCACTAAAGAGATGAGTATTCTCATCCGCCATTTTGGTTCCTGAATTTTATTGTTTTGACATGTGTCGAGTTGACATATTGTGTTGAAAAATTTTTGATATCGAACAGAACATTTTATTTTACCTACTTTCCTTCAGACTATATTATCACCAGAAAATTGAGAAAGCGCAACGAATGGATGCTGGCCACGTCTCTGAGTAGAAATACCGAATTTCATGCCAAATACTTGACCAACACAACAACAACAATGTCCAACAAGGAACCAAAATGGCGGACGAGAATACCTATGTCTACAGCGCTCTACTTACGTACGGCATTAACGTTTTCCTGGGCATTCTTGTTGAGACAACTGTGCCTCTGACTCGTCAACTTTAAACATTTAGTTTTAAGCGAAATGGTCTGATAATTTGATATTTGTTGACAGGCGCCAACTAACTTGAAAGGCAGCCCTCGTATCCGCACCATCTTTAAATTTCAATTAATCAAAATGTTAATGTTCCATTTGGCCTTTTTGAAATTTTCAGCAATATCTATGGAGATTCAACGAAATCAGAGTTGGAAACCTTCATTGACTGTACTACACTAATATTAAAAACAAAAATGGTTTTAAACAAATCTGTCTTATAAGCGGCTCGTACTATAATAACCGAGAGGAAAAGTATTAGTTAATACAAAAATATATATATATATACAGAGTTTTAGAAAACGAAGGGGCGGAAAACAGAAATAATAAAAATATTATGTCCTAATAAGCAATGATTAGTTTAATTTTAGATTTATGAGTTAGCGCGTTATTAGATTTGTCTACTGCAAATCAATATTCGAGATGGCTTGTAAAACGGTTATGAGTATTTAGGTACAGGGGTGATATTTTCCTGTGATGTATTTACAATTACCCAGTGCCGCATTAAGACATTTGAGCGCCCTAGGCTGACATCATTCTAGGAAAGTAAAACGCGTTTTGCCAAAAATATATGTATCAATTTTTAAAAAGCCTTGTTCAACTATAGATACATTCATACAATCTAATCTATAATACTTTCGGTTATAGCTCATCCCGCTGGGTTTGTGGCATCGAATTTTGAAAGCAATTCTGACGTTTCTTGAGGATTGTTCGATGAAGATGTACCATAGAAAGCTATAATACGCAAATCTTTTTTTTAATATCTCGGAAATGAAGAACCGATGGACTTATTATAAAAGCAACAATGAACTATCATACATTTTTTCAATTAAACTGTTTTCTCGGTATAGTTTTCAAGATCCCAATCCTATACCAATTTCGAATAACACCCTATATATTATGAATAAGGCTGCTTTATTTGTTCACTTTTTACTTTTGGAATATCGTGTCCTTACAAAGAGCATTATGACCAAAATCACACTCATAAATCTGTCTTCTTATCCTAATAGCCTATTCCGGAACACATGACTTTGACAGGTAGATTAACTGGAGTTAAACCTTGTGTAAACTATTACCCGTTGTTTACCTGTAAACAATGAAAACTGTGCCCTCCAGCACAATATAGCCGACCTGTCAGTGTCGTTATTCTGGAATGGTCTATAGCAATAAAGGCATTCCGCCCCTTTCTAAGACCTTTAATAATTTAAATTACTTAAAAAACTATTTCTTTAAATTGTCTCTCAAAATTTCCTCTAGTAAAAAAAAGTGCAAGACTGTTTTAAGTCTTGCAGCAAGACCATTTATTTGACTGGAAGATTAACCCTGTCCTTGGTCTTACATTTGCTCATCACTCTTATCTCATCACCTTAACAAAATTTATTTCACGCTCAAATACAGGTCAGAAGCAAGATCTTTTCATGGAACGTTATTCTTTTAATAACATCACTCTTTATTCTGCTTCTCTCTTTTTTTCTTTTTGAAGTTTAGTTCTTGAAATGAATTTTCTCCAACTTAGCCCAACCTTACCTTTCTCATCCTCCATATTTTGCCATTTAATTTTCTTGTCATTAATTCTTCTTAGTGTGTAGAATAGATTAGTACCGTTTTTCAATAAAAAAAAAACACAAATGTAAATATGAAAATCTTTATTTTCTACGTATTTAAATATGAACTGACCTAATGATGTATGCACATATTATTTCAAGTATATAAATTTAGATTTTATAATAAATCGTTGGTAAAAATTCAATAATCGAAAAAAAATAACAATATTTACGTATATAAGTATCTATTAAAGTACATAATATAAATTCGATATATTCTATATACATTTTTATATATATCACAGAATTTATTCACATAATGAACAGGAATACAATATTTGTAACTATTGACAAATGTATCCATACTAATGCTGCAGTTCTGTGTAAAAATCTTAGCGATAGTAACAATCTATATGACTCGTAATATCGGAACGGGTCCAATTGCAATAATTCTATATGATTTCTGTAAGTAACAAGATATCGTAACTTTTTCGATTTATCGAAAATATTTACAGGTGCAAGTTTGGTGTATGTAAGCTGTGAATAATATGAATAGTAATAATTTTCATTCACTTTGCAAGAAGATGAAGACAAGTAAGTATTTAGTTTGTTTTATACGAACTTTTGAATAATAAGGCCCACCTCCAGCAGATTTTAACAAATTTGTGAATTCTTTCCACTTAATAACCAAATAATTGGCCCTAATTGCTGTATTTAAAGTCTTGCTTCTAAAATAATAATCATTTTCCATGAAACTTATTTCTTATCCCATAGTGATTGGAAAAATTTCCCGAAATACGTCGGATGATTTTCTTTGGGGGACATCTTTTGACGACAAGCAACCCCCTAAGAGGGGGCGCTTCAACCCCTCAAAATTGAATAGGGAAGAGGGGTTGAGTGATAGTTCATTTCTAAGGTCTTGGAAACCTTTTTACAGCGGTGTATGAAAAAAATCAAATTCTTAAAAAAAAATGAATTGTTTTATCATGCTTACAATCAAAACTGCGGCTTTAAATCAAATGTTCAAATTGTCCCCCATTGACTTGCATACAATAATACAATCTTTACTGCCGTCTCTAACATGGTCCAGCATAATTGGAGTTTATCTTCTATAAGTTCCTTGTGGCATTACTTGTTATTTTTTCTTATTTTCTTGGGTTTGATTCCCAATAAAATAAGAAAAAATAATAATTGGAGTTATTTTACGACACTCATTTACAAGTCGTTGGCGTAGTTCGTCCAAATTTTCAGGCTGAGTCACAAAAATCTTGGACTTAAGATGTCCCCACAAGAAGAAGTCCATAGGGTTCAGGTCAGGAGATCGGGCAGGCCACTCCACAGGACCTCTTCTTCCAATCCAACGACCAGGGTATTGTAAATTGAGGTATTGGCGAACTGGTGCGGCGTAGTGAGGAGGAGCTGCGTCTTGTTGGAAATGCAATTGTTGTTCAATTAGTAGAGGATCGTTTTCTAATTTTTCCGTTATTAACGGATCAATCAAATTTTCCAGCATTTCCAGATAAATTTCTCCATTTAAATTACCAGGAATAAACAGAGGTCCAATTAGGTGGTCTCCCAAAATTCCTACCCGAACGTTTAGCTTTTCTGGATATTGAGTGTGAGCTTCTCGAAATACATGACGATTTGTATCGCTCCAAATTCTACAGTTATGACGGTTAACCTCTCCATTAAGTGCATTCGTCAGAAAAGCAAACGTTGTACAAGAAATTTGGGTTATTGTTGATGCGCTCGGCCAAAATTTTGCAAAACTCTAGCCTTCGATCAGAATCATCATCATTTAATTCATGAATTAATTTAATTTTGTACGGATGGAACTTGTGTTTTTGTAAAATTCTGTAAACGTTAGATTGGCCAATACCGGAAACCGCAGAAAGTTGTCGGACAGATTGCGTGTTTGGCATAAGTTGGACGTGGCCCAAAACCGCCACAGCTGCTCCTTCATCATTCACAATTCCAATGGGTGCCCTTTTTTTTAATCCATTAGTGAACCCGTCTCAACAAATTTTGAAATTAATTCCATTACGTACTTATGGCGAACGCTACGTTCAGGATGGTTTCGGTTAAATATCCTTGCAGCCGCTCGGACACCATTTTGATTTTGATAATACAGGCTAACCAGCTCAACACGTTCTTTCAATGTGTACACCATAATTATTTTTAAAATTGTAAACAAATCAGCAAAGTAGTAACTCAACAGATTGATTTTTAATACATGAGATGATCGAAGAAATGTGATAAACAACTTTTAAGAACAAAAAATGAAGGCAAGATTAGAAATTTTTTTTATTTTTTTTTAAATTTATTAGTCCGAGAGAATTTATTATTGTATGGAAGTCAATGGAGGACAATTTGGACATTTGATTTAAAAACGCAGTTTTGATTTTTTTGATTGTAAGCATGATAAAACTTAATTTTTTTTAAGAATGTGATTTTTTTCATACACCGTTGTAAAGAGCCTTCCAATACCTTACAAATGAAGTATCACTCAACCCCTCTTCCCTATATAATTTTGAGGGGTTGAAGCGCCCCCTCTTAGGGACGTGTTTCAGGAAATATTTCCAATCACTGAGGGATAAGAAATATACGGGGTGGCTCGTCTGAGATGGAGCACCCTGTATATTATACGGTTCCAAACTGCAGGTGTACCTGGTTCTTTTACGTCTTGGCTTTTGCAAATAAAAAAAGTTTACACATTAGGAACATTATTAAAATATAAATGTTTGATAACATTTAAAAATCATTAAATTTCGACAGTACCAATTGTTTTAAATAGATAAATTGTACTAAAGCATGAAAAATAATGATTTTTTACCTTATTTTGAAAATTATTTAAAAAGAAAACGAAACTATACAATGTATTATTATTATCATCAAACCTCTTTCAGTCTCATCTGACACCTGATAGTTTGAAGTGAAGTTAGTCCTATCGTTAATTACCGATCGAAAGTCGGAAAGACATAGAACACCGTTAGAATTTCATTTATCTACTATCTGTAAATGGTTCCATTCCCAGCGATCAGAACTTACAGGTTTTAAGGTTTAACGATTTTACTATTTGAGTACACAAAATTGCATAAAATGGAATTAATATTTAATAAAACCAAAACGAATTCGTTACTCGCTGTGTTTTAAGCTGGATTTATAAACTCTGTCGTTCTTGTTGTTGTTCCAAGCTTCTGGCGACTCATTATCCGTTTTTCGTTGCTGGCGATGTTGAAATTTGATTGATCATAAAGATGACGTTCGTCATACGACAGAAACATTTTCATGACAGATTATTGTTGTTTTTCGTTATTGAAGATAGCAATGAGTTTTTTAACAGCAAATCTATTATCAAAATAAATGGAGTTTGACACGATTCGCAGATATCGAGTCACGAGGCACTGGTTCAGTTTTCATTGGCGGAACTGCGAATCACGAGTAACAAAATAAAAAATTTGGTTATTTGGGAGCAACAACGAACGACGTGCATCCTCGTGCTACGAGTAACACCCATAATTTTCATATTTCTGCAGTTATGTTTCATAGAAGTAAGTATGGTAAGCATTCTTCACTTAGTAGAATCATAGATAATGGCAGCAAAGTAGATCTGGATTTACTTTTGTGTAAAAATAAATTAAGAGAGCTGATAGTATAATAGACTTTTCCGTCGACCGTCCGTTTATGAGCTATATTAATGCATGATTTTCATTAACGATTTTTTTCTATAGGCAACCCAACGCACATCTTATACATTTATTTATATTGACAGTTACCTATGGTGTAGGCAACCAAACATACAATAACATCTTTAAAAAATGATTCTTAGCATAGAATACTTCTAGTTAAGAAAACCGAAAACAGTGACATTTGAACCGGCGACCTTCTCTGTGACATTTTAATATCTTTATTCAATTTTGGCAGAGCTTGCCATTGGAACAAATAAATATTTTTAGCTTTTAAATATTGAGAAAAACGAATACAACTTGTACAGTCGGCGGTAAAGCGTTGTAACTAACACGAGTATTAAAAGGGCAATTAACAATCTCGAAAATTAACGCACTCGCTCTGCTCGTGCGTTAAATTATCTCGATTGTTAATCGCCCTTATTAATACACTTGTTGGTTAAATAACTATTAATACTTATATATTTGATTCACATTCGTTTGTTATTCTGATAAAATGTCTTTTATGATTGTTATTATTTTAAATTTTGTATGTATTTATTCTATGATTGTATTTAAAGTGGGTGTATAATAAAAATAAATAAATACTTTTAAACGGCGGAGCTGCAAATCCCGAATGACAGGAAATAAAGTTGGAAAAATATTTCGAGACATCTGAATTTTCTCATTTTTCACCAAAATTAAACTATATCCCATTATCCGGAAGTCAAAATTGTTACAAATTAAAAAGAGAAAGTAGTGCGACTTTTGAGTATGACATTACTGGCAGATGTCAAGTCAATAATATCACGTGACAGTTTTCTCTGATTGAACTGCGAATAATAAACAGCAAGAAATAAAATTTGGTTAATTGGCAACGTAGGTTTCCATCTCCGAATCACAAACAATAGTTTATAAATCCCGCTTAATTAAAAAATATCGAGCACAATTTAAGCAATAAAAATTGTGAAAAATATTTTTAAAAAAGACCAAATTTTGGGATAAGATATATGCGATAAAATAATGTGTAATATACGTTCTTTATCCTCTAAGTAGCGTTTCACATGGAGCTTACCGTTAACCCTGTCAGCCAATCCCGTCCGTTAAGTGCACGAACCAATATATTAACGGCAAGTATCACATGCACTCTGAACCTCGTCTGAATTGTGAGCAAGAATGTTAAAGCATATATCGAATCTTTCCTTTATTAATAATTTCAACTGCGTTACTTAATAAATAAATAAAAAGTAATTCGAACACCCCTAATAATAGTAATTATAATATATAAAATAAATAAAGTTCGGTTTCAACTGGTATAAAATAATTCCAAAACATTAATTGAAATAAATATATCTTAATTACTTTTAACTTTGAAATGCAGTCGACAGAAGCAAACAAGTTGTAGAAACAATCGATATTTTGAATCGAAAACCAAATATCGATAACATAACTGTCAAAAGATATGTCAACAAAGTCGCATCTGTTTTTACATACACATCAGGATCTTTTGGAGTATAGCCGTCGAATTTGTTAACTTTATAGAGTTGGAATTGTTACTTTCTTCAGTGTATTGTTTAAAAATTTGTTTTTCTCAACAACAGCCGGAAGCGAAAGTACATAACTGTGTTAATATCAGATAGAGGCAACAAGCCACCTCGGAACCCGTCAGCACCTAAGAGAGAGATAGAAAGTCGGAGGCTTAGGCTATCTTTCTCTAATAGCGCGCATGCTATATACACAGACAAAGACGGGAAAACCTCTGATAGTCTGTCTTTTTCTATCTCACCGGAGTTCAGACGGACATTTCCACTTACACAGCGACCTATGGCTTGTTGCTTCTATCTGTAGTATCTCTATGGTTAATATCGGAATAAACACTTCACTACACATTGTTATTGTTATAAACAAGAATGTTGTGTGATTTGTCAAATATTGTATTAGATGTTGTTCTACTTCCGTTTGCTTTATCCAAACCCGATGGTTATATATAGGTATAACATTATTTACTCAACATTCTTAAGTTTCACGTTACAAAAGACCAAATTTCAAAAATGAATATAGCTTGATAAACACAGATTGTTCTGTAATTTATGGAGCAAATCATAGTGTATTAAAATATAAAATCAAAGATTTTAATAGACAGCTGACATAAAACACGAAATAGAATGAAGTTCAGAGTTGCCGATACAAAAATAAAAATTATCCGAATTGATAACTGAAATTATCAGAATTTGTCAAAATCACCAAAAGGACACTGTGTTGTGTAAAAAAAAAGTCTTGTCTTCGACCCTACCCAATTTATATATCCGCTCTTCAAAATACTTGAAAAAGTTATTTAATTAAAAAATTATCCGGTTAGCTAAATTGTCTGAAAATCGAATAATTATCCTCACATTGACAACACATATGCAGTCACACTGGCCGCATTCAGAAAGCAAAAACGTTGAGTTAACTAAAATTGATGTATATCGATAAAATAATTCGATTATGTTTACAATTAATTGTTAACATTGGCTCCTGATTGGCTGTTTGCGATGAACTTTCTTTTAGTTCACATATTTTCCGGGGCTCTTGTCTGCTTCTGTTGTCTGTATCTATTTTATTTTACTGACACAACCTCAAAACTTTTTCCTGTTCATTATAACTAAAAATAAATTCTAAACTCACTTTATAATTCTACTAATAAATAGGAATCTTCTTGGTAATCGTTTTCCTGCACATATGACATATCTTCAACGTATCCGCACATTTCGAGCAAGTGCTATGTCCGCACAGAAATACCACGTTTCTTTTTCTTTCCATACAAATACTACATGCGTGACTCTCTTCGATTTCTTGTATTTTACATTCTAAATACCGCATACGTTCGGCGCTAGGCTGTCGACTTTTGGCCGGTATGACGCGACCGTCTTTGGTTACGCGTTTCTGTACGAATTGGCCGCATTGTAAGCATTTTTTCATGCGGGAAGAGCAGTCTTCGCAAGCCGGTTTATGATTACACGGTTCTAATTTCACATTTTCTTCCGATAGTTCAGAACAAACTAGACATTCTACTGGTTTATTGGGAATTAAGTTAGCGGTGCGGTTGTCTTGAGAAGTACCAACTTTATCTGAAAAAAAAGATAATCAAACTTAAAAGCTTCCCTGGTAGGCAACATTATAAAGCTACTCATATCGGTAAATAACAAAAGTAAATAGGGAACATGGGAATAATTGGTAGTAAACATAGTTTAGTGCTATCGAAAATCATTCCAAACGATCTCGCCAAACCGGCTTACATCATGTAGTATGATTTTGCCCAGCAGTGGGTTACAGAACATTAAATCGTATTATAGTGGCAGTTTCCAAAAAAAAAATAATTTTGTTAATGGTACTCAATTTCCTATACTACACACTGATGCTTTTACTACTACTACTACTACTAATTTAGTCAGGCGAACCTTAGCCAAGACAAACTCAAGCCAAGGTTCCGGCACTGAGGACACTGGAAGGCCCATTGAACCATTCCTACTTATGCATCCATGATGGGATGAGTCCCTCGATGAAGGACTAAATCCTCTTCAGTGGATGCCTGCTTATGTCCCTAAAGGTCATAACAGGGACTCCGAAGATTCGCCTGCGTAGCACAGCCCAAAGTGGACATACGAGGAGAGCATGGTCCGACGTTTCGTCAGCCATGCCGCAACCCCTGCATAGGGGGCTTTCCTCGAAACCTAGGTTACAGAGGTGTTTCCTCATACAGCAGTGCCCTGTTAGGAGTCCTGCTATCTTTTTTAACCTACTCCTTGGCAGTTCTAGAGCAGCTCTAGCATGTCCATCAGTCCATCCCTTGGACTGTCTGAGACCCTGTATAGCCCTCCAGTGAGAAAGGTGCTGGTTTCTCAAACAGTTCCTCGTCTCCTTACGGATTGTTTATTTTGTGAGGCCCAAGGTCGGGCCCGGGCCGTTAAAGGGAGTAGCCGCCCCTTCGTTGCCTTCAAAACCAGAGTGGGCCGGAATCCATTCTACACTGTGCTGCGCCTTGCTAGGTCAGCAAGGCGTTCACGACATTCAGCAGCAAGCCCTGAGTTGATGGTATATCCACTCAGTACCTTAATTGTCGCCTAACTGTCGGTGTATATGGTTATGCGTCGATCCGTATAACCTATGTCTAGGTTTATCTGCGCCCATTCCACCACACCTCAGCCTGATATGCACAAACCCTTACCCAATGGAACACAGACTTGTGTCCGTGGGTTCCTGGAGTAAATTCCAGCCCCCGCCCCATCGCTGGAGCATGAACCATCTGTGTACCAGACGAACCCATGAGGCTGTGAACTTCCCTCCCTTTCCCAGAATTCTCTATTCCGGAACTTCACCATATAGGGGGTTACGAATGAGTACCTGCGCAGGCAGACATCAGCCGCTCGAGCCAAAACTGGGACATCTTCCAGGAGCCTGAGCTTATTGACGTGCCTGCACCCTTCCTCGTTTCGCACATATTCCAAACTTTTCAAGCGTAGGAGTGCCCTACCAGCCTCAGCCTCGATCACATGGTGAAGAGGCCGAAGTCCAAGAATCACCTCCAACGCAGCAGTTGGTGTAGCTTTCATGCAGCCAGTTGCCCCCAAACCGACCACCCTTTAGAGACGTGCCAGTTGCGACCTAGCCGTGGCCAGGGTTGCCCTTGGCCACCAGACCAGAGCCGCGTATGTGAGCATCGGAAGCATGATCACTTTATAGAACCACAAGATCGTCTTGGGGGTTAGTCCCCATTTCGGACCAATGGCTCTCCTACAGGCCCAGTACATGTTAATCACCTTGCCCATGCGACTATCAAGGTGAGCCTTCCATGTCAGCGTCTTATCCAGGATCACTCCCAGATATTATATTTCACTTGTTCAACCACTGGAAGTGGTTTTAAGAAAAATGTTTGTCAAGATTTCTATTGAATACAGAACTTTAAAGAAACACAGTACAAAATAAGGACCGCAGTTCCATACAATTGAATAAAATTACAGAAACTTACCCCTGTCTACCTTTTGTCTGCTTCTTCTACCACCTTCAGAATTCGTATTTATTTTGGTTGGTGTATCTGTCAGATTGTATCCCTCTCTTTGATCGTCAGCTATAGAAAGATTCTCTAAATCCGGCAAATCTTGTTGATTAAGATCTATTTGAATATTTTCTACAGCTAATGGTTTATAACTTTTGATTAATTCTTGCAAATGTTCGTCCTAACACAAAAAATAAATACATGATATTGAACATAGTTAAACGTATAAGCGAATAAAAAACTAAATTGTCAACGGTACCTGTAATAAACTTAACGCATTTTGTCCTTTACTATTAGGAGCGTCCAAGTCAACGCCCATTTGTACAAGAAAACATGCTATAGTAATAGCTAAACGGCACTCTTGAAGGTTGCCGAGATTTTTGTAGATGGAGTGAATGCTTGGACTATCTTCTCTCAGCGCTTCTCCTGTCAAATGATTGCGCTTCGTCAGTGCGATGTGTAAAGCATTGTCTTCATCTTCGTCTTTGGCATTAATATTGGCACTTAGTCTTAAGAGTAATTCTATAACTCCGCAGTGACCTAAAAACCAGTTAGACGTAAAGTTATTCATAGTTTTAAATTAAAATTCAACTAGGACATGCGCAAAAGACATAATACATACGCGTTGAGAGGATGTAACATCAAATAAAATCTTCTAGAAAGAAAACTGTAAAGACTTGTAATTGAACTATATAAGAAGGAATTTAGAGAATAGAATATAATGTCAGACAGTCTCTCACGAAACTGGCAAGGAGCAATCAAACTGCTATTGAAGTGTGCCTGGAGATGAGTGTCAGGAAACACTCTAGGGCAATACATTAGGACAAGGAGACAAAATATAGAACTGAAAGACAACGACATACTTTGTGAGTGTGAAATCACATTCTCTGAAGATGTAAAGCCTTAGATAGACCTAGGCTGTAACATTTGGGATGGACACAGCTGACGACCAAGTAGGCGAAAAGAAAACGTATCAGAAGCATCGTACGTTTTGCTAGCAAATTCGCAAAGTTCTGAATACAACAACTGTTTATATATTAAATTTATTTTCCTTTTAAAATAAGCTCTAATTTTAGTTTAGTTACTATACATACCTTGGCTAACAGCTAATAGCAATGCAGACTGATTTCGATTATTTCTTAGATCTATGTCGGCCTGACCTACTCTAACTAATGTTTCCACTACGTGTTTATGTCCATTTAAAGCAGCCAAATGTAAAGCTGAAAATCCGTCGTCTTTTTTCACGTCTACCAATTGCCTAGCTACACTGAGTAATTTCCTAGTAGCGAAAGCTTTTCCTTTTAGAGCCGCATGATGTAAAACGTTGAAACCACGCTTGTTTCGAAGGGTGAAATCAGTACCTAAAGGATAATTTTTATGTATCATTCTTTGGTTGATGGATATTAATGCAGATTTTTTCATATCCCGCATGAATCAGCAAAAAATACTTTTGCCCGTGAGCATAAACACGTCTTAAGACTGAGACAACCTTGTGCATTCGTTTTTGACAGTTCTTCCATGTAAAATGTGTCAATAACTGACGGTCAAGGTTGTGCTCATCCAGAGAACCAATTTTATGCTCTTAAGATCGTAGTTAAGTATTCTCGAACATTAAGGAGGTAGCATTAAACAGAAACTCAATAATATATCTCAATCAATCATAAAGGCGAAATTTTTGACAGACCCAATTAGCATTCACCAAGACAATTTATTGTATAATTAGTGCCAATTCTACAATGCCAGTATAAAAGTTAGTATAGTTATTCCTTCGATGTTTTATACCTAGATTTATACCGAGAATAGCTGGTTGTCGGTTCTACATGTTACTGAAAAATGTCCGAAACAAGTAGGCGGTGCTATGTAGTACTAACCCCTAACATTGTCTGTCTCTGCTTCTATAATATATCCTTTGGACATCGTAGTGTTGTCACTTATATTTACACGAAAGATTTTTTTTGTCAAAGTAAATTTGACATGTATCAATAAGAATTTTGTTGCCTGGCAGTTTTTTGAGTTGAGTTACCTAATGGCAACAAAATTCGAATTATAAATGTCAAGTTTACTTCGACTCAAAAAAAATTCGGTAAGACAATTTAATGAATGTAAATTAATAAATTAAAAAATGACATGTAAATTAGTTTATTTAATTTAACGGAAAAGTACAATAATATTTCTTTAAAACAAAATTCATACCCGACACTGAATTAAACTATTGGATTATAACCCGAACACCCCCCCAAGACCAAAGAATTTTTTATGAGAAAGTGGTCAATAAATTTATATTATGTATTTTTTTAAAAATATTTCCAAACTAGCTTTCTTATAACATCACGAACTAACAGTTTACTGAAGTAAGGGGAACATTATTTATGTAGCGAGCCTAATAATTTTAGAAAATATATTTGACATTGCTTTATTTTATAGTCAGTGTAATGACAATAGTTAGAGTATAACTTATATGATTGGTCGCCTTAAGGTCGATAGGCGTGTAGGGGCTAGTACGTCACACTGCACTTCACCAATGAGAGCAGCCTTTACAAATGTCGCGTAAAATTGTATGTTTGAAATGAAAATTCTGTAATTTAATGCATTATTCATATTGTAAAGCAAATAAAAATAATATATAATTACTTCATATAATAGTTTTTAGGCATGAGCAGTACGATTGTACTGTGTTTGAAAATTAGTGGTCTTTCCCATCATATAAAATAATATGTCTGAGAAAATGAAATTTAAAGGTTCAATTAACAATACACAATAGATCTTTTAGGTCTCAGTGAATATCACCCCTATATACATACATAGAAAATATTAGCGTATTTCATGTTTTACCTTGAGCTTTACACAGTAATTCGATGACTTGAAAATTATCTTTTCCAATTGCGTCGTGAAGAGCCGTGTCTCCATAAAGATCGATACAATTTGGATCTGATCCGGCAGCTAATAAAATTTGTATACATTTGGCAGGTTGCTTGTGAGCGGCTATATGTAAAGCAGTACATCCACTACGATTGGCAGCATTTACTTCGACACCAGTTTTTACCAACAAATCTAATACCTGGATACAAAGAAAAATAAAATGGTTTTATTCGAGTTTTAAAGTCGTGACATCAACAGAGCTAAATATTAGTTTTAATTGTAAAAAAACTTTAAAACTATCCAATGTAATAAATTAGACTTTGCTTTAATGCAATATAAAATGATATCCAACAGCAGAGCTGCTTTTTGTTTCAACCTTTTTCGTTTAATTACCCACCACGTCTAGAGCTTTACCAGCCTTGTTAAATGTTTTGTTATCAGAGGGTTCTTTGATTAATTACCTCTCATTTTTACCGCAGGTCTTTCACCAATTCAAATAAATCTTTTGTTTTCAATCAATTAACAGATAATATTGAAACCAAATTAGTTTGTAATGATAGAATATTTATCATTATGTTTGACAATCTTTTTTATTAAAATATTCCAAATAATTTCAATTATTTTTTATTTAAATGGAATAAAAGAAGAAATATTTATGCAATTTGCTTCAACAACAGAGGTAATTAGCAAATATGCATAAATTGGTACAATAATTACAATTTGCAAAGGTATTATTTGCAGAGTGTTAACGAAATTAATATTTTGAAGGTACATAATCAAGTTTCCGACATTACAGGAGTCTCCTAGCAGTTCTACAAGATTATCGCTAAAATTACATACTTTACACTCATTACTATATTTAGGGCACTCAACAAGAATATGTTTGACACTTAACTGCACTTGACACACACTACATATTTGGGGCGTCTTCTTTCTTCAGCAGATATTGATGTGTATATATCTCGTGTGTCCAACCCTAAGACGTGGTAATATTACTTGGTGTTTACGCGAATTACTGAGGATCTTCCAAGGAGAAATAACTGGCTTTATTTGTTTCAAAGCTTCGGATCTACTCCACAATTTTTGCTACACATTTCTTGTTGATTTTTTAAAGAAAGCTTTTAGACCACTGTGACTAGTCAGTTGTTTATTCACTATTGTGGGATTGTTAAGGTGAGCTTATTTGGCAGCTTGTTCGACTGTTTCATTGCCTCTAGTTTGTGTATGTGAAGGGACCCACAAAAAGTTGATAGTTTTGCTTTTCATTGAATGGATATTTTCTTGGATGTTCGTTACAAGCGCTGAATGTGGGTATATTTGAGTTATACTTTGAAGAGCACTCAACGAATCTGTAATTAGGAGAAACTCTTTTTGACGGGAGTGATTGCAAAATTCTGTTGCCTTAAAAAGTGCATACAGCTCTCCTGTATATACGATCCAAAATTTTGCGTCTCGTGTGCAGTAACCAAAGTAGCTGACGTGCTATCCTGAGATTTAGAGGCATCCGTGTAAATATGTGTAAAGTCTTCATAGTGTGAGGATATTCGTAGAAATTCTTTTCTAATCGGTACATGAGTAGTTTGTTGTAGGAAGTTAGGGAAAAATTACAGTTAGGAGGTTTAAGTATTTGGGGGAGTGTATCTCAACCTTTGGGAAGTTTATAGCTATTTCACTGCTGAAAATTTCTTTGAAATCCTTCTTCTATGACAACGTCGACCAAAATAAAATTATTAAAGGCAATATTGCAACCACGTTAAAAGAAATACAATGGTTATCAGTTGAGAATTATGTCCAGTGCTTGATTGATATTTATTTATAAAATTGAAATATACATGGTGTCAGCATATCAGTTGCACTATTAAAACTGCAATACAAAAAAGCTATCTTAGCTTTATGTATTTCAAGAAATTGCTTAAAGTTCCCAAAATACAATTAAAAATGAAACATCAATAAATGATTTTAATATCTACCTCAAGCAATATTTTATAAATAAACTGAACAAAATTATATTATGCATATTGTTTCAAAATCATTTGATGTTTTTTTAAATATCTGAGAAATAGCACATTTCCAACTTCCACACATGTATTATGTCAGCAATATTGAAACATTTTATAATTATAAATGATAGATATAAGGAAATGGGATCAAATAATCCACATGGAGTCTACCTCTCAAACTTGATCTGTTTTGTACAGAGACTAAACTAAGATTAGTAACTAGATGCTAAAAACAACAATAAGACAATAAACACACAAAGGTTGTTTACAATAATTTTCGAAAACGATATCTAATCATTTATTATCTATTGTATTTATGGCATAATAAAATAAATATATAACACGAGAATTTTCTGTGTTAATAACATTATTTAATAACAATTAATTATTAGCCAAATGATATTTTACAAAAATACTAACTGAAAAATCAACAAAATATGTAAATTGAAACTGGAAGACATATTACGTTATTTTTTAAATGATTCTGAAATATTTTAGAAAACTTTGAAAAATATCAATTTAAACAAAATCTATAAGTTTAAATGAAATTGTTGCACGCTAAATCCAATGAATCGCGATACCCAACACATAAAATTTTGGCAACAGTAACTCAAAGCGATACTGATGTACAAATGTTTTCAACTCACTTTGTAAAACTCAAACTAGCGTTCTAGTCATAGGCGACACATATCTAACGAAAGTTTCTGCGGACTATATCAACATTTATCTTTTGTTCAAGGAATATACTTCAGCCCAGTATCCACCGTATAACATTTGAAATTACTTTTTGCTCAGATGCCTTAAGAGACGTTATTAGTGACCACCCAAAAATCGAAATATATTTGTTATCATTCTGTCATTCGTTTGCTACCGTCAATCACTATATTTTGCCGTTTTAAGATTTATAAATATAAATATACATCTAAACTAAAGAAACATTTTGTAATGACTTTCAAACAAAATATAATTCGTTGGATAATTGAATATAAAATTCAAACTAAACGGCAGCTTCAGTTTAACATTAATTAAATTTTATATGCTGGCAAAAGTGCCACGTTTAAAATTGATTCATCAGGTAAAATTTTGACATTTCTCTGTTCTCAGCTGGTTTCTACAACTCTGCAACAATTAACCAGCCGCTGCAAAGAACTTGTGGCTTTATTAACCAATAATTTTGAACGAGAACGTGATAACAATGGTGCATTGTTACCTTTAACTTCTGTAAGAAAGGTAAGTTAGCAATTATATGTATATACATATTTTTTAGCGTGTATCAGCAGCACCTAAGTTGAATGTAGTATAGTTGTGAGTAGAATTAGTTTGCACTGTTTCACAATCTGTCAGTGAGATAAAGAAATCTAAGTAGAAGCAGAACCGGATTCAGGCTCATAATGTGAATTTTCTAAAAATGATTGCCAATGTTTGTATATTGGGGTAACATTCACTGAGGCCTAAAATAATTATTGTACCCCCTTACTTCTACTCACGTCCTGAGGAAAGTCTCGGAGACTAGTAGCTCCTTTAGTCTTTTATCCCGGAGGAAGAAGAATCTTTGATTGTCTAAGGCCTACTAGATCTTTCCAATGATCAGATCTTCTATTTTCTTCGGCCTTGACTATTTCTTCCAGTATTACATTGGAATTCCTGATTCCGCAAAAGGTTTCCGGCTCCCAAAAGGCTGTTTCAGTCCCCCTCTTGATTGCCAAATGTCGGAAAATATTACAAGAAGTATAATACCCATCCAGCTCAATGGCAAATGAATGAACATTTTTTCAGTTTAAAAGGAGAAATATTTCCTATCCATATTTACATATCTATAACAATATCTTCCTCTTCGAATGATCGCCGAAAAGCCATAATTTTGATTACTTATTACCGAAAAAACAGTGGCAATAAATGAAAAAGTTTAAATCAAACACAATTTTAACCACAGCAATCGCTAACAGATATTCTTATTTAGAACAGAATGAGTCGTAAATAACAAAAATGAACTAAGCCTACCCTGAAAAGTTCACCGCAGGTGCACCGTACGCTGATATACATTTTAGATAGACCAATCGGAAGCTACATATTGCACCAATGAGAATCAATTGTTCGCTTGTGGGTAGGTCAAGACTCGAAATGATTTATGGCTTCTTTATCTTTTCGTCTTTTTAATCCTTAAAGAGACCTTGCCGCATACTGTTATTTTATTTTGAAACAATGCAAACTAATTCTACTCACAACTATAACTGTGAATAATATTTCACTAACCGAGAAGCGTCATCAACGTTTAAAGTTTGTTTGCAAACAATAACCAAAACCATTGTTACTCAATGCTAAAACTAACCTATAACCAAATAAAAAGAAGAATATTTGATAAACTTCATTTCACATTTACTAGATACTCATTCTATTTCAATTGCTTGTCAACATAGTCCATAGACAGACGTAATGGAAAACGTTTTTTTTATACGGAACGAACTGCTTTATGTGACAAAGTCTCTGCAGGTAACTATAACCATCTTTAACTTATTTCAGATAAAAATAACAAATAACTTAGCGTCCAAACTATATTTATCTTTGCCTATCTTCATTCAACGAGGATTGTAAACAGTATCCTCTGTATCTGACAAATAACTACTTTTTGGAAGTACCTTTATGTAGGTGGCCTGTTGTCGATCTTCTCATTACATATTATCATAACATTCAAGATCGTAATCAAACTATTGACCAATGTTTTGACTTGAATTAAAAATAAATGGAAAGCGTGTATTGCGAGAATTGTTATCAGAATTAGAATATACATTTGTTCAAAATACATTGGAATGTGACAATTTTGTAATGGTACCATACAATACAATTGAAAGTTTAATAATAATTGCGCTTACCTCTGGTTGATTCCCAAACGCGGCATAATGCAAACAAGTATCTCCATCATTATCGCTAGCATTAACCGACGCTCCGTACTTCAACAATAATCCTACCACATGTGCATGTCCTTGATGTGCAGCTACTTGTAATGCAGTCTTTCCACTACTTCGAGCGTCCACAGTTTCTCGAGGTGCATTTTCGAGCAATCTCTGAACTACGTCTGTGTGACCCTGAGCTGCAGCGCGTACAAGTTGATCCGCTAGTCCGTTACTTAGACCTTCTGCTTGTTGATTGGGAGACCATTGTACTGAAAATATATTTAAATTGAAACCCAATGGACGATATATTATGTATTCACCTTAATAATTTGATCTAATGATAACTACAGCTTATACAAGTGATCAATAATGAGTTACTAGTTATAAAAGTTAAAACTATTTTCCAAGTCATTGGTTAAAATTTACATCACTTATCAATCTCTAACTCAGACAATGGGCGGTGCATAAAGTAAACGCTTTTAAATTTCTTGAAATAAACTTTTGTAAAGGAACTGGCAAAGATAGTTATAGTAAAAGCATTTATTTCTTTTCAATGAAATTAAAATAACAAGAACTCTTACTAGATGGTTCCTGACGTTGATTTTGAACGGCGTGCATTGTATTCGCTAATTCTGCAGCACTTCCTGGTACTATTCTTACACACTGTGGATGTAGAGTCCATGCATGCCCCTCTAACTGAACTCGCAAATCACCATCCGAATATACTTTTAAAACTTTTCCCAATTTTCCCAGTGACTAGAATATAAATGAAAATATTATAATCTAGAAGTATTATTTGCTTTTAATGTGCCAGTTTCATATCTTAACTTACATTTCTCATGATTTCTATCCATTCTCCATGTCCCTTTTGAAGTTCCTTCACTTTTTCAACATCAGTTATTAAGGTAACTACATCTCCTACAGCAAAACTGTTCACTTTGTTCAAAGCAATGGGATTAAATGTCCATCTATTATTACATCCTTCATATTGGACTCTTATATCACCTTTATCAGTCACTCTGTGCACAGCACCTATTTTTCCGATGTACTAAAATATAACATAAGAGTTAAATTGTTCCTGGTAATGTTTTACAATGTACAAAATGTACCTCTGCCATTCTAGGATTCCAGCCACCATGACCTTGCTGCATAGCCTTGAGCTGTTCTACAGAAGCATTTACTTGTACTTTATCACCTACAGTGAATGGACAAGGACCAGATCTACCTGATCGAACTACAGGTTCTACATTTTGGCCTAAAAAGTTTATTTGTAATATGAGTAAATTATGAATAGTTGAAAATTTAGAATATTACACCACATCTCTTATGGAAAATAAAAAAGGAGTTTAAATTTGTGGTCAGTATTAATTTTCAAAGATGCTTGAAATTGGTTTTTATTATTTTCTTGAGTATATCATAAAAATATTTACCCAATATAGGAAGATGTTCAGGATAGTACTGTCCACCAATAGCAGATTCTATAAATTTTATATCACAATTTCCTTTATGGCCTATTCTATATACATTTGTAGAGCCAGAATACCATCTTACATTGGCTACTGATCTACTACTTTCATTGTCCCATCCACGTATATCCAATACAACACCAATTTTACCTAAATTAAATTAAGTCAAATAGAGAAAACCAAAAATTTTTATATATGATTTTGTTTCACTGGTTAGTATTATTCTTTACCAATTTTATAATAATATAAGTACCTTCTCCTCCATCTTGATTTCCCCACTCCCAGCTATATCCTCTGACAACTTTGGCTCCAACAAATATACCTCTCAACTCAGATTTTCTTCCTTCTGATCTTGGAGGTAAATCAATTCTAAAAAGAGATCAATTTTAATTGTATTACTGATACAATAAGTATTTCTCTTACATTCATAAAATTATTTATTTTGCTCGAAAAGAAACAATTGTTTTTATTAAGTTTTATCTGAATAGAAAAATAGGAATTAAGATAAAATTCCAGTTTGACTTTATTCATGATTTATCACTTAAATGTTTTACTGACTTTATAGAATATAGTGCAAAGATCTACAAATTATCAAATTGTATTTTAAATACTAACCCCAAAGACGTAACTGAGTCGAATCTTTTAAAAGTATGAGTAGTATTATGTTTATCTGCATGGTAGCACATGTAACACAGATCAAAGTCATAACAGATTGTACATTTATATCTCATCCCACTAATACCCTCACTTTTACCTTGTCCATTACAACCATCACATATGATATTTGGTTGTTTAACTCCTAAAAAATTGTAAAAAATAAGGACTAATTTAAATATGACTCAAAAATATAATTAACAACTTTTTATATTGACACAATTACTTGAATCAGTGATGTTAAATTAAAAAGAATGTTTACCTATATATATATATTAGGGTGGGTCAAAAAAATCAACTATTTTTTTTTCAACTAATACGGAAAAATGGGTGTCTAGACACCTTAACAAAATTCTCACCAAATATGAGCTCTCAATTTTTATTTTTTCATACCTCATCATTAATTGATTGTACAGAAACATTTTTTTGAAAACATTTGTAGGAAATTTAATGCTCTACAAAAAAAGTATCTTATATTTTTTCCGTAAACCTTACCATTTGAATGATATTGAAGATTTAAGTTTGATTATTTGAAATCAAATGTCATTTTTGTTAATGAATTTTATAACTCGACAAGAAATGGCTATTATAAAGTGCGCAATAGAAATTTTTGTAGGAAATTAACTGCTCTATAAAAATGGTATCTTATGTTTTGGCGATTAAATTAAGCGTTCAAAAGATATTCATCATCAAACTTTCATTTATACCGATTTTAAGAGTTTTTGATTAAATAATCGAAAAATTTCAATTTAATTTATAAGTTTTGAGAAAATTTACACGAATTTTATTTTTTATCAACTGAGAAACTTCAAAATGTTTTTCAAGTTTTTTTTCATGTGTAAGTAACTTTATTTACATTTAAAAAAATAAATTGTACATTATTTATCGCCTAGTTAATTATTTATTAATAAAAAAAGCAAAGTTTATAAATATATTATAATTTGTTTCACTTTGAGAAAAAAAATGTCCAATTAGTTATAAAAAAAAGTTTTTTATTTCAATTTTCAAATGAAATTTGTATGAAATTCATAAATTGAATTGAAATTTTTCGATTATTTAATCAAAAACTCTTAAAATCGGTATACATGAAAGTTTGATGATGAATATCTTTTGAACGCTTAATTTAATTGCCAAAACATAAGATACCATTTTTATAGAGCAGTTAATTTCCTACAAAAATTTTTATTGCGCACTTTATAATAGCCATTTCTTGTCGAGTTATAAAATTCATTAACAAAAATGACATTTGATTTAAAATAATCAAACTTAAATCTTCAATATCATTCAAATGGTTTGGTATACGGAAAAAATATAAGATACTTTTTTTGTAGAGCATTACATTTCAAAAAAAATTTCTGTACAATCAATTAATGATGAGGTATGAATTTTTTCTATTGGACTGAGAAAAAAATAAAAAACTGCGATGCGGAGGATCTTCCCATTAAAATTAAGAGCTCATATTTGGTGAGAATTTTTTTAAGGTGTCTAGCAACCCATTTGTCCGTATTAGTTGTAAAAAAATAGTTGATTTTTTTGACCCACCCTAATATATATACTATATAATAGTAAATACTTACCAATTTGTGCATTATCAATAACTCTTAGATCATATTTTGTTAAATATCCAACTCTATAGTTGGTTCTAGTACCATTATCCCATTGGACAACAACTGTCCTTTCAGGAGAACCTACTGTACCTGCTTTGCCAATTTCACAAACTGTTCCAACATGACCCTCTCCACCATCTGGAACAGATGTAGTAAATTTTAATATTATATGAACACTATTTGATATTTATACAAAGCAAAAATTTAGAAACACTAATAGGTTTTGAGGAAATATCTAAAACTATGATATGTTTTTATTTCCACCAGCCTATTCAGCCAAGTCAAAAGTTTAATTATAATTGGCAGTAAATTAAAAATTTCTTTTGGTGTCGAGGCTAGCACATTGGCAATGAATAGGTATCACTACCCAAAACAGAAAATGTTTGCAACAACTCAATGAGATACTGACGGAAATTGTACCAAAGCTTTCAGTTCACTATGTAAAACTCAAACTAGCATCTAGACATAGGTGTCAGTTTCTGACACTAAAGTGGGATTTATAGTTTGACAGACTGTAAACGTAGACGCACTGTGAAGAGATCAACGTACCTTGTTTATAAAGGAACGTAAGTGCATGACGTAACGTAAGGGGAACAGACTGGAACGGAAGAGTTGGCCAGCTTTTATCTTTTTACATTGCGTTCTTACGTCCAGCCAATCAAAGGAAATAATTTTGTGTGATGTCAGCGTGGCTATCAGCTATCATTTAATGTTGTGTTTTTGAATGTTGCATAGATTGGCATAGATATCCTTTGTTTACTGTTTAGTTTAGCGTCGTTTTTCGAGTTTGTGCTTGTCGACGCTTTTCCAATGCTACTGCACACAATAGAGTAGTCCCACGGCTCCAAGAAGCATATCTTCATGTATTTCGTGATCCATTGTGATTCAAACTATATAAATATTTAGATTATAGTACAAAATTTAAAGCTCAAAACAACATAGGACACAGGCTGTAGATGATTTGTATAATTTCTAGGTTAATTTGAATGTCGTGAGTACGTTACCTCTGCCCATGCTCAAAATTTCCGTTCCGTTTATTTATAACTACAACAATTTTTACATACTGTTCGTTACGTATCCAGTGCGTCTACGTGTGGTATATGTTTACAGTCCGTCAATCTATAAATCCAGCTTTATACTATCAACAATTTTCCCCAACATACATAACATCATGTTTTGCAGTGTCTTGCACTTCTCTACAATGCACAGTTCCTGTCATTTTTATTCATTTATTCATTCAATTGGGTTGTGCTTAACAGCCCAGGCACTTGAACTGAATCTTTGTACCATTTCCCATATTATGTACTTCCATTCCAGAAGCTTTGTGTCTTCTATGTAGGCCACTAGTTTGACCAGAGGGATTTTCAGTACTTGTGATGTTTGTATTATTTCCTCTCCAAAGTACTTCTGCCTGAGTCCATGTAAGTTCTTGCAGAAGCAGAGTATGTGAGTAGGTGTTTCATCATAGAGTTCACATTTCCTGCATGTAGGTTCACTAACTTTGCCCATTTTATGCAGATGTTTCCTCAGAGTGCAGTGTCCAGTCACTAGGTTGGAAACTGTCTTCAAATGTCTCTTACTCAGTTTCAATAGCCTGGTTGAGAGTTCCTTGTCTACCTTTTCTTCTTTTTATGGGGGTGCCCTTGTGTCAACCTCCATTTGAGTTGGTGTTCCCTATCTAGCTAGTTCCCGATTTCCCCTCTTATGCAATCTTTTGTGATTCCACAAAACGGTTTTTTTTAGTGTCTGGTCATATTCTATAAAGCCTGGTAGTGTCTTATATTTTAAACACTGCAGACCATGATTGTGTACAAAATATTTTTGGTGAGAGACCCCTCAGCTACAGCCAATTATTTTGAAAAGAACCAAATATTGGGTCTACTATCAACAATTTAAATAAAGAACAATATTTTCTCAACCAACATATTTTATTACTGGGAAGAAAAGCAGTACAAAATTAAATGATGGTTAGTAGAATATTAAATATTTTATATACAGGAGTTCTGTAAACAAATAATTTGCCCAATATTTTTATTATAGGTAACTAATTAATTGGTGAGTTAATTATTAATATTTATTTTCAACACCCAATATCTGCATGTAATAAATAATAATAGAAATTTTATTACTTTTTATAATTTAAGAGAAATGTTTTGTCTAATTAGGTACATGTTTCTCGACATATAAGATAAATAATATAATTTATCCCAATAATGCTATTAACAAAGTAAATATATTAATATGAATGGTAACATTAATTACTAAAAAATAGAATATTGTACATCACCATAATAAGCATATAACCTAAATATTTTAGGTGTTATTGTTGATGTGCATAGTTAAAGTAGATATAGTACTGGAGGAATATTATATTTAAATTGTACTATCAAAGGTGGCAGTAAAAAAAAATACACAATGCAAGATTGTTATTAGAAAGTTTCAAACCAAGTCTCAACAAATAGTAATATTTAAAGTTATAATTTCAGTACTTTTATATTACTCATTAATCATTTTAGAACAATGAATTATGACAATATAGGTGAATCATACAAAACTTGTAGAAACTGTTAGGATACATTTTTTCTGAAAGTAGATATTTCATTATAAAACAGCATTCAGTTAATAAGTGTTCAGCTACATTTTTAGGCTCGTAGATCATGAAATTTTTTTTTAACAACTTACAGTCTATGACTACATACATTTTTGAGGATAAATAAAAAAATTGTAAGTACTTATGTAAAATCTTTGATATCTACTACAATATTTTGAAAATAGTATAGGGTACATCTATTTATTGGAAGTTTTTTTATGAGATATTCTTATTACTAGAGCTTTCCTTCTTTCTTATGAATAATCAAATTCAATAAATAAGTAAATTCCATAATTTATTTCATAATTATGGAAGAGCTTCACATAGTAAGGGTTGAAACAATTGATTTGTTCGGAATTAGGAAAAAATAATGCATAATGTATCATATTTACCTTGATTTCCCCAGGACCAATCGGGTCCCCTAACAATCCTTACACCAGGCATTAACATTGTCAGTAAATATGAGTCGAAGTAACAGACACAAAACAATTTACATAATAATATGAAAGGGATGTTTATCTAGCTTACAGCTTAAGGCATACCTATAGTTAGTTAATCAAGATATATCGATTAAATAAAGGATCTAGAAAAGCAACAAAAAATTAAATTTTCACTTCTTTGATAACAGAGAGAATTTTCAATTGCAGTATACACCTTTACAATTAAAATTAATACAAGAAAAATATAAAATTAAAATCACAGAAACTCCACTTCACAAAAGATGTAATGCACAATGTAATGAATGAAAAAACAACTGTCAAAAGTGTCAAAACATTCGTCTTCTTTTATTTTTACCAAAGATTACACCATAGATAACCTAACCATGGGTGTATTCTTTGGTATTGGTTGTCTCTGGTCTTAATCACTTTTTAGCTATCACAATGAATACACCTGCCACCTGGTGTATTCTTTGTGTCTGTGAAGTTGTCAGGCCATTTTTTTAAATATAAAATGACAATTTTGAGAAATGTCAATTGTTAACTATAGAATACTACTATAAGATAGAAAGGTCACTCTAGAAAACTTACTCAGGTCACCTGATCAATTAGAGTAAGTTTCTCTCACGATGCTTGTACCAGTATTATACATCATAGTTAGAAAAAAAACATAATTGGAGATTTCCAATTTCTAATCGAACTCTTTGTACCTTATTGTGCATACAATTTAGGTACATGATTGACTTGAAATGAAAACATTTTATATTTATAACCAAAAATAAAACATAAACCTTCCATTGGTACTTACGGTCCTGCATTTTTAAAAACAGGCAGTACAGCTTCATTGATGTTTTAAAATGTTCATATCACAATAAATAAGCTTTGAGAAATGTGTTGTTGTTTTTCTCTCCTGAAAAACGAACAAATATTAAAATTATTTCACTTAGCAGCAATATGTTATTCTTTTGAACCATTTGAATTTACAAATAACATAGGCAAATATAATAACATAGGTAACAGACAAATAAGAGTCATAAGAATGAATGAGGAATACTAAAGTCATTGAAGATTTAACTACGAAGATAATCCCGCTTAAATTTGAAATTCGCATCTATAGACTGTTGATACAACCATAAGTGCGCCTACAAATCAATAGATGGCTAGCAAAAAACATGGTTTAAGGATTTCATAATAGAGTTGTCTATTGTTTCAGTTGTTGTACTCTATGGTGATAGTCTATTTCTTTTTTATCAATGATCACAAAACAATGTCCGTGTATATTCTTTGAATATGTCAGAGCCAAAAAATACACACACTGACACACAATATTCTTTGCCTAAGTGAATGAAATGACTGAAACTGTGTAGAGACTAGAGATCGGTATAAACGAAGTTGATAGAAACATTTTATTTTGTAGATTGTATAGTTATAATTTAGGTTGAAGTTTCTGTTTATATTTAATGATATTTTAATAAATTACCAGGATTCAAGAAAAGGTTATTAGTAAAGTAATTTATAAGCAACATTTTCAAAATGAGTGCACAACCAAGTCCAGCAAATCAAACTGTAGAACGCGAAAGGGTTTACATGTGGATTTTGGAACTTACTAACCCTGAAACTAGAGAAAATGCTCTTCTAGAACTGAGGTAAGTTATATACCTACTTAACTAGATAAAATCTATTTTATCTATTAATCTTTTAGTAAAAAAAGAGAGGTAGTACCGGATTTAGCTCCTATGTTGTGGAATAGTTTTGGAACAACAGCTGCACTTTTACAAGAAATTATAAACATTTATCCTGCTATAAACCCACCAACTCTTACTGCACATCAGTCAAATAGGTAAGTTTGGTTTTATTTATGTTTATGGTAATACAGATTTGATATTTTGTAGGGTGTGTAATGCTTTAGCACTTCTTCAGTGTGTAGCATCTCATTCAGAAACTAGGTCACAGTTTTTACTGGCCCATGTACCATTGTTTCTGTATCCATTTTTGCACACTTCATCAAAAACCAGATCATTTGAATACTTAAGACTTACAAGTTTGGGAGTTATAGGAGCTTTAGTGAAAGTATGTACCTACCTATTTAAATTGTTTATTGGTATAAAAACTTTAAAATAATCTATTTCATGACTAAGAAAAAAAGGAAATATTTGTTAATAAATTATGTTTTTCAGACAGATGAGCAAGAGGTGATCACTTTTCTATTAACCACAGAAATAATTCCCTTGTGTTTGAGGATTATGGAATCTGGTTCTGAACTTAGTAAGACTGTGGCTACTTTTATTTTACAAAAGATATTATTAGATGATAGTGGATTGTCCTACATTTGCCAAACTTATGATAGGTTTAGTCATGTAGCTATGATTTTGGTGAGTACAATAATTGTTTTTCATTTAAATTTTCAAATCTGTTGAATTAGCCATTGGGATTTAATATTTTATGTATTTATCTGTCTTCAAACTTCATTATTATTCTTATATATTATTATCAGTAGAATCATCATTTGCTAAAAACAGCTACTGAGAGGGTGAAAAATAGTTTCAAATGAATTTTTTTTAGTGCCCCATTTTATCTATTTAAAGCACGCTCCTTCCTTCTTCTTTGATATCATGTAAGTGCAAATTGCATAATTCTATAATACCCAAAGATACCACAAATGGCTTCCACCTTTAAAAATAAATATGTAATGTCCAGTGCATCTATGAAAAAATTCCGCAAATTGTCTTAATTCATTTTGTAAATTATTTTATATCAACTCCTCAACAAACATTGTAATTTGGAATGGATAACCCACATAATCAATGCCTTGTACTGCTCTGACATTTTTTGAAGGTAATACAGCACTACTTGTTCATATCTGTTACCTTTTGCTCTCCGGTCTATTTAATGAACTTGTCATATTCTTTTTCATAGGAATCATTAGATTAGGGTATTAACTGCTATTTTTCTTTACTATTTAAAAAATAAATATTGAATATTACTTTTTTAATTGTTTTTTTTATTGATACTTAAGGGTAAAATGGTTATATCTCTTGCCAAAGAACCTTCTGCTAGACTATTGAAACATGTTGTGAGGTGTTATCTACGATTATCAGATAATCCAAGGTAAGAATTTTAAAAATAGTTTGTTGATTCCACAATTTTCCTATCCATCTTCTAATTTTGATTTGATTCACAAATAATTTTTCTGCAAATAAAATAACATACATTCTAGTCAATAAAACTTTCAAAATCATACTACATAATTGTTATACAGCTTTATTAACGTTTTAGGGCTAGAGAAGCTCTTAGGCAGTGTCTTCCAGATCAACTTAGAGATAATACATTTAATGTGTGTCTTCAAGAAGATAAATCTACAACACATTGGTTGTCACAGCTATTGAAGAACCTGGAATCGACAGCTGCAACTGATCCAAGGCAAGTTGGAATGTCCCCATTAACTTCCCAATAATACTGAGATTGCTGGAAAGGTAAAAAATTGAAAACCATGGTATGAAAAGGCTGTGCAACCAAAATTATATTTATACATTATGCATGTTCATTATAAGATTGTTAATTCATTCTTCAAAAATTATAAAATTTCACATTTTAGGATAAGTTTGTAATAGCAACAAAATATAAAAGAAATGGTATTAGTACAAGAAATGTGAAAATCTGTTTCTATACTTTTTATGTCAGGTTTTCAGTTTATTGCAAATTTTTAAATAGTACAAAATAGTGGGTTAGGGAACAGGGGAACCAATTCTTGAATTTGTGTGAATTAATTCACATGAGAAAATAAGAGGATTTTGTATTCTTTAACTTTCATATATGAACACTTTCACATGTTTTGTGCATTTAATACCTTAAGTGACAAAACAACTAGCAAGACAATTAATTCAAATGCTGGATAATAATTTTTTAGGTGCCTTTCAAGAACTTCGGTGCTATATAAAGAAACAAAAGTAATTCCATAGTAGCATACCTTTTTGTACACCATATTCTTTCATTAGGTATTAATTTCTCTAAACTTTTTTGTGATTGGAAGTTATCAAAGTAGTATTGGTGGCAATATTCAAAGTGCGGGAGTCAGTGTTAGCAGAAGCATCAATGAAGTTGTGACACTTATTATTTATATTTTTGAAGGAAAGCAGTCAAGAAATGAAGACAGCAGCGCAGTGCCAACATAAATCGCTCTCTTCTGATTTGCTAGAATTATAGTTATAGCCGACATACGTCTTTATTTTGATCTTATGTGAAATCGGTTCACTGAAAGTTCACAACCTTTTCAAGAATAGCAATTCGATTCACGTGTGAATTATTTTCAAGAATTGGCATCCTGAGGTAAAGCCGTTCTATGCTTTATTGTTGGGATTTTTAAATATTTATTATTTTATAACAAAAGTTCATATTTAATTTAATCAGTTGTGTGTAAATGACATTTACATTAACTATGTGTTACTGAGACTGCTTTAACACATATTGACATTTTTTCCCAGTGCTGTTGTAGGTTAAATTATGTTAAAATTACAGTTAATAAAAACTGTAATCTAGGTGTATCTTTGCCTATTGTTACAAACATGTTACATTGTAAAAAGTAAATTTACTAGTTTGCATAAAGCTACTAAATATAAAGTATTTTTGGTACTTAACCAAATTTTATATTTACATCCAGATTTCCCTTTGGTCTATACCGTTCGCGTAACTTGCTTCAATGAACGATATGTTTGATTGGTCCATTTATTTCGAAATGTCGGTACAAGCTGTAGCGACTGAAATTAGAATTGCTCCAGAAGCAAATGAATCGCGCGCGTTTGGAAGTCGCATCAACAATAGCTAATAGCACAATGGAAAAATATTCAATTCAATTCAAAAACAAGTTAATGGATTCTTTAGGGTACCTTTTCCTAACGTGTTAACGTGGAATACTCTCGAAATTTTCGTTCTTCATGCATTAAATGACGCAAAATAAACCTTCCATTTCGAAAACATGTTTTCGCCTCCTCTTTCACAGTAACATCATTCTTCCTCATCATATAACAATTTGCAACACCTCCATTTTGAAAGAAATACAATACCATCCCAAACGCGCAAAATGGACGCACCTTTCGCTAAATTAAGTAGATGGACGTGGCCTTAAATTTATTCTTATTCGGTTCTTTCTAGCCATATATTGAATCCTCAGTACATTTATTGTATGCCCCCATTTATACAGGGTGTCCCGTAAATTAAAGGCGTGATAGATCGTCAAAAAATATTTAAAATACCCAAATGCAATAAAAAGTTAAAAATCTTGAAAATGGAGTATTGAATCGAGTTCAACAAAGAGTACCTTTTATGTAGGAAATTTAATAAAGAATTGCAGACAAAAGTCTTTAGCTTTAAATACAGGGTGTTCCAAAAATATGGTACAATAAAAGTTTACGAAACCCTCGTACTACGCCACTGGCTTATTAGAATTTGACATAATTAATACTGTTGATGTGTTTTGAAGAGACAATAACCTACAAAAGATTTTAAATTTGTACTTTCATTCCCCGAGAAGATATTAAATAAAATGTGTATTTCTTCTGCACCTTTTAACAGCCTCTATCGCAAACTGAGAGAGTTAGAGAAAAGTTGCATTTGAGTATTTTAAATATTTATTAACGATCTATCATGCCTCTAATTTACGGGACACCCTGTATATTAGTTCCCGCCATACACGTGTTAAATAATCTAAAAATTACATTTTATATATATCTCAACTTGAATTTCCATTCGTTTTGAATAATTTGTAGAATTTTTGTTTTTGTACTATATTTCTATGCAATTATCTAAAAATTTAAGCTGGTTTAAACAAATTGGTAACTGAGAACACTATTAATATACTATAATTTATAGATTTTTCCAGATTTGTTTCTAATCAATAACAGTACTTAAGTTTCATAATAATACGATAAATACAAGTTAATTTATTGTCTGAGTTTAAAACGATTCATAAAAGAGAGATAACAGAAAATGACGTCACTGCACTCATCGAAAAATCCGACTGTAGATATCTAATAATAATTGTTTATTGCTAATAGAGACAGACATTTTCAAAGTGGTAGTCGTACATATACTAATACCATAATAACAATGGTCGCGTTCTTCCCAACAAAGTTGATCAGGTAGCGATTTTCAGAGTAATCCGTCATTTCTTAATTCTGCTGAACGTTCTAATCTTAATAATTATTCATTCATCTGTGATTTCAATTTAGTTTAATAGTTCCCAGTGGTGTTCATTTATTTTCAAGATACAAAGGTCTAAAATATCTTCAAACAAAAATATGCTATATCATTTTATATGTTCATTCACATGATATTTGTCATAAATGACAGTTACTGCAACACTGATCGGTAGCGTAGCGTGTTTCAATTCTGATGGGAAAAATGGTGACTGCTACCACAGCGCTCACATCAATCAGTTGACAAAACACGCGTTCAGCAAGAAATTGATTATCGCTCCGGTAGCGCTACGTTGAGATGAGCGCGACCAATATTTATTAAACAAGAAATACAAAACTTTAATGATTTAACGCAATGGCTGGGCTTTGTTTTAATTGTTTCCCAATGGTAATTGTAGTAGACTACGATTACCAATTAATTGCAAATACATTGAAGAAATACACCTCCTATTATTATTGGAGGTACGACCGACAAAAGAATTTTTTTAATACACTTCCGTAACCATTCCAAGCAATACGGTTCGAAATATAACACAGAAATCATAATCTCTTCAGACCGCAACTAAGTAAACAATATGCTACGAATCATTATCAATTAAATATACGATAATTGAAAAAAATTAAGATTGCTCTGTATCGCACTGGGATTTGTCCGACGCGACGCAGTATAATAAAAAAACAAGCTCCTAGTGATACAGAGCCTCTTGCCGACCGCGTTCTGCACTAGGCAGGTGGTTGCCTTTAAGCGTCCGGGATATAAATGAGAAAACTGCTCTTACAACTCCAACTTTGACAAAATCTCCAATACGAAAATTTAATTTATGCAACCTAAACATACAAGAATTTGTTTACTAGATTTCAACAATATGAACTAATTTATTGTAATAGATCAGAAAAAACGTGATCACAATGAAGTATGATGCACATCTGAAAAGACGAAAGTTTGCATTAAAGGTTAGAATGAAAATGTATTATATATATGTGAAAATATACTTTTTTGGCTGCATATGATTAATGTTATTGAAAAAATACATTTTAAACTAAAAGAATTTTAAAGTGCAAGCGAACCACCCTTTTTGTAGAAACAATTATTCATTTTGGCATGTGAAAAACTTTGAATTTCTTGATGAAATATATAATGTGACGGCGCTTTTCCAATAATTTCGCAGCTTTTATAGATAATTTTAATCTTTTTACGCAACCTATCGAATCTCATTTTAAAAATCGCATATATCCACATTTTGTCACAAATGTTTGTATCAATATTCGCAGTTATTGGTATAAGCATCTGGTAAATACCTATTCAATATTTGTGTTGATTATTGTTTGATATTTTTAAAGACCATCATAAACTTTCAATTTATGTGAATGTTGAAAATAATTGTATAATTATCTTCTGTAAGTTCCTTGTGGCATTACTTATTCTTTTTTCTCTTATTTTTTAGGAATCAAACCACAATAATGTTTTTTATTTCCACGTTTCGGTAGCGTTCCAGCTACCGTTGTCAAGATTAACTAGTGATGAAATAGTTGTCAAACTTTTTTCATTCTGTCAGATAGGGACCAAAAATTATTTCATTACTTGTTAATCTTGACAACGGTAGCTGGAACGCTACCAAAACTTCGAAATAAAAAAATAAAAAACATTATTGTGGTTTGATTCCCAAAAAATAAGAGAAAAAAGTAAAGGTATAATGACTAACATCAATTTGTTGCTAGTCAATTTTGTATTGCTGGATTTATGTTGTTTTCTAAATGACGAATAGGATTAATACAATTTTGTTTGATTGTCCTTCCATTGTAAACTATTTAATTTATATTGTATTATTATTTATGCCGACATAAAGTAAATATGGTTTTATTTGTAAAATATGTCAACTTTCGTAGTGATTATAACACAACATACCTATTTATATCCAATGACTTTTTGTTGTGTCAGTATTGTTTGAAAACATTTTTTTCGTAAAAGCAGTTTGTTTTTCAATACGGATTTTAGTGGATTTTGTGTAGGTAGTTTTAGGAAAGTAATTGTTAATTCGATGGCAGTGATTTTTAACGTCTTTAAGTTGCTTTAGCTCTTCTTTCAATTTCCAGATTGCTACATATTCAACGTGGGCTTTTTTAAAGACTCATATTTTACTCAATGAGTATTACAAGGTGTCATTTGATTGGAAACTGTATCTAGAAACTTGTTGAATAAATCGAAGACCCGCTTGAAAAAATTGCAAAAGTTATAAACAATTTATTTAAGTTTAAAAAAGAAGTGTTTAGCGTACCATCAATATTTATCATTTTAAGTGGAAAATAGGAGAAAGCAAATAATCCCTGGGTTTTTGTTAGTAGTTAACTATTACATTTACTATTTGAAGCTTTTTTCCATATCGTTGATTTATACAATTTAATTGATTTAACTACTTGACATACCAGTCGTCTTTTCCCTCAATTTGGAACTTTATAAGTGTTCTCTGTTTTTCCTCACAATTAGAAGATCTTTGAGATATTTTATGTTCCACGACAAATAAAATACCTATTTTTTTCAATTTTTGGAGCGGGTATTAAATTTTTTCAAGCCACAGGCTCTCTTTGTTTATATGAAAAAAATTCCATTGTGTATGCACACTGCACTCCATAATTCATATTTGCCTGTCTCATTCTTAATGCCACAAAATTAAAAGAAATTTTCGACCTAGAAACATTCACCAAACAATAACATAAATATATTGTTATTGAAATACACTGAAATTTTGGTTTAAATCTTGCTTCATTTATAACTTAGTTTATTATTGCCACTAAATTCATTTTTTATTTAAAATTTCTATTTCTATAGTATTATTTCAACTTTCTGACTATTTATGTGTTTTTAATGTTTTCTGTTTGATGTTACAATAAAACTATTGTTAAATCCCGAATTGAGGCTGTATAATTTACTTGTGATTTAGATAATTGTATTTGTATAATTTTTCAATAAATTTTTATGTCTGAATTAGTTTTTTTTTATATTAACGTGCTAGGCAACTATATCGCGCCACTTATAGGGGATGATTACAGAAACCATTATTATTATCACATATTATGAAATCATTAATTTATTTATTGATGTGGCAAGGATAAAATGTTTATGATACACAGATTATGGTCACGTCCATAACAACGAAGCGCTACCGGTGCATTAACCGTCATTTATGCCCGAATCGCTTTGTCCAAAAAATACTTCCTAAGAGCGGCCGTACACGGACCACATTTTTGCAGTCGAGACAACCACAAAATTGTGGTCAGGTCAACTGCACCTTGCGGTCGAACCAGCGACATTTTTGTGGTCGACTTGCGGTCATATGAACCGCACGTGTGGTTGAAGCGACTGCAACACGACTGCAACCACATCACAGGGTGTTGATATATATCCTATATTTTGTGGTATCACCTGCCAGAGTCCATATGGATTTTGAAGAGGAAGCATTACTACTTCTTATGTTGAGAAGGAGAAGAAGACGTAGGAAAGCACGATCGCTTTGGATACATCCACTTTTGGTTGCGCGAAGACAGGAAGGAAACTTTTATAATTTATTTGGCAAACTCCGGCAGGATGACAAAAAGTTTTATAATTACTTCAGAATGTCAATCTATTCATTTGATGAATTACTCAGAATTTTAAAACCAAAAATTGAACGTTGTGATACCAATATGAGGAAAAGTATCCCAGCTGAAGAGAGACTTGCAATTACTTTAAGGTGAGTAATTTGATAAATTAAATTATGTAATCACTAGTTAGGTACGCTCAAAATTGTATATTTTACCGAAATTAATGAAATATTGTTGGTGGATTCAAATTTTATTCAGTTTTTGCTACCACAATGCTTATGTAAATACATCTTCATACGATGAATTTGTACGTGCAGAATCCATCGAATCCAAAGTTGAATCATGTGGAGACATCAGCGGAGTAGTAATGGTGGTAGGAGTAATTGTTTCATAATTATACCGCCGAAATTGTCCGGATGTTGATGGAGGCGGAGGAACAAAACTGCTTGGAGGAACAGTTTCATAATTATAGCGCTGAAATTGTCCGGATGTTGATGGAGGCGGCTGTGTGTTATAAAATGGCTGGTTGATATGCTGGCTGTATGGGTTTCTGATCATGTTTGACATATTGAATTGAGTAGAACTCGCAGAGGACATTTCCTTAAATTTCTTTAGGACGCCAATCATTTCAGTTTTCGCCTCCAATTTAAAATCTTCTGAAATATTTTTCAAATCTTTGTAAAGCGACAAAAGAAAATATTTATCATCATCATGATCATCACTGTTTGTAAGTTTTTTTTCAACGCGTTGAGACAGTGTTTCTATTAATTTATCTTCTGAAGACTGAACTGAGCTTCTTTTTCTTTTCCGTGAATTTTTCGGTGGTTCACTATTTCCTTCGTCCTCGTTAATTTGGAAAGATATATCAGCTAAGCTGTCCGATGTCTGGGCCCTGGATTCTGCTAATGGTAGTAAAAAGGACAGTTGATTGTAAAATACATACTGTCTCTTACTGGATGCTGCGGAACCACTCTTAGTCGATTTATTTTTTTTTAACTCTCTATTAAACCCATCTCTTAACGTCTTCCACTTTCGTTGTAATGTCTTAGCTAAAAAAAAGAAACCTTAGTTATACCAAAACCAAAATTAAAAATGGTTACAAAATTAGCTAGTAATATTTTGTTAAATGACAATTTTTCTCTTGTTTTAGGTATTTGGCAACTGGATGTTCATTTATCGACATGGAGTATTCATACAGATGCGCATCTACAACAATAGGTAAAATAGTTCAAGATGTTTGTCAACAAATTTGGATAAACTTGAGAGAGATGTGCATACCGAAGCCCACAAAAGAAAAATGGCTTAGCATTGCAAAAGAATTTGAAGCCCGAGCAAACTTTCCTAACTGCATTGGTGCCATAGACGGAAAGCACATCAGAATTATCAAGCCAACAGACAGCGGCTCTTTATACTTCAATTACAAAAAATATTTTTCTTTTATTTTACTAGCTATTTGTGACTCGAATTATATGTTTACGTTCGTGGATATAGGCTCCTACGGTAGACACTGCGATGCATCTATTTTCGAAGAAAGTTCTTTCTACAAAGACCTACAACAAAACACCCTCAATATTCCATGTGGTCAACAAATCCAGGACGGAGAAAATTCATTGCCATATGTATTTGTTGGTGATGAGGCTTTTGGTTTATCTAAAAATTTATTGCGCCCATACGGAGGGAACAACCTTACTAATACTAAAAGAATTTTCAACTATCGTCTTTCTCGTGCTAGGAGGTATATTGAGTGCTCTTTTGGAATACTTGCAAATAAATGGAGGATCTTTCATAGACCAATTAATGTATGTGTTGATTTCTCCAGAGATATTGTAAAAGCTTGTTGTATACTTCACAATTTCGTTCGCGAAAGAGATGGTTACCGATTTGAAGATACTTTAACACTGCCGGAATCTTTGCAAGATTTAGAAGATAACCCTGTCCAAATTCGCCAGGGTGGGCGATACTTAAATTCAATTCGGGACCAATTTGCTGAATATTTTATTAGTGATGAGGGTAAACTCGAATGGCAATTACGTAAAATTTAACTCTAAATAAAATAAAATATTATACTTGACATTATACATATTGTTAAGCATTTCCTTGTGTTAAATATGTCTGAAGAATTTCGCATCATTCAGACTACAAACAATTATTATAATTCATCAAGAAAATCGCAGTGGCGTATGGCAGTTAAAAGTAGATATAATGAGAACCCTGTACACAAAAATCTTTTGAAAATATAATAACTACAAAAAACTTACCAATATCGTTTTTATCCTTCATCGATTTCTCAGCAAAGTTTTCTGTAAACTTCTCGCATATGTCAGCCCATGCATTGTTTTTTTCAATTCTGTTGCTGTAGGATTCGCATTTGTAATCCCATATACATGGATAATTTTGGATTTCACCAATAAATGAATCCGTATCAAAAGTATTCTCCATTGCAAACAACTTTTCGATACACTCGTTTAGGTACAAATGACTTCCAACTTCCAATGCGGTTCATACGACCACAAAAATGTGGTTCGTGTACGGCGGAGTCAGCAGCGACCACTCGGCGGAGATCGACTGCAAGTCGACTGCAGACGCCCGTTTCGACTGCAGTGAACGCCCGTGTACGTATGGTACATTATTTCTTATGGGTAGCTTGAGTTCGCCGAAACGCGACTGCAATTTTGTGGTCGGGCCGACCGCAAAATGTGGTCCGTGTACGGAGGCTCTAAGGGTTATAGAGCTCTTTAAATATGGTGCTGTAACATCAATTCATGTTGAATTATATTATTCGGTACATTTATTCCTTGAAAGGTGCCCGATGACATTACAGGAATTCGATTACTTAAATGTCATAAAAGTGGCTCGTTTGGAGATGGGGGTATTGGAAATTCATTAAATATCAAATAATTTTTAAGAGAATAAACATATCCCAATCAAGCCGCTCGTAACTACAATTTTCATGCCTTGATTGAGTGCATCCCAAAGAATAAATGTACAGGATCCGTTTTGAAAATATTTGAATTGAATCGATATTACAGTGCCATCTTGAAAGAGGTTTAGCTCCCGCAGGAAACATTTTTGGATCAGGTGATTCATATAAAATGAGCTATATATTTTACAGTTATCTATTTTCTTAGAAGAGGGATGAGCTATAGTTGAAGCAAACCAAAAAGTAGATCTGTTAAGGGATAGGAGAAGATCAAAAGATATTTGGAGAAAAAATTATTATCAATTCACAAAATACTTTATTCACAACTATACAGAGCTCATAATATTTCTATAACCAATTTGATCTTCGTACATTTTTAAAAAGACTTCATATTTTTTATTGTGATACTCTATAACGTCCTTATTCGGCTCAACAACTTGTCCTTCACCTCCCATACTTTGTATAGCAGCCGTCATGTCTTTAAAATGACCTGCAGCACAAGCTCCCAAAATCGCACAACCAAGAAGAACTGATTCAATTTCATTAGGGCATATTGTAGGTAGGTTGCAAACGTCAGCTTGACTTTGTGTAAAAATTGGATTTTTGCTGAGACCTCCACATATAAGTGTTGATTTAATTTCATTGTAGCCCGATTTCTTGAGATTGTCAATAATGTGACGGGTTCCGTACTGAAACAAATTATTTGAATAAACTTCGGACCTTTTTAATACAGATAATTAAAGTTAATGCAAATAGAGAACAGACAGGCAACTGATCACATGTTTAAGTCTCAGAGGAGTTCAGTAAACACCGTTTAGATTATTGTTTCGTTTGTTGCTGAGTGACGGGTTGTTCCTTTGTGTATCAAGAGCACTTATGTATTATTTTCCGTTTAACAATTTTGTTATAAGGTACTTATAGTTCGACTTTGACTTTTAGGTGGATATTTTTAAAAATTAGTAGGTATTTTCAATAAGTCGGTACTGTTCTCTGTTTATTTAAGTTAACTAGGTACTTTAGGATTGTACAGCTAAAACTATAAACCTGTATTAAATAATATAGAAAATTCATTGAAAATAGAGGGCAGTCATAATGGAAATTAAGTTAATGTTTTAAGTAGGGTGATCGGACCGGTTAGCCGGACAATACCTATTATCGGACACTTTCGACAAACAACGAATAAAATAGCAAAACCTATAAGATTTTTCCTTTTCCAACTTATGCATGCCATACATACGTTATTTCTCCCTTCATTGGTAGACTATTGCAATTTCATGTCAACAGAAAGAGACGGAAAATCAAATCAATCATAGCCGAGATTTAGCATGTGTGAAGTTTACAGCCTGTTCAACAAAAAACGTAGTGAGAAGTGCTTTAGGAAATAGTAATTAAATATTGTGAAAACTATTTTATTACAGCCATATCAATTCTAGATGATTATATTATCATTAGCGCTAATTTTCTGCATGAAAATCATACTTTATTTGGATTTTGAAATCTAAAATTGGGTGTCCGGGAAACTGGTTGCAGAAAACTAAGAAAAACCTGTTTTCGGACACAGTGTCCGAAAATTGGTCTTCGAAATAAAGTTTTGATCTATCTTTATCTAAGACTTGCAATAGTTCTATATCTGAACGCCTTACTCCCGTTATTCAATTATATATAAAGAACAAGGCAACCAGTTTTCGGACGCCTTTTTCCTTGTTTACGAGATAGATAATAGCACTTGTTTTCTGGCCGTCCGAGAAACGGTAGTTTTCAGACGCTATAGAATTATTTACAGTAGGTATATATGATTTCCATTGCTTGTATGGGCGTCCGAAAAATACCGTTTTCTCGCTGGATTGTTATCTATACCTAAAAAGACAAAGAAAATGAAAAAGGAAACGAAAAGGACGTTGACAAAGAAATTAGACAAGCAAACCGACAAGAAAATGATGAAGAAAATGAAAAAGGAAACGAAGAAGACAATGACAAAGTTAATAGACAAGCAAACCAACAAAAAAATGATTAAGCAAATGAAAAAGGAAACGAAAAAGACAATGACAAAGAAAATAAACAAGCAAACCAACGAAAAAGGAAGCGAAAACGACGGTAATGCAGAAAGTTAACAAGAAAATGATAAACAATATAAAAAAGGACCCGAAGGAGAAACTTACACAAAAAATGAACAGACTGATAGTAACATAAATGTGATATTATACGATAAGATACATGGTAGAACAATTATTAGTAACATAAGGGGTGAAAATGTTCATATTAAAGAAAATAACAAAGGTAAAATGGATAGGAACAAAGAAGAGGCGATCATTCCTGACCCTTTTATAAAACATTTGACATTCCCAGAAGCAACTTTAAAAAAAATTCTGGCGGTCACGTGAAAGAAAAACTTCCCAGTGCAATATCATCGGCGGCTTGGAGAGCGTATTACAGTCGAAACGATAACGAAAAAAAAAATCAAAACTGCTAATATTTAAAGAAAAACCGGGGAGGAAAAAAAGGGACCAAAAACGACCAACCAAAAAGTCCCAAATATAAAAGAAAATACGACACAGGGTCCAACAAGTAAAGATAAAGTTGTTTGCACCCTTTGTGAAGAAGAGCTTTTCAGCGATGCAGAGGAAGACGAAAACAAAAACATAAATGCCCTAGATGGTATCACCTCAAATGTACTCATATGGCAGGCTTGACGTACAATGATGCAGCTCAAAAAGACTAAATATGCCGGTAAAAGTAGTCTATTTTTTTAATGCCTTATTGAGGGATAATCAATTTAGATTACAACCACTCAAAGAATAATTTATTTTCATTTTTTGTGTACTTAATATATGTGTATTCGATTTTTTTATGTTTATTTAAGTTTTTCAGCAAAATTTATTTGCAGAGTTTCTGTACCATTATACAAAAAAAAAGTTTTATTTTACTATGCTGTTTTTATTACCTAGGTATTTGTGAACTCATGCCTGTCTGTTGGTAAGCAGATGTCAACTTGTTGTTCATTACTGGTAGGTTTCGAAAAATACTGCTTTTCGACCAGTTGTCCGGAAAATGGTACATAGGTGTCTGAAAATTTGTCTGTGGTGTCTGAAAACTGGTAAAATTGACCTTCTGACTTTTAACAATCATAATCAAATAATAATTAACTATTAATCTTCCTTTTTAGTTTCAATTCACTCTTAATACTTCAAAAAATGTATTGACGCCGACAGAATGTGTTTCATAGCATGAACTAACCATTTTATTAGGTGTTCAATGCAGAAAAATAGTTAAATGTGCGAAAACCGGTTCGATCACCCTATGGCACTTATTAAGTAACCATATTTCATATTTTGACAAATACTTACTGATAATGCTTGTACAGTGGCTAAATATAATAATGCTAAATTTTCTTCATCAGCTGCTAGTGTAAGACCACATACCTGAAACAGTCATAACAATGCTGATAAAACTGCAAATAAGTACCCACTCCAAAAACGGTGATGGTCAGTTTTTTGACATAATGGCTTAAGTTATAAAAAAAATAAAAAAGCTAGAAATAGTGGTTATAGTCACCAATTCACATGAAAATAAAGTCTCATGTTGATTGCGCCTTGGAGATCTCTTTCTTGTTGATTGTTAAAGTCTATAACTGCAGTGAAATGTATGTAACTTTAGCGATAATCTAATAGAACTGCTTGGAAATTTCTGATTACCTCAGTTGTTGAAGCAAATTGAATAAACATTTTTTTTCCAGTTAAATAAAAAAACGTGAATGAACAATCAATTAATAACAATAGTTAATCGGAGTACAAAAGTTAAATATATTTTCATGGGCATGTATTGTATGCTTCAAATTGACATAAATAATTAAAAACGGACTATTTTATAATTGCATTCCAAAGAAAAAAAACATAATGGGACTCTGCATAATAGAAATCTACGAATCGCTTCTATTCGACACGAATGATAATCGTTATCGCTTTCTATACGTGTAGACGTGTCGTTTTTTACGATTACTGACATATCTGTGATGTTATATTTTCAAATTTATATATGACAAAATAATCATGAAGTAGAAACAATGTAGGTATAAAAGGTGTGATTAAAAAACAATAGCAATTGAAAGCGGATAAAAAATAAAAATTTGCAGGTTTGTATAAGGTGCATTGAGAAATATTAATGGATCTTAGCGAAAACAACATCTAATCAAATTTCATTTACTCCGCGTCAAAACAGTATCCCCACCTGACAAACAAACCTCCACCGACAGATGTTTTGCGTTCGTGGGATCCACCAATACAAACGCCATAGCTGTTGTCAGAATCTCTGTATCTGTAGAGTAGGGAGGGTGAGCTAGGCCCACAGCACTTAAGCCACGTGTGACCCATTGTACATCCTCCCGAGGAGTTGTCTTCCAGGTCATAGTCCATCCTGTCCTTTCCAGGAAGGTGGACAGGTCACTAGGAGACATCTCCTTTATATCGGCAGGTGTAGGCCAAGACTCACCGAACACACACTCTCTTATTGACGATAACTCCGGGCACTCGCATAAGACATGCCTTACAGATTCATCTTCCTGTTCACACATCCTGCATAGAGGTGTGTCCACTAGCCCCATTATGGATATGGAGGTGTTTCCTTAATTGACAGTGGCCAGTCAGAAATCCTACCGTTAAACGTAGGTTTTTCCTGGTCATCGCCAAATATTTTTTCGATTCCAGCTTCCCAGGGTCGCCCAGGGTGATGCTGGCAAGACTAGGTACATCCCTTGATTTCATCCCATCTCTTTAGAGATTCTATTGTCAGAATATTGTTACAAATAAATTTAATGGGGCGGAAGGAAACCCGAAGGTAATTCTATGTAACCAAATGGGCACACTGCTGTGCTATTGAAATATTGAAACTGCGTTTATGAGACCAAAACCATAGGAAAGTAATGCTGCGAAAAACTTATAATCGCCTTGAGTTATAACAGGAATTTCTTCCTCACGCATTAATTATCTATCTGTATTTTCTAGTCCTATTTCTTCAAGCATATTGCATTTTCGCATCTACACCAAACACGTTGAAAAGGCTCATATTAATTTATTCAAAGATATACAATCTCAAATTTACAGTTTAAATAATTTAGATAGATCAAGGACTTACTTTACACAAAAATAAGCAATGTAAAAAATGCAACATGAAAAATTAAATTGCCACCAAAAATTCAGTATAGCCACAATGAGAACTTTGAGATTCCAATTTTCAAACGGATGGTATTATGTCAAATATTTAAAAAAGGTTGGCAACAGTCTAACATTATACAGAGTGATGTTTGACAGCTGTCAACTGGGATAATAGATATTGGTACACGGTCATTGGCTCTTCGTTATAATAATCCTTTAAGTCTACTCCTCCTTTTCTAGCTTGCGCATATTACTAACTTAACATTTCGGTGGCCAATAACTCTAGGAACTTTTGGCATGTCTCCATTTCATTTCTGTTATTCTGTCACTAGTTATGTCAGATGTCAGTTTTATTTGTTTCGTTTATTTTCAATTAGACTTTTGCACACCTAAACTCGGTTTAATTATAACTGATGTTTAGACTGTGGCATATTGTTTTATTTATTATCATCAATTACATATCAGTCTAAACATCAGTTATAATTAAACCGAGTTTAGGTGTTCGATACAACGCGCCCATAGTTGTATCTCTTTATTCTACTGTTTGCTTTTTCCAGTGACATCTGAAAAGTTCTCAAAATTATTAGCCACCAACGTGATGAGTATTCAGCTAAGACGTCATTTTAAAGTTTGAAGATTTGCGCTTTGAGGGTGTATTCATTGTTCTAATAAAGCAATATAGATGTTCGCGATGATAAAAAAAACCTGCAAAAATCTTATGTTGTGAATGGTAGACATTAACCGTCATTCTTGTTAGAAAAACCACTTTTTGTTGGCCTCACTAACCTTAGACTGAACTCTATTTTAGAATATGCTAGCTTGGGAACCGCAAAATATTCTTTATTTTGTTGTTGTTGCTGTTTCTAATTTTGTTTTATATTTTGTTACAATTTTAGCTTTATTAAAAAAAAATTATTAGACGTACTTGTTTGGTTTTTGTCCAAAATGTTAATAAATATTTTACCAGTTATTTCATTCAATTTTCCAATTCTCTGTATCGTAGTTTTGAAATTTCAATTGCATTTCATTGAACTTCATCGCTTTTGGATTAGGGACATCGAATAATAAAAAAAAATAACCTTAAAATGCAACTTACAATTCCTTTTAAAGATGGATCGGCGATTGGAGATCTATTACCATGAAAATCTGGCCAAACATGTAAATCCTTGGTGAGAAAAGCAACTGACTTTAGGTTTCGTTTTTCTGACAGTTGTTTTAAAATGTTACTTAAATATTGTTGGATATGCCTACAAACACAATTAAATTGAACATTACATATTCCATATAGTTTGAAAAAATTATCTTTTTTATATTAACGTAAAATATTGTACAGTCGACAATCAATATTAAATATCGATCTGGGAAATGCTCAGCATATTTTATGGCTAGCACTTTTGATTTCATATGAGGAACATGAAAATTACATCCAACTTTACTTTAATTCAACTCTCGTTCTCCTTCATAATAATCGTTTTAACTGTTTAACGTAACGAAACTTACATATCACCGATTTTTTGTTTAATTTCTGCAGCTGCCGGATGAGTATCGATTATATGATCTATTAGTTTTCCAGTCGCACTCTGTCCTCCTTCATTTAACCACATTCCTGGCACCATAGCGTTTTTATACGGTCCCCAAATTCCTGGAGTAAAAGTAGCTTCCTTCGAAACGGCCATGTGGCACGTAGATGTTCCACAAATAAGTCCTTAAATCAAGATAAAATTGAACAAACGCCATGCAGTTAGAAAGATAGGATTATGTTAAAAATGTTATCAAAAGGTAACCAACTTCTTCAGTAATACAAAATAAAAAAAGTGAAGTTCTTCTTCGTCTTATATCTGCTAAGGAAGGAAGTTTAAATAGAACAAACCTATAACAAACATCCCTGTGTATAAAATAACGTCAGTGTCTTCAAACAAACCAAGTATTTTATAATTTATACGAAAATATATATTTAGTGCCGTCTTTCCCAATAAAAAAATTAGACCTTTTACACAGCCCAATCTATTTTTCCAGGAAAGTGGGCTCGAAAACGTGAATACCTTGTCCGAAATTAAGGTCATGTCAATATTAGTTAATTGGTAGAGATTCAACTTTTATGTGCACTGACGGATAAAACTAGACTAGAGTAACAAAGGGATGTTTTTAAACATAATTGCACATGACCTACATTTTTTTTTTATTTTCGTTTCATTGGAACACGAAAATACTTTATTCATTAAAAGAGGTCACTGAATTTTTTGGTATTAGTGTCTTAATAATAACTAACGACACCTTTCATATAATAATTCGATAGTGTTTTTACAAAAGGGCGAATACGCCATTTTCATGTTATGAGAAAATCGAAAAAAACTGTTTCCATATGTTTTACTAAAGAAAAGTAAAAATAGATGTTTTTATGTTATCAAATATTTATTATTATGACAAAAGAGACAAAAAGAACTCTTGCTCTTCGTGCTCTGCAAACCAGACCTCCACAGCTTTTATTACTTCCTCGTTGGAAGAAAATTTACGACCTTTTAAACTTTTTTTCAGTTGAGGAAAGAGATTATAGTCGGACGGAGCCAAATCTGGTTAATAAGGGGGGTGTTCTAGTAATTCAAACCCTAAATCACTAATTTTTTGCATAGCAACATGAGATTTGTGTACAGGGGCGTTATCCTGCAAAAACAAAACACCTTTGGATAGCTTTCCGCGTCTTTTCTCTTTAATTTTTTCCCGTAATGTCGAATAGAAATCTCCAGTTATTGTTCTACCCTTATCCAAAAAATCAATCATGATTACTCCATGGCAATCCCAAAAAACTGAAGCACGAACTTTTCCAGCAGATGTTTTGACACGAAACTTCTTAGGTCTTGGAGAATCAGAGTGTCGCCATTCCATCGATTGTTGCTTTGTTTCTGGATCGTAGAAATGTACCCAAGTCTCATCCATAGTAACAATTCGGTTTAAGAAGTCTACATCGTTTACAAATCAAGCAAAGATCGAACGCAATGCTTCTACCCTTGCACGCTTTTGGTCAACATTCAAACATTTGGGGATCTATTTTGCAGCAATTTTTCTCATGTCGAAATTGACGTGAACTATATGATGAACGCGTTCGTATGAAATATTCAGTGCGTCAGATATCCGTTTTAGCCCAATTCGACGTTCTGATAAAATCATGTCATCAACTGCATCGATATTTTCGGGGACTGACACAGAAACTGGCGTTCCCGATCGGTCATCATCTTCAATGGAAAATTTACCTCTTTTGAAGCTTGCAGTCCAATTTTTCACGGTCGCATACGGAGGGCATTGATCACCAAGGGTATTAAGCATAATATATCTTCGTAAATCTGCTTACCTCTTAACCCTTTTAAATACAGGTACTTGATGATGGTTTGATACTCCAATTTTTCGATTTTCACAATTCCGGTGGATATCTTTTTTCTTTTAATTTATTGCGTAACTCTGGTTTACTTTTTTGACTTCAAACTTCACACTGACACTTCTAATAAGTTATTGTTCGTTGCTATGGTAACGCAATATTTTGTTTATGCATGGAACTGGTCTAGGCTAACTAGATATCAATATGTTCGCCCCTCAATGGTCCTTTTGACAACATGTAGAATATTCTCATTGGTAATACTCATATCATTGTTCATGTCTGTTGTTTCTTGAAAGATAATATCCATGTTAGAAATATCCAATAAAGGCTCAGTATTTTCTGCCAAATATACATCCACGAGCTTTATATTATGACAATCTTTCAAGAGTAGTTCGGCCTGAAATTATTCAAAATCCTACAGGTTATTTGTGTTATTTTTACTTTATTTTACAAGTTTGCTTATTTTTTTAATTTGATTTACATGGGAGTCAGCAATGTGTATCCAAACTATTTTTTTACTAATTTTTAACTAATTTTTACATTGTTGCTCAGTATATTTTTTTCTACGACCCCTACTGAAAATAACACCGTTTCATACTCGCCTATTCGTTTTTTCCAATGTTGATTGGATTATTTTCTTCGCTTGAAGTTGTTATGTTGTTGTTAATGGCACCGGCTATCTTCAACCTCTGGACTCTCAGCTATTCTTGATGTATGAGTATAAATACTCTGTCAAAATATCTCACTGAGCTGGTTTGTGTGGTTGGTTAACTGTTAGATTAGATTAGAAAGACGACGAAACCGCGGAGCACATACTTTGTGAGTGCGAAGGCCTAGTAAGGGTGTTTAGCTCTTATAGACATAATTTTAAGATATTTTAGCAGTAGCCAATTTCTTAGACACCGACATTTATATAAAATAAGTGAGGTTATAATTTGCATTGAAAAACAATACACATTCGCCCTTTTGCCTATTAGTAGTGTTGCAAATTCGTCACTGGCTATGGCAGGTTCGCCCTGAATAAAAATTGTTTTTTTGGTATGAATTATTTATTTGAATCGTAACACGTTCGCCCTTTTACCAAAATGAGCACAGAGTTAGCACTGTGGTGCATAAAACTTAAAATCGCAAATTTGGCGTATTCGCCCTTTTGGCAAAATACCATCCAATTTATAGTCATAAGAATAATCTCGACTTTATACTTACCAACCCTGGTATGAAATGCAGGATCAACTCCTGGAACCCTGCATCCTATCAAGCCTAGTCCTCCAGCGTGTGCATCAATCATAGATGCTCCAACGGGAGTTCCAGCTAAAAGACCGAATTCTTCAGCTGCTTTTTGAGATATTCCATTTCCTACCGCTGATCCTGGAGGTAGAACAATACTACCAATTTTTTTCCAGTTGTTTTCGGCTAAATCTTCCAAACCTATTTCTTTAAAATAAGAGTTATTCCAACTTTCGGTACCGTCAATTGACATTTCGTAAGTCCATTTACATACCAAGGAACAAGAAGATCTACAAAAAAAGTATCTCTCATATTATGACAATACTACAATAGATTTAGGGCGCGTTGTATCTCACACCTAAACTCGGTTTAATTATAACTGATGTTTAGACTGATGTAATTATCGATAATAAATAAATCAATACGTCACAGTCTAAACATCAGTTATAATTAAACCGAGTTTAGGTGTGAGATACAACACACCATAAGTGGCCGCGGTTCTACCGGCAAAATTTCTGGGAGGAAAAAACTTTGAACAAAAAAGTGACTTTTTTTACAATCGCTAATTTGTATAAAAATTTAGTTTTCTAAATATACATAAGCTTCCTAATTAATAACAGAATCTATCACTTTTGCAAGTCATAGACAGAGGTGGAGAGCAATTTGCACATTATTATGATATTTGAATATAGTACTGTGTGAAAAAACCAGCAAGCCTTATTTTCTTTGAGGTTGGCTGGCGGCAGCGCAAGCGGCACACTGGAAAGGGATGACAGACACAGCTTGCGTTAATGGTGCTAATCAGTGTCAAATGTACATCAAACAAAAGGCCTCGTTTGACAAATGTTTTATCTCATATTGTAATAAGAATCTTCACGACACTTATATCGTAAATATTTATAAATTAACATAAAGCCAAAGTATAATTTATGTAAAGTGAAAGCGCCGAGTTAAGGGCGCTGAAATACAATCTCGCACTACACTGATCTAAGGGTAGGGACGGCACTGTGTATGTATTTATTTACTGTCTAAAATGTATATAAAAAATAGGCGGAAACCAATTTGGCGGACCAGTAGTGTAATCCTCGAATCGATCGAAACAGTTCATATTAGAACACTCGCCAAAATTTACAGCAGATCTGATGGCCAAAGACAGGAAAACTGTTAAAGCAATAGTGGGTCTGTTAACGGGGCACTGTAAGCTCAATAGGCATTTAAAGCTGATGGGATTGACAAACGAAGATATGTGCAGGTTTTGTCACCTAGAAGAAGAAACGGCAGAACACATTCTATGTCAGTGCGATAGCCTGGCAAATGTGCGGTTTTTTGCATTAAGCGAAGAAAAGCCATTGGCAGAGAGCTATATAAAAGATTCAGTCTCCACGCTAATAGACTTTTTTAAAAGGGTCAGGCTGGAGAATGTAATCTAAAGTTTAGAGTACCACAACAGATCTGAAAAGGTCGCAGTGGATTAGGCCAAAAGCCACCTCATAAAATCTATCTAATCCTTGAATCATTCGAAAATTTACGAATGCGCAAACATTCGCATGAACATTTTCTAATAGAAACTATTGACATTATTCTTGAAACCCTTCGTTTTTCATCATTCGAAATGAAGTTGAATGTTTGTCTATTGGCATTTGTCGCATTGGGGTTGGCATTACTAAAATTACTTTTGGCCTCAAAAAGTGTTGATCAGACATCTTTTTCATGGGCTCATCTCGATGATGAAATTGCAGGTTGTATGTTTAATATTTTATGACTTTTATCTAGGCTTGAATGACGATTTAATACACTTAAAACAGAAATTTAATCTTAAATTTTTCTATCCTATTGTCAAATTTCGTTGGAAATGGTTGTTTACGCATGCTAAGACCACTCGCTGCATATGTGTGATACATTCGCTCACTACATTTGTATCGAGTCATGCGAAAATAAGACGTTCTTGCATTCGGAATCATGGACGCATGATTCGAGAATTGCACCCCTGGTTAGCAAAAATTTTCCAAAATAGTTTTCTGTCCGGTAGAGCTCGTTCGTAGCGGACTAAAATATTAGATTAGCGTATTTAGGGCAGTGAAGCTGCTCCCAGCGTGTAGGCATTCTTGAGCGGCTTAAAAAAATATACTACACTGTGGAAATTATCTTTTACCTTGAGTCTACTCCTGTAGCTCTCCATGTTAAGAAATCTGGCAAATCGAAGAAATAACCAGCTTTATCCCAACATTCCTTTTTAAGATTGTTTTTGATCCAAAGCAATTTTGGCGTTTCCATTTCCGGTGATATTTTTCCACCGACATATTGAAGAACGGGATGATTTAATTTGTTAATTTCTTCAGCTTCTTTTACAGCTCTGTGGTCTAACCATAAAATGATATTTTGTTCATTGTTACCTATAAAAAGTTTTTTTCTGAGGTCCAAGTGAATTTCAATAAAATACTTCGTTTCTAGCACTGCAGTCTCATTACATATTCAACATAAATTTTGGGGTAAATTTATGATTGAAATGTAAACAAATGTCGGAGTTTTCACGTACATTATCTGATGTACGTAAACTTAAAGGTTATTTCACGAATTTACTCATGTTTCGATTTATGGGTAATAATGAGTTTAAAAAATCATTATTCCTAACTTAGTCGTATTTTAGCCCGAGTTTTATGCGCTTGAACCACTTTACACGTACGAAAGTTAATTAATGTAATATTTTATTTCATAGAAATACCAAATCTTTTCTTAATGATTTTAGCTATTGTAAAACATGATTTATAGCTGATCAAAAAAAACCAATTGATTTCCTTTGCTTTAATAAATCGTTTCTTTCCTTAATTTTTTTATGCATATTATTAGATATAGTTATTTACATTACAAGAGTGTTTATGAACATGCTTATAAGAACAAATGTGAAACATTAGAACGACGAGTAGTAGTAGAGTCCGACCGCAATAACTTTGGGACAGCACGTGATTCAACGTAGGGCCGCCTCGAATGCGATGCCGATCTCTGACGGGCTGCGGCTTCGAGCCAGCGGCGGAGCAACGGGCGCTTTATTTTATGTAGTTTCTTCGTTTTCATTTCAGTGTTGACAGCAGACTAGACAGTACTTTGGTTTCGGTCTTCTTGTGCGATTTTGTTGTTTCAAATAGTGAATTTTTCATGTCTTGGAACTTTTTGTGCCATTTCTTCCAAGAGAGTGAAACAGGGAAAAGCATTGCATAGTCAAACAAAGGAAATTATAGATCGGGTTGCTGCATTTATGCCAACTTATGTATTGGATGAATTGAACCCTATTGAAAAAATATGGGCATCAGTCAAAAATTGTGTAGCAGCTTTTAATACTACATTCATAAGCAAAAGATGTTGAAACATTATCCCGAAAAAGATTCGACGAGGTGCCACTTAGTGAATGGACGAATATTTTTTGTCGACACGTCAAAGAATATGAAAACAAATAGAACGAGAACACATCCTCGATAATACGTTGGATCATTTATGTTTTAACGTTAATACCGGCTCTTTTGATGGAAGTTTCTCAGATCTTGATAACGACAGTAGTACACCTGCATAACCATTACAATCAGCTGATGACTCAGATTAATAAAAGATTATATTTATAATAAGTTTAAGTTGACATGTTAGATACATTTATGAAAGTGTTTAGGTTTGGAATATATTAACTTTAGGTTAGGTAAATTGTTTTCTTACTTGTTAATTATTTAATGAATTCAAAAAGGGCCAATTTTAATCCCGTCGCCTACCTGCATAAAGCGAGTGATACCATTATGTAATTTTCTACGGGTTACGGGTATCCAAAACCATAAAGTTTGATATATTTGAAATAAATTCCTAACAATAAATTTAGTAGGAAAATTACATTAACGCCACTGGCTAATACGCCACACCCGCTACCACGTGGTGTCCCAAAGTTATTGTGGTCGGACTCTAAAGAATACACCAACTAACACGAAGCGAAGCCCGACGCAATCTCTTTGATGTTTTGGTAACAATGTATGACCTTGAGAGACCGACTTTGACAGATAACTTAGGAAACATCGGAGATATAATTAGTCGACAAAGTGAAGCATGACAAGAACCTTATTATAAAAACAGCTTCTTTCAGACTTGCGCATACAAAAAGAATAGGCAGCTTCGCTTAATTCTTGTTTGCTGGTGTATTCTTTGGCAGTAGTAGCCATGTTAAAACGCACTTAAGATGTATAACGGGTTATCTATAACCAAAAAATAAGAAAATACTGTTTTAATTTTCGTTTATCAGTTGCCAACCTATAACACCTTCAACTATAACATTTGCCACAGAGACTAAAACTAATTGTTTTATGGATCCATAATACCACAAGTTGTGTATATTATGAGGCTGATAACGTAATTGATATACCAGAAAAATAGTAAAGTAAAAACGTCATTACTAAACGATTTTAAATAAACTAGTTTACATTACCCGTTGGACTGATAGACAAAGGTGATCCATTATTGTCAAAACATGCTAGGGAACATGTAGCATCGAATCCAATTCCTTTTATTGAACCAGGGTTCACATCTTTAGTGACGGTCTAAAAATTATATGTATGAAATTGGAAAATAAAGACTAACATAGAAATTTTTCTTAATACTATTTAAACACAGCTAAATAGGTATTAGAAACATAGAACCTAGAAATATTTTAACACATGTTAAAGCCGCAAGATAAACCAATTACAAACTACTTATACTGTTGCAATGCAATTTAACAGATAATCCCAGCTGAGACTCAACAATTAACTAAGACCTCAATTTCTTTGCTTACTTAATACCTGTCCTAGACACCCCCATTACTATGTTCAACCAATATTTCAATCCGAAATTCCATAAATACGCTACTTCATCCTACAGCAAAAAGCTACCTTACAAAAAAATTGTTTGCATGTTTATCTGCTACTCTCGACTTTGAGACTGACGGTTACATTTCCATATTATTACAACACTACCGTCTTGGAGGAACGAAATTTAAAGTACACAATCACAGCCCATTGCCACACTCATCCTTCCCTGGATACAAACAATCAATTTTGGCTATTCTATTTACAAGTGTTTTAGAACTATATTTGCTGTATTATTGTATTAATACTATATAACGATTAAAAAGGTATGAACATGATATATTTATTATTAGTTAACTAATTTAACACAATTATAAAAGTTTGTTTGCATCCAAAAACTTGACATATGGCAGTTGTGACGTTTTCACTAAATGCGCGTATACCGATTTCAGACTCCCATTTAGAGGTGATAAACATATAGTCTCCATGTGATAAACTATCGATAGTGGTGAATATGGATATTTATCGATAGTTGGTACCGTCACTATTTATAGTTGTCGATAGTCCGAAAAATAAACTTATCCATAATTCCAAAAGTTAACCCGGCACAGAATCATCTACTATCAAAGTTCAGAGACAACTGGTAAACTGGTTCTTTTACCAAACTATTCTGACTGGAGTAATTTGAGATATTGATATGGATCATCAAAATTCACAATTCACAGCAGAAAACAGACATAAATAAATATGATGTAAGGTTATATCTTCTTTTTCTTCTTATATTATGTGGAGCGGTTGTTTTTCAAGGACAACAGATCAAAAGTATGAATGGTATCTTTTTCAGTTTGTTTTTAATGATTGGACAGCCCAAATCCACTCACTCTGGCAGGGCTACGGCCTGTCAAGTCTAGTTTTCTTAGGGCCAACTGCACCGTTTCTTCTTCTAAGTAATACTTTCGTAAGTGAAACTTTATTCCTTAAGTAATACTCAGTGTAATTCAACTGCACCGCGTCTTATTTAGCTAAGTCGACTAAACACAGGATGTGGACAGGCGGACAGGGATTTTGGTTCTGGTAAAAATTGAAATGTGACAGATATGACACTAATTAATCATGAAAATGACAATACAAAATATAATCAATATTGAAGTGTGTATAATATATAATCTTTGGTTTGCGACACCCAGTGATTAAAATGGATAAAACTACAAAGGCAGTGCGTGCCCGCCGCGGCCCTAATTTCAATAACGACGAAAGTTTATATTTGATGCATTGTGTAGCAAAATATAAAAAAATCGTCGAGTGTAAGAAAACAGATGGGATAACGTCTGGGAATTATATTCCTGGGAACACCAAATTCAATCAATTCCATTTCGTAAAGGTCATCAAAAAGCTCTATATCCATTATTAATTCCATTTTGCTTGATTTTATAAACTAACCTCTCTACTCTATATTTTGACAGTTTAGTCTGCCGAGACATAACCTCACTTTCACATAAGTGGGACTTAAGTAGAACCTAGACTTCGACTTACGTTAAGAACGACTTACGACGCGGTGCAGTCACACATATTTCCTAAGTGTTACTTAAATCCTTAAGTAGAACCGGTGCAGTTGGCCCTTACTATCGAAAAATATCGATAGTATAAATATCATATCGATAGTTTTCGGTACTTTGAACTATTGATAATTTGTCACCTCTACTCCTATTGTCAGTCGTCACTTCGGCTTCGGCATGTTCCAACTATTCCAGCCTTAGGGTCTTCCTTATTGTTTTGATGTCTTCACCGATTTTCTTCCATCTTATCTTCTTCCCTCCTAACAATAGCCTATACCAGCACATTTATTCAGCCAGGCCACATAATGGTTGACCTTTTAAAGATTGTTTTAAGCCAACGATTATATAATATAATCGTTGGTTTTAAGCAACGACTTGAACAATGTGGCAATACCCCAAACTTTTTCCTGCCATCTCTAATCATGCTCTAATATTTTTTATTGAATAGCTAAAGACCTATATTATAGAAAAAAATCATGCCCGACCCCGCCAGGCTGCCGAAAACTTTTTTATCAAAGATATTTTTCCAAACGCGGCTACAACGTCGCGGCTAACTTCATCGTCATAAGATTTTGTGTGCACAAAGTCGTGAAATAGTGCATAATGTTTTTAAATTTATGACATTGGAGGCACAGTTAATAACTAAAATGGAATTTATTGCCAAATTCTCATGATTTTATTTAGGAAATTATTTAACTAACTAAACTTTCTCCGCCGAGTGTACATGCGTTTATTCTGCGGCACTGTCATAGTACTGTCTCGCTTCTTTGTTTGCGCATCTCAGAGTTGAAATGAATTTGGTCGAGGTGTAATAAAAGTTTATAAATCCTTCATTGTGCAGTAAACAGAAACAGATCCTTAGTCGGTAAAACGTAGATACTGAAATATAAACTTAATTTATTTTGTAAGAGAATTACTAAATTTTTCAAAAACAAAGTTACTTTTTATTTAATAATTGGAATTGAACAAATTAAACTGTTGGAACATGGAGGCCCACCGTATACGCTTGCATTTATTACATCTAATTGGCAGATGTTATAAAAATATTTTGGTATAATCAAGTCAAAACGGAATATCTTTGAACGAAGTATACGAGATTTTTTTAAAAATACGGATATTAGAGAGATACTTTGTAGTTACTTTTTACGAGTTTTATTTAAAATTGGGATATTAGAGAGATACTTTGTTTGTAGACACCTTTTGCATCACTTTATCAATATTTGTTTGAGTGTGGTTATTTTGTTGAAATAAACGAGTGTTATAGTTAATTTTATGGTCTATTAGCTCTCTATAGATTTCACTAGTATCATAATTATTTATTATTCATTGATAGTTCGTTCAAAACAAATTAAAAATTGTGCAATTGATAATTGAAATGCCTTTCATACTATAATATTTAAAAACAACTTTTTTTACAACTATTACGACATGCTAATGTTGAACCTTAATATCGTTATCTATACTTGCAACTATATTACGATATTTACCTTGACACAGCTGACTACGGCGTTCCAAATATCCTCCGTGGATTGTTCATAAAAATCCGGTTGAATATTCCAAGTTTTTGTTACTTTATCCGCTGATTTCACAATTTCACCGAATTCCGTAACTAGTGCTGATCTGACACTGCCGGTCCCCACATCCACACCTACAATATGATCATATAATTTACAATCACACAATAATCCACAAATATCTATTTATTTTTGGATTATATTGATAAAAATACTACTTTACCAACGAAATATGTTTTACTTCTTCTGCTACAACTACACGACATTGTTAAATATTGATAATATAACTTGCTGCTGTGAATAAACACAATTGAATACCGGTTCAAGGTCTGTGTCATAATTTATACATACAATTTGATAACTGTTACATGTGACGGATTATCAACGTTATTCGAGTCACTTCTGTCAGTGTTAAGAAAAGTTTCAATTTTATTGTAGATCTAAATTTATTTATAATATAATTATAACGATACAATTTTATTTATGAGGAGTATCATTATAGATTATTTTAATGGTCCTAATATTATAACTTTCTACACAAGCAATAGGACATGTCCACCAACTGGCAAGTTGACACTAATGACAGTCGTACTGAGAATAAACAATCATTTGGATATATTTTAGAATTGTAATTTGGTTGTTTTGTATTGATTTAATGATCCTCTGTACCATAAACAGTCAGATATAGCTTTTAAAATACCTTAGCAATTAAAACAATATCGAAGAAAGCACTAAACCAAAATTGAATTAACTCAAACATGATCAAAACAATTCAAGAACCACGTGTTGTGCAAAGAACGCTTGTTTACCATCAGATTCATCAGGGCGACTGTCACGTGAACTTGCACTATAATATTATACAGATAAAAAGTCTCTTTTGAGGTTAAAATATCGAATGACGAACCACAACAAGAAATACAAAATTGCTTATATTAATTTTGTAACGGAAAGTATAATTTCGCAAAGTTGTGTGTGTATTTATATTTCAAAAATTCTTACCCCTAAGATATAGTACACTTTATTAGTAGTCCCGGACCCGTATTCTTGAATTTTTGGGAGGAGAATTTAGATTTGGGCATGGTTCACCTTAATGTGGTGATTGTTAGATATATATTCATGAAAATGTACTGTGACATGGAGTTCCCGGGAATTTTGAATTCCCCGCCAAGAGAAAAACTAACTCCCGTAGCGATTTCTAACCTCAAACGTAAACATTTGATGTTTTGCCGATTTTGTGTGTAGACAAGTTCTTAAATTTACCGATAGATTGTCGATAGAATCATCCCAGCGTTCTTAAATTCACCGATAGTTCTATCGAACATCCATCAGTTCTACCGGGCTTGAGACTGGATAAGTCTAGTCGTTGACTGATAAATACATATTTATCAGTCAACGGTCCAGTAGATTTGGAAGGGGAATGCACCTTCATCAATCATAAGCAATGACAATTAATAATCTTTATTTATTGAGGTTAGTTGTTTTGTTGTGTCAAAAATTTTATACATTATTTTTTTTGTTAATAAAAAAGGATTATGAAATGGAATTATCCTATAATGGTGAAATGTTTAAAGTGATGGTGGACCTAAATACGTACGTCATGCTTTTAAGAGGTGAAATTTTGTATCGAATTAAAAATTAATACAAAGAATAAAAGTTTATTTGCGTATATGCATCAATCGCGTCAATAGTAATCACAAATCACGTTCTTATAATCGTCTACCGATAGATCAACTACATTCTACCTGACGTTTATCTGACATACCACAGACATCTATCGATAGAGTCTATCGGTGGATTTTAAGAACTTCCCTTGTGCTTACGTTGTCAGTTTTTTCTCGTGTGTTTTTTTATTTAAAATGGATGTGGATCATACCAACGTAATAATCGTAAATAACACACATCAAGGAGATATGGAAGATGCTGCAAAAGCTATAGCAATAAGAAATAATGTTCTGCCGATCATAGACAGTCTAGAATTCTAGTCAACAATTAAAATGGTTTGGACTTATGGTAAGCATGGACAACTCGAGACAAGTCAAGTCGATATGGCAAACCAAAAATCATAAAGAGAAGATCTAGAGGCAGGCCCCGCAGGCCTAGAAGAAAATGGGATGATGTAGTAGCTGGTATCCTTGAGAAAAAATAACAAGGAAGGAAGGGAAGGAGCTCGCACAAAATAGGAGATCATGTGTAGTTTTGTTTATCTCATCGTTCATAAAATATAATATATACGACCAAAGGACCAAGGCTGAAAATGCGGACAGGACAATTTCCTATGTTATCTACTTTCCAGAAGCTTTGTGTCTTCTATGTAGGCCACTAGGTAGACTGGATGGATTTTCAGAAGTTGTATTGGTTGCAAAGTTTCTTCTCCAAAGTGCTTCCGTCTGAGTCCTTGTAAGTTCTCGCAGAAGCAGAGTAGGTTCACTAACTTTGACCATTTTGTGCAGTGCAGTGTCCAGTCACCAGGTCGGTAACTGTCTTCAAATGTCTCTTACTCAGTTCCTTGTCTACCTTGTTCAGTAAACTCTTTGACACTAAAGCTGTACTTAAAGCAGAGCTCTAAAGTAACATCTCGACTGGTATGGGAATGCAGCGAAGAACCTAGAAGACTGGCGACTCGGAATAGTGTAACACTGGATGAGTCCCAGGTCACAAAGGAATCGCTGGCAATGAAACAGCTGACGAACTGGCAAGAGCAGGATCGTCAACCCTGATGAACGGACCCGAACCATCTGTGGGCATTCCCAGTTGCTCCACTAGGTCATGGTTAAAAGGGTTGGTAAAAGAACAACACAAAAAACACTGGAAGAATATGCCCAGGCAAACACATGGGAAGAAATTCATAAAAGAATCATCAGAAAAGGTAGCGAAAGAACTGCTCTGAACAAAATAGGGCTGTATAACGGAGACCTTACATGCAGAAGATGCAAAAAGGACAACGAAACAGCTCTGCACATATCATGCTACTGTGAGACGCTGGACCACAGGAGGCAGAAACTGTATGGAAGACCCCAAATGACTCCAGAAGACTTCTGCAACCAACCAGTAAAGAAGCTGTATGAGCTAATACAGAGAACGGATTGGCTGAATAGGTTGTATCATGCATATGTGCTGTTATTCTTCTATATTCGAGCATGGATCATATCCATTTGCATGTGGTGCTGTTAATTCATCTTTTTTTAAGAGCGGTCGTACTGTACTTAAATTAGCATTATGCTTAGGTATACGTTGCTCACTATTGACTATTATAAATTGTGCTGATGATTTTCAGGGTATATTGGTATTTAAACCAGCTGTGAGTGATGCATTATTTGCATGATAACGTGTAATTAACAAGAAATTTGTTGTCAATTACCAACGGGATATCGGCACGTTAGGTATATATGTCGTTCACATAACATAATTATCGATCCGTCAGTATGCTGAGCCCGCCTAACAACTCGATACAGTTCATCATTAAAAAATATTTTTTCTATAACCCTTTATAAAAAGACAATTTTCGTAACGAATGATCAAAAATCCCATAACGTTAACTTTCGTCCATGGAGACGAAAATTATTTCTTTAATGTCTAGTTACCTATTGTACCTGCTGTCACTGTACCAGTGTCTGTTTTGAATAACCTCAGTTTGTGTTTGTTGGGATTTTGCTGTGTATTCTGATCCAGAAAGTGACTTGTATGTTACAAATACTCCATCAGGGATAATAAATCAAGCGGAGAAAACCTTCGCGGACTTGTTACCCAAAAAATACAAAAAAGGTATACTTTATAATAAATTCATATTGCATATTGTACAAAATTGTCGGAAACTTTGATGGCATCGACTCTATCGTTTATATATTCGATGTTAAGAACAACATTATCAATAAATAATGATATTGATATCAGTAAATATCCCAAGTTACCATCTCTTTTTAAACGGAAATCCAGTTTTAAAAGTAAGAACTCTAGAACTTTTTCTGCACATGAAATAAAGACGATTCAAAATATTTGCTGACTAAGGTAAGGTAATCATGTATTGTTTCAACAAATACTTTATGGTACAAATGGTTTTAGGACGTTTTCATTTTAGGAATTTCTGGCGCTGCCACGAATTAAAAGATTTGACAGTAAATAATATCAAAGATTGTAAAAATGGATTTCTCATTGAAATACTTAACACAAACACAGAGGTATTACGTTCGTTTGGTATTAATGAATTTTTTAATGAAATTTCTAAAAAATACATGAACCTTCGTCCACTAAATCAGAACGGAAAGTGTAGTAGACAATTTGTCAGAATCAAGAAATTCAGTAAATTTTTTATGGATATAGCTCTCTATTTAATTCTGCCTTTTTCTCAAGAATATACCGGACATAGCTTTCGCAGTACTTCCGCTACGCTACGTGGATGCGGGAGGTGACCTTCTTCAACTAAAACGCTACGTAGGGTGGAAGTCTAGTAACGTTGCGAATCAAGTAGCAATAAACATCAAACACAGACCAAGATTTTACAGTCTGTACAAAATGCAACAACAGCTACGTCGGGGTACAATTGCGGCGCATCTTCATCTGTTATGCAATTTGTTAATAAATCCATCCTCTACATCACATAAACATTTGGACTGTGATCCCCTATAATTTCGAATGATTGTTCACATATTGTAATTAATCAATAGTCTTTGCATTATTTAAATTTTGTTATGAGGCCATAGAAAAATTATAATGTTGAACTCGTCGAAAGCATTTTTTTACCCTCTAGAACGTTATCAACTGCTGTTCTCTCGCTTAAAAAAATATAACTTTCGTCACTCGTTGAAGAATATAAGTATTCTCACTGGATAAATAAAATTTTTCATTTTGGCGATCGCATCAATCTCTTAAACGACTTTTCATGATTGTTCTATGCAAAATACTTAAATATAATAAAGTAAAGGTGGATTCATGCAACATCAACTAAATTAAAACTAATTTAAGATTAAGAATAAATTTAAACTAAGAATTGTCAGCAGTTCATGCAGCATAAATTAAGAAATTGATGAACCAATCGGAAATGCGCACTCTTTTCAATCATTTGTCAAAACTTCCAATAGCAATCGAGCTGTCAAATAACTGAAGATAAATATTAAACGTAAACCAACTTATTTACAAAAAAAATTGTTGTAAACTATAAAATATTTTCTAACATGTACTCAATACAAGTTCATGTAAACAATAACTAGTTTGTGATCTCTGGTCAGGGCTTGACGCATGCGTTGTGTCGAATTCACGGAAGAAATTAATTTCTTAGTTTCAATTTAAATCTTAACTTCTTAGTTTCTTGCATGAACATCTACATTATATTACAAGGTTTAATCTTCTTAGTTTTAGTTTTAAATTAATCTAAGTTTTAATTTTTGCTTGCATGAATCCACCTTAAATCATAAAATGCATCATAAAAACGTACAAAATAGCTGAAACATACGTTTAAGGTGGCAATTCCATTATTTCGCGATTTAATTATATAATAGTAATTTGACTACACCAATTCTTTTTCTATTTTTAATGCTTCATTTATCATTGATCAATAAATTGTTCGTTTTTTTTTCAAGCTTCAAACCAATTATGCAAAACGAAGTGAAACAATCAAAGTTGAACCTTTGTTATATTTAATCTATTCAATTATGCATCAATCATAAATAAAACCAATATTTAATCTACAAATTTAAGCCTTTCGTTTTGTATTGTTTTGTTGTTTTTATAGGATGACTTCATTTTGTAGTAAATGAAGGGGAATAAACTCATTATGCTATGAATTTCATGATCAATAGACAGCTATATAGTTTACTACTTTCAAGGGGGACAGATATTTTCACCAAAAATAAATTATTTAATCGATTTCTATGACCATCATCCTTGATGTAATTTCGTCAAAACACTTTTCAGGTGAAATTTAATGACCCTATATTTGGGGTTGTAAATAAAGAGAAAATATTCAAGGGAAATTATGGGCATGTGATATATCGTTTGAAAGTTCTCTTCATTCTCTATTCAGCTACCCTTGTCACAATCTTATTTTTACTGAAACCTCGAAAACTGTTGAGGGACAGTATGCGATATAAGTACATATGAATAAGAAATTTGCAATAAGTATCCCTCAACACTGCTCCATATTTACCGGAGAAGCTCACAACCAGAAAACACATTTATAATAATTACAGACTCATTAAGTGCTTTATATGGTATTAAACAATCATATCAACTACATACCATTTTACAAAAAATAAAAGAAGAGCTTTCAACTCTACCATTTATAAGAAAACACGTTAGATTTATGTGGGTACCATCACGCGTGGGAATCAAGGGAAACGAACTCGCAGCAGTATCAGCTACCTCCGATAATACCATTCAAATGATCCACAAATATCCGAATAGTGACCACAAAACTCTAGCAAACTTAAAGAAATTAAGTTCATCAAACTTTTCAGATACCAAATAGAAGGAAAGACCAAACAGTTATCAACCGAATTCAAATTGGACACACAAATATAACTCATTAGTACTTGATGAAAAATGACCCACTATCAGAAAGAACAGAATTAAGTGTATGATGGACTGCAAAAACAGAACTACTCGAATTTCTCAAAGACATTTTTATGTATCACGAAATTTGAATCGCCTAATGTATCGTGGATGTCAACCTGCTAAAAACCCCAGAGGTTGTGTGTGTGTGTGTGTGTGTGTGTGTGTGTGTGTGTGTGTGCGTATGTCGCTCAATCATTGTGTGGACATGAACATTAATATAACCGACATTGTATGGACCGTCGGTATTGTGGGGACAAACACACGTCCACACAATTATAAATGCATTTCAATCGCCTCTCCTTCTTGTTCTGATTCGAACGGTACCTAGTTTATTGAAGTGACCCCACAATGGTGTTAAGTTTTTCTTCTCCAATGTGTGTGAATCAGCAGTTTTCTAATCTACCTTGTGCGGACGTCCTTTATACTGTCAAATAGCGCCCCCATTAGAGAGTTATGGTAACTAAATGTGTGTGAAGCATTTCACTTTTGTATACGTATTAATGGGGACATCAGTAATAATATATTTGTATATAACATTATATAACGTAAGTATATAATACAAAAACAATTTGTATTTGAAGTGAGATTTTCAAAGAAGAATAATAGAATTTATTACCATAGGTTATTTGTTTAATAAATTATGAGCAATACGCGCATACATATCCCAATAACAAACTATCCGATTTCATAGCCTCCTAATTTTAGTTTTATAAATATTGCAACAAATATGTCGGAAGAGAGATGTCATTCATATTATGTATTAGTGTGGTAAGGTTTCCTTCGTGGCTTATTTTTTACAACGCCATCAACACAGACTGAGCAGATGTAAAAATAAATGTTTGCACTGGTGAATTTCTATTTTATATGTGTCATAATAATAATTATATTCTTTGTGTAACGAAATATTGGGTGAATGACTATTCATTAACGAAAAAGAATTGCGCTTGCTATTGATTGGTATCGATGATAATAACTTTATATTGTTTGACGTATGATCAATTGACATTATTTTCCCTTGTAACCACGTGGGAAATACATATATGCAATATAAAGTATTCATTCTAGAGTTGTAAGCTAAGTCCTGTGAAGGTATCAATGATCTGTATCCTCAATATAAGATATTTTCACGGTATAATTTGTATTAGATCATTGGATAAGTGCATTCGTTTTAATTCACTTACATCTACTCGGTCATTAGTGAATACCAAAAAATATAAGAGATTGTTTTGCATCCTAACTTTCTCTGTAACACTGTTTCACAAAATTGTAATCGTCTATCAAAATCATCCACAGTCAATTTTTGGAGATTTTGAACTTTATATGGATAATAGTTATTTTTCTGCAAAATGGTTTCTATAGTCTGTCTACAAATACCATGAGTTCTTGCCAAAATTCTTGTAGATGTTTTAGGGTTTTCCTGAACATCTAATAAATCATCTAAAGTTGTATCTTCATTAGTTCCTTTATGCATCCTTCACACAGTTTCATTGAATTTGTTCATTAATCTAGTCACTGTAGATCTACTTATAGGAGATCATTCAGGATTGAAATCGTTGAGAAGATGTGTTGCTTTGTTATGGAAACTCGTTATCCAACTAACGTTAAGATTTCGATTCGTTGTTTTTCCCACAAATGTGGCATTGTTTTTAATTTACTTTTAAACTTCGTGCTAATTTGAAATTAGTATCAGTTTTGACAATTTGTACATAAATAATGATGTGGTTGACGTTTTTAATGCCTATCTACCATTTTCTTTTGTCTGATTACAAGGTCATATCATTACACTACAAATTAAATAAAAAAAATAAAACTGATATTTTATAAGACATTCTGTATTAAATTGATACATCGCTATTATTTTTGGAAAGAGGAAAAATAAGCTTCTAGGTCACTCGACCTAGGTTGCCATTTTTAAAAATTCAAGATAGCGGCCGTACGATAAATGCTGACGTCAAAAACCTCTTTCATCGTCCTAGAATTTCATAACTTTCAAGATACGCTGTTTAAGTGTGAACTGTACTGCAAAAAAAATCAATAACTCAAAAATCGGTGTTAATTTGCAGTTCATCTGAATTATATTTTTATTATTTGTTCTCGCTGGTTTTGAAAAACATAACTTGTATTAGACGAATACGACGAATCCGACAGGTAAGTCAGTGGTAGAGATATTTTTTAGTGCTGTGTTTTCATGGTGTTTTCACTTACATAGTGTGGACTCGAGAGGGATCATTAAATCATCCTTACGTTAACTAGCAAATTACTGGATTCCTTGCTTGCAGTTTATTGATTGTTTCAGAACTGAAACAATGTATTTAAGCGGAGAACACGTGGCTGTATTCAGTGACAGTGGTAAGTAAACGATATTATATATTGAACAAGTATTTCATCCAATAAATAACCAAAAACAGAGGCATATTTGTTTAATTGTCAAATAAAATCAATAAATAACAAATTTCCCAACAGAAATATAACATAATATAACTAGACCGGTTTCACAAATTACATTTGCATCATTAGAAGTAATATTATCAAAATTCTCTTCTATTTCTTACTGGTGATGCAAATGGAATTTGTGAAACCGGTCGAGTAATATATATGTTATATTTCTGTTGCTAAATTTGTCATTTATTTATTTTATTTGAAAATTATGAAAGGATTTCACGTATCTATTAGGGATTGAAACAATTAATTTGTTAAAAAAGTTTGAGTTATTAGACGCTTAATGTAATAGGCCCGTTTCGTGAATTTCACAGATTGTCACATAACAATAAAATAATAATATTTGAATAAAATAACTTAAGAGCTATAATGAATCTACGGCGTGAGAGAAAGGAGAAAAAAGCTTGGGGTGTGAATTCTTATGTCGCTCGAGATAAATGCAAGGACGGACTATCGTGAATAAAGCTCTCCTAATCGGAGGTTTTCAAGTAAAAAGGTACCTCTAGCCAAAGAAAATTGGAAATATTTCAAGTTACAGTGCTCGGCATGATGCTTTTAAAATAGAGAATATTGAGAGTTTCATTTAAGCGAGGTGTACTGCGCTTTGTTAGAAGAAGATACGATTGAGGTTCGAAAATACCATAAAGGATAATAAAAAAAACTTTTGAGCTTTTATCGCTGATATATTATAAAATAGGTACAACATTCTCTAGGTAGTTGGGGTGCAGAAAAAGACTAGGTATGTGAAATATTTTACAAATTGCGCTACCCTTCCATAATAAAAGATTGGGAATTCGATTGGTTTGCCTGTTTATTATTCTTTTTCTCATGGCCACCAAACAGAACAGAACGTTTAATTACAGAATATTTATTTTTTGCTCTGTGGTATAATATTCAATCTTATAAACAGGGTGATTGATTATTGTGATAAAGTTCAGTAGGTCTGTTATCATGAGAGGTACCTACCAAAAAAGTTGATTATAAAAATTTTAGGCAGCTTTAAGATTCATACTTCAAAATTAGTTACTAAGTATACCAGATGTTAGTTTGCAATTAAAGTTTTACAAAAAACTACACTTATGGAGACACAAGAAACAAACGCGAAAAAAACACTATTTTTACTATAATAAAGTAGGTCTTAATTAAATAATTCCCGATGAAACATTATATACTTATATAATAATCTGCATAAAAAATGAAAATATCTCAAAAACTACTAACTTTATAAATGGGAACTGCTTGATAAAAATAGAAGTATGGTAATAGTACTCTTCAGCAATGATATAAAAAATTCATGTTCAATTTAAAATTATTGAGAAAATGATGTACCTATTTGAGTTGTGACTTACCATGTATTAATTGATTTAATGGACATCAGAAATGTCATCCTTGTTTATAAAATTTGAATATCATTGAAAACTGTGATTATTCTTCTTCTTCACCTATTTAATTATACAGGGCGTTGTACCTGTGAAAATATTTACAGAAAATTTGTTATATATATTAAAATACCCTGTATAACAGATTACAACCTCATATTTTTGAAATGTTAAAGTGGGGGATTTCAGTTTTGGAGTGAAGTTTAGGTTCTTTCATTTAAAAAATCATAGCATTGATCTAGTATCGAGTTATGAAACATAATACCTAACTAAGTTTAAAGTATGAATCTTAAAGCTGCTTACAATTTTTATAATTAACTTTGTGGTATTTCTCATCATAACAGACATACTGATCTTTATCACTATAATCAATTACCTTGTAGGTATAGTAATGTTATCACTTCCAACAATTTGAAAGTTTCAACACTTACCTACTTGATAATCTCCAAAAATTTCTTTTTGACGCTTTCATCACACATTTTTTTCTCGAAAACTGTACGATAAATAGTTTTCGAGAACTGGAAAAAAGAGTAATTTGTAAAAAATAGTACACCGATGTAACAGATTTTTGTTTCAGATCCATTTTGGATAGCAAGATGTTCACAAGACATAAGTGCTAACGACCTCAATAACAAAAAAATAATATGGCTAGAACGAACTGGAGTGAACAAAAATGGAAATTTATTTATAGTTGGAGGTAAAGATGTAATTTGCGTTGGAAATATAATCTGTAAAGTAAATTTAGTGAAACAGAACAGATTTAAATATATTTTATCTTTTGCTGAAGAAAAGCGCATTTGTAATATCTTGGAGGAATACAAAAATGTTGATGTTTCAAATATTGATATTTCTGTTAATGTACCAAATACTTGTAATAAAAGTTCCAATAGCAAGGACGTCTGCTTAGAAATGAAAGCCAATAGTGATGTTGAAAAATCTTTAAAAAGAAATAAAATAGATCATTCTACGTTCAAGAAATATGATACTGCAACTATCTCTGAGCTGAATTTTGATGAGACCGCTTCTATTTCAAGAGGTGTACCAATATCCCTAACAAAGTGCCAAATAGCACTGTTACTAAGTTCAAATTCGAAGGAGGCATACATCATGGAAAATGTATGCCTAAGCAACCAACCACATGCAATAACCGTAAATGAGGTATTGGATAACGAGATACTGCAAGATAGTGATAATATAAATGCAGAAAGTGTTAAAAATAACCAACCACATGCAATAACCATGAATGAGACATTGGACAACGGGATAATGCAGGACAGTGATAATATTAATGCAGAAATTGTTAAAAATAACCAACCACTTGCAATAACCTTAAATAAGATATTAAACAACGAAATAATGCAAGATAGTGATAATATCATCACAGAAAGTGTTAAAAATAACCAACCACATGCAATAACCATAAATGAGATATTGGACAACGAAATAATGCAAGATAGCGATGATATTTATGCAGAGATTTTTAATAATAACCAACCACTCGCAATAACCGTGAATAAGATATTAGACAACGAACTTGTGGAAGACATTGATAATATCAATGCCAAGACTGTCCAAAATAACCAGCCACTTGCAATAACCGTGAATAAGATATTAGACAACGAAATAATGCAAGACGGTGATTATATTAATGAAGAGAGTATTAATTCTTTCGATTCGCTAGAGTCGTTTAACAAAAACTTACATAATATCAATTACAATGAATTTTATGACGAAACAGAGAAAGAGAATTGGAGAGGTCGGCTTAGACAAAAACATAGGAAACAAATTTCAACTGAAGTTGAAGATGGGGATGATATCGAAGATCCTTTCATGTCATCAGGTTCTGAATATCTTCCACAGAAAGACCTCTCAGATAGAACCTGCTCTTCTTTATATGATTCAGCAGATATAGTATTAAAAGAATTTTCGTCCGAATCTAATGTTCATGAAAAAGATACAAAAATGGTAACAACGTCAACTCCAGTTAAAAATCAAAGTTTTGAAAAGTCCAATTTAACAACTATGTCTCAGAGCACATCAAGTGGAGGGTTGTCGCCTATGGGAACGTCACCTATTTTAACCATTTCTAAGAAAACTAAAACTGGTCGCCGAGTTTACGATAAAAGACACGCTTGCTATTTTTGTGACGCAATGCTTTCCAAAATGACAAGACATCTTGAATCGAAACATTCCAATGAAACGGAAGTAGCAAGACTTCTAGCTATGAAACAAAAGTCTAAGGAGAGAAGAGAAAAGTTCTTATGTCTTTTAAGAGCAGGGGATTATTACCATAACTGCAGAGTTCTAACGACTAAACAAGGTGAACTGATACTTAGTAGGCGACCCACAATTCCAAAAATTAAAAGTATCAAGGATTATGGACCATGTCCTCATTGTTTGGGTTTTTTCTTACTCGATACTTTGTGGAGACACGTCAAAACCAATTGCCCCATGATAACGTCCCATCCATCTGGTGACACTCGAAGAGATACTCGAGGTGAAAGCTACGCTTTGTTAAATTCTTGGTCGACAACTTCCGTCAGTCTAGAATTCCAGCAAAATATTCTAGCTCATTTTATTAATGATAACATATCAGATATTTGTAAAGGAGATGACGTTATTGTAAGGTTTGGATCATTGATATTTGAAAAGTTCAGTTCTCATCAATACGAATATGTGAGACAAACAATGAGACAACTTGGCAGATTTTTGCTGGAAATAAGAAATGTAGACTCGAGTATTATAACCATAAGTGATGCAATTTTACCCAAAAATTTCGATATACTAATAAAAGCTATCAAGAAATTATGCATATCAGATAAAGAAACTACGAAAATGTTCCAAATCCCTTCACTAGCTTTGAAATTGGGTCACAGTTTGAGGAAATGCGCTCAAATAGTTCGAGGTATGGCATTGCGAAAGGGCGATTTAAAATTAGACCAGGAAATGAATGGATTTTTATCGATTATGGAGATGGAATGGAGACACCGGGTTTCAACAACAGCACTTAGAACTCTGGAAGAACGAAAAATGAACTGCGCCCAAATGCTACCTATAACAGAGGACATAATAAAACTTTCAAACCATCTGGATTTGATTATCGAAGTCCAAACCTTTAATTTAAAGGAAGAAATTGATGTTAATGAATCATGGACTAAACTAGCAAGTGCATTATTAACAAGAATAATCCTATTTAATAAACGAAGATCAGGGGAAGCTTCTAGATTAACTCTCAACCAGTATGCGTGCAGACCCTCTTGGAGAGATGAAAGTACTTCCGAACTGAAACAAAGTTTGACAGAATTGGAAAGGAAGCTGGCCGAACGTCTCATTATTATTGAAGTTAAGGGTAAATCACGTAAAAATCCAAAAGTGCCTATTCTTTTAACGCAACAGTGGAAAAATAGTATCGATGTATTAATTCAAAACAGAGACGGCGCAAACATCAATAAGAAAAATATGTACGTATTTGCAAGAGGTGGAAATTCTACATTCAATTTAAGGGGTCACGATTGTATTAAACAGTTTTCAAAAGAATTAAATTTACAAAAACCAGAGTTGTTAACTAGCACTAAATTGAGAAAATACGTAGCAACTATTGTGCAAGTTTTCAATCTAAGCGAAAATGAAACAGACTGGCTCGCAAGGCATATGGGGCATGACATCAGAGTGCATAGGCAACACTATAGGCTACACGAGTCAGCTGTAGAGCTTACAAAGGTGAGCAGAATATTATTGGCCATAGATAAAGGACACGCCAAAAAATACATTGGCAAGCCTCTCCAGGATATAGGATTAGAAGGTAATATTTTGATAATACATTACGTCATCAATTGTAGCTTTGCTTTTGGAGTGTTTGAGAATTAAATTTAATTTTAAATGAATTAACAAAATAGTTATCACATTTTTCTCAATTGTTTTGAATTGCCAATAAACAAAAAATAAAATAGAGATACATTTTTAGGGAATGTATATTTTTATCGGCATATTAGAAACTATGAAATATTTGAAAAACTAGACAATTTGACCATTAGAAAACTGCCTAGAACATTGAAAATTGGATAGTTTGATTTAAATTGGTTTTTTCTTAAATTATTTTTTTGGTTATATATAATATAAATAGAAAAGATATTGAAGAAGTGGGAAATACTTAAACTTATCGCAATTTATTTTAGATCTATCACCACTTGAATCCGAACATGGCGAAGATGAAACACAGCAGTTTGGAAATGCCGAAGAATCAGAACAGAATCAGGGTATATACCTACTTTACTATTTTATTTTTAAATTGTGTAAAATAATATTAGATCAAAATACTCTATACGTACATACAGCGTTTGAATTGATTCATAAGATTTTAATTTTAGTTTTAGAATCCCCAGAAGATCATATTTTCAAAGAGCCTAGAAATGGAAATTCAATAAAACCAGCCAATGTATCACAGACCTCTGTAACACTCACAAGCGATATCAATAAAAAATCAAAAATACCGCAGATTATGAGAAGACCATGGTCCAGTGAAGAGAAAGATGCAGTCTTAACATTCTTCAGAAAAAATGTTAAAACTTTCACTGTGCCCAATAAAAAACAATGTGACGAATGCAAAGCCGCTTCCAATGCATTGTCGAATAGATCTTGGAGAGACGTAAAAAATTATGTTTATAATTATATTAAAAAAGTAAAAAATCCATGAAATATTTTTTATCAGTGCTGTAATAATAGCTTAAATATTTGGTATGTTGTACCCCTTAACCTGCAGTTTGATTTCCAATAAAAAATTTGGGAGAACACAGTTTTACCCGATCAGAGTGAAATTTTATAAACCGAAAGTAATTTTTTTTATTCATTAACACCTAATATTATATGCAAATAAAGGCAGAATAGCACCAACATGCAAAATAAGTAAAAACTGAACATGAAAATACATATAGTTATTACAAATAATTCAATTAACAATAGATCAACAACAAAAATACTAATGACAATAACAATACAATTACAATAAATAATTCAACCTTTTACATGTTTTCTTGTAGAAAAAGTTCAAAATAGTTAAGACTCTCAATTTTTTAAATTGAAACACTCTCGTAAGTCCCTGCAGTGGCAAAATTATCCAATCGACCCCAAATTATTACTTTAAAACAAAAAAGGAGTACTACTTACAAGGTCCAGCAAACCAAGAACTTGAGCAATTTCTTTTTAATGTATTTTGTGTCGTATCCTTTATCTAACATTACTTAATATTTCCAATTTCTCTTTCTCAATACTTTTTATTTGGTTAATACGAGTCTTATGGGAAAATAATACGTTTTTTAATTTTTTGTTATACTATGTTTAGAATATTTATGTTGAGGATAGACAAATGATGTCACATCAAATGTCTTTGTTTCGTCTAGTTGGAAACATTTTTTCATTTCTATACATCATTTTATCAAGAGTTTTTTTACGCATAAGAGACAGCATTTTTATGTTTTGTCGAATTTAAACGATAGAAAGTTACTGTTTTCCCTTTTTAAACACTTTTAACTTTGTTAACACAAGAAGTTTTTTACTTTGATTACTGAAAAAAAATAATATATTTTTAGTGAAACTAAATTACTTATTGTTAGAACGATATTTATGTTGTGGATGGAAATATGACAAAAAAACAAATTTCTGTTTGGTTCAGTTGGAAACATTGCAATATTTTTTATTTTTCATTCAACTCTGCATCAAGAGCTTTTTCATGTATAACAGCTGAATTATCATGTCGTTTGTTATTATTCGTTTATTGAATAATGAAAAAAATATTTCCTACATTTGATGCAACTGTGAGACGTTGTTGCACTTTATAGCTTATTCCACAAAAATATTAACAATTTACTTACGTTGGTAGTTAGGTACGTCAAAAACGATCTAAGACCTAATTGACTGAAAAACATTTGAAACTACAAGACTGTGAATCTAATGTGCCATTTGATAGATAGTAATAAGAATGTACTATTAATAATTGTAGGAATAATCAATAAAGAGTATTAATAGATTAAATATGTTTTATTAAAACCAAATCACATTATAATAGAATTTTTCTCAACCAATAACTATGATATATCTAATGAAAATTGTTGTCATTTTCACCGTTAGTGTTAGTAAGATTAATGAATTTATTTGTCACAGATTATAAATTTTTAATATTCTTCAACCTACCTATAGGTAATTATTATTTACTAAAAACAAATATTTGATAGGAAATTTGTTTTTTTTCCAAAAATCCCCCAATTGGTAGGAAACATGGTTCTGGAAAATATAATCTATCTGAAATATGTGAAATAATAACACGTCTCAGATTCGATGCTTGCTACTCGGCACATTTGTGCAGAATGCATATCATAAAAAGTGATCTGATCTCTGCAGTACCTGTGGCAATAGAGAGGATTTAGACCACATAATTTCTGAATGTCAATTGTACAAGAAATACTCAGAAAAACTAATCAAAGAAATGATGAAATGCAGAATTCAACTAAATGCATTAACTGTACTTGAGCATTTCGTGATCCAGTCTTGTGTGGTAGTTATACAAAGACTTGAAGGATACCTAGACGAGAAAGAGTATCTCAGTGAGTTAATACCCTTCTGATTCAAAATTAACTTTTCAAATGTTGAGTGCTTATAAAGTGTATTCAAAGATGGGATATACTTTTGTCAAATTTGGGCAGCTACTAACTACAACGAAAATTTTAATTCAACTTAGAGACTGTTTTTCTATTTCATTATCTCTTGTCTATGTATCCGTTTTATGAAATATTTAATCTGTAAGAATACTGATAGATAATAAAATTTGTTTTACATACAAAATTCGTAACTTGCAAGTGAGTAGTCACATTTTGTTGAGTTAGATTAGGTATTGCTTTAGTTGGAATTGTCCCAATAAGTTCATTAGCAAAGATATTTGATTAATATCCACCAAATTTTTTCCTAGAGCTTTTGGTCCAATTTGTGTGTATATCCACATAATTATTGTAAATATACTATGTGTGTAGTGTCCACATTAACCTATGTATTTTACTTTTGTATGTCCACATAAATTTAGATATCTCTGAAAATTTTAAAAATATGCGTATGTCCACATTGTGTTAGTATTATTTTTATACACAAATTTAAACACATTCCACAAATGTAACAAACTCTATGTGGACAGTCCACACAAGTGCTTTTGAACAAAATTCCTAGTGAAACAGGTGTGTTTTCCTCTCATTTGTGTACGGTTAGGAACAACGTTTAAAGCACAATGGGGTTCAGCTAATAAGTCTAATGTCCCCGAAAGTCACACGCCAGTCAGGTGTCCCCACAATGATTGCGCGACAAGTATGTGTGTGTGTGTGTGTGTGTGTGAGGCAGATGTCATGGAAATTACTAAATTTCCCACAGAATTTTGGAAATTGCTTAGATACATTCATATAGTAACATTGGACTCCTTCAAGAAATTTATTAACAAATCGTATATTGTCCTATTAGCATTGTTAAGCATGTGGCTAATATTTAGCGGAAGGTCATAATTCAATTTCACAAGCGACTCAATTAAACATTTGGATCTCGCGACATTATTAGAGCAACCAAAAAAGATGTGATTCAGATCACAATAAGAATGCTCGTTTCAGCTACAGGATGATGATCTAATAATACCAAGTTTTGCAAGGTGTGCACCAAATCTTCCGTGATTGGTTTTACGTCTAAATATAGTTGATGAATAGAATTTATTGGGTGTTGTATAATTGAATATATATTCGGGAGGAAGGGGTAATGTAGGATGAATTTGAAAGTACTGGTTTGTAGAGGATCTAGATATATTTGTCCACTCCTGTTTCCATTTATTGGCAATTCTATGACTTATCGAGTTATTTATATCTGCTAAAGTGAAAATATTGCAAACTTGTCCATTTATAACTGCATCCTTCGCTACCAGGTCGGCCCTTTCGTTCCCAGTTATATTGCTATGGCCCTTAACCCAAATAAATGTAACATTTAACTCCAGAAGCATAGATTTGATACTACATAGTACAGGACATCCAATACATCTGATATAAGTAGATTTTATTCGAGTTTATTCGAGTCGATAGCAGATTTAGAGTCAGAAAGAATTACTGCATTCCATAATTGGTTTGTGATCAACCAATTGAGGCTTTTCTGTATAGCTACGAGTTCTGCTGTATATATGCTACTTATATCGGGCAATTTAAAACCAAATGATAAGTTTAAAGTCTGTATAAAAAAACCACATCCTACCCCCTCTTTCGTCTTAGATCCATCTGTATATATGAATATTTTATCAACAAAGTTTGACAATATTGATTTCAGAAGAGGTTGATGCAGGAACTTATGTAAAAAAAATGTTATCGTGTCCAAATTTATCGCAAAAATATAACATCATCTAATTACGGAAATTCGTTACTTTTTTCTTTGTGGTCCAGAAGACGGGTTCTGGTTCAACATAAATCGTTGCTGAACGTCTTCTCGTATTTCCACTTGCCCAGTATCGATACATCTGGCGGTTTACATGGCTGTTGAGCATAAAAGTTGCTTCATCTGATAAAAGTATATTTTTTATGAAATTACGATCTCTGTTACATCGTTCCATAATTGTTTCACATAATTCGAGCGCAACTTTGTCTCGAGCTGGTGTGGGGATTTTCTTGAAACTCAAGGAAAACGGCAACTTTTTTGTCTTCGGAAATTGACTTTCTAACACTTTTGGGAAGATCTTTAACATGCCCCGTTTCTCGATTTTACTAATTGTTGATTGAGAAATGTGTTCACGGTTGGGGTATTTAGCATTAAATAAATTGCCAACTTCTTTCTGTGTCATTTTTCTATCTCCATAGCCAATCATCATTAATATTTCGATTCGTTCAGTTTCTGTAAGTTTCATTACTAAATTATGCTAATTTAACTATTGAACACTTGATTGATATACATCAATTAGTGTTAAAGTAGAATTTAGTACTATTATCAGTAACATATCCAAAAACAGAAATATTTTTTGGGTACACTACGATGTTTTATTTCCAGTGGCGATCCTTACAATAACTTAGTTCATTGAATCAGAATTTATGATTAAAATTTTACCAAATAAACAGTTTTGGTCGACCCTGTAGAAATAAATTTTCAAATAATTACATCGTTGTAAAGACGATTAGAAGATCTTTCCAATGAGGTGTCTTGAGAAACATGGTTGCATTTAAAAAAATTGCCGATTACGTCACCACGTTAATACTGGTGACGCAATGTTCGTTACATCTACATCATGCGATGACGATTCAAAAATTAAAATTGACCTGTTTTTGGATTTTTTTCAAAAGTCGTTTATTTTGGAAATAATGAATTTATTTCATACATTAGCGACATACCACCTCAAGATATCAATTATTTTATTGTTATTTATCCTGAAGAATACATATAACTTTATTGACTTTTTCGCTTTCTGAACTTACTGTCGAAACAATTTTCAGTAACCTTTTACTTAAACATTGTGATTAGGATAAAAATTCAACTACTGATTTTTCTAACAATAACCAATTATTGACACAGTTTCTGTTGGAGCGCAGTCAACACGCAGCCGCAGCATGCTACAATCGCAAAGAGCTTTGCTTTAAAACGTCGACAACGTTGTCATATCTTAAGTTTATTAGATAGTTCCAGATAAAAAAAAACGAGAGATTGTAACGTGTGAAACTTTCCATCCAATTTAAATAATTCACTTATAATTGCAACTATCTATTTTATTTCCTTTAGACCATTTTAGCTATTTCTTGCTTCATATTATTTTATGGCTTATTATTGACTGGTTTATTGTTTTTTTCTCAACAGAAACATGTTTTTCGAACTCTTTCGTCTCTCAAAGTTTTCTGTCTTCCCCCTAATGTATCGCAAGACACATTTGGCAACTACACAATCATATCTACTGAATCTTCATTAGTTTTAATCTTCTCAATTTCTGAATATGTGATATAAGCTTTCTTACGTATTGGGTCGCCACAATCGGGAGTGACAGGGGAGCACAGGGGTTTTCAATTTTGTGATGTCACAAAGTCAAATCATTAAAACATATTATATTACTTGGTAGTATAAGCTATATTCTGAAAATTGAATAAGCGGAACCACCGGGACTCGAACCCGGGACCCCTCAGTTACAAGCCATTACTCTAAGCCCTGCGCTACGGCGGTTCATACCTATCAATGTTCTGTTCGGTATTATAAGCTAACTTTGAACCGCGTCTGCGTCTTACATTCGGCCATCCTGCTCCGCTCCTCGTCCTCGAGGTACCTAGAGTGCTGGTTTGACGTTTGGGCGTACACCTATCTCACCTACTCGTTCGTGAGCCTGTTGCCTTGCCGCCTGCCTACGCCTATCTCACTCTCCTGGCGAGCCTGACGCCTGCACGTCCATTCCTGTCACTCTCTCTCACTATCACATCACACTATGGCCTCATGTGGACATTTCGTAGATCTAATCCCACTTCTGATATATAAGCTAAATATTCTGAAAATTGAAAAAGCGGAACCACCGGGACTCGAACCCGGGACCCCTCAGTTACAAGCCCTTACGCTAAGCCCTGCGCTACGGCGGTTCATACCTATCAATGTTCTGTTCGGTATTATAAGCTAACTTTCAACCGCCTCTGCGTCTTACAGTAGTCAGTCAGGATATATAACTTCTCTGTTTAAGTTATGATAGGTTTGTGGTGAGTAGGTCTTTCACTGAGACTCGCAGAAGTCTATAGTGACTCACACCTATTCATATTCATATTCTTAACAAAACCGGTCAATGATATTTCAGGTCTTAGAGGGAGACATACCTGATTCGAGCCGCGGCGGGACAAGCACAAATTATATAGACAGGTGTTCCAGACAAAGACGACATATCGGATCTTCTGACCTGGCCATCTAAAATTCTCTTAGACAATGTAGGTCTGGGACCGTATACACCTACACCTGATCCTGAGGGAATTGTTGAGCCTTCCGTGTACCAAGCTCCTTCTAACGAATAATCGACTCATCTCTATTGGAAACTAGAACGATGACAGGCAGGTCGTAGTTGTCTGCTGGAGGCATTGTAAGAAGTCATTCCCAAATTACTCCGACCTTCAGTGTCCACCAGTAATCTGCTACGCTTCGTATAAGTCTGCTTTGTGCATTTGGAAATATGCGCAATTCTATATGTTGTCCATCTAGCCTCTCATTCCATTGGCTGCTGACGAAGTATAAATGCCAGACATGCCCGTCTGTTACCAGAAAGGTTTGTTTGGGCCGTCAGCTGTAAAGGTTTTGACCACCAAGCAATACTTTTGACCAAGATTTTCCACAGATCCTACGACATGTCCACAAGGATAGCCTGTCCTTGTTAATAACTTTTCAGCAGCAGTATATCGCAGTTGTCTGCTGGAGACATAGTCAGAGGTCAAGCGCGTGCTGTTGGAAGAATACAGGGGAGTTCTCCGAAAGTTTCAAACAAAGATGTTCGAGACTTCGGGAATTCCCCTGTATTTTTTCAAATAAGTTTGCCATTATTAAAGTCGCATTCCTGAAATCTGGTTTCTTTATATTCCAAATGTGGGAGTAACTTTCATTAGTTCAATTTATAGTTTTTAAGTCAGAGTCCGAGGGACCCTCTGAGTTTGGGGGCTTCGGGGCACTGCCACGTCTAGCCCTCCGGTAGCTACGCGACTGACTATAAAGTATTAAATAATAGGGGGTGGAGCTCCTTGAAACTGTGGTACAATAAGTTTAGGAGAGACCAGAAATCTTAATATTCGTGTGACCTAATTTATGTTTTTGTATAAGTTTTTTTCGGTTCTCCTATAACCGAATTAATTAAGTGTTATTTTTCTATATTCTTAAGCGAATGGTAAAGTTTTTAAAATTGAAGATTTTCATTTGGACGACTTGGCAACACTGACCGCCGTCGATTTAACGCTTTCGACGCGAACTGCCTGCGATCGTCGCTTTATCAAAATAATTCGCGGCGGCCTGCGTTGCAGCTTGCAGTGCATTGCACGTCAACAGATAATCGACGATCAACAAATAATCGCCAATTTTTTGTCATCAACTCGTCGCTACGGTAACTTGATATCCCTGCGGTGTATAACGAGTGAGAAGATCAAGTACTACACAAAGAGCTCGTGAATATCTTTGTTTTGTATCGTTAAACGCGTTTAATATAATATCAAGTTAACAGTACGTTAGATTCGTGTTGAGGAAGGAAGTGTTTAGTGATCTGGAAATATTTGTTTTTAATTAATGGTGAGTGTGTGAATTTATTTAATAACGGTTCATTTATTATGTTTTGATCATATTTTATTGGAATTTTAATTATTAATAATTATTATGGCAAATATTAGTACAAATCTTAAAAAAAATTATTAAAACTGTTAGTATAATTTAATACGTTATATTCTAATGTTCTCTATTACTTAGCTAAAATTTTCCGCTGTTTTTGACAGTTTTTATGTAAAAAAAAATAATTTGCATTTCATAACTGTTCAGTTTGTTTATTTTATTTGCTCTATTAAAAATCGATTATCACTGACGTGCGATCGCCCCTTGTTACCAAATTCAGATGAAAATATATGAAAATGGGGTTGTTTTCTTTGTACGACATTTTCCTGTAACCAGGCAAATTTTACTAGGAACTAGGGCAGGTGCAAATCGACAAAAAGGGTTAGCGTGTATATTTTTCAAAGGGACTCTCGAAGTAGGATTTCCTTTGTTTATATTTATTGGGGCATTGAGAATATGGTGGTGAAAGGGTTGAGTCATGCAAATGTCCACTATCGTTTAGGGTAGGTATATCTGTCTCTCTTTGAATGTATATCACGTCCCTAACATTTAATTCATATCTATTCCTGTTAACTGAAAACAAGGTGAAGGGTAAGGACAATTTATCCATTAGATTCGTAATATACAGAGCATTCAAATGAATATTATCCACCCCTTATAATTCTGAAGGCGTCACTTTTATGAAAAAACACGTCAAAAATCATATAAAGAGGGACGTCTTTTTGCTTGTATGTAGACTAGGGTGCTTCATTTTTAGGCGATATTTTTTTTTTCTCTATGCTACCCGAAAATCTGATACTTTATAAAAAATAAAAAATTATGCCGTTTGGTAAAAGGCTTCAAGTGCAATAGCGGCTTAGCTCATTCAAAAATTCAATTTCCTATTTAAATAACACAGAAAATTTTTTTTTTTCGGTTTCAACTTGATTTTTCGATGTGAAAAATATTTTTTTAGAAAAAACACATGGATGGCTTTTGTAGAGCATAAAATTTGCTAAAAAAAAGTTCCTTTGCGTAAATCCCCTCCGACCAACAGCTTTTGAGTTATAGCTGGAAAGATGAATGTTCATTATATTTCACATTAAATCAATTCTTAATCAAGATTTATTATTTCTACACTAAATAATAATTTATTATTGACAAAATAACACTTTGGGTGAGTTATTAAATGATTTAGGTTTTTAATTTTAAAAGTTATTTTTGAATAAAATCGAGAAAAATAAGTTTCAATCAACAAATACATTTTATTATTACATTAAATAACAACTGATTATCAACAATAAGAAATTACTAATTTTTGTAATTCAGGAACCATTAAAATTTAAGGAGCGAATACAAATTTTTAATATCAATTATTGATAATATCTAGAAGTGTAATTTTTTTATGTTATTTACTAGTTTCTGTTGACATCAATGTTTTTTTATTAGCATTAGGAAATTTTTTCCTATGCATTGCCACAATTTGTAATAAGAATTGTTTTTGTTCTTCGTCGTGAGTTAAACTCCGATTAAATGTTTCAATCAATTGTACTGCTCTTTCAGCAGCATCGTTCACGACGTGTAAATTCCGCAAAACTTCTAAACACTTATTATAATCATTATTAAATTTCCATTCACTTGGATGTAATTTTAAAAATTCAGTCGGGAGTTTCAATCTATCAAATAAAACTATTGACTGTTTGGATGCAAAATCGTATAAATTCTTTGTCATGAAAGAACTAATCTTGACATTTTTAACATCGAAGCGCTTAAAATTTTTACTTTCGCTATTTTTCTGATTCATTGACTCTATGATTTTAATTTTAATATCTGAGCTGACTTCATTATCGAAAAGTGATAAACAAATAAGTTCTTCAGACAAATACCAGAGATGAGTACTGAATTTTTTCGAAGCTGCTACAGAAATCTTTTTATTTATTGTATTATATTGCAATAAATCTTTCAAGAATTCCAAGTCTTGTCGCGGAGCTTGAGTTGGCAGAGGTGCACCGTACCATGCCTTTATATACAATAACGTAATAAAAATACAAATGTGACGAAGTCCTTCACTTTCTGCGCTGCTCAGGGAAAATTGTTCTCTAAAGAGATACATTTTTAAGGAATAAATACTAAAATAGCCTTTGAAAGCCATCGCGCATGGTGTGTCGGTCCAGGAGCTTTAAAAGTGCTATTTCCTGTTAAACGGTTTCCCAAAAACACTGATGCCAATTCGAGTAGTTCACGGTAGTCATCACGTGGCTGAACTTCCTACAAGAAAATAATTTTTTTTTATAATTTTGTATTTATATAATTATAAGAAAAATGATTTTTTAATTACTATACCTGCAATTGATGAGAAATGAAGATTAGGATACAATCTTTTTTGTCTTTTATAACTCGGGCAACCAAAGGATCTTCCAAGCCTGTTTTATAATTACCCAAAGTGTTATTTTGTCAATAATAAATTATTATTTAGTGTAGAAATGATAAATCTTGATTAAAAATTGATTTAATGTGAAATATAATGAACATTCATCTTTCCAGCTCTATAACTCAAAAGCTGTTGGTCGGAGGGGATTTACGCAAAGGAACTTTTTTTTAGCAAATTTTATGCTCTACAAAAGCATCCATGTGTTTTTCCTAAAAAAAATTTTTTCACATCGAAAAATCAAGTTGAAACCGAAAAAAAAAAATTTTCTGTGTTATTTAAATAGGAAATTGAATTTTTGAATGAGCTAAGCCGCTATTGCACTTGAAGCCTTTTACCAAACGGCATAATTTTTTATTTTTTATAAAGTATCAGATTTTCGGGTAGCATAGAGAAAAAAAAAATATCGCCTAAAAATGAAGCACCCTAATGTAGACCTTTCCCCTCCAAATTTTTTAAATGGGACACCCTATACATTATTGCCTTCTCCTCTACAGGAAGATTACAAAAATGTAAGTGAAAAGTCAATCAGTTGGAAGTTACGGATAATTCCAATTTACTAATTGTAACATTTTAATTCGTAACAAATCAGCAAAACAATACTAAATTATTTTATAAGTGGCTCAAATTGACTTCCATTGGTTTCCATACAATGTAACAATCGAATATCAAATGAGTTTCGAAGATTATGTAACATTTCTGGGGTTATTTGACAACATTCTTGAATAATTCGCTGACCTAAATCATCTGTAGATGCTGGCTGAGTGGCATAAATTTTAGTTTTTAGATATCCCTATAAAAAAGTCTAGGTGGGTTAAATCGGGTGACCTAGGTGGCCATTCCAACATTGTGCCTAGTCCGCAGGAGATGATTAGTTAAGAAACCGTCTTACATCGAGAGCGTATTGTGGAGGTGTCCCATCCCAACGCTACCAAAGCTTCTGACATGGTATCATCATTTTCTAGTATTCGTGTTATTTTGGGATCAATAGCTTCTCTGAGTAATTGTAGTTAAGGCTCACCATTTAAGTTTCCCTAATCAAATATGGTCCAACAATATGGTCTCCAAAAATACCACACCACACCTACTTGACACTTTACTTGAAAAGCGTCTAACACCAGTTTTTGGTCGCTATGTTTTTGTCCCCTAGCAAAACATTGTTTACTTAGTTTAGTAGAGTTAGTGCCGCAGTAAAGGCATGTATGTATGTATGTATTTTGGGGTAACATTCAGAGACCTAAAAGATCTATTGTGCCCCCTTACTTCTACTTAGTTTCTGAGGAGAGTCTCAGAGACTAGTGGCTCCTTTAGTCCTATTTCCCGGAGGAATTTTAGGATATCTGCAGGCTTCAACTTGGGTAACTGTCCTTCTTCTATCCAGTAGTCTCCCAGGTGCTGTGCCCTAGGATTCTGAATTGCTGTGCAGTTCGCAAGTATGTGGATGGAGGATTCTTCTTCCATTCCACAAAACCTACAATCTTCTTCCTCCACTATTTTGAGCTTTTTAAGGTGCCCATTCAGGCGACAATGTCCCGTTAGGATCCCTGTTAAAACTCTTAGTGCAATTTTACTTTGTCTTATGCATTCATTTGATCTCAATAGGTTGTAGTCACCCAGAAGAATCTTAGATTGCCTAAGCCCTACTAGATCTTTCCAATGTCAGATCTTCTCTTTTCTTCGGCTTTATCTATACCTTTAATATTACATTGGATCTGATACCGCAAAAGGGTATTTCAGTCCCCCTCTTCGCTAGTTCACCTGCTATTTCGTTTCCTTCTATTCCAGTGTGTCCTGGAATCCACAGTAAGGTGACTATATTGTTCTCGCCTAGTTAATTAAGTTTGCCTAGGCATTCCCACACCATTTTGGAACTAATTACACAAGAACTCAGCGCTTTAATGGCTGCTTGACTATCAGACATTATGATAATCCTTTGCCTTCTATATCCTTTGTCAATATTGAACTGGGCACACTTTCTTATTGCGTGAATTTCCGCTTGAAAGATACTTGGGGTTTTTCCCAAGCTTTCAGGGTGTTTGGTTCCTGCCCCGTACACTTCTATCCCAGTTCCGCCTATTGCTTTTGAGCCGTCTGTGTACCATTGAATGACATTCTTCCCAAGTCTGGTAATGGTATTTGGGTCCCATTCCTTCTTGTTGCTTAAATCCGTAACGAATTTCTTTGAAAAGTTATACTTTTTCATCATACCAGCAGTAAAGGAATAGTTTACTTTGGAATTATCCGTAACTCCTAACTGATTGACTGTTCACTTATGTATTGTACATTTTTGTAATCCTCTTATAGACGTTTTTGACTTGTGTTTTAATTTTTTTATAAAAGTGATAATTTTACCGTCTTTATAAGACGTTTCCTTGAACAAAGTAAATATTATGAGTTTAGTGTTGAAATAAATCGTGTATCAAAATTTACCCCTTTAAAGAACTGTACATAAGGTATGCTTATATTGCTTATAGAGTTTAGAATTGGTTACTTTTCAACTAAAGACAAAAATACTAAAGTATATAAAGTTTTATCATATTTTCGTAATCATGAGGCTGTGGTATATATAAGAAAAAATAGTGTTACCATTGTATGGAAAGCTTCTGTTTTATGTATGTTTATCCCTATAACTGAACGACAACAACAACATATTATTATAAAAGTTCTTTGGAAAAGTATGTTTATATAGTCATTTATACCTGGCCCCTAGAGTTTTTAATATTCTCCCACTAGAAATAACAACTACAACATATTTTAGTCGATTTAAATTCCTTCTGAAAAGTCATTTATTCAATATTCCGCGTGATGAATTCCGGATAGAAATGAAATGATATCTTATATTTGCCAAATGATTTGGTGCGTTCAAATGTATACCCAATATTTGTGCTATTTCTTTGTTTTTATCTATTATCTATTTTGTTTTATTAGCTAAATGTTGATATGATAATATCTTACAATATTTTTCCCACGGACAGTTTTAGGACTATTATGGGTTTATGTTGCTTATTTGTGTATTTTGTATTTGGTGTTGTTATCTGTTTAGATCCTTATCCCTAGAGTCTAGGCCTAGAGCCCTAATATAGAACTTAAATTATCGACCCTAATTATTACTGAGAATAAGTGAATTTATTGAAACTTGGCATTGCCTCTCTGCTACATCCCATACATATTCGTTTTTTTTCATTTTGATGTGCTGGCGGCCCCTACGTAGAGTTGTGGCGCCCCTCACAGGTTGAGAAACGCTGGGCTAGAACATAGTCTAGCATCCTTCGGAATTAATGGGTAGGTATCTTGTATTAAGTTGTTCGATCATGATGTTAAGCCGGTCCCAGACACTACGTGTATTTGGCAAACATTTGGTATTCGGACTTATTCGCGTAGCGTGTGGGAAGTTAACTTTAGCAAATATTCGTCCTTCGTCATTTTCCCGGCGCTGGTCGGTAACTATCACGAAGTAAAGGACTCCGTAGTTGGACGAAGTAAACTACGTGTACCTTTGCTATACTACGGCACCGTGTGGGAGATCAAGCAAACATTCGTGGAAATGACAAATATTGGCCTATTCGCCAAATACACGTAGTGTCTGGGACCGGCTTTACTGGACACTGCTGTAAACCTCAACGACTCAATTTTTCTGTGTTTTCATTACTTTCTAACATTCAATTCTGTTTTAAAGATAATTATAAGCGAACTTTAGTTTTTATACAATTTTAACCTGAAAATTTTTAATCAAACCTAAATTAATTTTTGAATAAACTTAAAATTAGAATAAAGCATTTAACAAAAAAATTAATTTTAATGTAAAGAAGGCGCTCTGAATTTTTTATCGGCAGCTATTTGTTGAAGCCGCCTTATCATAAGGATAAAAAAGCACCCAAGCTTTTCTGCAATTCAATTAATTTTTTTGTCAACCATTTCATTTTAAGCGTATTAAAAAATATTACATTATTTCGAGCTAGGGAATGAGCTATAGCTGTTGAAAATTGTTTTTTACTTTTTGGTTCAGAACATCTATAAAAACGTTTCTTTTGCGAAAGCTGAAATATGGCAGGACGGGTATCAGGGTCTTAATAAAATAATAAGTATTGAGCGGCAGCCAGACTATACTTTCATTAATATCCTCACTGTCACTGCCTTTTTCACTTGTAATATTATCCGCTTATGTTTTAACCACGATATAGATAAGTAGGTACGATCAAGAGAGTGTTTTGTACCGGCGAAATGTTGGTTTGACATTTTGAATTCTGTTTAGGGTTACAATAAAATAATTTACTACCTACCTAATGATGGAGTTAATAAAAAAACGTTTTATAAGAATACTTCTGTCTCCCTAAATATTGCTTTAACTTAGTTTTCTTGATTATCCGATATCTAAATTCTGTTACAAAAGACAAAACGGTCTTTTTTTTACGATCTCAACCATTCTTCCATTTGTGTCCGCTTACTTCTTGTACAAAATGTTTTCTATGCCTTCCACGGCAACACTTACCTTCTAATCTTTATCCTTTATAGTCTATAACGATTTGTAATTCCGTTTACAGCCAGTCATTATTGTTTTCTAAGAGTTAAAACTTTATAACAAATGAATTTTACTTTTTCACAAATTTCAAGTTTTTTTTGCTTACAATTTATTGACCCTTTTATAGTTTTCACAAACTTTTCAATTATATTTGGATCAGAATAAAAAAGTAGCCATTATTCAAAAAAATATCAATTTAAAAACTACACACACCGGCACGAAAAACGGGCACCCCTATAATTTTTTTATTAAAATGCCTAAATTTTCTATTTTTTTTATTGTAACCTTTGTCAACGGTAGGCACGCATTGGTACATGTTTTTAAAGTATTCTTTCTTCAGAAAATGTTTTTGGAAAGCTTTTATTTCAAGAAAATGACGCCTGTTAACATTAACACAAAGAAAAGAAATTATCAGCAGTTATACAATTATCATCATAAACACAAAAAACAATTTAAAAAACCAGTGTTTATCACTTCTCTGTCTAATTAATACCTCGTATTACCTCCACGAGCCTGTATAACGGCATTAATTCTTCTAGGCATACTGTTAATCAACTTGAATACTTCATTCTGTGGAATCGCTTCCCATTCCTCTAAAAGACCCTCTCTGAGCTGATCCGAGGTAAGAGGAGCAGGTACCCGGCTTCGAATTCCTCTACCTAGCAAGTCCCAAATATGCTCGATTGAATTTAAATCGGGACTGCGCGCTGGCCATGCCATTTGGGTTATACCTACTTCGTTCAAATATTCCGTGACAATGCGGGCGGTATGAGGGCGTGCATTGTCATGCATCAGTATGAAGTTGTCACCAATAAATTGTGCATATGGAACAACATAATTTTCTAGGATCTTATTTATGTACCTATCTTCGGTCACAGATCCTCTAGGGACCATGTACAGTTCTGTTCGCGCCTCTGAAGATATTCCAGCCCACGCCATAACTGAACCCCCTTGAAAACATACTCTAGGGCCAAAAGTGCACTCGGCATATCATTCACCTTCTCTTCTCCAGACTTTTTCGCTACCATCTGGGGATCGTAAGCAAAATCTGGATTCATCGGTAAACTTGATGCTCCCTAGCGAATTGTAATCTGGCTACACGAGGTTCTCTGGAAAGTTCGGGTCCTATAGCAGATCTTCGAGACCTCAGATTAGCTTCATTCAACCTTCTTCTAACTGTTCGTTCACTAACATTTACGTTCCTGATATGTTCAAGGTTGTTTCTAATCTCTATAGCAGTTGTATGACGATTTCTTAGTGCTGAAGATATCATAAAACGGTCATCTCGATGAGTAGTTCTTCTCTGGGGACCAGTTCCAGGTCGTCGAGTGTAAGCTCCCGTCTCTATAAAACGTGTAAATACACGTTGCACGGTACTGCGTGATACCCCAAATCTGTTAGCCACGTAAATTTGACTTCTTCCGTCTTGAATAAGAGCAACAATAGATGCAACAGTTTCTGCGCTTAAATAAGACATCTTGAAATTCACACTAATTGACATAAGCAAGTAATAAACCATATAACATAAATAAACATTTAACTTAACCTTAAATGTCATCGTGAAAATGACTGAAAATGCATAGCCTACTGGGACCGCAGAAGTAGGTGCAAGATGATAACTTTTACATTTTTGAGATTTTCGTACAATACCTAAATTATGCTCAATTTGGGAAGACATTTCTTGATAAAAAATCTGCAGGGTATTCTACTAAACCGTGTTCATTATTGGAAATTCCAAATTAAAAAACGAGATTTAAAAATTAATGCATTTCATCAAAAATTATCGGGGTGCCCGTTTTTCGTGCCGGTGAGTGTATATGATCGAGTCAAAATTACCAAAAAATATTGTCCCGAAACTGGAACACCACAAAATTATTATTTAGTGAAAAATATAAAGTCTGCCTATCTATTTCATATCCAAAAACTGACAAAGTAAAAAAAATGTATGAAGTACACAATATTGTTAAATTTTATATTTCTATCGTATTTGATTTATTAGACAAGACCAATAATTAACAAAGATGCCACTTTACTTGTAAACCGAGTTTTGCTTATCTTGTCTTTCGTAAGATGATCATATGGCCAAGGTTAAGATGCAGACAGGACAAGCTAAGGGCTCTGAAAAGGGAAGTAGTTTGAATGGGATTATTGTGTCTATACATTAATAGTCATGGTATTGAAAAAAATACCATCGTACATCACAGTACTGATTTAAAAATAAAATATTATAATGTGTTATTGTTATTTTAACCTGCCTTATGGATAAATATTTAGTTGGATAGTTATAGTTTGTCTCAAAGTATATCATCTTGGCTTTTGCCGGAAATCATCAAATTAATGGGCCAATTGCAGTAAATCATATGGCCAATAGCTGCTGTAGAAGAGATCACCAGTGGCGGACTATTTAAAACTATTTTAAAAAGGTTCAATCCACAAATATCTATCTTTGTATTTTTATCATACATCTTTTGTTTTTATTTAAAATGTTGAGACCATTCCTCTAAACTTCTTTTATTTTTCCTTCTAAATGACTACAACCAGGTAAAAAAAAACAATATCCAACGTTGTTGGTATGGTTTAATATTATTCTAAATCTAATTCTGTGGCACTGTCAGACTTATCATAAAGATTAATTACAATAGGCCCTATATTATTTTGAATATGAATGTATGAATCTTCAATTTTTATAACGTGCTGTACATAATTTTTCCAGCTTTGAATGGGTATATTATTAAATAAATTTTTAATAAATTCTATAACACTGGGACCCAAAGTAGGAGTAACATTTTCTGCTCTCAACTTTGATTTTACTTGATGCCACAAACGCTCTATGGGGTTGAATATACAATGGTATGGAGGAAGACGTAGCACAGTATGTCCCTATTCCTCAGCTAAACTGTCAGTATTTATATCTATAATCGCAGTTGTAGCGTCAGTTATAAGAAACAACCTTCATTAGTTTAGAATTTAAGAGTTTAAGGAATGTTCTAAGAATGATACTTATTAGGTGAGTTGATATCATAAATGTGTATTCATTACATGATATTTTTATGGATCTGTATCTCAGACCCTTAATGTTACCACTCACTAACGCTGACATAGTAATAAAAAAATTGTTCTTGAAAATTATGAAAAAATAGGAATACTTCACTAAATCCAGGTTTTGTTGTTTCTGAGAAATCAATGTCAATTGCATGAACCCTTCATGTGCCAGTTACATTTGCACTTGACCCCAGTTAATTTTTTTCAGTTTGTCTTCGAAAAAATCCGTTTTGCAGAAATGCCACGGAAACTGAAATTGCCAGTGTAATTAAAATCTGGCTAAGAACTGCATCTGACCGTCAAGGAGGGAGGAACAGAAGAAGGACAAAGCTAGCAGAGGAAGGGGAAGATGGTACATACGAAAGAATTGTTTTATGTTGCTTCCCTTATTTTATTTAATATTTGTGATATTTTTTACTTTCAAACCAAAGAATTCTTTTATGTTGTATCCTATACATGTTACGTGTATTTCATTAAAGTATGTATAAACTTTGGATTTTTCTCCAGTTTTTCGTGATATTTTTATAGGAATTTAAGTTCATTTTGGTTCAATTGCTCAAGGTAAATTTGAACTTTTTTTTTCACTGAAAATATATTGAATTTTATTCATTACATTACATTTAATGTTTATAATTTTCAGTGGGCCAACCCACTGAGTAGGTAATTTCCGTTGCAATATTTCCACTGGGCCAACAATGATTTCCACAGTTTTGCCTTCAGAGGCCCGTCGTTCAAAAGACACTGTTGACAAGCATTGGCCCTGATGATGGCCGGTGTCTCCTATTTTCACCGGCCCGCCCGCCATAGGCTATAGGTGCTTTGCCGTTCTGGCCTGATCTGGCCAGCATATTCTGGGCCGGAATAAGGCCGATCGAAATTGTTTGCTGGGAATGACAAGTGTTTTCGACGCGACATTGCGAAAAAAATTAATGATAACTTATAATACTCGTATAGAAAGCTATTTGAAAACGCACGCTAAAACGGAATATTTAATACTGCCAAATGAATTCAATGCAGCCATGATACACTCCATATAAAACTCATTTATACCTGATGGCCCGCCCTTTCCTTGTCACTTGACTGTTGTTGGGTTTCATTTCGGGTAAAATTCTTTTAAGAAGGTCGTAAATGGTCGTATTTAGATGATTGCCGGCAAAAGCCAAGACGATGATATACTTTGAGACAAACTATACGAATGTACTATAAAAGAAAATAAAACGAACCGAACTGTACAACGCGAGTAAATAATAATTTAAAACAGATAAAGTCGGCGACTTGAAATAATTGCAAGAAAAATTGTGTACAACGATCTCTTGAAATGATTAACTATCGCTAAACGTGTTAAGCTATGAATTTATTAAATTTTTCTGTGCGCTATATGCGTTTGAAAAGTTTCATTCGTGTCGTTTCCAGCAATGATTTTTAAATAGAGAGATATCTTGTTGTGAGTTCAAGGCTACTTTTAAGATAATTTATGTAGGGGAATAAAATAAATGTCTGTAACTAAACAAGGAAATTAAATTGTGACTGTATACATTTATTAATTTCTGAACTTGGTGAGATTCATTTCAAAAATAAGATGTATCCTAAGATATTTCGTCAAATATTCGAATTCATAAAAAATATCAATACATATTATTGAAAGTATGTAGTGACAGACTGTTAAAAGCATTTTCTTTTGACCGAGGGAAAAAAACCTGAATATACAGTGTTTATCTTAGCAATTTTTCATAAATTGATTCAAACTAACTCATAATTTTATTTAGTATAATTTTTAACGTAAGAGTGGTTTAAAATACTCGCGTCGAACGTCTTTGCAGCATAGTGATCGTAAAAAACTTCTAACAACTTACACAAACTCTCCAAAATACTATATCATAACCTTTAACTTCTAATTTTGAAAATTTGGTTGTAAAGCTACGTCCACACCGAAAGCAACACATAGGAACAATGTGATTGTTATTTGTTCCTGGAACTTGCGTCTGAATGCTTATTGTTCACGGTTGGAGAAACAAAATTTCTTATTGTTTCTCAAACGCAGTGTGGACATATGCTCTAACGTGCTTCCGAAGCTTGACTGCCGTGCGTACTGTGTAGTTGCGCATCGGCGGCTACGTCTAGAACTTGTTGTATCTTGTATATAGTTAATTTCGGACATCTGTATAGAAAACACCGAAATGGTGAAACCTTCAGTGAAACACCCACATCCTATAAGCTCAAGCTAGGAGAAATACAGGAATGACCTTAAGTATCTAATAGGAAATGCCAAAAAGAATGTGATGTACTGATATAGAACTTGCCTTCGAATAACTTCGCGAGGCTATCAAATTCTCTTATCATAACAGCTGCTTCGATATAATAAAATGCTCCAGGATTACTGCACACAATGAACGAAGCAAACAGGGAATCTTGGAGGAAATTCTTAGGAGAGGTGGAAGGTGGAAATAGACTAAGAAACGTCTAGAATATCATAACCACAGATCCTGTCAATGACTCAGGCAATATATTAAATCCCAATGGGTTATACACGGAAACTGGTAGTGAGACTCTGGAGATTCTACCAGATTCCGTTGAGGCAGGAACGTATCACACCGTCACTTTTCCAGCTCTTCAGAACTGAAACACATCCAACAAAGTAATGACCTAGAGCAAATTGAACTGGGATATTGACTCGGATGAGCCATACAAATCTTCTGAACCAGATGTAATAACCCCAACACATCTGCAGCAGAAGAAAATATATATATTCCAGTACTTGTCCAAACTCTTCAGATCATAAAGATATATTACAACTGTTTGGAAAAGAGCCCTGATTGCCTTTACTCTCAAAACAAAAAGATTATTCTCAATCATTAAGACCAATAACTCTGTCATCTTTTATGTTAAAGATAATGGAGAAACTTATTGATATGCACGTTAGGAAAATCTTTCTTATTGATAAGCCACTATATAACAACCAGCACGCCTATCAATCTGGAAAATTCTGTGAAACAGCCTACAACAATTGGTACATTGTGTTTAGAATCTACACACTAATCTGGTGTGGTTGGAATATTTGTTGTTTCAGCAACACAAAATGAGTCTCACTGGCGTGGACAAAGGTTTTATAATAATATATGTATTTGTCTTCAGTTACTAAAACAGATTACCAGAACTAGCAGCTTGGTGTGGTTTTACAATAATTAAGTAACTGAATTTACAACGTGTTTGACTGTTCCATTGTGGAAATGTGAAAATAATTTCATATCTAGAATCAATTTTTGCAATTTTACTGAGTCACACGCTCTGTTATAGAACTGCTGTTGATGATATCAAACACAAATCATGCAATATATAAATTACATACGAAAAATAACAAGTATTAACCTATCATTTAAAAGGAATGTCACGTTGTGAATACCGTATACTGTAGTGCCAAATTTGAGCACATCAACGTTATAGTAATAGATAGTATGGAGTAGAAATTTTCAGTTTTATAATACTTATTTCGTTTGTTTGTTCATTTCTTGTTGGCACTTGTTACGATTTTATCATATATCATAGAAATAAACAATACATACGGGGTTGGGATAAAGTATGGAACCAAGTAAATATCTTTTAAACGAAAAGAACGATATTTATGAAAATTTGCAGGTAAGTGCAATGGAACAAAATGCATCTGATGTATATTTTTTTGTTAATAATATACTTCCGGTTTAACCGGAAATGCCATCGACTTCTTTAATTTAAATGGGACACCCTATATATTTTTACAGATTTTGAAAGAGCTTGTTATTTTGAATTCATACATACTGAGTTTGGTGTTAAAATATTTGTAAAAACGAGGAATAACTCACTGTTAGTTGTACAATAGGTGTACATTTCATTATTTTAGAATAATGAGAAACAAAATTGCTTCAAATGTTCAAAATGCTCGCCGTTTACTTGCTGACAAGATGTCATCCTATTAACAAATTCTTGAGTCACTCTTTCCAAGACTTCTCCACGTATTAGTTCACATTCATCAATAATTCTTTGTCTCAATTCCTGTAAGTTTGTTGGTAGTCTGATGTAAACACGTGATTTTAGATAACCCCAAAGGAAAAAAATCTAACGAGCTAAGATCCGGAGAACGAGCAGACCACTCTATGAATCCTCTACTTCCAATCCATCGATTTTGAAAATTCGCATCCAGAAAATCCCTAACCCGTCCATCATAGTGGGGAGGTGCTCCATCTTGTTGAAACCAAACATTTTGTGGTAATTGCCCATTCTGTTTAAGTGCAGGAATAATTTCGTTATTTAGTAGATCCAAATACTTGTCACCATTCAAGTTTCCGTCGATAAAAAATGGGTCTATAAGCCTATTTTCGACAATTCCTATCCAAACATTTAACTTCTGTGGATGCTGGGTATGCATAAATCCAATGAGGATTCTCATTTGACCAATACCTTGAGTTATGGCGATTAACTGTTCCATTTAAACAAAAAGCTGCCTCATCGGAAAAAACTATGTTAGAAGCAAAATTGTCGTCGACATTACTGATGTCCATTAGCCGTTCGCAAAATTCCAGCCGTTGGTCAAAATAATCGCCTGACAATTCTTGAACCAACTGTACCTTATACAGATGCATGCTACTTTTCACTTTTTAATATCTTTCCTACAGAACGTCGACCGATACCATGGTTTAGTGCCAAATTTGTGGTGGAAGTTTGAGGTGTTTCTTATAAATCGATTGCAATATTTTGTTTAACAGTTTCGTTCGTTGCAGTCCGCGTTCTTCCAGGTTTTAGCAAATTTTTTACCATCCCAGTTGTATTAAAACGTTGTAATGGTTTAGTTACTGTTGAGCGTGATATAGGATTTCTCTCCGGATACAAATTATTAAAAATATGACACACTTCTTCATAAGATCTAACACGATCACCATAACCGATCATCATTAAAATTTCAATACGCTCTTTTTCACTTAATTGATCCATTCTAAATTGTAAAATTTATTTCCGTCAATTAGAATTTGACACTCTTTCAAAATCTGTAAAAATATATAGGGTGTCCCATTTAAAGAAGTTAATGGCATTTCCGGTTAAACCGGAAGTATATTATTAACAAAAAAATGTACATCAGATGCATTTTGTTCCATTGCATTTTCGTAAATATCGTTCTTTTCGTTTAAAATATATTAACTTGGTTCCATACTTTATCCCAACCCCGTATAGCTCGTTGCATTTGAATATTTTAATAATAGTACCATATTTTATGTTCACGGAATTTAACCATCAACATTATTATAATGCTAACGGTCGTTCACCTGAAACAAAAAGCGATGTTTTCTATTACCGAACCGATGATAGGCACTTGTAATAAAAACATGTATTTTGTAACCAGAATTAATTTTAGTAGAATTTGGGCTCAGTTCAATTTTTTTCTACAGGCGTTGTTTACGACAATCATAACAGTACTTTTAACATTTTTTTCCAACCCATCTATATGGTTCACGCTCTTCGTTGCTGTCAATTATAATCTATAAAATATCTTACGGTATTTCTACCGTATCTTTATTATCAATCGTAACGAATACATGGTTTTTACTGCTTTAATTTTTTAGAATGACATTAAACAATTACTCTTAAATACGCAGAACCAATATTTTGAAGTTTTATACTTATACTGAAATTACTTTATACCAACCTTAATAAAATAATCATTAATTCAGCTATTTGAATTTTATTTCGGTGGCATGAGATGATGGTCACGACTTTTCGTGAGATGATTCCTAAGATTATCGCCGTATAGGAAGATTGAATAAATTATCTAAATTATGTAATAAGAACTCGAAGTTCCATCTTGTTTTGTTCGAAATATTAATGTGTACTTAAATTAAATCCATTAAATCAGTTGATGTTGATGGGTAAGCAACAGCAATTAGAAAGATATTAACATTTTGTTGTATGTATGTATATCGGGGTGACATTCACCTAAAAGATCTATTGTACCTAGGGTTGCCAGATCTGAGTTCAATAATTCCTGGACATTTCTTGTGTCACGAAAAAGAAGATTGCGTTAACTTACCATTTTTATTATTATTGTACGAACATGGTAGTAAAGAAAAATGCAAATTATAGAAATTAATGTATTTATTCATTTTCATAAACTATACCATTTTAACTTTGGTAAAACTTAAATTTGGTAGACTTGGCCATCTTCACAAGTCTCTGTCCATCATTGCTTTAAAGCAACGACGTAATCTCTGAGCAGGTCTCATCGTAATTTATTCTAGTTTGCACTTCGGACTTTACCAAGTCCGCAGACATTCTGTTTCGCTCTTTGGTCCATAAATTATTCAGCTGGCTGAAAACTCTCCCGCAAAAAGCGTTGCTGGTTGGTATGGATTCCAGGATTATAACACACTGTTACTGGACACTGGACAATACACAAAATTCCTGGGCAATCCCGGATTTCCCAGACATCTGGAAACCCTAATTGTACCCCCTTACTTCTACTTAGTTCCTGAGGAACGTCTCAAAGACTAGTAGCTCATTTAGCCCTGTATCTGTAGAGTAGGGAGGGTGAGTTAGGCACACAGCACTTAGGCCACATGTGACCTATTGTATATCCTTCCGAGGAGTTGTCTTCCTATGTCATCGTCCATCCTGTCCTTTCCAGGAAGGTGGACAGGTCACTAGGAGACATCTCCTTTATATCGGGAGGTGTAGGCCAAGACTCACCGAACACACACTCTCTTATTGATGATAACTCCGGGCACTCGCATAAGACATGCCTGACAGATTCATTTTCCTGTTCACACATCCTGCATGGAGGTGTTTCCACTAGCCTGATTGTATGGAGGTGTTTCCTCAACTGACAGTGGCCAGTCAGAAATCCTACCGTTAAACGTAGGCTTTTCCTGGTCATTGCCAAATATTTTTTCGACTCCAGCTTCCCAGGGTCGCCCAGGGAGATCCTCGCAAGACTGCATCCCTTGATTTCATCCCATCTCTTTGGACATTGAGCATGGGTGTAACGTTTAGCTAGTTCCACAATTGTCGAATTCGTCAGGCCGTAGGAGAAGCTGGGTCCAACAATTCTTAGTCCAGCCGCTTCGCTGGCTAAAGAGTCAGCAATGCGGTTACATTTGCTCCTGTCGTGTCCCTTAACCCTCCTCAGGATAATATTATCTACCGAGGCGTTAGTTAAATCTCGATAGCACTCGAATACTATCCCTGATGTAACACGTTGTCTGTTCAAGGCTAGTAGAGCTTGTCTGCTATCATTGCAGATTATTATGTTTTTGCCAGAAATTCTTTTTCTGGTTAGTTCCTTTGTGGCAATTACTAATACCAGTCAGTTATGTTTGAACCACGCTGTTGTTTTTCCCATTCCCCACTTAATCCTTAGGCTTAGTGATCTGGAGCCCTATTTCCCTGCGGAATTTTAGGATATCTGCAGGCTTCATCTTAGGTAAATGTCCCTATTCTATCCAATAATCTCCTAGGTGCTGTGCCCTAGGATTCTGAATTGCTGTGCAATTCGCATCTATGTAGATGGAGGTTTCTTCTTCCATGCCACAGAATCTACATTTTTTTCCTCCACTATTTTGAGCTTTTTGAGGTGCCCGTTCAGGCGGCAATGTCCCGTTAAGATCTCTACAGTTTTACTTTGACTTATGCATTCATTTGATCTCAAGGGGTTGTAGTCACCCCCAAAAGGGTCTTTCAGTCCCCCTCTTTGCTAGTCTATCTGCTAATTCTATTTTGAACTACGTCACAAAATATTAAAATTGCCCTAGCATGCTCCATATTTTTAGGGAAATACATTGAATACAGATTTACTAGATCAGCCCCCTTCGCGGGAGCGCATTCAACTTTCTCGGACATCCAAACAGCTTTAGAAGCACTTGGCTCTTCACCGTTTAACGTCGAAATTTGTATAAAACTGCCAATAAATAGTCTCCTCAATAGGAAGACTCGAGAAAGTTTCTCTGGTCTATATCCTTGACAATTCTGGTATGGATGCCGCAGGTATCGTACCAGTACCTGCAATTGGCATCTCATTAAGTTTTGTCAAACAAACACTAAATACCTGGAGAGCTAGAAGGGTTTTAGAGTTGTATATATTCTTCTAAGAATGTCTCCAAACTAGTGTTATACTTTATCAGGCATGATCTACGTTGTATAACAGGTTATTATATTTTGAATGAATAATGTGGCAAGACTTTGACTGACGTCTTTGTCTGGAAGATGATGAAACAACAAAGCATACTCCTTGTGTCTGTCCCGACGCGGCTCGGATCAGATATCTGATGTTTGGCAGGGTCTCTCTCTAGCACTCAGACCTAAAATATCATTCCCAACCTAGCCTAACTTCAAATCGCTAATTTATCAAACTGCCCTTGTAAAATAAGATGTCTAAAGTATCGCTATACCTATATTATATATAAGTTTTCGTTTATAAACCTGCTTTACTAATTTTTTCTAAAGTATTATTACATATTATTAACATTCCCCTCGCCCTTTCCATTCCAAAAATAGAAAAAATACTTCTAATCTGGCGCCGCGCCGATAATATCAAAATTACAAATAAACGGTATTGACTCACTCCTGTAAAATGATTCACCCTGTAATGATTTTATAAAGACGTGTCTTATCGGATACAATATTGTCACGAAGGTTGACATTGTTTGAATTGGTTGTTTAAGAAGTCAAACGCTATTTCCGTTTTAAAATAACAGGTTATTAATGATTAAGTTAGTTGTTTATATAATATGGTAGTTTCGTTTTATTAAATAAACAAAGAATATCATAGTCCAGTAACTGAACGACATAAAATACCCAAATCTCGGCACACTTTCAGTCCCCATTCTTTTATGGTTTTATTTGTAGGTCTTATGAGTCATTTCAAAATCTGGAGATTTCGCCAGTCTGAGCCCTTCAATAGGCGTGAAAAATGACCTCTTATATTGAATGTTTACATTTTTTGACAGCTGTTTGTTTTAATTTTTACTAAATATATTTTTTTTTTTTTTCTAAATATTAAAATTAAGGCATCGGTTTTTTAAATCATCATTTATATTATAGATGATATTTTTTTCCTTAATTTATTTGTTTATTTAAAAAACAATTTGTTATAAATAATTTTTCAATTGTATTTTTTCATTCTTTGAAAGATTCTGGAAATAACCGAGCATTGTTTGCCATGAAAAATAATTGTTCTGTACGTTTTATTTAATTTTTTAGATTTTCATGCACTTCGACTTGTCTTTTTCTTGCTGTTTTCCATCATTATTCTTTAAATAACTTATAAACTATTGATGATGCGACAAAAACACTCAAATCCTTTTATTCTGTGTTAATCTCTTTTATTCATTAACTTTTATCCTATTATTTATAAAATCTGAACCAAAAAAAAAACAGCGACTTATTAACTACAATCTTTATTAGTTATTAAGAATACGACTTAAACTGTTCAACTCTTTTTTATTCTCTGTTAATCAATGAACAAATTGAGCTTTAAATATAAAAATTAACTCAATCGTTTGATGCATCTACATTGTCTGTTATTAACAAAAGCATAGTTAATTGAAAAATTGTGTTACAACTTTTTTTCCAACGGATTTTTGTTTATTGGTATGTCTAGATAATACAAATTTTTTTTATTCCTCAATATTGATATTTACTCGATCAAAATAATTTTTGTCCACGATCACTTAATAATAAGTCAATATTTTACCTCCTAACAAAAGGTATACGGTACCCCTATATCTACTAGAGTGAATTATGGCACATAACTCACCAGAGCTTGAAGAAGCCCATAACAAATTTGGAAAAGTGTTCATCTTTTAATATTCATAAATTGAAAAAATAATGTTAATAGACAAAACCCAAGAAAACAAGCACATTAAAGAATTAACGTTTAATCATATTGTTATTATTGTTAATCATAAAAAGCCCATTTTCTAATTATTATCACTACATACTTAGTACTTTAGCTTTTTCATAGTGAAACATGGCAATATCGAATGTTTTCGACTGCATTCCTTTCACGGCTTCAGATAAACTTGCCAAACTATAGGTGACTAGAGATGGGGGTACAATATGAAATAAACTACTGAATCTGCGTATTTTGCTTAGGAAATTTGTTTCTAAAATATATCGTATCGTATCCATAAAATATCGAAATTTTTAGTATTGATACTTTTCATAACGATATTTTCTAATATTGATATTTTTAAAATAATATATTTATAACGGTATGGTGTATCGATACTTTACTCAGTATCGCCCATCTCTATATGTCACATTATTTGACGTACTCCAGAAATTTATTAATTTTGACGTCAGAATTGTCAATACTACCAAATTATTACTTTCCGTTGTACACTCGCATTATTTACTGAACTTATTTAATAAAGATATCAAGTGTCGTGGACAAAGTACTCGCAATTTATGGCCATTATTCACTAGGGTGACGTCACCTTGCGTGAATAATGTCTATCATAAATTGCTCGTTTAATAATATACTATTATTTGTTCAGGTGTCGGACTTGAACCGCGCGTTTTTTGCATTTTTTCGACGCTAAATTAAAAATTATAAATATTGCCGGTACAATTTTCGGAAAGTGAAACTTTTTTTAGAAAACTTCCTGCACTTTAAGGATCTTTTTTTAAATTTTAAATATCTCAAATAGTTTCTGAGATATTTCCAAAAAAATGGATCCATCTTTTTTTTGTTTCCTTTTAAACTTTTTTATTTTTTTTTCAAATATTTTTCTTCAAACAAAAAATTATTGGTGCAATTATAAATCTATTGGCGTCTGAATCATAATTTTTTGAGCCTCTGAGCCCGATAAAGTAAAAGTAGGTAACCATGCAACACTTTCGTTGATAGCGATGTTTATATATTGGCATCGCAATATTGAAACGCGTGAAAACATTTTACTACACGAAAGTTAAAATGAGTGAAAAATATTTTAGTACAAGAAAGTACGTGCGTGTTTACGATAAGACTTGTTACTACTTACCTAAATTTCGTTAGAAATTGCCAGTAGGTATATAGAATCGATTATACAGGGTATTCGTCCATCAAGTAACGCATAAATTCATTATTAGCTAAATAAACAGTAACCTGAAACAGCCCCCTAACAGGTCGATTCAATTCAACATTAATATTAATGTTATTAATTATAATAATTTATTATTTGCAAAATATTTGCTAAAAAATAAACGTACACAAGAATATTCACAGTAAATGTTCAATTTTTCTCCACTGACCACTTACCAACGACTTAACCAGGTAATAAATTTGTATTTTTTTGTACGTTGTTTTTTTGGGGTGTTCTATGTATGATTTGAACGTAGGTGGTTTAGTTTTGCTGCTGGAGGCAGACACTGGGACCCTCTACAATTCCTTCGTCAGCTGTTTTTTGACAAGATGTTTGTTGTATTTTCCCATATTTGTTGTTTTGGTCAATAACAGCTACCTTTAAATGATGGGCGCAGCCTCGGGGTTTTCAATTTTGTTAGGGTTATCCGTATTTGGTCCCACGAGTGGCGAGGGAAAGTTGGACAGAGCCCCGCATGTCGTGGTAAGGCGTGGATACAAGGAGAAACCGCCTTGTGCCTCTAGGGGATCGTTCGAGGCTGCATATTAGACCCTGCAGACACTCAGCCCTCGGCAAGATACCTTCCATCTTTGCTTGGATCTGATCTTTTAGTCGCCTCTTATGACAGGCAAAACATATAGTTTGCCTCAAAGTATATCGTCTTAGCTTTTGCCGGAAATCATCTAAATTTACGACCTTCTTAAAATAATTTTACCTGAAATGAAACCCAAACCAGTCGACTGGCAAGGCATGGGCGGGCCAACAGATTTGTATCGGGTGTATGATGGCTGCATTGAATTCATTTGGCAGTATTAAATATTCTATAGACTTTGTTACAAAATGATATTTATTTTGAACCTGATTACAAGAAGGAGCAACTTTTGGAGGCGTTAAAATCATATTCTATTAAAAAACAATATGCAGTTTAGCTGAGGAACAGGGACGTACTGTGCTACGTCTTCCTCCATACCATTGTATATTCAACCCCATAGAGGCATCAAGTAAAATCAAAGCTGAGAGCAGAAAATGTTACTCCTACTTTGGATCCCAGTGTTATAGAATTAATTAAAACTGGAGTCAATAATACTCCCATTCAAAGCTGGAAAAATTATGTACAGCACGTTATAAAAATTGAAGATTCATACATTCATATTCAAAATAATATAGAGCCTATTGTAATTAATCTTAATGATAAGTCTGACAGTGAAACAGAATTAGATTTAGAATAATATTAAGCCATACCAATAAAGTTGGATATTGTTTTTTTTTGCCTGGTTATAGTTTATTTAACTTGATAGTATTTAATAATCTCTCATTTAGGAGGAAAAAGAAAAAAAGTTTAGAGAAATGGTCTTCACATATTAAATAAAAAACAAAGATAGATATTTGTGAATTTGATCCTTTTTAAAATAATTTTAAATAGTCCGCCACTGGCGATATCTTCTACAGCAGCTGTTGGCCATTAGATTTATTGCAATTGGCCTATTAATTTTATGATTTCCGGCAAAAGCCAAGACGATATACTTTGAGACAAACTATACCAGGGTTCAATTTATAAAGACATCATTTAAAATCATGATTACAAGTAATTTTTTTTTTATAAAAAATAGCTATTATGTTTCTTGTATATATACAGCAAACACTCATGCAAATCCAAATCGGATTCTCGTGTTTCGTTTTCTTTTATGTATGTAAATCTCAAGTACGGAACAGATTTGAAAACTTTATAATGGATTTTTTCGAAGTTGGCAAAGTTGGAAGTATTAAAATCATCAGCTAGATGTAGTCTTGTATTTAATTTTACAAATGCATTCAATACCAGAGAGGCGCAAGTTTTTATAAAAATCTGAGAAAGAGAAATGAATTTTTAATATAAAACGTCCAATTTCTTCTTATCTCATTTGAAATTCATACAATTTGGAAGTGCAGAAAACAAGATCATTAATAGATAAATGGAAATAGTTATTCGACCTTTGAGTAAATAAAGAAAGGTGAATAACTACTTCTGAAATTAGAATATCCAAAAATATATATGTAAAGGAATTTTAGAGAAAAATGTTTTAATATTATCTTTATCATTTCTATAACTTCAGTAATTCCTTTAAAGAGGAATGTAAACTAAAAATCATAGTGTTAGCTGTTGGTATTTAATTAATTTAATTTGATAATGAGAAATATTGCAATACCAATTGATTACTTAACATTCAATCAAGTTAAATGAAGTCGAAACTGTGATGAAATGCTTTTAACCTCTGTGGTGTATTGTTATATCACTCCAAATAGCATCTGAACTGCTACAATTATTATTTAAAGTCTTACAATTCACAATTTTAATTAAAATATTTATGATCAAATGCGATTATTAAAATTATCGTTTCAGACATGATAACTTTCTTTTTCCCACTTTTAAGTATACTAATTACGTTTTTCTGATTTAATAATTTTAATATTGCCACTAGGAAATTTATATACAAACACGAAAACGAAAAAAAAGAACATCAAGTCAGTCACCCGAGAAAATGAGAATTATGTTCAATGTCAAACGTAAAAATATTAGATGATGAGAAATAGATTACTAGCTGTTATACACGAATTTGAATAACAATGAATGCCTAATTTTAGACTGTCATGTTTTTTGGTTCATACAATTTGAGTTTGATAGAAAAAATATTTTTAATTTAGAAGCACTTCAATACGATATTATTACTTTTTGAAAAAAAACTTGAATACCATCTTGAAACTTGCACAACTAACAAAGTTTAGTTTCAACATCCAACTTTAAGATATAATATATAGTAGCACTACATAAAGTGTAGGTCCATGGCTGACGTTTTAACTTCAGTGGTAGGCTCTTGGAGTTCCATACGAAACTCTTCTGCGACAATCTACTACGTTCAACTGCCACTTTCGCATGTGTGCCCACCACTTGGGTTCGTTACAAAATTTCTTGCACTATTTACAGTTTGCATGTTAACAACTTAACCTTTCCATGGCTTGGTTGACGACTTGCCTCCATCTCACTTTGTTCTTTGTCTTCCCTTTCCAATTTCGAATATTAAGTCTTTGCAGATCCTCTAAAACCTCCGTTTTCCATCTTGTTCTCGAACTATCTTTTCTTCGCCTTTCTCCTATTGAACTACATATCAATACTTTCGGTAGCATTCCTGTTTCCATTCTTTCTATATGTCCTAACCATCTTATGCCCAGTTGCAAGAACGCTTATTAAAAATGATGAATGATTAACGGCTAATCAATGAAACAATAACTCGTTAATTCTTCAAATCAACCATCATTTACACAATCAAAATGCAACGGATAGGTACCTGCAATGATGAACAATTAATCGACCATTATTTTTTTCGTGCAATCGGGCTCCCATTGATGGTTCATCATTTTTTAATCAACCATCACATGATGAGAGATTTGATTAGCGTTCTTGCAACCGGGCATTGAGATTTTATCGTTCCAATAATACTCGGATCTTTATGTCCTTCTCCTCCAAATTCCATTTAGTAATTTTTCTCAGTTCTTTTACTTCCCATATTTGTAGTATTTCCTGTTCTTTTTGGTTTAGTGTCCATGTTTCTGAGGCATATGAAAATATAAGCCTAATCACAGTTTTGTAAATATTGATTTTCGCGCTCCTTGATATATTCTTGCTTTTTAATAATCTATTTATTATTCATTTTTGGATTTCTTTCCGTATATTGGATTTTCTCGTAATTATTATTCCAAGGTACTCGAATCTCTCTATTACTTCAATTTTTTTATATATTTCCTTCGGCTGTTTCTACTGTTAGGTAATTTCCTTTTATAAAGTCTAGATTTGACCATTCCATGTATTTTGTTTTCAGTTTAAGCTAACGCTTTTTCTTCAATATTTTTAACGACTTGTCTTATTTCTTCTTTATTTCTCGCTAATATTGCTGTCATCTGCGTATGATACGTTCACACGTTACCAGTAGTGCATTGCTTGGGCCAACTAGCACTATGTAACCAGACCTTAAGCTCCAAAGAAATGTGTGCTAGAAGAGTAAATATTTTAACGGAATGCACCATTTTAATGTTCTCGTTTTTTTGGATAAATTCTGGAAACCCAGTATCATCATCCGAAACTCTGTTCCGAAGAAGTTATTAGTCTTGAACACGTAACAAGTTTAATTTGCTCAGAACTCTGCTCTGTTGGAACACTTTTTTACACTACGCAGACAAAATAACATTTAGAAACTCGCTTTTCCGGAGCAAACCAAATATATGTTTTAAGAATGAAAACTATTAACTCGTCTTGATTCAAAATGTTTAGTTTTTAAATAAAATGCGATTCAATTTCTCTATTCTACTTCTTCCTTTTGCTGTAACTCGCTGCTTTTTCTGTTTATTCAAGCTTTCATCGTGCGATACTCTGCTTATAGTTACTTTTACAGAATATAATAGTTAAAACAATCGTTCTTAGTTATAAAATGAAGAAATATAAAAAGTAATAGGGAAAAATCCTTTGTCTCAGCAAAATCTCATTTTTCGAACAATTTGTTGTAGGAAATTGCATTGTTTAAAGCATCCTTTTTACATTAATACGAGTAAATGGTATTTTACAATTTATTTTAATGTATTTATCTACATACAAAGCCAGTCTAGTGCGAACGCGAGACTAAACTGGGACAATTTATAATGGTCGCGTTCATCCCAAAGTAGCGCTACCGTAGCGATCAGCAATTTCCAATTGATCGAGTGTTTTGTCAACTGATCAGATGTTAGCGCTGTGGCAGCAGTCGCCATTTTCTTCATCGGAATTGCTACCGATCAGTGATGCAGTAAGTGTAATTTTTGCCAAATATTATGTTAATAAACATATAAAATGACATAACAGCTATTTTAGACATTTCTATCTTAAAAACAACAGTAGGAACTATTAAACTGAATTGAAATCGAAAATGAATGGATAATTATTGAAGTCACATATCAAATAAAATTAGGTTATGGTGTTATATCAAGATAAGCACGTTTAGAAAAATTAAGAAACGGTGGAATACTCTAAAAATCGCTACCTGATCACTTTAAAACAAGGTAGAACTTGGAAGAAAAAAAAACAAATACTAAAATGGTATCACATGAATAATACAGCTAGACAAATTTGTGAACTATTTTCTGCTACATTTGATGGATAGTATAAACTGAATAATATAATTCAGAATTTGTATTTTGAAGTATGAAAAAACCAGACATGTTTAATACTGACAATATTTGACGAATAGAATTTTATGGGGAAGTAATGGAACTAATTACGTAGTTTTTATAGACGAGTCAACTTTGTCATTACTTGGTCATCAAAATCCTTAAAGAGTCCGGTATTGATTAAGGACAATTTGATCGGGGACCACATTCTCCATAGAAGGAAATCTGACTGGTCCTAAACCAGAATTTGTTGCAGCAACATTTTGTTCCCCAAATTCGTCTATCAGCAGGAGACAGATTTGGTGTTATTTGACTTCAACAAAATGGTCACCCTGTAATGTTCTGTATCTGTATCTGTAGAGTAGGGAGGATGAGTTAGGCCCACAGCACTTAGGCCACATGTGACCCATTGTACATCCTCCCGAGGAGTTGTCTTCCTAGGTCATCGACCATCCTGCCCTTTCCAGGAAGGTGGACGGTCACTAGGAGACATCTCCTTTATATCGGCAGGTGTAGGTCAAGACTCACCGAACACACACTCTCTTATTGACGATAACTCCGGGCACTCGCATAAGACGTGCCTAACAGATTCATCTTCCTGTTCACACATCCTGCATAGAGGTGTGCCCACTAGCCCCATTGTATGGAAGACCCTGCAATGTTATCAAATACACGACAGGTTTTTTACAACCAATCACGGTATTGCCTTACTCAAGTAGGAAAATTTTTTGAGCATATGCTTAAATTTGGAAATTTGTTTTATTCGTGTTTGCATTATTACAAATTATAAATATCCACGCCCATGGTTGACTTTTTTGCTGGTTCAATTTTCTGTATATTGGTCGGTAGTGTAAGGACAATAATAAATTAGACTTACCAAAATCATAGTCCGAGCACAGTGACTTGTACTATAATACTTAAACAATTTTAACAATGTTTCACCTATAGAAAACTACATTATCACCGAGTAGCATAGTCTGTATTTGATTTTCAATTAAATTAAAAATCTATGAAATATACAATAATGTAACCCAAGGAATAAAAAATTTGCTATTAAAAGTCTGCGAGGTTATAGTTAACCAACAATCATCGTTTTTTTGTTTAAATTGGTCCATCAAAACGTGGAATATTAATTTTTACATGTAAATTTCTCTTTAAAACGGACCCTTCGCTTAGAAGTTACGACGGTTATAAAAATACTAAAAGTCGTCGTCACCGAGCGAAGTCGTGGAGGATTTTTAGTAACATAACACATGTACTGAAAAGACCCAGACCCAACACATAGATGGCACTATTTTTATTGCAATCGCCTGTTTTTCAGTTAGTAGGTACTAACCCTAAAAAGACGGGTGTCAAAATTTCATGATATTCTATTTATTAGTTCGTGAGTTATTGTGCTAAGTGTAATGCTACTTTTAATATCTTCAAAACAATGGATCAAAAACAATTTCGTGTTTTAATTTGACACTGCTTCTCTATGGGAAAAAATACCGTTCAAGCGAATCAATGGTTTGAAAAGTGTTATGGGGACTCAAAAACAACAATAAAACGATGGTTTGTTGACTTCAAACGTGGTCGTAGAGACACTGATGATGCGGAACGTAGTGGACGTCCAAGTAACGTGGTAATACCAGAAAGTATCAAAAAAATCCACAAAATCATTTTGAATGATTGAAAAGCAAAGTTGCGTGAGTTAGCTGACATCAGCTATGTTCGCGGGTCACAATCCGAACCAGTTCAGAGACTATTCGTGTATTCTGAAAAGTGGCGTTCGTGGTTAATATAATTCTGAATTTTTAATAATAGTTCGGTGTTCGCGGATCATATCGGATTGGTTCGTTATTGATTCGGAATCAGCACTAGCAGTTCTTTGATTTTGGTAAGGACTGAAAGTTCGGTTCGGCTGCTCATGCGCAAATGCTCGATTTGTCGTTTTATTTTAGTTATCTGTTGTTTCACTTGTTTATTGTTTGCTTTGTTGTGTTTTAACTTTGTAAATAAATATCAAACTCTAATTTAGCTGTCCACTGTCCAAGTGTAAGGTAAATTTAAATTATCTATTTAGTTTATTTTGGTTTTTATATTTTGTTTATTTTTAGTGTATATATTTTTCATTTGTTAGCTGTCAGAAGTGTTGTGTTTTGTTTTCGTTCAAGTCCTGAAAGGTGATCTGTGGTTCTAAGATCGTTCGCGGTATAATTAAAACTATTTGCTGGTTCTGAACTAAGCATGCGCTCTAGACAATTTAGAGTTAATTCCAGACTGGTTCGGAATCGCTTCGGATTGTGACCCGCGAACATAACTGTAAAGATATCAAAAGAACGTGTTGGCTATATATTGCATAAGCAATTGACTATGAGAAAACTCTGTTCAAAGTGGGTGCCGCGTTTGCTCACTGCAGTTGACCAATAACAAGAACGTGTTGATGCTTCTGAGCAGTGTTTGACCATGTTTAAACGTGACAAGCCGGAATTTTTACGTCGATATGCGAGAATGGATGAAACATGGATCCATAAATTCACTCCGAAAATAAAAACTATCGTCATCTGAGCGTTTGAAGGCCGAAATTGCAAAGAAATGTCCGCATATGGCAAAGAAAAAATTTTTGTTTCATCAAGACAACGCACCGTGTTACAAGTCAATCAAAACAATGGCAAAACTACATTAATTGAACTTCTAATCGCTCCCACATCCACCGCATTCGCATCGCATTTGGCTCACAGCGACTATTGGATGTTCGCAGACTTAAAAAAAGGCTCGCCGATAATAAATTTCGCTCGAATGAAGAGGTTATCGCTGACACTGAGGCCTATGTTGAGGCAAAGGATAAATCGTTCTACAAAAGTGGTATTGAAATGTTAGAGCGGCGCTGGAATGATTGCATGGTTCTTGATGGAATTTTAGTTGATGAATAAAAACAATTTTGAACAAAAAAAAACGAGTTTTCTTTGTTAGGCCCGGGACTTTTATCCCATGTGTTATTTATCTATTTACACTTTTTTATTAAACAGAAAAGAAAAAGGTTTATATTATTAATTTCTGGTAAATACTGACGATATGAATTGCATGTAAAATGTAATGGTCTTGTCCGTGAAATTCCGTAAGGTAGTTCAACATGTGAAATCTGGTATTTATAACGATGAATCTCGAGTCATCTGAAGGTTACATTTACGCACCTATAAAGGGTATTGCTAATATATTGTATAAGAAAATTTAATAATAGAAATTGATACGACCTCTATTAAATGCAATTAATTTGTGTAAATGGTTGTAGGTAGAAGCTCACCATTAAATTGAAGTAGGTACCTAATTTCTGACACACCTACATCGTCATTTACTTTTTGTATACAATCGATATTTTTTCCGAATAGTATAATGATTAAACCAATTTTGTTTGATTTATGATTCCACTAATAACAATCAATATCAGGTTCTGTGATTAATTCTACAGTTCATCTTGAAACCTGTTTGGAGAAAAAAACATGACAAGATGAATTCAATGAATAAGATTTATTAGGTTTGACTATTGATTTTATAAATAGGAATTTGCTCATTTAGAATTGTACCTTTAATATTTAAATCGCTGACATAAACTTTGGAGTATGAAAAATTCTACTCTGGATGTACTAATTTATTAAAAGTCAAAGACATTTTAAAGGTTATACAGTAGAAACGGTGGAACTTTACCATCGCGTGACTGTTACGTCAGCAACAATATTCATATGAATCAAATCAAAACTTCTGTCAACTCAATAGAAATAATCATTATGACTAATATTCCAAAGATCGGCCTTTTACGAATTGGTAACAAGAAATTTAACTTTTTTTAATTGTATTTATTTTATTTATATGGTTAACATCGTCATATTTATTAAAACTATCGATATACTGGGTGAATAAATTACAAAGTCCATAATTAATATTAATATAAGCATTGTAATATTCCCGTCTCACGGCAATTTAGGTGTTATGAAATGTCAAAAGATAACAAGTTGCTAATGTGTTATATTCGTACTTACCAATGTCAAATGGAATAAAAAGTCAAATTAGTTCTTACAAGAACTGATTTTAACAATAAATACACTTTTAATCCGAAAATTCGCTAAACACAAGACAATAAACTAAACTAGCATAACCTCAAATGCGGTAGTGTCGAACTCAACTTTTAGTACGATCAGTAATACACGTTACGTCAATTATATCGTTGTCTCTTTTTACGATTACTACGGCAAATTTAAAGAAACTATTACGTATGTCTTGTAGTTGGTCTTGTGAAGAAGACGATCGATCGTACGTTATTATGTTTGGTTTATATTGATAGAAGAAGATAGTATGCTGAAAATATGTGTTGCATAAATCGTAGATTGGGTCACGTGATGGTAAAGCTCCACCGTTTCTACTGTTCATCTATAAAAATTGAATATGTATGTATATTGGGGAGATATTAACTGAAACCTGAAGGGTGGAAGGTAATTGCTTCGGTCCATATGGGCAAAAAGACGTCCCACTTTATATGATTTTTGACGTGTTTTAAAATTTTTTTATAACTGTGACGCCTTCAGAATTATAAGGGGTGGATAATATTCATTTGAATGCTCCGTTTAATTACTGTTTGGTGGTTATATAAATGCATTTCTCTGTGGCGCATCTCTTTTGATTTCTCTAAATTAGCTCCAGTTTTAAATTATCTACTTTAATTAGGTACTGAGTCCATCATTTTATTAGTTCTACGTCTCCCAGGTAAGTTCCTATTGAAAAAAGTGAGTTTCAATTCGTTAATAAACTAAGAAAATTGATAACTTGAAGAAACAATAAATTACGAGTAATTTTAGGTACGTTATCTGAACTTTAGAAGACACACAGTCTAAGATTTAAAAATTAGAAAATTACAATTTTGACATGGGTAAATTGTATGTAGGTAGTTGAAGTCGGAAAATCCAAATATGTTGTCTTCCATTGAAATTTTAAATTTTTATATTCTTCTCAGCTAACTTCAATATTGACCCCACCAAAGTTTGGATGATATATATCTACCCACTTACCCTAATAACACGAATACGTCCCCGTAACGTTTTTTGAACGTTTGCCTACAACTTACTATACGTACCAAAAACGTTTTTGTCCGTTTTTAAACGTTTTGTGTCAGAAAAAAGAAAAAAGGACGTTCCGGAAACGTTTTTTAACGTTTAATAGACGTATTAGGAACGTCTTTAAAACGTTGCCAATAGGATTTTTGGAAACGTTTTAGGAACTTATTTTAAACGTCTAATACATATCTGGAACGTTCCATCTGATTATCTAAATAAACGAAACGAAAAAGTAAAAAACTATCTTTTGCAATCAACATAAGTTTATCTCATTCTCTAAATAATTTTACATATCATTGCAAACACTGATGTTTTATATGCAAGGATCGATATACGAGAATAAAATAGATATTGTTATAGATAAATTTGACAGATGATCGAGAAGGGACTAAAAAATGCAGTAGTTTATTATTATATCCCGAATTTTTGTTATTTTGTTATAAAAAACGGATATAATAAAAAACTTTCTTATATTTGAAACTTTTTTTAACAAAATAAAGTTTGCTTCTTGTTTTAGTTTTCGTCAAACGTTTCGTACACGTTTAATAAAATATGTCCTAAAACATAATTCATATAACGTTTGAGAAACGCTTTTTTTAGGTCTGGAACGTTCAGACCTAAAAATACCTGAAAGATACGTCTACGGAACGTTCAGTGTTAGTAGGGTAAAAGTTACAGATATGGCCCATCATTCATTTACACCCGGTATACTTCTAGTATTTCTCAATTCTTATGCTTAGAAGACGTCTTGAGGATATAATGTCAACACATGAATATTACACTTGGAGGACAGCTGAATTACAAATTGCGTTCGACCTTGATCCGAGTTGAGATTTAAACTATTTCTGTTTTTGGTTTTAAATTCATTTGACCTACTAAAAACGATTATGACCTAATCGTTATCCAATAATGGGACCTACACTCACAGTAACCGAACCGCATCGGACGTCGTCACCTGACCTTCATTATGATTGTACTACAGAATATCCCGAATTCTATGCTCCATTCCAAGATATTTCGTTCCAACTTTTACACCAACTTGATTTATTCAAGAGAAAAACCCATAGCAGGTAGTCGTTAATCCCATAACAATAGCAGATTATCGGATCGTACTTGTTTCTTCGAAAATATAATGCTTAATAGTATGATTATTTTACTACCGAAATTTTTGGCTGGTAAAATAATATTTAGTTTTAGTATTTAAATTTTGCCGACTACGGATCTGTTACTGTTTACTGTACAAGTTTTATTATTAAATCCAGATACCGAGGCAACGAAATATTGTGAAATCTACTTTACTGTACCTACTACTATTTCGTGCTGCTTTTTTAAAACGTTTAATACAGATTTTTTTATAAAAACTGGCCCGTGGTAGATTTTGTAATAATACATATACCTATATAGCGTATATTAAGGTGTTTGACCTTCTTTTTTTCATATAATTATACACTAAGATATATGGTTTCGTGTTATATATAGTTGACGTAAAACAAACTGTGCAGCTATCTAATCGTATATCCCCTTTAAGTTATGTTGCGGAGCTAAATTCTGAAAGGTATTAATATTATTTTTGATAGTTAATTGGCCGGTTTTATTCTCTATACTTAGTTACTTGTTCCAAGTATGTATACCGCATATTATCCACTATTCTTCTGCTTTCCATGACTGTTTGACGTTTATTAATCGTTTTGAATTTGAATCTGAATTTTTTAATGCAATTTTCAATGGTTTTCTTACAGCAGTTTACATTGCGGCCCGCATTTGTCAATTTATTTCTTATTTCAATCGTAGGTAACTTATTACTTTTGTAACAGTCATATATGGTGATTTTTAATAATTTTATCAAAGTGTAATAAATCTTCGTGACCCTTGCAAAACCAATACAGGTTAGGTAATTTTAAAGTATTATATTGAATATAATTTTTTTTCTTTTTCTGTGTTGGGCAGGTAGCTTAACTTCGTATCAGGACGAGTTTAGGGTCTTTTCTATTGTCAAGAGATTAAAAGGGTAAAAAAAGTGATCCCGGTAGTCAATGACCTGGGCTGAGAATGAAATAAAGATATGAAGACCTTTATAAAGAACACATTTCCAAATAGGAACGATTCATTTTGGTCAATAGATTTACTTATTGCTCCGCCGGATTTATGAATAAACTATAACCGTGTATAGTTGTATAGTAAAATTAGTTTGCACTGTTTCACAATGAAATAACAGTATCCGGAAAGGTCTCTGAGGATTAAGAAGCCGAAAAGATAAAAAAGTACGTGCTTAATCTTTTGCAATTGATTTTGGACAAACTTTACCAGAGTATGCAGGGTTTTTCAATTGCTGAAAATAGATGTTTAAAAGTCTTATTTATATTCGTTCCATATTGGATTACGGGTGTAATTTATATTTTATAGCTCCTCATCAAAAACCAATTTAATATCTATGGACCGAAAACAATACAAATAATTAAAACTATGCGTAGGAGTTACGATGATCTAATAAATGCAAGAACTCTCACTCTACTATACTGGAAAATAAAAACCAGTCCACTCTTAGCGGATGGAATAATACCAGCTGTAAAGAAAATTTCATAGAGCAAAATGAGACATATTTCAAAACAATTATGAATCTTTAGTGACTATATCTAGCATCATATACCTTTTTTTTATGGAACTCAACCAACGAGGTGTTAAACAAAACAAATATATGATGTTTTCTCAATGTTGATAGTTAGTGGTTAGGGGAATCAATTATTTTCAATGTTTTTATTCTCACAAGGTGTTCATGTCGATTTGAAAAATTCAACTTTTGGATAATTTAAATAGTTCGCTATTTTTGCTGTGACGTAAATACCCTTAAAGAGAAGTTAGCTACATAAGGTGTGACGTAGTACCACAATTCTGTCGTCTTCTTTTTTAAAATCGTGATGAAGTATCGGTTATGCTTATGTTGTATTGCGTGAATGGAGGAGTTCTTTCAATTTACTTCTGATTTATATTGTTTTTATATATGTATATTTAGATTATTTTATAAATTTTACTTTTACCATTATTAGTTTTCGTTACAATTAGTTTTTTATTTTTGTTAGCGTTAGAGATATGTTTCGTAAATTAATAGAATGGATGGGTTCGTACAGGCAAATACACACACAAATATAATTACTTACATCAAAATGATCTTCACAGCAATATAATAACTAGTTGTAGTCTGTTTATATTTCCTTCTAGCAACCTCAAACCATAATTTCCGTTTAATTTTTACTGCAGGCACAGTTACAAACTTTTCACGAGGCATTGTAACTATTGTGTCCGTGCAGAATGATACAAAACAAGATTTATACGATATTCACATTATTCTAACTTGAAAAATCGTGGAGAAAAACTAACTAAACTTGACTACAAAATATTAATACAATGCTTTTACTTGATATTGAAACGTCAAACTCGTATAAACTGTAAAAAACACTCATATATATTACAGACTTTGACAGTTCTTCAGACTTCAAATTCGAATGGCCTTCTTTGTAACTGGCAAACATAATTATTATCAGTGGCTAACTTCATCTTTGTGACGTGTGTAGTGAAAGCAGCAAACATTTAGGAATCCTTAATTTCCAGTTTTCTCCTGAAATATTCGGTTTGAAAAATGTTTAAATTGATTTTTGCATAGAAGTACTAATATAATTTTAATAAAATACCAAAAACCGGATATCGGTTTACCACCCCATTCGTTACATATTACATACATATATCTATTGTATAATATAAAATGTATAAAAATAAAAAGTAAATATATATATTTTTTTACAGATTCTGTGAAAGGGATTACTTATCATTGAGATATTTAATCTCTTATCGATTACTGAGGATTTTTCGAAGAGCGACTAGACACTTTATGACGATGTTTCTTCAAATAAAAAGGACCATGTGAATAAACAGGTAAGAATGCTTTCCATAATAAAAACGTCAGCAAATTTTTTGGAATGTAGTTAATCATCTATTCCAGAAATAATCTATTTTATTCAGAATCGGTATCAATACTGGATTAATATATTTTTGGTGAAATTTGATATAACAAAAAAACAGAAAAGATTATATTTAAGGAAAATAATATGACAAAGATTACGAAGTAAATTAACCAATTTGGTTTTAAAAAAAATCTATTCAGCTTCAAACAATCTAATTTAGGTTTGCTTCGAAACTAACCTTTAGATAGCAAGTAGACAGATGATAAGAAGAATACTTCTGTGTAGTTTTATTAGTTATTCTTGTGAACAAGTAAATAAAGTAGAATGTTGACTTAATTACAGTTTCCTGTAGAATGTGTTTGTAGTTAAATTCATAAGTGACAAATATTTTTTTTGTAAGTTAACCAGAACCTAATTGGAAAATCTATTTTTCTACATACCGAGTGTCCACAATTATTTGGACAGGTCATTAGACATGTCTAACAGACAGTTTCACAATCAGTGGTAAACTCTTACGGTTAACGGACCTTAACCTAGATACTAACCAATAGAACTTGTTTCACAATCATTTAACTAATGGTCAGATAACTTAGGAAATTGTATTAACTTTTGTTGCGTTGGTATGTCAAATGAAAGGAAAAAGAAGACCTCTCTGGAGGTTATGTTCTACAGTTTTTATACTAACCAAGAAGAATATAAATATTTTCTCACCTCTTGATAAATTGATAAAACTTACCTTACTGTTGGATAGGAAACAGCCTCCTCAATTTCTTCCAACAGGCTTTCTGGCCACCTGGACAAACGAAATCTGCAGAAAAAATGGTGATTGTCGAATAATTCGAAATAATCACGTCTTGGACAAATAATTTTTGACATTGAAAACTATATTTCTCTTCAATTGGCCAACCTGGGTAGGTACGCTACCGACTTTCAGGCTGAAGTATACACCAGTGAACTGGCTGCAAGAGAGCTGATTAATCAACCTGTTGTACAAAAGAACATACACATCCTGTCAGAAAGCCAGGCTGCTCTTAAAGCACTGAGCTCGAACAGGATAAAATCTAATCTGTCTACAATCCTTGAAATACTAGGCTAAGAGAACAGAGTCATTTTGACCTGGGTCCCGGGGCATCAAGGAGTGGAGGGCAACGAGAAGACCGACACTCTGGCAAAAAAAGGGATCATAGTTTCTATTTATCGGACCTGAACCATTTTTTGGCATTGCGGAAAGCACTGCTAGATCAGCCATAGCTGGGCGGAAAGGCAAAACTTCACGTACTGGGCGAATATACCGGGGCTCTCTCACTCGAAGGCGTTCATATACAACCCTTCGAGTACAAAAAATAAGCAGATCCTGGAATGGAGTAGAACAAACCTACGCATTCTGTCGGGACTGCTTACAGGACATTGTCGACTAAATTACCACCTAAAGAAGATGAGTCTGGTTCAGCCCTAGGATTGTCGGTTCTGTAATTTGAAGGACGAAACTGCGGAGCACATATTATTATGCCGGATATTGATTCAATATCCGGAGGTGCATATTGCACGGGAAGTAGTTGTTGCTCCTTAGTTGAACGGTCACTGTTTTTGAAAAATATTATTTTTCAAAAATGTATAAAGTGTGAATATAAATAATTATTATTCGACATCTGTGGATAAAACACTTTATTAAATACGACAATATTACAGGAAACTGTAATAAGCTTTATTGTTTCAAGCCCACGTGACTTGTTGTCAACATTTTTTCGAATTTTGAATTGCGATTGGAAGTGAAGATGTCGCTACTGTCACAATCTTTACATTTCCGTTATTGGAAGACATGTATTGACAGGGCCTATGTTACCATAAGGCCCGGGCCTTGGGCCCGGTGGTCTGGGGGGCCCGTTAAAGGTTGTAAAATATTCATAATTTCTCGGACGGATAGCACATACCTTGTACTGATGAAGCGCAAGTACGCCGAAACCGGTCTACAAGTTGTCGCAAACCAGAATGGTTGGTTTTTAAATATCTTGCAGATATACCAACCCCGTTTGACTTTGGAGTGTAATTCAATATCCGGCGGTGCATATTGCACGGGAAGTAGTTGTTGCTCCTTGGTTGAACGGTCACTGTTTTTGAAAAATATTATTTTTCAAAAATGTATGAAGTGTGAATACAAATAATTATTCTTCGACAAACATTAATAACGTCTAACGTTCTACATATATACAACATATTTTCGAAATCAATAAAATTCATACGAGGAACACTAATGTCGTTACGGGCAGAGTCGAATTTAACTCTCCCAAGGCCCGGGACTAAAATACAGCGGAGCCCACTTCACTTATCACATTCGAAATCATAGTTAAATTTTTAGACAGCTTTGACGAATAATTTTGATAATAAGTATTTTTCTTACAAATGTTTAATGATTTATTTTTTCTACAGTAATGATATGATTTTATATTGAGTTTCTCTCTCTGAAGATACTTTTATCTAACCAAATAGTAGTAGCTCACTTTCTTTTTTATATTTTTATTTCAACGTTTCGGTACCGCTTCAGCTACCGTTATAAAGAATAATTGAAATTTTTTTACTTAATTTTTGGTATAAAGATTATGATTTTAGATCGTTAATTACTCTTCATAATGTTTTAGAATACAGTGAACAAAAAAAAGAGACAATGAGAATTTCATTTTAAATATTTCTTGACTCACCTTGTAGCCACCAATATTTTGGGTCTAAAATTAGTCTCAAACTGATGACGAATGGTAAGGATTAACGACCGTGCAAAATATATATTTATAATAAAACGGTTTTCCTGAGAGAAATATTATCTTTGAAAACCCGCTTCTATCCAACTTTAACGTTCTGTTTTTCAAAAATTAGTCATAGGACTGAAATGTGCCCGTAGACGCAACCTTGTTTAAGACTAAAAAACTCTTTCAACCTTACAAAACTCAATACCTTTCAGGCATCCTTATTTTACGAATTTAAATTTTCTACACAGCTTGTACGCGACTGGAATTTTGCCAATGTCAATATATTCAGAAGTTTGCATATCACCATTCCATTAGTAACAATGATGTTGAAGATCTGCTACAACAATGACCGGTAAATTGCTCGAAATCTTACTTTATACATCAACAAACGACTTTTGGAATATTTCCAACTGGATTAAATCTCGCAGACGATGATATGCATTTTTCATATTTGTAATAAACAAAACTTATTTATACGTTATACGTTATTCTGCAGGAGTTGAAAAATGCTTTAAGAAATGCGTTAAATCGTTAGTTATTAAGGACGCGTTTATCAATGCACTAGCAAGCTGTCAGTCAAACTTTCGGCTATCCTAGCTGCCACTATCAAGTTGATGTTAACCATAAAACATACAGTTAAATACGAGAAAGTGTTGTTTCGTGATTCTTACTGTTAACTGTGTCATGATGGTTTGCTTACATTTCAATTATCATCGCTAGGAGCTTCCATTTTGATTTATTCATATAGTAGTTTAGTAGCGTCCAATTAATATTAACTATTAATTATGCCGGACCTGCCCTAATATTTATGTATGTATGTATGATGGGGTGACATTCACTGAGACCTAAAAGATCTATTGTGCCCCCTTACTTCTACTTAGTTCCTCAGGAACGTCTCAGAGACTAGTAGCTGCTTTAGTCCTATTTCCATGAGGAATTTTAGGATATCTGCAGGCTTCAACTTAGGTAAATGTCCCTCTTCTATCCAATAATCTCCTAGGTGCTATGCACTTGGATACTGAATGGCTGAGCAATTCGCAAGTATGTGGATGGAGGTATCTTCTTCCATGCCACAGAATCTACATTCTTCTTCCTCCACTATTTCAGGTGGCAATGTCCCGTTAGTATCCCTAATAAAACTCTTGGTGCAGTTGACTTTGACTTATGCATTCATTTGATCACAAGCCCTACTAGATCTTTCCAATGGTCAGATCTTCTCTTTTCTTCGACTTTGCCTATTTCTTCCAATATTACATTGGGGCTGATACCACCGCAAAAGGTTTCCGGCCCCCAAAAGGGTCTTTCAGTCCCCCTCTTTGCTAGTCCATCTGCTATTTCATTCGATCGGCTCAAAATAACTCTTTTTTATCCTAGCACCTATGTAGGTGTAGGAGAATACCAAGGAGGTTTTAAAGCAGGGAGATCGACAATTGACCAAATTTTCATTATGAAATGACCATCCGGAAAACCGAGAGCAAAGTAACTTTGGAGGGCAGTACTTCTAACGAATTCAAGGTAGAGAAAGGTATGAGACAAGGAGACCCATTATCCACAACTCTCTTTAACCTAGTTCAAGAAGTCATATTAAGAGAAAGTGGTATAAAAACACGAGGTTTAATTTATGGGAATAAACATCAATGACTAGCATATGCGGACGACATAGTACTCTTGGCAGGAAAGAACTTCGAAGCATATTTAAGCTACTTGAAGAGACGGCGAGAGAATATGGTCTTTTGATCAACGAGAAAAAAACAAAATACATGGTAATGAAGGACAATGAGGAAACTGATATTATTATAAATTGCAATGGGAATTGGGAGTCACTATTACAAATAAAGGAGACGAAGAAAGAGAAATAGAAAAAAGGTTAAAAAAAGGCAGTAAAACAGCAGGAATGGTATCAAAGATCTTAAACTAAAAAGACATATCACGAACAGCTAAAATAAGAATGTACCAAACAATAATAAGACCGTCAGTTACCTACGCTTGTGAAACCTGGACAATGAACAAAAAAGTGCAGGATAAACTGGAGAAATGGGAACGTAAAATGCTCAGGAAGATTTATGGTGGAATTAAAGAAGATGAACAAATAGAGAATTATCACAATTGTATAATCACACAAGCATAACCTATATAGTTAAAGAACAAAGAGCGAGATGGTTGGGTCAATAAGGAAACACCTCCATACTATGGGGCTAGTGGACACACCTCTATGCAGGATGTGTGAACAGGAAGATGAAACTGTCAGGCATGTCCTATGCGAGTGTCCGGAGTTATCGTCAATAAGAGAGTGTGTGTTCGGTGAGTCTTTGCCTACACCTGCCGATATAAAGGAGATGTCTCCTAGTGACCTGTCCACCTTCCTGGGAAGAACAGGATGGACGATGAACTAGGAGAACAACTTCTCGGGAGGATGTACAATGGGTCACATGTGGCCTAAGTGCTGTGAGCCTACACTCACCCTCCCTATTCTACAGGTACAGCTACCTATGATTGTATACGGCAGCATTGATCTCTCCCGGACTATCCAAAGCAAAAAGCTGATAACATTTTTTATTCGCAGCTGACGAAATCTACACCACTCAATTTTAACGTCTTGATAGTTTAAAATAGATTTAAGTTATGTCTGATACATTTCCATTAGTACAATCACTTAATCAGAAACTTCAATATTTGCGATGGAAAACTAATTTCATTCCAATCATTAGTGCGATCTATTTGGTTGATATTCGAAGTAATCATTTTAGATTGAATTTGGCTGTTTGTTCATTTCGCTGCTTTTACAACCTTCTACTGGTTGTTTACATAACCTAGATAGCTTTCGCGCCCACATAATAATTGTCGATAAACAAACGTTCTTAAATGAATGATTTGTAGAAATTTGTTGGTTCGAGATCGTAAAAATGTTACATTAAGGCAATGCTAATCTACAAAACATATATGCGTAAAAGTCCTCGATTTTGCTGCATTCAATTCACACTTTGAAAATACTTTCGAATCAATGAATATTTAATGCAATTTTTTTGTTTCCTGTAAATTTTAATATGCAGACTGTGCAACATGCTAACATTATAAGTATAAAGATTCAATTGTATCACTCGTCTGGGGGCAAAAAGGACTTTTCGGTCCCATTGAGTTGGAAGCTAGGATATTGGGCTCAAGGTATGGATGTTTGAAGAAAGAAGGGATACGTACTAACTTTCACAGAACAGACACAAGTTTTCATATCAAGACAGACGGTGACAGATAAAACCAGAGAGACACACACACTTTATACTGAACCTGTCCCTTCCAAGATGCATCCCCCGAAAAGCGGGAAAAACCTCCCACCACTCCCCATGACGTCCTCGCTGTTGTTCAGTCCCCGGATTACAATTCTTCCATTTTCTTCTTCTCACGAGAGTACGTGTACTATTTCACTTCCCTCCTTTCTTCATTTAGGTACCTGGTTAGGTTCCTGTAATCCTCTGGTACTTCCCATGGAATCTTCATTCCGAGCCTCTCTCGGATGGTAATAAACCTCGTCTGTATCCACAGAAAGTGCCATGTCCTTCCTTACGGAGCTTTAAGGGTGAATGTTCCGTAAGCTGACGGGTGGTGACCTGCTTCGTCCATCATTTTCTCCTCGTTGACTCTCCTTTTGGCTGCTGTCTTCTTCTGTTGTTTTTCTTACCGATACCATTTTCTTCATTTTGTATTTCAGATCGTTTCTCCACAGGCGTGATCGCCGTCCATATGGTCTAGGTTGTGCGGCACACGTCAAGTTGAATTCAAACATTTTTTGATTCAACAAATTTACATAAAATCAAAGATTATTTTATCAATACCAGTAGTAAAAGCAATTTTATTATTTGCTATATACCAATACTGACCGGTGGGGAAATTATACTATCATCTACCTAGTTTGGAGGTTTGAGTTTGCTAAATGTAGGATTTGCTTAAACGCTTTTGTGATTGGTGCAGGTTAATTAATTTTTAAATTTTGTCATGCGCAGAGAGCCAGTAACGTAATGATACTTTTGGATCAATAAAGGCGCTTATCGGTATTTCGCCCGACGGCGCAGAAGATGCTTGGCACCTTTCCCAATGCATCCATTTGCATGTCTTTCGCTTTCGGCAATAATTGGAGCTTGTTGATGTCACTTCGTCTTCTAACGTTTTGCGTGTCTCTTCTTAGTTTTCATTAGGTCCTTGCTTTGGGCATGATATTTGTCCATTAGCTCCCAGAACTTGCTGTACGAGTCGTTTTTTGGGTCGTCTTCTTTTTCCCCACATATCTATTCCTATCCTCCTCAGGTCCTTGATATTCATCATAAACCTTGCCCAAAGACGATTTTCCATTTAAATTACATGGGATTTTCCCACTTTTTACAGATTTTTTTTTCTTGAACTCGTTTTTTCGTAGCAATGATAAACCCATATCCTTGTACAGAATTGAACGCTCTACAATAAAGGGCTCTTCAAATGTTTCGATAAATTCATTCCGTCAAAAGTTATTCAAAGTGAAAGTTAACCTCTAGGTAAATTCTTAAATTTTTACACTTTTACAGCAGAATTATAATTATTTTTGTAAAATTTTGTAGTAAAGGCTGAGGTGCCGAGGTGTCGAAGACTCTGACGGATGGTGCCGAAATAATTAATCAATCAATTACATTTAACACATACGCGTCACAAATGTATCGGAAATTCACCGCTGTGTCGTCACACCATCTTTCAAGTCAAGACAGGCCAAGCGGTGCTCTGCGTACGTTGTTAATAATATTCATTAGCAGGTGTCATTAGCATCATTGCAAAATCAATTACTTCCGTTGTTATTTAGTCTTGTTTTATTAGTAAGTTTTTTATATCTGTTTTATATGAAAAATATCTGAATCGGATTATATTGAAGACGATTCCGCCAATACGCCGGAAGTAGATTTTATTATGGTAATGAACTATTAAAATACAAATCGAGGTTTCATAGTTAGGTAGTTACTACTACTACTACTACTACTACTAAGTTTGCAGGCGAACCTTGTCCTGGACAAACTCAAGCCAAGGTTCCGGCACTGAGGCCACTGGCGGGCCCATTGTGCCATTCCTGCTACCTAGACATCCATAAAGCCGAGCCCTTCAATAAAGGCCACAACCTTTTTCAATGGATGCCTGCTTGTGTCTCCAGGGGCCAAAACAGGGACTCCGAAGATTCGCCTGCGTAGTACAGCCCAGTGTGGACACTCTAGGAGAACATGGACTGACGTTTCGTCAGTCATGCCGCAACCCCTGCATAGGGAACTTCCCTCTACTCCTAAGTTGTGGAGGTGTTTCATCATACAGCAGTGCCCCGTTAGGAGTCCTGCTAGTTAGGTAGTTACTATTTATAATGACTCCGAGATGTTGAGCCAACATTTAACCTAAGATGTTTAATATTCACATTTTAAATATGAACTGACATTGATGACTATGTAAGTAAATATTCTTCAAATAACAAATATAATTTATAACCTATGAATTTATTTCTATTGATAATTTAAGAAATTTTATTATTGAACAAATTTTCTCCGAAGATAAACTTATTTTAAGATTTTCACATTTTTTTGTCTCCATTTCAACAGATATCATGTATCTTATTCAAATATTAAAGCTGCAGCTCAACGTTTATAATCCACAACAGCATACATAAATTCAGTAATCCCATGAATTTCAGTATATACTCCCAACAACATTTCCTTTATATTATATTATATAGAATGGATCAGTAGACTAGACATATAATATTTGGCGTTGGTTTTTCACTACATAAACTCCTGTATTATGTTATTCATTTTAGAGAGCTTATTATTATTTTAACGGTCTCATAATAAAAGCTCTAAAACATTCGAGATACTTATCACTAAAACAGTTCGTGACCCTAAATGGTAACGTATAATTCGTAACGGCGTCAGTTCGTAGACTCCGTTTCATATAAGAAGAAGCCACGTGAAGTTGCAGTCGCATGCGCGAACTTGTTCCAAACTAGAAACCAGCGCCATGTTATAAAATTGACATTCGACTTCAAATCAGTAACGTAACGTTTTCACATTTTGTAGGTTAACACAAAATTAGAATCTGTCGGGCTTGACTGCGAATAATTTTTCCTTTAACACCAACAAGTTTCTTAGGAAGCATGGTTTTAGATCAAATAAAACATACAACGCTCACAGATAAACTAGATAAATGTCTAAGGCCCGTATTCTCCGTTTTCTCTTTTTAAGCGAAGCTTCCGCAATGCCACTTAAAACTCAAGCATTACTTAAATTTTTGCGTTATGCACCGCAGAACAAGTGTGGCTCAGCTAAGCGTTGAAAAACCTTGGCAACGTTGTATTTTTTAGGGTATTTGGATATTTTATGTTGAGCTATCAAAGTATGAGTGAACTGTAACTGTGAACCAAATGTTTTATTTAGTATTTACGATATTTATTAAAGTTGTCAAGGCTTGTTTTTTTATATTTATTGAGAAAGAGTGGAAGAGTAAGACTTCCAAACTTCACTACGACGGAGAAGTTCCACTTGTTAAGAATTATAGCTAATAAATATGCATCCATAATAGAAGATAAAAAAACCAATAGATCTAAATATATTATTTACCGTTAGGTATAAGGCAAGATCTAACCAACCACCTATAAATTAGATAAAGTACTAGATATAAATGTGTTTAAATTGTATTTACAAGTCGTTTTCGAATTCTAAAGCATCTTCTATGAGCTCCAGCACATATAGTGTTGTAGGCTTAGCCAGTCTGAATCTTCTATAGAAGGCCATATCATCCATCTCCTCAAAATAGTTGGGCCGTCTTCGTGGGTATCCAAAATCAATAATATCTAATATATCATTATCGTCTTCCAGCATGATTTTTTTCTATTTCCATCATTATTCATCAAATTCACCTTCCCTCTTATAGAATGCTAAACGACACAAATATTTAGAATTTAGATTATTCCAACGAGCTAAAAGAAAGGCCTGGAAAGCCGCCGAATTTGACCGCTTAGAGTTAAGCGAGCTTAACAACGTTTGTGGATGTGGTGCATACAAAACTGAAGTGTTAAGCGAGCTCAACCCTTAAGCTTAGCTTATTGGTATACGGCGAATACGGGCAATAAAATATTCAAAAATCAAAAATATTCGACAGTAAATGATTGCTTCAAGCACAACCTCAAATGTCAATAATAAAATTGCTGTCGGCATGAAACATCGTTTGTAATGACAATGGCATGAAAGGGTCGTTACGGGAGGCAACATTGTCTGCGCAAGTCAGTTGGCAAAATTTACGTGGCTTCTTCTTATTGGTTTGTTCCAACATATCAAGAAACCGTTCTGGGAACGGTGACGCGCATGTGAAATAGCAAAAACGCGTTCCAATCACGAGAGAACTGTTTAGCGAACAATAATTGTTTTGTTGCAACTCGATTTGGTATAGTTATGGAACCGGTTCAAGAACGGTATAATTCGTAACGCCAACATTTAGTTTATTAGCATTACTGGATTTAGACAAAAATACAATTTGCATACTTTGTATATTTTCCTTCACTAAAAATAGTGGTATTTTTTTCAAGACCACTTTTTAAATATCTTTGTTAATACGACAAGTAAAGAATATCAATATTTTTTTTAAATTTTTTATCCTGAATTCACTTTATCCATTATAGTCATATCACTATATCACATTAAAGTACTAAAACTAAGTCTGAAGAATAATGAAAAAAATTAAAATAATTGTACAATTTATAATAAATTCTAACATCGATAAAGGAGTACAATTTTAAAAGTGTGTATATTTATTTGTCCACGACCACTTAATAATAAGTCAATATTTTACCTCCTAACAAAAGGTATATGGTACCCATATATCTACTACAGTGAATTATGGTTCATAATTCACGCTTTTGCGTTTAAATAGCATAATGTCGCTATGACAACACAACATTCCGGCTAGAGATGGGGTACAGTATGAAATAAATTATTAAAACTGCGTATTTTTTTCAGGAAATTTGTTTCTGAAATATATATCATATCGATAAAATATCGAAATTTTTAGTACTAATACGATATTTCCTAATATTGATAATTTTAAAACAATATATCTATAAAGGTACGGGTATCGATACTTTACACAGTATCGCCCATCTCCATATGTCATATTATTTGACGCACTCCAGAAATTTATTAATTTTGACGTTAGAATTGTCAATAATACCAAATTATTACTTTCCGTTCTACACTCGCATTATTTACTTAACTTCTATTAAATTTAAATAAAGAAGTCAAGGATCGTGGACAAAGTATAGTATTCAACTTCCAATTTATGGCCATTATTCTCTAGGGTGATTTGCGCCCCTCGCCTACGGCTCGGGACGCAAACGTCACCCTGCGTGAATAATGGCTATCATAAATTGATCGTTTAACAATATACTATTATTGTAAAAATTTAAACATGTGCACTATATTTCTTAGAAATGTCAACTTCATAATCTTGGACGACTGACTCCAACCGCTTTTTTATTTGCGTATGTTTCAAACGTTGAGACATTCTTTGACCACTTTCATATCACAAATATTTCCACATTGTGGGATGGGACATTCAAATAAAGATTGAACTGAACAGTGAAAGCCTGCTACGCTGTTAGTAGTCCTGGCCAAACCAATGGCTGCATTATGACGATGATTCCATATTTTTAAAGTACTGCAAAAAATCTTCAGTTCTGTCACAAAGTATGAAATGAGTTGAAAACGTTGGTCCGCTAATGATAAAAGTAATTCCAATTACAGTTGTAATAAAATTTGGATTTCTCGTTATTGATTATTAATTAGACTTTTTGTGCACTTGGTTGTACCGTTTATGTGAAGAGACCATTAGCTCTTATCAGGCTCAACAGGCCTTCTTACAGAAATCCTCCCTTGGGTACTCTAGTCCTGTACTGGGACTCTGCACTCTATAGAATTCTACTATTGACTCTATCCACACGTCTTTAGTCGATGATTTCTTCATAAAAATTTCTATGTATATATTTCATAGTAATGTCAGGAATAAAAGACGGCTTATAGACAGTATACAGAGTGAGAATTTCGACTGTATTTCACTGGAATTGTAGTAATAATAGTACTGTAGAAAGGGTCTGGCAGAATTCTATAGTGTGCAGAGTCCCAGTACTGGTTCCCACGTTTACAAAATATAAACAAAATTATTCAATATTGGCGTTACGAATTATACCGATACGAATAGTTTTAGTTACGAACTGACGCCGTAACGAATTGACGTTACGAATTGTACGAATTGTGAGGTTACGATCGTGTTACGATATGTCTTGTCACCGAAATTATTGTTACTCATTTCTTTTGCTTTTTTTCTACGTACGATGAATCTTTGTGTCGCAGGCATACTTAATTTATCGTAGTAGCACATTATAACATGCCACATATTATCATATTGTCTTACTATCAATAATTATGTTACTAAGTGAAAAATGTAACTTCAACGACGATAACGTAATGAAGGATAAATCACGAAAAACAGATTATAAATCCAACTTTACTGTTATGTTAATTAGTTGCGAAAAAAGCTTTTTGTAGTTAGTTTTTCTATCGAAAGTATGACCTTTAGTAACGAACTGCGGCGGAAGAAGTAATCAAAGAATATTTGCTGAATTGGTAAACTGGTTGTAAAAGGATAAGGGTTTGTTTTTGATCCATTGTTTTGATATTAAAAGTAGCGTCACTCTTAGCACAATATCTCAAGGACTATAATGAATAGAATATCATGAAATTTTGACAGCCGTCTTTTTAAGGTTAGTACTAACTGAAAAACAGGCGATTGCAATAAAACTAGCGCCATGTATGTATTAGGACCGGGACTTTTCAGCCCATATGTTAGAATTGGAATTGGGTTATATTCTATGAACGCAACGTTAAAAATATATTTTTTAGCGTACCGGAGCTTTAAGAACGTGAAAGATAATTCAGCGAGTCCATTACTTAACTGAAAATATATACATCGTATTTTATCAGATTCCTTGGGTTTCCCTCCGAGGTACAATCCCGTCAACAGGGAAATTTGAAGGATAATTTGGAAGGTAGCAGCAGCGCCTTTTTTATCTAAATTGAAATCAGTAGATCAATATTCAAGCGATCCTATAAATAAATTATGTAATAGTTTTAGATACCTGATGATGATTATGATGAACGCCTCTTTGGCACTCCTTATTCGCTAATAATATACGAGGCTATCACGCAATGCACTTAAAACTATTAATTAAAAATGTAATTGGCTCCGTATTTAATGTCTTCATGTTTACGTTTGCTAATAATAATTACAGTTGCTCTGTGTAATTTTATACAATAGGGTGTTCAACTAAAAATATATTCTTGTTTATGCACAAGAGAGTTCATTCTAAAGAAACAAATTACATCGCACCAAATTTAATAGTGTAGTTTTGTTTTTATCCCCAATTAAAGAATCGTATTTTTTAAATTTTTCAAAATCCGCCTTTTAGATTATTACGTCACTAGTAGAAAATGAAGCTAGGCACAAATTTTTACATGGAACATCATCTAAATACTAGTTTTATAATAATTCATAAAATTCAGATACCACAGTACACAAATAAAAGTGGAAAATTATCCTTCAACCACCCAAATACAGACTCTTATTATAATCGTGTTTCTTCAACTTTAACAAGTAAGCGACAGTGATAGATGTCAAAATAATGTCAACATATTATTATTTATTTGTCATGAACAAGCTGAAACATAGAACAACAAATGAAGATTATCGAGAACTTCACATTTAAACTAGTGACGTATCTGCATAATTTTAGTGAATTTTTGTTTCCATTTTTTTCTGTTAATCAGCAGTTATTTCATATATTGAAAAAAATTACAATGATGTGTCACTCGACTATACTTGATATTTAAAAAAATTAGATGTTGATACGGTGCTGCAGTTAGCTGTATTTTTGGGTATAAATGTTGTATGAAACTTCGTCCAGCTCCAAATAAAATTTGACGTATATGTTACATTTTGAAGAAACTGTTGGTTTCTGAGGTTTTGGGGGGTCAAGTTTTCATTGAAACACTCTGTAAAACGGAAAATGGCTTGATATATTTACTGTCAATGAGGCTTTTTTGTGAATTATCCAAAACTAAAATATCTCTAGCATTTCAATTGAAGTAAATGACATTTGGTTTGTTAAATTTGATCAGTAATTTCATGTTGATGAGTTTGCATCCCTTCTTAGCGACTTTACATACGACCGTACGTAAATTACAATTCACCTAAATTTCGGGAAGTTTTTAATAAAAAAGGTGTAGGTTGTATCGTCATATTATTCGATCATTTATATCAATTGTACCACTTGTTTGAAATACCGGATGTAGATATAATGACAAACAATTTTGATGTGATTGCTTTGATTATATCAGCCCAAACGGAAATCGTTCGAACAACGGTTTAAGGGACATAATTTTATTAATTATTCTATGAACACTTTCGTGATCTTTATCAGTTGATACGTTAAGAGAATTAAGTGGTAACTAAATATTTTCGTGTTCTTAAATCACGTCCCTATTATTTTACTTCCATTTAATAAAATAATGGATAATTCCATAAAATATAGTATCAAATTGTCTTTTAACCATGAACTTTTAGTTATATTATGTACCTGATCTATCTTATCGTGACTTTCTCCGATTTGTTTTAATGTTTACTAGACAAGTAAGATAGCGATATCAACTATTGATTAAGCATATTCGAGCAAACGCCCAACCAGTGTAAAACACTCAGTAGCGTACAGCCTGTAGTTGTGTTATAAAGTAAGATTTTTATATACCTACTTACACTTGAACTTATTATACCTATTATCAGACTGGGCAACTCGGGGCGACATTAGTTTGGGGACATCGGGTAAAAATTTAAAAACAAAATCAACATTTTTGTTAAAATTTTATTGTCAACTTTTGTCAAAACGTTTTCTCCTAACATGCATGTTCAATAAAATTACGTTAAAGAGGAACAAGAAGTATTTTTAATCACGACTGAAACAATCGGCTAATAATAAATAGTTCATGCTGGAGGTGAAATTGAGTTTATTAAAGACAGCCTATATTATTATCACGAAGAGGTAAATGTTCAAAATCACAGGAAATGGGTAGAACAAACCGTGATACCAAAGCTGTTTTTCCTAGACATTCAATTACATTTTAGTTTAGTAACAAGGTATAAACAATAACAAACTAGGCACTCTTCAAGTAATTGGCGACAAAATATGCATTGAATGTATTTCTTCTACTTTTGGTAACTTTTGCTGATGTTTTAAGAGATCATTTGCATAATTTCATTATTTTAAGAATATTTTCCATTAACTTGTCAATTTGGATTAGCTTCTGTGTTGTTTTGTTTTATGTCTATTTGAAAAAATTTATGTTCCGAAGATTTAATTATCTGTGCCAAAAATAAATTACATTTCAGGGTTCCGTACTCAAAGGGTAAAAAACGGACCCTATTACTAAGCTCCGCTGCCTGTCCGTCTTTCATGAACCGTTATAGCTAGACAGTTGACATTTCCACAGATGATGTTTTTCTGTTACCGCTATAACAACAAATACTAAAAACAGAATAAAATAAATATTTAAGGGGGCTTGCATACAACAAACGTGATTTTTTTTGCTCAACTTTACTCGATATTATTAACGACAACAGGTAGACGCTTGAAACATTCACAGAATATTGAGTTATATTATCCACTTTAAAAATAAATAATCAAATTAAAGAAAATATGTTTAAGAGGGGCTCCTATACAACAAACGTGATTTTTTTCCAATTTTTATAGATAATGGAACCCTTCGAGCACAAGTCCGACTCGCACTTGACCAGTTTTATTTATACTTAGGTTATTAAATTTACTTTTCCGTCGAAAACGTTCTCAAAATCAGACAAAATCATACATTAATGACCCCTATTAATGCATGATTTTCATTAATGAATGATTTTTCTACAGGCAACCGAACGCACATCTTATACATTATATTTATATTGACAGTTACCTGTGGTGTAGGCAACCAAACATACAATAACACCTTTAAAATGTATTACTTGTATAGAATACTTCTAGTTTTTGACTTACCTATCGTTTTATTTTAATATTATTTATAATAATTATTAGTGTTAAGACATCCAAAAAAGAATTTAAGAAAAACGAAAACGGTGACATTTGAACCACAGATATTTGAACCAGCGACCATATCTGTGACATGTAATTATTTATTTTGACAGTACTTACCTATGACACAAATAAATATGTTTAGTTTTTAAATATTGAGAAAAACGAATACAACTTGGAAAAGCTTTGTAACCAACACGAGTATTAAAAGAGTGGAAGAGTGGAAGAGCAAGCTAAGTCTTCTGAAGACCAAACAGCTTGAACTCTGCCTTTTGGTAACTACTATGGTATAGATATTAAATAGAATAATGTTACATAATATTAATTTTGTATAGTAGATTACCAATAAAATCAGTTATTATTATTATATTATTATTAAAAGGGCAATTAACAATCTCGAACATTGACGCACTTGCTCTGCTCGCGCGTTAAATTATCTCGATTGTTAATGACCCTCATTAATACACTTGTTGGTTAAATAACAACTATTATAACAATTACTCAGCTAAATAACTCTTGAAACGTTAATGCTTTTTTTCACCATTAAAAATAGTTAATTGATAAAATTATCTATAAACCGAAGGGTAAACCGCAAGTGGAACTAGGTGTACACCGCAGGGGGAAGTATGTGGAGGTGTATGGAAGTATGTGGAAGTTTGGTGGAAGAATTTAGAATTATTGAATAGGTCATTATACAGGGTGCTAATGAACAGGTGTTACAAACTGGAAGAGCGTGTATAAAATGCAAAAATTGGCGTAAAATTTCCTATCGACATGGGTCGTTGGAGCTTTAGTTTTCGAGATACAGGGTGTTAAAGTTACCCATACAACAGGTAAAATATCATGAATATCAATGCTATTGAGTGTTTTTAGAAATTACACATTTTTGTGCTCGTTATGGAAGCGTGTTGCATTACAAAAAGGTTGCATGGGTTCTTATATTTTCAACTATCTTGAAAACAGTACAACAAAAACGTAGGATGACTTTTCTCTTTCAAACAAAATGAGGTACCTACCAAAATTATTGTCATAATTGCATTAAAGACAGTGACGTAGTAATTATTTAACAAAAAGGTAATAACACACCCAGATCTCCGCCTCTGGATTGAATAATTTATCGTCGGGAGTATCATGTACATCAATTAGTGCAACAAGTGTATACAATTTCGAGTTACTCTGATCAGTCAATTTTTAGATATTCGAAAAATAAAAATTTTTTCCAATAATTTTAAAATCCTGTATCTCGAAAACTAAAGCTCCAACGACCCATGTCTACAGGAAGATTTTCGCCTATTTTCGCATTTCCTACATGCCCCTACAGTTTGTAACACCTATTCATCAACACCCTGTATACCCGGTACCCTATTACGGAACTCGAGCACGCCTCTGTCGTATCGGGTCGTTCGTTTACTATTTACACCCCCGTCTTGCCGCACCACGCAAGGACTTTTGAACATCAACAGGTGGAAGTATGTGGAAGTTTCGTGGAAGTATGGTGGAAGTTTTTTCAAAATGTGGAAGTAGGTGTACAAGATTTTTGCCCCTCGCTATAAACATAAGAAATAATTGCAGCAAAAAACCTTCTACTATATCTGGGAAATATAAAAATATAACACTCCGTATATGACAATAATTAATCTTCTTGAATACCGGTCCTTTAAAAACGTGAACTACTAGACGATATATAAGGTAGAATCAAGCATTTCAATGAAAGGTAATAAACAGCAGTAGAACTTGAAATGAAATGTTGTAATACCGGAAATACGACAATTATTATACAATGAGGGTATTTTTATACACAGACCAACTCTTTATCGGATCTTACTTTGTTACACCTATCTTCAGGGTATTCACCTTATTTCGTTATGTGTGAAGTTGCATCTATACAGGGGGCTTCCTTAATAACTACATAATCATACTTTCAGTTTATTTACAAATAATTTAAACGGTTGCTTATCCTTAATAATTCATTCATCGACTTTATTGTTCAATTTTTCTTAATTCATTTCAATATGTATGATGGGGTGACATTCCCTGAGACCTAAAATATTTATTGTGCCCCTTGGTTGGTTGGTAATTAGACGAAACAGGCCGGGTTAGTGGGCCTCAACACTGCAGCCAAAGAATACACCAGCAACCAAGAAGCGAAGCTGCCTTTCCTTTTTTTGTATGCGCATGTCTGAAAGGAGCCATTTTTATAATGAGATACTTGTCATACTTCACTTTGTCGACCAATTATATCGCCGATATTTAAAAATTTGATCATTTTCTCAGTGTATTTAGTAAGTTATCTGTCAACGTCAGTCTCTCAAGGTCATAAATTTTTGTTACCAAAACATCAAAGAGATTGCGTCGGGCTTCGCTTCTTGTTAGTTGGTGTATTCTTTGCTGCAGCCGTTGGCTTATTGTATTGTCCTATTTGTCTGCTAGTCTGTGAGAAGATTTGTGACCTTGATGAGATCTAGAAGTCTCTTCACAGTATCTCTTTGGTGAGGCTGGATTCAGGGTCGTCCGGCCCTATCTATCTATACCTCCACCAACGTAAAGTCTCACATTCGAAAATTATATGGGTGGTTGTTTCGTCCTCCTCACCACATAATTTACATATAGGTTCTTTTTGGAAGATCCCCATTGCGTGAAGGTGTTTTCTCAGGCCGCAGGGTCCAGTCATAAGGCCGGTTACAAGCCTGATATTTCTCCCATTTAACTTTAGGATTTCTTCAGTAAGTTTTGGTATGGGCTGTTTAACCATTAGTTTACTGTGTTTGAGCTTCGGAATTGTTTGCCAGTATTTAAGGTGTTGTTTGCGCACCCACTGGTTTAATATAGATCTTACCGAAGCCTTTGTTACACCAGTTGCCGGCTCAGGGCCGGTATAGCCGGTTGCCGATCCTTCTCGTGCTAGGGCGTCTGCTTTTTCATTCCCTTCAACACCCTTGTGACCTGGCACCCATTTCAGGGTTACCTTATTTGTGGCACTGAGTTTTTTGAGGTTTTCTAAGCATTCCGGCCAAGACAAGTTTGGATTTTATTGTACTACTATTAAGAGCTTTGATTGACGCTTGACTGTTTTTACCGCTGTATTCCTTCCTTATGTTTTCTCTCCGACATGAGTCAATTGCGTAGATTTCTGCTTGGAATACAGTGGTATTTACTCCCAGTGAATGACTAATGTCTCATCTGGGGGATTGACCGTATGACCGTATATTTCAGCGCCAGTGCCAGTGTCCGTTTTGGAACCGTCAGTGAACCAAACTATTTCTTGTTTGGGTGTTTCCTTGAATTCTTTCCAATCAATTTCGATGTTAAAGGGTATTTCTAGTGATGTGGTCGGCGTCATATAATCAGTACCCATAGTTAGTACGGGATTTGTGATTATATTGATAATTGTCGCATGTCCATTAGGGTGAGGGTTCCAGTTATTGTTTAACTGGAGACGATATGCCCCAATTCTAGCCTCCGCTTTGACGATTAGGTCAATTGGTGGGAGGTTGTGCCCCTTACTTCTACTTAGTTCCTGAGGAAAGTCTCGGAGACTAGTTGCTCCTTTGGTCCCATTTCCCTGAGGAATTTTAGGATATCTGCAGGCTTCAACTTAGGAAAATGTCCCTCTTCTATCCAATAATCTCCTAGGTGCTATCATTCAATACTATAGTTTGTGACATCAAAATCTATGTCTGTTAATATTCTGTCCATGATCTTGAGAAGTTGACATTTGTATAGTTTGATCAAGTGTGATAGTTTTTAAGTGAGGCACACAAAAACTATTTTCACATTCCCTTTAAAACCCTTAAGCTTTTCCTTTTTTATTGACACACGCAATCCTAAAATTTATATTTAATATTGCTAGAATTACTAAACAAGATTGCATATCAATAATTATAGGTAACAAACCAAAAATATGTTCAAAATGAAGTCCAATTTGTTTATTTTGGCTGGATTATCTAGTTTAGCTCGCGTGCAGCCGGCCAATACGTTTGTCTGTTGGTAAATTTATATTAAGCTTATAGGTTTGTTCCAGCACGCGATGAAACTTAGTGTTCCATCGCCTATTTTTGAGAACTATTAGTTACGCTGGACTACTAATTCGACGTTCCACCAATTTATCAACATACAATAGAACCGTTCTAGAAGCAGGTATTTCAAATTCTCTCTTGTTTCACGCAAGCGCAGCGTATGTTTAGTTTGGTTTTGAGGTTAACACACTTTCATAAGAAAGCATACGATATTTTATAAACATTCTGTGATTATATGTAAATATAAGGAAAGGGAGGAAGTTTCAGAACTTTCTTAATGTTAGAATTTGTGTTTAGTTTTCCTTATAATTTCTTTAGCATGTCTGATATTTCAATATCAGGCTGAAGCTCTAGTGAAATGTCATCTGACGATGATGAGCAACTTTTGAATCTATTGATTATTAATAATTGCGTTCCAGCACCAATAAATTCCAAACTAGTTCGACTTATTATTTGAATTGTCATGCATCAGTTCAAATGATGTGTTAGGACTATCCTACCTACAACTTATTGCTGGAGCAAACCTTATATTACTATACTGTATGTGTAGTTAATAATTTAAATTCAATACGCTGAAGATTTTACAAATATTAATTCTCACCTTTATTTACCAATGTTTTCAATGTATATGTTAGGATCAAACACCGATTTCAGCCAATGGTCGAAAAATACGCCCAAAACGCGTTCTGGCCCTCAGCATATTGCCAAAATCCGAAATTACGCTTTCCGGCCGCTTAATGTAGACCAGAACGCATTCGGGACCTTTTGCGATTGCCAGAACGCGTCTAACGCACAATTAAACCGTCCAAAAACCGATTTTGTGCATGTCTCAGCTTGCAAACGACACATACTTAAAACATCTACTTGTTTTTACACGAACTATTGTTATGACACTTGCTATTACATAGTACCCTTATCCTTATTTTTACAAGCTTTTGCTACCTTTACCTCTGTAAGTAAGGGTAAGTAAGGGTACTATGTAACAGCAAGTGTCATAGCAATAGTTCGTGTAAAAACAAGTAGATGTTTTAAGTATGCCATTAAGTCACCAGAATTATACGTAGACGAATAACAAAATTCTTTCAGACTAACTTGGGATAGTCAATACACATTCTGGCAATTGAAAAGGCTCCAGAACGCGTTCTGGTCTACACTAAACTACCGGAAAACGATATTTCTGACATTGGCAATATACTAGTGGCCAGAACGCGTTTTGGCCGTATTTTTCGACCATTGGCCGATATCGGTGTTTAATCCTAACATATATACTGAATTGTTTAGTTTGAAATTGAATTAGAAAAGAAAAAAAAATGTTCAGTTGAATTATTTCTATCCAAATTGAAAAAAGTATTAACATTTTTAAAATAGTTGGTTTAGCTCCTGTACTAAAAACTAAAGAGCTCTTAGATAATTTCCACTATATCTTTTATTTATACTACACCTATATACTTTTCACAAATTCTCTAGCTGCTCCTCCCATTCTAGAAGTCGTGGTGATACACAGTTCTATTTTAAAAATGTAGATTATTCGATTAAGAAATAATACAAGATAGAATCTTTTCAAGCTATATTGTAACTATTCATTCATTAATGTGCCCACAATGTCTACGTGATAGTTTACCATCTGAAAGGCTAATTCATACCAACAATAATATTAGTGTTTAACAGTTTGTCGTAGGTTTGCAAAGAGTGTTTATACGACCTACGTATAATTTCCATTGTTACTAAGGACGTTCATTGTCTTCTCTCTTATAAAAAGTGAAATGTCTTACATAGCGAGGGTTGTCTCTTATATTTTCCGTAGAAAGTTAACTTTTAAACACTATATTGTTTTTCAATGATGCCCATTTTGCAAGAGTATGAAATGGCCATTTTGTTGCGAGTTGCATACTATACTTTTTCTATGACAACATATCGTTCACGTTTAATAAATCCATACATTGCAAAAACTTTGAAAGAAATAAACTGATAATATTTCATTACTCCGAATTCGCCGCTAATGGGCTTTCTATCAGAATTAAAATACGAATTGAAGAAATATGTAAATATTTTCTTTATTGCTATTTCTAATAGGTACACAGAAATAGAAGCCTATAAATGTATTTATAGAAAACAACTATGAAATTACTCGTTACCTACTAAAACTTTGACAGAAACGATCTGCTGACATTTCATCAATTTGTCGCTGGACGTCATAATTTGACAAGCCGTAGTCGTCGTGATTTTAGAGTGAACCTAGACCTAACAAGAAATATTCCATTTCGCATTTGTTGCTTAGCAACTTGCCTAGCAGCCGATGCAAAAATGAAATTCTGTACAAAATGTGCTTGTTTATGAGTGAAGTTACGGTTATAAATTGAACATTTATCGAGGTTGTCGTAGAAAAAGTGACGTTTCGCTTTTTAAGTACAATCGTTGTCACAATACAGGACAAAGTGACAAACCGATAAAGACTTAGAGGCGTAGCTTAATTCGGGCACAAAAGACATAATATGAACCTTTCCATTTGTATTAATTGGACCATTTAGACAATGATTGGACATATGCAGTCAGTGATATCCACATAAAATTAGAGTGTCTTGGATATTCTCAGGGAAGTATGACGTAACAAGAAACATTCGTGACTTTAACTGTATGTTCTACGTTTTGGTATAATATTGTATTTAACCTAAGTTTTACCGGCTGCTTCGCTCGCGTTGATGTCCTTAAATACTGAAATTAAATAATTTGAATAAAATTCACTTAGGAAAACTGAAAAACATGCTTTATTAAGATACCTTAGGAGAATAGATAAATACTGTGAAGCCCAGTTTATATGCCCGACGACCACGTAAAACTAATTATTCTAAGGTACCTTACCTTATATCCTTTTCTGTACCCGAGATAATGTGTGTACAAAATTTAATGATGATCGGTTGGATAGTTAAGACGGAAAATCGTAACAAACAAACAAACAAGGAACCCCTAATCTAAGGCTTTTATAGAATTAGTTAAAATACCATCAGTCAGATTTGTTTTAGAAATTACGATGTTAAAATACGTATCTACCTGCAGGTTCTTAACTTTGAACTGTTGATTTCTGTTGTAAGTATTTTGACAAAAGTGTTTTTCAGATATAATTAACATTGCACAACTATTCAATTAATTAGAGTGCGAAATGCCTACGTACATTCCTACATATTTTATTTTATTACTTGCAACCTTCACATAAATCCTTTGTTTGAATGGTCCTTCCTTTAAGGCCGCTTGACATGGTGCAATACAACGTGCAAGAAATTGCAGAAATTTCTTGCAAGGACAGTATATTGCAAATGATGCTGTTTGATATCACGCAATTCTCTTTCATAGCAACATTGCTGCCAACTCAACCAATAGTAGAAAGAAAATAGTGTCTAGGAAACTCAAAAAATAATTTTATGCCTGTTGACATGGTGCAATACAACGTGAAATGCAATGCAAGATTTCTTGATCGAAAGCATGCGTAGTTGAGACCCAGCTGATCAAATTCTGCAAGTCGATGCAATTGCAATTTTATTGGTTTGGTGCCATTTCCATTGCTTGCAAGGCGCAATTCTAGGGAGAAATCTAGTTTCTCTTGTGTTACCTAGCCACCAACTATTTTCAATCGAATGATACATATCAGCTGATTTTGGTGACTGATGTTTTGTCATTTGTTTGTGTAATAATTTTTGATCTTTTATTTTTCACCATAAGGCAAAGTACAAAAGGATCTATAACTAAGCTAGGCTTTTATCTTTTATTATTTAATGTAGCTATAATATATTTAAACATTAGGCACAGGAAACATTTCTTAAGAAATTGAATGCTACACTTCACTCATGATTATAATTATTGTAAAACACATTTTTGGGGTTAAATTTCTTGTTTTCATTTACTTGCTTGATTGCTCTTCTATCAAATCCAGAAAAAAAATTGTTATTGTCTTCGTACGTATTAAAGCATCGTTTGAGACAAATTATAGACTTTTTATCCACAGTATTCACTCTAATCGTTATTTTGGATACATTTCTAGTTAATATTTGCTTGATTATTTTGCTAGTTTAAGTGCGGTCCTCAAGGTTTTTGTTCACAGCGGGCGTAAATGAAATCTGAATAGAGTATTATCATACTCGTAGTATATATGACTATGTGTTTTAGACATTGGCAAGGTTAGGGTAGAACTGGAAACACTGCAAAAATTAATCTCATAATTGTCAGGTAATTATTAAAAGCGTTTTCATGTCGTTGCTACCGTTTAACTTCGTATTTGCATATTTTGTTTCCTTTAATTAATATTTTCAAAAGTAATACACGTTTTTTCTAAATATAAAACAGTGTTCAGTGTGATTAGTCAACCTTTCCCTTACTTAACACTTAATAATAGTTTTTTACCGAGTAGTATTTATAGTTTTCCGGATGCATTTTGTTTCAGAAAGCTCTACTTCTTCTACTACTACTTCTACCAAGGCAAATAATTCACCAGATTAACACAAGAAGCGAAGCCCGACGTAATCTCTATGATGTTTTGGTAACAAAAATTTATGACCTTGAGAGACCAACGTTGACAGATAACTTGGTGAATACACTGAAAAAATGATAAAATTTTCGCCTTAGCATACAAAAAGAGGATTGGAAGTTTTGCTTCTTGTTAAGCTGGTGTATTCTTTGTTTCTACTCACTGCCGACCCTAGCCTTTGATCAGTGTGAAGCGAAATTGTCTTTCAGCGCCCTTTTTTCGACTCCTTCACTTCGCATAAATTATACTTTGGCTTTATGTGTTGTAATTATCCATTTTTCAAATCAGTTTATTGCAACCATCAACAACAGTCACTAAATAATAAAATCTATGTAGTAATAACTAATTAGAGGAAAACATGATATCACGTTCGTTATATCCATCTAGATTTAAAGCAATCTATAAAATGTTAATATTTCTTGCTTTTTTGGCGCCCTTTGCTACCTGGCACCTAGAGCGTCCGTTCTATTCCGCTTTTTCTACTTTACCACACGCAAATTAACTATTGCATTTTCTGATTTTTTTATTTTATTGATATTCTGTTAAATATTGCGTTCATAAATTGGGCAATTTAAAATTCAGAGAAACTTGTAGAGGACACTTTAAACGTTTATAGTTATTTAACCAGCAAGTGTATTAATAGGTACTCGTCGACTATACAAGTTGTATCTATTCGTTTTTTTCAATATTTAAAAACTAAAAATATTTATTTGTTTCATAGGTAAGTACTGTCAAAAATAAATAATGACATGAAATGTCGCTGGTTCAAATATCTGTGATTCAAATGTCACTGTTTTCGTTTTTCTTAAATTCTTTTTTGGATGTCTTAACACTAATAATAATTATAATTTTGTAGAATAATAAAATAAAACGATAGGTAAGTCAAAAACTAGAAGTATTCTGTACTAGTAATCATTTTTAAAGGTGTTGTTGTATGCTTGGTTGCCTACACCATAGGTAACTGTCAATATAAATATAATGTATAAGATGTGCGTTGGGTTGCCTGTAGAAAAATCGTTGCATTAATGGGGGTCATTAATGTATGATTTTGTCTGATTTTGAGAACGTAAATAGCATATATTAATACACGGTCGACGGAAAAAGTTATTAACATTGTTTGCTGCTTATACTTGTGAATGTATGTTGTTTGTTTTTAAGAACGACAGTATTTTTGATAAATGTCTAAAAGAAAATAATCACAAAACAAGATTTCGAGATAATTTTATTATAGCTGTACATAAAACTGCCCTTTTGGGAAAGGGATGCTTTTACAATTGTATTAAATTTTATAACGTTACCAATGGACTTAAAAAATATAAAAAACACAGTATCATTCAAAAAGAAAATAAAGCAAATTCTAGTTTCTACCTACTTGTTTGTATTGTTATTGTTGTCTGTACTATTTTTATCTGTTTGTAGTATTTTTATTTGTTTGCTCTTATTGTGTACTTGACTTGTACTACACAATTTTGTAAATATGTAACTATATATTATGTATTCTGTAAGATTGTCCCTGGTATAAATAAATTAATTTGAATTTAAATTTTAATGATACAATGTTTACCTACATAAATAACCAAAATGCATTATAACTATTACCTAAACTTGTTAGTTTGTATCTAGTTATTTTATATCTAATTAAATAATATTTTGCTCATACTACGATTGCGTATGGAAAATTATCACTTTCCTCACTAGTTGGAACAATAACTGTTACCTGTCGTACTAAAACTAAACACTTACTCTGAGAAACACTGCACCTTTAGCATTCTAAGAAATATATCTCTATTACATTTAATAGTGCTGGTTAAATTTCAAAATTAGGAGACCCAAAATGCCAATAAAATATTCTCGAGTAGATAGTATAGTTAGAGAGAATGTGTTTCCGTTATTATATTAAAACGTTTTCGAGTATTAGTCTAGAAAGTTTGACAAAGCTATTTATCCGGTAGAAGTAGTTTTGTATTAAAAATATTGATTTCTACATAAAAATTTTATTAATATTTTGTTTGAATTTTTATCACAGTTCTTATTTTAAATAATTTTGTTGCAGTTATTAGAGGATGGCTAGCGGAGCCAGACCTGGCTCCCTGGTACCTCCCAGAGTGAATGGAACTGCTTTTCCAGGTTTAGTACTTCCCCCGGCAGATGATGGCCCCCGCGTCGAGTCATGTACACACGTCGATACGCACTATGATATCAAGGTTGCCGTCGTATTTTCCCTGTATATTATTTTTGGAATTTTGTATACTTTTGTAGGTAAGTTTGTATTCAAAATTACTATAATTATAGAATATACATGATTTGGGTTAACTACGATAAGTTTGAAATCCTTGAAAAATCCGTTTTAGTCAGTTCACTATATGTATGAACAGACTTTATCAAAATAATCTGCATGAGTAAATTTTTATTTTTTCACTTTTGTTGCTATGACCTACCGTGAAAAGTAATAAACTTTTACATTATACGATGATAGTAAATAAATAAAGAGTAATAATAGACACATAATTTCATTCACCATACTTTGTTTAGTAATGTCAATATTTGTTCTCCAACATTAGTAAGTTTAAATTATGTATAGTCAACGGTATAATGGACAACGTTTATTTTCTTACTATAAAGAGCAGATATGTAACTACTCGTACAGATAAACTTTCGAATAAAACTGACTGCTGAAAATATTAGAAAAGTTATAAAAGCTTTCTGTTAAGCTACGTTTCATGTTGTGCTTCTATTACAACTCCCGACGCGACGGTTCAAATACAGCTAATGCTTTGAAAATTTGAATTTAAGACGTAAATATTTAATACTGCAAAAACTTTTAAAGAAAACTATAAATAGTTCTTGAAGTGCAAGACCAAGACTTTGACTTTAAATCAGGTCGTAACTAGATAGTATTTTATTTTAAATGAAAAATAAGGTTTTTCTTGTGATTTATGTATCTCATTATACATGTCGAAGATTTATTGTGATATCAGTCGTATTAGTCTGTTTCACATGTACCCTTTTTCATAAAATTTTTGTATAGTCACCGAAAATTACGATCAAGCAGGTGTCATTCGATTCGGAAAATCATGTAGAAAGTTCCCAAAAGGGGCCGATAAAAATTGCAAAAGTTATACACAATGTATTAAAAAAAAGCGGGGGTCTGGTTTTTTCACATTGTTTATAATAATTCTTTAAAGTTAATAAAATATTGAAATTTTTCAACTCCTATAGAGTGATCCTGTTAAGTATGTGTATAGGAAGGGCTCCATGACGCGTAACATTTTTAATACGATTATTTAAACTTTTCAAGAACATTTTGTGAATTAACTTTAATAATTTTTTCCAACGGCATTGAATTCTTCGGAGTGTCCAGAACCACCACCATAGTCTTTTCAAATTTTTAAATCAACAATTGATACCTTTAAAAAATTATTAAATCGCAGAGGCCTATTTTCGGCGTTGAATTCAAATTATAAATAGTAGAGATAGAGTGCTGGGAGTCTGAACTCTTTTTTATTGAATTTCCTTCTCTCTTCAGATCTTTTTTTTTATTTCGAATATCTTCGATAGTTTTCGAGATATTCGAAAAAAACCAAACCCCTACTTTTTTAAAATAAATTGTTTATAATTTCTGCAATTTTTACCGGCCGCTTTTGGGACCTTCCCTTAAAATTTGGCTCAGAATAGCGCTGATCAAAATCGCGCTGGTCAAAAAAAGCGCTGGACAAAATAGCGTTGGACATAAATAGCGCTGGACAAAATAGCGCTGGTCAAAATAGCGATGCACAAAAACAGCGCAGGATAAAAACAGCGCTCCATAAAATAGCGCCGCCAAAAGATAATTATGCTTCTTTATTTTATTACTATCTTATACATAAAAATAGACTATAGTACCGAATTAGCATAATTAGGAATAACATATTTTTCATAAATTACAGTCATAACAATAGTTTTCCTAATTCAATTCGTCAATTCAACATCGCTTCCCTACCAGCTGACAGTGATCAATGTGTTGGTAACTGTCTATAACAATATCAGAATATAAGGAACGGAAAACAAGTAAGAACAACAATCAATATTTTTCATCATACTTCAACACATATCGCTTCCCGACCAACTGACACAGATCAAAGTGTAAACAACTACTTGTCAGTATCATATTTATTTAAAGTCTAAAAAAATGCAATTTGGCAAGTCTCAGAAAGGAGATGATACATTATTCCACGAAGGATATAATTACCGAAATGACAAGCAACGTGAAATTGCATTTTTTTAGACTTTAAATAGATATGACACTGACAAGTAGTTGTTTACACTTTGATCTGTGTCAGTTGGTCGGGAAGCGATATGTGCTGATGTGATGAAAAATATTGATTGTTGCTCTTACTTGTTTTCCGTTCCTTATATTCTGATATTGTTTGTTGTAAAGGAAGGTTGATGCTTAGCGGTGAAACTTGATTTTTCAATCACATCCTACTGTAATAGTTGATTTTGTAAGGATATTTCAACCGGCGCTATTTTATGGAGCGCTGTTTTTGTCCTGCGCTGTTTTTGTCCAGCGCTATTTTGTCCTGCGCTGTTTTTGACCGTCGCTATTTTGACCAGCGCTGTTTTGCCCAGCGCTATTCTGCTACAGAGCCAAATTTTCTACATGATTTTCCGAATCGGAGGACACCTTTGATCGTAATTTTCGGTGACTACACACAACTGTTTTTCGCCTACCGAATAAACCTAGTAATAGGAAAATGTAAAAAAAAAACCTTGACATTCACTGACGTTTGATTAAAAAATTTAAGTGAAACGTCAAAACTACAAGTGACAGATGGTAAAAATCGTGGCGTTAAGAATTTTCCGCCATTGGGCTGCTAAACAATACTTTTCGCCCTATTTTTGGTGTTGATATGATTGGTTTTGCGGTGAGGTAGGCGAAAAAATACGGTTTGACAAACAATATGAAGGAAACTATTTTAACTATCTCTAACCTATTCACACTGCGTCTTGTATATTGAAAAAGATGGTGATCGGTGTAGTATCAGGTCATTGTTGTATTCCCAGAATCCAGATAGACACAAATAATAGTTATTTATTATACAAGGGAAAAAAGTATTAGGTAGATTTTAGGTCGAGGTTACCGGGGAAAAAAGTAATAATTTGTTACCTGACAACAATGATAAAATGTCAAACTTTTTTCCCGTCACAGCAAAAAATTCTTGAATTCATTATCATTTTTTTAAGAGTATCCGCAAATCAAGTCAAATATACCACGCGGTAGAAAATTTAGTGTTTTTAGCGTTTTCTGTTTATGTCCGTCAGTTTGGAAAGTACAGTTGGCAAGAAAATTTATAAATAATATAATATAATAATAATAATAATAATACTTAAATACGTATACTATCCATTTATTTTCCAAGTTAATAGTTATTTGAAAAACAAAATATTTTAATTCTCCATAGTCGACGCTTTCACCACCAATTAAAGTCGGGTAATTTATAACCAATAAAACTGAATTGGAAATATAAAAGACCAATTTATTAATTTTACGAGTATATAAAATATCACTCTGCGAAAGTTTATATAAGTATAAATGTTTTTATTTTTCAGGATACCGATGTTTCAAAACCGTTATGTTTTTAACTGGATTTATTTTTGCGTCCAGTATAGTTTATCTGATATGCCAACAAGGAGATTTGATGCCAACATACGGAAATGAAGGTAACCAAACCATTTGAATTTTAAATCAATGCATACTAATTACCGTGCATATAAAATACAAAAAAATTATTATGGAGAATTAGTAAATTTCATGATAAAGTTTCTCCTATAAAATTCAACCAAATTCTAAGATAATATCCAAGCTTTTTATTGACTCTACTCAAGGTAAGGACACAATACTCCTATGTTCTTTATAAAAGACCAAGGAAGGAATTGTTGCTGAGATATACAATTAGGGGAAAAACTGACAAATAAGACTATAGTGAACCCAAAAGTGACAAAAAGACTGACATGGGAATACCAAAAAGAACTCATTGTTCTCTCAGAACACAATAAAATAACTTGGATGTAGGTTCCAGAACACTATGGCATTGAGGGCAAAGAAAAAGCCAGATAGGGCTCATCAACTGCATATATTGTCCCAGAATCCTCTCTCGTGGCTACTAAATCTGGCATTTGAGGATGCATACGGCATTGTGTCAAACGGAATAAAAGAGAAAGGTGAGATGAAGCCTCTCTCACGCACCTCGAGAAAACAGTCTTGAAGATCTGCACAAAATGGTGCTGTACCATGGAGTACTTTCCGATGGGACTATGTGGTGAAGGAACAGAAACGGCCAAACATATACTGTCAGACCGCAAAAGATAGGCAATACTCGAGCAACCTGGGCTAACTCCCGAAGTATACAACAGCCACCTGGTGTAAGGGACTAGAGTCATGGAATTGGTGTTGTGAAACTGAACCCGGAAAACACATAAAGCCCAACACTCTAACCGATTTTAGGCGATTAACAATAAATAACCGGTAAATACCAAATGCATTTAGTCGATGTGGTTATTAATGGTTATAAGGTAATGACGTCAGTAGTAATTACTCTGCTCTGAAGCTGAGTGAATACCTCGGTTTTAGTTGTCAATTTGTCCAGAGATAAAAAAGGTTAGAATTTGTAAATGTAAGTATATTGTACTTGTGAATATCATCTCTGGTTGTATATCAGACCGGTGTATCGAGAACTACCTACTTATGGAGGGACAACATAAGGAAACAAAATTTACCATAAATGATCGTTATTCTTCAACATCGTCACTCCATAAAAGTTCCTGCTTCTACTATAAGTAGACGGATATATGAATGAGCCGTACTATGTATATTAAATTAAAAATTATACTTTTTGTTCAGAAGACAAATATTTGAGATTAGCCGCTTTTGTGTTTAATCCAGAGACACAGGTTAATCACCTAAATGTTGTTAGTGATAATTAAAAGCTATTTAGGCGGTCTTCGATGGCGACATGTCTTGATTGATAGAGAGCTAAAACCAAGGTCGAATAAATATTAAACCATTGTGTTCGCCTAAAATCGGCTCATGTTGCCATTATTTCTCTACCAGCACATACATGTGGTTAGTAGGGTGTAACACTGTTCTCTCCTCAAGAGAAAGATCCCCTATAGCTCTTACAGCCGGGTAGATAAGAAATTAAAAAAGAAATTTATATATATATAATCAGAACCTTAATGTACCCTAAGGTGTTAAGGTGTTTTTATATGTACAAATTTAGCCCATTCCCGTTTATTTCCAGCCTTTAACTTCGCCTCCTGCCAGTTTAGTCCCCGATCTCTCAGGATTTCCGCTACTGCATCATCCCAGGTTTTTCGTGGTCTTCCCCTGGGTCGTCTTCCACATGTTTTTGTTTGCCATATCATTTTTGCTTGTTGCTCATTTTTCATGCGTACTAAGTGGCCAAACCACCTTAACTGATTCCTTTCTATACTTCTTTCTAGGGGTTCTACTTCTAGCTGTTCTCTTATGTAATCATTTCGAATTTTGTCCCTTCTTGTAATTCCCAATACTGCTCTTAGATACTTCATCTCAACCGATTGTAATTTTCTTTTTGTCTCTCTCGTAAGAACCCAGCTTTCACTCCCATAAGTTAAAATGGGTTTAAAAACGGTTTTATAGACTGTCATTTTTGTTCTCTTTGACACTTCTTTTTTGCGAATGAAAGTATTACTCATGGCATAAAATAGATTCAGGGCACTTTCAATGCGTCCATTAATCTCAGCGTTATTTTTCCCTTCTTTATGAATTTTCACTCCCAAATATTTAAATGTATCCACTTGCTGTACTTGTTCTTCGTTTAGCTGTATTTCGAGATTCTTGTTTTCTTGCCCTATTACTATTACTTTTGTTTTCTCTGCATTTATTTTTAGATTTCTACCTTGAAGAGCTCTTTTCCAGATGTCTAGATTTTTTTGAAGATCTTTTTCGTTTTTAGCATATACCACTAAATCGTCAGCAAAGGCGCATTCGGATATCTGTATAAGTTCCATATTTCTATATCCCACAGTGAATTTCTTTACTTGAACTTTTACCTCTTTTATTATATCGTCCATTATCACATTGAACAGAGTAGGACTTAAGACTCCCCCCTGCCTTAAACCCTCTTGTGTAGTAAACTCTTCAGATTGTAGGTTTCCGGTTCTTACATAATTCCTCGTATTTTTGTATATACTTTTTATACCCTCGATTAAACTCTGGTTTACTCCTCTCTTCTTTAGACTAGCCCATATTTGCAGTCTGGGGACACTGTCAAACGCTTTCTCTATATCCAAAAAAGCAACATATATATTGTTTCTAGCATTTTTTTCAATTAACTGTCTCACTGTAAAGATGTGATCCTGAACACCTCTACCCTTACGAAAAGCACTCTGTGATTCTTCTAGTTGATGTTCTATTGTGGTTTTTAGTCTTCTTTCAAGAATCCTTTCATAAACTTTTAACACAGTACTTAATATCGTAATGCCTCTATAGTTTGAACAGTCTCTATTATCTCCTTTCTTATATAAAGGTAATAATATTCCCAATTCCCATTTCTGCGGTATTCTTCTTTCAGTATAGATTTTATTCAGTAAAAGAGTTAATTTTTCTATTCCTTTTTTTCCTAGGTTTTTTAGCATTTCCGATGTAATTCCATCGTGGCCTGCAGCTTTTCCTCGTTTTAGTAAGTTTATCGCTGCTTCAACTTCTAGGTTAGTAATTTCTTCAATTTCATTTAATTCACATAGAATGTCTTCATCATATATTTCCTCCGGTTGTTGGGTCTGTATTTCTGGGTTCAGAATCTCCTCAAAATGTTCTTTCCATCTTTTCATAATATTTTCTTCTTCAGCTATTATTATTCCATCTTTTGTTTTTATATGTTTAACGCTATATTGTTTTCCTTTTCTGAGTGTTTTGATAACTCTATAAAACAATTTTATGTTTCCTAAACTGTCTTCTTCCAATTTTTCTCCGAATTCTGTCCAAGATTTTTCTTTTGCCTGTTTTACCATATCTTTCACTTTTGTTCGTTGTCTTTTATATTCATCATAATTTGCTGTAGTTTTATTTCCTATATAGTTTTTCCATTTTTGTTTTTTCATTTTCACCTCATTTTTAATTTCTTGGCTCCACCACTTTGTTTGTTTTTTATTTTTTGTTACTCTTTTTGTTCCGCACGCTTCTTTTGCAGCATTAATTATTGTATCCTCAAATGCTTTCCATAGGTCATCAATTTTATTGTTGTTTATGTCTTTAAAAATAGTATCCATCTCGGTTTCAACTGCCTCTTTATATAATTTTGCAGTCTTACTTTCGTTTAGTTTATATGATCTAATTTTATCTATCTTACTATATTTTTTATTTTCTTTTTCATTTTCTATTCCATTTTCTGAATTAATTACTAATTTTGAGACTACCAAATAATGGTCAGAGTAAATTTCTGCTCCTCTTTTCACTCTTGTATCTTTTATCTCCTTTCGGAATTTTTTATTTATTATTACATAGTCTATTATGGATTTTTCGCCTCTACTCTTTACCTCTCTGGTATATTTATGGATATCTTTATGTTCAAAAAAGGTGTTTGTGATTATTAGATTGTTTGTTATACAGAATTCTATAAACCTTTTTCCGTTGTTATTTCTAGTGACTTCTCCATGCATCCCTATTGTTTCTTCGGTTTCGTCATCTTTCTTCCCTACTCTACTGTTTAGATCTCCTATTATTATTATTCTCCCGTCAGTATCATCTATTTCCTCAGCCATCTGATCCCAGAATTCATCTTTATTTTTTGCTGACTCGTCTTCATTTGGCGCATATACTACTAATAATGTGGTGTTTACTCTTTTTTCCATTTCTATTTCAATTTTTAATATTCTTTCATTGACAGCTGACCATTGTCTAATATATTTTATATTCTTGTGATGTACAATACAACTTATTCCTTCTCTGGCTCTATCTTTCTTCTCCACTCCGCTATATAACATAATATGTCCATTGTCCAATTCTAAGAAATTTAAAATATTAAATTTATTCTGCCATTAATGGAAGTAAAACAAAAAGGAAAGAAACCTGTACTTTATATAGGTACTTAGCTTAAACGAAGAGGTCTGGCAGAAACAGAAGAAGCGAAAGATGTCTTGAAGTTGAAATTAGAGATGGCTTGAATGGAAACTAGATGCCTAGGGGTATCCTAGTGGTGTAACGGTATCCTCCTAGCAGCTGTTATCTGGCAGTTGTAAAAATTATCTCAGCCACTACTTTAGAAAAAGCTTAATAAATATAAATTATAATTTTGGACTTACCACAGCAATTTAAGGTAAAACTTAAGGTAAAATTGGAGAGACGATAAGATATGTCTTTACTGTAAGACTGTCGGTAACGGAAAGAAAGGGCGATCGTTTTCAAAATGGAATCGGCCGTTGACATAATATGTCAATTGTCTTAACGGTCAACGAGAGTAGGAGAAATATAGATCACAGAACTATAATTGTTGGAAGTAGTTAGCGGTAATTATGGAATTTATTTGGTAAAATCGAAACAGGTCGATAGGCATGTTACAGGGGGATTTAACTCCTGCGGGGCCCGGGACCAAGTCGAGCGGGGGCCCACTTAAGGGTGGAGAAAAACCTCAAATAACATTTTTTCTGTATCACGGGGCCCCCAAAGATACGCAGGGCCCGGTGCTTGAGCCCCGGCTAGCCCCTACGTTAATTCGCCACTGCATGTAGTACCTTTGAAAAAGTTCTAGGCACAAACTCGTTTTGCAAAAGCGTATCTGTGAATATCATTGAATTTTTTCTGAAGTTACAGATATTTACTAATTATATCTGAAACATAGTCTTGCTTTTGTAAGAATATAAATCTTCAGCTATTTTTGTAATTTTTCTTGTATTTAAAACCTATCTGGTATATCAATTTAATTGTTTTCATTTATATTATGTCTCTACATTCAATATTATTACTTGATTCTATTTTTCAACTGATTTCATATGTCAAGTTTATGGTTATTTGCTTTGTTAAACGCAACAACACGTACTTACATAGTTATATAGTTGAACTGTAGCCAAGGGGTCACAAATGAGGTCGCTAAAAAGCGTTTATCTTTATTCATTGCACTTAGAATTGTTATTTTCAAATGCACAAAGTTTTATCATTCTAGATTATTTGAAAATATATCCATATAAAGTGGGTAAACTTCATTGTAGAAAATTAATCATATTTATTTCGTTCCGTTAACTTTGTACATCATATACAAGTCAGGATTTCAGTTGTTAAAAATATGGAGCAATAAAATGTAAATTTGTAATGAAAGGATCCATAAATTAGGGTGAACAACTCAAAGGTCGCTACTTGTAATGATAGTTTTTAGACATTCTGAATTTTGAATTTGTTTCAATTTTTGTTTTTAGGTGTCTCCTTATTAGCTGGTGTCTTATTTGGTCTTATAACGATGTTGGTGCAGTATGTAGGCTTGTTCATGAGTGGTCTACATACAGGAGTTCTTTTGGGTCTCGCTGGCTTATTTACGGCTGACCACTTTGTGGAAACATCACCGAAGGGATCTGTATGGTTGTGTGTTGGTGTCTTGCTGTGTTCAGCGCTGACGGTTGCTATTTTTAATTTATATTTTAGGAAAAGTAAGTTAATCCGAAATATTTTTTAGAATGTTCTATTAACGTTTAAATTTGTAGGTCTCACAATACTTGGCTCAAGTCTATATGGTGGAGCAACATTATCTATTGCTATTGATTACTTCGTAGAAAAGTTATCGATGGTGACTTGGCTGTGGCAAAGAGTGTCTCTGAGACCTGTTCAACCTCCTCCATGTTGGTTTTCTTGGATAGTGCTCGGAGCTTGGCCCTCGTTCGTTTTGGCTGGATTAATCATTCAGTTTGGAATCACTGGAAGAGGCATACATCATGAAGATGGTATATTTCTCCAATATTTTTTAGATTCTTAAAATTATTAACAAATACGAGGGTTGTCTTTTTAGTGTTTCATAGTTGGCGCCTGTCAACAAATATCAAATGTCAAAATTAACTGTCATATTTAGTTAACTTGAAGCACATGAAGCATCACAGACAATTTCTTGTTGGTATCGAGAATTTAAACGTAGACGGATTACTCTTAGCGAATAGGGCCACCAACAACAGTAGTCATCCAGGAAAACGTCGGCTGTTTGGGTGTTCTAAGAAGAAACATAACCGACGAAAGTTATCCGTTCTCGAAATGTTTCAAACAAGATGGTGGCGATATTTGTCTCAAAAGCGGGTCATGTAGCAATAATTGCTGTTTAAGATCAAAGAACGGTTACTGCTGATTGGTACATATCGATTTGTTTGCCGGAATTAATTGCTGAGTTTCGAAAGACCAACCTCGAACGACGAATGATCCTCAACCAAGTTATGCAAGTTCCCTTCAAATACTTTCGAATGTACCAACAAGCGAGTGGAATAACTGCTAGTCCAATCAATCTGTCGGAGCCCCTATGTTAAAATGGAACGAATTGTAAACAACAACAAAAAATATGGACACAGGTCGTGCGATTTCAAAAAAGATAGCGTTTAGTGCACTACCAAATTCAATCATGAACATGTGCAAAAAACGGTTTTTTGCGTTTAAAAAAAAACTACAACTCCTAAAAGAAAAAGTTGAATGAGAAAGTTGTAAATATTATAAATACCTATCATTTAAACTTTGGTTTATGAAAATCGGTTCATAATTTTCCGAGAAAAACGGGAAAACCTACCTAAAATAGCGTTTTTTATTTTTTGTAATAAAAAATTCATTTGTCAATCAATCCACTTGAAACTTTGAAAAAATGTAGATGTAAGTAAGCCGAAAATCATTCTTTTTTCAAATATTGAAATTTTTTGAGTTATTACAATTTTGCGAAAAAAAGGTGTTTTGGCAAATGAGCTCTTCCTGCCCTTGGGGTGGTCCTACAAAGTTCATCGGAAGCTTATTTTATTCGTGAAGACTTGTACTATAAGCTTATTAATGAATTACATTGATTATATATAATTTTAACGTCGAAAAATTCATTGCGAAATAATGCAAAATTTACTGACTGGTTTTTTGATAATAACTTTCATTTTTTATGGCATTCGATTTGCAGTTGCAGAACTTAATAGTGCTCTTTAAAACCAACATTTTGCAAAAAAAAAAAATTTTTAGGACTTCAGGGAGCAGATACTGCCGTTTTTCTCGGAAAATTATAAACCGATTTTTATAAACCAAAGATTAAATGATAGGTATTTTTAATATCTACAACTTTCTCATTTAACTTTTTCTTTTAGGAGTTGTAGTTTTTTTTTAAACACAAAAAACCGTTTTTGCACTTTTGCGAATTTTTTTGCACATGTTCACGATTGAATTTACTATTGCACTAAACAATATTTTTTTTGAAATCGCACGACCTATGTGCCTATATTTTTTTCTGCTGTTTACTATTCGTTCTTGAAAGTTTCCCTATTAATTGTACTATGCTTCCAGAATCGGTTCCAAAGGATGCAAAAATGCATTTTTCTTCGTGGAGAATACTTAATAGTGATCAAAAGTTACCTGTTTTTTTCTACCTCTATAGGCAAAATCTAAGAGGCAACCCTTGTATATAACAAGAGTTACAAGGTTCAAAATTTAGTTTTTTATATTATGCCTATTCGTTTCAGTGAAAGCTGGTAGACAGAAATCAAGAGCAGCACCTCCGAGGGTCGTAACGCGAGCTGAACGCGCTGAAATGAAACAGAAAAAGTACAGATATCTCTATCAAGTTCGTACTGCTCATGGTGATGTGATAAGTCAGGTTTGAATATTTTTATTTTATATGCACATTAGCTTATCTCAATAAGAACGAATTAAAAAGAGAACTGATTACAATTTGGAACTGTAACAATCAAATTTTTTTGAGTATACTAAACACTTTTGTATTTTAGAATTTTGTGCAACAACTTCAAAAGAAGGATACCAATGATAGTCAAGGAGAATGCAGTACGCTCCAATCAGATGCAACACATCTCACTATATTACCGGATACCCAACTGGCAGCTTTGACGGAAAGTGAAGATGACAGTCAGACAGAAATAACTGCTCGGCGATGAAGATTTTCGCCATTGTAACTAACTTTTCTTTCGTCTGACGTTACTCAGATTTTCAAATCGTTTCAAACTATTTCAAGCTTTAAGACAATAAGTGACATTTTTGTTTGATGTAATAGATGTTCCAAAAGATTGACAACTTGCTGAATATTCCCACAAAACAAACTAATCCCGATATTAAGTGCGTAGTGCCCTCCTCAGGGGACCAATATTTATGTATATATAAAAGAAATTTATTGGATTTCTGGTTATTTTTCACATTTATGAAAAGTTATGGAAGAATTGTGGAAAATAACTGGTTCGTGAAAAGTGTAAACTTGGCGGGATTGATATAGAAAACTATTTTCGGGAAGTTCCACTCTTGTCGTGATTGTATTTGATTGATTGATTAGTTCGACCTGAACAGTCAGAGGCTTAGAGATCTCGACACCTCAGCCTTTAGGCTTTTTGTGCTCTTGGTTGTGCCGTTTATGTGAAGAGACCAATAGCACTTATCAGGCTCATTTCACTAGGTCCTTCTTGGAGAAATCCTTCCTTGGATACTCTAGTCCTAGGAGTCTATATCTCCAATGAGACAATGCTTCACATTCGAAGATGATGTGAAAGGCTGTTTCCTCCTCTTCCATGCACAACTGACAGATAGGTTCCTCCCTATATATACCGATTGTATGTTCCTTAGGGTACAGTGACTGGTGAGTAATCCCGTCACTTTCCTTATGTGGCTCCTGCCGAGGTTTAGTATTTCATTGGTCACCGTCTCCGAGGGTTTTTTGACCAGAAGTTTGCTGTGTTCCTGTTTTGGCACGTATCTCCAGTACGATATACTTAAGCGTTACTCTATTATGGTTTGCCAGGGTTAATAGTTTTTATAGGCATTCCCAGACCAGTCTAGATCTGATCTGGGGACATAAAGATTTTAGTGCTGCCTGACTATCTGAGTGTATAAGGATCTTTTGTCCTCTATAGCCACTATCGACATTCAATTGCAAAAACGTGTCAATAGCGTAGATTTCTGCCAGGAATACAGTTGCAAACTTCCACAACGATGCGTGGATATTGCACCTGGGTCTGCTACCATATACTCCAGTTTCTTAGGTCAGTCTTAGATCCGTCTGTGTACCACATTAACGTTCCTTCCTTGCTTCCATGTTTAGCTGGATATTGTATAATTGGTTGTTTATTGTGGCCAACAATCACTTCTCATTTCAAGAAGCGAGTTTGTGATAACATCTGAAATTCTGGAATGACTATGGGTACTGGTTCCTTCATGCCAGTTCCCATTGGATTCCAATCTGTGATTCAAGGTTTTAATAGTTTCTAAAAAGTTCGGTGTTATATCTGGCCATAATGGTTAATGAAAGGAAAACATATTTGCCTACAATGTACACATTTTCTTATTTAAGAATTGATTAAAAAAGTTATAATATTAAATTAATAAGAATTATTGAGTGTACAGTAAATGTCATTTATTTTGTTCAAAGGATTCCACCTCGGGGATTTTAAGTATGGCACTCCACAACTAGCTCCAGTAATAGCGGTTATTGGAGTAGGAGTTATTAACCCAATGGGTTATTTACGTCTAGGAATACATGGTATTTACTATGGGAATTATTGAGTACCACATGGAAATGTTTCTATATGCGTCAAAAAATATTTAGCGTATCAAGTGGGCAAAGAAACGAAACACAATCATGACAAGAAACTTGGAAAATAATTTTCTACTGATATTTATTATGCTTCACATTGTTAATCATGTAAAGTTGAATGTTTTGTGGGTGATCAGTTTATATATTAAAAGAATTTTCAAAAATATTTTCCAATGAAATTAAAACTTTTATATCAAAATGAAATACGTAGTGTTTAATAAAATAGACACCTCTTCATCACACAGTTGTCATTTTATAGAATTTTTAAGTTAACTCCATTTGTAGCCAGCGATTTTTTATCATCTCATTCAAAACTACACTTTGTATAACTATATCTAATGTCTCAAGGTTTCTTATCCTAGTCAACAAGGACATATTACGACTGATGAGCCGTATTGAAAGAATTAGTGTAAACTAATTAACTAAAATAGTGCCAAAGCCAGGCAGAAGAAAAGTAAAGACATGGTACCTATTTAGAGGTAAGAATAGCTCATGAAATAGAGAAACATTGCTAGAAGACAAAATTAAACATTTTTTCATTTCAAGGAAGAATGTTTGGCTTAAAGTATTAATTCACACAGAATATTTACTTAAATGTATTATCCACCTTAATAAAATAGAAAATAGTGAAAATATTTTTGAAAAAACTTTTGTAGTACATTAAATGGCAAATTAAATACTACTAGTATCGTCAGTCCAAATATATGTCTATAATGAAAAATAAATACGTCCCAAAGTAATTTTTATATCGAAAAAAAAAACATTTGCACATATTTAATCTGTCATTTAAAACTACCTTTTTATATGAACAGAATGTGACAAAAATGTAAAATATGTTTCACTCATTCTCCTTGTAACATGTACATTCCATGGCGAGCATTTTTTGCTATTTTCTTGTCACAATCTGTTAAATATAGGTACTGCCAAAAAAGTTAAAATCGTAACAAATACCTGATAGTAAATCAAAAACTTATATACTGGTATATGTAGAGTATTTACTATATATAAAACCTTTTGATTATCGAGAATTTATCCTCAATTTGCTAGCCAAAGTCCAGGTTATTGTAAGTTAATAATTCTTAAATTTATAATTTATCAAGTGTACAAATTTGTAACATTTGTATACATTTTTTCGATGAGGGTGGATTATATAGACTGGTTTCCAGTATAATGTGGTTGATTTTTAGAGTTTTAAAGAAGCTATCTATTACAATAAGAAATGTATGCGGGAATATAAAAAGCATGTGGATTTCGTTCTCATTTCGTAATGCTGTTATTATTTATACATTCAAGTTTAGTGAAAGCATATTTTAATATATTAGGTACCTCAACTATACTGCATTGAATATAAATACCTTTGCACGTCATAACCTGAATATGTTGCCAAGTCGTTGAAATATTAAGCTTATCTAACAGGTATTTTTCGTTTTATTTAGACATTTTGTTTCGCTATAGATTAGTTATTGGATGCAAAGTATACAGACAAATAACTGAGGTAGGTTACTACCATAGAAACATTTCACAGGTTGTCTGTGGGCACAACGGACATAATAGGTTTGTTCCAACAAGCTTGAAAATTAATTCTGAACTAATCCGTGAAACGTTGTTATATTTTCAGGTCTATGACATTTGACCCAAGAGGTTTAAAGTAGAACAAATTAATAAAGGACAAGTTCCTAATTGGAAGGCAATAACAGCATTTGCCCCTGCGAAAATATCACAGAACTTATTATACGAACAAATATCTTCATATTTTTTGATATTGTTGATGGATCTCATAATGTGTTGAATTATTTAAAGAAAAACAAAGTTAAACATACAGTTTAACCAATTTAGAAACATCAATGGCATACACCATACACACAATTAATTAATGCAAAAATACCTCTAAAGGTTTTCATAAAACGCTTACCACGTCAAAAATTAAATTACCATCAAAAATTTGGTAAGAACTGTGAAATTTTTATATAAAAACTTCAAGCGGATAGTAATAAGTCAGAAAGAGTAGAAGAGTTGTCGACAGTGTACAGAGTGAGGCTTTTGACTGCTGTCGACTGGAATAATAGTTACCAATCTACTGTAGAAAGCGACCGGTACAATTCTAGTGATAGTACCAGTACTAAGTACGATAGTCGGGATTATTAAGGGCATCCATAGAAAAGTAATACACGGCTAGAGTTGGAACACAAAACCAGTCCCAAACTAGGGTTTACTAACGCCTGCTCATGAAATAATTCGTAACCAATTCGGGAACTATACGTAAAAACCTATAATATAATGCAACAGATTTTAGACTTGCATGGACGCCAGAAAGTTATAAACTTTTGCATACCTTACAGATTCCATGTGCTCTTTCAAAAATTGTAGTAAAAAAATTATGTAAAATGAACCTATTAAGTACATATACAAGCAGCATGAAGTATGAACCAAGGTACGGGAAAAACTGTAGTGGCTGGATAAATTTACCGACATCCGGCAAATGTTACCAGTAACCCTCAACTACTTAAACCTAATCCGCCTCTGAAAAGTCACGACGCATCTATTACAAAAATTAATAAATTCCAAAAGTAGTACGCATCACGCCGTCTAAGCTAATAGCTTTCAACTCGCTCTTCTAAACTGTGTTCAAAAGTGTCAAGATCTCACCCCATTTCATAAACTCAAAAAATCTCCACTTGCTGTCTTTTTCAATTATTCGGTGGTAGATAAGAAATACGGTAATAATTCCAACACACCTTCTGGCCTGATGACATGCACGTCGAGTAGTTTGGCGCTCTCTGCCATTTTTTTTCTCTGCTGTACATGTACATAATTATAATAAACTGTGTGGTAAAGGGCGTCGGCCCAGCACTGTAGTGGAACGCATTTGATGCGATAATTACAGTGAAGCAGTGTCGAGCGCGGCTAGTACTTGGATGGGTAACCCACTGGGAAGACCGTGTAAATAGCCCATACAGCTTGCGGAGTAGCATATCACAGCTCGCAGGCATTATACCAATGAGCACGAGGTATAATGTAGGTAGAATATGCAGTCTTTCGGAGGAGACGTAAAACCGAAGTCCCGAGTCCATGGATGTTGGGTTCGATAAAGAACCCTACAACTGGTTGGAACACCAGTGGGTTCGGCAAAATTTCCTTATGGGTAGAGTGCTCCCGGCGTCGGTGATTAGCCTCAAATGCAGGAATAGACCGACGTTAAATAACCAAAATAAAAAAGTGCGTGGTACAACCGATTATTTAACAGTTCGTTGATATCGTGTAAAAGTGGCATCTATAAACAATTTAAAACTAAAGCACGTTATGCGAGTGGTTCCATAAACTAATTTTTATTGTGACTTGTGTCCTAAGTAGTAGTACAGTAGAGAGTAGAGTAGAGTTTAATAAAGTTTAATATGTTGAACACGGTATTCTGATTAACCCTATATTGCGAATTGGGACAACATAAGATTTTTATATACATTGTACAGTCCACTAACAGTCTCCAACAAAATAGTCCAGTATGAACAATTGAAAGCTCATACGAAGAATATTTCAGTGGCGGCACTTTGATGACGTTCAACGATATTTGTATTGCTCTTATTGACGTATGCTTTTGAATATTATGTAATATTTTAACTTACCTGTTCGTTCGTTATTTTTGAAGTATCGTTTAACTTTCACAAAAATGGTTGATTAATAATAAACTATCCGAATTTTTTTTCAATAAAAAACTGTTCTATGCTCAAGTCACATTTTTACAATGGTATTCGAATATATTATTTATTATGCTTTTGTTAATATTTAAGCATTTAAGTTTCATATGTAAATGAGATAGACATTCGCGAGTTTGTCTCTGCTGCCGAAGGACTTCAATTGTGTAAATTCTCGAATATTCAAAATGGTTAAAAGATCTAAGATCTTTAAAAGTTCGAATATTAAAAAATATCTTTTATCTCTGAACCAAAGGTTAGAAATGAATTTTGAATTCATTATTATTTTGTTGACATATTTTTTTATTATATAGCACAAAAATTAAAATTTGCTCATAACTAAATAAGTCGTTTTATTTATTTTATTTGTATATAAACATTTCAGTTATAAAAATACATAAATATCATATACCGGTCTTGTCCGATAAATTTATATATTTTCACGTTATCCAAAATATATACACAGGGTGAATTGTATATAAGAAGTGACGCCATTGACATTTTTTAATGCAACACCCTGTATAATATTTGAGTATTGGAAACTACTTAACAGCCTGGTTCGAAAAAATATCACACATACCGCTTAGATATATCAATCATATTGTATATAAAAACAATTCCAAAAAATTAAAATATAAGATCCTGTGATACTGAGTCGATGATTAAAAATAATGATTTGTCATTTATTTAAGTAAATTGAAAGTTTATACCGTAGATAAATAAAGGAATTATCAAACTCACATTATTATTAATGTCAAAATAAAATAACTAACAGTATTTTTTGAGTTTGCTAACAATTTAGGGTGGTCGTTATTTGGGGTCAAAATTAATTTCGCCCTTTCCGCCCCCCAAATCAGTTCAAAATACGTAAAAAAAAATGCTAAAATTTTTTCAGATTTTTAAAAACATTTGTACCCCTTGACCACGTGGGTTGAAGTTTTCCATTTAAAATACATATGATTTTCCTGCGTTTGGAGTCACTATTTTACTGTGGACCTAAATATTTTTGTAAAATCCTGAAATTTTTAGAAATCACTGTACATGCATGTTGCTACATGGAAAAAATTTAAAAAAACCCCTTCCCCCAAAATATCCCATAATATCACCATAATAATTATAATTAGAAAAAAAAAAATTTTTATATATTTTTTTTTAATTTTGCTTCCACGTTATTTTTCATACATATATTGAAAAAATACAATAATTTTCTTAACGAGTTACAAATTCTTAAGAATTGTCGCCTTTTTTGCGACCCAATCAATTGGCAGTAAATTCACGCTGAACAGCTGCGTCGTATCGCGGCTCGAGTTTCGCTCATCTTCCGACGGCACTGTCACGCGGGGCTCTCCGGGACCCATTTGTGAGCCGTCCCTGTCCTTTTTGCTCGACCACGATGTGACAACGGAGGCATCCATATTGTTTGTTCGCCGGTTACGCACCACACACGCGCAACAAGTAGTCGTGTATTTTTCACGGGTGCACTCTCATTGACGGTCAGAAAATAATTCATATTTTCGTTGCTCAATTATATAATTTTTCGGTGCTATCTCAATTGATAGAGCAAGTGTATTAACTCGTTGAATAACCTCTCGTATATTTGACTCTCGAAATCACTTTTTCGTGCTACCTGACATTGAATCTTTCGTACATTCGATATATCGCGCTCAGTCTCATAGGATAAAACTCTTTTGTGTCACATTGGTCCCAATTCACGACGAACTATCACTTTACGATAAATTATCCGTAGCACGTCTATCCGCCTAAATATTAGAAATACAAATTAACTAGCATTCGAAAGTGTTCACGGTAATTTCACCCGTCACCATCCTTATAAACAAACATTTACGCACTCGTAGCGGCATGTACCCTAACCTTATCTCGTAATGACTACGCCTAATCTACGCGAAAATATTTTCTTACTCGGTGACCTCGATACTCAGATCTATGGAAATAAGTTACCATCAAAAAAACAAGTGTTAAAAGTTCTGTTTTTCAACATTCGAGTCGTGAAATTAAATACACGGGACAGTGCAAGATTAGTCATAAGAGAAGTAAAAGTTTTTTGGGACAAAGCGCGATTGCTGATTCAAAACGAGTCCCGTTGTATAGACAAACTATTGGCATTGCATCAGGAATGGACAGATTTGCAAAGACACAAGACGAGAGCTTCAAATCGTGAAAAAGAAGAACGTTTTTCCTCTCAACTGAATAATCTATTTGATATTGCTCATGGAAATGTTTTCGAAGAAGTTGATGAAACAAGAAGGATGTTTCTTGAAAATCAAAGACGAGATGGTCGCGTCGGATATATCAACAATGTCGAAGGATTTTTCGAAAGAAAGGAAAGAGAAGAGGAAAGACGAAACGAAATCCTATCTAAAAGACAATCCAAAAGTCAAATAGACATTGATTTGATAGGTAAGTGATGAATTTTATTCATAATATTATTTAATAATTTTGCGTTTAATCAAAATTATATCAAAACAATTGCAATTTGTTTCAGATCAATTCGTCGAACTATCGTCAAGTGAAGAAGACCCTACCTCTCAAACTCTGAGTCAAGGAAGTATCGGGACATACTCCAATATTTCTCTTGATAACGACAGTGAAGATGAAGCTGGGCCAACCGCGTGTAAAAAATATCGAGGGAATGTCAATGTATTCAATAACAAAGTCGTTGCCGTCCTCGATAGATGTAAAATAAGTGATAGAGATGCAGTGCATCTAGTTGCTGCAATAGCGGAAGCTCTGAACGTTGATCTACGATCCTTGACTCTCAACCGAACGTCGATTCGATCGTATCGACAGAAAGTGCGGGTAGCAAGAACTGATCAAATAAAAAAGGTTTTCCAAACCGAAACATTGGACGCTCTCGTTTTACATTGGGACGGAAAACTATTAACGGATCTAACAAAACGGGCTATGGTTGATAGACTACCTGTTGTCGTTACAAATGGTAGCGTTGAAAAGCTTCTTGGAGTTCCAGCATTAGAAAACAGCAAAGGTGTAACTCAAGCAAATGCGATCCATGAAGTTCTAAGAGATTGGGGACTTTGCGAATCAGTAAAGGCTCTTTGCTGTGACACAACGGCGTCTAATTTGGGAAATAAGAACGGTGCAGCAATACTATTAGAGAACCTGTTGCAAACAAATCTTTTGTTCTTGCCTTGCAGACACCACATCTTCGAATTGGTATTGCGCAGCATATTTGAAATAAAATTACCATTTACAACTGGGCCAAACGTTCCACTCTTCAAAAATTTCCGTGACGCTTGGAAAAAAATAGACACAACCAGTTACAGAAGTGGAATCGAAGATGAATACGTCAAAGGAATTTTGACACCTAACCACGTCGAAAGGATAAGATCATTTGCAGAGAATGCATTGAAAACATTTCAACCGAGAGACGATTACAAGGAGTTCCTGGAGTTGACCCTCCTTTTTATTGGATCTGTCTCATCTACTAAGGTCACATTCATATACCCGGGAGCATTTCATCACGCACGGTGGATGGCAAAAGGAATATATTGCCTGAAAATGTTCATGTTTCGAGAACAGTATCCAATGACCGATGGGGAACGATTGGCGGTTCGAGACACATCAATATTTATCGTGATGCTATACGTTGAAGTATGGTTTACTGCTACACTTGCGTCAGCAGCGCCAAACAACGATTTACAGTTTTTGAAAAAACTCTATAACTATAAGTCGATTGATCAAGAAGTCTCGAATATCACTTTGAAAAAATTCAAAAACCATTTATGGTACCTGAATGCTGAAGCAGCTGCGATGTCATTTTTTGACGAAAATGTGTCATTAGATGTAAAGCGCAAGATGGTTTTGGAATTGAATCCACACGAAGAAATCGATGAATTATACACCAAACGCATCCAGGTCAATGTGAAAGATATTAGTGGTTACTGTGACAAAGAAATGGATCATTTCGTAACCCCTCAAACGCTTAACTTTTTTCGAAGGTTTGGGATTAATCACGATTTTCTGAAGACTGATCCATCCGTTTGGAGTCAAAATGAGAATTACTCAATCGGTTTGAAGATTATAAAAAAACTAAAAGTGGTTAACGACGTCGCGGAAAGAAGTGTTCGTTTGTTCGAAGATTACAATGAAATACTGACACGAAACGAACAACAAAAACAATTCATTGTACAAATTGTCAGTGAATATAAAAAAAATCATCCAGACGCAAAAAAGGAGACAATTCTTAAGAATTTGTAACTCGTTAAGAAAATTATTGTATTTTTTCAATATATGTATGAAAAATAACGTGGAAGCAAAATTAAAAAAATATATATAAAATTTTTTTTTTTTTCTAATTATAATTATTATGGTGATATTATGGGATATTTTGGGGGAAGGGGTTTTTTTAAATTTTTTCCATGTAACAACATGCATGTACAGTGATTTCTAAAAATTTCAGGATTTTACAAAAATATTTAGGTCCACAGTAAAATAGTGACTCCAAACGCAGGAAAATCATATGTATTTTAAATGGAAAACTTCAACCCACGTGGTCAAGGGGTACAAATGTTTTTAAAAATCTGAAAAAATTTTAGCATTTTTTTTTACGTATTTTGAACTGATTTGGGGGGCGGAAAGGGCGAAATTAATTTTGACCCCAAATAACGACCACCCTATGCTAACATATTTCTGAAATTTGATAAAGACAATTTAATTCATCTGTCAAAAACATTGCATTTTATTATACGTCTTGTCACTTCGACATCCGATAAACTGATAGGTTATTTTTTGACCAATGGATGGTAGAGAGATTTAAATTGTGTCATAGCCCGTAAGAAAACTTGTAATATTACTGATTCCTACTGATATTCGGTAGTTCTTCGGCAGGTTTAACACATGTCATCTAGAAAGGTCTTACTGTGTACCTGCTTTGGAATGTTCCTCCACTGAAATCTATGTCGGACTTGTACCCATGTTTGTATTTGTCCACGAACCACTTTCTTTGTGGTTCCAAGAACATTTGTCGTTGATGAACCTCTTCTCGCGAGTTCCTTATTAGCTTATTCATTTCCATAAATACCTTTACGTCCCAGCACCCACACTAAACTTACTTTTTGCGCGAACGATCTTTTTTGTTTATTTACAGCATCGGTTGTCAGGTCGGTTGGTTGTGTTTACTGGTTTCTAAGTCCAACTTGTCGATAAGTGATTTACTTACCGTTCAGGAGCCGTATCTTTGAACGTTCGACCAAATGCTCCCACGTATTTCATGTGATGGGAGTGGATTTGTTATGGTCGAGCAGTATCTTCGAAATCTCGAAAGTTCGACTTGCAAACGAATGAATTTATCAGTCGTATCAGTCCCACATGGGAGTAAGCGAGTAGAGTCTTGCGCAGAACGTCAGAAAAACAAATAAACATCAAACATCACCTGTGGATATAGCGAGATAGAGTAATTACTTACGTAAGTTTTTTGAAAATAGTACCTACTACTGAACAAAAATGAACGCAGATGAAGCTTTTATGCATCAAATAATTGATGATTTGCAAGATGCTGAGGAAATGGCGGAAGATACGATAAGAAGGTTTTCTAATACACAATATGGAAATAAACACAAACTACATACCTATAATATTCTTCCTGTCACGTGCTTTTTACATTCCTCTACGCTACACTTTACCTAAAAAATGACACATAAGATCTACAATGTTGTTCGCCACTGTGGAAGATATTGCTATTTTAATTTTCCGAGTACCGTTCGATTCGTGTGAATTCCTTCGTACGAACAGAATCCATTCGGCGTTCTCGCGACTAGTGTTGAGTTGTAATGGCATGTTATTTAAATGCAGAAGCGTGAATTATGACAAAACATAAAATTTTTATAAGTTAAAGTAGTTCTAAAGTGACGTAGAACCTGACTTTATAGTAAAAGTGACTTTAACGACTAAAGTGGTTTTATGAAAGTCACTGGACTGGTTTAAAGTCGTTAAGTATTTTTAAAGTGCATTATGAAAATGGGCATAAGTGTCCAAATATAGTAAGGCTTTAAACAAAAAGAAAGATTACTGAGAAAAATTTTCAACCTTTCAGCGCTACCAATAGGGGCGTAATCTCAACTAAAAAATTGAATGAGCATTTTACAAAATGTGACATGGGATATTCAAATACATGAATTAATTAAATAGTTGCGGTAAATAAAAATCTTTTCCCAATGTTGTTTCCAGCACGGGCGTCATGATTAGTTCATCATCTTCCTTGTTCCATTTCATCTCTTGTATTTCACCATTTATTCTGGTACAAATATTCAGGAAGTGGAGCCTGAAACAATTAAATTTTTTTTTGTGTTTATGGAATAATACTTTTCAAGGCAGTTTATTCAGATGATTTAAAAAAGATCCACCAGAGGCAACACTAGTGGGTGGTATACTGGTTTTGATTTCTCTATTGACAGTAACGTTAAACGTACTTTAAAAAATTGAATTCACGGAAGATCAAGTACCTGGAGCAAAACTGAATTTTGTCAAAGTTCAAGGCCATAATGTCGGGGACTTAAAACGATGTCTTGCATGCTTCAGGTAATAAAGATGTACTCGTAGAAAGGTTAGATACAATTTTTGGCCAATGCTGGATTGTATTTTTTTGTACAATTCTTGATTGACTAAAGTACAATCCCGCAATCTACAAAAAATGACACTGTTTGAGAATAGACCCCCCAAGTATGCAAAAAGTGACAAGTAGGCAAGTGAAGTGACGAAGCGACCGGAACAGAGATCTAAACTTTAGCCCAGTAATGGACAGTGAAGTAAACTATCGAATATTATCGATACTTGAAACAAACTATCGATATATTTCGATAGTAAAAAAACACGACATATGTTTTTGATAAACCTAACCTAGTAGTAAGTGTTGCTTATAATTCGCAAAAAGTTGATAAATTTACATTTTGATATACCGCAATTAAGCTTTTAACGTAAGTAAACACAGTTTTAAATGTAAACGGCAATTGAATACATTTTTTATTACGCAATCATTCAGATAATAGATAGGCGTGTATTGTGGGAGACAAATTAGAAAAGTAGACTAGTTATAAACAAAATACTATTATAATTAAATTAAGTTTTTATTCTTTAAAATTAATCTATCATGGGGGCGATTGGGTTATAATGATTTTGATTTGAATAACTTATAACCCAAAAAGCATTATTTTTAGGCTCTCTATCATCTCTTAAGTTTTTGATACGATCTCCTGGGTATATGATTGTGATATGAGATTAATTTTAAAGAATGAAAGGTTGGTATAGGGCTCTCGGGTCTAGCATACTTCCAGATTGGGTAAAAAAATTTCGTGGGGATGTATTTGTGGATGATTATTTTTGATTTTAACATACATCAACGATCCTCCTCCCACTCCCTAAGAGCGGGGGATAAGGGTAACTTTGTGAAATAGTCGTAAAAATAAATTTTTAAATTTGGAATCAAATTCTACGTAATTTTTCACGTACACACCTAAAATTTCATTTTGATAACTTTTTTATAAAGTTATGCAATAAAAAACCCATCATCCGATATCGAGAGGTTTTAACTTTTTCAAGAAAATCCACAAATCTCAAACACGTTCTAATGGATATCTTTGGCAATAATAGAGAAACAAATATGAAAATTGGTATACTTTCTCAAAAAAGGGTTTAAAATTCGATGACACACTCAAAATCACCCCAACCCTAATATTTCCCAAACTCACCCCCACCCTCTAACATTATTGTATGAAATAAGCGTGTAATTCTTTTGTATTTGAAATTTTATTTTGTTATTATTGTTACTTAAATAAATAAATATACATATGCCAAATACTAAATTTTTTTTTCTATTCGTAAAGCCGAACCTAATAGCGATTTTTATACTCAGTAAATAATAAATTTTTTATAACATTTTTTTGCATAACTTTATTTAAAAAAACGTTATCAAAATTAAATTTTAGGTGTATACGTAAAAATTACATAGAATTTGATTCCAAATTTAAAAATTTATGTTTATAACGCCCTTAGGGGGTTAGCAGAAATACATCCCAATGAAAATTTTGTTTTTACCCAATCTGGAAGTTAGCTAGACCCTATACCAAGCGAAATGCTTCAACAAAAGCCAAAGGATATAAACTCTCGTTATGTAATATACTATTATAACATCGAAGCCAGTGATCCATGATAACAACTAAATGAAACAGTTTACAGTTAATTTCACGAATTTACGCCTGTTTTGGATTATCGGCAAAAACTCGACGAGCAGTGTTTAGCTTGTTCAATTCAGTAGGAAGGACGAAAGTAAATTGTCCTAGTACCACTTCTAGACACAAATGTAAAACAATTTTATTTTTCCCATTATTGTATTGGTATAAATAAGAGATTTGATTACCAAAAATTAATAAAAAAAAAGAAAAAAAGGGAAAATCATGATTAAAAAGAATAAAATTTCGTGTTTCTAACGCATCAAATATTGGGAGAATTTACTATCGAACCTTTCAGTTCAGTTTACCATTTCATTCGATGCTTTTATGACTAATCTGAAGCAGGCGTAAATTCGTGAAATAAACTTTACTGTCTTATAAAATTATTTTGCATCATGAATGGTCCACTGACCCAAATTAATGGCCTGTCTTATTGACATGGAGACACATGCAACAGCCTATACACACACACATTAGAATGATATAATTTTAAACTCCAATTCTTAAGCATCCAAGTTTCTCAGCAAATAAAATCAGTAGTAAATGTAATTTTTCCGTGTGGTCGATAAAACTATATTCTAATAATTGCGTAAAAAACAAGATTTGTATTAAAAACAAACCAAATACTTGCGTGAACTCTCCTCGTATCTCTAAATGTATTTATAATATAGAAATGATAACTTTTGTTTTAGACACAATAGGATAAGAAAGGTTGGAGCAAAATAACTTATATAAGATTACTACAAACCATTCAGAACAAATAATGACGTTGATGAATGAAGTATTCACAAACGTAAAAAGTGCCTTAGAAACGATATCTAAAAATGAAAATTTTACTTATCCCATAATAAATTACCATGATAAACTAGGCAAGGGTCAAGGTTTTATGGGAGACATTTTCTATATTAACATAGAAGATAAAATCAGTGGTAGAAAATTGGAATTGGTGGTGAAACAGGCCACTATATCAGAATATGTAAGAAAGAATTTTCCAATAAATGTTTTATACTATAACGAAAGTAAATTTTATGAAGACATATGGCTGGCGTTTATAAATTTTCAAAAAAAATATTTAGGAACATTGGTATTCGATAATTTACCAAAGTGTTACGCAACGGATTTGAAGCCAGGGAACGAATTTTTGATATTGGAAAATTTAAACTTGCATAATTTTTTCAACATAGAGAAATCCAAATTTTTTAACAAAGAACAAGCCGAATACATTCTACAAAAATTTGGACAATTTCACGGTCTCTCTTTTGCGTATAAAAGCAAATTTCCTGATGAGTTCGCAACATTGGGTGGACTATTAATACCTTACTGGTTCAAAAGTTCGACAATAGATTTGTTTCAAAATGTAATTAAAAAAGGAATTGCAGATTGTTCAAGTTATTTAGATTCATCTGTAGATGTACATATTATTGAAAAACTCGATAAATATGTGAAAAACGTAGTAGCTATTTTTCAAAATTCTGTTACATATAAGGGAAGCAACGGAGTCATCTTGCAGGGAGATTGCTGGAGTAATAATATACTTTTTAAATATAATGTAAGTATTGTATTAAATATTATTAATAACAAAATAAAAAAGATGTAGATGTAGCTAAAACACAAATAAACCGGTAGGTAGATAATTTGTTTTCTTCCAAAAGTCAAAACAGTGCAAACCTAAAAGTAACTTTATTTTTCTCGGCTTCTATTGAATTTTTGTTTCAAAATGTGTTATTTTTAGAGGCATATCCTTTTATAATTCAAAACGGAAGTTGAAATTAATTTTTCAATAATCAATCTTGAAAAAAACAAATAAAAAAAAATAATTGCATGCATGCATTTGATTTGTTTTTTAGGATTCTGGAAAATTAGAAGACATGAAACTGATCGATTTTCAAATATCGAACGTCGGCTCAGTAGTAAACGACTTATCCTACTGTTTGTATGCCGGCGGTACCAAAGAAGTTTTCGATAATTTCAATCACTACCTCAAAACTTATCACGACAGTTTATCTGATACTTGTAGCAAATTCGGTTGCACTGATTTCATTTCGTTCGACGAGTTGAAAGAAGAATGGAAAACTTATGGAAAATTTGGATTTATTCTTGGATTATCGTTAATAGAAAGTAAATTATCAGAAAATATTAGTGCAGATGATATGGCGAAAATTTACAAAGAAAATTCACATAATATTCGTTCAGCCGACACAGAAAATATCAAGAAAAAATTATTGGAATTAGTTAAACACATGTACGAAAACGATTTTTTGTAGACAACTCACTGTTACTAAAGAAAGAAATTATAATCTGTATACCCGATAGAATATAAATCATGATGAACGTCATCGTAATTGCCTATGTTGTCAAGCCGTTTAAATATTATGAGAATCCAGTAAAGATCAAATCTAATATTCTTACGTAGTTATTTGTTTCTTGTTATTTTTAAGTGTGTTTTTATTTGATTCCAGAGTGCTTTGAGTTTAAAGTTTTATAATGGTTTTATAGGGGATTAATTAAATGTTAAACAAGTTTGTACAGTTTGTTTAAAAAAATCGTCATCATCCATAGCAACATTAGATGAAAATGACAAAGTTGAAAAACAATTATTAAGAATAGATGTGACTTGATAATGGTGAAGACCAATAAGAGATGAAATCTTTCAAATATATTTCATCAATGTATAATGATAGTTCAGTGTGCAGACAATATCATCTGTCAAATATATTTGGAATCAACATATTAACGCAAATGACATTATATCTGTCTATGTCTGTGTCTGCATCCTCTGGACACCATAGTGCAGTGTTGTCAAAGTTACTATCAGTGGCTTTCGTATATCTGTACTGTTTGTCCCTACAGGCAACAACGTAACAACTAATGATAAAAATGTCATATCACATTGGAATAATTATATTTCTTTTGTATTCTTTTAACTCTCGATGTTTGACCATTTTAGTGCGTCAGCACTGTTGAATATAGAGTATGACATTTGTTCACAGAATTACTCTCAGCATGATTGACATTTTGTTCTGTGATCTGTAGCCTTAGTCGTTTTTGGCTGTGCATCTTGTTTGTTTTGTCAGTTTGTAAGGTTATTGTTGGCGTTTTTGTGTTGTATTTTCAATATTTTTCAAAAACTCTAAAACAAATTTGATTGACTTTTGTTCTGTCATACACGGAACCACAGTTATACGGATTTACGATGATAGAACTTATATGATTGTTCGCCTCAAGCTCGATAGGCTTGATATTGAAATAAAAATACAAGAAATGTTGTGGTTTAATTTTCCAACAAATAACAAAAATAATAATTAATACACCACAAGGAACGTACAGAAGATAACTATATGTATATCGTATTATGTGTTTACATAATCTAAACAGGAGCAAGTTGAAAGAAATTGAACATAAGTATGAAACACGACACAAAGTAAGCAAACAGGTTTAATCTGGAAAAGCACACAAAAAATAGGACAAAGAAGTTTTAAATTTATTGCACCACGCTTATAGCGTGAACTACAAAATGACATTGTAAGAAATTGGTAACAGATTTAAACTAAGAAAAATTAAAATTTGATTACTAAAGACAGAACGGCACAAGTGTATACCTCATATGTCTGATGTTTGACACAAATATTTAACTACACACTACATTTTGAGCCAGCAAGCACTATTACTATATTGCTGTAAAGGCCCAGATCATCTACTTTGTTTAAAACAAAAGAGAGGAATTTGTTTTATGTTTAATTGTAGTACATTTATTTTCATATATATTTTTTTAATATTTCTGTGTGTTTTAACAATATATTGTATTTTAAATTTTATGTTTAGCAGAATGGGCAATCTACAGTATCTATATTGAATTATGATCAACACACACAAACCATTAAGTTGGTTTCTCTGATTTCATTTATTTCCGTTTTTTTTTAACACTGAATAAAAACTGTAATGTTTATTTTTGTTGGAAATAAAAATTATTATTATTATTATAAAACAAGCTATGTTATACTCACTTATTTCCATATCGTGTCAAATTTCTGCAAAACGTTTGTATGAACCAAGATCCAACTTTTCTATTTCTTATAGCAGCATATCCACGGAAGGTTGCCCAAAATGTTAAAGTATCCCGAATGTTTGTACTCGGTCCATCGGTTGTTAAGGATGAGTGTGCATCGTCAGCGTATTTACTTTCTCCTGCTGTTAAAAAAAGAGATAAATAATAATTATCACCTTTTAATTGATACGAGGCTTGTCTTTTATATTTTACACATAATTCTTCATTTGAAATTTTTTGAATTGTGGTCTTAGAAAACTGTCTTTGTAAAAAATTTTCTCAGTTTAATGCAATTTTTTGACTGACCCATTAACTCTAAAAATTCAGTTTGAGTACAGCTTTAAATGAAGCGGATTGAAACTTAACTAAACATGACAGTTAATTTTGATATTTGTTGACAGGCGCCAGCTATGTTTGTTATATGCAACACTGAAGAGACATACAAAAATTCGTAGTTTGGTCGTGAAGACTACATTTTTTTTGTATAAACGTTTCTGAAATAAATAGTTGACCAAACGAATGTCAGCTAGACCCACTAGATCGTATATGTCTTGAGAGGTTGCTTTGAAATTATAATTCTAGAACTGGTGGGAGGAAGAACCGTTTTAAAACGTAAGAATCAAAAGTAGTACGAGAAATTATTTCGGTAAATAAATTCTTGGCCAAGGAGCAAGTTTTATGTTCTATAAACGTTTCGCTCATCTAAACGGTTAAACACTCACACGATCGACTACACTGTGATACTATTTTGAAAAGTGCAGATAGATCAAATTTATTCATTTCAAATCTGTTTCTATAATGTTTTTGACACTCTCGAATTATTTCTTAGTACAGAAACTGAAATCTGTAACCACCATTTTCGGTCTGACTACCCGTTAGGATAAACGATGTCAATTTCTATTTATCTTACTGGTGATTGAGATAAATAAATATATACCCGTACATTTTTGGCACTCATTTCCTTGACATGACTGAAGAATTAATATTTTTGGTTTCCCAATCAAATTTTTTTGGTTTCTAGTAAACATAATTTCTTGAATTTTGGATACCTTCACACGGCAGCTATTACAACCATATATTACACCTAAAAATAAATGTAAAATTGAAAGTATCTGTAAAAAATGTTTCTTCTTAAATTCAAAACTAATTACTTTGGGTCATAGATAGATAGATAGATAGATAGATAGATTTGATGAGGTGGCTAATTGGCCTATTCCACTGCGACCTTTGCTATGAATATCCTCTTCTAACTAACAGAATCTGAATATGGCTTCGTCTGTCAAACCAATTAGCTTTGCGTGCCTGTCTCTGTCATGGTGAGATTACCCACCATTCCAGAGATTATTGTGCCACCCACCGCCGCAGAGGGGATCTGGTTCAATCAATGCCATTGATGGGCCTTGTCTGGCAGTTTCATTCGCCAATTCGTTGCCCTTATGACCCTCATGCCCTAGTACCCATGCTACCATGATCTTGCAATGGTTTCCAAGTGCGTTTAAGGCACCTATGCAATCCCAAACTAGCTTAGAATTGACTTCTATGGAATTGGGTGTCGATATGTCCTTTCTCTCCCTTTAATTTCTACAACGCAGTGGTGAATCGCCGTCACATCTGCTTGGAAAGCTGTGACGTCATTAGATATATGTTTATTGGAATAGCTAACCTTTGTTTTAGCACTACAACTACGACTCCTACACCTACTTATGTCTTGAAGCCGTCCGTACACCAGATTGCCTCAGCCTGTATGGATACTTTGGGTCATACATTCTGGATTCGTCCGTTGGTGGGGGGTGGGGGATCAAAAAGCGAACACATCAATGGAAGTAATCACTCCTCCACACCCCTCCTTAGTGACGTCAAGTAGCCTATGATTTTTTTGTCCACCGCCATAAGAGCATTTGGCTAGCACTGGCTTGTTCGCTTTGATGTAATGACAAATGCTGTCATCATAATTTCATGCACATGACGTCACTTGCCCCAAGGTGAAAAAAGTGTTCAAATTGCCATTAAAATTGTTCAACTTTTTTATTAAGCTCTGTGACATTTATATTCGAAGCAAAAAAGCTGCACAAGATGTAAAAATAACAGTAAGCTTTCCAATAAACATATTTTTGAGTTTGGAAATTTAAGCATCTATGGAAAAGGACCATTACAGCAGATGGGAGGCAAAAAGTTGTAAAGTAAGCTTAGAAATATTGTCAGATTTAAATTATATTATGTTATATCAATAACGCAAGTGCCAAATCTGTGCTCAGATTCATTTGAATATCCTAGTATTAATACTGGCAAAAAATTTTCATGTGTATGGTTAATTCGTATTTGTATTCAGTACTTACCCTCGTCTCCATGTGACATGATACAGATAAACAGACTAGATTCGTTAGAAATCGAATCTACTGTATTCTTAATCTCTTTTATCATGTCTAAATGGTTGAGATCATTTTTAACAATCACCTGATAACCAAATTGATTAAAAACTTCTATAAGTCTATCTCGATCCAAGTTTGTACCTTGTCTTTCAGGTAAAGTTTGATTAGCAGTAGGCAGTAAGTCCTATAACCATTGTATACAATCAAAATACGAATGAAGTGAACAATTAAATTATTATATTACTAATATACCTTCTAGTGCATGGAACTTCAAATTAAATAAAACATTATTTTCCCTTGCTTTCTACAATAACTATATTCAACATAGATACTATATTGACTTATTTACCTGAAATTCTTTTCGCACTTCCTTATAGAACGTGTTCTGATTGATAATTAGAACAACCCCAGGATTATTTGGATTTATAGCATAACGATTGTTTTCCAATATTGCATTATTTGTTATAGTTTGATCAAGAGGATTTAAATTATGTTGAAAATCCATAAAGTTATTTTCATATTGTTGTTCTTTCAAAATACGTCCCAATGTCATATTCTCGAAATTTCTAATGGTAGCAATTTCATCTCTTTGATTGTCAATACTGGTAATTGAAGAGAGTTTTCTGTTACGATTTGTTATCTGTAAATCGCAGTTGAATTGTTCTTCTTTGTGTATTAATTGATAACTTCCTGGATTTGTAAAATCAGTTGCTACATTGCTTGAAGATTTTTTTGGATCATGTTCGGGTCGTTGTGAAGAGATCTGAATGTACAACAATTTATGAATATAAATTTATGCGAAAAAACATATTTTCAATAAAACTGTGCATTTTCCAATGCAAAATATGTATGAGCTACAAATAAAACTATTTTTCAAATCCCAAATTGTTTTATACCTAATTTGGACAATGTACAATCTTTAGATTATTCACTCAATTATTTATTACAGTTATAGCGTAGTCAAAGTACACAAAATATCTGCAAAATGCTGCAAAAAACACAAAAAACTTGAAAATTCAAACTTTACAATGCTAGGCATGCGATTTTGCGAAAAATCGTTGAGTGAAAATTTTTGTTTTCGTTGTTTCGCTCTAATTGTTTAAATAATGAAAACACAGAAAAATGTTCAAATCAAAAATTGTAGCTAATACATTTATCTACACAATTTGTCTGGACATTTTTTTTGTATCTGCATTAGTTTTTAAAATATATACGAAATTTCCATAGTAGTATTTTTGAACAACATCAATTTTCATGTTTTTAATTTTATGATAGTAGATAAACAATGACATTTGGAAAAAAAATTTCATATGAAATGTGTTCTAAAATGGGGTATCTACAAATACATTGAAAAAAAAATTTTTTTAAACTTTTTAATGTATTATCATCGATTTTCCACGCTCTCTCACCTGCTTTTTCACCTTTATTTGTGCTCCCTTCTCTTTCTTACCTGAGCCATAGGTGTGTTCTTTTGTATCGCGATCACTTCTTAATAGGTTCATTATAAAGTTCACAAATTTTTAGATAATATCATAAACGGTATAAAAAGTTATAGAAGGTTTGCTGACAGATCTCTGATTTAAGTATTTAGTTTAAATAATTGTCTATTATTTAAAAAAATTGATATTTATAGAAAAACAGTATAGTAGTTTCGAAAGTAGATGCTTCAAAGTGTTTAGTAGTAAAGTTTCATTGAATTATATTAATTTCAAAAAAAGATATAATTGAATGAAGTCTAAAAAAAACAAGTAAAATTAAGCATGCAAAAAAACAGATTTTTAAGAAGCATTCGTTTAAAATTCTAAATACTGATGGCTTTGCTTTTATAATAATAATTTTCGCTGGGATAGGTGTTAATTAAATAGGTATTATAATAAACTGATATTACAGTCAGAAAATCTACTTTTTCAAATTTGAAAGTATTTCTATCTAAAAGTTGAGATCTTTCTTTACATTTTACATACGTTTATTAATTTTTTCAGAATGTTATATGCCCAAAATTTTTAACTTTTAAGTCGAGCGGTTAATAAATTTGGCTGACGGGCCGTTCGCGCGTAACCACGAATTGAATACCACTGAAATTAATTTTATCTCGTAAACTTTTTAATTTACATAAAAACTTTTTAGACAAAATTTGTAGATAAATGCATCAGCTACAAATTTTATTTGGAAGTTTTTCAGTATATTTATTATTTAAACAATTAGAGCGAAAAAACAAAAATTTTCACTCGACGATTTTCCGGAAAATTGCATGTCCAACATCGTAAACTTTTTCTCATGTTAAACACCACCCTTATTAATACCCAATTTTGAATTTTCAAGTTTTTTGTATTTTTTGTGAGGTTTTATGTGTACTTTGATTAGGCTATTATGGAAAACAAAAAACTGAAATTTAAGATTAGAGGTCAGGAAAAAAAACCCTGAAAAGTGAGAAAAATGTATAAAAACAAACGACAAGAGCCTATGAGAGAATTAAAAATTCAATTAGCTTGTTTCCTCTGAACATTAAACAAATATCCACCAGAGGATTTTTCTATGACACTTACAATATTTAACGTTAAATGTTCCTAATAAAAATGTAAAAATGTTCCTGGAGCGAAATTCAAATTTGCAACCAAGCTAATTGTCCTTTGGACTAAGTATAGTAAATAAATATCTTAATAAAATTTATGAACGTAAAAAACATCTTACCTCCGCTAGTACTGTTTCTAACTTCTCTTTTAAATGCTCTTGTCCTATAACCTTCAGAATTTGTTTAATTTCGTTGTAATCTAATTGATGCATACTTTCCCATTTTAAAAAATATACCTCAAGGTATTCATCACCGTATTCATCAAAATATATTTTTCGTCTACCAAAACTTTGTCTTACATGTTGAAGAAACTCTCTTGTTTCTTCTGAATTTAAATTATCACAAATTAAATAAATTGTTTTCTTAAGCTTGTTTATGTGCAAAGACTGAGGTTGATTAGGAAGAAAGTGGTCAATAACACTAGATTTTTCATAACCTAAAAATATTAAATCCGTTAAAAAAATATTATATTGCAGATGTATGTAGGGTATGATGGGGTGACATTCATTCTACCTAAAAGATCTTTTGTGCCCCCTTAAGGCGGATTCTCATGCATTCGATATCCGACGATACGATGATCCGATGAACTTGCTATTGGTCAGAATGATTTGGCGCCTTTTTTCATCCGAAAATGTTATTGTTCGTAGGACGTCGGGTGATTGTTAAAATTATTTCAACTTTTGTCCGATATCGTATGTCTCCTAACCTCACTGTTCGTTTTTTGAGTAAAAGGTCGTTTGCCATTTGTGTTATTACATACTATGAAAATGAACGTTTGTCAGCTCCAACAACGAAGAAAGCTAAATAATATATTACTTTTAACCATTTTACTGCTCAGAAGGGGACAGAGACAACGAACAAGAAAAATTTGGGTCCGGGATATTTATAAAAACCGAATAAAACAAGGGTGCCCGGTTGCAAGAACGCTAATCAAATCTCTCATCATGTGATGGTTGATTAAAAAATTAAGAACCATCAATGGAAACCCGATTTCACGAAAAAATTAATGGTCGATTAATTGTTCATCATTGCAAGTACCTATCCGTTGCATTTTGATTGTGTTAATGATGGTTGATTTGAAGAATTAACGAGTTATTATTTCATTGATTAGCCGTTAATCATTCATCATTTTTAATAAGCGTTCTTGCAACCGGGCATTAGTCTATCACAATTTGTTAAAGGAGATGATATTATCGGATCCAGACAAATATTCTTTCGGATCATCGTAGCATCGGACCAATCAACCAATCACAAATCCAAAACTTCAACCAATAGAATGATTTTCGTATCATCGTATCGTCGGATATCGGATGCATGAGAATCCGCCTTTACTTCTATTTGGTTCCCGATGAACGTCTCAGAGACTAGTGTAGCTCCTTGAGGTTTTTCCCAAGCTTTCAGAGTGTTTGGTTCTTTGTGTGGATTTATACATACACATTTAACAATTATCAATTAGCATTTAACAATTAACATTTATCAATTATAAGTTGAACTACTCATTTCACTATGACTCCATTTATGCACACAATTAACAATTATCATTTATCATTTAACAATTGCAAAGTTGGCCAACTTTTAACTTCTTAAATTAATTGTACCGAATTTTCATCTAGTGCGCAACTAGTACGCAGATCCTGAAGTTAACCTCACTTTTTTCATAGAAATGTGGTTGACAGGTTATATTGTGTGTTTGTTTTGTTTATTTTTAATTTTCAAGTTGTAAAAATGGATGATGCTACTCTTATCGACATGACTATCTTATGGACATGAAAATGTAGGGTTAATGGTTATTGTAAATAACTAGAATCTCGGGCTCGTGCGCATGCTTACTATTTTCTCCTAATTTATAATTGTGTCTGCATAAACGATGGCAGTATTTATTTATTTATTGGTTATAGATAAAACGTCGTAGACATTCGTTGTAATCGTGTTCATAAACGCTCTTGTGGTGTTTTATCTTTTGCTGTTTCCACAACTATTAATATTATTGAAAGTATGAAATATAATGAAGAACTTACCCAATTCTCGTAGAACCGCATAATTTTTAATTGTACATAATGCTTCTACTAATTTGTGTTTCCAAAAATCTCCTTTATGCGAATGGTATTCCGACCATAAAGACAATATGTCTTTACTGCCACCCTTTAATAATAGAAATATATGTTGGAGTTGGACCTCTATTTCAGTACGATCTTCCAGTAATAGGTATATCAAAGATATCTAAAATCAAAGCATTGTACAATATTCATATTTTAAATAAACATCACTAAACAAAACAATTAGGTGTAGGTACAATATCTTATCTAATATTTCCATAATAGTTATTTGTATGCTTAGACCGCGAAATATCTTTTTAAAGTACCGAAAGAACAGTTATCGCCGAGGCCGCTTGCGGCCGAGGCAAGATAATCTTGAGGTCGTTAAAAAGTTTCGCGGCCATGGCATACACACTATTTTTCGTGCAATCGTTAAAATTATTAAACTAGATAATTGTAAATAAATATATCATTGCTCTAAAATCAACAGCAGTTTAATTTTTAACAATGGGTGCTATGGAAATGATATGTTTTAATATATACAAAATATTTTGACAGTTCTTGCTTCAACTTCTGGAGTAAATATAAGTAATAATACAAACTGTACAATTAATGTTAATATTCATCCTAAATAATATAAGTACTTATATATTTGTTGGTATTCAATAAAAAATAATCCTTGTCTTTGTAGTATTTTAGAAATGTCAAATTTGGAAGTGATATTCAAATTTGGAAGTGACGTTTGGTTTCGCAACCGTTGCTATGGGTAACTTAAATGGAACGCCCTATACATTATATCATTGTTAGATCCTCCTGTACAAGAGGATTACAAAACTGTATAATACATGTGTGAAAAGTCAATCAGTTGGGAGTTACGGATAATTCCAATGTAAACTATGGCTTTACTGCGGCACTAACTCTACTCAATTAATTAAACTACGTTTGGTTTCCAAGAGCCACAGGTAGACAGCTTAATATGCTGCTCATCCCGGAAGAACTGACACACATAAGTTCGTAACTGAATTACTGCAAATATTTTTTGCCAATAAACAACACCAACCACAACGAGTGCACATAGGTCGAAGAGGAGCAATTGAACCACCAAGGTTTCCTGATTCAACTCCTCTCGATTTATTTATATGGGGATACTTGAAAAGTGAAGAATAGATAATTAAAAGACTTTCCATTGTTGTATTGCAAAACCCACTTTTTTATTAAAAAAAATTATTGATGATGTTATCACGCTCACATAGATGACGCTAAAAATAAAAAAGTTATCTGACGAAGAGTCCATTTAAAAATAAAAATCGACGGATTTCAGGATTTTCCGCTAAGACGGTATACAAAATAATGAATTTATTCCTTTCATTTGTACCATACTGTATGTATACACTTTTTCATTTTATTTTTTTTATGTTATTGATCTTATTTTTTATATATGTCTATTAAAATTTCATACATCTCTCTATCATAATTGAAATGATCTAAGAAATTATAGCTGTAAGTAATTTGTTAAAAAATGTTAACGATAAGATTTACAAAAACTGCAACACCTAAAAATTAAACTTTAGAGAAGAATGTTAATACCAACATAACATCGTTCACATCATAAAACTCTCACAAATTAAAATTCATCAAAATCCTGTGAGTCGTTTTATATTTAAAACCCACTCTGTATATTTAAACCCTAAATTATAATGTTATGTAGACGACTCTGTATAACATCATTGTCTAAAATTTTAGACAATGATAACATTAAAATTATTTCTACAAAAAATTTAAACCGACCGACCGATTTGGTGTTTTTGTTAACTCAGAAAAAACTGTTTTACGAATGTACAACAACAACGAACAAAAAGAGGTCATAGTTTGTTAGTATTTTAAGTAGTGAGTATCAGATATTTTTGATGCGTCAGGTAATTTTCGACTATTTTATTTAAAAATAGACATTGTTAATGTTTGATATTTATTAGGTATGTTGTATGACTTTAATTTTTTTAAAAACTTTTAGTTTGTTAGATAATTTCAACTAGAAATTTGTTTTATGTAGATACAAGTGTATAAATTCAAAAGGGATTTCTTAAATATCGTAAAAATGAATGTGGTTGATAAAATAGTATGTTGTGATAATATTAGGAGAATAAGTTAGTGATGCTTTATGTGCCGAGTGTGGAAAGTTTGTCTGACGAACTTAGTGAGTCAGACAATCCATGCGAAGCACATAAATGATCTTATTCTCCGAATATCATATACTATTTTTTCTTTAAACGTGCATAATTTGATTAGAGATAAAACAATGATAGGAAACGAATTTTTTAATAAAAATAAACAAGATTTAAATCGAAAAATAAAAAAATTGCACAACAGAAATTAAACATTATATTACTCGACAGGGTTCATAAATTACATTTACATTGTCAGGAGTGAATCCCGGTTCGGTAATTTGTATGTCATATTTTTTGATAATTATGAAAATATTTCACGTAGTAAGCATTTTGACATTTAAGAAATTTGAAAACGGATTCTTAAAGAGGAGGAAATTTCCAATAAAAAGTCCTGACTCCCAGAACTCTTTATAATATCATCATTATTTTGATTCGATGCTGCAAACAGGTCTCAACCCGTCATTTTGGGTATGCGCGCGCTTCGTCAAACGCAAATGAAATAATTTTTAAGGTATTGTTAATTTAAAAAAATTATGATATATTCTAAATATTTTGAGGAATTCATTGGCGTTGGAAAACAATTTTCAACAAGTTATGCAAAATTATCTCGAATATTCATCTTTATTGTTACCTAAGAAAATATGTTCAAATAATTGTCGTAAAAATATCTCTTAGTGGAGCCCTTCCTATACACATACTTAAGAAATTTAAGAAATTCCAATACTTTGTTTATAATAATTTTTTTCAACAATTAATAACTGATTCCCAGTTTTTTGCTAACTTATTTATTATAAACAAAGTATTGAAATGTTTCAAATTTTTATGACGTGTGATGTATGTATATAGAAAGGGCTCCTAGATGCGAAACATTTTTAAGACAAATATTATTTAAACGTTTTTTTTTAGTTTACAATAAACAAGGGGGTTCAAGAACATTTTGTTAATTAACAATTACCTGGCTTGTTGAAAAACAAGCTTAAAGAAAGTTTTCCAACGGCATGAATACCTTGAAGTGTTTAGAATACACCATAATTTTTTTAAATTTTTGAATAAACAATTACTCAATACCTTAAAAAATGTATTTAATATATGCGTATACCTATTTTCAGCGTTGAGTTGAAATTATAAATAATGGAGATAAAGTTCCGGGAGTTTATTGAGAATTTTCTCATCTTTAAGAATCCTTTTTTATCAATTCCTCAAATGTTCATACTTTTCGAGATATTTTAAAATATTTTTCTCTACTGTTTAGAATCAAACAATATTTAATTAATATCGTCTTCTTTTTTTTTACAGATTTTACCGGTCTCGTTTCAGCTCAAGAAATGCGATATGCCTAAAGGTAGGAGAATGTTGTGACGAATAACAAAAATAGAAATAATAATAGTTTAAATTTCAGAAAATTTTGCTCTTTAAACATTGAACTTTTATAGCAATTAATAATTTTTTTTCGATTTCTTAATTTTTTTGTATTATTATTCTATCAATCATTTTTTTATTAAAATATTTTTGAAACTTTATAAATTTATTTTTGTTATTTAAAAAGTGTGCCTGAAAGTTTTTGCTATCTACAATTTTTTCGTATAGGTTGTTTTCCTTTCAATAATTTTATAAATATATTAAATTTTGGAAACACCCCAGCAAGAGGATATTTTTATGTGGATTTTGTTTGTGTTTCTTCTTTTCCAGGTGAAGTTTTTTCAGCGCTGCAACCTTCTGTGAGCAAATCGGTCAAATAATTGAAATTTAATATTTTTTATTTCAATTAGAAAGTTATCACAAGAATAATGAAAAAAATAGAAAAACAATTATTTACTGAATAATAAAAAAAGCGCTTGATTACATTTTTCTCTTTAATTTGAAACCTTATTAAATACAAAAAATTAATTTTATCTATTGTATATTTTAAAATTAAAAATTGGTGAAGAATTTAATTTCTCCTATAGCTAAATTCAAATCCAGAGATAATTTAAAAAAAGGTTTTTTTTAAACATTTCTTTAGTAAGGCTTATTATTAATCATTTTATTGTGAAATTATGATTTTTGAAAGACACACAGAATTCCCTAGGTAAAACCGATTGCTCCAGACAACTCAGAAGGGATAAAATAGGAAGAGAAAAACAAACGATTTCTGGTGCGCCATTATGGGTGTCAATAGGATAAACATTTAAAACAATTTAATATTTTTTAATTTAAACAGAATTTATATAATATTTCGAGATACCTCAAATTTTTTCATCAATTTAAAACATTTATTTAGTATAGCATATTTTTAGATAAAAAAAATATAAATAAAAAAATTGCTAAAAAAATTTTTTCCCACAATTTGACCATAGGTCAGAAATATTTTTTCCCAGATTTAAACATTTATTTAATTTAGCATATTTACTAAAAATTTCGTTAGAAAATTATTATCTTTTAAATATTAAGACACTCCCAGAACGCACTAGGTACAACGAGATCTTCCAGACAACTCGGAAGATGTAACAACAAATTATTATTTCGGGTGTTTCCAATTTTCTACATTTTACTGTTTATCATAAATTTAATTTTTTATCAGCTGGGAAATTTATTTGTGGTTACACAAATTTTCAAATCGTTGTATGTCTGTATTTATAGAAGAATATGTGATCACACAAATTTCCTTGGGGACAATAAAGACTTGTAATTTTTCAAAATATTTTTTTAACGTAATCATACTAATTTTTATATTTTCAAAAACTCACCAGTAAAAAGTAATTTTTATACTTTGAATCTCTCTCAACTCTCAAAAATTTTAATATTCCACTTAAGACACTTTTTGTGTCCAGATTATTTGGACTACTCGCTAACTTAAGGTACTTTGGTTAACAGATTTTTTTCAAAATTGGATTTACTGAAAATTATATCGTTTGAAAATATTCATTCCTTCTTAAGTAATTTTTAATAGTGTTCACTATAATATAATCTTAATCTGGATACTGCACCGGATTGAAGTTGAACGATTTCATTCTTAAGATAAGTTCCTTACTCTAGTTATTCTACTAACACAGATACTGGCTCGAGGTTGCTCTAACGTAGTGGACTTAGAGTTAGTATCATAGGGAAACTATGTGATGTATGCCTTTGACTAAGAGATAGATGTGGTGGCAATCGCCGGTCGGTAAATGGAAATGGTCGATTTCGGTTTTTAGTGATGGTTAATGGTAAAAATGGCGCAGTCCGAATGGTATTGGGATAGAGATTACCACGTGGATGGTTCCAAATGTAAGTGTTTTGAATATTTTCTTGTTTCTTGAATCGTCATTGTTTACTTCTACTATTTTATGCATAACTAATAATATATAATGATTTAAAGTTAGTCTTTGTTAGCAATGATGAACCTTTAAACATTTAATTTGTTGCTAAATATACAGTATGATCCAAATAAAAGGAATACATCCGTAAACCGGCGAAAGACGAGCAGCCAACTCTTCCCGAGTTATTTTTGCAATCTCAATGCGTATCCGTTCTTTGAGTTCATTAGAGTTTATCTCCATAAAAAGAAATCGAGAAGGGTTAAATAAGGGGACCTTCCAACTCTTTGTCTATTATTGTCATCTCATACTGAAGGCTACACTTTATAATACTTACCTTTATTGTTGTATCCGGGTTAGCCAATTCTATATTATATGTTTTGGGAGAGATTATATTGTTATTAATTCATCATTCCTTCCTCGAATTATAAGGAAGGAGTAGTCTGGAAACTGGAGCAGTAGGTACTAGCACAAAAAATAATGCAAGAGAATAAAAAACAATGAAAGCAAAAATTAATGCGGGTTTGAAAATAATACTACCAAATTTAATTTGTTAAGGCTTGAAGCACATTTTCAGGATTCGCAATAAAATGTTTTCTTTTTTGAAATTTATTACGAAACTAAAGCTATTTGGACATTGTATTTTAATTTCGTGGTTCAATAACAAGGCTATTTACATGGGTCATTTCATTTGTTTTTGTTTTCTGATTTGGGTTTCACTAGTTGTTCCAGCCAATGAGTTGGAAACACTAAAATATTCCAAACTATTTGACATGGAATTAAATAATAATTAAATTATATTAAATAAAAAAACTTATAATCACTTGTAAGTCTCATAGGAGATGATAGAAAGAATAAGAATGATTGTAGTACTTTATGTAAATTTTTTTGTTTACGTCCTATAGCTATAGGGCTCCAAGGTTGTGAATTAAAAATAGTTTTTTATTTATAATTATTAAATAGCCTATTGGAAATTAGTAAAATTTCATCTGTTTATAAACATCATAATTGCACACGTTTTGGCGTCATAAATAAGTGTAGTGTAGACTTGTCCAATGTTGCATTTATAACTGAAATAAGTTAATTTTTCAAAAAATTGCCGCATCAACCATTGAACTCATCCATACCTGAGTTCACAAGTGTAGTGTAGACTTAGTTATGACACCAAAAAGTGTGCATTTATAGTGTTTATGAGCAGTTGACTTTTTACCAATTTACAATAATCCATTTAATAATTTATTATAAATAAAAAAACATTTTTAATTCTCAACTTTAAAGCCATATAGTTCGTTAACGAAGGGCGTAAGGAAAGCATTTTATATAAAGTACTATATAATAATTTTTAGTCTCCCTATCATCTTCCCAGTTTTTGGTACACCCTGTATAGTCTAATCAATAAGTTGAAAATACAGATACTGCTCCTAAAAATATGTACGATAGATCATTAGATTTGGAATGATGTCTAGAAAAATGTATCGACAGTGCTTAGTAAATAGCAAATAAAAAATTTCAAAAGTTATAAACAAATAAAGATGAAAAAAAAGATATTTAGTTTTCTGCCACTATCTTGTAAATTATCTACTCTATCTACATTATTTATGATTTTAATTCAATGCGTCAAAATGACTGATTATCCATATTCCTAACAAAATTATTATAACCAAAGTATTGAAATTTTTCAAACTTCTACAATGTCTCTTGTTAAGTATGTATACAGAACATTTCAATAAAAACTATCCACCCCACTTTTATGAAAAAATTAAAAAACACGTCAAAAATCATGTAAAGAGGGATGTGTTTTTGCTCATTTATGTACTTTAACCCCCTCCCCCCTATGGTCAACCCTACCAATTTATTAAATGGAACACCCTTTACTTTATTACATTGTTGGATTCTCCTATACAAGACGATTACAAAAATGGAAAAATGTATAATACATAAGTGAAAAGTCAATCAGTTGTGAGTTATGGATAATTCCAATTAAATAATAGTAACATTTTATTTACTTAATTATAGTTTCCTGTAACAATTGTCATATTTAAGTAAAGCATGTTATCAATAGACGTCAAGATAATAGTATCGTACTGTTATAACGCCTTACAAATTTGAAAATTACTTTTCAAAGAGTAGACCAGGCTATATGTCTCTACAGACAATGAATTACACTTCCAAGTTAAACGGGGTTGGTATATCTACGAGATATAACTAACCATTCTGGTTTGTAATCAGAATATCACTTGCAGACCGGTTTCGGAGTATTTGCGCCTCATCTGAACAAGGTAGATATCACCTGTCCAGAAGCTCTGAGCATAATCCTGATCTGAAGACAACACTGAAAAAACATTAATACATTAGCCCCTGTGGAGGAAATGCTAAGTTATACTTTCCCTTCTAATTACAAAACAGAATAGTACGTTATCTCTTGCGGATATACCATCCCAGTTTAACTTAAAATTGTAATTCATTGTCTGTCGGGGTATAGCCTGAGAAGTAGATGTTGCTTCCTAGTGAACGGTCTACCCTTTGAAAAGTATTTTCAAATTTGTAAGGCGTTATAATAGTATGATACTATTTTTCTAATTTAATTAAATATTTTTATGGATGGGATAAAATTATAGACACTCCTATGGCTAATTATATCGATTTATTTTTAAAAACACACACTATATTAAACTTAATTAATATACACACATTACTTAATGTCTACTAATGTATTTACACTTGGTATAATAGTTCTAATTTATTTTTACCACTTGAATATTACACTATTCACTTTGTCACTTTTTCACTGTCTGATTACGTCTGTGAACTAACTGTACTTGCAGGTATTGACTTTTATATATTTCAACACCCTCCAGAAACTTTGACTTATTGAATTAATAGAAGCCAGTTCCCGAAAACAAAACAAAATGGCCTTACTAGAAGCTTCTGAGTTGGTGACTTCATAATAATATTAAAAACGGATTTAAAGTGGTTATACCATACCCTCCCTCTTGAAAACACATATAGTCATAAAATACTCACAAAAACAGTAGAAACAAAAAAAACTATATAGGTTAAACAACCATAAGAAATATCCTACAAAGATATACTAATTATTAAAAAAAACTATTACTAGTTATGCTTTATTTATTGAGTCAGTCATTCTTAAGAGAGACTGATCAGCAGGGGAGTGAATGCTACGCCTCTGCAATAGAGATAACGTGAATGTGATTTTATTAAAAATGTTTTTGTTATAAAACAATGTATTGTAAAATATAAGTTAATTTTCCGCTGTATTCAGTTTATATATGAAGTATTTTAATAATTATTTTAATGCTTTTAAATATTTATAGTAAATGCTATTTCTTAAATTTAATTTAAAATGTAATAAAGGCTTCATAAAAAATGTCTCAAAACATAAAATTTCTCATTTTAAAGATTCCCCAAACAGGGATGAGACATTTTTAGCTATGAGAATCACTCAATAAATACAATCAGATATTAGTCTAAATATCTTAAATATGCATGCTTCAGTTATTAATTTACTTACTAATTCATCAACATCTAATTTGCTTTCAATTTCTTTAACCTTTTCAACATTTAAAAGTTTTCTCGCATCAGGAAGACTGGATGAAGGTTCTGCAGCAGCATCTGTAGTTTCTCTAGGTAAAGTGTCTAAAATGCAAATTTCAATCATCCTCATTATAATAAACTATTTTTCATTGATTTATATGATATACCTACTAGAAGTACTAGTTGTAGCACTTCATACTTTATAACAAAATAATAATATAACAGAAATAATAATCCTATGCCCCATTGAGTACTTATTTACTACTCTATGCTAATCCGTATATCAATATTGAACCAGTCACACTTCCCTAATTTAAGCAGTAATACCCATTAGGGTAATACTTTTTTGAAAGTTGTTTTTAAAGTGGAACAATCCATTTTTTTATTAATACATACCATCTAAATCACTTTCCTCGCTATCTACATACTCCGTATGATCGGATTCATCGTGGCTATCATATGTATTATTTGTATTTCCCATAGTTATTGTTTGTTAAATTTTTTTGACGAAAAATGTTCAATTGTAAATATTAGGAATTTCTGGGGGAATGCCTACGACGTAATTAACGATAACTAGCTGATGTGATTTACATTTGATTTTACTTACTCTGGTACAATAAATATAACATTACTAGTACATATTAAAATTTCAGTAAATAATAACTGCTAATAAAATTATAAACTACTTTACATTTGTCATTATTATGATATTATCCACAGAACACAGAAACAAGTTTATCTGTGTTCTGTGATATTATCAGACATTATGTCATTTTTAATTCTTCTTTTTAAATTAAATTGCATTATTATGGTATCGTATGGTAGAAGTGAGAAGCTAGCTCCGTAGGTAACTATAGCTACATAGCTCCTATCTCCAATGGTATATCCGGCCCATTGGTTCTCAATTCTCACTCGTCCGTATGGTGCATAGAGAGAGTATAATATCTAATCCATGGAGACTAGATATATCTATATAGTCTCCATGATCTAATCTCTAATCTCAATGGGTAGGTGTTTTGTGATTTTATTGCCAAACAAGGCTGCAGCTACCTACATACATTCTACATTCTACCAATTTGTATAAAATGATTTTGTCATTACACATTCCACATTCAAAACACTATCACTTTTTATTATAGTTATAGCAAAGGGAGATAAAATATTTTATGAAACGAAATCCTGGATCCCTGGTTGTATTTCAGTAAAGGCCGAATAAATATCTTTTATCTTTTTGTAATATGTAGTTTGACATTTGACAGGGCAGTCGAAGGATAAGTTGTAATCATTGAATTCTGATTTCCGGTAGATAAAACAATATATCTAATAATTATAATATATAAATCAACAAGTACATATAATAACTAATAAATTCCTAGATATTTATTATGGCGAGTGGCTCAAAAAAACGAATTATGGTTGAAACAAAGAATTTATCTAAAGATCCTCCTCCTGGTATTAGTGCAACACCTGATGAATCAAATTGCAGGTATTTTCACGTAGTGATGGCTGGACCTGCTGGTTCTCCTTATGAAGGTGGATTATTTAAATTAGAATTATTTTTACCTGAAAATTATCCAATGTCGCCACCCAATGTGAGATTCCTGACAAAAATATATCATCCTAACATAGACAAACTAGGAAGAATATGTTTGGACATTCTTAAGGATCAGTGGTCTCCTGCTCTTCAAGTTAGAACAGTTTTATTATCAGTTCAAGCATTATTAAGTAGTCCAAATCCTGATGACCCTCTTGCAAATGATGTTGCTAACATGTGGAAAAGCAGAGAACAAGAAGCTGTTCTCAAAGCAAAGGAATGGACAAGACTGTATGCTATGGAATAATGTACTACAAAATGTCACAAGATTGACTGTGATACTATTAACATGTTAAATGTTAAAATAATATATTTTGTTTTAATGTGATTTTTTGGATACTGTTTGTAGTCTTTAAAATTTTGTATCTGATGTTTACAAAGTAAGTGCTCCTTCGGGTAGGGGAAGCTACTGTACTAATTTTAATTAATAATTACATTTTCTATATTCTGGGAATTAAACAAACTCAGATTAAATGTGTTAATTTCAATGTAAATCTTTTGTTTGGTTCTTCTAATTTTCATTTACTAAAATCAAATTCATTCACATTGAAATTATTTGTAGAGACTGTTCAACTATTGTTTTTAGAAACTTAAGACTTTTTCAAGCAAAATCAATTGAACAAAATAGACTATCCTTTTTTGAAATGCCAAAATACATATTTTTATTGTTATAGGGAATTGTAAAACCAAATAGTAATAAATTAAAATGGTCATTTTGACAAATAATTTTTTTTTAACATAAATGCCCTATAAAAAAATTATAGAAAACTAGATTATATTTTAGATAAAAATATTCTACCATAGTATTTAATTGACAGTGTAGACCATGCTTTATTTGTACTTCTTACAGTAGAGGTCACAATATGTAATATATCAGAATATTGCAACAAAATTCTTATATAAAATAGGTTTAAGTTTTTTTGAGAACAGATTAATAAAATCTCACCTGAACCCCTCTGAGATCAATTTTACCATTCATCAACTAATGAATCATGTAAATTCTTCCATCAACTTTACTAGTATATTATAATTAATGTCTTAATGGAACAATTTAGTATAAAAAATGTTTGCTGCCCAAAATATATGATAAATATGCTAAAGGGCAATTTGAGTGAAAGAATGAATGGTATTTATAAAGGTTAATATTCAACGCCACTTAGAAAATGAGGATAATTTCAACTTGTGATCAAGAGGCAACTACTTATCTGAATGTCAAAACAATTTTACAGAAAGATATTTGTCATACCATTAGTAGTAGTACTTACTAGAAATTTGTCGAATCACTATCAGTTTTCATTATCATTTAACCAAAGAAGTTGGTGGTCTGACATATTGTATTAATTAAAGATTTATTAGGTACAATATTTAATCTCCCTGAACTTTAGCTGCCTAATAATACATACATTTTGTTGATTATCACACTAAATTGAAATTAAAAATGCAATATATTTTTTATTTTTAAAATTGCCTAAAAATAAATACAAATCATATTTATAATTTAACAAAAATAAATCTTTTTATATACATAAATGAGTCAACAAATGAAGTAAATCGAATAAAAATGAACGATTTATTGAGAGCTTTTCATTGTTTCTTAGGCACAGCCTTTGAATAGAATGCATCCAAAAATAGTGCTGTAAAAACGACTATAGCACCTATCCACTGTCTAATGGAAATTGCATTACCAAAGAGTACAACGGAAGCCAATACTGTAAAAAATTTTCTAGTTGTAGTTACTACTGATACAACTAGTGGACCAAATTCAGATACCTGAAAAAAATTACATAATTTTTAAATATTTTATAGCATGTGAAAACATCTAATAACTTCATAACATGTACAAATGGTGCTTAGATATATCAAAAAATGTTATCACTTGGAAGGAATGTTTACTTAGCTAACACAAAATATTGTACACATTTTTTGAATATTCCTTTAAAAAGATGTTTAAATGGTACTGAAAAAAGTTTTCGATTAAATTTATTTTATATTCTGCACAAAAATATATATATTATTAAATAGCAATGTTTGAACTGGACAATAATTTTAACTTACCATAGAATATAGGAATAACTGCCCAATAGCAGAAGTAATTCCCAACATTAAAAGATTGGTGACTACGTAAGGAAATCTAGTAGCAAATTCATAGAATTTATAATATTCTCCTGATACTATAATTATTATACTTAAAAATAGTGTACTCCAAGCATTTGCAATTTCCATCATCTGAATACCTGTAGGTTTAGATTCAGCTCTGATTCTTTCCTGTAAGAAAATAATATATTATGCAATGAGCATTTAATGAGGACTATCAAGAGTGATTGACATAATGAATACAAGTGTCTTAATATATAGCCATTTAATTTATCATTAGATATACACAAATTTCAAGAAATGTGAAATATAATTAATTTTAGATGTCAGGTAAACCTATCTGATATTGGGATGTTGCATTCCTATTGGATATAAACTTGTATCTTACAGATATCACTGAAGAACAGTTCCTGCATATCTTTTGATAAAATTGAAGCAAGGGTGTAAAACAAATATTAATCATCTCAAAACACAAAGCAATACATTTTATGTCAAAACAATTGATGTTTTTGTACAAAATTCAGATAAAAAAGTTCAAAATACTGGAGGAAGCAGGTAGATTTTGTGGCTTGGAAGAAGAAACCTCCATCCACATACTTGTGAATGGACCTAAGTTAAAACCTGCAGATATCCTAAAATTCCACCAGGAAATAGGACTAAAGGAGCTACTAGTCTGAGACTCTTCTCAGAAACTAAGGCACAATAGATCTTTTAGGTCTCGAATGGTACCCCAAAAATACATACATACCTAAGTTGAAGCCTGCATATATTCTAAAATTCCCCTGGGAAATAAGAGTAAATAAGCTACTAGTCTCTGAGAGTCTCTTCGGAAACTAGAGGTAAGGGGGCGCAATAGATCTTTTAGGTATTAGTAAATGTCACCCCAATATACATACATACAAGCATAGATTAACTTTCAAGAATTATACAATACTAGATTTTGGTTTACCTACATCTTCTCAAATTTTACTTATTGTTGTGTTATAGTTATACTAATAACACAAGTTTTAAGAAAAATAAATAAATCCCTACCTGAATAGCACCAATTAATCCATCCATTATTAAAGAAAGTACAAGTAATAATTCTCCTATACCCATAGCACTCTCTTCAGTCTGTGATTTTACTTTATCCTTTAGCATGAATAAAACAATACCAAATACAATCATAAAAACAAAGATATATTTTCTAAGAGCATAAGTTTTTTTACCAACTAAAACCCCCAGTATCATTACTGGTATAGGTTTTGCAGACTTTCCGATAACTTGTGTTGGATATGGCACCCACTGCAGTGCCATATTGGAGCAAATCATTGCTAATAAATAAGTTATAGACATGCTAGCATAATATAACTTATGCGTGGTGTCTTGGCCTTGATGCCATAGAGTTGCGGCAGCCTTGGCTACTATAAAGTTTAGTACACACTGTACTAGTACTAAAGTTACTGCATAAGTATATTTTTCATATTCAGTGGTCTTAGTACCATCTTCTTTAACCACTTCATAAGGATATTTTCCTCTTGTTATTTTTTCTTGTACTATTCCAAAATAAAAATAAGATATAAATATTCCAGCTGCATAAAAGAAAAATTTGTTTTTCTGCATTATTGAAGCGCCTTTAATTCACTGTAAGTATATAAGTATTATTCTATGACTGTAATAAGCTAACTATAAAAAGTAAAATTATACTACACTATAGCTGCTTAGTAAGCAACAATCTGGTCTGTCGCTCTGTCTGTTAAAAGTTACAAAGATTATATACACGTCTGTTATAAGCGATGCTTACGTTTATGTATAATTTAACCTAACCTAAGAAATTCAAAATTTTACACAATGTTGTCTAGATGTGACAGGAAGGTTTCATGTCGGTTTTTGATTGGCAACTGAAAGCCTAGATGAATAGCCACGTAAACGAGCTCCAAATACAGAAAAAAAAAGGTGAATAAATTATCTCTTGAGGTATTAACCATTTGAAGGAAAAAGAAGAAAAATAAAGTTAACAAGAAGGTTATCTGCCCAGTTTGGTATAAAAATAATTATAAATTATAAAAAATACTATTTTATATGTCATTATAAAAAGGATCAATATAGTTTCAAAAACGAAAGATTCAGAAATGTTAGAAGACAATCTGAGAGAATGAATCTTATTTCCGGACTTAAACAATATGTTTTTGATTTACAGTAAGCTCTCAAAAATTTCTTGCACGTCCCAGGTGAACAGATATATTCATAAGTATATATTCAACATGGAAAAGGCTTATTTAAGACATGTCGACAATGGTAGCCAATTTGAATTAGCTCTTAAAATTAGCAATCAGGAATTGCGAGTCGACAGACTTTTTAATTTTAATAGGAAACTCGAAGAAACTATTGATAATTTTACTTCTAGAGTTTCATCCAGTATTGAAAAAAAGGTAAAAAAGAAAAACAAAAAAAAAGATACAAGCTCTGAACAAACCGAAGCGAAAATAGATGTTACAGTACTGTTGAATCAAACTGAAGTTGGAAAAGATAAGATATGTGAAGAAATATTTCAGCCTGGCAATAATATTATCTTGAAGATACTGGGAAAAGATTACAATGTTATTGTTAATTCACCATGGGTGGACAACTTATCTTTGCCAATATCCATTCTAGCTGGATTTCCCACTTATCCCACAAAATTTGAAACTGTGTTTACTGATAAGAACATATCTGAGTTTACTTGGTCAAAGTCAGTAGATGAAAAAAATTGGACAATTGTTGGAAATGATTATATATATCAACCCAGTAATGATGACATAAATCATTATTTAAAATTAACATGTATACCAAAGAATGAAGACTTGGAAGGTCCTGTTGTTGAATGTGTATCTATTTGTAGAGTTGAAGCAAATCCTGGAAAATGTCCATTTGAAAGAAGGCACCAGTTTACGAAACACAGGACCAAAGAAAATGAGTAAGACAAAATTTCATTCATGTGTTTTTCCTTAAACTGCTTATTAATCTGTAATGCACACATTTGTTATTGTTTGTCATCTATTTTTATTTCATTGTATGGGATCAATGACTTATTTGTTTACTTGTTAGGCCACATATTTTTGAATTGTATTAGTGAAATTATTTTTTCATTTCAAATCAAGCTTACAAAAACCTACTTCACTTAACTGATATTTTAAACTTGCTTGCATTACACCCTATAACTAATATAATTATTGTAGTTGTGATTTGAATTCCACTTTAAACTTTTATATAATTACATTGTAAAAATTGAATATTTTTTGTTTTTAGACTGAGAATTGTTACTTACAATATTTTAGCTGACTTGTATTGCGATTCTGATTATACCCGAACTGAATTACATCCATATTGTCCACCATATGCTTTAGAAATTGATTATAGAAAACAATTGTTTATTAAAGAAATTATAGGTTAGTAAGTATTGGTCCAGATTTGTTTCCCATTTTTTCTTAATTTGTAACAAATATGTTTTGGTTAGGTAGTTATTGAAGAAAACATATTTTAACATTTGTCAGATATTTTGTGTATTGTCAACTTAGTATTTATCAATATGTTTTAGGTTACAATTCAGATATCATGTGTCTTCAAGAAGTAGATAGAAAAGTATTCCAGTATGACTTAAATTCAGTATTTAGTCACTTGGAATATGGAAGTAATTTTTTTACCAAAGGCAATGAAGTTTCTGAGGGCTTAGCATTATTCTATCACAAAAAAAAGTTTAGTCTGTTGGAGTCTCAGAGATTTGTCTTTTCTGAGCATATATCCAAAGATGCCATTTTTTCAGATATATGGGAACAGATTGCAAAAAATGAAAATCTAGCAAAGAGAATATTAGATAGATCTACTACTATGCAAGTTAATGTTTTAGATGTATTAAATCAAGAAAAATTATTGGTAGTTGCTAATACTCATTTGTATTTCCATCCAGATGCAGATCACATAAGGTTGCTACATGGTGGATTGGCTATAAGATTTTTAGAGCATTTTATTAAAAACCTGAAAGAAAAGGTAGTTTTTATTAGCCTAGTCAAAGTACACATAAAACTTCACAAAAAATACAAAAAACTTGAAAATTCAAAATTGGGTATTTAAATGGGTTGTGTTTAACATGAGAAAAACTTTACGATGTTAGGCATGCGATTTTCCGGAAAATCGTCGAGTGCAAATTTTTGTTTTTGTTTTTTCGCTCTAATTGTTTAAATAATAAATATACAGAAAAACTTCCAAATCTAAATTTGTAGCTGATGCATTTATCTACAAATTTTGTCTGAAAAGTTTTTCTGTAATTTAAAAAGTTTATGAGATAAAATTAATTTCAGTGGTATACAAATCTAAATTTGTAGCTGATGCATTTATCTACAAATTTTGTTTGAAAAGTTTTTCTGTAAATTAAAAAGTTTACAAGATAAAATTAATTTGAGTGGTATTCAATTCGTGGTTACGCGTGAGCCAAATTTATTAACCGTTCGACTTAAAAGTTAATAATTTTGGGCTTATAACATTCTGAAAAAAATATATAAACTCATGTAAAAGGTAAAGAAAGATCTCAACTTTTAGATAGAAATACTTTCAAATTTGCAAAAGTAGATTTTCTGACTGTAATATCAGTTTATTATAATTCTTATTTAATTAATACTTATCCCAGCGAAAATTCCTTTTGGATTTAGCATTGCAAATGAGCATAAAAATTATTATAAAAGCAAAGCCATCAATATTTAGAATTTTAAACGAATGCTTCTTAAAAATCTGTTTTTTTTGCATGCTCAATTTTACTTGCTTTTTTTAGACTTCATTCAATTATATCTTTTTTCGAAATTAATATAATTTAATGAAACTTTACTACTAAACACTTTGAAGCATCTATTTTCGAAACTACTATACTGTTTTTCTATAAATATCAAATTTTTTAAATAATAGACAATTGTTTAAAATAAATACTAAAATCAGAGGTTTGTCAGCAAACCTTTTATAACTTTTTATACCGTTTATGATATTATATAAAAATTTGTGAATTTTGTAATGAACCTATTTAGAAGTGATCGCGATACAAAAGAACACACCTATGGCTCAGGTAAGAAAGAGAAGGGAGCACAAATAAAGGTGAAAAAGCAAGTGAGAGAGCGTGGAAAATCGATGATAATACATTAAACAATTTCAATGTATTTGTAGATACCCCATTTTAGAACAGTTTCCATATGAAAATTTTTTTTCTAAACGTCATTGTTTATTTACTATCGTAAAATTAAAAACATGAAAATTGATGATGTTCAAAAATACTTCTATGGAAATTTCGTATATATTTTAAAAACTAATGCAGATGCAAAAAAAATGTTCAGACAAATTTTGTAGATAAATGTATTAGCTACAAAGTTTTGATTTGAACATTTTTCTGTGTTTTCATTATTTAAACAATTAGTGAAAAAACAAAAATTTTCACTCGACGATTTTCCGGAACATCGCATGCCTAGCATCGTAAAGTTTTTCTCATGTTATTCACAACCCTTTTAAATACTAAATTTTGAATTTTTTTGTGTTTTTTGCGGCATTTTACGGATATTTTGTGTACTTTGACTACGCTATCTCGAGTAATAATTGATATAGGAAGGAACATATAGCTTTGTAACTTTTTAGACTTCAAAAAGGATATCTTTAATATTTTGTGGTGATTTTAATAGTGTACCAGAATGTGGAATATTCAAATTATATACAGAAGGAGTAGTGCCAAAAAATTTCATTGATTATCATAGCAGTAAGTACATTTATGTTCAACTATTTGAACTTATTTTTTTAAATTAATTGCTTATATCACAAGAATAATATCTCCTCCATGTAAAAATTTTTATTTAATGTTTTTTAAATAATACTTATATCTATTTAACATAATATATATTGTTATAATGTATGTCAAAATTACATAATTATAATCAGTTGAATAGATAAGGCATTACCACTGACCATAACAAATGTAGATATGGTGTTAACAATACTATGTGTTAAATTTGTCAAAAAAGTTATTGAAAATGCATAAAATTGAACTGCGTAAGTGTATCTATAGCTTAATTGGGTTAGTACCACATGTATCTCGGATTTTATTTGGATTTTATGGTTAAATCTTAAATTTCATTTTTTTTAGATAAAGATGAAGTAGTAACTGAATTAGAGTTGAAACAACCTTTTACATTAGCCAGTGCTTGTGGAACTCCAAAATATACTAATTATACTTCACTATTTCATGGATGTTTGGATTATATTTATTATGAAAGGAATAACTTTGAAGTAACGCAGGTCGTTCCTTTGCCAACTCATGAAGAAGTAACAGAAAATACAGCTTTGCCTAGTGTTGTTTTTCCATCTGATCATATTGCCTTAATATCGGATTTAAAGTGGCTTTGAATATTTGTACTTTTAACGGAATTCAGCACATTTTATATTGATGTTACTTTATTAATTGGTAATTTTTTATAGAAATCAATTATATTTATCCCTATTATCTTATGTTTTTTTTTAATTCCACTACCAAGTACATACTTGACAAACCTAAAGATTCAACAAATCAGTATTTTGAGCAGAATTTGCTCTAGAAATATATTCATTAGATAATACGGCTCTTGATTTAAACTGATGATATATCAATAAAGAAACAAATTAAAAAAGCCAAAACTAGTTTTACTATGTATCATCAATTATTAATTATTATTTCAAGGGTGTTGAAATAATTCCAATTTTTTCCAAAAACCACTATAATTTATTCATTTCAATTAGCGCTTCGAACTTTTACTCTCGCAGTAATTTAATAGAATGCGGGCTTAAAAATGAATGCCTTTATTTCTTTCTGCTGAATTGATATGCGCTGTTATACCTACTCTGTTTTATAAAAATACAGCACATTATTATAACTACAAAGGATTATTAATAATTGAACTTATTGATTTTGCAAATAAATAAGTAATGCAGATTTGTCTAATATATAGTGACTAACAATAATATAGTCTGGTGTACCTAATCTACTTAAATGACCACAAATACATAACTATGTTTTTATTTTTTTCTTATTTTTTTTGGGAATCAAACCACAATAATGTTTTTTATTTTTTATTTCGACGTAGTAAAGAAATAATTTTTGGTCCCTATCTGACACAACGAAAAAATTTGACAACTAGACAATCAATAATATTTTGAAGTTTAAGACTACAAAACTTTGTTGTCAAATTTTATTAAGGTCCATTCATAGTAGATCACACCTCTGGTAAAATGTGAAATAAAATATTTCATTTTATGACATTCTAACGATATGTAGTCCAGTATGTTATCTGTGATGTAGTCCACTAGAAATGGAATCCAGTGAAGTGCACGTTCCAGGAACGGTTTTTATTGGGATAGATATATGTTTTTACTTAGATGCCACGTCAACAGATGTATTCAATCTCAACAGACTATTAACAAAATCCTTATAGAGCACAAAGTGTGGCAATATTTGTAGACATTTATTGCGCTGTTAATAATGTATCGTACTGGGTAAATTACCGAATTTCTAGAAAGAAAAAACTTCTTGCTCCTTTTGTGTTCGTGGATAAACGCCAGCTTGAAGAGAAGGGTAACAATATTCATTGGCGAGACTACAGTCACATATAGAGCACCTCTTCTGTGGAATATCCTAGTGGAAACAAATATCCAAAAGTATGCATTGTTTAGGGTACTCCGAAGATCTTGCGATTATTACAGAAGTCAAATTCGAGGTAAAAGTCTCTGAGAATACACAAACTGCCCTAAACATATAAAACAAGTGGTGCAAAGAGGAAAACTAAACCATCTTAAAACCACGATAGTATTTTTTACCAGAAAGAAAGTACCGAAAGGATTTAAGCCACCAGGATGGGAATTCCAAATTGCACAAGAGGCAAAATACTTGGGGGGTCATATTTAACCATCAGATGACAAAGAATCAACACCTACTGAAAATAGTCCAAAATACTAAGATAGCCCTCGACTATGTAAGAAAAACTATATATTCATCAGACCCATGATAATCATATGGTTCGGTGCAGGGCCGCGCGATTACACCTACACAATATGCAAGACGGTTTTTAGGTACTCTTTGCAACATTTTCTTTAATTTAATACCCCACAAGAAAATGTTTAGCATGGAATGCCAAACTCTATAAAATTACCATATTTTCTTTACCCCTGTCTCCTGTAACCCCCCAACGTGGGCCTTTGGATTTTTTTGTATTACACATATTTTACTTGAATCTAAATGACATTTTCGATGAATTAACATCCCACAAGCTATTTTTCATAACAATCGTTTGCTGACCGTATTGAAGAATATTCACCTAATCTAACCAAACCTGATAACATTAAATTACAAATGTATTTATTTTTTTGCTGCAATAATTGTATTATCAATACCGGAGTGAACTTGGCAGCCAATTCCCACACACGAACGATCATAGACATGGTAGGTATATTTTTTACAATCAGCACACAACAAGCCATCATACTATACATTATTGAGAGAAATGAAAAAATATTGAGAATATAGGTAATTTAAAATAGAAAAAAAAAACAAAGAGAACGTTACTAATAAATGTATTGTCTGCTTGTTGTTGTCGCAGAAACCACTGGCTATACTCAAGTCGTGCGGGATAATTAGCCAATGTCATACTGTGTACTTTTTTTATGTGAAAAGGAAATAACAGCTGTTCTTTTAGGGCGCGATGAACAACTGATTTCGAGACGTTTTGTTCTTTTGATAATTTTCGTAAACTCGTTGATAGTTCATTATCAACTGCATTTAACAAGTCTTGTTCAACTGCCACAGTACGTCGCTTCGTACTGGACATTCATCTCCACCTTTTTTTGTCAAAAAACTTCCTAAAATTTAAAATTTTGTTTTGTATACATGGAAAATTACATTTACTTATTCATACCTGTTTCTCGTAACCTGAGATCAATACGCTCAAACATTCGTCTGTCTGGTAATGCCCTGTTTGGAAAATGTTCTGCATAACGCCTTCTGGCCTCTGAACAGTTTCGAGAAGCCAGTCGGTACATTAAATGCATATCTGCGTACTCAATAAAAGTGAATTCTGCCATTGTAACTGTTAAATCAAGGACTTATGAATTATTGACAAGTACTGACTACGAACTATTCTACACAATGTTTGACAACTAATCCTATGGTTACTTGGTAAACGGTAAAAACACTTTTAAAACGTTATTACCAACTATCGAATTAATAAGTCGTTAATGTTTTTTATTTTCTGCTATCGTTAAATTATTTTTTTGTAATACAGTAGGTAAATCTTGGACATTGTATTAATAACTTAGTTTCACCCTTAGTTTCACCTCGTTGTGTACCTACTTGTAAAAATGGTTGATGCTTAAATTGGTACCTGCGTAGTGCATTAATAAAACTGTAAATATTAGCCAAACGGTTTATTTTATCGAATTCCAACAAGAGTACCTTTTCGTTAGCTTAATGGGAGGGGAAGTCAATTTTGATAATTTCATACAGGGTGTGCCTTCCCTGCAAAACTTTTGTATCACTAACCATTGCGAGTAGTCCGTCCCTGGCTTCAAGGCACTACTGTAAATCTGTTTACCTTTCCAAAATAAACATACTCGTACATTATAGCTTTGTTGTAAATTTTATAAAGATCAAATAACTAGTACAAAAAATAAAAAACAAATTCAGAATTAAAACTTTGGAGGCCTATAACTCGAAAACGAGGGCCTGCATAGTTTATATGAAGTACTAACATTATTTTAGCTCAGATTATACGCTCCTGACTTTTTCCCATTAGTCCCAGGACACCCTGTATATCGACACAATTAACATGTATTGGAAGGGATATTTTACCTTAATATGTTTCTGCGATTCACGGAAAGAAGAAGAGACTAAGGAATATCTGTTAACTTCTTCTTTTTCTTTAACAGTGTGTGCTAATTTTTGGCTGTCAACTTCACTCCGGTTTATCTATTGGCGGCCGCCCGTGTGCTGTGTATAATACCTATTGCACACGTGGTTGGCGCGGCCCTGGTACGATGGTATGGTGCATAGATAACCTTATAACTAAAAGTATGGTGGCCAAAAACTCGACAAACCAGCAAAAACACCGACAAGCTGAGTTTGTATAAAATATACCTATATATAGTTGTTTCATTACAAAATAAGTCAGATTGGAATAAGAATATATGTCACTAGCAGGCAGCGAATAATAGTCAATATAATTTGCTAATTCAATAGATTTATTATATCTTCTATATGATACCAGATTGAGAAATATGCTTTTGAAATACAAAGCGGCTAGTCCAGTTACTTTATACAAAGTTCCGTTAAAATGAAAAAATCAATATTACAAATTCCGATGGATTGCATTGATAAGGATTATTAAAACAAACGGTCATGCTAATGAATTAAGTGCACAGTTGATGCTATATTCGTCGAAGTTCCAGTTTATCATGACAGGTATGCAGGGGCCGCTCTAGCCTTCATGTCACCCCGGACAAACAGACAATTTGCCACCAGTTTTTAAAAAAATAAAATAAGAATTATGTTGAAATAATTTATTTAAAAAAATATACGTATGTAATACCGTTGAGTGTTTTCACTCAACGGTAATACATAATAAACATTTAAAAAGTACAAAACTTAAAAGTAGAACTCATTTTTTTTTAATTACCAATTTCCTTTACAACTATATAAGTAGATGAAAAACAAGTATTTTAACTTTATTGTAAAAACAGTGATAAGAAATATTTTTACAAATTATTGGCAGCATTCTATTGTTATTAATATTTTTATATAAATATTTATAATATTTTCTCACATTCTGCCACCCGGAAAAATGTCGGGGTTGTCCGGCCTTGAAGCGGCCCTGCGGATAAGTCTAAACTAAGATTTACTAGATCCATTTATTAAAATACAACTAATTGATAATTGAAAAGAAGACAGAGTTAACTAAAAATCAAAAAATAAATGTTTTAAACAACAAAACTTAATACTTTTATTTGTTGTTTCGTTTAATATAATTAATAAACTATAGTTTATTATCTAATTATTAATTGTTCTATAATTTTAAAATCGATGCAAAGTAAACCATACAGATTGTTACTAAGTGTATAACAGCAAACTTGTAACAAGTAGTTTACATTTAAAATTGCCGAGTGCCGACTAATTGTGAACACAATTTGAAGGCAGACATTTACTTGGCACCTACTTCAATGGTATACAACAATTGATAATTACATAATAAACAATTATTTCGTAATAATATTAAACATTTTTCATTTACACAATAATAATTTTATTTTGACGAAACTCGGTGAAAGTATACCTTTTTGGGTCATTTTTTGAGATAAAATTATCAAGAGACTCCCGAGATAATCACGTTTCCCGGCCCAAAAAAATATTTTTCAAATTAAAATTCTCCTTTTAAAAATTGTCGTATTGTCGTAGAGACTTCATTCATGTCGCCATTATTTCGTCTTGAGTTATACTTTCTTGTGAAATAATAAAAATATACAGTCTCCATTTAGAAACATGCAAAAAAATTGGAAAAATCAAAAAATGCTACCATCTTTTTTTTACTGAATGTTTATAATTTGTTTGAATTTTCAAATAATTCTTAAAAACCAATTGTACGGAAAAAAACAAAAGGTCCTTAGTGTTGTTATTTGATGCAAAACTTTATTATGTATTTACCTTAACAATCAGTAAATTAATGAACTACATCAATCGAGATTTTTTAAATACGTTTGTAAATTGATCATCTATTTCTTCAATATTGCTTCTATTTGTAATTTCATTATCTTCTTCTTCTTCAATATCGCTCGGATAACCTGAGGATTCTTCTGATAATTGATTTTCAGTGATTAAGCAAAGGCCCGGCTGCTCCTTTTCAGCAGAATTATCTTCAGATTCATCGAAATATTCAGAAATTTTTTCAACATTCAAACAATTGTCTGAACCACGACATTTTGTACATAAATCAATACATCGAAGCCCGTGCTTTCGACAACCACATCTGTTTCCTTCACAACCGGTTTCACAGCTACAAGAAATTATTTTTAATAATTCGTCAGGTATGACAGAAACGCGGCATGAGAATTTTTGAATTATCGACAATAACTTCTTTCCAGCCCCACTTTGTTGGTGTTGTTTCGTTTTCAGCCACGTTTGAAGTTGGTAGAAAACTCTATAAGAGTGTTGTGTAGCCGCACCAACAGTGGGTGGTAATTTGTCCAGTTTTAATGTTGACTTTGCAGTTGATTTCATATACAGTTGAAATCTTAATTTATTAAGAGATAATTCTGGTTTGCCTTTGTATATTGATGTTATTAACTTGCACCCATTCCTAGCAATAATTGTTGGATCTGCGTCAGTCTCATAAAAAGGCTTTACTAACTCTGTTAACTCTGGAGTTGCGATAAGTGAATTAAATGTTGTTTTTTTGCCTTTGCCAGAAAAAGCAGATGTATCGCAGCCAGAAAAATAATGTAAAAATCCAATCATAGAACGATAATCTTCATGGATAAAACTGTTCGATGAATAGATAGCATCACTTACATTGCCTGAACCCGGCTTTAAAAAGTACATTTCTGATCTGTAAAATGTAATTGATTCATGATGACCAAAAGATCGATGTCTTGACCAACAACCTTATTGGACATGTCAAACCATTGAAAAGATAACCACACTTCGTTGAAGATGATGTGAAAGTGGATATTTTGTTAAGTGTCGAAGAGAATCCAACTTCAAGTACACGTCAAATTGCCCGTGAAAATAATGTTAGTCATACAACTGTTCTAAGATGTCTTCATAAAGAAAAACTTAATCCCTACAAATTAACTTTTGTGCAGGAGTTAACAGAAGACGATCCAGATCGTAGAATGGATTTCTGCGAAAGATTGATGAATAAGCTGAACAGAAATGAGATAGCTCTTGGTACCATTCTTTTTTCTGACGAATCAACATTCACATTGAATGGAGAGGTAAACCGACAGAACTGTAGATATTGGTCAGCAGAGAATCCTAATTGGATGCGTGAGACACATACTCAGTACCCTCAAAAGGTGAACGTTTGGGCCGGTATCATAGGCGACCATATTATTGGTCCTATATTTATAGATGGAAATTTGACAGCTGAAAAATATTTAAATATGCTCAGAAATGAAGTTATTCCTGCGTTGGCAAACTTATATCCCAACGCAATAGATCCTAGCTTACCGAATGAAAATGTTTGGTTCCAGCAAGACGGGGCAACACCCCATTATGCTTTAATGGTAAGAACTTATTTAGATGAAATCTTCCCCAATAAATGGATTGGACGAAGAGGTACTATTGAGTGGCCAGCTAGATCGCCAGACCTTATGCCGTTAGATTTTTTTCTGTGGGGTTATCTCAAGAACAAAGTATATGCAGCACAACCAACTAGCATTGTAGACCTCAAAGACAGGATAACTACAGAAATACGGAATATTTCACCTCAAACTTTAAACAAAGTTAAGGAGAAGTTCTATAGAAGACTGTGCTATTGCCAACAACTAGGTGGAGAACACTTTGAGCATTTATTTTAATGTATTAAAATCAAATACATCAGGTATTTTATGTATGTGTTTAATAATTGTAAAAATAAAAATTTCACCCTGTATAATTCATAATTGACCATACATTATTTAGTTTGTTGAAATCGGTTCATTAAGGCGATTTCAAAAATATGCAAATATAAAGGGTGTTTCATTAAAAAAACAACACCGACTATGGCATACTTGCGTGAATCACCCTGTACATTTAAATTTATGTTCACATAACGTACAACTCAATTCAAAAGTTGACGTGTCTCGGCATTTTTTATAATTTTTTAAAATAATGACATACAGAATTTTATTCCATAAGTGGTTTCCACACTGTATAACCCGTAAAAGTTTGGAAATTTGAGTTGGAAATAATTAATATAATGAAATTACAAAAATGATGTATTTAATATGGAATATGGAAAACTAGAAGTTATAGACTTTGAAGGATTGATTTATACCTAAATACCTACAGGGAAGTAATATTTCAAATATATATTTTCTGAAAAATTTAAAGAACTAAAATCTTAACCTTTTGTAGAAGAATAGAAATTTTGAAGATCGTAGAAAGTTTAGACTATTAAAAAAAATTTAGAAATTTAATGTTTTATATTTATTAAGAAATCTAATGATAAATTGAAAAATAAAATCAATTCATTTAAAATTTTTAAATCGAATATAGATATCAAAAATTTGTAATGTTTGATGGAATATATAATAAATAAGGATATTTAAAGCAGAATATTATTTTTAAATTATTTAGTACAGAATCCAAAACCCTGAGATAGAGTTTCTTGTAATAAATTATCACTTAAATCAAATAAATAATTAAACTTGAAATATTGAATTAGGTACATAAAAATTCATATAACAAAAGTTAAGAATAATCAACTAATAAAATCAAATAAACAAAGTCAATATAATATATCAACTACCATTTTTTTTGGCATTATGTACCTAGGTATTGTCTTATATTTATACCTATTGGTACCTTTGATTTTAAAGGTAATGAACACTTAGTCACCATCCAACATTTTTTTTGATAGGTATATATTTATATAAATATCAAATATTATATATATAGTAGCACTACAGACCGTGTAGGCCCATGGCCGATGTTTTAACTTCAGCGGTAGGCTCTTGGAGTTCCATACGAAACTCTTCTGCGACAATCTACTACGTTCAACTGCCCCTTTGGCATGGACTATCAGAGTGCCCACCACTTGGGCTCGTTCCAGAATTTCTTGCACTATTTACAGTTTGCATGTTTACAACTTAACCTTTCCATGGCTTGGTTGACGACTTGCCTCCATCTCACCTTGGCCTTTGTCTTACCTTTCCAATTTCTGATATTAAGTATTTGTAGATCCTCTTCAACCTCCGTTTTCCATCTTGTCGTGGGTCTACCTCTTCTTCCCCTTCCTCCTATTGAGCTATATATCAATACTTTCGGTAGCGTTCCTGTTCCCATTCTTTCTATATGTCCTAACCATCTTAGTCTTTGAGATTTTTTTATTCCAATAGTACTCGGATCTTTATATAGTTCTTCGAGCTCTTTGTTTGTCCTTGTCATCCAAATTCCATTTAGTAATTTTCCTCAGTACTTTTACTTCCCAATTTGTAGTATTTCTTGTTCTTTCTGGTTTAGTGTCCATGTTTCTGAGGCATATGAAACTATAGGCCTAATCACAGTTTTGTAAATATTGATTTTCGCGCTCCTTGATATATTCTTGCTTTTTAATAATCTATTTAAAGCATACATACAATTACGCCACGCATTATTTTTTGGATTTCTTCCCCAATATTGGGTTTTCTTGTAATCATTGTTCCAAGGTAGTCGAATCTCTCTATTTCTTCAAATTTATATGTATTTTCTTCGCCTGTTTCTACTGTTAGGTAATTCCCTTTTATAAAGTCTCGATCTGTCCATTCCATGTATTTTGTTTTCAGTCCATTGATATAAAGGCCTTTTTTCCTCGCTTTTTCTTCAATATTTTTTACTACTTGTCTTATTTCTTCTTTATTTTTCACTAATATTGCTATGTCATAGCGATATCAAATAACTTGATATAAAAATTCACCTGATGCTCTAATTTCTTCAAGGTACCTGTAAAACAAAGCACATGGCCATCTAGTTAGACGAGGGTGGTGGGCTAGAGCAAAAATTTGTTCAAATTTCTTGAACGCCTGATTTCAATAAGTTCTTTCAAAATTTTGATACCTTTAGAAAAACGCTCACAGTCTGTAGTTTTGTCAAGCGCTTATTAAGAATTAGAATGTAATATCTTGTTTGCGCATTCACCAAAAATGCATTCTCATGTTTAAAGACAATTTCGGAGAACACCGACCCCAGTAGACAGAACGAAATTAGCCGATTATTTCCGAGTATCTTTGAACAGCCAGCGTGCGCTAGTGATGCATCGTGCTTCGAGGGTGAGGTATCGTTGTTCTTGCGTCGGTTTGTTTTTGTTTTCGCCGTGATTGTTTGGTGTCGGAACATGAGTGTAAATAGTTGTTTAAAGGACTGATAATTTATAAAAAAGTGCTGCAAAATGATGCGTTTTCTGGGAGTGCTATTCTTAATTTCCGGTTCTTTCTGTTTCCAACACGAAATAATAGAATCCGAAGATGAGATACCGCCTCATGGCAAATGCCAGCCTATAACCGTACCTTTTTGTATAGGCATAGCTTATAACGAAACGATATTACCCAACATGCTAGGGCATCAAACACTCCAGGAAGTTGGCATGGAAATTCATCAGTACTTTCCTCTGGTCAAGATTAATTGTAGTCCTGACTTGCAGTTTTTCTTATGTTCTGTATATGTTCCGGTTTGCACTATTTTGGATCGCTATTTACCACCTTGTAAATCATTGTGTATATCAGCAAGAAACGGTTGTGAAGGTGTAATGCAAAGGTTCGGTTTTCAGTGGCCGGAGTATATAAATTGCGATAACTTTCCAGAACCAGACGAACTTTGTGTCGGCCAAAACAAATTAACCGTAACTCCTAATCCTACGATTGATGATGTTCCCAACCATCCAGTGACGAAAAAGTGGTCTCCGTATCATGGAAAAAATTATGGATTTGTGTGTCCTGAACAGTTTAAAGTACCCGAAGTATTGGAATATTCTTTCAAAGTTGGCGATAAAGTTGAAAAAAATTGTGGCGCACCTTGCCACTTGATGTTTTTTGAAAACAAGAAGAATTTCTCAAAAATATGGATTGGAACTTGGGCAATCTTGTGTTCAGTGAGCTGCTTATTCACAGTTTGTACTTTTCTTATTGACACAGACAGATTTCGTTATCCAGAAAGACCAATTATTTTTCTATCCGTCTGTTATATGATGGTAGCAATAGCCTACGTTATAGGCTTTCTTGCTGGAGATATGATAGCCTGTAGAGAAGCTTATCCTAGTAAACACGGTATAGTAACGGAAAGTACTATTACGCAAGGGACCAAATACGAATTATGCACTATACTGTTTATGGTACTTTACTTCTTCAGCATGGCGTCTAGTATTTGGTGGGTTGTTTTGACTTTAACGTGGTTTTTAGCGGCCGGACTTAAATGGGGACACGAGGCCATCGAGGCTAATTCTCAATATTTTCATTTGGCAGCTTGGGCTATTCCTGCTATTAAAACTATCAGCATTTTGGCTACTGGGAAAGTTGACGGTAAGTTAACACATTTTGTATAATCGAAGAATACTGTTGAAATAAAGTTATTTAATACTGTTTTTGTGACTCATTTTGTCTTACGTATAGTCTTGTGGTTTTATATATATATATAGAATATTGGATTTAATAACATTATTGATTAATAAAAACCGATAGAAAAAAAATTCTATCCATTTTCAGCTGCAGCACTGGACATAAATACCAATACGTAACGGTGCTTATGAAAAAATGTAAAATCCTCAAAACCATCAATTTTTATTTTAATCGAGGTGTTCAATAACTTTTAAAAAAATGTCCTTTTGCATTTGACACTTGACAGTTGCCCCCTCAGATTTTTTAAATAGCAAGAGAGATCGTGGAAAGGGTTTGATAAATGGAACTCAAAAGTGTATAATTTTTAAATTTTGGATGAAACATTTAATCAATGAGAATTATCAAAAAAATTATGTATTACATTAATACTCGCATTAATATCTTTAAAAGTCGAGGGACTGGACAAATTATTAATTATTATTCGGAAAAAATAAATCGGTTCAAGAATAAAAATTGAATAATATTTGTTCCCAAATTAAAGCAAAACCAGTGAACTAATTTTGTATTGTTAAGCCTAGTCCGCACTGGCATAAAATGTTTGCAGACTGTACCTATGTAGACTGTCTGACGACTGTATAAAGACAGTCTGCGAATATTGTTTCACATACATGTACATTAGTTTGAAGATGGCGCCGGTTTCGAAATTTTACTAGAATGACAGCAACTGACTTCGAGATATTATTGAACATAATAGGGCAATAGGGCCAAAAATTACTAAGAAATGTACCAATTTTAGAGCCACGATTCGTCTTGCCGTTTCCTTAAGATTTTTGGCAAGTGGAGACTCATTTACAAGTTTACAATTTACATTTAAAATGTTTAAACAGCCTCGTCTCATGCCTCTCGGCACGTCCACACTTGCAGGCTTGAGACTAAATACTTGTATCCCTGTTTTCCATTTGATTGGGAAATAGACAACATTGAATTTTGTTTCCAGAAACACAAATGCAGACTGTATGTGGACTGTCTGGAGACTATGCAGATTGTATGCAGACTGTCTGCACACTGTCTCCAAACATCGCCACATACAAAACGATACAGTCTGCATACAATGTATCCGGATACAAATTTGCCAGTGTGGACAAGGCTTATCGCAAAGTGTGAATCTTAAACCAATAAATCGTTATTAACAAACATATGATCGAGATTAAATCAAAGTGTGATATATTTTTGACTTCTGCTTTTCAGATCCTTTTCAACGAAGTATCGCACGATCCCCCTTGCTATTTAAAAAATCTGAGGGGGTGAAAGGGGTGACAATTTTTTGTATGTCATAAAACACCTCGACTGAAATAAAAATTGACAGGTTTAAAGATTTTTCATCTTTGTCTTGAATAACGGAGTTTCTTAGGTGGGGTACCTAATACTCAATATCCGCACTGTATAAGTAATGTATATTAAACTCTAACACCTTAAGCAAATTCCTCACGTCCTTTATCTCTCAACTTAATGATTACTTTTTATAGTATCTGGATAAAATTATTATCTTTCAAAATGTTATAATGTTCAGATAAAAATTAGGAAGATTAGGTACACTACACATTTATTATTACATTTTATGGCTAGCTATAAAATAATATTGACATTTTATCTTTTTTTTTATATAACGGTTGCAGTGGGTTATAAAAATATACGGATGGATTAATTTAAATAGTCAGTTTTTATGTAGTGTTATATTGTTGTCTAATGTTCGCATGCTAGTGAGAACAGAGGTGACTATAATATTGATTTATTACATTACAATCACCAAAAATTAGCAGTTGTTATTAATAAACACATTCGTAATTATTGTTTCAAGATTGACGTTGTTGTACTATACTTGTTACGGAAAATACCCGACATCAGTTGGCAACAATGCCAAGAAAATGGAAGCATCTGCCATGATTTGTGACAGACAACACTTAACACAGTAGAATAGTACTTATATAGACACTTCTTGTCTTGTCTTATTTCAAGAGCTACGTTCGGTATTTGCATCGCAGTGGCGACGGATTTTTGGTCACGTGATCACAGATTAATCTGATAAAATTGCTATTAACGAACAGCCCGACGAACCATAGATGTAAACGAACTTCTAACTCAATATCGGTCATTTTTGCCAAAGACAAATGAAAATAGGGCATATCCACCCACTGACAAGTTGACATTAATGACAGTCGCTCTGAGGATAAACAATTAATTTGATTGAATTTGGATTTGTAATTTGGTTGTTTTGTATCGATTTAATGATCCTTTTTATTAGAAGAAAGCAACATATCAAAATTAAATGAACTTGAACATTGTAAAGGTATTTGTAAAAGAACTCACTCTGGTTTCAATAAATTGGTTTATTCTTCTCTCAGAGACATAACTTAATCGTTACAATATATTTTTAATAATAATTCGTAGCCCACTTTCTTGACCTAACCGTTGAGTGAAAAATGTTTCACTCAACGACCCAACCAAAACTTCTATGTATTTGTTTACCCAGCGCCTTTAACACAATACTTAATATTTATATTAAATATTGTTAAAAGTGTTTTATGTCTAAACGCTGACTCTAATGATCCTTGACCAACATATCTTTGAATGTTTAATGACTAACGAATTATTTGATATACAGGGTGTTACAACATGATTAAAATATCTATTAAGAACCACGTGTCGTGCAAAGAACGCTTGTTTATCATCAGATTCATCAGGGCGACTGTCACATGACGTCTCGTGGACTTGCCCTATTAAACGCTTGTATAAACAATACAAAAGGTTATCAAATAAAACATTATGATATTTATTTAGTGACAACAACATCACATATACACACATTAATCTTTCTGGTCGGTTAAAACATTACGAGTAAACAGATTTATATCTGAGTGATCTGAGCGGAACTACCGAACAGTTCAGATTTACCTCCCCTACCTCTAGATGTGATAAACGAACGTTTCACATTAAAAAGATTGATCGGACGCAATTAACGGATGAAGCTAGCTAATCTTCAATCTTTTTTGGAACATCTTAGCTGCGTTCATTATTTGCGTCTGATCAATCTTTTTAGTAGTTCGTGCAACAAGTAAATTCGAATATGAGGAAAGCTACAAAACCTTGTTGACCTTGGAAAATAGAGAGTTTTGTAGAATTATTGCTACTGAATATATTCTTAAGCTAATCTGACGATCTCCAAAAATGCATTATTAATTATAGTGGAGTCCCAGGAAACTTCAAATCTGTGCGGATTTTTAAAAATCAAGAACTATCGATTTGCCTGGTATGTAGGGCCCCGACTGTGCTTAAAAGCTTAGAATGCCTTAAAAATAGATCTATTATTACTACACAAGATTAATGCATTTTATCTGCCGTACAAGATATCTTCAATCTTTAATAGAATGCTTACCACAATTTTATTTCTAAGACCTGTCCACTCTTTCTGGGAGCGGTTCTTATTCCGGGAGCACTGCAGCCTGTTGTACTCTACTCCCACATTTAGTCCAACCTCCCAGTTATCCCCGTACCTTCGAGTAGACGATATAGGTCCACTGGCTGTGTGCCATATGCTTCAGGTGGCACATTGGCTTCTCCAAAGATTGTTTGTCTCTTCGAGTCCAATGCCTCACAGTCATATAAGATATAAGATATTTCGACCCCGCAATCAAGTAGGTATATGCTTTCGGTTCAAAGAATAAATAAAATCAAAACATGAAATTTTTACAAAAATGGAAATTTCAAAATTTTATACACTTGAATGAATTAATACATGTTAAAAAATGAGTTCTATCTATTTCAGAGTTTTTGTAATTTTCTATAAGGTTTTCAATAAATTTTTGACGATTTCTAACTTTATGGTCTCTTACATATTATGTTTCAAATGAAGACTTTGCAAATTGATAAAAGCTTCGATTTGGAATTCATTTAAGGTTAAGTTAGGTTAGATTTAACGTTGAAATGTCCGCAACATGGCAGTGTTCGGATGAAGTTTAGACACAGGCCTTACATTTTCTGTTGGTACATTTCCAACAAGTTTTAATTTAGGGGCGAAATTACCAGTCGAATTATCGAAATGTTTGGGTTCTAACGGATTAACACAGGTAGCGGGGACCAAATCGCCCATCCCCATTTTATGTCTACACTTAGTAATATTACCAACACTTGTTGCCGAAACATGTTTCTTTATCTTCTTGACAATTATTGGGACGTCCACATTTAAGTCAATGCTGCAAAAACAAGCAATACGTTTTTTGTTGTTGTTTATTCGATTCTAATATGTCCGAAGAACTGCTGTTGTTTTCGCGTTTGAGGCTTAAGGATAAAAAACAAAAACTATTTTAGATACATCCTAAAAAGTTCTTACAATAGCCTTTTTGGTGTGCGTCATCGTTTGTGACGTATATCGGGGTTTTCGGCATGTCGTTTATTATATTTGCTATATTGACTTTTAGCTAACCTTAAATTTGATAAATAAGATGATCAGGATCGTATTCAGCCATATTCGAAAATGATATGAAATTAATAATACTTGGGATATGAAAACACTGCAAAATAAAACAAATTGTATATTCAATTTACATATTAAAATAACTTTACATTAGTAAATATAGTCCTGCAAAAGAATTATACAGCCTGTTCAATTAAGTCTGCACCATATGGAACCCTATTTTATTCTAAAGTTTTATGGAAAAAGGTATTCTTCACTTATAATTCTTATTGTTAGTGAATTTCATTTTTTTATTTGTTTAAATGTGGCCACTGTCTTATTGATGTCTTTACTGACCTCATGTACTTGATCTTCATTAAAATATGTACAGGTGGTGTATTGAAAATTTATGTATATATGTATTTTGACATTCACTGAGACCTAAAAGATCTATTGGGCCCCCTTACTTCTACTTAGTTTCTGAGGAGAGTCTCAGGAGTGTTGTCAAAAGCTCCTAAAGCACCTCGGATATATTGAATATTTAACAAAATAGATATTATTCTATAGCTTTTTGAAGCTACGACCACTTGCTCTGCCATTGAATAGCTTCTTTCCAAACACTAACTAGAGTAGGTATTCTATCTTCAGTTACACGTTCAGTAGAAAACAAACATAAACATAGTAAATAGTCAAGAAACCAACCAATTAATAAAAAATTAAAAAGAAGAGGATTATGAAAGTTCAATTTTCGCAGTCATATTCCCATAAGTCCCAATCTGATTCACATTCCGACTCATTCAAGTCAACAATTACAGGCAAAGTATCACTAGCGTCAATAATTTTTGCTGTTTCCCAATATTCCTCTATAATGTTTTGGGTATGCCTAACATATTTTTTCCATTTTTCTGGTGTAACCTACAATAATATAAATATAATTAAAATACAGTCTTCAGGACTCCCAAAAAAAAAATCAAAATACTGGCAGTACGGCAGAAACGTAAACTTATTTGTTCATACCTGCTCAATTGCCTCTTGCCAAACATTTATTATTGTTGCTGCAGTTACACGGTCAACAGAGGTTATCTTAGCATCGTGATACCGTTTGAGCTCGGACCAAACCATTTCTATTGGATTGAACTGGCAATGGTAGGGAGGTAGTCTTAAAATACGATGACCGTGCTGAAGAGCCAGTCTATCTAATCTATAAAACAGCACGCTTACATTAACACTGTTGAGCCTTACCTCCTACAATAAATTACATACTTGTCTTCTTTATCCGGTATTTTATGTTTCTTCACAATTTTCATAATTTCATCTTTCATGCTAGATGCTGGAAAAGGTATACACCTTTCTTGTAACCAACTAATTAAAGATTGCTTAGTCCAAGATGAATTAGGGATTTTCTCAACTAAACTTGAATGGTAAGATGCATTGTCCATTATTATTAAAGAAGGTTCTTCTAAATTCGGCAGGAGCTGTTGCTCAAACCATTTTTCGAAGTTATTCGAATTCATCGAATCATGATAGTCTCCAGATTTACTCCCACTTTTGAAAATCAAACTACAATTTTCGACAAAACCATTCTCAGAACCTGCATGTAAAATAATGTACCGTACACCTTCACCACTCGTCTTCCTTACTGCCTTAGTGCTACCATCTTGCCAACTCTTGCGAAAACTACCTTTACTAAAAATCCAGGTCTCGTCCAAAAAAACAGGCTGTAGAGGGTAAGGAGAACTCTCATTGTACTTGAATTCTCTCAGAAAATGTAATCTTTTTTGAGCTACTTGTGGTTGTTCCATAAGATAGTTTCTATTGGAAATACTGCAATCTAGCCATCTGAATTTCAGTTCCCTTAAAACATTAGCCATTGAACTAACAGACATGTCGATTCCATCCAGATCGATGAGTTTTTTATTCAGTGAATGTAGAGTTACATGTTCACCTGAAATAAATAAGTAAACAAACAGTATTAATGAATAAAAAATACAAAAACACTTTTTTAATTACACACTTTTATTAGGAAATGCACTAAAAAGTGAATAATAATTTTTTTTAAATTTCTCATTCACTCTTTCTCACTATGATTAAAGTAGGTGGCGCAATCTATAAAATGTGACTACTAGTTTTAAACAAACATTTAATATGAGCTCTCGAATATTTTACTTACATACCACTCATACTCACTCAAAAAGTGGATTGCAAGATTTGATCTAGACAAACAGAGAAGTGAAGTTAAATAAAAGTGTGTAAAAATGGTTCACTCATCGGACTAATTAAAAATGTCAGATGCATAGAAAACATTTTTCTACATACCTTCACTAAACATTCTGTATATACGCGTCCTAATGGCATGCTCGTGTTTCTCTCGGATTGTGGGACCCTTCGACATTTTGACAGACTTACTCATTTTAGTGGTATACTCTGAATCACTGTGAATGCCATTTTTTGTCAAATTTGCTACAGTCGGCAAGGATATTCCCAATGCATCTGAAACGCGCTGAAACACAATAGATAAAAATAAAATATTTAAACAATCCTAATGAAATAGGATTAACTTGATTTATATTAATTTCACTTATTGTTATATAAAAAATACTTACTTGGTGCACTGAAGTTAAAGGTATCAATGGTTTACCAGCTTCTTTTTCTAATTGAAAATATTTAATAACTTTCAAAATAAGTTGCTGCTCTTTTTCCGTGTATCTAGGCATATTTTTGTATTATTTAAGAAATAAAATGCTAACAATAATATTAATATTCACTTTCCATAAATAATCATGAACAACAAAGTACAGACCTGACGAGAACTGTCAGTGGGACATTAGAAAAAGACGTAACCTACGAAGGGAACGTCTACATAGAATTTTGAACGATATAAATTCGCCCGATTGATAGGTCGCGCTTGCACGTAAACTAAACATCAACCAATCAAATTTTTCTGTCAAAGATTAGGGTTAACGTTTGTAATACGTTTAAACAGTTCATTATTGTGATATTTTGATTAGGATTAATCACAGACCTGCCTTTTTTTCCATTTCTTTCACCTTAATGTGTTAGAAGGGCATTAACAATCGATGACGCACACCAACAAGGCTATTGTATGAACTCTACTCTGCATTCACAAAAAAAGTGGGAGAAGTGATACTGATTTTTAAAAAGAAAGCTGATTACGTTAATTTAAACGGTGAACTTTTCGCGGATGTTAAATATCAAGTATGGACAAGTCTTAGATTTAACTGTTACAGTAGAGAATCTTATAAGCAACACATTTTTAGCGTATTTTTACATGTCTTTACCATGTCAAGGCTAACTGAAGAAAGTGACAGTCATAATTTTCTCGGTCGCTATTTGAGCACAAATTCGTCATTATGGCACATGAAGAGGCAAGCAGGAATAAAAAGGATTCATAATTAGTGCTCCAAAAGTGCAGCACGATAAAGAAAGTGAAATAAAAATTATATTAGCTGCGTCTGGCTTTTCACATAATGTAGTTAAGGTTTGAAGTGAGTGATCATATTCAACTTCTTAACCAAGCCGATCAGTTTATTTGGTGGATATTCCAGTTCCGAGCCAGATAAAAAGACCCTGAGAAAGATAAGTAATTTGCGGCAGGACTGACCCTGGGGCTGACATAAAGTATAGGCTCTGGTAGTACATGTCATACTATATGATGATTCAGACGACAGTGACCTGTTAGTATGCTTATTAGACAACCTATGTCATGCTTGTTATAGTTTAGCATCTATTAACCAATTTACCAAAAGTCTAATCTTTGCAGCCCAGTTATGGTATGAATACAAAAGTATAAATTGTAACAATTGAAATACTTAACATCTTCATAATTATTACTTTACCTTCTATAACATAAATACTGATTTGAAAAACAGTTTTATATTTTTGATGCCAACTGGCATTTATGAACCGTTTTGGAATGGTATCGAGTACTGTATAGTGCGCAAACTCGAATTAGGGATGGTTTTTGAACTAACACATCAACATTATCACCCCTTCCAGAATGTACAGTTTTTATACTATAATCAGTTGGAACGCGAAAAGAATACAGCAATTGCGTGAATGATACCTAGAACGTTATCTGGAACGAACCTATTAATAGCGTTCCAAGAATGTTTCAAACTCCACTCCACCTGTAACTCGTGAGGCATGCAAGGGAACTAACTTCACCCGCGCATTTCAAAAGTAAAATCCCCTGAATAAGTGGTCCTTTAGAATTGGCCGATTCAACTATTGTCTGACATGTCAAGACTTAGGCTAAGCTTTCATTTAGTTTTAATTTATTCATGTTGAAGAGTAACCTTAGTGTGCGACGTTGCCAGAATTTAGTCTTGAGTGTCGTTGAAATGTCTATAAACTGAACATTGGTTCGTAGTTCATTATGTGTTAATGTTATAGTTACAAAACTAACTTCAATACCTACACATAAATACGATTTTGTTGGAGTAGCATTCAGTATTTGTTGATTTTGCGACGGGTATGAAATTTATATACGCACGCCTTTGTGTACCTAACGTTTAAAAAGATCACTGAAATATAGACAGTCTCTCAATATGATACGAGCGATCAGTAGCATCGTATAAATTTTAAACTGGTTTCGTAACATTGTGGCATTCCTATTACTACCCTGGACGGGTTGTAGCAAATGACGTTTAGTTTATGCAGTCGTTAGTCGTTTGTGTTTCAAAGCATATGGAGATTGTTTCTGATTTATAAGAAAAACGGCGGAAATGTTCGAAATGGTTTGTGGTTGGGATTGAAATGCATTTCATATCAACGCTACGGAAAAGAAACAGCTTGTTAACATTGTTAATGATTTTGTTTTTTTTAGTTATACACACTCGAGATACGTTTAACGGTCAATTATTATTTTCATACAATTGGATAAAATACTTTGACGTGTATCAGCGTGAAGCAAGAAGTGCTCTCTCTGGCATGTCTAAGGGAGAGAACACAAAGAAAGCTGGTTTCTCGCTCTTGTCTTTAAGAGCCGATAAGCTTTAAAAAGGTATTCATGTTGGTATATGCAACCGCGCACAGAAGAAGCAGTTCTGAGCTTGTCGGCGCTAGTCATACGGTTCGATAAATTTATCGGAATTAGCAAAATATTTTGCGCCATTTACGTACCTCTTGGACAAAAATGGTTGATGCAGAACTCCTAATAGCATGTGTTTTTGAACGCCCTGCATTATGGGTCAAAAGACAAAAAGCCCACGCAAATCGAAATATTACAGAAAAATGCTGGAAAGAGATCAGTGAGGTATTAAATGCAGAAGGTAAGTAATTAGTTGTCTATTATAACCTATTTATTTTATATAAGACAATGGATTATTTGCAAAATAAATTTTGAAAGTATCTCGCATACCCTTTGCTTCGTTGGATGGTCGTTCAACGGACCTTTCTTTGGTTTCCATTTTGCATTCAATATGTCAAAAGCACAATCATTCAATAGTTTTTCTACACCGAGACAATCGGTTGATTAAAACATTCTTCATCAATACCCAAGTTATCCCTGGTAAGAAGATTCGGTAGAAGAGGGTATGCTTCGTCTCCCACAAACACGAATGGAGTCTTTATATTTGTTCCTGGTAAGAAGCTCGCCCCGGGATTATTAAGTCTGCTCTCTTCCAACAATTGATACAATTGTGATCCGTGAAATGTCCCACCATCACCATTAACGATACTAGCCGACTTCCAGCTTTCTTTATATTCAACAATCAGCTTCTATCGCGCTTGCAATTCGCGCTGGTAACCAGCGTGCGAGAAACCAGATTTTTTTTGTGTTCTTTCCTATGGTTCTATACAGGAACCAAACACTCTGAAAGCTTGGGAAAAACCCCAAGTATCTTTTAAGCGGAAATTCACGCAATAAGAAAGTGTGCCCAGTTCAATATTGACAAAGGATAAAGAAGGCAAAGGATTATCATAATGTCTGATAGTCAAGCAGCCATTAAAGCGCTGAGTTCTTATGTAATCAGTTCCAAAATGGTGTGGGAATGCCTAGGCAAACTTAATGAACGAGGCGAGAACAATATAGTCACCTTACTGTGGATTCCAGGACACACTGGAATAGAAGGAAACGAAATAGCAGATGAACTAGCGAAAAGGGGACTGAAATACCCTTTTGGGGGCCGGAACCCTTTTGCGGAATCAGCTCCAATATAATATTGGAAGAAATAGGTAAAGCCGAAGAAAAGAGAAGATCTGACAATTGGAAAGATCTAGTAGGGCTTAGGCAATCAAAGATTTTTCTGGGTGACTACAACCTGTTGAGATCAAATGAATGCATAAGTCAAAGCAAAACTGCACTAAGAGTTTTAACGGGACATTGTCGCCTGAATGGGCACCTTAAAAAGCTCAAAATAGTGGAGGCAGAAGATTGTAGATTTTGTGGAATGGAAGAAGCAACCTCCATCCACATACTTGCGAACTGCACAGTATTTCAGAATCCTAGGGCACAGTACCTGGGAGACTACTGGATAGAAGAGGAACAGTTACCTAAGTTGAGGCCTGCAGATATCCTAAAATTCCTCCGGGAAATAGGACTAAAGGAGCTACTAGTATCTGAGACTCTACTCAGAAACTAAGTAGAAGTAAGGGGGCACAATAGATCTTTTAGGTCTCAGTGAATGTTACCCCAAAATACATACATACATACATACATGGTTCTATACAGGGTATCCAGCTTTTTATTGGTAATATATTGGCAAAGTCTGAACATATAACAACATAGCTGGCGCCTCTCAACAAGCCATCATTTTCTTGAATGCACAATGCAGTATGAGTGTCCAATAACAATTGATGTTTTGGAAATCGGAATTTTTTTAATATCCTCACTAGTATGGTACCCTAATTTATTTCACATTACACTCGAATTACACACAGGATTTTTTCTATAACTGGCCTTTCCATAAAATTGTTTAGTAAAAATTAATAATTATTGATAACCTCAAGTTTGACAGATCAAATTTCAAAAAGTAAACATCACTTGTATGTATGTATGTATATTGTGGTGACATTCACTGATACCTTACCTCTACTTAGTTCCTGAGGAAAGTCTCAGAGACAAGTAGCTCCTTTAGTCCTATTTCTCGGAGGAGTTTTACGGTATCTGCAGGCTTAGGTATATGTCCTTCTTCTATCCAATAATCTCCTTGGTGTTGTGCAGCAGGATTCTGAATTGCTATGCAATTCGTAAGTATTTGGATGGAGGTTTCTTCTTCCGTGCCACAGAATCTACATTATTCTTCCTCCATTATTTTGAGCTGTTTCGGGTGCCCATTCAGGCGACAATATTCCGTTAGGATCTCTATTAAAACTCTTAGTGCAATTTTACTTTGACTTACGCATTCATTACATCTCAACGGGTTGTAGTCACCTAGCAGAATCTAAGCCCCTCTAGATCTTTCCAATGGTTAGATCTTCTTTGCTTTGCCTATTTCTTTCAATATTACGTTAGAGCTGATACCGCAAAAGGGTTTCGTCCCCCAAAAAGGTGTTTCAGTCCCCCTCTTAGCTAGTCCATCTGCTATTTCATTTCCTTCTATTCCAGTGTGTCCTGGAATCCACAGTAAGGTGACTGTATTGTTCTCGCCTAGTTCATTGAGTTTACCTAGTCATTCCCACATAATTTTGAAACTGATTACACAAGAGCTCAGTGCTTTAATGGCAGCTTGACTATCCGACATTATGATAATCCTTTGCCTCCTATATACCTTGTCAATATTGAACTGGGCATAATTTCTTATGGCGTGAATTTCCGCTTGAAAGAAATTTGGGGTTTTCCCAAGCCTTCAGAGTGTTTGGTTCCTGCCCCGTACACTCCTATCCCAGTTCCTTCTTTTGCTTTTGAGCCGTCTGTGTACCATTTAATGGCATTCATTCCAAGTCTGGTAATGGTATTTGGATCCCATTCCTTCATGTTGATTAATTCCGTAACGAATTTGCATCATTTTGTGCTATACTTACAATAACCAACATTTCATTGTTTTCTATAACAAAAGTTGTTACATTGTTTTATTTAACGTAATAAAATCGCACTGGTCACAAAATGGTCGACATCAGTCGAATACCCCTCAACGAATACTTTTGAAAACTATTAGGTACACCAGACGTTTCTATTTTGTAATTTCTTTGGTAACTAGATCAATCGATCAATGCCTTTGTCTAAAATGTCACTGCAGGTCCTATTCATGGTTAGATTGTGCTTGTATGAGCAGTCCGCACAAAACGATTACAATCTCTAGTGTTATATTAATGGTTCGGCTAATTATCAACTTGAATAGTCAGAATTGCAAAAAAGTGGTCCGGCCATTAAAATAACTATACCATCAACCGTTTGCTTTCAATCCGTTGCTGTTTAACATATTCAAAAGAGGAAAAATAGAGGTTTATATGCAAATTCTTGTTAATTGAAAACTTACAACCGACTTTGAATTAGGTTACAAACGACCAATTTCCAAAATCATTTGTTATTCAGATCTATTCTGTATGTTTCTTTAAAACCACCCACTCAGTAGCGAGAGAAATTTTTGTGTGGAATTCATTGTACTGTACAGAGTGGTCAAATATTCGGATGAATGTTATAAAGAGATTCATTTTAAGTATAGTAACCTTACTGTGGGATCCAGGACACACTGGAATAGACGGAAACGAAATAGCAGATGGACTAGCAAAGAGGGGGACTGAAAGACTCTTTTGGGGACCGGAACCCTTTTACGGTATCATCCCAATGTAATATTGGAAGAAATAGGTAAAGCCGAAGAAAAGAGAAGATCTGATCAATGAAAAGATCTAGTAGGGCTAAGACAATCAAAGATTCTGATGGGTAGCTACAACCCGTTGAGGTCAAATGAATGCATAAGTGTAACGTACCAAACCTAGACTGATATGATACGTTGGTTCTATTTGATTTGGGTGAGTTGTATTACCCATTTGCTAAGATTTATTCAATTAAATTTAAAAATATTTGATACTGAACACTCGTTACGGAACGATATCGTCGTCTTGTATAACAGTCAATGTATTTTATTTTTAAGAGAAAAAAGACGAAAAAAGAACAATGAACTGTTTCAATGTGTGCTATAAACGTGAAGGCGATTATTATCGTGGCTTGTGGAGGCGAAAGAAATACGACTGTGCATATCTTATATTGCCGAGAATAAAAATATGCGATTTATATTCATAAATTTTAAAACGGACGTATTATGTGCTTTCAAGTTCTCTGTTTTATATGTAGTTGATTGAATACGGATCCGTGACAAGAGGTTGATTCATTTTAATGTTACAATGATACAAATTAGTTTGCACGTTCAAGATATGCGGCAAGCTGGCTTTTGTGATTGTCTGGAAGTCGGGGTGATACTCGTCGAGGTTAAAGAAGACGCTTTACAGCGTTTATACTTTTACCATATACAAACGTGAGTGGAGAACATGAAATAAACGGAGTTAAAGTGGCAACGTTGAAATTCGTGAACAATTTCCCTAAACTAGGGATATTTAGTTCGGATGAACGGATAAACTTCCTGCAATGCTCTTCGATTTCTGGGCATTAGAGCAAGAGTCTATACAAGAACACGCCGACTATTTGAAAACCGTCCATACCTCGACTCATCTGTGAACAATGCGGACCTCCATTCAGCATTCCAACTCACATGTTCGTTAGCCAATGCCAATCGAGCTTGCGTATGAATTTGTGTAAATGCAACTCTTCTCAAAAGTCGTCGTGAACGTATATATATATATATATATATATATATATGTATGTATTATGGGGTGACATTCACTGAGACCTAAAAGATCTATTGTGCCACCTTACTTCTACTTAGTTCCTGAGGAACGTCTGAGACTCTAGTAGCTCCTTTAGTCCTATTTCCCTGAGGAATTTTAGGATATCTACGTCTTAGAGACTAGTAGCTCCTTTAGTCCTATTTCCCTGAGGAATTTTAGGATATCTACGTCTTAGAGACTAGTAGCTCCTTTAGTCCTATTTCCCTGAGGAATTTTAGGATATATGCAGGCTTCAACTTGGGTAAACGTCCCTCTTCTATCGAATAATCTCCTAGGTGCTGTGCCCTAGGATTCTGAACGTCGTGAACGTAAGTCAACCTTGTGTAATCTCCAACGTACTGTTTCATGTTTTGCAGTTATCATTCACGATAACTGGTTCGAACTGAAAAAGAAAGTGGAAAACCGCTTAAAAATAGTAATGAAGTGGTTTAACAAAAAAATGCTAACATTAACTTAAACAAACATTCTACTTACCATTCCTTAAGAGCAACTTTACCAGTGACCATTTTGAATCTCTGGTAATACAGCAAGACAACCAAAATGCCATTATAAATCCAATAACAAATATTAAATACTTAGGGGTAATTATAGACAGAGACTTAAAATGGGATTACCACATTAGATACATTGTAAAAAAGTTACAATTTATTCTTTATAAATTTAAGTATTTAAAAAAATGTGTTCCGTTCAAGTATCTCAAGACTTTATACTACGGTTTGGAGGAATACTTGTTTGGGGTAGTGCCTTAAAAACTTACATGCATTCCTTAGAAATGCTTCATAAGAGATTTCTTAAGATAATGCTACAAAAACATTACAACTACTCATCAGACCTTTTATACGAAGAAGCCAAGATATTAGATCTGCATCAACTATATTTCTTATGTGTAAGCACAACATATCACACCACAAAAAATAAATTTGACTTACTTGCAGTTAGATACGGAACTAGACAAAAACATCATTTCACTGCTCCTAGAATGACTAGTTCATTATGTCAAATATCCTTTTTGTTTTTAGCACCAAGAATATACAATTGCATTCTTATAGAATTACAATCCATTACTAATATAAACATAATCAAAAGGAAAGTTAAATTTTTTCTCTCAGAAAGAGCAAGAGACTTCTGTAGTACTATCCTCTCCAAGTACTAAAATGTCCAAGAACAATCGGGTATTATTTGAAAGTTTTACTATTGGTCCATGGTAACATAATTATTTAAGCTGTGTGTGAAGTTAACTTTAATTTTATAATATGTATACAACGTTTTTTTAGTAGTATGCCGAAACAGTTGTTACTACACCTCTCGGAAGCCTTCGGGTTAATTTATTAAAAAAAAGTTTTCCATAGTGTGTATTTTTGTATGTAATGTGTCTATTTGTATGAGAATATGTTTTGAATTTTATATTTAAAAAATATATATATTTTTATTATTATATTTAATTTGTTTATTTACATTCATTTTATTTATTTATTTATCTGTTTTATCCATTTTATCTATTGCATTTGATTAATTCTCAAAACAAGTGCTTGCACTTATTGAATATCAATTTATTCTAATTTTATTGTAATGAAAAATATCTCTGTACTTTTTAAGAAGACATTATTATTATTTTTTTTAAACCGAGACACCAGAACCATTAAAGAGTTGATGTTGTATGACCCTACAAGTACTCAAAGATTCTCTAAGGTTATACACATTCAGATAACAAGATGCTGCTTTTTTGGCCTTCTTTTTTAGACTTCTTTTTGTTTAAAGTGGCTAATTTGAGGTAGACCGTTGTTAGGTAGGGCAAATTAAATGGTCCTAAAATCCACATATGGTGAAATTTAGGTGTTTACACCGTTGTCATGTTGAGAAAATTAAATCGTGAATAAATGTGCTGGATTGTTCTTTAACAGATTGTCCAGATGTTTTGACAGGTGATCTTACAGGACTCAGTCATGTTGAGAAAATTAAATCGTGAATAAAATGTGCTGGATTGTTCTTTACCAGATTGTCCAGATGTTTTGACAGGTGAGGTGAGACTCTGCCTTCTGTATGAGCACTGCAAAAAGCTCAAACTAGTGGAGATGGAAACATGTTAATTATGGAGTGGAAAGCCATTTCTTCATTTGATTACATAACAGCTGCTGGAAATGTATTTCCAAATACGTCAATTCCACAGAAAATTCTTGTGCAATCGGTTTAGCTGTCCTCCGCTAAATGAGTGATCGGCAAGGAACTCCTGTGGGCACATTCACGAATATTTTACCAATTGCTAGATGTCTTGTACACCGAACATTCGCAGATCATTGGCGAACATAGAAAATAATAGTAATAAACTTTATTACGGAATTAAAATTAAAAGTAAAAATACCAAGAATAACAATACCCCTGAACAGAGACAGGACAAAGAGTTCATCAAACAACCATAGCCAAAGTAACAGAGGACCTGCTGCTAAAAAGCCGAAAGGCTGTTAAAATCATAGTAGGTTTATTGACAGGACGCTGCAGACTCAACAGTCATATGAGTGTTATAAAATTGGCAGAAACAGACCGTTGCAGGTTTTGTCAAGAGGAAGAGGAATCGGCAGAACATATGTTGTGCCACTGTGAAAAACCAAGGGCTACAAGTTACTTCTAAAAGCCTTTGTCTATAGGCCATGGAGCGTCGTTAAGAGATTAAAGCTAGACGAAGTACTTTAATTAAATCAAAGTGTCACAATAAATCATCAGATTTCAGTGACAGAAGGCTAACGTCAGCTCTACCCACCACCTAACCTAAGAATAACAATATTACTTATTTTACTTGTACTGTTTAACTGATTACATTTATTTATGGCCGACTGCAGCCAATTATGCCCTCCACAAGATCGTTCTCGTTTGTAATTGCCGATCGTCTAGAAGGTTCATAATACTTTCCTCGGGAACTGAGTATAAGAAAGGGAATAATACATTTTTTAGGCGTCAGTACCAAAAACAATTACAGCAAAATAAAAAAAGATACAACAAAGTGTAGTTGAAGAAAAAAAGTTCCTGACGATAGTCCCATTAGTAATTTTGTCAAAAAATTAAAATTAATGTTTGTCTCTCTTACATACATGATTATTAGAAATCGTATAACCATTTCAGATAGAATGTTCCATTGTTTTATTGCAAATATTCCCATTTATATTGGACAAATTTCACTGACCATTAAATAGCGAGTAAGCTATCAGGAACTTTATTTGTCTCGGATTTTACTACTGCCTTCGCTGTAATTTACTCTCAACCCTGGGAAATAAAATGTTTATTTAGTGGTAAATATCCTGACTGTTACACGAGAGTGCTCCAAAACAATTTATTAGTCTTGCACTGAAAACACTACAAAAGGAAAACCGAAACAACGAGTAGCCTAACACGAGATAATTAGTTTTCGGAACAATCCCTTAGAACCCCAGTAAGTATAGTATCGTCGAGCATCGAGTTACATTGAGGCAAGTAAATACCAGGAGCGGATAAAAATTAATATTCGATAACATCCTGAATCGTTTTTAATTTGAAGTGATAAAGAGCAATAGAATGTGTTTAAGGTGGTTTTTCATATCCAATACTATACGAGTTGCCTTTCAACGTAAAACAAAAAAAATAATCATAGTTGGGAGGTAGTTAAAAATTACGCTGAAACTGGCAGTCGGAGCAGCAGGACGCAATTTTCGTTACCTTATCAATTAAGGAACTGATGAAACCTTTTCTGGGTACTCTAATAATTAAAACAAACATTCGCTTCAACAGCCGATGACACTAAATGTTTGTTTTGGTTATTAGAGTTCTCAAAAAAATGTTGATAAAATTTTTATAGTGCGTAGGTATAAAAAAATTGTGGAAAATAATTGCTTCTTACAGTTCTATAATTTAAAAGGAATATATCGGTAGCTATCGTGTCGGGCTGCCAGTTTTGGTGTCACTGTTAAAATAATAAAACGTATATTTGATTGATTTATATTGAACAAAGTAGAGGGCAGTGGATCACCTTATTTTATTCCAGCATTTCCCTCAAAATTGGTTGATATTTTTTTAGTTTTTGTGTTTTCAATAGCCGTTTTAGTGAGATTTAGGCATCAGTTTTTTTAGTATGCCGAGGTTGATGTATGCCTCTTGAAAGTAAATAAAGGTGGTATATATTGGCAGATCCTATTCGTAACCCATTTTTGTGTGTTTGCTTCAGAGTTAATATCTCGTAATATTGTCTATCACTGATCTCCCTACACTAGAAGCACCTTGGTAGTCTCCAAACAAATTTTCTCCATTAGCATGCATACATTTTGATTCAATTATGCACAACCATGTCTGCCCTCCTTATCAAAATCTATAGCCCGGTCTATTTAGACATAAAAATAGTGGTGAAATAACAAAAATTCCCGGAAAGCCAAATTTTGGTGGAGAGCTGATGTTTACCATTACAAATAAAGTCTTAAAAATCCCCATCGATCCTACGTGTGCTACAAAAGTTATTCAGGGTCAAATGTCAAAAGTTGAGGTTTTTTGGATTTTTCTCGAAAACGGTGTTTTATCAAAAAAAAAACATCCAACCAAATTTGTAGATCATAAAGTTCTCTATAAAAATAGTCCCGACGATTTTTTTCCTAAGAGGTACCATTCCTGAGATATCGCGATTCTAAGAGTCACATTATACATGATATGCACATATAAGTCACGTATATACATAATCAGGCACTTAAGACTGACTGCGCTGAAGTATTTACAGAAATTGATTTCACACCTCAAACAATAATTACGGATAGAATTCGCTTTCTTCTTGCTGTTTATGGAGCTCCAAAAAAATTACTTGCATTGATAAATACCGATACTTAACATTTGTAAAAAATACGCGAAACAAGAAACAAGTACAACTATCATGTCTTCCTCCAACATCGGCATCTGCTATTCAACACTTGTATCGAGTATACTATCAAGTTCAAACATGGCTAGGCAATCAACTGAACCCAGAAGACTGGGGTTGGATATTGATACTGGAACCGATTCAAACTTTACTCTCACCTGCTCCAGCAAATCTCCTCAACTCTATTTTTTGCAATTGCAAAAATGTTGTAGTGCCAAATATGGCTGTAAAAGTGTCGGGTTGCTGTGTTCTCCAGCGTGTACCAATTGCCAAGGTTAGTCTTGCTAAAAAGACATGATGACTGATTTTGAAAAACTGCTCCACGATGTTTTCACATATATACTTTATCTACAATAAACGTTATTTCTCTGAGAAAAAAATGTTTTTAAACGAGAAATTTACCTTTTAAAAATGAATTTTAAATTCTGCGCCAAAACGCAAGAATAGTAATGGCATCATCAATTTGTAAATACCATTTATAGGTGATCTGTGTCATTCTTAGAACATAAAAAAGACTGTTTATTTCATTGATAAAATCGTCAAACTTCAAACACTTGACAACTTTGCAGGTTAGAAGTTTATTTTGATACATAATTTGATTCACACAAAGGAAATTCAAAACAGAACAGATGTTCGGACCATAGATAGTTCGGACTTATCTATGGTTCGGACGAAAGACAAAATATCAAGGTCAAATTTGCGAAAGTACGACGTTACTCTCTTCTTTTTACTAAAATATTGGTCATCACACATGTAAATTAAAAATAGGTAATCTTTTTAGAATCTCTGCATCATATATTCAATATTTTAGTGATTCTTAGTGACTGTCATCATGCCTAATGTCCAAGTGAGTACAATAGAGGAAGATTCCTGTGATCTTAATGAATAACTATAGCAAGAGGAAGATGAAGAAATCGAAGAAGACATGACTGTTGAAGTAGACTTTCAAGAGTATCAATCTGATTGAAGTATCTAAAGAAATCAAAACAATAGTTACCCCAATAATCAATAGCAATATCAATAATAAGGTAATATCTATAACTTGACGGGTATTGTTCTCTTCAATTATCCTAAAATTGTCATGACAGTTAGTGGAGTGGGCTTACAGTGGAAACCACGGTAAAAAAACCGCGCCGAGTAGGTACACTACCTCACAGGTAGCGTGGAAATATGTGCATATCATGTATAATGCGACTCTTAGAATCGCGATATCTCAGGAATGGTAACTCTTAGGAAAAAAATCATAAAGCCAATTTTTTCAAAGAATTTTAAGATCTACAAATTTGGTTGGAAGTTTTTTTTATAAATCTAACTGTTTTCGAGAAAAATCTAAAAAACCTCAAATTTTGACCTTCGACCCCGAATAACTTTTGTAGCACACGTAGGATCGATGGGGATTTTTAAAACTTTATTTGTGATGGTAAACCCCAGCTCTCCACCAATATTTGGCTTTCCAGGAATTTTTGTTATTTCAAATGTCTATATTGACCGGAGTACTAATGCAGATAAATTTTTCTTTCTTCTTGCACTAAATAAGTCATCCATAAGATGATATTCTGACAGAGAAATAATGAACATATCAACATTTTCATCAAATTTGTAGTTGGGACGTATTCACTAAGGAGGGCAGATGTATTAAAAAATGAAATGAATGTTTAAATATGGATGTATGTAAAAATTGCCACTAGTAAAAATATACCAAAAAGTGCAAGACTTGCAAGAGTTTCGATGCAAGATCAAGATCACCTAAAGCCGCTTGACATGGTGCAATACAACTTGCAATCAGGGCCGTCTTTACAAGGTATGAGGCCCTAGGCCCAGATATCGATAAAATTAATAAACAATGATAATCGAAATGCCATGTTAATTCCTCGATTTTGAATAATATAAGTTTCGAAGACATAATTTTTGATTTCGCTCACAAAAAATCTAGAAAAAAATTGTAATTTTACGTTTTATATTATATTACACTGTGTCCGTAAACTATGGAACAAATTCATTTTTAGCTAAACAGACCATTTTAAGAAATAATCCTGAAACACATCGATTTTTGATTTTAATTTACCGTATTTTAAAATAATAATCTAATATACAGGGTGAATTATTTCGAGTAATGATGTCACCGTCATTTTTTTTAAATGGAACACCCCCATTTTGTCTTAATTTTCGGATTACTCTAGCTGAGCTGATTCCAAAAATGTATCACATGTTGATTCCAATTGGTACGGGGTGGACAAAAATAGAATAGTTTAGTGTGTGCTCATAAAGTAACGCGTAACATTCTTTATTAGTTAAATTAACAATATTATCAAAAATACTTATTGTATAGCGGACAGAATATGATGGAATGCATGACTTTATAAATGTTCAAACTGCAGCCCTTGCTGTATTTCACAGTAACCCAAACGGTGTACAAATTCTTGTTGAACCTTGTTTATTGTGTCTTGAGAAATATTGTTTATTGCTGTCTCTCTTTTAGTTCTTGAATATTTGCTGGTTTCGTTTGATACACAACATTCTTCAGATGGCCCCATATAAAATAATCCAAAGGATTGAAATCTGGTGTGTGTGCTCATAAAGTAACGCGTAACATTCTTTATTAGTTAAATTAGTATATTAGAATATTATTTTAAAATACGGTAAATTGAAATCAAAAATCGACGTGTTTCAGGATTATTTCTTAAAATGGCCTGTTTAGCTAAAAATGAATGTGTTCCATACTTTACGGACACAGTGTATAATTTATATAATAAATATTTTTCTAAAAAATGATTTTTTTTCGTCATTGGGAGGCCCCCAACATGCCCGGGGCCTAGGCTCGGCCTTATTAGGCATTTGCGTAAAGACGGCCCTGCTTGCAATCCAATGCAAGACGCAAGATTTCTTAATCGAAAGCATGCGCCGTTAAAACCCAGCTGATCAGTTTCTGCAATTCGATAAAATTGCAATTAACCCCGTTTTGGCCTTTAAAAAACACAAAGTACCATGTTTATGTGAATTCCCACAATTTTGTTATAATTCCATAGTTTGCCCTAGTTCTTACAGTTTCTAAAGTAGATGAATAGAACAAATTTCAAATAAAAATTCTCTTATACATTGTATGAACAAACCGAGAGAAACGCCTCTGAAAAACCTTACACATTTTGTATCTTATTTACGACCTTACTATCTTCGACTCTCAACTATATATTATTTCCTACAGTTCCCTATAAATGAAGATATTTCTTTGGGTTCGTTTAATTAGTGTGCGTCTATTCCATAGAAATGTTGATATTTATTATGAATAAAGTTTAATTTATAGAAAAATATATTTTACGCGTGTCACGGTGTTTTGTATTATTAACTAGTTGGAAATCATGATAGGCAGTTTCATTCGTATCTTGTTAACAAACGGGATGTCTTTTAATATGCTTTTTAGACTGACGACTAGAAGCTTGTTATCTGATTCTTTTTATTTATACTAATTAAAAAGTGAAGTTTTTTCAAAAATTAAGAATTTATCTTCAATGAAATTCACATATTTATTTTCTAATTTGGGATATACGAGGATATATTGAAAAATTCTTAGCCTGCTATAGAACCAAACAAAATTTCAATGTCAAAATATTTTATTACCCAACATATTCTCCTCTTAATTGGATACAATTATTACAGCGAACCTGCAACGTCTCTAGACCTTTCAAAAAAAATGTTTCTTCTTGCTCTGCAAACCAGACCTCCACAGGCTTTTATTACCTCCTCGTTGGAAGAAAATTTACGACCTTTTAAACTTTTATTCAGTTGAGGAAAGGGATGATAGTCGGACGGAGCCAAATCTGGTGAATAGGGGGGGTGTTCTAGTAATTAAAACCCTAAATCACGAATTTTTTGCATGGCAACATGAGATTTGTATGCACGGGCGTTGTCCTGCAAAAACAAAACACCTTTGGATAGCTTTCCGCATCTTTTCTTTTTAATTTTTTCCCGTAGAGTGGTCAGTAATGTCGAATAGTAATCTCCAGTTATTGTTCTACCCTTATCCAAAAAATCAATCATGATTACTCCATGGCAATCCCAAAAAACTGAAGCAAGAACTTTTCCAGCAGATTTTTGGACGCGAAACTTCTTAGGTCTTGGAGAACCAGGGTGTCGCCATTCCATCGATTGTTGCTTTGTTTCTGGATCGTAGAAATGTACCCAAGTTTCATCCATAGTAACAATTCGGTTTAAGAAGTTTACATCGTTTTCAAATCGAGCACAGATCGAACGCGATGCTTCTACCCTTGCACGCTTTTGGTCAACATTCAAACATTTGGGGATCCATTTCGCAGAAATTTTTCTCATGTCCAAATTGACGTGAACTATATGATGAACGCGTTTGTATGAAATATTCAGTGCTTCAGATATCCGTTTTAGCCCAATTCGACGGTCTGATAAAATCATGTCATGAACTATTTTCGGGGACTGACACAGAAACTGGCCTTCCCGATCGGTCATCATCTTCAATGGAAAATTTACCTCTTTTGAAGCTTGCAGTCCAATTTTTCACGGTCGCATACAAAGGACATTGATCACCAAGGGTATTAAGCATATCTTCGTAAATCTGCTTACCTCTTAACCCTTTTAAAAACAAATACTTGATGATGGCTCGATACTCCAATTTTTCGATTTTCACAATTTCGGTGGACATATTTTTTCTTTTAATTTATTGCGTAACTCTGGTTTACTTTTTTGACGTCAAACTCCACACTGACACTTCTAATAAGTTATTGTTCGTTGCTATGGTAACGCAATATTTTGTTTATGCATGGAACTGGTCTAGGCTAACTAGATATAAATACATCCTTGTATACCCCAAATTTAATAAATTTATCAACTGAAATGATCTGCGAATATCATGTTTCCAATAAGAAAAAATAGTTGAGGTTAGGTTCAGTATGTCATTCCTTGTTAATTGACTTCGATCATCGTATTTACAAGTTTTTCTGGTGCTCCTGGATTAATTATTTCTTCAATGTTCAGTGTGTGGTTAAACGCATTAAAATGCCCAAGAAATAGAGCAGTAAATGCCGAGATATGGTTATATCCTTATTTTTGAGGAGAATGCCACAATGCGGCTTGCTTATTGCTGTAAGAGACGTGAGTAATACCATTTACTTTAATTATTATCAATACATATTATAGATTATATTTAAATTTATTCAGTTGGGTGTTTTTAATGATAGGTTAGATTATTAAAACTTGTGATATTCTTTTATAAATTGAATTATATTTATATTTCAATTTCCTCAAGATGATTTATTTCTTCCAGTGTTCTTGAAGTTGGTTCTAGAGTTTGTCGTTCATTATAAATAATCTAATCTTAATTAAGATATAGAATGATTGATTACTATTTTTTGTAATTTATCCACACCTTTCACAAAAATATATACTCATATTAAATAAATTTAAGAATATTATACAAGCCTTTTATTTATAAATATACACCTTCAATTTATGCCTTACGAGGTACAGGCGAATAAAAAAGAACTGTCACATTGACTGTTTCAGTTTCCTTTCAATAAAGAAAAAATCTATATGCTGGCAACATCAGAAAATTTTGTTTTGCAACGTCATCGTCTTTTTATCGTAAATAAACCATATTTACCTAAACGGTGTGGAATAAATATTAATTTGAAATTATTTTCAAATATCAATTAATTAAGATTACATTTTATTGATTTGAAATTCCTTATTAATAACCTGACTACTTTTTGTTGACTTCCATATACAAGCCTGCTTTTTCAGATTGATGTATAAAACGTGGCCGTTTTTGAATTACATTCGACAATTCCCAGTCCACCCTGCTTTGTTCACAAGTTTATTGGCTTCTTTTATTCAGTCCTTCATTTATGAGAGGACTCCGAATATTTTTTAGACTTCTTTGTTATATTGTTAATTTCAAATATTGAACATTTTATTTTTGATGTAAATATTAAGTAATTAGACTTTTGGTAAATGACAGTTTCGTCGAGAATATAAATTAAAAATGTTTAGGCACATATCCTAATATCCTATTCTCTTGACAATCAGTAACTACGATTAATAATAATAATAATAAATTTATTCATCCTTTCAGATCATATTTTACATGATATAGGACAAGTCATAGATAAAACACGAAGAAACAAGATATACAGTTTACAATTATTTAAGTGAAAAAATCATTTGTGACATACACACACTGGTCAATAAGATATTTTTTTAAATGAGTTTTGAAACGATTAAAATTGACTATGCTTTTGACGGAGGACGGAAGATGATTGTAAAATCTTGTTCCAGCATAGTAGGGACTAAGTTCATACAGGTTTGTTGAATGCCTAGGAACACAGTTCTTATCACCAAATCTGGTAGAGTAGTTATGGAAATTACAGTTCTTGGGAAATTATAGTGCGCACAAAAGATATAGTGTTACAAATCGGTGCCGACAACATCGTAGTAGTTTATTAAATAAGTGAACGAGCTATGGTTATCAGTAAAGGTAAATGTAGCTATTTTTAAGTTCCCTCGTATCTATATTTACTATTTTAACACAAGCTTATCTTGCTCACAAGTATAAAATCTTTTTATCGCAACCATAAAGTCGCTATGAAATGATTTTCCTCCCAACCACTCTCAAACTAAAACTCTTAAATTAAATGTGTTATCTTCTACAGCTTTATTACGCCATTATTTTTCTCCCTATGGATAAGGGAGATATAATAATCGAGATTTTATGTAAATGTAACTTATTTTGAACGACGGCTCGTATAAGTGAGGTGTACAGAAAGTATTTATTTAACTTTTTTCTTGTAAACTCTATAATGTATAATGACAACATTTGAATTTGCCGCGTCCCCTTATTTTAATTTTTCTGTTTTCATACTTTTGGCTATCAATTTTTTTATAATGCTACATTTATTCAATAATGAAACGCTACTGGACTCAAACATATAAATTATACTTTAAGTTTTTGGTTTCGGTATTTTTTAATGAAATTCTTAATTTGCGTTGTGTTTTTTGTTTTTCGTGAATTGGTAAACCTGGTGTTTTCACGGAACAGCTGACGTTTCTATCTTGACATCTGTAGTACAAAAATTAACCACGACTAAGAAATGGAACTAAAGGCGCTCGAAGAAGTTGTTTTTTCGTTCAATTTTTGCTTTTTCTCATATATTTTGAACGCCTTACCATCCATGTTGTACCAGAAAAGTACGGAGGTATTTTTAATTTGGATATTTTATATAAAAAGTTGACAAAAAAAAGGCTAGTGACAGCTGTCAACACATAAACGTATCCAGGTATTAATAATAGAGAGTTATTAGAGAGTTATTGAAACGTCTTTTGGGATATCCTTTATTAAAAGATTCCTCTATTCTGACATATACACATGCGCATTTCCTAAGTGTGTGTTAAATGTTTTTATGTAAATAAAGGATATCCTATATTTAAATTAAATACAGGAAAGTAAAATTTTATTTAAAGCTTTTTAATTTCGACAAGTTTACATACTTTTGTCAATATATGACAAAAAATAATTGTTTTGTCGAGTGAAATATTTTAAATTGCATAATTTTTCGTTGGATTTGCTATATTCTTATATAATTATAAAACTATCATCAAAACCATTGAAAGAGCGTCTTCGTTTCACCTATGTGGATGATATTATTATGCTAAGAGAAGTGGTCTCCCAGAATCCATTTAAAAATGTCAAACATACATGGGATGATATCAAACATGGTATGTTTGTGGCTTTGTGCTCACTAAAAAAAATTTTACAGTCAAAAGTATTTGCCAACACAAAATCAAAATCTCTATCTCTTCACCATTCGCTCCCGCTAAAATTCTTATTTCTAATAATTGTTCTTCCATAATATAAATTAATACTACAATAGATAATAGATCCACATAATAAATAAGCAGCATAAAACTTAAATGTCATAATAAAAAAGTCATAATAAATAGTTATTTGTATGCTTAGGCCGCGAAATACCTTTTTAACGTACCGAAAGAACAGTTATCGCCGAGGCCGCTTGCGGCCGAGGCAAGATAATCTTGAGGTCGTTAAAAAGTTTCGCGGCCATGGCATACACATTATTTTTCGTGCAATCGTTAAAATTATTAAACTAGATAATTGTAAATAAATATATTATTGCTTTAAAATCAACAGCAGTTTAATTTATTTAACAATGTGTGCTATGGAAATGATATGTTTCAATATATACAAAATATTTTGACAGTTCTTGCTTCAATAATTCTGGAGTAAATATAAGTAATAATACAAACTGTACAATTAATGTTAATATTCATCCTAAATAGTATAAGTACTCATGTATTTGTTGGTATTCAATAAAAAATAATCCTTGTCTTTGTAGTATTTTAGAAATGTCAAATTTGGAAGTGATATTCAAATTTGGAAGTGACGTTTGGTTTCGCAGCCGTTGCTATGGGTAACGGCCGCGAAATTGAATTTTGCGGACTGTGTTGAGAACGCGAAATACTGACTTCGCGTCCGATTGCACGAAAATAAAGTTTTTTTGTCTTGTATTTGTTACTTTCAATAACTCTATCAAAAGTCACATTAAAGGGTACTTTAATAAAGGAACTTTTAATAAAAGCAGCCTTTAGTACAGATCTTCAATAACTCTCTAATATTGAGTTTTGTTTGAATTAAGTGAATATTACTGCTTCTTATTCTCATACTTATGTCATACCTGTCATTTTTTATTCGTTAGGATAGGTTGAGTTATCTTCGTTCCGAAATTAATTCACGGAGGAATTTTGTCCATTATTCAACATTGTTTTCCCATAATTTTAAATTCTTTGTTGATGATATTTAATTTATTTAAAAAATCTCAACCATCGTGAGACTTATAACTGAAGACAAGTATTTCTTCTTATAATCTTACGCTGTTTGTTATTCATTTAGAAAAAAAAACTACATAATGATTATTATTTAAAACTTGTTCTTAGTATACCTTGATAAGTCTCACATTGAATTAAGGCCTTTTTGGATTAGATAATAACAAAGCATACCCGGCCAACAAAGACTTTAAAGTCGTGAGACTTTTTAGAAAATTTATTGAACGTTTTCGAGGAACACGACTTGAGTAAAGCGATGCTGTAAATCTTTATATTCTGATACACCTCGGCTATCGCTCCATAGCATCTTGAGAATCTGTACACTTTTTATTTATGGATATTTGAGCATGACTACTGCTAAAGATTCAGCACTGATTCCAAATGTACCATTCTTGTGGTTTTTAAGGAATATAAAGAATTTTTTAACTCTTTCTTTTTCAATAAAAATTAGTTACATTTGATATTACGAGGGTGTACTGATAATGCATTGTCGAAGAAAGAGACAGAGAAAATTTAAATAAAAAAAACAAAAAAAAGATTGAACCTTGAGATACATAACTGCTTACTGGTTAATCTTGAGAACCATCACCATTTCTACTTTCGAGGAAGGAATTAAACTAGGCAACTATTACCAGTTCCAGGATTACAAATACTATTACCTACATATAGTTAGATAATAAAAAGGTTACAGTAAAATTACTAAAAAAACATTAATGTATTTTAAAAAATTTAAAATATCACACATTTGATCTGTGAGAGTTCGGGATGTGACCACAGGAGGTAACTCATCTTCATAATCAATTTCGAAACCATTTTAGTAACCCTTGGATAACGAGTGCATCTTCAGAAATTTTTTGTGCTGCACGCTCATCTTATTTATGACCTCTCAGCACTTTCTTTTGGGGGTTCATTCATTCATTCCTTTGGTTTATGCTTAAGAACTAAATCTTTGCAACATTTCCAATATTCTCTACTTCCATTCCATAAGCTTCGTGTCTTCTACAGTGACCAAGTCGGTAACTGTCTTCAAATGTATCTTATCCAGTTTCAATAGCCTGGTTGAGAGTTCCTTGTCTACCTTGTTCAGAAACCTTTTTGTTTCGAGGTGACCTCGATTTGAATAGGTGTTCTTTTTCTAGCCCGTTCCGGATTTACCCTCCTTTGAGAACGGTTCCGTACCTATGAAGTCTCCTTTGGAGCCATCTTAAGCTAACACCAATTCATTACTAGCAATTCCATCGTATGCTGGCACCTATACTATACACACTGTTGTCTCTTATTCTTCACAGTTCCTTACTCGATTGCTGATAGCTTTAGCAGAGCCTGGTAGTCAGTAAATATTATCTCCTGATATATTCATCAATATAGACTAGCGGCAATCGTCTCTGTTTGTAACACAGACGTATATCGACCAAGGCTAAAAAACATTATCTTTCTAGGTCCGTTTATACCAGCCTCAGTGCCATGGTTTGTTTTTCAACCATCAGGGGGTAATACTGTTATTGCAAATAACTTAGATTGACAGATCAAACAAGATTAACTTTTTTCTTAAGATCAACGTATCAAATCATGGAATGTATGTATGTATGAAGGGATGACATTCACTGAGACCTAAAAGATCTATTGTGCCCCCTTACTTCTACTTAGTACCTGAGGAACGTCTCAGAGACTAGTAGCTCCTTTAGTCCTATTTCTCTGAGGAATTTTAGGATACCTGCAGGTCTCGACTTAGGTAAATGTCCGTCTTCTTTCCAATAATCTTATAGGTGCTGTGCCCTAGGAATTCTGAATTCGCAAGTATGTGGATGGAGGTTTCTTCTTCCTCCACTATTTTAAGCTTTTTCAGGTGCCCGTTCAGGCAATGTCCCGTTAGGATCCCTATCAAATCAAATCATGGTATCCTAGATTAGCATTAAAAAACTATTTTATTGATTATTCATGAACCGATTTTAATTTTCAAAAAACTGTTAAATATATTAAGGAGAACTGAAGTTAAAATTGTAAAAATCTATACAAGGGGCCATTGAAAAATTTAAGGACATATTTAAGTGTCTTTGGAATGGTATAGAGTAGCTTTTGTCCCATTCATAATAATTATATATTCTTCTATATGATAAAGCTTGGCGAAACTATTCTGGGACACCCTGTATATACCTAAACAAGGATTTTATTTATGGAAGTAGGTTTCTCAAGAGGTATTTCAATGTAAAATGGCTTTTATTATTACAGATCAAAATCACTTCAGATCTTCCAAGGTTTAAATTAATAATAAATTTCATTCAATTTCACTTAACGCCCACCATTTTCACCTCCCATTTTCCTTTCTTCCTATCATATTGTCGAAAGGTAATAAACTGTTTGATATTAAATTAAACATAGATAATATTTTATGGTGGGACAGAATTAGGTACACGACATCTGTTGTATGGCACAAGTGAAATATATATAAAAAAAAATTCAAAACTGACTCATCCCTGTTCATTATACAATGGACAATAACCATAAAAGAGGGTCTGCTCTCTAATTTTGGGGTAGGTCAGTCACCCTTTGCAAATAGCATTCAGATCTTTCATCCCTTTAATCGTTAAGAAGGGCGTCCGATATATATATTCTTATATTGTACCTTTGGGATCTGTTATGTGTTATTTTGACCTAGAATCAAATTTCGGCTGTATTTGGGGAGCAGTTTATAAAATACGTAGCTTGGAGCTTTATTTCTTACGCATTCTGCTTTTGATAACTGTGTCCTGACGTTGTAATAGTGGAAATAAATAATAAGGCTTTTACTTGTACCTAATATTTTATAAAATTGTTTGAAATATACCGTCGGCTTTTGACTGCAATAATTATCAAATATCACTTGGGCCATAAAATTTAGCCTATTTTAAGACAGGGTCGCTGCTAATCCTTTTTAATATCTATACATTTTATACCTGCGAAGTAGGTATAAATTTCGTTTATTTTAGTTTTCCAAAGAGTCAACTAATGTTGAAATCATTTACATCCTGATGCACAGAACTAAAACTTGCGATAGAACCAGTATACGGACCAAAAAACTGAAAAAAAATAATAAACTATGGTGTGATTCGAACCAATACACCTACTAGTTTATGTGGTGCATTAGCAAGCAAGATCAGCAGTATATATACTATAGTTCAACAAAAGCCATTATTTGGTCAGTTTTGATGTAGTTAGTCTCTTTACAAATGTACCGGTACAGAAAACAATAGAACTTGTCATATCAAAATTAGAAATTGATCAGACCCTTACAGAAAGGACCAAATTGAGCGTAACAGCAATAATAGAATTATTAAAATTATGTATAACAAAAACATATTTTCAATTCAATAATGATTTTTATGCACAGAATTTTGGTCTTGCCATGGGCTCTTGCCTCTCACCAATTCTATTGAATGTACATGTACATGGAACATTTTGAAGCCAAAATAGTAAATAATCAAAAATTAAAACCAATTGTCTGGTGGAGATATGTAGACGACATTTTTGCAATATGGCCTTATGACTTAGTATCTCTGAATGATTTTTTAACAAATATAAATGAAGGATAAAAATCTATAAAATTTGAAATTGAAAATAACAATTTTTTGCCATTTTTAGATGTTCTTATCAATAAAACACCTACAGGGTATGAAACAAGTGTTTACCGTAAGCCAACACACACTAATAGGTTTTTGAATTTTGAATCAAATCATTCTATAAGCGTTAAAAAAGGAATAGTAAAATCTTTATACGATAGGCCCAGAATCATTTGTTCTAATGATAATCAATTCATAAATGAGAAAACTGCTGAAAAATGTTTTAAATGCCAATAATTACCCAGCAGAATTTGTAAATAAAGAAATTAAGAGTATAGAGAAGGACTCATTGTTAATACCCCATAATAATAACAATAATATTAATAATTCAGCTAACATAATTTTTAAAAACTTGACAATACCTTATATTAAGGGTTTATCAGAAAGAATTAAAAAAATTGGTAATCAATTCAATATTCGAACTAGCTTCAAATCTAACAATATGTTGAGATCTATACTAACAAAAACGAAACCAAAAAATGAAGAACAATCTTCAAAAAACTGCATATATCAGATATCTTGTGAATGCGACAAATTAGGTGAAACATCTAGACCATTGAAAGTCCGAATAAATGAACATAAAAAGTATATCAAAGATAGGGAGTTCTTTAAGTCAGGTATTTGCAAACATGCTTGGGAGGAGGGGCATAAAATTCAATGGGATTCGACAAAAATAATATTGAAAGAGCCCAATAATAAAAGACAAAAAATCAAAGAAAGTGCTTTAATACAACTGAATGCAGATAAATGTGTAGCTAGTATTTCAGCCTAATGTAGTCAAATTTGGTTACCAATGTTAGAAAGAGAAATTTCCAATAATCAATTACCTGCGTTATCAGGATAGCATCATAAGTTTTTATCCAGGTTTTCTTATGATTTATCTTTGGAATAGTTGTTAATCGACACACACTTCAATACACAAAATCACCAATCTGAGTTATACATATTTTGAAAACAAAAATAATAATACACAAAAAATTAACAACATACGCGTTTTATTAACAAAATTTCCAAAATAAGCGAAAAAAAGCGCTATCCCAATAAAAACCGTTCCTGGAACGTGCACTTCACTGGATTCCATTTCTAGTGGACTACATATCGTTAGAATGTCATAAAATAAAATATTTTATTTCACATTTTACCAGAGGTGTGATCTACTATGAATGGACCTTAATAAAATTTGACAACAAAGTTTTGTAGTCTTGAAGTTCAATTGTCAAATTTTTTTCGTTGTGTTAGATAGGGACCAAAAATTATTTCATTACTAGTTAATCTTGACAACGGTGGCTGGAACGCTACCGAAACGTCGAAATAAAAAAATTAAAAACTTTATTGTGGTTTGATTCCCAAAAAAATAAGAGAAAAAAGAATAAGTAATGCCACAAGGAACTTACAGAAGATATTTAAACAATAAATATATCAATAAATCGTCATCTGGGCATAGGATTTGAAAAAATTAATTTGTCATTTTCAAGTCCCAACTCCTAGAAAATGGAAAATCAATATTTTTACAAAAGCTTGAATCAAAAGAAGAAAATTATTTCATTTGGAGACCAATAACGATCTTTTAACGCTCTGGCTAATAAATTTTGCGGTTAAATATGTTATTTACATTATTGGCGGTGAAAAACTGGTCTTGTTTTGTCCAAAATACATAGATTTATGATTTTAAAAAGTTAATATTCACTATGGTATAGATATTCATAAACTTTGGAATATGAATATTATAATTCAAAATATTTTGATTGAATGGGCATGAATAAATTTGTTATATTTATCCTTTACGTATCTCAATTATTTCTAGCACATATTAGTCTCTGAAGAAGATAGTGTAAAGTGTTAATTTTGTTGTAGTGGTAGTGTTTTCAGTGCCCAGTGTCGCCAACGTTTCCAAAATTTACAACTTATTAAAGGAACCAACTACTTTTTGTGTGAAATTTTTTGGAGTTTTGTTAGATACAATTAAAATTTGGTTCAGCTCATAAAAACGTTGCAAAATATGTTCATATTGTATTGGTGAATTGGGTTACATAATTTCGAGCAACTTATTATTGAAAACAAAATTGATAGTCCAAATAATTAGTAAGTAGTTGTTGGTATTCTAGTACTTACATATACACACTGACACAATCTCTAAAATATGTTTATTATAAATCCAATAATTGAAAACGTTCATTTTAAATTCGAATACGTATAGGTAGTATTAAAAAGTATCTAGCATACAAATTAAGGCTGTCTTAAAAAACCACTAATTCCTCATGGTTATTCCATTCATCATGCGTATAATCTACCTGTGTATGATAAAAAGACCCATCCCATTAAATACCGTCTTGAATAGTGATTAATGATGTTAAAAAACTTTATGAACAAAGGACGAAAGAACTCGCTTGGACGGTTAAAAGTCGACGTGTTGAAAAACGAAATACCAAAAGAGATCGGCATTTAGCTATGGAAGCTGCGAGTCTCACCACGATTTAAAAATGAAATAAAAATTCAACCAAAATCCGTATATACGACAGCGACGGTTAAAAAAATTACATTGTACACAGAGGGTCGTTGCTTGCATGAAAAATTGGACATGGCGTTTTTTAATGTGAAAGTTTATAATTATTTTTACATTCAGTTGAATTTTTATCTTGTTTTAATTTCGACATTCCGCATGTTATTGAATGTTTTTGTCAAAACGTTATCATTCAATCGAAAGAGTTAACGATGTATGGGGTGACATTCACTGATACCTAAAAGATCTATTGCGCCCCCTTACTTCTATTTAGTTTCTGAGGAACGTCTCAGAGACTAGTAACTCCTTTAGTTCTCTTTTCCTGAGAAATTTTAGGATATCTGCAGGCTTCAACTTAGGTAAATGTCCCTCTTCTATCCAATAATCTCCTAGGTGCTGTGCCCTAGGATTCTGAATTGTGGTGCAATTCGCAAGTATGTGGATGGAGGTTACTTCTTTCTCCACGGTTTTGAGCTTTTTCAGGTGCCCGTTCAGGTGGCAATGTCCCGTTAGGATCCCTGTTAAAACTCTTAGTGCAGTTTTACTTTGACTTATGCATTCATTTGATCTCAACGGGTTGTAGCCACCCATCAGAATATTTGATTGTTTAAGCCCTACCAGATCTTTCCAATGGTCAGATCTTTTCTTTTCTTCGGCTTTGCATATTTCTTCCAATATTACATTGGACGCAAAAGGGTTCCGGTCCCCAAAAGAGTCTTTCAGTCCCCCTCTTTGCGAGTCCATCAGCTATTTCATTTCCTTCTATTCCAATGTGTCCTGGAATCCTCGCCTAGTTCATTGAGTATTCCTAGCCATTCCCACACCATTTTGGAACTGATTACACAAGAACTCAGTGCTTTAATGGCTGCTTGACTATCCGACATTATATAATATTTTGCCTTCTATACCATTTGTCAATATTGAACTGGGTACACTTTCTTATGGCGTGCTTGGTTCCTGGCATGTACTTTCCTATCCCAGTTCCTTCTATTGCTTTTGAGCCGTCTGTATACCATTGAATGGCATTCTTTCCGAGTCTGGTAATGGTATTTGGATCCCATTCCTTCTTGTTGCTTAATTCCGTAACGAATTTCTTTGAAAAGTTATACCTTTTCATCATACCATATTGGATGTGGTTTTTTTAATGATTCCCTCTCTACTTAGTCCGTATCTCGTTGCAACACTTTCCACCACCATATGTACTTCCATGGCTGTCGCTGGGCATGTTCTCATTGCTCCTGTAATGCATATATAGGCTAGTCTAACCTAACCGAATTTTGGAGAGGTTTTCTCTCGTCGTCCATAGACTAGTTCTGCTACTCCATGCAATGGCTCCATAAGTGATAATTGGTATCCCTGCCAGATTCGTGCACACCATTAGAGCCATTTCGCTTTGTATATAATCTCCTTTTCGTATTCGTTCCACAGGAGTTTACGATCCCAAACCTAGATACTTGACTTCTTGTTTCCATTCAACCTCGCTCCCATCAAGTTTAACGGTTTTGAGGTTCAGGTTTCTTTTCTTAGTGAAGGCTATTAAGATGGTTTTGGTGGGGTTGATGTTAAGTCCCACTTGCCTACACCAGCTATTTTTATTGTTCAAACCCTTTTGTACGATGTCACAAAGGGTGTTTTCGAATTTTACCATGGCTATTATGGCAATATCATCGGCATATCCTTGGCATGATATTCCAAGGTCAGTCAAACCACACAGGAGTTCGTCAACCGTCAGGCTTCACATTAATGGGGATGCTACTACTCCCTGTGGACATCCTCTGGTTGTACAGATGGAGACGATGTCTTTGTTTGTCCTCGTCTCTGCTACTCTAGTGGTGAGAAGTTCAGACATCCATTTGGATGTTGTACTGTCTACACCTCTTCTATTTAATGAACTTTTGACTGCCTCATGAAGAGTATTGTCAAAAGCGCCTTCTATATCTAAAAAAGGTACCGATAAGTATGATTAGTTTTTTTGGTCCAGTTAATTAGTATTAATTTTTCAGATCAATAAAATGGAAGTTGGAAAACGATCAATTTTGTCATCTTTTCCTTTTGATTTGAATAAAATTGTCAAGACCAAAATATCCTCACGGCATCGTTCGGACAGACTGCATCTTCGGCATACCTACTGTCTTAAACGCTCAAACTTGATAATCTACGTAGTGGAGATGCTCGACCTTACATAATATACAATTCGAATTTCCCACCATTAGTTAGAATAGTAATTGCGTCTCTATGACATCACACATCTATAAATACTTCAAAAATATTTTATTTTGATTACTAATTTGAATTATTTTGTAAGATAGTCAGATAGGTGTGAGCCACAATAGACTCTTGCGAGTCGCAGTGGAGGGCCTTATAGACCCACTCACCATAAACCTAAGATAGTCATGAATTCTATAACACGTTTGTGATCGGTGTTTTAGCTAAGATGGCGGATTGTCATATTTTGTATTTATTTTCACTTATAATTGCACAAGTGGTTTGTATTTTATCGGGTAAATTTGGGTTGTTTAATGAGAAACTGTTTCCTAGCAATTTGACGAGACTAACTTTCAACTATTAAAAACACAACACCGAAGGTGGAGTCATTAATTCCAATCGGCAAATTCTGGTACCAACCTTTAGAATTTGTCTTTTTCCAAAAGGGATTTGGTGTAAGATATACTCTGTCCGAAGTTATAAAAGTGTTTCGTTTTTCCATTAACTTTTTGAATAAACGTATTGGGCAAATATCTTCGTCGAAAATATTAGGCGTGATCCATTTGCTGTCACATAATTTATTGTTGCCGCCTTGTCTCGTTTTCGAAAATAGAGGATTATACTCGATACGTCCAGTTTCTTTTCCATTATTTTCAATTTCAGATACGAAATAAGTGGTTTTGCAGTAAGCTGCTTCTCCTCCGCGCCAACTTAGTTCAAACGCCAAAATGTGATATAATTTCTTTTGAAGTCCTTCCGGTTCATTTTCGTTATATAATCTGGCCATTGCAAATACTTCAGATTTATTAAGAGCTGATGCACTACATTTTCTCTTTTCGGGTTGTGCTTGTAGGATTTTACGTTTAGCATTACGTGCAGCTCGTGATGAATTAAACTGAACATCGGTGAAAGGGTAGAATACAATATTAAATTCGTTATAATATTTACTTTGTAGCATTTTAGCGGTGGTGTTCCAAATTGTTTTAACTACCGCTTCTTTGTAGTCTTCTCCGTTACTTTTTCGCATATTAAATGCCCAATGTTGCAATATTACATTCAATTTCTCGATGGAAGTATCTGGCTCAAATATGTATCTTTTTGCATCGCAAAACGTAGAAAATTGTCGCCAGATTGATAATTGCGTCGCAACTGTATTAGTAGGCACACAGGTATTAACAATTTGACTAATTTCGGCGTTCGTAGACACACCGAATCGACTCATTGTTAGTGCTTGAAAATTCAATAAGTTGTTGACAAACATGCCAAACTATTTATTCTGGTAACCAACACCGCGATAATTGATGAACAAATGAATAAGTGAAAAAACCACTAGTGTATTTGTCGCTCTAAAAGTTAAAGCTAACTTTTGTTGCTGTCAAAGTGACAATTGCACTGTGGCATATGCGATTTTTTATACATGAATTAAATTGTCACTGAAATAAATAAAATCACAATTGTAATGTAAAAATAAGTGATAGAATCTTAGTAATCTATACAATGTTTTCAAATTATTATTTCAGTTATGCTTAGTGACTGTCATCATGCCTATCGTCGGGAATATACCTTTTGGTCGCCGCGGTCAGTTTTACCCAAATTTAATCCTTTCACTATTCGAAAGGTACAGATCACTTGGTCGCCAAAGCTGGATTAAGGGTTCCAAGAAAATTATGGGCTTATTTAATTACTCTAATACTAATATGGGTTTGTGACCTGTCGACAACCAAAATACAAATATTTTTCATCAGTTAGTTGTCTGCATTCTTACTGAAAAGATTAGTTTTTTTATTTGAAAAGTGATTCTCTAACCTAACCTAACCTAACCACAAACATTTTAATTCTGCTTTTTATTCAGCGCATCCCGATATATTCAAATTTGTGGATGTAATTCTCGATATTCAGTTAAATACTTATGTGAAATTAAACAGTACACATAATATACCTAACAAAATTAAATACCTTTAATGATTGATAACTACGGCGACCAAGAGGCCTACCTGATTTTAAAACACCCGCTTACAATACAGACGGCGGCGACCAAGTGGCCAACACCCCTATCGTCTTATGTTTAGGGTATAATTAAAACAACCTACTTACTTAAGTACGTGTAAGATATAGGAGAAATTTTAGAAATGTTTTCCAATAATGATTTTCTTTGCTTTCCGAAGGAAACCACAAAATTATTCCCACCTTTCTATATTCGTTCAGTTTTTACCAAAAAGGAAGTAAGTGTATATTTAAGTACTGTATTTATAGAATCCGCTTGTCAAACAGTGTGATGTAAAGCAAATATCAAAAAAGACTTATTTTAAAACTTTTTGATCAATGTTTCATCACATTGGTTCTGGTTAAAGTTCTCGACATCGTAGCACACACAGTACCGCATATAAACAACTTTGATCTTAACCCGCTTTGATGAGATTTTATGTGTAGGTATTACGTTTATTAGTTTATTTTTACCTTTCTTTCCGGTGTAAATACAACCGACACGTGAAGCGCGCATAATATTTTATGTTGCTTATTGCTTTTTGCTCTAATTCAGTTTTTAGGATAAGCCTGATTAGTTTATGGACTGTTTTAATTTCAAAATACAGGGAGTTTGAAATAAAAGCAAGAGATTTTAATCATGAATACGTTTACAGTTTGTAGAGAGCTATTTTTTTTATTACAATTAACGTGCTCGGCTACTAAGGTCACTCGTACAGGTACAGTAAAGTATACAATAAATATGTTATATTTTGTGGTATAGCTGGACATTTTTCAGGAACTGGAGAACGGTGAGGACATTATCTGGATTTCCGAGTATCTCTTGAAGACTTCCTTTGAGGTTGAGCTGCTGTCTTCTAGCTGTGTACTGTTGGCATTCTAAAATAATGTGTTCAACGGTGTAGATGCAGTTACAGGTTGAACAGAATAGTCGATTGTTGGATGACATAAGTTAGCCATGAGTGAATCTAGTGTGACCGATTCTTAGTCTTCTCAGCACCGCTAGGTCTTGGTCTTCAGAGACTTGAAGCTCCAATACAGTAAGGGTGGCTTAATGAAGATTGGATTTTTTGCAGTTTTGTCTGGATGGAGTTCCAATGATCTTGCCATAGAGCTTTGACCTTATGCTTGATGACTTAACCATGGACATAGTTCTAACATTTAACGATGTATTTGAATTTGTCTGTTGTGAAACTTTCAACTGATGCTTTTACATATAGTAAAAGTCTCGAATCTTTCTCGTTACGTCATGTCATAACTTATAAGCAACCGAATCAAATCAATAAGACAGTTTCCACCAGCGGCGCATCATTGTTATAGGGTTCGATATGTATTTCTGGTGATCTAATTATGAGAGGAAATAAATAAAAACCAAATTTAACATATCATAGTTAGACTACAATTTGAAAGTCTACAAATAAATTGTTAACAAAACTTACCTCTTGAATGGCATTTAACGGCAGAAGTGGTGATGACAATTACGACGAACTTCAATGGTGACATAATGATTTCCGCATAGAGTGATGTTTCGCTTTTTAAGTACAATCGTTGTCACAACACAAGACAAAGTAACAAATCGATAAAGACGTAATGGCGTAGCTTAATTCAGGCACAAAAGACATATGTACCTTTCCATTTGTTTTAATTGGACGTACGCGATCAGCGATATCCATATAAAATTAGAGTGTCTGATACATTCGGGGAAGTATGACGTAATGAAAACATTCGTGACTTTTAGGCCGAGTTGTACGAAACAACCTTCATCTGTAGATCAACTGAACTGTTAGTCACTGGTGATCTCAGTTCAAAAGAAAGCGCGTTGTTCCAGCTCATATAGACTTTAGTTCAACTGACCGGCGATGATGTGATTTTTTTCTAATGTTGGTAGTTCTATAAATGTTATCCTGTAACTGAATTATGATCCTCTATGGGTTTATTCGTGGCGGTTCTGTGTTTCATGATTCTATAAAATAACTTCCTTCTTTTTTGCTTGTCTCAGTTGTCATAAATCTGGTTACTTAGGAACATTGACATATTTATATGTCAATGGTTAGGACCTATCTCTGCTTATAAACGTGGTTGTAAATTGTAAACATAGATTGGTTATAAACATGGATTTTCTATGTTATCAATCAACTCCAAAAAATCTTAATCATCAGTTAATTCTACCATGAAATCCATTTTATATAATATACATATATTAGAATGATGTCAACAAAATGAAAGATCAAGCTTGAACCGACAAGGTATCAGCGTTCAACTGATCTTGTTTATGAACTGTCTATCAACAGTGAACGAGGTTTGTACAACTTCAATTTTGTCATTATACCACAGTTTACATTGAACTGTTGGTAAACTTAAAATGTACAACTGGCCCTTACTGTAGTAGCTCCGTGTTGCAGTGGATCGTATTGTAGTGCGATCTAGCGGCGCTTGTCGAAATGTAGAAAAATAGGTAACCAGAAATTTTTTGAGTAGATTATTTTGCAGGTGAGTGTATTTTATAAAATAATTCACAAAGTTCGTTATCAAACCTAAAACAAATTTTGTTAATTCCAAGTAGATTTATCTTTTAACTCGAAATATAATCAACAATCCCCGCAATTAAAATTTTATACTCAAAGGGATTTCGAAAGAACCTTCTTGGAATTAAAAAAGTCTTTTGTGCATTCAGGTATTAAAAATTCAGAAAACATATTAAAGCCCTCGCTCACCTATATAGCCTTTCGTATAATGTGGCTAGTCGTCTGTTTACTAATAATCATGCACAGGAGCTTGTCGGAAGCACCTTTATGAAAGTTTTAAATTACGGGAGGGTTGCGACCCCCTACATAATGAAGGACTTTTAATTAAACAATGAAACATAGTGGATAAGTGGTTACGGACATATTGACTTTGAAAAGAAGCCTTCTAAATAAAACACTTGAAAATAAATAAGTGGTAGTTTTTAGTATTTTTCGAATTCAAAGTAGTTTGACCATGACCAATTTCTTAATTTACAAGAACATCCTTAAACTATTTGGTCCTCTCTAATACAATTCATTGAGGTGTCAACCTAAGGTTTATTATATGACGCATGTCATTGTCAAGTAATAGACAAATTACAACAGACGAAAAATCTAATAAAAAGTTAGTAGGGTTTTAAATATACTGGACACGGCAGATGTAAACTCGGCCGCTTAAGGATTTATATAATCTTCTCAATTGAAAGACGCCCCAAAATATGGTAGGTAATCTCTGCCGATCGTAAAACTGATACCAATGTTGCCAAACATTTTTTAAAAGCCAAAAATTAATTTTTCAAGAACAAGTTAATAGTTATTCTTTTTGTTATTTGTTGGGAAATTAAAACACAATATTTTTTGTATTTTTATTTCAACGTTTCACTGGAAGACATGCATTGATTGTGATTGAAGTGTATTCTTCAGTCTGGGATCAGAGATTCTCGGACGGATAGCACATACCTTGTACTGATGAGGCGCAAATACGCCGAAACCGGGCTACAAGTTGTGTTGTCCCTTCTAATCGCAAACCAGAATGGTTGATTTTAAAATATCTTGTGGATATACCAACTCCGTTTGACTTTGGAGTGTAATTCAATATCCGCTGGTGTATATTGCACGGGAAGTAGTTGTTGCTCCTTAGTTGAACGGTCACTGTTTTAAAAAAATATTATTTTTCAAAAAGGTGAAAAAGGTGAAAGGTGAAAGGTGAAAGGTGAAAAAGGTGAAATGTGAATATAAATAATTATTCTTCGACATCTGTTGATAAAACACTTTATTAAATACGACAATATTACAGGAAACTGTAATAAGCTTTATTGTTTTATTCAATCTTTCTCAAATATAGTATTATGAAAACTTTCACTTTCCTGGAATTGAGTTTACTTACGTAAGTACCTGAAATCAGGTACAAAATTTTGGCCTGCCGAGATTACTTTCTCATTAGTGAGTATTGCCTGAAAATCGCCCCAGTTTACAATCGCCCACTGGACAACAACTGTAAACGAAGAGAAACTTTATATCTGGGAAGAAGAATTGACTTTGGCGGCTACAGGCGTTTTTAAATTATTTTTCTTTGGTTACCTGCCGTAGATTATTTTCGTAAGAAATTAAACGCCCCTTAAAACTTGTAGTTTTACGGGTAGGTCAGTGATCCTAACTTGGGGGCGCTTTTCATTTCGGTGTTTTTGATTCACACAGTTCCAAATAAAACGTGATACCCTTCGTATTAGACTATTTTTGAACAGAATGAAAGTAAATAAGTCCTAGAAGAGGCATGGTATAATTTATTTAATCTAAAACCTATTTCTACCTGTTTGTGTATCTGTCTAATAGTCAATATTTTTTCATCATAAATATCTAATCAACTACCCAAAACATAAAATTTGTATAGTTCTTTTCACGATCTAAGAATCTGACCTGACCTGAGATGGGATAATGACATGCAATAAAGCCATAAAAGTATTAGCCGTGACAGGGTCGTATTTATTTTGTTGTTGGTGAATAATAAATTAAAACCTGTTTGTAAAAATTAATTTATTTACTTCTTTTTCATCAGGTTTAGTGCGGCCCTGCACGGTAAATCCGAAAAGTTTTTTGGTTTTATTGCATCTCGAGCCTAAGTCAAGTTAGTTTCTTAGATTGTGAAAAGAGCTATACTTGTTTAAAACCACATTATCCTTAGAAGGTTTGTTTTGCAATACTGCGAAGTGAAGAAAAAGAGCACATCTTAAAAAATCATCTAAGGATATTAAAGTTGAAATCCCGTCACACAGGATTTAGTGGGACCGAAACTTTGTAATCAAATCTCTTGAAACTGACCTGAGATTTTAAAAAACTGCCTATTATTTTTTAGAAACTGTTTGGTATCCGTATAAAATGACAATCGTGTTGAAAACCGACCAACACGTTGTTTATTAATTTTGTATTAACAAATTTGAATAGTCACATTGGTTAATTAATAATATAATCAGGGTATGTAATACTCCACGAATCTTTGAAGTTTATACAAACTCAGTTGCATGCCGGTATATACCTTATCAATGGAAAAAGTCAGAAAGGGAGACGAACACCTGCTTTAGCGTCTGCAATTGATTTTGGATAAATTTTAGCTGCGTTGAATAGAGCACAACAACCCTAGAGAAGTCAATGACGGGAATCTTTTTTGTGTAGTTGTTCACGTATTTAGTATCTTTATATTTATTAGTTCTTTAGAAATGGCCTTTGTCTGCTGTCATTCATTAATTACGACTCGTATTTGTACTGTCAGTTTATTTGGCCACGTTTTAATGAACTGTTCAATTTTGATGTATTGTTTTGTTAAATAATATCTTACATCAGTGATACTTATTTAACCAGTACACATTTACTCAAATAAAATAAAGGTTAATGTTTTTACTACAATACTATCTTTAAGATATTTTAGAACAGTGCAAACATTTACTTCATCTTCATGCAAACCACCCATTTCATGCAATTATATCATACCAAAACTTCGCTGCAAAAGTTTAAGTTTTCTAGTTCTTTTCCTCCTACATTTGTACGAGTGTTGGTAATTTGGTTCCCGCCAGGTTGTAGATTTTTGTCAGTAATCTTAAATCAGAAGTGGGATCCACTCACCAAAAGAACCTCTTCTATATAATTATGGAATAATTGGTGCTAGTGCTAGCTGAACTATAGTGTGAAGAGATCGAAAAATTGGGAAAATTGTTTACTCGGTCAGAATACGAACTAGGGGTGCTAGAGGCATGAATGTTACCTTGAAATGGTATTATACAAGCTGATTCATACTGTGAGGGGTGTTGATAATTTGGTTCCCGCCAGGAAGTGGATTAGACATCAATTTAACATGCATAACAGGAGGAATGAGTACATGCCCAACGGCAGCAATGGAAGTGATTCTCAACCTCACACCATTACATATGGTGGTGGAGAGTGTTGCAGAAAGAACAAGATATAGACTAAGTAGAGAGGGAATCATTAAAAAGAAAACCACCTCCTCACTTCTTAGAAATCAGACAACCTGGGACATGCCACAAGATGGTATGATGAAAAAGTATAACTTTTCAAAGAAATTCGTTACGGAATTAAGCAACAAGAAGGAATGGGATCCAAATACCATTACCAGACTTGGAAAGAATGCCATTCAATGGTACACAGACGGCTCAAAAGCAATAGAAGGAAATGGGATAGGAGTGTACGGGCCCGGAACCAAACACTCTGAAAGCTTGGGAAAAACCCCAAGTATGTTTCAAGCGGAAATTCACGCAATAAGAAAGTGTGCCCAGTTCAATATTGACAAAGGATATAGAAGGCAAAGGATTATCATAATGTCTGATAGTCAAGCAGCCATTAAAGCGCTGAGTTCTTGTGTAATCAGTTCCAAAATGGTGTGGGAATGCCTAGGCAAACTTAATGAACTAGGCGAGAATAATATAGTCACCTTACTGTGGATTCCAGGACACACTGGAATAGAAGGAAACGAAATAGCAGATGAACTAGCGAAGAGGGGGACTGAAATACCCTTTTGGGGGCCGGAACCCTTTTGCGGAATCAGCTCCAATGTAATATTGGAAGAAATAGGTAAAGCCGAAGAAAAGAGAAGATCTGACAATTGGAAAGATCTAGTAGGGCTTAGGCAATCAAATATTCTTCTGGGTGACTACAACCTGTTGAGATCAAATGAATGCATAAGTCAAAGCAAAACTGCACTAAGAGTTTTACCAGGAATCCTAACGGGACATTGTCGCCTGAATGGGCACCTTAAAAAGCTCAAAATAGTGGAGGAAGAAGATTGTAGGTTTTGTGGAATGGAAGAAGAATCCTCCATCCACATACTTGCGAACTGCACAGCAATTCAGAATCCTAGGGCACAGCACCTGGGAGACTACTGGATAGAAGAGGGACAGTTACCTAAGTTGAAGCCTGAAGGATATCCTAAAATTCCTCGGGGAAATAGGACTAAAGGAGCTACTAGTCTCTGAGACTTTCCTCAGGAACTAAGTAGAAGTAAGGGGGCACAATAGATCTTTTAGGTCTCAGTGAATGTTACCCCAAAATACATACATACATATATACATACATACATACATACATACAACATGCCTGACAATGATTTGTAATTTGGTTCCCAGTCCCAAAAAAGTCATTGGTAATTTGGTTCCCGGGCATTGTTGTATTAGAGGAACGACCTGTGTTATCCCTGTTTATTTAATTATAGTTTATTAAAAAAGTATTCATCTATGTGAGTACTTCATCTGTGACGTTTAGTTTTGCTTGCTCATTTACTTTTCTTTAAAGTTGTGTTGAATTCTCCCATAAATCCCGAAATAATTTTGATTTGTCGAGAAAAACAATTATTAATTGTTAATAACTATAAATATTGTATTCGAAAGGTCCTGGAAAGTGGCGATGCACAGAAGTTTGCAACCAAATTACACATAAAAATTATGTAACATATATCTAATATATTGGGAACCAAGTCACTCACCCCTTAATGACCTTTTTCAATATGGGAACCAAATAACATTTGTACTTCCTTGGTGTTCAATAATTACTTCTTATCACTTTTTATCCTCAATGTCTTATTTTCTGCCTTCTTACTGATTTGAGATTCAATGTTATACAACAGATACTGTTGGCCAAGGGGCAAAATAGATAGTCCATCTAACTATGACGATCCAAAACCCGTAGGCTGACTAAAAAAGATGAAATACTTAGTAAGACTTAAACCGCCGTTACAAATCCTTGTTCTATAAACTATGCATACAGGTAATATTATTTTGTGGTCGGTTATCCGCCAATTATTTTGAATGATTGTTCGTGTTGTTAATCTGGCGACACGCTCGTACACGTTTCTTAAATTGAAGTTTCTTTATTATAGTGTCCTTTTTGATAAGCCACTTGACATAGTAATTTGGTGATGATACATTGTTTTCTACTACTTGGTAATTGAAGATAAAAATTGGATAATAAGATTCGAAATAGGTCACTAATTTTTTTAATAAGGTAGTTTCTTTGCTCAATTAAGTTTCTAAAAAGACACTTTTCTTATCAGAATTTTAGACAGCAGAAGGCACATGAGTAGTATTATACTATAATATTACCCTGTGGTAGGTTCCAAGTAAAATTGGAATAGACGGAAATGAAATAGCAGATGAACTAGCAAAGAAAGAAGATGAAACATCCTTTTGGGGACTGAAATAGCACACATATGGAAGATATAGGTAAAACTGAAAAAAAACGAGAACATCTAGAAGAAAAGAAACTACGACCAAGGGGCCTATTCTCAAACAGTGACATTTTTTGTCGCATGCGAGATTATACTTTTGTCAATCAAGAATGTATACAAAAAAGTACAATCTCGCATGCAAAAAAAATGTCACTGTTTGGGAAAATAATACTCAAGCCCCCACTAGGCCTAAACAAGGAACTCTAGAATAACAGGAGGGCATACACAATAGATCTGCAAAGATCTTAGTGGAGAGGCACATGAGCGTCTAAACTTGTACCACAGAAAGCTCCAACAAGTGAAGAAGGAAAATTGTAAATTCTATGGAGTAGAAGAAAAACTCTTCATGTACATACTTACGAAATACATGAGAAACTGTTGGATAGAAGAGGAAGACTTACTAAAATTCATTGCAGGAACAGGAATAACAGAACTATTAGTCTCTGGGACTTTCCTTTAAAACTGAATGGATGAAGGAGGTAAATAGATCTTTATGGCATCAGTTCACCTAAAAAACTTACATACTCTAATATTAAAACGAGTCAAAGAAATAGCGGATGAAGCGAACGAAAGAGATGCGCATAGTAACTCTTGATGTGCAAAATGCGTTTAATACTGCACCATGGAAACGTATCCTGGACGAAGGAAAAGAATCCTGGACGAAGGAAAAGAAGACACGTTGTTCCATACATATACAATATAATAGTCAGTTACCTGGAAAACAGGATTTTGTATGTTGGAAATTCTGAGAAAATGACGGTAACGTGCGGAGTCCCACAAGGCTCGGTGATGGGACACACTCTGGAACCTATACTAATGAGGTATTAAGACTACCAAAGCCCTATGGTACGACACTTATTGGATACACTGACGATCTAGCAGTGATAGTAACAGCCAAAGATGTCCATAAATTGGAAACGACATCCAAAAGAGTCGTAAAGGATATAACATACTGGATGCTCAGGAAAAATCTGCAAATAGCGGCACAGAAAACTGGAATTAAGCATCAAGAAGGAATGGGATCCAAATACCATTACCAGACTTGGAAAGAATGCCATTCAATGATACACAAACGGCTCAAAAGCAATAGAAGGAACTGGGATAGGAGTATACATGCCAGGAACCAAACACTCTGAAAGCTTGGGAAAAACCCCAAGTATCTTTCAAGCGGAAATTCACATAATAAGAAAGTGTGCCCAGTTCAATATTGACAAAGGATATAGAAGGCAAAGGATTATCATAATGTCTGATAGTCAAGCAGCCATTAAAGCGCTGAGTTCTTGTGTAATCAGTTCCAAAATAGTGTGGGAATGCCTAGGCAAACTTAATGAACTAGGCGAGAACAATATAGTCACCTTACTGTGGATTCCAGGACACACTGGAATAGAAGGAAACGAAATAGCAGATGAACTAGCGAAGAGGGGGACTGAAATACCCTTTTGGGGCCCGGAACCCTTTTGCGGAATCAGCTCCAATGTAATATTGGAAGAAATAGGTAAAGCCGAAGAAAAGAGAATATCTGACAATTGGAAAGATCTAGTAGGGCTTAGGCAATCAAAGATTCTTCTGGGTGACTACAACCTGTTGAGATCAAATGAATGCATAAGTCAAAGCAAAACTGCACTAAGAGTTTTAACAGGAATCCTAACGGGACATTGTCGCCTGTATGGGCACCTTAAAAAGCTCAAAATAGTGGAGGAAGAAGATTGTAGATTTTGTGGAATGGAAGAGGAAACCCCCATCCACATACTTGCGAACTGCATAGTAATTCGGAATCCTAGGGCACGGTACCTGGGAGACTACTGGATAGAAGAGGGACAGTTACCTAAGTTGAGGCCTGCAGATATCCTAAAATTTCTCCGGGTAATAGGACTAAAGGAGCTACTAGTCTCTGAGACTCTCCTCAGAAACTAAGTAGAAGTAAGGCGGCACAATAGATCTTTTAGGTCTCAGTGAATGTTACTCCAAAAAATACATACATACATACATACACAGAAAACTGAAGTTGTCACCAGCCAAGAAGTAGTAAAATATCTAGGGAAAAACAAATAACTACTAGTCTCTGGGACTTTCCTCAACCCTTTGAGTGCGATTATCACGCATGTGTGACATATCTGTTTAGTTTGCAGTGCGCATGACACACATGTGTGACACCAGCACACATACGTGACAGGGCGCAGACAGGGCGCACCGGACAACAAATTCGCCATTAGATGAGCATGTCACACTTGTGTGACATTGTATAAAAATCATTAAAAACAGTTTATAAAAATATATTAACAATTAATATTGAATATTGTACTTTAAAGAGCAATTTCCTCCAATAAGACGGAACCGCATATGGCGAAGAGGTGTAACTGTGTTGACGCAGCGAATGGGTTGAGAACTGACTAGAAGGAGATAAAATAGATCTTTAAGGCATTAGTGAATGTTCATCCAAAAAACTTACATACTCTAAAAAGAAAATTGTACTGGTAGAATGTGCAATTAAAATCTGTGATGAGCAGAATTGGTCTTGGTCTTGCAGTTTCGGTCTAGCGAAAAAGCAAGACCAAGACTATCAGAGTTTTGGTCTTGCTTTGTTCATCACTAGGGTACAGTAGACGCCCGTTACAATAATTTTGCTAGTTGATAATGGATTGTAAATTGTTGACAATTCATAGCCAAGACGATTTGAGCAAACCAAGACCGAATAAACAAGACCAAGACTATTCAAGTCTTGTTTTTGGTCTTGCATTGCTTATCACTACAAGACATACCCGAGATCTATAATACTCTCTCTGTAAAGGATTAAATTTCTAAACTAGTTGTTGCGAAATTTATTCTAATTTTGCAAAATTGTGCTTGGCAAACTACAACAAAAACTAAAATCTCTTCAAAATGGTTGTTCTACAGAACCAATCCACAGTTAAAGTCAATATCACAATATATAAGCAATACGACACACATCTTCATATTCTCTGACCAATGAAATACTAAACTTAAGTAGAAGTCAAGAAAAGATAGTGACAGGTTTGGGCATATATAGGAAGAAACCTATTTATCGATTGTCCGAAGCAGTGACTCATTGGAGACTAGAGCGCTCAAGAGATTTCTCAAAGTAGGATCTAAAAATTAAAATACTGCTAAGCCTGATAATGATAACCTGTCCCTTCACATAATCGGTACAAGAGCACAAAAAGTCTAAAGTCTGAGGTGCTGAATATTGGAAACCTCGACTGCTTCTTCAAATTCCTTCCATTATCTCATCAGAATATGTTTACTTAATATTTGTTGTCACCTGATACCGGAATACATTCCCATCATAGTAATTATAGGTTTTCTTTTTCACTCTGTATAACTTCCATAAGTTTCTAGGTATTTAGGCAACGGGATTATAGTTAGCCTCCCTTTGAACAAACGATTGTCAAGAAAATGTAAAGAACGACTGTGAAAAATGGTAGTAAATATATATAGTCGACCACCCACGGTTTCGGACCGTTTGATGTTAACGAGCAAACAGCATTTTATTCAGTTGGAATGATAGATACATTGACTACAAAGAGATTTATCGCATTAATTTAAGAAAATAAAGTAAATTTTATTCTCAAATGCGTAAATATCAGACTGTGTTATTCAAACTGTTTATTCTAGGTGCCAATGACAATACTAAATCGGTATGGATTTAAACTGGCGCCCTCTACCATGACCAGAAATTTTAATACATGGAGGTTCTTTATGATTTTACCAATGAAAATCGGCTCCATTATTTCATTATAACGTCAACAGAAGTCAACATCCCCACGGGACAAATTTCAGGTTTGAAATTGACATTAGGCATAATGTCCAGAAACTTTTCTGCTTTACGCATGCTACAGCTTACGCATACTGGATGTGATTTTATATCCTTCTAACTCTAACTTAATTTACATTATTGGGAAGGATTTGAGTTTGTCATAGGACTAGGACTTTTCTCGTTCTGTGACGGATCCACATCATGAAACCCAGTTTTGTCCTTCAGCTATAGTTCTTTGTTATGTACCCAGAAGTTCATAGTTTGATTTCCAATTTTTCCAACTACTTTGATTTATTATTATTAATACCTTTATAAAATGTTGTCGATTTCTTATACCTTGATCCATGTATCTACCTTCTGCTGCGTCTTGTCCTCTCTTTCGTCTCCTGTTATTCCAGAGTGGCTTGGCATTAGTCTTATGTCAATTAATTCCCTTTCTCTCAATAAACTTTGCTAGCTTTTAGTATGATCTGTGTACCTTTTGAGATTCCTGGCTTTGTCGTTGCTTGCATCCAATCTGGTATAATAATTTTTGGGCCTTTATCTTATATTGGCAGCTGGATTGCTTAGGTTTCGGTGTACATACATTTTTGTGAGGTATATACCACATTTTCCATCTCGCTATGGGGAGCACCGCAATTCAGAATACTAGGGCACAGCACCTAGGAGATTATTGGATAGAAGAGGGACGTTTACTTAAGTTGAAGCCTGCAGATATCCTAAAATAGGACTAACGAAGCTACTAGTCCCTGAGACGTCCCTCAGTAACTAAGTAGAAGTAAGGGGTCACAATAGATCTTTTAGGTCTTAGTGAATGTCACCCCATCATACATACGTACAAACCTATGGGAAAATATATTGGATAATTTAAATTTTGTGATAAAATACATTATTCACTAAAGCTATAATTCTCACTTTACTACGTTTAAAACTCTGTTTTTCAGATGTTAAGAGATGATAACCCAATTGAATGAATGCCTTAGTCAAAGTTTCAACAGATGCCCTAGCGGGACATTGTCGCCTGAGTGGGTACATGCAAAAGATCAAAATAGTGGAGAAACATGAATGTAGATTCTGTGGCATGGAAGATGAAACCTTCATCCACATACTTGAGAATTGTACAACAATTCAAAATCCTAGTGCACAACACCTAGGAGATTACTGGATAGGAGAGGAGCGTTTACCTAAGTTGAGGCCTGCAGATATCCTAAAATTCCTCCGGGAAATAGGTCTAAAGAATCTACTAGTCTTTGAGACTTTCCTCAGGAACTAAGTAAAAGTAAGGGGGTACAATGGATCTTTTAGGTCATCCCAATTTACATACATACATGTCATACAATCCAATTGAAATACCTTGGGAATATAAAAAAAGATAGAAGGGATGTGAAATAATTGTCATTGCATTTAGACACTACACCGCCGTACATATAGAATGAACTATACCCTGTATAATTTTATCACACCATCGACATATAAATAAAACTATTTTTTTGTTTAATAAAGATAATATTATTTTAAACTTACTTCATTACCTACAATGTAAATTTTTATCCAGTCACACGGACACTGGAATTTTAATTGTTCCGACTTTATCATTTCTATGTGCCTGGTTGACATTGTGAGTAGGTAATTGAATTAATAGATATCTGACTTTTTAAATTTGGAATTTTTGTTTTAAATGAATCAAATACCATTCAATACAGTTATAAAGGGTATCTAGACACCCTCATCGCAAACGCAAACTATAGATACTAAATGGGATTTAATGTCCACCTAAGACAGCTAAGCGCTATTTGAAGATCATATCGCTAAGACAGTTTTTAGCACATCTCAATAAAACCGCTACCTACAAACTCCAAACTTGGTATATTGTATAACCCTGATGTAATAAATTGCTTACTACAAGTCCACACGTGAGCAAAGCAGGGAGCGCTCAATAACAATGTTTTAAAGAATTCGTTAAGACACGAATAACCTTGACTGTTGCGAACGGGTCAAGAATTGGGGTCGTTCGGCGCAATCCTTTGAATCCGCTAACGACAATGAATGAAGCGGCTTTTATCAAAACATTTCGGCTTTCGTAGCATTTAGAGTATACTTAAGAGACCATAACCATAATATTTGACAGCGTTAAGAAGGGTGCACCTCAAGAATTGCATAATAGTAAAGTCTTCTCTAACTACTGCTCGTTATGATGTGAATTCTCTCTACAACGAGCGATGAAAAGCATTGAGCTCCTGATTGTATTGACCAAACAATTACAGATTTAATCTTAAATAAAACAACATTTATTAGAAACAAATAATTAAATTTATCAATAACAAATTTTTAATAAAGTGTCTTTAAAAGTAAATTTTATTTTCCAGTATTTTCCGGTATTTTTATTAGAAAATGTGGTAGCACTTACTGTCTATCTCCACCCTTCGTAATTATTTTTCTAACCGTTCTTTATCATCTATCACCTCAAAACCGTCAAAGGTTATTGATCCAAAAAATAGAACAAAAATGGTAAGTTAAAAGTGTTTGTCTTACAGATACGTATCTAAACATTTGGAAGTCAATATACTTATCCGTGCTTCGGAGGTGTCGATTGAAATGCCACTGGAAAAAAATTAAATCTTGTAAACAAATGAATTTCGTGTTCTTCCACTTAACTTTTGTCAACGTACTAGGTAATGTTTAAATATTATTTTAGACGTTTAAAGTTAAGATAAAAACGATAACAGCATCAATGATAATCATATAACAAATTTACCTTGTGTTCTCGTTCTGTTTAATCCGTGCGGTACGGATGTGGAGGCCCTAAGGTACCCAATGTGTCCCATCAGCAATCACATAATGGGTCTTGTTTTGACTTTATCTTTTATTAAGTCATACAATATTTAATTCCAAATTCTTTTTCGTTGTTTAACCCCGTTCATATATAATAAAACACTACTTTTCATGTAGATTCGAATCAGAACCACCCTGTATTGTAAAACAAATTTAAAATGCAGATGTATTTACACTAAACCGATAAACAACGGAGCTCTTGACTGGTTTTTTAGTATTATGTTTATTTTGCACCTGCACCAGCGTTGCTGTATAGGTAATGTGAACACCCAGTCTTTGTTGCCTTACACTATAGGGCGTTGTTTGAAAGAATCAACCGCTTTTTCAAGATATTTTTGATTCCCTTTGGTATACAGGAAGTTTATAAGACTCGAGGGGATCCAGCTATGGAAGCGTGTATTGTTTATGAATCACTGGAGGTAAAGTTTTATGACTTAGTTTCCGTTTTTTTTTATTATTTATAGGGGAACTACAGTAATTCTTGTATTCGTTAAGCTTACACGTAGAATAAATAATATTGTAATATTCCATCATAAAAATAATATATTATACAGTGTGACGAAAGAACTTTGGTCACTTGTAAGTTTAACATTTGTGATAAGAGACAATGTATTAGAAATAAACAAATTTATTTGGTAGGGACATGAGTAAACTCAGATCTCGAAAGGAGTCTGAATCATAAGGAAGTAGCCCTTGCCGCATTTATAGACATTGAAGGAGTTTTTGAGAACACTTCAATAAACAAATTTTTAAATAAAAGAGGGATAAACAATACCACATATAGATGAATAGGATCCATGCTTGAGCATAGGAGAATAATTACAGGATAGCATGACAACTAAAGGGGGTCCTTAAGGTGAAGTACTCACATTTTTGCGAAATATAATTATAGATAATTTGATCTGCAGGTTAAATAATCAAGGCATATTATTACAAATAAGAGAGTTAGCCCTGTCGTGGATACGCGACAGAAGGGTGAGTCTATGCTGGGTCCCTGCGCACAGTGGGAGGGAACCAAAAAGCAGATAGCCTCGCAAAGGAAGGAGCGAAGAAGGACAGGGCAGAACCGTTAGACAGACCAAGACCACCGATTCAACTACTGAAGCACACCATAGAAGATATAACAGGGGCAGCACACGGGAGGAGATGGAGCGAGAGAAGCGATTGCTTCACTTCGCGACAGCTCTGTCCAAAACTAAACAAGGAAATAACAAGGTAGATCCTAGAATATAGAAAGGACTCAATTCAAAAGATCACGGGAGTGATCACTGGACACTGCACGGTAGGGGCAAGAATCCGGAAAATCAAGGTAAAACTGGATGACCTGTGCAAAAATGCGAGGAAGAGACGGTGGAACATCTCATGTGTCTACGCCCTGCCCTGGCAAGTAAGTGCCAGAGGTATTTGGGGAGTAAACGACTTGAAACTCTAGTAGAGGCAGCAGAAATGGACTTTATAGGAGGATGGAAATGACAAGGAATTAAAGGAAAGATGTAAAGGACTAAGGACCAAAAACAGGATGGCTCCACACCATGAGCCAAAGGGTACCACTATGGGACCGGGGCCGGAAAGGACCTGGTCGCCCATATAACCTAACCTAACCTAAGAGAGTTATGCAAGTCTTACAAGAAGCACTAGAAATTGTGGAAACGGGTGCATTAAAGAGTAGATACCTTTCAGATAATCCAAAGAAAACGAAACTACTTGCTTTTTGAATAGAAGAGTTCTCCCGTAAGGTAGAGTACAACTGCTCCGAAAAAAACTAGCAATATCTATAGAAGCTAAGTATCTGGGAGTGACACTTGATTCCAAACTAATTTGGACGACACTCTTGGAAAAAATTACTTCCAGGGCTATTGGCAATGTTGATTGGCTAAACTCGGGGAATACAACCCGAGGTCACTGGCTTTACACAATTGTGATAAGGCCAACGATCACCTATGGAACTATAGTCTGGCGTAAGAAGTAATATACTAACTGCAATCCAAAAATAAGCTCTCCTTGGTATTACCAAGCCAAACAATTCCGAACAACTTTTTTTAAATAATTTCTTTTGATATCTCTAGCACGAAGCAAAATATCGAGAAGAGAAAAGAAAGAGAAGAGAAAATATTTGTGAAATCGTAGTAGGCTAAGTTTAAAGTTTAGATTGCGGTTGATTATTTCAAAAAACGTGGCCTATCAACCTGTATAACTCTACAAAAATCCGAATCTGTGCATACGTGCTCAGGTGTAAATGCGCCTTAATACCCTACACATTACTTGCGGAGTTCCACACATTACGGACATGTGTGTGCTATCTCAATGTGGATTTTACTAGGGATAACGTTAAATTGTTGTAATAAAAAAATAACAGTCATTATCATTTTATCGAGACATAAAGTATCGAAATTATTTTAAGCCTTTCAATATCAATTTAGTTAAGTATCATAATGCTCATTGTAGTATTATATTCATTTAATGATCCGTTTCCCACAGATAAATTTAATCCCATATATACACCATGCGAACTCGTTAAGGGTGTCAAGATCGTTGAATTAATATCTCCAATATTTACGTCTCCCGCCGTTTTCCGAACCATAAATAAAATGAATATCAAGTATGAGCTTTGGTTTCATACCAGTCGGTCATAAATTTTTTTATCGATCACATTACAGTTTACTATAGGATTACCCGATACGGTAACTTGGAAAGAGATGTTCGACACTGCGTGTAAAATGTACGAGGGTGGTTCTATAATAAAATAACTTAACAAGTGTTGTAGAATAATAAGAGACACCTTTACAGTGGTACTAGTTGAATAAAACAACCGTGTCTTTTATGGAACTTTTAATATTGAACGACGTTTGATTTTCCCACCGTTTCTGTTCAACAGCAAAGCGGTCTAGTAAAACTCGAATTTTCTGTTATAAGTGTATCTGATATAAGGATCTTATCAATTACTTGAACCTTTCACACGATAAAATTAACTTTATGTAAAGCTTTTATTATTTAATTTTACAATATTATATAGTGCATTATTTATTATTAAAGAACGTTTCACAATATTCCGTTGACTCGGCATTTGGTCTTAAGGATTTAAAATTTATAAATCCCACATTGTACAGAAAACAGTAACAGATCCGTAGTCGGTAATATTTAGATACTAAAGTATGAATAAAATTTATTTTGTGAAAAAAATCGCAAAATTTCTCGAAAACAAATTTAACTTTTATTTATTAATTATTGGAATTGAACAAATTAAACTGTTCAAACATACGTATGCTTGAATTTATTACAATTAATTGGCAGATGTTATCAAAAAATGTTTCAAATTAAAAATATGAAGTTTAATAATGGCCACATTTTGAAAATATTCTGTACTTTCTGCAAAACAGTGAAAGGTATCAAAGTTACAGTTTTTAAATAATAACTGATATGAAATTGAAAAGAACTATGACTGTATTGCTCCAGTACCTTCGACGTTTTGTAAAAAAAACTAAAACGATTTTTTCGTTTTAAATAATAGAATAGAACTTTATTCAGTATACAAACATATAAAAATTAGTAATGGAGTAACAAGAATAGAGTTGAACAAAGTAGTAAGCGATATTTACAAATAAACAAACAAGTATATATATAAAATAAAATAAAATAACATCAGATAAAATTAGACTAGGATCTAAGGTAACACATTAAAATTAAAATAGCAAAATGTTATGAAATAAGGTAGATAACTAAAAGAAGTTTAGAGTTACAAGTTACAATTGCGAGTTGGATTGGTGTATTTGTGAGTTGAGAGTAACTACTATCGTGTATACATACACATTACATATATATACACATATATACATATGAATTTGATTACAGTAAAATATTAATACGGTGTAAGTATGGATCTATGTTATTTTGCTACTATGATTTCATTTCTATAAGATCGGATATCATTTTTCTATCGCTTTCCAGAATATATTTCTTTAGTTCTCTTTTGAATTGGAACTTGTTTGTTTTACTTTTGATTCTATCAGGAACACTATTATGTATTTTTTTTGTAACATAATGTGCATATGATCTTTGTTATAACGTCTTTTTTACTTGTGGTAGTGTTGATAAGTTTGTTTTGCGTGTGTATGATCGTGCTTGGGTCGTTCAACAACTCCAGTTGAGTGCAGTTTTACATTCACACAATAATAAAATAGTTGTCTCATATCCATGACTTCGCATTGTTTATATAACAAGTTGGAGGGATATCTTGTGCGTTCCCTCATGATTAATTTGAGGAACCTTTTTTGTAGCACTTCGAGTGGGTTTATGTGTGTCCGAAGGGCACTGCCCCACAATAGAATTCCATATCGAAGATGACTTTCCACCAATGTATTATATAATATTTTCATTGACTTTAATGGCAGAAAATTATTGAGGAATTTGAATTTATATAAAATTGTCCGAAGTTTTTTTGTGATGTAGTTAATATGTATGTCCCACTTCATACGAAAAGAGAAGATCTGACAATTGGAAAGATCTAGTAGGGCTTAGGCAATCAAAGATTATTCTGGGTGACTACAACCTGTTGAGATCAAATGAATGCATAAGTCAAAGCAAAACTGCACAGAGTTTTAACAGGAATCCTAACGGGACATTGTCGCCTGAATGGACACCTTAAAAAGCTCAAAATAGTGGAGGAAGAAGATTGTAGATTTTGTGGAATGGAAGAAGAAACCTCCATCCACATACTTGCGAACTGCACAGTATTTCAGAATCCTAGGGCACGGTACCTGGGAGACTACTGGATAGAAGAGGGACAGTTACCTAAGTTGAGGCCTGCAGATATCCTAAAATTCCTCCGGGAAATAGGACTAAAGGAGCTACTAGTATCTGAGACTCTCCTCAGAAACTAAGTAGAAGTAAGGGGGCACAATAGATCTTTTAGGTCTCAGTGAGTGTTACCCCAAAATACATACATACATACATGAGTATACATAAACTACCAGATATTTTATATTTTTTACGGCATTAATTTGAAAAGTGCTGGACCTTCATGTCGAGTTGTTGAAACGGGGGATTTCCCGCTTTGTTGCAACTGAAGGGTAGAAAGTTGGTTTTCTCTGTTGATCGTTAGTAGTTTGCTGTCGAACCAGTTTTTTAGAATCCTGAAATCTTCCTGAACCTTATGTTTCAACTCAAGCCATGTTTCCGCTTCGTAGAAAATGGCGGTGTCATCGTCATACCCTAAAGCAGTTCCTTGGGAATCGAGGGAAAATAATTAATTAACATACAAATTGAATAAAAGATATTATATTTATAACAAATTACTGAAAAACATTTGCGTGTCCAAAACATATCAAAATGATACTACGTAATGTATTTTATCTGTATGATAGTCCTATCTGTTTTCTACTAGTATTTTTGTCAAAAATTACTATACCTACTTGCATGCTCTATTGCTTGGTATTGAAATTTAATAGTTTTGGATCTTATAACTTATATAACGCATTTTCTTAAACAAACAAGTGCAACTAATCTATTTTATATTTTACCAATAATTATTCATAATGTTACTACAAAAACTGGGTGAACAATTTTAATTAATTATTTTTTCAAGTAAAATAAGAGCAACTAAAAGTGTAAAGTTACAATTTAATAATTTCTGGTTGGGTAAGCATAACGTGTTGGCTTAAGGTGTAATGATAAATATTTCGAATTTTCTTGTTCTAAAGATAAAAACTTCAAGAGGTATTCACATAATTATATAATTTCACAGCGCGCATTCTATCTAAATCTTTTTATTTTAAACATTCAGTTATTTGAATTATACGTTTAGTATTCTTCTTTTTCTAATTGTTTTTTACACTCCTTGAATTTAATATTTTTTTCATTTAAACTAACGGAAATTTATTTTGAACGAATTAAATAAAAATTGGTTAACAATACCTACTTGTTTACATAAAAATTTAAAACAGTAAAATTTAAAGTTGTGATATTTCTTAGGCTTAGAAAAAGTTACCACATTTTGTTAACAGGTTTTATCCTTACCTTACATATAAAAATACAGGGTGTTTCTTAATACACGCGAAAAAATTTAAGAGGTCGTCGCCCGTATAGAATTATGATGTCTTTTCTATGACGAAATTTCATCAGCCCACCCCTAGAAGGTGATGAGTAAAATTGAGGTTTTCATTTTCATGAAACTTGAAATTTTGTAATTCCGTGCACTTGCATCAACTAACCACCGGTATTTTTTTAACGTTCCTGTTACATTATAAGGGGGTGAAATTATCCGCCCTTTCCTTATTTAATATCAAATTTTTTTATCGAGATTGAGTTTTCCGAAATAAAACTATTATTTAATATCTCTATTGTATTAAAAAACATCTGTCTTATTAGCTTTAAAAAATATTCAACAATTAAGAAATTTTGCAAAATTTAAATTTCACATTTATGTCGACGAAAAGAAAAGAAATCGACCTAGTAGGTACATAATTTGCTAAAAACGGAGCATGCATTCTTTTCAGTAGCGATATTATTTGTGTGTTTTCGTCATGTTCAAACTGGTACCCAATGTATGTATTCATTTTTTAAACATGCGATCCTTATTAAAAGTAATCATCTCTAATTAAGAGTGAATTTTCCTTGAATTCTATACTTGGCCAGTTTAATTTGCCAAACCGCTCAATAAAATTATAATAAAAATATTTACACGTCAATAAATTGGTATGCAGGATATGTTTTAAAAATGTACCCGAATAGATAGAATATATAGATAGAATAGATAGATAGAATAAATAGATAGAATAGATAGATAGAATAGATAGATATAATAGATAGATAGAATAGATAGATAGAATAGATAGATAGAATAGATAGATATAGATAGAATAGATAGATAGAATAGATAGATAAAATAGATAGATAGAATAGATAGATAGAATAGATAGATAGATAGATAGATAGAATAGATAGATAGATAGAATAGATAGATATAATAGAAATTTATATAGTCTGTTTGGAAACTATTGATAAAATATGAGTTAGGCAACCATAAACCATCTGAATGTTCGTTTGAAAAACACGTGGGGTTTATCCCAAACTTTCATAATGTTTGCTTCCTGGTACACTACAGTCTCTTCTTTTGCTTTAGAGCCATCTTTTTACCATAGAATGCCATTATTTTCAAGTCTGGTAATAATATTAGGATCCCAATCCTTCTTGTAACTGAATTCCGTATAGATTTTTTTTTAAAGTTATACATACTTTTTCTTTATACCATCCTGTATACACATATTCTACTTAATACTCTTTAAACAGCTTCATGTAGAGTATTGTCAAAAGCTCCTTCTAAGTCCAAAAACGTTGGTTATACAAGAAACTGTAGTTTGTGCGTTTTTTAGACATAGGAAAGATTTTGACAGATACTGTCAACTTAAATATTTTTTTATATTGAAGTATTCAATACAATTATTGTTAATATCCACCATTCTAGAGATTTCTTTTTGGTCATATTTATTGTGGACTTTGCGACGCCGCAGAAGTGGATGGCATTGATGGAGTCTGCTAATTCGTTGCGCTTATGACACCCGTGTCCTGGTACCCAGGCTACCAAGATCTTGCAATGGTCTTTAAGTCTCCATACTAGCTTAAAATTAACCTCTATGGAATGAAGTACCTTCAGTGTAGCTTGGCTGTCGGTGAAGATGGCAACTGAACGGTATGTCTTTTACTGCCTTTTAATTTCTTCAACGCAGTGGTGAATTGCCACCACTTCCGCATGGAAAGTTGTGACGTCCTTAGATAGGCTTATTGGAATAGATATTCTTGGATCCTCAGCCTGCATGGGTACACCTTTCTTCCAGTCCTCCCTATCTAGTATTGCTATTTGGAACTTATCATTAAAGCTATATCTAGAGGCATTTGCGTCAGTGGGATGACCCTTTAAGTAATCAGGTTTCAGCTCCTCGATAAGCTTTCGATAGTCAACACCATGCGTTTGGTTTCTGTGTTGTTGACTTTACGAGTATGTGCATTGCAGCTCTGGCTTCGAATTGTAGAGAAATGTGTAGTAGAGGCAGATTCAGCAAGACTTCCATCTTCCAATTTCGGTTTTAATATTGAACTTAATTGTTTTGCGATAATGGATAAGCTTTCAATTTTTTTTTTAAATATTTAAATTGTTGATAGACAATAGCCCTTCTGTGCTAATTTAACTAGCATTTTTTCTATGAAATTTGTGCAATAAATAATTTTCAAATGTATAAAAGCCATTTGCACAAAATAATCGTAACTACAAGTGGTTTCAACATGTATTGTATGGGTCCATAAAACCAGAATTTGTAACAATTGGGACACCGCCTCTTTAATTTTCCATCTAGTGCTGACAAGTGATACTACTATACAATTTTTTGTTCCCATATTTAAATAAAACAACAAAAAACATTGCAGAAACTTGTTTACTAAGTATAGTATTCATACAGCTTATGTCAATTATTATATTTTTTCAATGTTTAAATCGTGCCAAGGTGGCTCTCTCTGTACGATTAACAATCATTATGTGTGCAATTTTTGATAATCATTGCTTCGGAGATAAACTCGGCATTCTTTCATTTCGAATATTAATGATAATATCGATTAAGTATAATGAAGTAATGATTAACTCATTTTTTTACTCTTATCTGATCATTTATAGTATTACGATGCATTTTTAATCTAAATTACTTTCATTTAGAGTCGAGATTTAAAACAAAATATGTAGATTATATCATGAATAAATCAAAATTTTAATTCGCTAGTGAAATTTTTATCTAGAAGGCCGTTTAATTTCACGACGTACTTGTTTATGTATGTATATATGATGGGGTGACATTCACTGAGACCTAAAAGATCTATATTGTCCCCCTTACTTCTACTTAGTTCCTGAGGAACCGAGAGACTAGAAGGTCCTTCAGTCCTATTTCCCTGAGGAATTTTAGGATATCTGCCGGCTTCAACTTAGGTAAATATCCCTAGGCTGTGCCCTAGGATTCTGAATTGCGGTGCAAGTATGTGGACGGAGGTTTCTTCTTCCATGCCACAGAATCTACATTCTTCTTCCTCCATTATTTTGAGATTTTTCAGGAGCCCGTTCAGGAGGCAATGTCCCGTTAGGGTCCCTGTTAAAACTTTTAGTGCAGTTTTACTTTGACTTATGCATTCATTTGATCTCAACGGGTTGTAGTCACCCATCAGAATATTTGATGGTCTAAAAGCACTACTAGATCTTTCTAATAGTCAGATCTTCTGTTTTCTTCGGCTCTGCCTATTTCTTCCAATATTACATTGGGGCTGATACCGCAAAAGGGTTCCGGCCCCCAAAAGGGTCTTTTAGTCCCCCTCTTTGCTAGTCTATCTGCTATTTCATTTCCTTCTATTCCAGTGTGTCCTGGAATCCACAGTAAGGTGACTATATTGTTCTCGCCTACTTCATTAAGTTTGCCTAGGCATTTCCACACCATTTTTGAACTGATTACACATAGTAATATGCGATACTCGCTAAATATCGATACTAAGTATCGAAAGGTATTGAATGTGAAGTATCGATGCCAGTATCGTATCGCTAAGAAATTATCGATACCTACTGGTATCAAATCGAAACGGATACGGAAAAAGGAGTAATAATTGAAAAACGAAAAAATAGTAGTTTACGTAACAAGTCTTTTACTGGACGAGTGGGCAAATTGCAGGGAGAGCCGCAGGCGAGTCCTGCAAGCCTGCGAGTCTAGTAAAAGCACTTTTGGGACGTATTACGTACAATATTTTTTTTAAAACGGGCATTGTTGTACCATAAACTTCATATTATTCAGTTTACATTTTTATAACAAGAACTCTTTATTAACTAATTTTAAAAAAAATTTAACAATCGTCTACAAATATAAACATTATTTTTGAATAGTTATATTAACCGTACACTTATTAGCATTACTTATCTGTAAGCACGGTATTTCAAAATTATTCGTTGACGTGAGATTTTTTGAACTGCTTACATTACTTACAGTATGTATGCCTACAGGATGTTTATTACATTTTCCTTTATTGTAATTAATAAAGAGACGTCGATAAGGAACGTTGGTTGGGCGAAGCGCTATATACTTCCTATACTAATTTAGCTCTTTTTCCCCATTAATGATAAATGATCTTGATTTGTTTGTTTTGGTGTTTGAAATTTTAACCAAAAGCATAGTTTGTTTGTCTTCTATGTCGTCAATTAATATATTAGTGATTTGTTCCCGTCAACATGCACCAGTATAACCCATAATCAACAACACTTTGGTCATTAGATGTTGTTCGTCTGAAGCTTCTACTAGACTTCTTTGCTTTGTACCCTACGGATTTTTTCTTCATAAACGCTGTTAATTTAAAATATTTCCTTATGTCGATATTTCTTATGATACGTAGCATGGCCTTCAGCATCGAATATAAACTCCACAACGAAGAAGATTTCAGCGTTTAAGATTTTTCTGCCAATAACACATCCTCACAAATGCTTATTACCTTCTTTTCCAGGCACCACTTTTCAAAAATTTGGTATGTTTGTTCATATCGTGACCGCTATCTTAGACTAACTATTTTATTATTTTTTTCATTAAAGATAGGCCGGAAATTAAATAAAAATGAGTCCGGTAAAAGCTTTTACCGGACTATCACAATAATTTTCTGGCTCGGTCCGACAAAATGAGATTTTCTGACCTAAAAATAAACCGGAAAATACTAATTTCTGGCCGGTTTTAAAAAAAACATATTCTTTTAAAAATATTACACGTCAACGTCAAATACATTTTTTTTTTAAAGTTCCAGTCTAATTTGGAGCAAGCTTCCTAAGAAAATAAGTTTGGAGACCCTGTTTCCCAGTAATCTGTTTCTGTCCCTGCAATGGGTTCCAGCTTTAGAAAATAAACGTTCTGCTGGGACCGATGTAGCAGCAATACATAAATATTTTCTTGAAACATTATAAATGCTTGGGAAAACCGTTTTCATATCCTCCCAAACTTGAAATGGATTAGTTTTTAAAGGCATCACAGGATTTCTTAAATATAGGGTAACTTCATCACGTATTTCCTGTTTACTTGTGTGCCCTGTTTTTAGTTTTTTTTTGCCATGGCAACTTGAGTGTGGTGACTCCAGAACTGAGATGAATAGTCTGTTTCAGCCATAGTTTGATCTAGCGATTCTTCGTCTTCACTTAATAAACTACTTTCTTCGTTAATTAATTTTCTTAATTTTGAGAGGATAGCAGCGCATGCTGTTGGGTTTTAAAAATGTAAATTTTTGAATCGCGGATCCAAAAGTGTTGCAAGAGCTATAGTAGAACATAGGAGACATACAAATGATTTTATTTTGATTACCACTACTAGAGTACTTACTAATATTAGTGAAGTATCGGAAAGCTGGTATCGATATGAAAGTATTCGGTATAGACAGCCTAAGTGCTTACGTCACAACTGTGGGCGGAGCCTGGACTGGTTCCAAACAAACTCTCTTTCAATGTAAAAGTCCCATAAGGAATTTTTTATTTAGTGTTTTCAACGTTATAAAGGCAAAATAAGACATCTAGTTTCCATATTGTTTTAGAGGAACGTGCCTTTTAAGTGTTTTTGTATAGGTTTTTGCCAAGGTCAGTTAATTTAATTACTAAATTAAGTTGAAAACTTTTTGAGGTTATGTTGGCTATTTTATTTTATTTGAAACCATCTAAACTGTATTCTGTATTCTTGATTTCTATATTCTATTATCTTCAGATGGCTTCAAAACATGTCTTAAAGCTTTCAAGCATCAATGATTTCTTGGCGATAACAAAATTATGAAAAAGGGTGAAAATGCTCTAGAATATAATCACGTAAAGAAAATGGAATTTGATTCTGATTTAATGATCATAAGACGAGAAGTGCTAGCTGGCATGAAAATAAATCGTACGATATCGTTATAGGTATGACATTGCCTTTTTCAATATTATACAGTGAACTAATGTATTAATGATTTTGTTAGCACAAGGCACATTACCATAGTGTCTTAAAAGCCCTAAAAATATATTCAGTTAAAGTCACAAACTAAATAATAATATACATAGTAGAAATTATCCAAAAGCCTATCACCAAAACATAACCAACATAACCTCAAAATGTTTTCAACTGAATTTAGTAATTGAATCAACTCACCTTGGCAAAAAGCTATACAAAATCACTTAAACGGCACGTTCCTCTAACACAATATGGAAACTAGATGTCTTATTTTGCCTTTATAACGTTGAAAACACTAAATAAAAAATTCCTTATGGGACTTTTACATAGAAAGAGAGTTTGTTTGGAACCGTAATAGCCTCCGCCCACAGTTGTGACGTCAGACTTAGGCTGTCTATTGGAATAGAAATATCGATACTGGTACTGTATCGGTAGTATCGGAACATCCCTAATTACACAAGAGATCAGTGCTTTAATGTCTGCTTGACTAAAAAAGTTGTGTTTTTGTATGGAATTTTCTATAAGCAAATTAAGATTAAAAGCAGTATCTCAATTTTTGAAGCCTTTCTTTTTAAGCAAAATAGCGGTATCTCACAAAAAAGATATAATGATACAATTTTTGGATAATTTGGGTATATCAATAATTCTATAAGTCAACAAAACTTATAAATGAGTTTTAACATCTCCAAAAAGTCTTTGTTTATGAACGTGCGAAAATACAATTTACAAAAAGTCGATTTTCTCAAAACTTACTCCGATTGAGATAGCGCTATTTGGCTTATTGGGGCAGAATAGCCCGGTTCAGATATTCGGGAACATCTAGAAATGTTTGAAATCAAAAATTATTTCTGTCTCGACTTTGAATTGTTCTTAAAAAGGCCAAAAAAACGTCAGTCGTTCTAGACCTGAAAATTGTGTAGTGGCAATACTGAATGAACTACTGGAATCATCCATTGATCAGCTGGGTCTCCACTACGCACGCTTTCGATCAATAAATCTTACATCTTGCATTTCCTATTAACTGTACTTTCGCTTTTTTGACCATTGTTTCAATTCAGCCAAGAAGATTTATACTATTAAGTTAAAAACGATAATTTTATGTGGTTAAAAAGCTTTTTCATGACAGCAGGAAGTATCTTCCTTTGTTGAGTGCCCGTCATGTGAATGTATGATATAATCACCAAAACAATTAAGATTGGATATTGAGTTTGAAATCTTGATTGATAGGTTTAAAAAAATATATTTACTGCTGCTTAGATATGTTGATTTTTAATCTGTCTATTTAGATGTAGATTAACGGTTGATTTGATTGGATAATTTCATTGGATGCATTCAACAGAATTGTTGGGATTTTAATTGCTTGATAACTGACTTTTTATTCAAATTACCAGTTTATAAAATTTAAGTAATAAATTAAATTAATAGGTTTTGTGGAAAATAAAAAGCGTCTTGTCAGGAAGAAAAAACTACACTTTATAATTGAAAAGTGAAAATTATTGCTAGGAAAAATGTCACTGCTGGCTTCAAACATATGGCGAATTCGACTGGGGAGCACGATACGAGTTCACGGCCTACTCCAATCGCATTTTCTCAGTGCCATGTAAACGTTGCTCCAAGACGGATCCGGTGGAGTTACCAAGCGGCACTAAAGTAATGCCAGCCACACCAGTGCAGTTCTTAAACCGACGATTCAACTGGGATTGTTCCCAATGACGTATTAAAGATAGACCAGCCTTCACACATTATTACGTACACAATGTTTTGGTCGCAACATAAATCATGGAAAGTACAACGCACAGTAGCGTATATTTCGAAAGGGTTCATTTAAACTATTTTACGAAAATTATTTACGTAATTAATTTTTTCGTTTGAATAAGTGGAAATTATTTCGAAGATCGTAGCTTATGGACAAGTTATTTTTTTAATAGATACCTTTAAAGGATTTTGAAGTTAAAACAAGTTTTGCACTAAAGATTGTAAACATGTTAATATAATATTGAAAGGTTTTATTTTCGATTTCATCTAAATTCATAGTAAGCGTTCTAGACATTTTTCAGCCTCGTAAACCAACAGTAACTGCAATTTTGGACGATTTTTTAAGTTTTCCGAAAGTTTTTTTTAATTTCTAGTTTATACAAACTACAATCACCTTCTAACAGTATAGAACACCTGATTGCAATGAATTTTTTTGTTAAAGATGTTTACCACAAATCTAAAAATATTAGCAACTACATCCTTAGTATATTCACTCAAAGAATAAACCGAAAGTTAATCATGGTAACGAAGATCTTTTGACAATTCTAAGTCTTCTTTAGAAACCTGATAATAAAAAAAATAGACAATATTATTATGAAAACTAATGTTAAATCCCTCGTCTTATACCTATACAACGCTCATGCTACTATAACCTCACCTGTGAAATGACAGATTATCATTCTTATTCCAAGTATTTTCACACAATATACATTTTCTCACCATCATAAATGTCTTAAAAGTACCTTAATAGACAAATATCAATCAGAAACCAAATAAAAACACAATTATAATTAAAATCTTATTGACAAACTTCACCAAAATGACAGAAGTAGTTCGAGGTTGCCAAGCTGAAAATTTATAAACTATTTTACTTATGGCATTAATAGAACATAAAAAATTGTAACCGAAAAACAAAAAGGTGAGCTGGACCGAAGGTTGGTCATACCTATCTTAAATGCTTTCCACTTTTTTCTAACGTTTTAATCAGAAAATGCTGCTAAAATCTAAAATATATTCATCAATTACGATTTTTGTTATACGGGATTTGGCATCATGTAAGAAGAGTCTCGTCTTAAATATGTTGGGGACAGCCAAAATGTAAACAAGGCTTGTCTATCTTTAATAAGTCATTGATTGTTCCTCTAGAACTGTACTAGCCGCACAGTTCTAAAATTTTGCACTGAGGGCCAAAAAACCGCACCGGGTGCAAGCCGGCCGAATTCTCATCAGGACCAAACTAAATTGATGTATGTCCGAGACGAACATAAACCAGTTCAGAACTTTGTCAGTCGAACAACCAACACCAAGAGAGAGTGCTGTCAGTGCCGCTTAGTGCGCACTAGCGCCGCCAGTCGAATTCGCCAATAGATATGATTCTGAATTCAACATAAGTCCAAACATTATTTCACAAAGAGATTTATTAAACCTATGACTATTAACAACAACATAAAATGGCTTGTCTTCATTTTTTGTTACATTTAATTCATTTTCCTCTTAATATTGAAATATATATTGTTGAAAAGAATTTGATTAAGGATGTAGCTGTTGTTAATGGTTATAATAAGGATATAGTTTCTTTACGACAACCAGCACAACAAAACTAATTTCTTCCTATCTTGGTTTTCAGATCAATTAATCTTTTTATTTTAATTTTCTGATGGCTAATTTACTTTGGCGACTTGTTTTTACATTCGTTAACTTGTTTTTTCGTTGATTTGATCGGGTCCAAAAGTTTTTAACTCCTCGTTGTCCTTTTTCCTAGATCTTCGTCTTTTCTAGTAATTACTTTTAACGATTATCTTTATTTCGCCATTTCAAAAAGTAACATTTTATACTTTTTTCTATTTACACAATTTTGGAAAACCATTTATTGATTTAAATTAAGAAATAAAACTACCTACAATAATTTTGTAATTTTCTGCTAAATTATTTACGAATGATAAAGATATCAACTATTAATTAAAAACAGGCAGCTGGCTGCTGTAAATCATCAATAAATAGCTATAACGACAGGAAGTTGTAAATACTTTTTTTTTATGAAATTAGGATTAATTACAGCCACCGTGAACACGTACATATTTGGAAATCGTTTAAAGAAAATAGTTTTTTTTAACAAATTGTTGAAACCTTTCTTTTTGAAATAACATGATGCAAGTAAAATTTGTGTTTCATAACATCAAACCAATGTATCAAACGTTACTAACATTCATTTTAAATAATGATAATTACATAAAATCTATTTTTTAAATTGTTTGTTGTTGATACGTAAAAATAATGTTGGTGGTTATATAAATTAATAATTGGATATTTATAACATCGAATATGTTCCTTATGACTTGTTTCATCACTTTTTTGCGCTTGACCAACATAAATAGTTCATATGTGATCATTATAATTAATAAAAGAATGTAAAATTTACTATGAAGGACTACACTTGTATATAAGAGAAATCATTGTGAGCCTACAATGTGTACCACTGGCTTCCACTCAGTCATCGCATAAATTGTGCTGTTCTCTGTTCTCCACACATGTCCCAGCCATTTTAACCTTTGCTCTTTTATTACACTTATGATGTCCCTCTGGATGTCTTTTTACAGTTCTTCATTTGTTCTTTTCCTATATTCATTTTGAGTTATTTTCAAAAACTTTTAGGTCTTCTTGTTGTTTCTTGATCATTATCATAACTTCAGCTCCATACGTTATTGTTGGCCTAATTATTGTTTTATAAATTTTCATTTTGGTGTTTTTGCCTAGAAATTTACTTCTTAATAGATTTTTATTTGCCTGGAAGACATTATTTTCTCCCTTATTTCCATTTTTCCATCCCTATTGTTGGTTATTGTAACTCCTATATGTTTTATTTTATCAACTTCTTCAAATTTGAAGTCACCAATGCTATTATTATTGTTCATTAGGTGTTTGTTCACAGTCATTATTTTTGTTTTTGTTTCATTTATTTTAAGGCCCATTTTTTTACCTTCTTCCACAATTTCTTGAAACATTTTTTTCATAATTTCTCTGTTTTTTGCTACCAAGACTCGATCATCCGCCCCTTGTCCTTATGTTTCCTTTGTCTACGTTTCTGACTACATATTCCAGCGCCAGATTAAATAGAGTTGTTGACAGAGAATCTCCTTGTCTGACTCCTTTGTTAATCTCGAATATGTCCGTTTCACCTTTTTGTGTTTTTACCGTATAGCTGTTGATTGTTTCATAGTAATCCAGATTAATTTTCTAAGTTTTTTGTTTATCTTCATAGTTTGAAGTGCTCTCATTAGTTGTTGTCAATTTATTGAATCAAAGGCTTATTCAAAATCAATAAATAGCATCTCTGTTCCGATTTGATGTTCGTGAGTTTTATATTTGCTTTAGGATATGAACTGCGTCTACGGTTGATTTGCCTTTGTTAAATCCGTATTGATATTGTCCTAATATTGTGCTTATACTGCTGGCCAGTCTCTTTTGGATGAGTGTAGACAGTATTTTATAGGTCGTGTTAAGTAGCGTAATTCCTCTATAATTTGTGCACTTTCGTTGATCGCCTTTTTTATGTATTGTTACTTTTTGACCTGATCTCCACTCTTCCGGCATCTTTTCATCCCCCCATATACACCTTACTAATTCGTATATATCTGTTCTGTCAGTTTTTCTCCTCCATACTTAATTCAATTCAATATTTATTCCGTCACTTCCTGGTGCTTTCCCGTTTTTGCTTTTACTAATGATTTCTTTTATTTCTTCTAGTGTTGGTTCTGGTATTTGCTCTACTTCTAATTCTTCATCTTCCGAAAATTCTTCCAGTATTTCCGTCTCTGTTAAGACGTTTTTAAAATGTTCCAACCATGTTGTTTTATATTCTATTTCGTCTTCTATCACTTTACCATTTTTGTCTTTTATTCCAATTTGTTTGGGCTTGAATACTCTATTTTGCTCTTTCTACTGTGAATAGACCTTAAAAATTTTTGACAACATATTTTTTGCAGTCTTAAATTAAAAAAAATATTATTGATTGTATAGCTGTTGAATTTTTTCATTAGTGTCAGATGGGACCAGGATTTAAAAAAAACACTTAATTGTTCTTGATAACGGTAGTTGGAACGCTACCGAAAAGTTGAATCAAAAGAGATAAGAAACACTGTGGTTTAATTTTCCAAAATAATTAACAAAAAGAATAATGAACACACCACAAGGAACATACAGAAGATAAGAAGGTCCTAGTTAAAAGACAGTGAATAACTACTCTATTCTACATAAACGGTATAACACGAAGGAAACAATAAGCCAATGATCAAAGTACTGATTTCAAATGCTCTAAAAACATGTATTTTAGATGCAAACTTTCTAGATACACAAACATTTCCATTTTCCACAAAAATATAGTTTTTTTATAAAAATACTAACAAAATAGAATTATTTTAATGTAAAACTTCAAAGAGTACCGACTTTTCTTTAAAATTCGTTAAATATTTTTACTATCGTCGGTACTAATATTAAACTTAACATTCTTTTGAAAAAACACGTAATAAACTTTTGCAAAAAGGTACCACCCGAAGTCTCTAACAAAACATTTTTTCAACCGACTTGACAAGATACCTAGACGGATCTAAGAACTCATTAAGTTCTTTGTCTCCGCTTTTCCCACATGCTATTAAGAACCTCCATGTTTAATTAATAATAACGTGTAGGTATACAACGTTTTCTAAATGCCAATACACGAAAAAAAAACAACTTTTAATTTACATGCTATTAGTATGTTAATAAATTCTTGTCTGGACTGATACTTTTTGTTGAAGAGAAATAGAAAAGTAAATCGTGATGATATGTATCTGTTTCCTAATCTTTATCGTAAATAAATCTGTTGATATTACACGTGTGCACATTAAGATTCACCTTTTATTACCATCATACTTATTTTGAGTGATGTATCGAGGATTTTTGTGATTAAAATTTTTCCACCGTTCGTGTCACTTCAATAAAATTGATGATAAATGGTTTCATATTTCAGCAGCGTCCTTAATTTAGTGAGATGCATTAATATCAATAATTAAAAAACACTTATACATCCATTTAGACCAATTTTCGAAGGACTTTTTCTTTCCGATTGAGATATTTACGAAACATGTATTCATGGTCTTTTCATGTGTTAAAAAACGTTGACCACGACGTTTTTGAAGCATTTTGTAATTTTAATACGATTTACAACAAATTTCAATTTTTTGGCGTCACTAAATCTATAAAATAATCAACGATACTAAAAGGAACAAATTATGTATCAACCTTAGAGTAATACTACAAATAGAGTCCACAAGTCATTCATAAAACTTTCCGAAAAGGCGGCCAACATTCTATCGCCATACATATGTTTTAATCAATGACTTTCAAGGAGTGGGGAGAAACTGTCGGACTAGTCGGACAATGCCACTGGCATATAGAACTATTCGCTTACAGGTAAAAAGAGAGGTTAGGAAAATTCCGACTGTTTTTTTGCAAATTTGGCACTGACGAACCATGATTTTCACAAAAAAATATTGTTTTTAATTATATCTGTATGCACACACACAAATATCAGTTGAAAAGAGCTTCAATAAACTAGGAACGTTGAAACTTTGCAGTCAAATCAGGTAAAATTGATAGTAAAATAGTTTCCGCCCTTTCCTCGGTGTTGCCATATTTCAGACAGACAAAATTATGAACACGCATTTGTTTCATTTAAACCTCAAAAGTTTCAAACAAAAACTTATTTTTATTACATAAACTACTTAGGATAATTATTTTAAAGTCGTTTTTATGTAATTTCTAAAAAGTACATTTTTATTTTGTACGTTTCTATCGTGTCCTATAATTCAGTTGTCGCAATTCAAAGCAAAAGTAAAACATCTGGCAAAGGGTCGGCAAGTTGCCTTAGAATGTGATGTAATGTTGGGTTCACTTTTAAATTAATGTAAACAAATGTATCTTTTTAATGTTTTAATCTGAGGGATCAACTTAACTCGGGATCCTATAGACGAAACTTGTGGTAAAAAGCCTTTCAGCTCCAAAATGTTCATTCATTGTTGCCGAAATATAGTAATTTACGATAATTCACGCCCAAAATGTCAAATATTGTGATATAAACGTCAATTTAAGACTAGCTAATCAAAAAATACAACACACGATAGTTTCACGTAAAAATACAATTATTATAGGCCTTGTCATCAAGATGTCAGTGAACTGTAATGTCAAAGGAGTTTTTAATTCTTAAAACGGACAATTAAACAATACCATACGGTATTGACAACATTAACGCACATTTCAATAGCGGCTAACAATACAACGATTAGATCGTATATAATAATATAATAGAAATAATAAGAAAACCATTTTAGTGTAACTGCGGAACCGTTCTACTTTTCTCATATCTCGACTGTTATACCGTCGATCTTTATTTCACACCGTTATAAAAGCTGTATAAATATATTGTTAATCCGAATCGACATTTCATATTTATAGTTGTCGACTTTTATTGAGGAAATAAGTGATGGGATTATATTGAAACCCTGTTGTGACACACCAGTAACTTCTGTTTATTTACTTTCCAGTGAGATACGGGCCACTGACGTGGATTGGTGTGAAATAATTTTGATATAATACTCCATTATAAGATATTTCGTTTTGATTTGATGCTTCAAGACCAAAACCCACAGCAGGTAATCGTTAATCCGATAACAATAGCACAATATCGTACTCGTTTCATCGAAAAGAAAATGACTAATAGAATTATTATTTTATAACTGGATCCCCGAACAATGTTCGAGAAGGACATACTGATACAACTGGGACAATAATATCATGACACCAGAGAACATGTATGTCTATTGTGCCCCCTTACTTCTACTTAGTTCGTGAGGACGTATCAAAGACTAGTAGCTCACTTAGTCCTATTTCCCGAAGGAATTTAAGGATATCTGCAGGCTTTCTAGGTGCTGTGCCCTAGGATTCTGAATTGCTGTACAAGTGTGTGAATGGAGGTCCGTTCTTCCATGCTATAGATACCAGAGAACATATTCAGTGAGCTATTTAATATCATCATCTCATCCAGAGAATAGGTGATGCCAGGTCATCTGGTTCACCGATGGTACCTACTTAAATATTGTGTAACGTGTTGAATAGGAAAAACAGTGACCCCATGTGCAGAAAATGCTAACTAATGGATGAAATACCTACTCACAAACTCCGCCCAGTTAAACTAGTGACCTATATAGAGGACAAGCTTCTGGAATGCCTAGGCTGTTGCCCCCCTGTCCAAACGAATGAATGGATGAATTGGTGCTGGTAATACATCCAGGCAAAAATGGAATTAATTTGTGTCTCTTATAGTCCAAGCAATAGGTAAATTTTGATAACGGCAGTGACAGCGAGTGAAAGTACTAGTGGGATTGGGAAAGAGGGGAGCGAGGAGTGACATACATATATTAAACGAGTGCGAAGAGCTCAGTCAAATTCCAACGTATTCTCGAAAGTTTTTGACCTATTTCGCATTTTGCAGCAATTTTTCTCATGTCCAAATTGACGTGAACTGTATAATGAACGAGTTCGTATGAAATATTCAGTGCTTCAGATATCCGTTTTAGCCCAATTCGACGGTCTGATAAAATCATGTCATGAACTGCATCGATATTTTCGTGGACTGACACAGAAACTGGCCTTACCGATCGGTCATCATCTTCAATGGAAAATTTACCTCTTTTGAAGCTTGCAGTCCAATTTTTCACGGTCGCATACGAAGGACATTGATCACCAAGGGTATTAAGCATATCTTCGGAAATCTGCTTACCTCTTAACCCTTTTAAATATGGGTACTTGATGATGGTTCGATACTCCAATTTTTCGATTTTCACAATTTCGGTGGACATCTTTTTACTTTTAATTTATTGCGTAACTCTGGTTTACTATTTTGACGTCAAACTTCACACTGACACTTCTAATAAGTTATTGTTCGTTGCTATGGTAACGCAATATTTTGTTTATGCATGGAACTGGTCTAGGCTAACTAGATATCAATACATCCTGGTACCTGCTCTTCGTGAACACAAAGTGCATACAAAGGACTTGTTTTCTACGAAATTTCAACGCTATAACTTGAAAAACGACAAGGATATGAAATTTTTTAAAAATTACAAATTTTCCAGTTCGCTGAAACACCATTTCGACCATTACGATTACTCAATAAGCTTTCGTTTTATTAACAAAAAATAAACAATGTACGTATTTTCCGATATAATAGTTTATATTTCGTGGGCAACATTTGTGAGTCGAAAATATATCGGGTTAATACTACGTTATGTCTCTTACAAGATGGCACAGTCCGTTTTCTACTAGGATTTTTATCAAAAACTCACTATTTTGATTCTCTATTGCTTGGTTTATTATCTTCCCTTAGATCCTTATCGTCAGAATCCTCATCTTGGACACAATATGTATGCTTTCTTCCAAAACCTTAATTAAGATTGTTGTATATCTTCTTGCTTAAGTGAGGTAAACATTTCATTGTCATATAAATTATTAAAGGCCATAAATTTATTTTTATTTGACTAATATATTTCTCTATTTTTCAGGTAAGCTTTTTTTCTATACAACCACTGATACAAAATCCGGTAAGTTTTATGTCTCTACTAATACAGCCATTAAAAATGTAATTTATATGTTCATTTTCACAGATACAACCTCGTTTAGCTAATCTTGTAGCAACTGTTTAAAACTGAATTTATTTGATGATATCTCCGGTTGGTTTAACTTTTACATAAACATATCGAAAAAACAAGTTTCATAATATTCTTGTAAAACTTCAAAAATAAGTCTATTTTCGTATTCGCAGGAATTATTCCACCAAAGAATAACTGATATGGAAACATCCATTGAGATACGTGAAATTATAAAAAAATTAAAAGCTTTTAAAGTGGTCGGTCGACTTGAGCAATACCTACTTCTTCAAATGATAACTGACTACATATTTTTTTAATTTAGATTATCTTAAAGTCTCAAAGGAATTAATGTAATATTCTTATCTTTTACTTCTCAATCCTGTACTAGTTGCTTTTAAAAATAGATTTAAAATAAGCAAAAAATGTTGATTATTAACTCTTGACGCAATGTTATTGAAAACAAGATCCTACTTACTAGCCTATCTTCAACTGATATTGCCTCTCTTAAATTTGAGTCAATTCTCTTCGTTTTAGGTTCAATCAAACGGTTCTGCTAGCTTATTATCAACCTAGCAGAGCCATGGGTTTTTTTAAACGACGAGCGTAAAATTTTTAATAATGGTAATAAAAGAGAGGTAAATTGGCGACAAGTTATTGTAGTATCAGATTTTTCTGAAAGATGATAGATAAAAAGTGATTCTGCTAGCTTAATATCAACCTAGCAGCACCATGGTTTTTTTTAAAAGACGAGCGACAAAATTTGTAATTATGGTAATCAAAGAGAGGTAAATTGGCGACAAATTATGGTAATATCAGTTTTTTCTAAAAGATGATAGATAAAAAGTGGTTCTGCTGGCTTAATATCAACCTATCAGAACCATGGGTAAGCTTAAAACGACGAGCGACAAATTATTATTTATGGTAATATAAGACCAATAAATTAGCGACAAATAATGGTAATATTAGTTTTTTCTAAAAGTTGATAGATAAAAAGTGTTTCTGCTAGCTTAACATCAACCTAGCAGAACCATGGGTAATTATAAAACGACGAGCGACAAATTATTAATTATGGTAATATAGGACCGATAATTTAGCGACAAATTATGGTTATATCAGTTTTTTCTAAAAATTGATAGATAAAAAGTGGTTCTGCTAGCTTAACATCAACCTTGCAGAACCATGGTTTTTTTTTAAAGACGAGCGTCAAATTTGTAATTATGGTAATAAAAGAGAGGTAAATTAGCGACAAATTATGGTAATATCAGTTTTTTCTAAAAGATGATAGATAAAAAGTGGTTCTGTTAGCTTAATATCAACCTATCAGAACCATGGGTAAGTTTAAAGCGACGAGCGACAAATTATTATTTATGGTAATATAAGACCGATAAATTAGCGACAAATAATGGTAATATTAGTTTTTTCTAAAAGTTGATAGATAAAAAGTGTTTCTGCTAGCTTAACATCAACCTAGCAGAACCATGGGTAATTTTAAAACGACGAGCGACATATTATTAATTATGGTAATATAGGACCGATAATTTAGCGACAAATTATGGTAATATTAGTTTTTTCTAAAAGATGATAGATGAAAAGTGGTTCTGCTAGCTTAACATCAACCTATCATAACCATGGGTAAGTTTAAAACGACGAGCGACAAATTATTATTTATGGTAATATAAGACCGATAAATTAGCGACAAATAATGGTAATATTAGTTTTTTCTAAAAGTTGATAGATAAAAAGTGTTTCTGCTAGCTTAACATCAACCTAGCAGAACCATGGGTAATTTTAAAACGACGAGCGACATATTAATAATTATGGTGATATGGGACCGATAATTTTGCGACAAATTATGGTAATATCAGTTTTTTCTAAAAGTTGATAGATAAAAAGTGGTTCTGCTAGCTTAACATCAACCTTGCAGAACCATGGTTTTTTTTAAACGACGAGCGTCAAATTTTTCTTTATGGTAATAAAAGAGCGATAAATTAGCGACAAATTATGGTAATATCAGTTTTTTCTAAAAGTTGATAGATAAAAAGTGGTTCTGCTAGCTTAACAGCAACCTTGCAGATCCATGATTTTTTCAAACTACGAGCGTCAAATTTTTAATTATGGTAATAAAAGAGCGATAAATTATCGACAAATTATGGTAATATTAGTTTTTTCTAAAAGTTGATAGATAAATAGTGGTTCTGCTAGATTAATATCCACCTAGCAGAACCATCGGTAATTTTTAAACGACGAGCGTCAAATTTTTAATTATGGTAATAAAAGAGCGATAAATTAGCGACAAATTATGGTAATATTAGTTTTTTTTAAAGTTGATAGATAAAAAGTGGTTCTGCTTGCTTAATATCAACCTAGCGGAACAATGGGTAACTTTAAAACGACGGGCGGCAAATTATTAATTATGGTAATATAAGAGCGATACATTAGCGACAAATTATGGTAATATCAGTTTTTTTCTAAAAGTTGATAGATAAAAAGTGGTTCTGCTAGCTTAATACCAATCTAGCAGAACCATGGGTTTTTTTAAACGACGAGCGACAAATTTTTAAATTAGCGACAAATTATGGTATAATCAAAAATTCAAATTTCCGAAATGGTTCTGCTAGGTTGATGGAGGTAAATATTTTGACTAACGCGATCAAATTTGCGTCAAATATAACGCACAACTTAAATATATATTGACATGAGCTCGGCTCAACGCACGACTAAAAATGAACCAGTAAAATTATATTTGCGTCGCTTATATTTTCGCTGTATTAGGCAATCCAGATCACTTGACCTAATAGGGGCGTTCAGGCAAACAATTTGGACAGCTTTCAGTTTCATGTCTACGTGACATTCATTCCATGACTTATAGACTGAGGAAGGGGGGCCCATTTTGCGACCGCTCTGTGTAACCACATCATCATGCAACTCTATTTGAACAGACTTTTCATTCAATAGTGATTATTCAATAACTGATACCAAGTAGAGTCAATTAGTTAAGTGGATAACGAGTCCCCTAGATGAATACCTCGTTATATTTTTATTGTAGCTTTTAAGAGTATCATTGTTACATAAACTATACGAAAGCAAGTATAAAAATATGCCGAAACGAGTCGCTACTGAAATTAACGTTTTTTATGACGTTAAATAAACTTGGGCGACAGTTGGACCTATTCGCTTTGAATATTTATTGAAAATTTTAAACGCTCTAAACCGTTAGCAGCATACAAGCTCCGGTGATAATAAATAACTTCGGCAATTTTGTCTCATTTTGTTGAATATTTTAAATGAAGATGTAATAATTAAAAAGATAACTGGTGGACATTCAGAATGTCCAGTCTACACTTTACACTAACTTATCGATTTTATTGAATATCTGTAAGCCATTCAAAGGACATTGTACGTATAGAAACGTCTTTATTTTTAACCACGATGATATTTACATGAAACAAGCATGTAGCGTGGGATTTTCAACAAACAGCTTACCTACTTTATATTTTTATTCAAATGGTAATTTCTATGGTATCCAGTATTTCTATATCAAGGCTAAAAGTTATTCATTATACCAAAAGGTTGTTGGTCAAAACAAATGACTTTTGAACTTTGCGGGTTACCTACATACGCACTTTTAGTTTTTTTTGTACAGATATAAATTTTGCGAGAAAAATAAAAGTAAGTTCTCCAACACACTTGAAACGTTGCCTGTTGTCTTTAACAAGTCTACTAAAAGCAATAAAATTTTTTAAGGAATATCAAACACAAAAAGTTGGCGAAGGCGATGGACAAGTGTGTTAGCTTCTGCAATTGACTTTGGACAAACTTTACCTTCTGTCCTCTGAAGGTTGAGATTTTAATGACGATGCTCGCCATTGACATTTCGGCATTTCATCAATCGATCAAAACGTTGAAGCCGCGAAGAAAATTGTTATGGAGAATCGTCGAATCACTGTTAGGTGCGTTTTCTTAAAAAAAAAACAATTTCAAACGAACATTCGCAAACATTTGCGAACATTTGTCAACGTGATATTCTTAATATCATTGTTTCTATAATTTTGTGTATTTTGAAAGAAGAGAGAGGTATAAAAAAAAGAGAAGAAAACGTACATTTTGGACTTCGTATTTCCTAAAAATGAAAAAGACAGTACAGCTACTACAATGGATGATAGAAATGGCTTATCTAAAAATGTCTCTCGCGTGTCACAATAAAACTATCGACACTTAATTACTACTAACTAGTCATAAAATAGGCAAAAAAACTAAAAAACTATTCCCTTGGAACTGATATTGGCTATAATGCTTCAGGATATTTATACAATAGCCTTTCTTGCTACAGACTACGCGATTGTTCGAAATTCGCGATTTGCCGGCAATTTATGAATAGTGTGATTGGACATATTTGTTCGAAATCGCGCAAGCGTTCGCACATATTTGGAAACATGCATCTTTAGAGAAGTTGTCGAGGATGTCGACATATCGGTTTGCTCATGTCATGCTAGTTTGTTCCGAAATTGCTAAATCGTTATATGAACATTGCTTAAGAGTAACCAACGATACACATTTGCTGAAAAGGGTAACTGGTGATGAATCATGGGTATATGATTATGACGTCGAAATCAAATCACAGTCATTCCAATGGAGGCAACTAGAAGAACTAAAACCGCCAAAATCACATCCAAAAATATGCCACTACCTTTCGTTCCAAGGGCTATGTAGACAAATGAAAATTGCGAAAAAAGACACATTACCGGAAGACTCTTGTATGCTCGATGTTGATTTTGCATAAGTCTTGGTCTTGCAGACCTTGAGCTGATTCTTGCATTTTCTTTAAAACCAAAACACATTTTCACTCATCACTACTGAAATAACCCATGAAAGGACGGAGATTTGCCAAAATTGGGTGAAAAAAAGGGTGTCAAGAGGGATTACTTTGAAGGAGACAAAATAAATTTTGATAAATAAATAAAAGGTCTGTTCCAACAGCAATCAGAAACCGGGATCGCCGAGTTGTACCACAAGATATCAGGATTTGTAACACCGAATTTCCTGGGAGGATTAACGATTTAAAAATCAAGTCTAATGACTAATGACCTCAACAATTTTATACAAATTTGATATACTCAATATAAAATAAATAGACAATCAGGTATAGTGTTACAGTTTTATTTTGAAATATACAAATTGCAGACAAGGGTCGGTCAGGTAAAATGAACAGGTAAAGGGTTGGGGGGTTAGGTTAGTTGAATATTATTATTCATATTTCTATTGGATTTTTTCCCCTTTCACTCAACATTACTTTCATTTTACCTAATCCCCAATAAAGGCGGAAATGGATTAACTCAGGTAGTCGTGGTACAACTCGGTAGTCCCCTCAGAAACTGTCGGAAACGATCAGATAATAGTCGACCACTGCAATCATCGATAGGAGTTATGCGAAAGTAAACTCGTTATTTGCTATGACCAGTTATTCTCTGATCATTTCTGACAGTTTATGACTGCTGTTGGAACAGACCTAAATATTTATTAAGAAAAATGGAAAGCCACGTTCCTATCAAACCTCGTATAATGTCTCCGAGTAGGGTTTGCGCTGCTAACCAAGATTAAAATATCCTTTTTCTGTCTGAAGTTCTTCGGTTTCTATAAACAAATTAATAGGACGCACAGGAATTCCCGTCAGGATAACCAGTCTACCTGTTTCATAATTAGGGTACGTTAAGCCGTCACTCGAGTTCCCGTCAGGGTGAAAACTGAACTGCCCAAAAGGTGTTTATGGTAATTGCGGTAAATTCTTTGAATTATCTGATATTTAGCTATGTATTTATTGCATATTGTAATTAGTAATTAGTTTTAAGGGAGGTCCGTTTTCAGATGTACGAAATAAGAAATTGTTAAAATAAATGTTTTACGTTTAGCACTCTTACACGCTATTATTTTACATGATAACCTAACTAACCTAACATAACCCCCTAGCCACCCCAATAGGTTATTCAACTTTTTCATTAGAATTCAGGATTATGATTTACTGGAATTTTCAGAACTGTTTAGTTTACCTGGAAGCGGACTAAATAAACTAGACGGCAATTCGAGTGCGGGATTAAGATACATGCAAGTGTCGGACGGAAACTCGTGTGTATTATATTGGCCATTAAGAAACCTGACGGGAATTCGTGTGTACCGATAATTTGACTCTGTTTAGTGAAAACCATTCGAGCATTATTCCAGTCGGGATGAAATACAATAAAAAAATATTAATTCATTCTCCGGTGACGGTGTATTTATATTTAGACTACATTATTAATTAATTGAATTATGTTTATTATCAAACGATTGTAAAATTACCATAAAAAGTATACAAATCAAAGAGGCAGAGATATGTATTTGAAATTAGACAGGCATAAAGATAGATTATATGTTAACACGAAACATAATAAAACCTTAACACTAATTTATCATTTGTATTTGACTAAGAAGAAGAATCGCTGATAGCTCACGTTTTATACGGTTACCACAAATGCATCCGTTTCCTTTATTCAAGCTCTGTTTAATTTTAATTGACAAAGTGTGGAGCATCTTCTTGATTCCTGGATAACTGGAAGAAGTCTCAGAATATTACAAGCAGAAGCATATTTTAAACCAAGGAAAATCAAAGCAGAGGCTCTATAAGGAAGTGCATTAGGGCCAGTCCCATTCGTACTATTCGATGGTAACATTCTGAACTTAGAATATAGAACTGTAGCCACGTTTTGCAATGATGCAGATATTTTTGAAGTAACAAAAAACATGATGAAGCAGCAAAAGAACTGCAAGCGTTAAACAGATCTATATTTTAACCAGAAGATGAAGAATAAATCTGTACACAAACATCACTAATGAAAGGAGCCAAACTGTACCATCAGTCTAAATAATTCACTAGAATAGGTTAGGTTTGTGGTGTGGGTCTATTAGACCCTCAGCTGCGACTTGCAAGCTTAAAATTGTGGATCACACCTCTTTATATTCCCACCAAACAGATTCAACTTTTCAACAGAGCCATGCGATCGCATATACAGGATAATCCATGTGAAATAACAAAGTTCATAATTATTCCGAAAAAAGGGAAAATTTGACCACAATGTAAATACCATCATAATATCGGCCATATCACAAGATCCTTGCACACCAAAATCTAACACATGGGCTGAAAAGTTCCGGGCCTGACACTTAGTTGGCGCTAGCTTTATTGCTGTTTTTCAGTTAGTACTAACCTTAGAAAGACAGCAAAATTTCATGATATTCTATCCATTAGTTCGTGAGTTATTGCTAAGAGTGACGCTACTTTCAATATTTTCAAAACAATGCATGGCATGGCAAAGTCAAATCAATCAAGTCAATCAAAACATTAGCAAAACTACATGATTTGAACTTCGAATTGCTCCCACATCCACCGTATTCGCCCGAATTGGCACCCAGCGACTACTGGCTGTTCGCATACCTAAAAAAATGGTCGTCGTTATGAAATTTCGCTCGAATGAAGAGGTTATCGCTGACACTGAGGCCTATTTTGAGGCAAAAGATAAATCGTTCTACAAAAGTGGTATTGAAATGTTAGAGCGGCGCTGGAATGATTGCGTTGTTTTTGTTGGAAATTAGTCTGATGAATAAAACTAATTTTGAACAAAAAAAAACGTGTTTTCTTTGTTAGGCCTGGGACTTTTCAGCCCATGTGTTATAAAAATCGTGCGATCCGTTTTCGAGGTAATTGAGGAGTTCCATACTTGAAGTTCACTCAAGCAATTTCAAAACCAGTATGAACTTACATTGGGGTTTTACCAGAGAAGACAAGAAAGGAATATACAGGTTGTACTGATGCTTTTAAAAGTACTGAAGAGCGATGTAAATGTGCTTTGGTATTGTTGGAATAGCGACCTTCATCCTCTGATTTCAAGTGCCAAGTTTGCCAAGTGGCACGAAGAAAATCAATTGAACTACATAAATGTTGAGGTCACCCATCTCCTTACAATACCAGATGAGAAGACTCAAGAGAAAGGAAATGAATTAATCAATTTAGTGTTAGTGTAAAGCAAAGCAAAATTGTGTAGTAGTTATTTATATTAGAGTCTAAGTAATGCCGTCAGTTTAAGATACCAACTAGTAATTAAGTTAGATTGAAATGTCATTGAAGACAATTGCAATAACAAATAAAGCATAAATAGCAAACCATTTATTTACTTTGTGATGTTAACTAGTTTTCATTTTGTAATATTAACCTTCCAGGTAGAATTCTGAGTTGAAAAAAAAAACAAAAATACATTTTCTCAACTACTAGGTGCCAGAGGTGAAACAACAGTTTCACAATAGTTGAACCATGTCGGCTGTACCGAACCCGGCGTATATACATACATCTTCCAAAATTTAATTTATGTTATCTGTCTAAATGATTTGTGAGTACCATTGCGGCTTTACTCTTTTACTGTACGTATTCTCGTTGTTGGATTTGGTTCTTTTATTTTCATTGGGAACCAATCTAGACAAAGAAACAGTGACGTCCACGTGTAAAGAGATTTTGAAAATTATTCTTATTGTGTTGAAGATTCAATCATGGTTATGCTGTACGGAATTTTTGTTTGGTTTGTGTGTGGTAGATTTCAAGAATACACTGTCTAGTAAGCTTAATACGACACCTTTATGTGGGATATACGAAACATTTAAAGTACATCTTTAGGTTCTTTTTATTCTAGCCCTTAGTTATATCACTTATACTTAGAAATATCAGACAACTTATTAGTTTAACATATTTTTATTGAATGCTCAATAAAAGTCATATCTACAAATGTATAACCCAACAAAAATGCTTACATCACAATAAAATAAATAGGTGCCTACCAACAGTAGGGACGTGTACTGAATTCTTTTAGTTCATTTAACTACGTAATTCGCGCATTCCTAAGTATTGACCCACTATCAATTACTGAAATATTAAAACAATATATTTTACGAAATATATGTTTGTCTATCCCCTACACCTCCCTCGCTGACCAAAAAAAAATTTGTTTTAGTAATATTTTTTTTTCCAATTACACAATAATATTCTTTTATTTTCTTATTTTTTTGGGAATCAAACCAAAATAATGTTTTTTATTTCGACGTTTCGGTAGCGTTCCAGCGTGACATCTTTCTCTCCAATTTTTAAACTACGTTACTATTTCTATTTTCTACGACCTCATGAAGACCTTTGAATAGAGGATCATATTTTGTAGATTCTACCCACGTTTTTAATTATTAGTACCTTATCTCCTACTTTAACTTTAACAATATTTATTTTTGTATCGTATTTCGCTTTACGCTTTACGCGTCATTCCAAGCGACTTGCAATCGATACTTTAATTATTTCGGATAATTATCGAAGTTATCGATCGGGTCTATATGATTTGATACGTTTGAAGGCAATTTACTAGCTTTTCCAAAATAACTCGTAATGGGTATAGCACGTTTCCGTGTGAACCGTATTATTATATGCGAAATACCAAAAAGAAACCCAAGAACTCCAAATAGGTAAGCGCCTATATTTTTATGTGAGTTTTCTAGAGCTCCTACAATTTCGTGATGATATTCTGTAGATTTTAGTTTTTGAATTTTTAAGAATTTACGAGCTTCCTCGAGGGTGGAGCAAATAAATTCGGAACCCTTATCCGTCAAGATCTGTTCGAGGATGCCAAAACGAAGTATACAATTTTTAACAAATGCTTTCGCAACTGTAACAGTTTCTTTATTTTGTATCGGATATACTTACACTGTAACGTCAGAATGTATCGGTTATTTTCGTTGTCTTGGTCTAAGGGGCCCACCAAGTTAAGGAAAACTTTCTGAAAAGCTGAGTTAGCAGTAGTTGTAATTTGTCATGCTTATTTTATGTTTTTAGAATATTTATGTCTTTGACAAGCATCGCAACGCATGTTGAAGTCCCGGCCAAAATTTTCATAACTTCTAAGTAATTTTAAAACTATTTTCAAATTATAAAAAATATATCTTTGAGTCCTTTGCAACAAGCCCTTTTATTTGATAAACTACACGAATCGGTTAGCAAAACGTGACCCCCATATAAAAAATTCAACAATGGGAAACAACGAGTAACTGTCATAAGTATAGTTGCAAATAATTGAGAATTATTTTATTTAATTCCATTCGATAGCGAAACGTTGACAAATATCTGAGCTTTTAAATAATTTTTCCTCTGCACCTAAGAACGTCGACAAAATCCAAAGTCCTCAATACACTCAGAATTTTCGGTTAGTTTATTACCATACAATCGCCATCTGACGTTTTTTACTTTCGCCGCCCCTCTCCGCCATGCTTATTTAAAGCAGATGATGACCAGCCAGCCGCCTGCCGCCAATTGAAAGTAATAAGCATCCTATGAAAGACAAGAAAGTCTTTGAATTGCGCACTGCGAAGACTGCGACCAGCGTGGTTCGGTTCTTTGGTACCTTCATCGATGATTCTTGTGGCAAGAAAGACAAAGACGAAGAATAAGAGGATAAGAAAAAATATGTGGCCTTGAGTAAACCCATCGACCCGACTTCGATTGGATCGCGCCACCAGGAACGGATTCGGTAATGTGTAACAGAAGATTGAAATTAAGACGTAATACGTAAAATTAACTTAATAATTATACTTTTATCCCAGGTATTAACGCACCACTAAAAATTGGTCACAATTTCAAAATTAGTTTCCTCTTGAAGCGTTACATCGATTCGAACAATTTTTTTGAAATGTAGATTTATTGTTCACTGTTCAGCAATAGGAATATTATAAACGCCCTGTGGGACAGGTACAGTAGCGAGTTTCCACTAAATTCGGAATAATGTCTTTTCTTTTCCGAATATTTTTTTTTAATTCACGTCATTGTTAATCGAGAAGAAACACAAAATATGTTTTTATTGACAGGTAACGTTTAAATAAATAATAGTAAATTTGGCAAACCATAAAACAAACAGATGAACAACAGTATTGCCGCCTCTAGCATGAGTTATTTATTGAGAACGGTAGCCTACACTTAAAATAATAATTCGTCCCAGATTTGAATTAGATTCCGTCTCACGTCATCCAGAGTGTTCACTTGGAGTCGTTCATCTCGTAATTTCCTCAGTCATTGAGGTTCTCTATGGAATTCAAGTCCGAGTTTTGGGTTGGCATGTCCATGGTATTAATTTCAACCTTTTCAAAATAATTTCTCCCAATTCCAGCAGCATGCGATCTCGCGCTCATGTTCATAAAATCTTGTCAGATGGCAAATGGTGCAAATGACATTACGTATTGATCACAAATCTTCAATATGTATCTTTCAGCTGTAAGGTTTCTATTTAAAATTTGCGTTCATTCAAAGAAATCGCTTCTCAGACCATTACTAATGCTCCTCCAAACAATATGGTATTAATTTGCAAAATTGTACTGAGTATACCGTTCATTAGGACCTCGATATACACCCATCTGTCTGTCCTTACTGTAGGTACAGATGAAATCGTAACTCGTCTGTAAATAGCACATGTTTCCATGTACTATCCAGCCAATTTAAAAGCTCTCTAGGAAAAGTTTCCTAGCCCTACGGTGATTTCGAGTTTGAACCTCGACAGTAATTTTCGGTCTAGTTTCTTCACTTACTAGAAAACTACTTTTGTTTCTAAGCTGAATGGAGAAGACCACTAAGAGATGAAACCCTTTCAAATATATTTCAATCATTGAATATTGATGTTGGTTCAGTGTGCAGACAATATCGTGTGTCAACATCTTATTAAATAGATTTCCTGGCATTTTGAAATCAACGTAATAATTCAGAACTAACATTATCTAACTAACACTTTCATTGCGAACGTCTTGGCAATATCCTAATCTTAGATATTCTAACATCATTCAACATATCAGGCGTGAAATTTAAATCAAAAGGTTTTGTTTTGAACAGAATGATCTTCACATATCCCCGTATAAATATATCTAATGATGTAAGATCAGGTAATCACGCTGGCTTTTTTATCGATTTTCGGCTATCCACCGATTGGGGAATATTGCATCGAGGTTCTGCGGGACATTGCGTTGGTAATGTGGTGCTGAAACGTATATCGTATTCACTGGAACTTGAGGGTTTCCTGGATCAGGATACAGTGTGGAACAGCCAAACGGAATAAATGAGAGCGAGTTGGGAAGAACGCTTGGACACGTCGATTTGTATTTTTGAATGCGCATTTTAAAAAAAAAAAAATTATATGGAGTGTGTCATGTGACAATACCAACTTTCTTATTTTAAATGTAATCCCCTGTATATTTTGGATTCTTCAGACAATTCTAGACACATACAATGAACCTATTTTCAACTGTTTCGGAAATATTAAGTGTTTTCAGATTTATTACAAAAATGAACAGTGAAAAAAGAAAATGTAGCGCCTAGTTTTAAAATCGATACCCTTTGTATAAACAATTAAATTATGAAGTTATTGAAGATAAAACCAAGTTTCAACATGCAAAAACATACTTTTAGGATATCTTCACGTAGAATAATTGAAAATATTTGGTTTTTATCTTCAGTGTCCTTCTTCATAGACATTTTTAAAAAGACGAACATTGTTTATTTAAAGCTTTTGTGAACTTTTTGGACAGATATGTATGTGCAGATTAAGGCGAGTACGACCCTGGTACTTTAATCATCAGGTCTCATAATATTGTCTTACTCCCATGCAAACAATTTGTAAAAAATCCATCTATGTTGTAATAAAAAAGAGAACAGAACGCATCGAAACGAGTGATTGGAATTTGAAGTGCAAAACCTATAAATATAATTTAATTCTCCCATATTAGTAAATAAATATAAACGGTTTTTTGAGAAAAAAATCTATTGGATTTTAAATCTTTGACCTCAAAAAAGAGACGTTAAGTGCGGCGAATGGAAAAATTAGAAACGAGATAGATCTTTGATTAGTTTAATAAATTTTGTAAAAAAGCTACAGAATAAATTTAGATTATAATCTGTACAAACTGGATCTCGAGCAAGAAATGTCAAGAAAAAAGTCATGATAAAATACCATTAAAATGTTTATGAAAGGTCAAAGTCATTACGGATATTACAAATCAAAAGGGAATATATTTTGCGATCTAATCAGCTTTCTATTACGTCTTGTGATGAATTTTAATTCAATGCCTGCTGGGACAATAATGGAATGATTCAGTATAAGCCTGTATATGATTTTGACAGATATATAACTTCTTTGATACACCTAGAGCTGAAATATTCTTATTTGAACTAAATGATAATGAACAGATTTCAGAAAGGAAGTTTTCTCAATCATTCGATAGAAAAAACACTGATATAAACAGTAGAAATGGAAAAAAACATGATAGAAGTGGAGAAGGAAGGCTGGCACTTGAGAAAAAAGTATGAATAATGATTTGTTAGATGAAGAATGTACATACATGTTAAATGAAAATGTCGAAGAGCTCATTAAAACGAAAGCAAAAATTTGAGAATAAAAACTAACAAACGAAAGTAAAATGGGAAACTTCACAGGAGACAATGAAGAATAATTGAGAAAGTAGGAAAAACACGTTTTGAAGGGAGTAGTGACTAGGAATATGAGATTTAAAACATACAAGATGTTGGGCAAGACCAAAGGATAAGACATCCATGGAAGAACTACAAGAGAAAAACCGTTTTTCTACTCCTGTCACCAAAACCGTATCTAAAACACTGGTTTGACATTCGCAAAACGTCACTTTAAACACTAGTGTTTAAAGTGCGAAAAGTCACATCTCGTTTATTTTTTTTTCTTACACGTCACATCAAATTTATCTTCTGTAATTTATATTTAATATTCCGTGACAATTTTGTAGTTTTGTGTCATTTGATTTTTCAATGACAAGTCAGTCATTATCAGTCATCTTGTGAATGTAATTAAAATATAACATAATTAAGATCCCACAGGCGTAGAAAAATTATAGTAAACACCTAGTGTCAAAAACGTTACTTATCGTATTTTCAATATTTATCTACTTCACTTCGCACCAGTTTTGGAAGTTTGAGTAAGTATATCATGCTGCTTTTGATTAGCTTGGCAGTAAATTTACTACTACAGCTTTTGCAACTTCTTCATCCTCTAAAGGTAGAAATCTGACTCAGATTTGCGTATTTTTAATGACAAAATTAACAAACATCATTAATTTGACAAATATGTCTTGATATTTGAGCTCCTTAGCATTGTTGATGGTTATCTCCGAAAAAAAAACAAGAATTACTGATAATAATCAAATCAAATAAATTCCAAATGAAAATGAAACAAAATGAAAAAAATATCTTTTTTTTCGTTAACTGAATTACAAAAAATCTTGTATACGAGTATAAACACGATGCAAAAAACACAGCTGGAAAATGACTTTATCTACAAAAATATGTGAAATAATACGTTTTTTATTAAATTTGAATCACCCCATGTCTTCAGTCTCGTAAAAAAGTTGAAGTTAAAGACATTATTAGCATTTTAGAATAAAAATGTTTACATTCCAGCATGTACATAAAATGGAGGACTTTGTTTTATAATATGTAGTCGTTTTTACACCTTGGGTTGGTTTTAGTAGGGATTTCTAATTTTTTCTAGCCTATGCTACTCAGTGATCATGTAGTTTTCTAGCGGCAAAAGAATTTTTGAAATTGCTTCAGTAGTTTTTGAGTTTATTCGTTACATATAAAATTACAAATCTTTCCTCTCTATAATATTATTATTAGTATATTAGTACATTAGTACATTAGTACATTAGTATATTAGTATATTAGTATATTAGTATATTAGTATATTAGTATATTAGTATATTAGTATATTAGTATATTAGTATATTAGTATATTAGTATATTAGTATATTAGTATATTAGTATATTAGTATATTAGTATATTAGTATATTGGTATATTAGTATATTAGTATATTAGTATATTAGTATATTAGTATATTAGTATATTAGTATATTAGTATATTAGTATATTAGTATATTAGTATATTAGTATATTAGTATATTAGTATATTAGTATATTAGTATATTAGTATATTAGTATATTAGTATATCAGTATATTAGTATATTAGTATATCAGTATATTAGTATATTAAAGTATACTAGTATATTAATACATTAGTATATTAAAGTATACTAGTATATTAATACATTAGTACATTAGTATATTAGTATATTAGTACGTTAGTATAGATATAGAAGTATAGATAATATAGTAGAACAGCCAAATGCACCACGAACGTTGGCAAGATCAAGTCCAAAAGCGTCTGTAGAAACTATACTGCTACCTATAATAATAGAAGCGTCGAGTCTTGAGGTACCTAGTTCAATTAGCAACTTAAAATATTATTTACCTTTTGGGTATAGTTATATAACAATAAAAATGAATTTAAGGTGGTTCTAAGGCAACAAATCCTTTTATTAATTTAATTTCACATGCAATATACTACTGTTGAAAAGTAACATGAATATCTGAAAAAATTTTCCCAGCATAGTGGCAGAAATAAAAACAGAACAGAAAAAAAAACATTTTAAATAACAAACATTGTAAATGCATGTTGGAAAATGGCCCACCTCTGAATAACATTGTTACCAACTTGACTGAAAATGATACTGAGGACGACGATGATAATGATTCTTGTTTCAAACAATTATGCCGTTTCTTGCATAGCAGTAGGTTTGTAAACATTTAAAAATACCTCAATAAAATTTACAACATCAATACAATACGTCCTTGCAATTTTAGCATTCCCAGAGAAATTGTCTAAATATGGGTTACAATGACAAGGAAATACTTAAGTTATTCATTAAAGTCACTCGTTTGAAACGTTCGACATAATATGGTCGTGCTTTAAGTTGTTTTACCCGTGGAAAACGGAAAGCTGAATAGTCCTACATCAGTTTAAAAAGTAAATAACGCAGATTACGAGAACACTCTTTTCACTTCACATAATTATTTTATTCGCGATTTGTGCTTCTTCGTAAGCAGCAACGATTCACTTTCATAAAATAGGAGAAGCACGAAATTTATTTCAACATTGTCACCTCCATCAATAGTAGTTTTATTCGCACAAACTTTCTTGTTGTGAACTGAAATTCTAATCTATGTAAAATCCTATCTTTCTTGAAATGACTAAAGACTAAAGAATTAGTTATTAAATTTATAAGCCGATTAACTTACTGTTCTTGTTGTTAGTCTTATAAGTAATTTATGGATATTAAAAATTATTTTACTGTTAATAATCGATACGCTTTACTGAACTCACATTTTAACAGCTTAAGTGGTAAAGTCTATAAACGAAATTAATCCCGAAGATCTGAGGTTTGCGATAGCACAACTTCATTTCATCTTTTTGTTAAACTAAAAATATTTTATGTTAAATGTACCATTTTACTGTGTTACTAATAAAAAAGCTTGTATACATAGGTTATACCGAACTTATGTCAGGAATAGTTATACCAAGTATAAGGAAAGTATAACTCTTCCACAAATAAACTCGGAATAACAACGGTATAACTATTCTCATTTTATTCCAAAATAGTAGTTTGGCAACGTCGTAGCCGTTCACACAAGTAGATAAAACACACTAAATTTTAAGAAAAGTTGTCATATTCGTGACTATCTATGCGATTGACAAACGCATTTACGTGCAAAAAAGAAGAACGAATTTGTTTATCTACATTCGTGACATTTGAATTAGCAGTCACGCGGAGTAGTGAATTTTTTCAAAAATTCGTTTTCCGTCTATTTTCCATATTAATTGTATCATTCACTTCTTCAACAGCCTCTATAGCTCTCAAAAACATTTTTCTCACGTGTTGAACAATCCGTATTAGAAAAAAACGTCAATTTATTTTAGGTTATAACTGTAAAGTATAGACATCGTGTGTCAAATCAATTGAATTAATCAATTAATTATTGAATTGTCATTCATACATATTCTCTTTAGAATTATAATAAAAGCAACTATCTTTACGTTACATGGTGTCAGAATAAAAGAAAATACGTTAGAAAGTTGTAAAATGGCTACGAACGATGCAGTATCTGGAATAAAACCACCAGCTAACCTACAAATTGATTCGGAAAAATCAACGTGCTGGAAAAAGTGGTTACAACAGTTTGAGTGGTATGCAATCGCTGTTCAACTTGATAAAAAGCCAGCCGAAGTCCAGGCTGCAACATTTATGGCAGTGATAGGCTCAGAAGCGATCGAAATATACAACAGTTTCAACCTTAGCGACGCAGACAAAAATAACTTGCATATCATTAAAAACAAGTTTAAGGAGTACTTCACACCAAAAACAAATATATCGTTTGAAAGATATATATTTTTCAAAATTGTACAAAACGAAGATGAACAATTCAACGAATTTTTAACCAGAATAAAAACTCAGGCAAGCAAATGCGAATTTGACTATTTACTCGACGAAATGCTAAAAGACAAGATAGTATTTGGAATCCAATCGAATCAAGTAAGAGAGAAATTGTTAACAGAAGATAAACTAGACTTGAACAAAGCCATAACAATCTGTAAAACTAGTGAACAAGCTTCCAAACAACTAGACGAGTTCGAAGGTAAAAACAAAGCAGATAAAGTATTAGCGGTAAGAAATAAACGTGTCAAAAATAAACAAAATGAATATTTTAACTGCAAAAGATGTGGTACAAACCATAAATGCAGAGAATGTCCAGCATTTAACAAGTCGTGTACTAAGTGCAATAGAAATGGTCATTTTGCGAATATGTGCCGCAGTAATAAGAAACATCCCAGGCAGAAAAATAGAGTGAATGCAGTAGAAGAAAACTCAAATAGTTCTGAAGATGAGGTATACATTTCAACTATAAATTCCGGAGAAAAGAAAGACTGGACAGAGAAAATACAAGTTGGTAACGTGAAATTTACTGCCAAACTAGATACAGGAGCACAATGCAACGTGTTACCGAGACACATAATGAACAAAACGAAGGCAAGTCTGAAACCAAGCCGAACAAAAAATTTGATAAGTTACACTGAAGATAAAATGTCAGTTCTAGGCGAAGCAGAGCTACTTTGTAAAATAAAAAATGAAGTGAACAACATTATATTCAAGGTAGTTGAAGAAAGGGTTACACCAATCCTAGGACTTGATACATGTGAAAAGTTAGAGCTTATCGCAAGGGTGAAAACACTGATGGAAAATAGATGTGAAGATGATATCTTTGAAGGCTTAGGCTGTTATAAAAATTATGAGTATGATATTGACCTAATTGAGAACCCAAAACTAGAAATTAAACAGTCAAGAAGAATTCCATATGCCATAAGAGATGAGGTGAAGCAAGAACTTGACAGAATGGTGAAATTAGATGTCATAAAACCAGAAACAGAACCTACCCCGGCTGTAAGTCCTATGGTAATTGTAAGACAAAAAGGCAAAATAAGAATATGTATAGACCCATTAGATGTAAACAAAAACATACTCAGAAGGCATTTTCCACTTACTACTATAGAGGAAATTTCAGCTGATATAAAAGGTTCTAAATTCTTCGCACTATTAGATTGCACAAAAGGATTCTGGCAAATTAAACTTTCAGAAAGAACACAAAAAATATTAACTTTCGCTACCCCATGGGGAAGATATTCTTTCAAGAGACTTCCCTTTGGAGTATCATCAGCACCTGAAATATTCCAAGAAATTTTAACAAATTTGCTCAGTAAATTTAAAAATGTGAGAGTGTCAATCGATGACATCTTTATATATTCAAAATGTAGAGAAGAACTACAAGAAACCGTCAGTGAAGTCATAAAAACACTGAAGAAATCAGGCTTCAAACTTAATAAAAATAAATGTATTTTTGAATCGGAAAGAATAAAATTCCTTGGTCACATTGTTTCAGCAGACGGACTGGAAGCGGACCCAGAAAAAGTAGAAGCTATACAAGCAATGAAGATACCAACGAACAAAACTGAACTACAAAGACTACTAGGAATGATCACATACCTAAATAAATTTATTCCAAAAATGTCTGACCTAACAAATCCACTGAGAGATTTGTTACACAAAAATACAAGCTTTATATGGGAAATTCATCATGAAGAAGCGTTGAATAAAATAAAACAAGTTCTTCAAAGTCCTCCAGTATTGAGACTATACGATGTAAACAAACCTGTAACATTAAGCGTTGACGCAAGTTCAAAAAATCTTGGCGCTGCACTTCTTCAGGACGGACAACCAATCGCCTATGGAGCAAGAGCGTTAACAAAATCTGAAGAGAATTATCCACAAATTGAAAAAGAAGCACTCGCTATACAGTTTGGATGTAAGAAATTTCACGAATACGTTTATGGTAAAGAACTGACAGTGGAATCAGACCATAAGCCACTTGAGACAATTTTCAAGAAAAACATACAATCTGCTCCAGCGAGATTGCAACGGATAATATTTAATCTTGCACCATACGCTCCAAAAGTAATATTTAAAAAGGGCACAGAAATACCCTTAGCAGACTTTCTTAGTCGAGACTGTGATGCATCTAATCTGAAATATGAACAAGAAGAAAATTTGAAAGTTGCAGTAATACTACCTATGTCAGTTGACGCAAAAGAGGAGTTAATTAAGGCTACAAAGGAAGATTCACATTTACAGTTACTACTTCAGACAATAATACAAGGATTTCCAGAGAAAGTCGGTGAACTTCCAATAGAACTACAGCACTATTTTAACTTTAAAGAAGAACTGAGCTATCTCAAGGGAATAATTTTCAAAGGAAATAAAATTATAGTACCAAAATCACAGATCCCAAAAATGCTAAGGAATATTCACCAAGGACATGTAGGTATACAAAGTTGTTTAAGAAGAGCACGACAAATTCTCTACTGGAAGGGACAATATGACGACATCATAAGACTAGTTAAAACCTGCCCTGTCTGTGAACAAACACAAAGAGACAATATCAAAGATATAGTGCTAGTCAAAAATATCCCCACACTTCCATGGCAAATAGTTGCATCTGATCTATTTGAATTAAAAGGAAAAACTTACATCGTAATATGTGACAGTTACTCTGGATATTTAGATTTTCAACAGCTAAAAGGTCAGACTTCATATGAAGTCATAGAACAACTGAAAATATGGTTTGCTGTACATGGAATACCAGAAGAGCTACAAACCGACAATGGTTCACAATACATGTCTCGAGAGTTCAAGATCTTCCAAAAAGAGTGGAAATTCAACCATGTCACATCCAGTCCACATCACCATCAAGGCAATGGGCTCGCTGAAAAAGCCGTTCAAGTAGCCAAGAACATGTTGAAAAAATGTAGTATAGACAAATCCGATGTTCAACTTGCTTTATTAAACTGGAGAAATACACCAAGAAACGACATTTTAGGTTCACCCAACCAACGTCTATACAGCAGAATAACTAGATCTCCATTACCTACAAAAGACAGTAACCTAAAACCAAAAATAATACAAGGAGTCACAGCTGAACTTAAACGATTAAGAGGAAAACAAGCAGACTACAGTAATAAGCACACCAAAAGGCCTGACAATTTTGAAATTAACGAAAAAATCAAACACAAAGTTGCTCATCGCCAATGGGAAGGGGCAAGAGTAATAGAAAAGCCTGAAGGTCTACCAAGATCGGTAATCATTCAAACTGATCAAGGCCAAACCCTACGTAGAAACTTCAGTCATCTGCACAAGACAAAAGCGAACATCACCAGCAACAGAGTAGTAGTTCCAGATACTGAATACACAGATGAACCGGTACAACAGGTTCCAGCTCAAGAACAATCACCAGCTATTTCCAATTCAATCCCAGCATCAACAAGCTCTTCACCAAACACTTCCAATCATTTGCAGAACACGAACCTGGCTCAACCAGCGACAGCATTAAGGTTATCAAGATTTGGAAGAGTGATTAAACCGATAAATAGACTTGATCTTTAATGACTAGACTTGATCGTTAATACTACTTGAATTCGTTACCATATTATCTTATGAGTTTTATTAAGTTATATTTAGTTTACAAAGAAAGGAAGATGTAAAGTATAGACATCGTGTGTCAAATCAATTGAATTAATCAATTAATTATTGAATTGTCATTCATACATATTCTCTTTAGAATTATAATAAAAGCAACTATCTTTACGTTACAATAACACAGTCAAACAAGGGTAGGGGCCGGTATAACTTTTGGGTCACTACTTATACCGTTGAGTGAAAAATACATTTTTAATACATTTTTCACTCAACGCTTATACTGAGTATAACATATTCTTAAGTTATTCAGAGTTTATTGGTAGTAATTTTTCTTATTCTTGATTTATTCTCAGTAGTAATATCACAAGAGAGTGAGAATAAATTGAAAATAATTCGACAGATTTTAGAAAACTTGTTCCCAGGCAATTGACAAGAGAGCCCGAAGGGCTCGAGTGGCTATTGCCAAATGGCAACAAGTTTGAGAAAATGCCTGGAGAATTATTATCTAATTTATCCAACTCTCGTGTGGTATTCGATAGATTATTTTTTGACGTTACAATCAATGTCAGATAAAGAAAATACGTTCTTATGTGGCTGTCATTCAATAAAAACAATGTACATTGAATAATTCTAGCTATATGTAAGTAGATTATTCTCACTATAATAATGTTTTGATTGGCTAGAACGTATATGAATTACTGAAATTGAACATTTCTATTGGTTGGAGAAACATAAAAAAATAATCAGTATAATATTTTATAAGAGGTTTATTTGTAAGACCGTTTAGAGTTTAAAGTTAAAATTATTATAATAGATAACCGTTGAAACAGAGTAACTTGTGTCACTATACAATGGATCCCCGATTATCCGGGCCAGCCGGGACCGAACCTTTGCCGGATAATCGAAAACACGGAAAAACCAAAAGCCTCATTTTAAATTTTTTTCAAATTTATTTACACAAATACATACGCCAAAGAAACGTGATACATGTAACAAAAAATAAAAGTTTTAATATTTATAGGTACATAATACTCACTTAAAAAGATAAGTAATTTTTGTTTGTTTTTGGACTTTGCAAATTCTTCCCCTTATATTTTCCTTAATTTTTCCAAGTTGAAGTAGAATGAATGCCATCAGTTTCGGGCTGTTCTTCAAAATAAGCGGTAAGTGCATTTACTGCATCTCCTGCTTCTTGATGGCTCATCGTCTTCACTATTTTTGTCAGATCTTTCAGCAGAGGTCTGGTTATTTAGATAATCTTCATCCAAAATCTGATACCCTTGCTCTTCGGGATCACATTCTATCCATTCTTTTCATTGAAAAGATTTGAATTTCACAAATGATGAGTTAACTTTTCTAAGTAAAGGACTATAGTAAAATCGCAATCGCACAAGTGAATGTAATGAATGTTGTGAAAACAAGAAATTTATTTATGCCGACGGATATTGTAGAAAGATAACAATGACCGAGTATTTTCTTAATAATTTCTATGGGTATAATAAGCGTAGGTTTGGGAACAGTATTAGGATAATATTAGTTGTATTGCTTAAGTTTTAAATTATGATTTCTTTCCTAAACTAAAATTTGTGCACTTTTCTTTTACTTGCGTTTTTAATTTCTTCTGTGACTTCAGCTTTCTTTTTACCGCCTGCATTTTTCTTTGCGGATTTAATAACTCCACTTTTCGCTACACTTTTTGTATATTGTTGATTTGCTTACGCCTGTCATATTACTTGTCTTTGCAATAATGTCATCAACTGAACCTGAAGGATTTTCAGTTCTAAGTAATTATAAACAGTGTTTATTATTACTTTCTCGTTCACCGACAACGCCGACTTTTTCGTACGCTTTACAGGTGTAAACCCGGATCCGTACTGCAAATTTTCTGCCATTGTCACTATTAACCGAAACTAATAATCACAATAATTACTTTATAAAAGTTATCAAGCGAGCAAGTTCTTTCTAAATTCACTAAATGAACAATTGTTGACAGTCAGACTGCAACTACCTTTGAAACAAAAATACACAAATTCCATACTCAGGTAGGGGAATTATCTCTGAAATTATAATCCCACCCTGTTTCAACAATAATAATATGCAAGTCGTTTATATGTTAATAAAAAAAATTACAACCGAACACACCAAAATAATATAGGCATTCAATAATATTCGTAATAAATATTTCAGTAATCCGAATGTCTCTATACCTTAAAAATAATAATAGGTACCCACCTCTGAAATGACAGATTGCGATTCTACTATACGATATTCTACTCTATTGAACCGTTGAGTATAGAGACTAATTGTGAGACAAATTGCTAACTGAAAAAGTTTCTATAATAAATTTAATAAAGGTAACACTACTGTCATTAACACGTCAAAAATTTTGACGATTAAATTCAAAATTTTTGTGGTTCTGAAGATTTAATAGGAATTTCTATAGATCCAACTAAAACCTAATTAGATTCGACTGACAAAGTAGCGCAAAAACTTGATTTTCCAGTACTGAAATTCTGTCATTCATAAAGTAGAGCTCACAATCACCAAAACTATACGGTAGACTCCGTTTAACGTAAAAAGAAACCACTTGAAGTTGCAGTCGCATGCGCGAACTTGTCAAAACCAGCACCACATTATTAAATTGACATTCGACTTCAAATCAGTAGCGTAACGTTTTCGCACAAAATAACAATATTAAAAATGTTTTTATCGTATGTATAGTTTGAATAAAACACATTTGGGAATTATTTGAAGCTTTTCGAGATAGTTTCACATACAATAGACATGAAAATACTTGGTATCGTTAAAATATTTATACTTTCAATTAAGGATTTGTAACGCCAATAACATGAAACTGTCGTTACGAGGCTACATTGATAAACGAATCCGATTTTCATTTCTGCGCAAGACGGTTGGCAAACTTCATGTGGTTTCTTCTTATGTGAAACGGACAAAAACAAAATAAAGCTATTTGGCCAGTTGTATCATAACATCAATGTACCCAGTCATAATATAGCCAAAAAACAATTCACCAGAAAAGAACTAAGGTTTTTCCAGTTTTCCGTAAAATATGTATAAAAAATTCACTTGATTTAACAAAGAAATTATATAATCTTAACATTCCTACAATTATAAAATTAGTTTTGTTTGATGTAACTAAATGAAATCAAGGGATGCAGTCTTGCCAGGATCACCCTGGGCGACCCTGGGAAGCTGGAGTCGAAAAAATATTTGGTGATGACCAGGAAAAACCTACGTTTAACGGTAGGATTTCTGACTGGCCACTGTCAATTAAGGAAACACTTCCATACAATGGGGCTAGTGGACACACCTATATGCAGGATGTGTGATCAGGAAGATGAATCTGCCAGTCATGTCTTATGCGAGTGCCCCGAGTTATCGTCAATAAGAGAGTGTGTGTTCGGTGAGTCTTGGCCTACACCTGCCGATATAAACGAGATGTCTCCTAGTGACCTGTCCACCTTCCTGGAAAGGACTGGATGGACGATGACCTAGGAAGACAACTCCTCGGGAGGATGTACAATGGGTCACATGTGGCCTAAGTGCTGTGGGCCTAACTCACCCTCCCTACTCTACAGACAGATTGATGTAACTAAACTCCGTTTAACATAAGAAGGAGCCACGTGAAGTTTGCCAACTGTCCTGCGCGGAAATCAAAATTGGTCTTGTTTATCTATGTCGCCTCGTGACGAGCGTTTCATGCCTTTGGCGTTACACACAAAAGGTTCGTTCCAACCTCGCGAAGAACCATTCTAGAACGGCACTGCGCAAGTGCATATGGTTAGTGCCGTTCCAAGCTAATCGTGACCGTAATATTACGGTTCTATTTGCGTTCCAACCATTTTGTGATCGTTCTAGAGCCGCAACGGAACGGTAATTTCGATACTCGATCGAAAGAAGGAACTGTGAGGACTGACATGCGCTGATAGTAAATATTTTCTCAGCTGTTCTCAAAGTTTGTTGTTTTAAAGATTGACGTGTTTGCTCGCAACTCGTCTATTATCCGAAATCAAAAATGTTGTTATTAACCATAATAACGAAAAGGTAAAACGTTATAAAAAAGGTAATAACCTCCCTTAAAAATTAATATGTGATTAAATTAACTATTTGTGACTCAGGAAATACCATGGATGGCGAAGGAGACAGCGATTTTTTATCGGAAGAATCCAGTGAGGATGAGGTGGAGTTTCTTTTACACCAACCATTATAAAAATATATTCAAAAAAGTGAGGTTACTATTAGATAAACAAAACGGTCGCTAAACGATAATAAAGTACGCCTAAAACCGTTCCAGCCTCTAACAGTTCTGGGACGGTGCAAAGTTTGCGCCTGCGTATAAATAATTCCCTAACGATTCCAAAACGGTTCCAGAAAGGTATTTTATCGTAGGTTGGAACGAACCTAAAGTTTAATGCCGACAGCTATTTTATTATTGACATTTGAGGTTGTGTTTGAAAGCAATCATTTATGGTCGAAAATTTTTTATTTTTGAATATTTTAATGCGTTTAGCTAGTTTATCTGTGAGTGTTGTGGGTTTTCTTTGATCTAAGACCATGCTCCTAAAAAACTTGTTAGTGTTAAAGGAAAAATTATACACAGTTAAGGCCGACAGTTTCTAATTTTGTGTTAACCCACAAAATGTGAAAACGTTACGATACTGATTTGAAGTGTCAATGTTTCAATATGGCACTGGTTTTGCCAACAAGTTCGCACTTACGACTGCAACTTCAAGTGGGTTCTTCTTACGTGAAACGGAGTCTAGTCCAAATGGATTTTAAAAATAGGAGAATGGATTATCCTACACCAATGGTACGAAAAAAAAGCTTACGTTCACCTAAGGAAATCCTAATTTAGATTCAGGTATTTAAAACTGTTTGGTTATATGAACAACTATGGATATCTACCAAAGATGGGTAGATAAAATTCCACAACAAAGAATTTACCACAAAATATTCTTTAATAGTTTTAAAAAATCTCAATTAAGTATACAATGTTATTGTTTCTAATATTCTAAATAAAAACTTTTATTTTGTTATCAAATAATAAAAACATTCTTAGTTAATTTAAAATGAAATGTTTATAGTAAAAGTAAATCATAAACAGTTTTATTATCTTCTATATCAAAATAACGTTCCTTTTTCTTTCACTATTAGATCTGTATCAACATAAGACGTTGGTACTCATGGTCTAAATCTGTCTGGTTTCAGTGATGGTCATTACCATAATCGAGTCTTAGATGCCCACATAGGCGTCCTTATAACAAGGGAAATTGGTTTAGTTTTAATTTTATTGTAATTAATGAATGTTAGATTTTTTGTATGAGGAAGTTGATTTTGTGATCTTACATTTTTTTAAATAATGTAAATTTACTAAAATCAATACAAGTGCCCAGTATTCTTATACTCCAAAGTACTTTAAAATAATACAAACCTATGTTCATAAAACTATAAAGAATCAATAAAGATTCCATAGACGTAGGAATGAGAACAGGATTAAATTATTTTTCCAGTGCATAGTTGATTTAAAATTTTAGGCACGGCAGTGGTTCTTATTCGCCGATGGTTTTAAGTGGCATAGAAAGAGTAGGCAATATTGAGGCACAAAGTCAATCGAGAATCCAATTATTTTTTTATAGATAAACAGCAAACACGTTGGGCACATAACGAGGGTTCGACGGAATCGTTGTATTATGATGGCTGTAGCTCGTATCCACGAGTGGTTTATATTCAGTAGGTTTTTTTATGTTTTTTTTCGACGATGAAAAATGTCACGTCCCAGTGGAGACGAAAGGATTCTAAATTACTACCGCCAATGGAATGTATACTCTGATTAATTTCAAAATAAATTCCCGAAAAACTTATTTTTTCTATCCAGATTTGAAAAGTTAATGGGAAAGTAAATAAAAAAAACCTTCTTGTCACACATTGTGTGTCTTCTTCTATCTCCGATTCCCTGTCGCCTATCATCTTTATGGTTTACATTGTTATTTCGACCCTAGTTTGCGTAGGGGCAGCTGTGACTTTGATCCCTGATTGATGGTGGCCAATTAGTCTTACTGTCTTGGTTCTCTAATACTCCTCAGCTTTATCGGATCGATAGGGACGATTAAACTCTACTTAAAGGTTTGTTTTTGCAAAAAAATACCAAATGAACGACTTTGTTGTTTTAAAGTAACAAAGGAAGTTACACAAAGCAAAAAATGTATAGCTCTACACTAAAAAAAGTGACAAAAAATTGACATTTGATTTTTTGAAATCAAATGGAAATACACATTATAGTATTTTTTCAACGCCCATGTACGTGATCGTCAAAAATCGCACTGTAGACATTCCTTGTAAGTGACATTTAACAATAACATGTACGTAATGAAAATATCATAACATACACGTACGTTTAGATAAGGAAACTCAAATTTCTTTGTTGTTTCAAATTGTAGTCAATTATTATTTACGTACTACTCTATTTGGTTTATTTACATACTTTTGATCAATTGAAAAACATAAAAGCTCTTAGCATTAGTGGAATACATTTGATGCCCGGCAACACATTATACAGTTTCAAACAAACCACTCGTAATTAGGGTGATTTATAGATTCCGTAACGTAACGTAACGCAAGGATTTCCGTGAGACGATAAAAGATAAATCATAGGACGACTCCACTACCATTCATAGATTACTTCTGCCATCGTACCACAACGCAACTTCAAAAAGATGGAGATGGGTATCTCTCGCGTTACAGCGGCGATCAGCGTCATACGTAAGGGCAATCTATGAATGGTAGTGCGGAGTCGTCCTATAAGTTATCTTTTATCATCTCACGGAAATCCTTGCGTTACGTTACGTTACGGAATCTATAAATCAGGGGTAAGTTAACTTACGCTCGTTAGTAACAACGTCTAACGTGAGTAAGAATTACTGTATCGCAGACATAAAGTCAGTGAACATCTTCATGTAGTATCTCAAGATGTCGCGGTCAATCTCCGGGTTTCAAGGATTGACGTTTTCCAGAGTGATCTTCCGTACATCTAGTGAAGGAACGTCTATCTTTCCTTCAAGGCTGCGCTGTGGCACAATCTCATTACACTCGCAATGTGCGCCACTTTATTTACCAGCTTTAAATTTTGCCGAGAGTTGTTTACTACAGTCTGTTTTATGCAGTTGGTTAGATGATAACTCGGGAGTACCATCTGTACATTTAGCTGTAGCTATTTTTCATAAACATATTATACAAATCAAGTCTAATATCTTCACCTTTGGGAACTACAATGATACTTAATAGGGTATGTGGAACGGACAGGAAAATGTGCTTATCCAAGTGTTGTCATAGCCACTAATGACGGCACAGATCACTGAATATATATTTCTGATTGTCAGTTAAACCCAATATGTGCCGGTATTCTTTCAACTTTCCGTCCTCGGTCAGCTATAACGGGTTAGAGATAATTATCGAAAAAATTTAATTGAGAAATCATCCTTTATATATTATTCTCTAATCGTTATACCGACTAATAATTAGTTCTATATATACATGAGACAATTATTGTAATCATCTGTTCTACGATAAAGTCAATTTTCGAATAACAAACCTGTTATTATATATTTATATTCGGTAAACGAATATAAAGATATTACTGTATGCGCATCGTAATTTAAATCCTTGTAATTTTCAATTGAACGTAAACGCATTACTGTACAGTTGTGAATAGGTTTTCTTAGAAATATTAATTACATATATATACGAGATTCGTCGAAAACTTATTTTGAACGTATATACAAAAAGATATCTAAGATTTTATACCATTATAATGCCTTTCAAAGTTTTTGAAAAATATAACTACTTCTCGGGCTATATTTTACAGGAAACTGTAATTGATTACATACAAACAAGGTGCACTCAATTCCTCTGTTGACATATTATTTCAAGTTTTTTAACTACGCTAGTATCAGCCTACGCTAGAATTATTGCTATCGCGACATAAAACAAACTTTTACTTATAAATAATGTATTAGTGATGGGTATAATTCTATCTACATCCAAACTAGTTTGGGGTTGCTTGGAAACTATTAGAATTGGACAATCAAAACAAACTGTCCTTATTCTGAGCCGAAGAGTTTATATCAAAAATCCATGTCCAAAATTCATAGACGAGCAACTAAGATCCTGGTTTGACTCTTGACAAACATGGAAGACTTGAGTTCTGCACTATGGAGTCTAGTAATATGGAACAGGCTTAGAAAGGAACTTCAGCATAACATAATAGATTTTCAAAGGTCGTAGAGAAGCGGCTCCTAGAAGCACATGAACCATACTAATCCAATATCTTAAATTTTACTCAAACAGCGCAGGGTCTTTCCTACAGATATTTTTGCATCAAACTGGATAGTCCCTCGTTATTGTGAAGATTCCTTATTACAATTGTGCAAGAAAATTTACCATTTATATCTTTTCCCAACAGTAGGCGCGTTCAGATGAGCTCAGCGGTTGAGTTGCTAACTTAGCGGATGCGTGGGTACCAGGGCAAGAGGTTATAAGGGTAACGAATGGCCCGACAAGCCCATTCTTTGAACCGGAATCCTTCTGTGGCGTCGCAAAGTCGACAATAAATGTGGTCACAAGGAAGTTTAGTGGTTGGCACAGAAACCTCTAGAAAGGTGGGTAATCTCACTTTGCAGAGACAGGCGAAACAATTCATTAGAGGATTTTCGCCAATATTTACGGCAGATCTAATAAGCAAAGATCTGCCAAAGCCGTAGTAGGTATGTTAACAGGGCATTGTAAGCTTAACAGGCACGCAAAACTAATGGGGTTAACATACGAAGCCATGTGCAGATACTGTTACCTAAAATAGAAACCCGCAGAGCACACCCTATGCCATTGCGGGATGCTGTCATTCTGATGACTCTCAACTGTTATTACAACAATTATTTATGCTTTGTTTACTTAGTGCTGTCAAAGATGACAGAATATTTATTTTATAATCTTTGACGCTGTCAAAGTGTTGGATTGCTATAAAACATACATACTGGTATGAGCACAAACAATGGTGTTCCCATACGAGTAGGTATTATGTCAGATTTGTTTCCTTTGTTCTTACCTACTGTAGAAGTTCCCTACTATCCGTGGCCTAGTTTTGTATGTGTGAGAAAAATGTCTTGATGGGCCCCTAGACAAGGAGCGAGTCTCCCTGTACATTTCCTTTTGTATCTCTTCAAATAATTCTCTGTGAGTTTGTTATAGGAATAGCGGCTGCGCGCGTTTTGACACGGAACTATATATTACAAATGCAACTGGCTGAATGGCGAAAGTCAATGCCAAAAACAAAATTATTTTTTGGGTGATAAACTATAATAATGGAAATAAACTGAAAATATTATATAATAGTTATAAGTAATGAGATTATTTAAAATAATCATAGTACTTGCATACTGTAATTAGTCACCTTTAGTTTTTCCACTCTAAAGAAGACTGTTTTGGTATTTATTTGTGCACATTTAACCTTCGATTAGACTGAAATGAATTGCAATACCTTTTTTATCGTCTACTTCGTGTACAATGTTATAATATTACGATGAGTATTGAGTATTAGAAATTGATTTTGCTTTTTCCAGCAACTGTATGATTTGCACTTTTTGTTAATTTGTAGACTATTATACAGTTGATGAAGTTAATTTCTTCTTAGGAGCTGAGTTATTCGAAGTTATATAAAACAATGATTTAATATATTAGGATTTAATTTTTTTTCTCGACTTCAATCACAAAAATAACTGCACGTAAATAGGAAACAGATTAAAAAGAATACCTTAGTGTCGTATTCCTATTGGCGTTTTATTAAAAACCATATGAATCCAGCAACCAGAAGAATAAAAGATGCGTTTGAAAACCACACAAAACAATATTACTTGTTTCGATAATAATTTTGTGGCCACCAATATAAAATCTGTTTATTTATAATTAAGCAATAAATTACGAAAAGTTATTTATGTTCCAGGAATTGGTATCACTGGTGTTGCCACGTAAAATCTTAGATTTATATCTTGAAATTTAATATTTTTTGCGTAAATGTGTTGGGAACTTTTTGATATTCGCCGCTTATATAAATCTCGACCGACTTTTGATTTTGATAATACAAAGCTATTTTATTTTGCTCGGATGATGGTCCTATCGCCAGGTACACCTCAGCGACTTCCCGGCTTAGCATCACAACACCAATTCCATAATTCTAGATCCCTATATCACTGTACAAGCTCTTCACGGGTTGGCCAATGTATTTTTCGTTTCTGTTTCTTTACTACATTGTCCGCAGCAAAGTTCTCCGTTATGTAGCCTCATTTTGTCCTCTCATTGGACTGTGACCAATGAAAAACTTATCTTGAGTAGTTCTTCAGCTCTGTGCACCGACAGCTTTTTTATGAACGTTTCCCCGTAGTGCATGCGAACAGCTTCACTCCACCTCTCTTTTTGTTTTCGTATGACCTAGTTCCGTGTGCATCCTTGGATGGTAGATTTAGAATCCCGGAGTGCGGGTTCAGAGTCAATATATAGAATTGATGACCCCTCTCTGGATAGTTCATCAGCTTTTTCATTGCCCTCGATGCCTTAGTGTACTGGAATCCACACGAAAGTTATTTTGTTGAGTTCTGTGTCTCTAGCAATATCTATATATATATATATATATATATATATATATATATATATATATATATATTCCAGTTCCTTCCTTCTTGGTTTTGGGTCCGCCAATATATCAGATCATCTCACCAGATATGCCCTTAATGTTGTCAACTGTTCATTCCTTCTGATTTACTTAATCACCTCGAAGTACTATTGAAGAGATATCTAGGATTTATGTGGTCCGTTGGTTTCATTTCGAGAATGTTAACTCCCACTAATTCCTTCATCTGTGATCTGTGATCCGATCTGTTTTTCGTGGTTTGTTGCCTTAGAAGTATCATTCATGCCTTCCCTATGAATTTTTTTGCCGAGGCCTGTAACTTGCTCAACTCAGCCACGACTATTTTTTGGGTTATCATTTTGTATATGATCATGGGCTTCATGACAATACATCATTTTGTGATTGTTTGACTATTATTAATGTAGCCTCGGCTTTATTCGTTACTTCTGCCAGCTGTTGGTTCAAGGTAAGTTTCAAGTCTAGAATCACTCCAGGGTCTCTTGGTCAGAGCTCCTAAGACATCTAACTTTCTTCTTCGGGTGAAAATGTATTTAGCAGATTGAGTGCCATTTGCATCTCTGACCGTGGTATTGAAATTCCCTGGACAATAATGACTACCGTCTGCGTACTGTTTTGTGTCCACTCTTTTCTAGTCTGATTAGCAGGTTCTCCACAACTAGACTCCAATGCAATGGGAATGGTCACTTTTGCTGTCGTTGTTTCTTCCACTAGAGAGTAGTAGATTGTTCGTTCTGTAAGCAAGCAGTAACCTAGTTAATCAAATTGCGATTTTTAAGTGTTTTGTAGTCCTAATTATTTGTAAATTTAATAAAATTCAAGTGCTTTTTAGTCCAAATTATCTATAAATTCAATAATATTTATTGAGAAGCTCGAAATCAAAATAATTTTGTTTTAGTTACTGTGTATTTCAATATTTAACTGGGGACGACCATTTAATCTCATCAGTTCTAATGCAACATTTTTAATCAAAAGCATGACATTTTATAGCCCAGATTCAGAAAATTCCTACAAGATAAAAATCCCATTTCACTGGCTCGTATTCGCTGATAAAAACTTAAACAAAAACTCAATTTCTGTTGTGTTAGCTTTGGAATGGAAGTCAGTCGAGCGTAACAAGATTTTTAAGCACACGTTTATTTAAACAAAAAAAGTGATAAGTGAACCGCAATACCATAACAAAAGAGTCCCTGTGGGGATAATTGCTTACAAAACAAATATTTCTAGGCAGGTCTTTAAAAGGTTTCGGTTTTTAGTTTTTAAGTTATTTGTGCGTTTCCTTCTTCGGTGAAAAGATGCTTCACAGGCGGTCGGTTAATGCGGTCTTAAGACATTTTAATTGGGAAGTGTTTGATAAGATATTTCAACTTCGCATTGTACTCTTGAAAATATTCTTTCATTCGAAATTATATTTGCTCTTTATTAATATAAATAAATATAAATTTTTCTTCTTTTGCTATTAATTTTGTGAAAATGGATTTACGGATAAATAATAATTCGAAATTAATTTCAAAATTTACTAACAATATTGTATTTTTATTTCTTTCCTTGGGTTGTCCAGATCTATGTCTTCATTAACAACTGTAACTCCAGATGTGTCTTATGGTATTGCCTACGTTCGGCTCATTTTAAAATTATTTCTTTCGAGTGTTCTGGTTTCACATGATTCTATAATCCGTTTTCTCCGTTGCTAATTTAAACTAAAAAAGGCTAGCCAAATAGGAGATGGTTGGGAATCATAAAGCTGCAGCTGAACTCGCCATGTAAAGAGGAAGATACCTGTCACCCTTTTTTTAATCTCCCCGCATACTATTTACACCCAACTACCTCTATATTCTAGAAAATTCTCCTTATTCCTATCAACATGGGTAATTCATGCATTTTTTTCTGGCTCTCAGAGATACACCTTTAAACCTACAATCATCCTCTTTTCAACAGGATATGATTCTACACCAAGATCATTTTATCTTCCACTAGGTACTTTATCTGTCACTTCTTGAAATTTAAACTAACTGAGTAGGATAGAGTTTACAAAATGTTTAATGCATCTTCTTGGAGTGTATCAGAAAAAATGAATATCCTCCTGCTGTTGCTTGCGAAACAATGTTAGGAAAAGATAGGAAGTCCCTTTTGTCAAATTTTCTTGTACCTACAAGAATATGTGAAGTATTGGTTATATATAGAAATAGGTTTTTTTATTATTTCAGTAATTTAAAACACTGTACCTACAAGTTATTTTGTTCTTGGAAGATAGAATCTACGTTATGAAGTATGACCATCGACAGCATGTAAATGATTTGATAGGATTTTTCTAGACAATTCAGTGCAAAGAGATTTAATAATACTTAATAATATTAAGTTGTGTTTAGTGAAATTAAAGGTATTGGAAATGTTAGACTTTCATAAACATCTTTTTTATATTATTAAATAAAAGCAATTAATTGTAAGGTCACTTCTACTTTCTGTGGATAATTCTGTTTAAAATCATAGAAGCTTGTCGCTTATTTTGTTTTTTCTGTTGATAATTCCTTCTGCTAGTGTATAATAGTGTCCTAAGGTTTTATAATAATTAAAAACTGTAAATAATTCATTTGACATGATCTGACAATTTCTTTTTCTTCTGAGAGTTTCGCTCTTGAAAATAATTTATATTCACTTCTTTCAAGTTCATATTTTATTCAAATTCGTACACTTACCTTCTCGTGCTCTTTTGATCTTCTCAAGAAACGTAGAGAACAAGGGGAACGTCATTTTGCTCGTTACAACAAATTGATAGGTATACTTAGATGGCAGCTACAACCAGTGTCGCGCAGTGTTTTTTTTGAACTCGCGTGTAACGTAAAAGTTGATAAAAACGATATACTGTTATACAATAATTAACTTAGTACTAGGTAATTTCAAGGTTTCTTACGATTATTACTTGGGAAATAAAAAGTTGTTGAGAATATAGTAATTTTTTGATACCTAAATTTGTAACAGTCGTTTACAAAATAAATAAGCAACTCTTGTTATTTTTTTTTGGTTTGTATTTGACAATTTGGGGTAATATATATAGAAGTATCTACAAATAGTAGATAAGGTTCATAGATTAAAATATTAATTAATTCCAGAAATTGTAGGGTTTTATCCAATTTATCAGTAAGAGCTGTCTTTATATTGTTGGGATCAATAAATTACGCAGATTATTAAGATGTGGACAGTCTGTGATAATATGCTTCACAGATTTAACACATTGGGCACTGATCACACAGAGGTATTGGTGGATTATGCTGGTGTGTCCAATTCTAAGCCTAATTGTCTTCATTTATTGTGAGGTAAGGAAGGAAGCCCAGTAGCAGTATTTGGCTGTTTATTGCGAGGGTTTAAATTCTCAATTGCCATTCCTTGGTTATTTATTTTTTTATCAAGTGTTTATGGTCTTGGGTCGGAACTATATTTATATTGGTAGAAAAGTTTTTGGGAGTTTCGTCAGCATCCTCACTTCCTTTAATACCTGTGTCGTTTGTTGGTGTTTATTTTCTCGAAAAGTGACTAGTTCGACTGAACTGAATTCGTCAATACTTTGCACTACGTATATTTTTTTTTAATCCTTCTTGAGATTTGAAAGATCTGTTTTGCCCCCTTACTTCTACTTAATTCCTTAGGAAAGTCTCAGAAACTAGTAGCTACTTTAGTCCTATTTCCCGGAGGAATTTTAGGTTATCTGCAGGCTTCAACTTAGGTAAATATCCTTCTTCTATCCAGTAATCTATTAGGTGTTGTGCCCTAGGATTCTAAATTGCTGTGCAATTCGCAAGTATGTTTATTTTTTCATGCCACTTAATCTACATTCTCCTTCCTCCACTATTTTGCGCTTTTTCAGGTGCCAATTCAGGCGACAATGTCCCGTTAGGATCCCTGTTAAAACTCCTAGTGCAGTTTTACTTTGACTTATGCATTCATTAGATCTCAACAGGTTGTAGTCACCCAGAAGAATCGTTAATTGAGCCCTACTAGATCTTTCCAATGGTCTGACCTTCTCTTTTTTTCGGCTTTGCCTATTTCTTCCAATATTACATACCGCAAAAGGGTTCAGACCCCCAAAAGGGTATTTCAGTTCCCTTCTTTGCTGGTTCATCTGCTATTTTATTTTCTTCGATTCCAGTGTGTCATGGAACTCACAGTAAGCTGACTATATTGTTCTCGCATAGTTTAATGAGTTTGCCTAGGCATTCCCACACTATTTTGGAACTCATTGCACAAGAGCTCAGAGCTTTAATGGCATAACTATCCGACATTATGATAATCCTTTGCCTTTTATATCCTTTGTAAATATTGAGCTGAGCACATTTTCTTATGGCGTGAACATCCGCTAGAAAGATACTTGGGGTTTTTCCCAAGCTTTCAAAGTGTTTGTTTCCTGGCCCGTACACTCCTATCCCAGTCCCTTCTATTACTTTTTAGCCGTTTGTGTATCATTGAATGGCATTTTTTTAAGTCTGGTGATAGTATTTGGATCCCATTATTTCTTTTTCACTAGCTCTAGCTTCTTGAGGTGTCCGTTCAGGCGGCGCAGTGTCCTGTTTGGGTACGAAAAATATTAGTTTCCACGTATATTAAGACACGTCACGGTGGCCATTTTGGAGGGCACGTTCCGCACCGGCTCATAATTTGTTGCTATTTTGTTGCTAATTTGTTACTAAATAATTGATTTTGTTGCTCCAGCCGTTGCCGAGAAACGCGTGGTCCCCTACCGTAATATAAACTTAGGGTGGACAAGTGCAATATGCTGGGAGCCAGACGAGCTAGCAACACGAACCAGGCGGCATATTTTGTTGCTTTAAGGTGGCTTTACCGAAAAATTCCTAAAACCACCCCTACATGTCAAACTCACCCTCGCGCGGTATTAAGTTACAGTGGCCAACTGCGATAACTCGGGAGCCAGACGAGCTAGCTACACGAACCAGGCGGTTTTTGGAATTTTTTGGTAAAGCCTCCTTAAAGCAACAAATTAGCAACAAAATATGCCGCCTGGTTCGTGTCGCTATTTCGTCTGGCTCCCGAGATATCGCAGTTGGCCACCCTAAGTTAATATTACGGTAGGGGACCACGCGTTTCTCGGCAATGGTTGGACAACAAAATCAATTATTTAGTAACAAATTAGCAACAAAATAGCAACAAATTATGAGCCGGGTCCGAAACGTGCCCTCCAAAATGGCCGCCGTAATTTAATATACGTTCAGTTTCCTATAAATTTTATACTTGGTTATTAAATTTTTTGACAATAAGAGCACTCACTAACCTATTTACACTTGCAAGCAATTTGTGCCTCAACCACTTTCCGCAAATTTTTTTACCAGCTAGAAGAGTCACTGTTTACATTATGCCAAATTATTCACCCATGTAAACTTGACAATAACCTCCTAATGTTTTGGTTTTTAATTAAGTTAAATCCCTTCTAGTACACCTTTGACTTTAGCCAAAATTAACAAAGAAGCATTCATCACTATTTATATACTAACTCTCCTAGCTAGCAGAATGACCTTTTGTAAATGAAAAAAGAACCGTTGTATATTTGTATAGATGAGAATATGTTAATTTTTTGATAGGCTGCTGCGTAATCGTGTACAGCAGTTATTGATTACCCATAAAAATATTACATACTTTATTGATAGGTAGTTTCTTACTTGGAGATTATAGATTAGAAAGTCGTTTTATGAAGAACGGATAATTTTGAACAATTTACAGAGTTATTCAAAAGTAGTTTTGTATAAATCGCCTGCGAGACAAATAGCACTGAAATTGCTAATCGTTCGATTCTCATGAAACGGTCGTTACTAGCAGACATAGATAAACAAGACCGATTTTGGTTTCTGCGCAGGTCAGTTGGCAAACTTCACGTGGCTCCTTCTTATGTGAAACGGAGTCTATATCAACTAATAAACGTCAAAATCTCAATATTTGTATACTGTGTTTGTTCGTTTGTTAAATTATAGTGTATTTTCAATGTCAAGATTAGGTTACGATCATGAAGACTTTTTAAATCTGTTAATTACTTATGGTGAGTGTAACTGAATAATTAACCGAACATGTGGATGGTTTTTTTTTGTGTAAGACACAAAATCGTAAAATCGCTAACCTATTTGCTATTATAAACAATCAATAATTATACTTAAATACCTATATTATATTTACGTAAATACCTATTAGGAATTATATTAACTAGATCCGCATTAAATAACAATCATACATTTTTGCTATTATTTGTTAGTTTCCTAACGGAAACTATAAGATAAATAAAAAGAAGAGCTGTACATTTTGACATATGAAGTAATTGGTATCATTAATATTATTTCTTCACGGTAATAAAACAACATATGCTATGATTAATGGAAGTAATGATCTATTACTGTTAGTGTTAACCATATTTATTTCAAATAGCTTCCAACATTATTCGGAAAACTGGAATTTTTCTCAAGTACAAAACCATAATCAGTCCAAAGGAGTACAGAAAGTATCGTTAATAAATTAATTGAAATCATAATAATATAGTAACGTTAAAACTAAATTTAAATGTTAATTTCATTTGGCAAAATTATTAACAATTAACAAAACTCCTGCCTAAGAAGGAACTTAGCAAACTATTTGTTAAAATTCCGCTGTATCTATATGATTGAAGGAATTTTCATTCAGATATTTATTATTTTCCATCCCAGTTTACCACAGTCACCTTAGTCATTCACTCGAGGAACAAATTGCCAAGTGTGCAGACCATCTAGATCCAGGCGTCTTATTCTATTTTAATTCGATGTTTGTTATATTTTATTCAAGTGGTAATTTTGTAATTTTTGAGAGCAGGAAGTAGGTTTTATAAATAACGATTCACTAAATTTATACTATTAATTGACAAAAGAAAATATTTCAAAAACGTTCTAGCAGGAAGAAAAACTATTTTTTGCCGCTAAATTGAATCAACATTTTTAAATCGCTTCCATATGTTGGTCTAAATTTATCTATTTCCTAATTTTATTCCCGTCGTTGTGATGAAAAGCAAGCAACGATTGAAAGTGGTTTCCGAAGCCATCCAATATCAAAAATAATTACTCCGAGGACGTCTTCTGTAATGTCTCTGCTGAACTGTCATTTCCGAACGTAATAGTTGAAGGAAATGACAGCAAGGGGTGCATTATAAAGATGGATTACGTTTTGCGGTTGTCAGTTGCTTACCTACCGACTATCTCGGGGATCTTTGTAAATCTCTCCGGAGTTTGAAATTTCGTTGGTCTACAGGGATGTCTGCAAAACTAAGACGTTATTTTTATTTGGGATTATTTTTACACATAGGTTATCTGTTTTTACATTACACGCTTTATATTTGCTTCACTTGTATGTATGATTGTTTGTTTGTATCGCAACCTTTAAACTCGATTTTTACGTCCTGGAACTCACACCGGATAGTATGTTTATTCTATTTATATCAGTCCTGTTCTTGTTCATCCTAGCACATCTCAAGATTGTGTAGATCTCTGCCTCAAAAATGAATTAATATTTTTAGTGTAAACTGTCCTCTCAACTTGTATGTATGTAAGAATGATGGGGTGACATTCACTGAGACTAAAAGATCTATTGTGCTCCCTTACTACTACTACTACTTAGGCGAACCTTGGCCAAGACAAACTCAAGCCAAGGTTCCGACACTGAGGCCACTAGCGGGCCCATTGTGCCATTCCTGCCACTTATACATCCATGAAGCTGAGCCCCTCGATGAAGGATTCAATCCTCTTCAGTGGATGCCTGCTTATGTCCCCAGAGGCCATAACAGGGACTACGAAGATTCGCCTGCGTAGCACAGCCCAATGTGGACATACGAGGAGAACATGGTCCGACGTTTCATCAGCCATACCGCAACCCCTGCATAGGGGGCTTTCCTCTAAACCTAGGTTACAGAGGTGTTTCCTCAGACAGCAGTGCCCTGTTAGGAGTCCTTCTTTAACCTACTCCTTGGTAGTTCTAGAGCAACTCTAGCATGTCCATCAGTCCATCCCCTCAATAGGAGCTTGGACTGCCTGAGACCCTGTAGAGCCCTCCAGTGAGCAAGATGCTGGCTCCTCGTCTCCTTACGGATTGTTTGTTTTGTGAGGCCCAAGTCGGGCCCGGGCCGTTAAAGGGAGTAGCCGCCTCTTCGTTGCCTTCAAAACCAGAGTGGGCCAGAATCCATCACTCCTCTGTGTTGCGCCTTGCTAGGTCAGCAAGGCGCTCACGACATTCAGCAGCAAGCCCTTAGTTGATGGTATATCCACTCAGTGCCTTAATTACCGCCTGACTGTCGGTGTATAACCTCTGTCTAGATATATCTGCGCACATTCCAAGCGTAAACCTCAGCCTGATATGCAGACACACCCTTACCTAATGGAACACAGTTTTGTGTCCTTGAGTTCCTGGAGTAAATTCCAGCCCCCGCCCCATCGCTGGAGCATGAACCATCTGTGTACCAGACGATCCCATGAATCTGTGAATTTCCCTCCCTTTCCCAGAATTCTCTATTCTGGATCTTCACCCTTACTTCTACTTAGATCCTGAGGAACGTCTCAGGGATTAGTAACTGCTTTGGTCCTATTTCCCTGTGGAATTTTAGGATATCTGCAGGCATCAACCTAGGTAAATGTCCCTCTTCTATCCAATAGGTGCTGTGCCCTAGGATTCTGAATTGCTGTTCAATTCGCAAGTGTGTGGATGGAGGTTTCTTAACTTGAAATAAGTTTAAATAATTTAAATCCAATTACAATGATACCTGATATTATTCAAAAATGTTCGCAGAAAGTATAATTTATTTAGAATTGTACAGTTGTTGATATCTTTTTTCCAGGCGAATCATATGAAATAATATAATACGCTTTGTTTCCAGCGAATTAAAATTATTAAAGACATTCACTTTCCATGAAAATCATCATTATAATCAATTTCACATAGCGAACAGGTTTCGAGGATCGTCAATAATTTCCTTCTACCTAGTTTGGACCCCGAAAGTATTTTTTCTTTATCTTGAAACTAATTGGCCCACCCATGGCTTATCCAAAAATATTTCAACACTTATACAGGTATTAAGGAAATATTGATGGTGCCGTCAAAGTATCAGAACAACAGATTTTTCTACCATACCTTTTAAACATCATCTCGCTACTGATTGAAAAAAGCCACTATTTGAAATATTTGATTCGTTTTCTTAGTAGCGCGCTCTTTAACAAATATAGGGCTATTAGTACACCATTTGTCACCGGGTTTTTCTTGTCTTTATCTCAAACCTTTTAATTTTAATGGTTTTTCTGGCAGCTACTAAAGGCGGTAAATGACAAAATCGTAGCGTAGAAGTGTTTACATTATCAAAAAAGACTATTAAATCCGGTTATTTATAAATGTTCTAAATTAAAGTGTCACATTTTTCAATTATGTTAAATTAAGGTACTAAAGAGAGTGATATAAGTTCCAAAATACGTGGATATCTGAGAGACGTCTTAAAGAAAAACAAACTACTTAATGAGTGTAAAGAGCAATATTAACATTTATTAAATGTACGTACGCCACCACCGAAACATCAATAACAAAAATAATAATGCCAACGAAAAAAATGAAAGAATTAAGAGCTGTCAAGTGAATCACTCTCAAAAATAGAATATGTCAGGATATTATGAAATAAACAGGAGTAAAGAATGTACTGAGATGGGTAAAAAGAATACGCAAACAATTTTGAAGAGATGACGTTGAAAGACTACCGAAAAATAGACGTGAACAGACCTAATCCTGATAATAGAATTAATAGTTTTTTAAAGTTTGGTTTTTTTTGTTATTTTAATCAACGGACTGGAAAGAACAGGTAATTGTATTGTCGATCTTTTCGTTACTATTAATCAATTTGTTAATGCAAATTTGGACTATTTTCAGTTTGATTAAAAATACCGCATTGGTATAGTTGTGAGTAAAATTAATTTGCACCGTTTCACAATTTGTCGGCGAAATAAAAAAATCTGTAAGCAGAAGCAGAACCGGTTTCAGATAGATTTTTCATTATTACAGGATCAACACGCACTAGCGACTTCTGTACTCTCTTTTCCGATGAATAGCAGATCTTTTACCGAATATTTCCCTCATGTGTAAAAAATCCCATGAGAGGAGTGCAATTATCGATTGATTACAGCGGTAACTGCATTGTAGAAACCGAAAGAGCACTGCGATAATTGCATTGTTTATATATTCACGGTAATCCCATTATGAATCCATGATAATTAAAAATAAAATCAGTTTGACAAGTAAAGTCAAAAAATATTTTTAAAAAAGTCTCGTTTCGGATGTGATTCATTGGGAATTATGGAAAATAAAGTGATGGAAAGCGAACCAAAGAACCTAACAGCATGTTTTAAAATGGATATTTTGTATTAAAAAAAAGAAATATTTAAACCAATATTTGTATTCGGGAAATATTCCCCCGAATTACACTCGTGCATCAAAATAACCAGATAATTTTGCATTCGAGCGTGTTGTCTTGGAAAAACTACATTCTCATGCAGTTTTTAGAGAACACGCTGTCATGCAAAATTATCGGTAATTTTGAATTACTTCCGATAATTATAATAATGGATCTTTTTGAAACTTTTGTCAATTTATGTATTCTTTCAGTAGCTCCATGGACAGTTACCTAAGTTGAAGCCTGCAGATATCCTAAAATTCCTCCGGGACTAAAGGAGCTACTAGCTGAGACTCTCCTCAGAAACTAAGTAGAAGTAAGGGGACACAATAGATTTTTTAGGTCTCAGTGAATGTTACCCCAAAATACACACATACATACATACATACATTCAGTAGCTCCATGCTTGGACCCATTATTTTCTTGTTTCAGTTGCCTGTACATGTTTTGTATCATATTTTGCTTAGATCGCGACTAAAACATACCAAATTTATTGTTGTCTATTGTCCCAAATCCCTACTCTCCACTTTCAGAAATTTCAAAACCTTTGGTAAAACATTTTAACAATAAAATATTCCGGTTTTACACATATAACAATCAATTTACTGCGAGATGGCAACATCTGTGGAATCAAGCAAAATAAATAAATAAACTTTGACATTGTTTATGTTGGCATAGGATAATCCGTCTGTTTACTCTTCTAGTATATTCATTGTTCATGACCAAGCCGAATTCACAGACTTACCAAGGCTCTATCCTCTTCTTCTTACCTCTCAAGAATCACTTATCGTGTTGACTTAGGGGGAACTTAATTCTTCTTCGTTCTCTGTGTTGAGACTCGAGGGAGACAGTAATTCCCATCTGGAGTTGGTGTTGGGATGCCTAGAAAGTCCTTACTTAATAGGAACCCGTCAGACGAAACGATAGAGAGCCAACGGAACGATAGATAGAGACGGATGACGAAACATAATATCTATTCCAATCGTCAATGTGGAAGTACGATCACTGAATCAACGTGTTTTGAAACACGCACAGAGAAATCAACTGACAGTAGCCCATCATAAGGACGATAATAAGTTTGTGCTGGCTGTATCGGAATTTGAATTTTACATGTTTTACAAAAAAAACCTACCGTACCATTTAGAGGATTCGTAAATGTGAAGACCAATTTGTAGATTTGATCAAGTTTTTGTTTAGTTTAAGAAGTTGCACTACTACTAATTTTAGTCTGGCGAACCTAGGCCAAGAAAAACTCAAGCCAAGGTTCCGGCACTGATGCCACTGGCGAGCCCATTGTGCTATTCCTGCAACTTATGCATCCATAAAGCCAAGTCCCTCGATGAAGGACTCAATCCTGTTCAGTGGATGCCTGCTTATGTGAGCAGATGCCATAACAGGGACTCCGAAGATTCGCCTGCGTTGCACAGCCCAATGTGGACATATGAGGAGAACATGGTCGGACGTTTTGTCAGCCATGGAGGACTTTCCTCTAAACCTAGGTTACAGAGGTGTTTCCTCAGACAGCAGTGCCCTGTTAGGAGTCCTGCTATCTTTTTTAACCTACTCTTTGGTAGTTCCAGAGCAGCTATAGCATGTCCATCAGTCCATCCCCTCAATAGGAGCTTGGACTGCCTGAGACCCTGTAGAGCCCTCCATTGAGCAAGGTGCTGGTTTCTCAACCAGTTCCTCGTCTCCTTACGGATTGTTTGTTTTGTGAGGCCCAAGGTCGGGCCCGGGCCGTTAAAAGGAATAGCCGCCTCTTCCCCAGCCAGCGTGTCCGCCCCTTCATTGCCTTCAAACCCAGAGTGGGCCGGAATTCATTCTAGCCACACTGTGTTCCGCCTTGCTAGGTCAGCAACGCGTTCCCGACATTCAGCAGCAAGCCCTGAGTTGACGGTATCCACTCAGGGCCTTGATTGCCGCCTGACTGTCGGTGTATGTGGTTATGCGTCGATCCGTATAACCTCTGTCTAGGTTTATCTGCGCACATTCCAAGATAGCGTATACCTCAGCCTGATATGCAGACACACCTTTACCCAATGGAACACAGACTTGTGTCCTTGGCTTCCTGGAGTTGGCCATGAGGCTGTGAGTTGCAACTTTCCTCTGTAGTTATATACTTAATAACAGTTTCCTGTAAAATTGTCGTATTTAGTAAATCATGTTACCAATACATATCGAACATAATAGAATAGAATTTTGATTTGCGTTTGAATTTGGGAATGTTTCTGTTTTCGTTTTTGTAACATTTCCTTTATTTGAGGATATGTACTGATGTGATTTCAGTGTCATTTTCAGTCCCTTCTACTGATGAGGTACCGAAACTGGTCTGCAAGTGATGTTGTCCCTTCTTATTGGAAACCAGAATGGTTGGTTATATCTTGTAGATATACCAAGTCCCTTTAACTGCCCGAGAAGTAATTGTTGCTTCAATATAGTGAATACCAAATATTAGAATACCGTTTGACATTCCTCGTTTCTGGTGAAAGGATACGAAACCTCTTTATAATATTACGGTAATTAACGAAATTCGATTTTATTGCCTAATTTTTTTCGAATGAAAGCGACGAAGGTCAAAGAAATCATATATTTTGTTCGATTTCTATTCATTCATTCAATTATTTGTGGTTTTCTCTGGCTGTGATCTCGTCTAGCTTTATATTTGCTAATAGGAACTGTGACTGACTATGCTTTGTTTGTATCAGTGAAAAAGTAACAGTTCGTGAAATAAACCAGTACTTAGTATACTGTGCCCCTACTTTGTTAGTTATGGCTTAATAATTATCCTGAATAAAATTTCTGTTGAAACATCGTTTACTTCCATTGGTTATTAAGACAAAAAGTGCTTTATAACATACATTGATGATATAGACTTATTTCATGTAAAGTAAATAAACTTAGGTAGATATAGCTTGCCTTCGTACTAGTATTAGCTAATTATAGTTGTATATTTCATCCACTGCAAGAGGTATGAAATCTTCAATAAGCTTGACTTGATTATACGCAATTAGATGAAAATTAAGTGAGATTTTACGGTAGCTCATACAACACAAGTTCACGCTTCATTTGGCCAATCACGGTAAGTAAATGTATTGATAAAAATCAGTATCAATAACACGTAAAACTCAAAAAAAAACGACCTCTAAGTAATTGTAACTAAATTGCTAGATGAAATGGGTGTTAATTGAGTAACAAGAAGCTGGAGGGTACAAAAAATGAGTTTCCTGTACAAATAAATGTATAATACATGCTTGTAGATGATTGGCGGTTAATATTTCGAAACGATATAACGTAGCATTTATTGAATGTGGCTTGAAAGGTATTTTTTACTAAGACCTCGCTGTCCGTCTGTTTGTATCTCATGAACCGTGATAGTTAGATAGTTGAAATTTTCACAGATGTATTTCTGTTGCCGCTATAACAACAAATACATAAAACAGAATAAAATAAATATTTAAAAACTAGATTTTTTGCTCACTTGTATGGATGTATGTATGTTCTCATAGATAATGCTACGGAACCCTTCGTGCGCAAGTCCGACTCGCACTTGGCCGGTATTTCTTCTTAACGGACTGTATAATACTGTTTATCTTACTAGGTAGACAATATGATATTTATACTCCCTTGACTTATTTTTTTCTCAAAAGGTGATAAAAATAGTTAGGTGACATCTATCGAACGGATTATTTTTTACCTACTCGAAAAGGAGGTTCTCACTTCGTTTGCCATACTTTCACACTATCATCTGGAGACCGCAGGCTAAATCTGTTCTCATCTGTGAGTAAATAAAACACACTCCATTCTTTTTCACCCCAGTTCTAATGAACTCTGGCAAACTGAAGTCGCGCAATACTATGACGCCTAAGAAGTTCTGGGTCTGTGGTAGAACTACGACTGGTAATACTGGCTTCTCCGTGTCTTCGTCTAACTGTTCGTTCGCTTGCGTTGGTTTGCCGGACTTGCTGAAGTCGATTCCTTATTTCAACAGCAGTAGCATGATGATTTTAGATGATTCTGCGTCGTGGAGCAGTTTCAAGTTGTCTGGTGTTAGTTCTAGTTTCTAAAAAGCGTGTAAAAATACTGTTTGTCATCATATCGCTCGCACTTCTTCCATCTTGAAGCAACGCTTCAATAATAGCCGCTGTTTCGAGAGTTCTCAAAACAATAAATACAACAGCACTGTTGACATGGTTTCTTTGCCAGCTATGCACTTTGAAGTAATAAGATGTCTGGAATTTTTTTCTTCAACTAAGGGTTCAATTGTTAAAAAATACTAAACACAATTTGTTTTGTTTGTGATATTATAATAATAAAACATCACAAAGCGTTAAAATTTGTTTGCTTAAAAAGATTCAAGAGCTTCGTTTTTCGTGCCAGCTAGTGTATAAGAGCTTACTTGAAGCAACGAGTTAGCATTTAAAGTTGCTGCCGAGTGTCGATTAAATTTGCAACGAACTACGCGACGAATTGAGAGGAGGTAAAATGACTGAGTGTACGACTTGAACGTAAGTAGGCCATGAAGGCTGACTTTACTTGGCACTGACATCAACATTATAAAACAATTAATAATTACATAATAAGAAATAAAATGTCAATTACATTGAAGGGAATAACAAGTAAGTATTGAATTGGTGTATAAATAATTTATTTTTTCTTTTTATTGGATTATTATCCATATATTTGAAAAAAAGTAAAATTTATCATTCGCCACTCATTCGTTCATTAATAACTAAAAGCTCTGCAAATTGTATTATTCCGTAATTTAATTAACAATTACGCATAAAAAGCTCTCTATCTACTCATTATCATGGAAGTTTGAATGCGAGGTTTTTTCCACGCTACTAATTACCGAAATAATTAACGCTAACAAATTCCAAACGCATTCTGTAGCTTTAGTTAGAGAATCCTACGACTCGGCATTCTGTTAGGGTCGATATAGGGATTTGATTAAGCCGGCAGGCCCAGTCACGTGAATATTTCAGCAGAGATAAATCTGTTCAAAAATTGCCAGTTTTTGTTTAAATTGAACATATACACGCGAAAAAAAGGCTGACGTGAAAGCGGATTTAAATTTCAAGCAGTTCTCGGAAACCATCCAACTTGTCCCATCGAATTTATTTTATATATTTTAGCGGAAACAACTCTGTGTGACCTAGAGTTCGGTCTATGTGACGAGATGGAACTTCTATCGCAAGAAGCAACTAATCATCATATTATTATCAAATGTAACATTTATACAAAAATAATAAGATTCACATCAGATTTCTAAGCTTACGTTTTGCGACTTTTCAAGACCTTTGGAACAGATAGTTCTATTACGATAAAAATGTTCTTGGACAGCCAAGCGGCTTTAAACGCACTCAGCTCTTATGGTGTAACATAGAAATTGGTATTAAACTGCCAAAAACAGTTTCTCCTCAATGGGAAGACCCAATGAAGTCTCTCTGGTTGATATCCTTGGCCCTTATTCTGGCAAGGATGGCAACGAAATCGAAGACTCCCTTGCAGAGAAATGTGCCGCAGGTGGTTTTATTGGACCAGAACCAGCTACTGGCATCTAATTAAGTTTTGCCAAACAAACGCTAAACAGCTAGAAGGGTTTAAGACTTCTGGAATAATTTACCAGGACTAGTTCATTCAAATGCTTTGATTGGACTAAATCAGGCATGATCTACTTTGCCAGGCGAATGTCTTCTGAATCATCATATATGTAAGAGCTGAACTATCGGACTTCTCGCATAATTTACCAGGTCTAGTTAATTCAAATGCTTTGATTGGACTAAATCTGGTATGATCTACTTTGTCAGGCCAATGTCTTCTGAGTCATCATATGTAAGAGCTGAACTATCGGAATATCCAACGTGCAGTTTTTGCACATCGGCACAATACTGTGTTGAGGATTTCAGCTGGATCTGATGTTCGAGGTGGGAAGCGGGCCAAGGTCCTTCCTCCTTCAACCCCCGGCTGAATCATCCCAATCCATAATATTTGTGATCAATAATATTGGATTCGATTCCTTGAGTTCCAGGTTGGTCAAAAACATCTACTGATAAATGACTCCGGTATTGTCATGGCAACTGTGATATTTAACATACCCTTCGAAAATTCTCTCTAGATAGACGCTGGTATTTAGTCTTTAATTAAAATTTTGACATAAGAGCTCGGGAAAGTAGGTACTTTGTCGAGCAGTTCTGTCACTTTACCAAGCAGTTATGTCAATTTGCCGATCTAGACCGGCAACGAAGCACTTTCCGAGTTGAAAAATGATCGGAAAAACGCATTTTCTAAAGTGGCAGCATAAATTCTATTATATCACAATATCTCTTCTTACTATTGACGTATTGGTGATATCGAACGGGATGACATTTCACGACCGATTTACCATTTTGCAGCTGCAAGCCAAAACTGATGAAAGTTTTAAAAAATCGAAGTTTTTAGGTTCTCTAAAGTTATGCTCTACTCTGTAATGGTACAAACTCTGATTGCATTCATAGAGACCCAACTGAAGGTATTATAGTTATTTCCAAGCCTACTGGAAATAAATTCCTCAAAATGTTTCAACGTCCAGCTTACTGAAAATAAATTTTTTATTATACTTAACAGAAAATACTACATTTTCAACTGTTTATAAAATACAGTAAATATGACATTTTCGGAACAGCACACGGAAATTTTTTCCCGATCCCTATTTCCGTGCGCTTAATAATAAACATAGATATCCATAATACTAGATATCCTATGGCAACCCGAAGAAAAAAAAGAAACGAGTAATGTGTCTATAGCAACGATTTATTTATTAATGACAAATTTTATTTTCTGTCAGTGAAAATTAAGTATTTATGTATTTATTTTGCAAAAATGAATTCAGATTGTGAAGAAAATCGGGATATTCCCGAAAATATCTTACAACGAGCGGCAGAAGGGAGTGCAGATTTATTACCAGTGAAATCCAGGTTGAGATATGAACAAGAATATAACAGTTTTACCGAATGGCGGACTCAGAAACGAATCAAAATTGTGAGTGACGATATTCTTTTAGTATATTTTTCTGAAAAAGCCAACACTATGAAATCCTCCACTTTATGGAGTCGATTCTCTATGTTAAAGAGTTGTTTGGCAATAAAAGAAAATACTCACCATCAATATCCAAAAACGATTGCTTTTTTGAAACGACAAGCTGTAGGATATATACCAAAGAAATCCAAGATTCTTACAGCAGAACAAGTAACCAAATTTTTATGTGAAGCTTCAGATGGAGAATATCTACTAGCAAAAGTAATTTTAGTGTTTGGCATCTTCGGTGCATGCCGCATAGATGATTTAATACGTTTGAGTTTAGATGATGTGGAAGATAATGGGCGTTTCCTTGTCGTGTTCTTACGAGATGGAAAAACTCACAGGTCAAGAAGTTTTACCATTACCAATGAAAATTGCAAATTCGATCCCTGTACAATTTACCGTAAATACGCAGATCTCCGCCCTAAACATATGGAGAGTAGAAGATTATTTGTTGCATACCGAAACCAAAGATGTTACGCTCAACATGTTGGGTGCCATACTATCAGTGGTATTCCAAAACTTGTTGCAAAATACCTAAAACTAAAAAATCCCGAAAAATATACCGGACATGGGCTAAGGCGCTCTTCGGCAACCATGTTGGTGGAAAGCGGCGGTGATTTGCTCACTTTGAAAAGACACGGAGGACGGCTTTCTTCCAATGTAGCAGAAGGATATATAGAAGAGTCCATACAAAGAAAAATTGAAGTATCACGGAAGTTGTTTAGCCCTTGTAACTTGGAAACTACAACATCTGTAACAGTCAATCAAGAGAACCAAAGCACACACGAACACTCCGCTTCAACATCTTTAGCAGAGTCTTTAGTTCAACAAAAAGAAATGCAAAAGGGATTGAGCTTCAACAATAATACGAATTGTACAATAAATATTACTATTAATAATAACGGTTCTGTCCAAAATTAATTTTCTTAGAATTACCTATTTGTATTTTTTTTGTTAATTTGAGTTGTATGTACTTACATTTTTACTGTTTTAAAAATAAAAATAAATATTCCCGATTTTCTTAATAATTTTTTGCGATATTTTTTGTTTATGTTGATTTCAGGTACCTAAGTATAATAAAAAATATCGTTCATTACTCGTCCAGAAATGGATTTTCCGTTCTTGCATGACTGAGAATTTGTCACGCGCGCACGGAAAAATCCTCATTTCTGTACTGGTAATGAAATATACTATTTCAAAACAATTCATTTAGATCTAATTTGACTTGCCTTTAGGGCTAATTGGTAGTGGAAAACCAAAAAATTCCAGACTTTCAGCTCCCGTCTTTCGGATTTACTTTAAAAATTCTTCAGTTGAATATATATTTTGAAAATTCTAAATACGGCCCTTAATTTAAGGTTGCTAGGTCTCCAAACTGACACAATTTCGTAATAATATCGAAGAGAAACGTGTAAATCATGTCGATGAGAGCTTGCAATTCTCTGAAACACGCTCTCTGTTGTTTCCCCATAAAAAATAGAATTCGAATAGACGTGAAGCGGGTGGCACAAAATCAGTTTCGATTTATCATCCGAAACAAAGAATATGGCACACGTTTTTATAAGGCGCTTTATTTTTTTTGTAACGAGAATATATGTTTAAATAGTATCTATAAAGGATGTGCCATCTTCAAAAGGGATGTAGGGATGGTTGTCCCAACAAGGGTCTAGGGAACCCCATTATTTTTAAATACATTTGCCACAAGGAGTGCTCTCTTTGCAGTGGAAATGAACTGCAAAGGATTTCAACTACTTCTGCTATTTACACTTAGACAATTCCCAGAAGTTATTGAGGTTAGAATTAAAAAACAAGGGAAACAAACCTTACAAATCCTACGGAAATAATTTTCTGTCGTTTTCAAGGTCGTAGGCTCTTTGACGTCACGAAGGAGAGAAGAGTGACATCAGGTTCAAAGCATGCAAGCTTGTTTTCCGCACTTTCGATAGTTTGTTTTAGGAAATAATATATAAAATCAATTTAAAGCAATAAAAATTATCGAAAAGGCCCATTGTACCCTCGCTTAAGTTATTTGTTGTATTTTTACTCGCTATGCTTCGTCGCGCAATTTCAATATTCAATTACAAATCCAAGTTGAGTAAAAAAGATTTAAAGAACATTAACTTGAAAATACAGTAAACGTGACAAAAATACAAATAAATCAACAAAATTAATTTGTTATTAAAAGCTTACTGGTGATGGTATATTTACTACGATTACTTTCATCTTATCGACTATTATATTATACTTAAACCGCTACTATAATACCTGCTCTTTACAAGAAATTGTTTTATAATGACTTTTTTACCATTGCCTTGCTTTTATCAATTAAAACACAAAAGAACTTACATAAAATATCAATGATCAACATCCTAGTTTAATCAGTAGCCAAGAAAATCCTACAATATTTTCCATTATAGGTACAATTGATACGAAACCTGTTTTTAATTAATTGTATCAAGATTCCAAAGTTGCATTTAATAATAATTGATTAAAAAACAGTAATTACATCCCCTAAATGACCACACGGTTGATTGTTGTTTTCTCTTCTTCGAAATAAAGTCAGTAGTGTAGTTTAACAATATATTGCCAATTTTTAGGGTTCTGTATTCGTGCGTCCAAATGAAAAAACGGAATATAGTATAGGATCACTGTGCGTCTGTCAGTTGCTACGAGTCTACTGGAACAAGTAAGTAAGTATAGGGAAAAACAGACATAATTAGTTCTCCTAAAAATATGTGTAATAGCTCATTAGATTCGGAATTATATCTAGAAAAATGTATAGATGCGACCGCCTCGTCAAATGCAAACAGGTCACATTAAATGATTTTTTAAGATATTGATTGTTAATTTAAAAATTATGGCATATCCATAACACTTCAAAGAATTCATAGCCTTTAGAAAAACTTCTTAAAGATACATTTTTAACAATTTTGGCAATTAATAATTAACGGAATGTTATTGAACTTCCTTCTTTATTGTACACTAAAAAAATGTTTAAATAATTGTAGTAAAAATGTTTTCGCTTCGGGAAACCCTTCCTATATATACTCCACATGAAAGTTTAAAAAAAATGTTTGCTGATAATATTTTTGTCAAGTAAAGATAAATGACTAACTTGCCATGTTTTGCTAATTTATATTAAGAAAGTAATAAAATTTTTTAGTGTTGTATGACTTGATCTGATTACCTAAGTATAGGTATAAGAAGGACTCCACAAAGCAAAGAATTCTTAAATATTTTCGAGATATTGAGACTTTTTTCTCATATTTATTTGTTTATAACTTTTGACATTTTTTTGTGCTCTAGATACATTTTTCTAGTCATAATTGCGAATTTAATGAGCCATTGCACATATTTTTAGGAGCAGTATTTCTATTTTTCACCATTTTCAACTTGTTGATTAGGATACTAGCCAGTACCTCGGCCTCGTTCATATTTAGTATACAAGTTTAGAAATTTGATAAAAATATTTATGTTTATATAATTTTTATATCTCCGCCAATGATCCTGGCTGATGAAAACTTAATTTAATAAAAAAAACTCGTTCTAAAGAGTTACTCATACGAGACCATTATCGAATCCCTGCCAGCGCCTATATCTTGAAAATAAAACAAAATTGCCATGCCGAGTCGATAATTTCGGAAAAAAAATGAAAGCTCAACAACGACGCAATCTTTTGAGATATCTTGTTTCTACTCCTATTAGGTACTATACACAATTATTTTTGTACTACCATTATACTACATCCCATTGACTGCAATTTGTGGCACTTTCAAGAAGCACGAATTGCTTCTTGAATAAAATTATAATTAAAAGTTTCATTTACTACATATGTCAATTTTAATGAGGATTATTTTTTGTCGTTATTAAAGGTACCTACCCGGTTTTTAATTGCAGTTATTTCAAAATATTGCTTTACATATTTATTTATTATTATTATTCAAGGATTCGTATCTGTGCAGAACAAACCATACTGGTTATTATATTTCATTGGACCTTGAACATGATAAATTGAACATATTTTACCTTGTTAGACAAAAAAAAATTTCAAAAAATAAAAACAGACTTCAAGATGTCTTTACTGTATAGGCTCATGTAGTGTGTGTGAAAAACATAGTGGGAGATTAGTGAAGAATTGAAGGTTTTATATCAAACATCAACATTCAGATGGCAGCATGGGAGAGATACATAATTTATTTATTTACGATAAAAAACAAAATTTTGTGATGCTGCTAGCTTGTTGATTTTTTTGTTTATTTAAACGAAACTGGAAAAGTCAATGTGACAGTACTTTTTCTTCATTCGCCTGTATTTCGTGAGGCATATGTTAGGTTAGGGTCCCTTTTTCTGAGGGCAGAGCGCTTTTCCCGCGCTACCGGGCGCGTTTACAGGTTGCGGATAGTGGAGGTCCAGGGGGTGTGGATGACAACCGTCCTCTGCATCCCGGGGTCTGTCGCTAAATAAGGACCGGAAAGGACCTAATAGGTGACCGCGGACAAGGGAATCAACCTATTCTTGAACATGATGGAGGACAGTTCAAAATTTACTACCCCAGGTGGTAAACCTGTAAAGGCGAATCCACCCACTTCGGTGGCCTGGCCCCATTCGGATTCTGGGGGGGGGGGCGTCATTGGACGAAGAGGCAACGTAAGCGGGCCACTTGACTTGCGTGAAGCCTGTAACGGCTACAAGTGGAACTGAAACCGAAACCGGAACCCATGGAAACAAAGGAGGTCCAGGGAGTATCTCATCGGACCTCGGAGACCTAAGGCTCGAAGAACGAATGGACTTCGACTTGGACTCCGAGGAAGAGAGAAATCTCCTAGATGGTACCGACAAAGTGGAAGTGGGAGATGTGTTTGTTTATAACTAAAAGGATTAATAAGTCCGGGCGAAAAAGGATCGATTTGTTTTAGTCCATGCAGGGAACAAAGATGAATTTGTTGAAGGTGCTGATATAATTTTTCTGGCTAAAAAAAGAAGCTGAAGATTACCATCACAAGAAGGATGGACAGGGCCGCGCAAACCATGTGGGCAATGGGTGATAAGTGATTTTCAGTTAATTAATTATTTTAAATTGCCGCCAACGTTGATTGTTAAAATAAGTGTAAATAAATAAATTTTATATCCTAATATATGAAGTTATTATTTGCAATGACTTATAGTTATACCCTCCCAAGGTGTGAAAAGGGGGGTATTTTTATGAAAATTACGCATTTTGCTATAAAACATATATAATTTTTTGTTGTTTAATGTTTTGTTTAAGGGTTTTTATTGTTTAAGTATCCGTTATTTTATATTTTTTATTAAAACTAATAAGTTTAAACTTCTATAACTGTCTGTCATTTTGTGTAAGGGTAATAGGGGGCGCGGAGCACCGTAATGAAGCTACTGGATTTGGGAGCGCAAAATTTTAGTGTTGCACGTAGTTTTATTTACATTTTACTTCTCGCTTTCTATTCTCCGGTGCACAGTTTAAACAAATAAGAAAACAGAAGGTTGCAAATATATAGAAAAATACTACACCTATTGATATTTTTCTTTAAAAACCTTCTGCACCTCTAGAACATTCAATCTTAACAACTGAATTAACAGACATGCATTTTTTTTTATTTTTTGTCATTAGTGGGTTAGGGGACGGGGGCGCAAACAAATTTCCACAGGCGCTTCATAGCCTCGTTACGGCACTGGGGGCCGGCCATTTATCGTTTGCACACGGCGGCAGAAACACCTGGCGCGGCCCTGAGGACGGAGGTCTATTCGAGAAATGGTTTGAAGTCACTTTAATAGTGAATCTCTCAAACAATTGAAATAATGTGATTGTAATAGACAATGTCTCTTATTATTCTATAAAACTACGCTTTCCCAAACAATAATGGGTGAAAATCAAATTCAGGTTTTTCTGTATGACTGTATGAAAAAGATATTTATTTTGAAGATCACTTGAAACATGAACTAGATCACTAGAAACTGCTATGGCATTTATAAACATTCAAAAACCAAACAATGTTAATACATTGATTTATAAAGGTTATCTAAAAGCCACGGGCATTGCAAAGATACGTCAACCATGTAATAAAAATCGAGAACACTTTTTGGAGAGTAGACAACATGCACGATGACACTGAACCTATTATAATGTGGTTAAACGCTGACTCGAAAGATGAACGAGATTATAAAAATGAAAAGTTTACCATTTCAAGTCAGTATTGAAATTGTCTACTTTTATTAAATATTAATAAATGTTCACCAAAAGTACTGTAGTAGCTGTGATTAATAAATAAATCAGCTTATTGTGGAGCTTATGACCCTTTATTTAATTCACGAACATTCTAAAACTGTTTACTTGAGCATATTCAACCAAATATTTCGGTGTCCTTAGTATGTATGTATGTATGATGGGGTGACATTCACTGACCTAAAAGATCTATTGTGCCCCCTTACTTCTACTTAGTTCCCAAGGAACGTCTCAGAGACTAGTAGTTCCTTTATTCCTATTTCTCTGAGGATATCTGCAGGCTTCAACTTAGGTATAAATGTCCCTTTTCTATTCAATAATCTCCTAGGTGCTGTGCCCTAGGATTCTGAATTGCTGTGCAATTCACAAGTATGTGGATGGAGGTTTCTTCTTCTATGTCACAGAATCTACATTCTTCTTCCTCCACTATTTCGAGCTTTTTCAGGTGCCCGTTCAGGCGGCAATGTAACGTTATGCATGCATTCATTTGATTTCAACGGATTGTAGTCAACCGTTAGAATATTTAATTGTCTAAGCCCTACTAGATCTTTGCAATGGTCAGATCTTCTCTTTTCTTTGGCATTGCCTATTTCTTCCAATATTACATTTGGGCGGATACCGCAAAAGAGTTCCGGCCCCCAAAAGGGTTTTTCAGTCCCCCTCTTTGTTGGTCCATCTGCTATTTTATTTCCTTTTATTCCAGTGTGTCCTGGAATCCACAGTAAGGTTGCTATATTGATCTCCCCTAGTTCATTGAGTATGCATTCCCTCATCGTTTTGAAACTGATTACACAAGTGCTTTAATGGCTTTTTGACTATCCCTGTCCTCAGTAAAGACAGCTTTTTTCTAAGTATTAATACTTATAATGGCAGTAGAATTTGCATCTGAATGTAAATGGGTGGTTTTGAAGAAAAAAATATTTTACCATATTTTGTGACTTGCCAACTTCTTTAGCAGATATTTCGCCAAAACACCATCTAGAATCAAAAAGAAAAATAGATCCAGAGCTAGATTTAATTATCAAGGTGCAGAATATAAGCAATAGTGGAAATAGAAAGTGATTTAAATACGATACCACCATAACTTCTGTGGATGCTGGGTATGTGCTTCATGAATCCAATGAAGATTCTCATTTGAACAATACCTTTGGTTATGGCGATTAACAGTTCCATTTAAACAAAAAGTTGCCTCATCGGAAAAAACTATGTTAGAAGCAAAATTGTCGTCGACATTACAGATGTCCATTAGCCGTTCGCAAAATTCCAGCCGTCGGTCAAAATCATCGTCTGACAATTCTTGAACCAACTGTACCTTATATGGATGATACTTTTCACTTTTCAATATCTTTCCTACAGAACGTCGACTGATACCATGGTTTAGTGCCAAATTTGTGGTGGAAGTTTGAGGTGATTCTTCTAAATCGATTGCAATATTTTGTTTAACAGTTTCGTTCGTTGCAGTCCGCGGTCTTCCAGGTTTTAGCAAATTTTTTACCATCCCAGTTGTATTAAAACGTTGTAATGTTTTAGTTACTGTTGAGCGTGATATAGGATTTCTCTTCAGATGCAAATTATTAAAAATATGACACACTTCTTCATGAGTTCTAACACGATTACCATAACTGATCATCATTAAAATTTCAATACGCTCTTTTTCACTTAAATGAACCATTCTAAATTGTAAAATTTATTTCCGTCAATTAGAATTTGACAATTGGAGAACAAAAGACGTACTAAACAGTACTCGTTTATGTATTACTATGCATACAAACAACATCAATTAGCTTATCTAAATAGTTTTTTACTCTAATGGAAAAACTCAAAGGATGTTAATTAAAGTGCTATATTGACGGCATTTCCGGTGAAACCGGAAGTATATTATTAACAAAAAAATGTACATCAGATGCATTTTGTTCCATTGCACTTACCTGCAAATTTTCATAAATATCATTCTTTTCGTTTAAAAGATATTTACTTGGTTCCATACTTTATCCCAACTCCGTATATAACTTCGTATAAAAACTAGATTCCAGTGGTATTAATTTAATATATCGGTTCGTTCTCTCAATTTCCTTTTTACACTCTATAGATTATATGAACTGCTATAATATAGTGTCTAAATACAATCATATTAGTTTATTTGCTATTCTCGTGCCACTATAGGAAACGATTTACAACTTTTATTACCTATTAGCATAATTTTCTCATGAGTTTGAAATTATTTACACCAATTTACTTCGTTTTTCAAATTTTTGTATTTTAAATATCGTTTGTAATAGTGGCAGTCACATTAAGTTATCTCACTGGAGCTTGACCAAGTATAATAATTTGTATGTGAACATTCTCTAACACGTCGCTAGTATTTTGTAAATACAACATTGCACTATTTATTGTCCAACTTGGACTAAGAAAATTGCGAATAATGTAAGACACCTACAGTTATTTTACGCATGCTCGATTATTAAGGCGACTTTCTGTTTGGTCTAAAATCATCAGTAGTATCTATCGACACGTAACACAATGAGCGGTGTACCACAGCTAACCATTAATTGGAAGCTTTATAGTTTATTTATATTATTTGGGTTTACCTCATCGAATGTGTAGAATTTAAGTAGATATTTTGCTAGTTGTTTTGTTTAAATAATAATAATAATTTATTCAATAGAAATAGATACATTGATACCTAGAAATTAGTTAGCCTAAATTGAATAAACAGTATAGGTCGCAGAAGTAGTTTTTGTTACTTCTTGTATTGTGACCGAAAAATATGAAAAAACCGTTTTTTTAACAAATCCAGTAAATTGTCAAGTCCAGTTAATTGTCAAATCCGGTAGAACATTAAGTAAATTCATTTATAAGGTGATGGAATGAAAGAATGCACCAATATTTACAATCTAACAACGACACTTTCCCATCTGTAATTAACTGGTCTTCAATTTCCGAATTAACTCTTCAATACAGAAAACAAGATACCAGCCCTCACATCTTCTCAAAACGTTTCTCACAATCTCTGCAGCTGTGGTCACACAAAGTGAAATAAACACAGTCAAACTGCCAGACACTGCAAGCATCCTCACAGGCGAACTTCACGCAATTCTAGAGGCAACAATAAGTAATAGCCGCCAGGACAAATATCTCATAATTACCGACTCTCTCAATGCTGTTGCTTTATTAACCAAGACGTACCTACTCAAGAAATCCAATTGCTTTATACATCAAACACGAGCTACACAACTTAAGTCATCTCAACAAAGAGATTACTTTACTATGGGTCCCATCTCATACGGGAATAAAAGGGAACGAAACAGCAGACAAACACTCCCGTATCGCAGCAAACCAACCGAACACGTCTACATACCGCACAACTGCATCAGATTTGAAACCTTATTTTCGCTACCAGATACTTAACAATTGGAATACTGAATGGAAACAAAAAACATCCAAACTCCAACAAGTAAAACCCAACATAGGAAGATGGCAATACAACACAAATAAACGCCAGCACCAGTTCATCATCACACGACTCCGCCTCAGACTCACCAGGCTAACTAACACACGAATAGCTACTGACTCGAGAGCCTATTCCACTCTGTGCCATATGTGATAAAACTATAACTGTGTCTCATATTTTACTAGAGTGTCCAACATATGCAACTGAAAAAAGAACCTTCAAAATAGGAAGAACCCTTCAAGACATAATTGGAGAAAATAGCAACCCTCAAAAACATTATTTCCTTTCTTAAACTTACAAACATTTGTCACAAACTGTAACAAACTTTTTATTGAAATAATTTGTAAACTCCGCCGCTAATTACCCTAGAGGTAAAAGCGGTTATTGTGAATAAAAAAAGGTGATGGAATCAAGTATACAAATAGTATTCCATCTTAATTTGATGCTAAATGTATTTTTATTGGTCTCGATATACAAAAACTAATAAAAGATCAAAACTGACTCCTGTACAGGTATTAATAAAATGGACCTTATTTGAATTGGTTATTATGCGATGCTAGATGTTGATTTACCTGCTCGAGTACTTTTTGCAAACTGGTATATGCAATATTCATGTTATTGGCTACAATAGAATCTACCCAGCATCTTTTTTTTTTGTATTTTATGTTTGCCCTTGGGATAGAGTAATGTAATTATCCAAATACATGCAACACACCGTATAATATATTTGCCTTGATCAATAAGATGGTAAATAACTATTGATTTAAACAAATTAATATGTATACAGACGTGATGAATTCGAATATAAATAGTTGATATTCACCATCACGGGAAAGTTTCTATCAGACATCAGTATGTTAGCTTGAAGTAATGTCCTCAGAGTGTCAACATATATACTAGTTATTCAGAGTGCTGTCACCTACCCATCTTTTTACAACTATACTATCAAAACATTTGTAGCCTCAAAGTGGATAAGAAGCAAAATGCCAAAATAATTATTTTGAGTTTTTTTATACAAACTTTATAAAACCTGTCACATTTAATTTAGAAATATTTCCAATGTTTTATATATATTTAATTATGTTATAAGCAAATATTTAAATGAATTTTTATGTAGTTGGCTTGGTTTAATTCCTAGAAGGTTTTAAATGCCATTATGCTTTTTTCTTATAGTGGGCTAAGTGCCATTATACTTTTTTTTTATAGTGGGCTGAATGCCATACTCATTTTCATTTTCCCATGAGCTGCCAAAATTTTGAAAAGGCTGAAAACACAAATTTAACATCGTTTTCTTACACTGATTGACAAAACTTATATAATCGTGAATCTTTTTTATTATCAAAACGTCCAAGTTAACAAGAATCGACAAATCTTGAGTGTTGCAAAACATATAAAAAATATACTATGTAATTTCTTTTATATGAGGCATCATCCGTTTTATGCTAAGATTTTTGTCAAAAATTACTCTACTTGCATGCTCTATTGATATACCTTGTACAGGTCTAAAAAAACTCCCATATTTGAACACAAAATCTCCCCGGTTTCGAATGATATTACAGATTCATACTATATATTTATAATACGCCGTAGTAAACAAATAATTGAATATTTAAAGAAACATTCCATGAACGTACAAAATTTTAAAATGTATTCATAAGAAACCCCGAAAATTCCTCGAATTGGCATCACTGCTGTGATACACTAGTACACAGCTGGGGATCATACTCATTGACGTCAGCAGCTTTGGCTCGCTATAGAGGTAGTTTGAAACTATGCTTTACAAGTTAATATTGATTTTAAAAAAAGCTATGGGGATTAGGGTTTTTAGACTAATCTAAATGATATTATTGAATAAAAAAAAATTGGAGAGTTCCCTTGTGGCCCGGCACTTAGCCTCTTATTTACTTCAATTCTTCTACACTTATTGCACTAGTATGTCTAAACAATAATGGATCTATTCTAGTCAATTATTTTCTCTATGCAAACATTTTTGTAACGGTGTTCACTCACACAAACGTTTAAAAACAACCAAAAAATAATTTCCCAACTATACACTCCACACTCCACTTGATTTTCTAGTTTGTAGTAAAACGTCATTTAAACTGATTTTCTTTCCGCTGTGTAATCACAAGAATGCAGTCGATCATGCGTATGAGCTCAAACAAGTTTAATTTGCACCCTATACCAATATGCCGGAGGCCACATAGTATTATCCAAAAAAAAAAACCAGAAACATGATTGTATATCATCAAGAATGAATCTATACGAAGGAAAAATGATTTTCAAAGAACAAAATAAGTAAATAAAACAAGTTAAACTTAATTTAGAGAGAATGTTTGATAAAGTTAACATTCTATTTACGTATTAAAGGATTAATTTATTCGTCAATGAACTGATGACCATTTTATATTAAATCCATTACGTTTTTGACGTCATTAGTGTCGTCAAGTGGTTCTGCCATTTACATTATAAGACAAATAGCTGCTTCAAAGAAGTAACTACACATTATATTTATGAAGTTGAAGATAAAAAATGAGAAAAAGTGGTCCTATAAGTTATTCTTAACAACGGCTAAGACAGTTGGCACTGTAAAATGTGTCAAAGTTGTCGGTAGAATGAAGAAAACAATGGTATCCTTCATGTTATACATACCATCAGTCAGATGCTTCGAGTCCTCGGCTCCTTAGCCTTTAAGTTTTTGAGCTCTTGGTTGTTCGGTTATTGTGAAGAGACAGTTGTCCTTATCTATGTATGTATGTGTATGTAAAACTGCACTAAGAGTTTTAACAGCAATCCTAACGGGATATTGTCGCCTGAATGGGCTCCTGAAAAAGCTCAAAATAGTGGAGGAAAAAGAATGTATATTCTGTGGCATGGAAGAAGAAACCTCCATCCACATACTTGCGAATTGCACAGCAATTCAGAATCCTAAGCCACAACACCTAGAAGACTAGTGGATATAAGAGGGACATTTATCCAAGTTAACGCCTGCAGATATCCTAAATTTCCTCCGGGAAATAGGACTATAGGAACTACTAGTCTCTGAGACTTTCCTCAGGAACTAAGTTGAAGTAACGGAGTAGAATAGATCTCAGTGAATATCACCCCATATACACACATACATACACATTCTATACTAATACTATAAAGAGTAAAGATTAAAAACTACTGGACCGATTTCAAAAATTCTTTTTCCGTTAGAAAGCTACATTATCACTGAGAAGCATAGGCTATATTTATTACTAGAAATAAATTAGAGATCATTAGAAATCTCTATTTTCAAGAAATATATTCCTTTTATCAAAAAATTAACAATACTACCTGATTTTTCCTTTTTCCGGTCTAGTCCTCGGATGTCCTCCAATGACAGAGCTTCATGTTCGAAGATAATGTGTGAGGCTGTTTCTTCCCCTTCCATGCACAACCGACAGATAGTTTCATCTCTGAATATGCCAATTGTATGCATGTGTTACTATAGGGTAGAGTTGCCGATGAGTAAACTCGTGACTTTCCTTATTCCCACTGAGGTTTAATATTTCCGAGGGTTTTTTGTTCAGATTAATACATTAAAAAGATATATTTGTTTACATTTAAAAGTGAACCCAACATTAGATCACATTCTAAGGCAACTTGCCGACCCTTTGCCACTTTGCCAGATGTCTTACTTTTCCTTTGAATTGCGACAATTGAATAGGACACGATATAAACGTAAGTACAAAATAAATATGTAATTTTGAGAAATTACGTAAAAACGACTTTAAAATAATTATCCTAAGTAGTTTATGTGTTGTTTTTGTTTGAAACTTTTGAGGTTTAAACGAAACAAATGCGTGTTGATAATTTTGTCTGTCTGAAATATGGCAACACCGAGAAAAGGGCGGAAACCATTTTACTATCAATTTTACCTGATTTTACTACGAAGTTTCAACGTTCCTAGTTTATTGAAGCTCTTGTTTCCGTCTTTTCAACTGATATTTGTGTGTGTGCGTACAGATATAATTAAAAACAATATTTTTTGTGAAAATCATGGTCCGTCAGTGCCAAATTTGCAAAAAAAACAGTCGGAATTTTCCTAACCTCTCTTTTCACCTGTAAGTGAATAGTTCTATATGCCAGTCCGACAGTTTCTACCCACTCCTTGAAAGTCATTGATGAAAACATATGTATGGCGATATAATATTAGCCACCTTTTCGGATAGGTTTATGAATGACTTGCGGGCTCTATTTGTAGTATTACTCTAAGGTTTTTTGACTAGGAGTTCGCTGTGTTACTGATTTGGCACGTGCCTCCAGTAGATCTGCTGTTTTGTTAAGAGTTTTTGATCCGTCAGGATCTGATACTGAAAGATATATGAGGATATTTTGGACTCCATACCCACTCTTGATGTTCATTTGCAAACACGTTTCGATAGCGGAGATTTCGCCTGTAATATGGATGCAAACGTCAAACGTCCCCAGAGATGCGTAAACATTGCACCTTCGTTTAGTACCAAGTCTCCTGCTCCTGTTTTTCTATCAGCCATGCTGACTTCATGTTTCGAACCCATTACAGTTTAGCGGGTTGTTTGTCAACAAGTGCAGGTGCAGTATATACGAGAGAGGAGAGGTTTTAGTCCGTAAGAATCCGGCACCTCGGGAAGACCGAGGTCTCATGTAAGATTTCCTCTTCTTGGATGAGAAAAAAAAAAGGTGCAGTATATACCACTCTCCTCATTCAAACTCACACGAGAATATTCACCACATTTGAATGCATTTTTCCATTTATTACATTCTTGAGATTAATTGGTAAACAATTTCAACGATCTCTTTAAGCCGACTTTTTAAAAAATGACCTCCCTGGATCTTCTTGACAGAATGTATATTAACTTACTTGTTACTTTTCGGTTCTAATGATTTTTTTTTGTTACAGGTAAGTGTAGGAAGCTGCAAATAATGGTAAACAACAAATTAGTAAGTTTAAGTAACGCTGACATATTAACCTTAATTCATTTTGTTCGTGTATAATACATTTTTGTAACATCCGTAATCCATGTTACCATTTTAAATTCCAGACTTTGTAGGCTCTTTCCCAATGAAACATTCTGTATCTTTTCCTTTCTATCTTGTACGTATATCCATTTCCAATACACATCTTGTAGTTTGTAAAACCGTTCTATATTTATACATATATTTCTGTTGTGAAATTTGTTAATTACGTACCTACTGGTTTTATTTGATAACAACCTATATCATGTTTAACAGAAAAAATGCACTGAAACTGAATTGTATAATTCATTTCCTTCGATTACAATTAATTTAAAACTAGCAAAAAGATCTAATTTCATGTTAAAATTAGCTACTTACAAAAACCATCAACACCAAATTAGTTCATTATCTATCAACCAACAAACAATAAACCGCGAGTTACAAGACGATGATAGTATACGTTCACCGCAGTTCTTTAATCGTTGTTAAACAACCTTTGTGAATTGTATATATCTTGCGCTTTTCTGGTTTTCTTCAAATTAAAACTAACAAGTAATCCAATCAAATACTAAGTACATTGAACAGAAATAATAACATGCATGAGTCATCGTTAATTGGCTTTAAGAGAAACATTTCGATATCGACTATTCCTTTGTTTTCAGAGAAAACATAGTCTGGATAACTAGCAAGAACTAGCAAGAACAGACATGGTACACTGTAAAGTTATCAGAAACTCATTACTTGGTGGACTTTTCATGATAATAAAAACATCTAGGTCTATTCATTATCTAAAAAATAAATCAAAATATTAAATGGGTGGCACTGTAGCACCTCAAACTGTGAAAGATGCCGAAACACTTCCTTGCTCGCCTAAAGTTTACTTGAACAGATAAAGGTACAAAAGCAACATCTGTTAATGTATGACGAAATTAAACCATTCAAAAGAATTTTGGCATGGTTAAGCGTTTTCACTGATGCCATGTCGAACAATTAATTTTTACTTGGTGTCGATGCGATTGCGCTCAAACAAACACGTTTCATCAGGAGGTACATCAAAGACATGTGCTCGACGAACGTTGTTTAGCTTGGACCTCTATTTGTTCAGGGCCGCTTTACTTTCATGCGCGGTTAAAACTGGATCTTTGTAGCCTGTCTAGCGAAACTCGCTGTTGTCATTATGTACTTAGACGGGGAACTACTCCTTCTAACGCTTCATGTAGTACAACGTTAAATTGATAAACGACAATTGCTCTAAGTCAAATAATAAAGTCAAGTTGTCAAGTAACAATTTGATAATATACCAGCCGAAGAAGCCTTGTTATCTTCCTAACTGCTGTTCTACTTCGATGATGATCGCATCCAGTCAAAATAAAATGTTCTCGGTTAATGTTTGTTGAAGTTGCCGAGAAAAGTTTACCATAAGAATGGTTACAGTGTGTGACTGTCGTCACTTTGTGACCGTCCAGACGAACCACTCGAGGGCTCCACCGCGTGGCGCTACTATGTGTCAATATTGAAATGAGGGTAACTTCTAGACAGTGACAGTCAAATAAATAAATAAAGCACTTCAGAGCTCTAAAGTAACATCTCGGCTGGTATGGGAATGCGACGAAGAACTTAGAAGACTGGCGACTCGGAACAGTGTAACACTGGAGTGGGTCGCAGGTCACAAAGGAATCGCTGGCAATGAAAAAGCTGACGAACTAGCAAGAGCAGGATCGTCAACCCTGATTAACGGACCTGAACTATCGGTGGGCATTCCCAGATGCGTTGGCATAAAAGAGGCCAAATGATAAACGCTCAGTTATAATTGGGCGAGTCCAAGATCTTCTTCGTTTCTTAGGTCGTCTTAGAAATACTTCCTCGCCCAAGTACATAATGATACTGGCTAACTTTAATTATCTTCCAACGTGACTCTGGAATATAGAGTCGTGCTACTCTGCAACGTCCACACGGACTAAGGGGCGCCACGGAGTCGTTCGTATGAACAGGTTCTAAATATTGCTGTAACTTATATGTGAACGGAAATTTATTTTGATTGTAATTATAATTGATGGAAATCTGCACGTGGACCCATCGCAAACACAAACGAACCACTAAACATTGTTGTAGTTAGGACTATGTTCTGCAAGTAGCTTGTTATAGTCCAATTAAAAAGACCGTGTTATTTTTTATTGCTAAGCTGATTATGTTTATAAAGTATTATTTGACATGAGGAATCGAATGAGCATATTTTTGGAGTCGATATCGCCCGGAGAATAGTGAAAATCGCGGAAAACCCATGTTTTTCGCAATTTTTTCAATAACTGTAAGAAATACAGAAAAAAGTTTCAAATAAATGTTATAGAACGTGAAATTTCACATCGACATGTACCCACACGCGTTAAAATTCATTCAGTATTTCAGATTTTTCCGACCGTTTACGCTTTAAATGTAACGGTCGCCAGTGCACCGCGTGTACAAGCATATGATTAAAATTTATTTTTATTTTCAATTCCTTATTAACTAAATGTAAAATAAACGATCGCCTTGCGTGACGCGACGCGGTACGCCGCTGAACTAAAGACTCACCTTTATGTGACAAGGTTAACGCTTGATGACAGACATCTTTAGCGATATCTTTCAATACTTCTATAGAGTATATCAAGAGATATGCAGAGCACCATGAAATCTGTTGATTTAGATTTAGATAGTACAGAAGGCGTTCAGCAAAAGATTGACGAGCACAAGAAGATTGTAGTTTAAGTTTTTTTAGCAGTTTCCTTGTCAAAGTTTTAAAACAGCTTTCTGAAGAACCGGCAACTTCCCTTGTCATCCTATCTCTTTTTAATTTTTGTTGTGGGGATATTCTTCTGTCAGTGACTATAATAAATACTGTTATACATAATTATGAACCTAAAATATGATAAAATTTATTTAGGTTAATTCTTACATGAGAAAGATATATAACAAAATGATGATTGTATATTATATTATATTTTATAGTTTTAACAGTGTACCAACACTCGTTCGTACAGGGTTTAAAAACCTCATAGCTACATTCTCTATTTATTGACCGAAAATAACTTGGCGAAAATAGTTCTCCAACTTATTTCCGTCTGCAACGAACGAATGAGGTGCATTAAATGTTTTGCACATTTTCTCCCCCCGAGGTCAACTTTTTATTGGGGAATTTCGAAAGTGTTTGTATCATTCCGAAGCAACATAAAGTTCCGGTTGTTAACTTCAAAGTATTGATTTTGGTTTTTGTACAAGCGTTCAGAATACGTATTTTCAATATTTACAACCATTGTTTAAAAGGATTAGTTATTTGCTTTCTTTTTTCTATTCGCTCTTCTATACTCTAATAAAGACCGTATGCGGTTATATATTTTTTGTTTTTGAGTTAATATGAAAGGAATACTTTTGCTTTATAAATTGTACATTTTTTCAAAGCACCAATTAGCTAAAAACATCATAGTAGACTCCGTTTCACGTAAGAAGAACCCACCTGAAGTTGCAGTCGTACGCGCGAACTTGTTGTCAAAACCAACGCCATATCGTAAAATTGACATTCGACTTAAAATCAGTAGCGTAACGTTTTCACATTTTATAAGTTTACACAAAATTAGAATATTAAAAATCTATTTATCATATAATTTATATGTATAGCTTAAATAAAACATATTTGGGAATTATTTGAAGCTTTTCGAAATATTTTCACATACAATAGACATTTTTAAGGATATCGAATAATTTTGATAAAATCAAAATCTTCATAAAGTATTTCATGAATATTAAAATTAGTCAGACAACGTTCCTCTGTTTATTTGGAATAATGATGAAAGTCGGCATATTATTTACTTACAAGTATCTACCATTTGAAAATAATATTTAGAGATCCGGCGTACCTGATAAAACTAACTATTAAGTACGTTTCCCGGTAATATACTTTGTGTGAGATTAAATTGTAAGGTATGCACGTCTATTCAAACTGGCGAAACTCATAGCTGTACGTCCAATTATTCGGGAGGGATGCTGATTCCAAATAACAGCTTTTATCATTTTTATACTACTTGACATACGCGTCTTTTTACATCAATATTCAATTTCAATTACCTAAGATTCTTCATTGTCACTTTGAGCAGAACACTAAGATTGATTTTATTTTATTTAAGAAAAATAAAGCGCATCAACCCTTTAGGTTATTATCGCTACCAAATGAACAATAAATACTAAGTAGTACTACAGTATAGATTTAAAAAAACAAACAATTTTAATAATTAACGGTTAAAGTTTGTGCAGAAACTGAATATCACGTAGATAAGCTACCAAGTTTTCCATATTGTATTCTTCTCCGAGTAAGTGGTACATAGTAGGTTTTTTATACAAAAAATATCTCAGTAAAGTCCAAAGCATATTATTACAACCAGAAAAATCGCATTCTACAAAGTAAATTCATCTCAAGAAAAAACTTAATTTCCTAAAACTATTAGTTACCTGATATTTGGAACCCTTTGTACCCATTTTTGTATTTGTCCTAGGACCAATTTCTTAGTGGTACCAAGGACTGGTTCTGGACCAACATATATTGTTGCTAAACGTCTTTTCGCCAGTTCATCAGCTGATAAATTCCCAAAATATCGTTATGTCCTGGCATTCACGCTACTCTTACTTTAGTTCGGTTTAAAGTAGTCTGTTTGTCAGTATGCTAATCCTTTAAGTGTCAGTTCTGTTAATTATGTTCATTCGTTGTAGCATAGCATAAATCTCTGCCTGAAATATGTTTTTCCAGTGAGAAGGAACACCTTGTGTTAGCGATTCCACTATACACTTCTCTTCCTGTCCGTTGCCTAGTCATTGACCCGTCTGCGTACCAAGTCTCACCTGAGGGTAACATTAGACCGCTTGGGTCTTGCCTATCCTTTCTATAAGGTTTATCACTAGCTCATTCATTGAAATGAAGCTTTGTACCAATCTCTAGCTCATGCTCATATCTAGGACCAGAAGAAGTTTAGTAGTTTAGAAGTTTCTTTTTTCGTAAAAAACATTGCTTTACTTACGATGTTTTATTGCTCAGGCTGCTCAGCCTAAATAACTCCAACTTTGCTTCTCATAAGGCTACTAGTGTCACTGTTGGCGTCCTTACAATGCACTCTGCAATAACAGATAAATCTTGCACCTTACTTACTTTTTCTAATTGTTTCATCCTTATTAATCTCGAGTGAATGATTACCCCAGAATATTTAACATTCATCACTAATGGAATCTCCTTACCTTGAGGGAATAATCATCCCAATCCAATTAGGTCCCTTCTTTTCGTGCAATGCATTTGGTGGGACTTATATTTAAACCCACTTCTTCCGATCATTTTGTTAACTTGTTTAGAGCTGCCTGTCTCTGCTTATGGTACTGAACTTTTCTTGTGATATGATTACCAGATCGGCCTCATATCCCAAGACAGTGTGGCGTTTCTTTTTGAGTGTCCTCATTAGTCCTTTCAATATAAGGTTACATATTAGGAGTCTCCTCATTAGTCCTTCTATTTCAAGCCTATTAGGAGCCGGTAATTGTAGTTAATATATAAATTCATCTAAGGGGCTTCTCCCTCTTCCAAACTGCATCCTAAACAGAATCACCATAATTTGCTTGTCATCCTTACCATGTAATTTACAGCGAATATTGTAGATGAAATATATTTTTTCCTGAATTCAGATTACCATACTTTTAAACTGTAATTTAGTGCCTTATTTAAAAATTTCACGAGTCGTTTGCTTGGTAGGTCGCAAATATTTTAATAAACAAAAAATACTTAAACTACAAGAAAGGATAAAATATATATTTAACTGCGACGCTATCTAATACATGTACATATAATGTAATGGTACACCTTCGAAACAAGTTTCTAAACTCAGTTGTAATGCATCTTTATGAAGTCTAGCTGTAGATTCAATTACTCACGGAAAGGGAAAAAATAAGAAGCTGTTAACTAATACTTTTAATATGTAGTTTGGTGTCGTTTCTTGTGTGATGAACGACTTGGCTGATTTCGGTTTCTTTTATATTTAGAATACTCAGTACCGTACCTAGGTACTTTTATGACATCAGTAATTTGATGTAAATCATATTTTTCTACAACTGTGGGATAAAAACTTATTTTTTCTAACAATTTTGTAGTGTGTTGCAGTGTATATATTTATATAATCGGGACCCTATTTACCAAATAATTGGTGTCAGGGTATGTGTCTTTAACTAAATGCTTATAAAGCTTTTCCAATTTTTTCGGTTTTTTGCCATTTTTTTGCTTCCAGTCACGTTTTCCCTTTATTTTTTAAATTTCTGAAATAGTTTTATTCCATGTTTAACTTGGTCTTCCTGTTCTTTTGTTTTTAACTATTTTTGCTTTCCATATTCTTTTAGTCTGTCTTGTGTTTTCCATTCCATCCCAGTTGTCTGTATTCTATAAATTCTAGAATTGATTCTAATTTTAGATGGCTTCTTATACCCGTGTTCCTAATTCTGTCTTTTTTGTAACGCCTCGGACTCTTCTTAAGTATTTCATTTCAACTGCCTGTATTCTCCTCTTTTGTGTTTGGTTTAGCACCCACTTTTCACATCCATAAGTTAATATTGGCCAATGTATTGTTTTAAATATTTTTATCTAGGTTTTTTTTCGATATTCCTTTATTGTTTATGAATGCTTTGTTCATCGTATAGTAGAGTTACATTGTTTTTTCTATTTTTTTATTAATTTCTACTTCTTGTGTTCCGTGTTGATCGACTGTTATTCCCAAATATTAAAATGTTGTCACTTGTTCTATAACTTCTCCTTCTATTTCTATATTTATTTCTTCTTGTCCTTCTCCTATAACCATAACTTTTGTTTTGTTTCTATTCATAACCATCCCGTTTTTTTTTCAAGATACTATTCCATGTTTCTATATTGTGTTTCAGATCTTCTTTAGTTTTCGCAAAAATAACTATATCGTCAGCAAATGCCCCTTCTGAAACTTCTACTTTGTTAAGATCCATGTATCCTATATGTATAAAGTTGGGCTTAAACTGCCTCCTTGTCTTAGTGGTTTTAAATGTTGGCGATTGTAGAGTCTTGGTTGTAACCGAGTTAGTATGTGTTGCAGGGTAATAAAATAATATTTCGCGTAGTTTCAGACGTGGACCAGATAAGTTTTATCACAGTTCATCAGAAAGCGTTTTTCGGGAGTTTGTTTTGGTGTTGAAAACTATAGACAGAGCATTAGTCTATGCAATTTTCCGCGTGAACAAAATAGACGTTTAAAATTTGGTTTAAAACCAAAACAGAAAATGAATCACATTCTTTAACCAGATACTTGGTACACTTTTATAATTCGGGTCACAGGTCAGGTCATATTAGAATGGTCCTAGAAAGGCTACCGTTACTCCTACCATATGCATGCTTACCTGGCAGGAAGATCTTCGGAGACTGGTATAACTAACGGAGGATATCCGAGATACCTCGGATAACCAAGAAACTGTAGTATGTGCGTTTTTGGACATATAAGGAGCTTTTGACGCAGAATATATCTTTTAGGAATGTCATCCCGAACATATGTAACCAAAATTCGAAGGCTAGCCTGTATATGCATTACAGAGCAATGAGAACATGCCCAATGGCAGTCATAGAAGTGATTTTCAACCTCACACCACTACATATGGTGGTGGAAAGTGTTGCAGAAAGAACGAGATACAGACTAAGCAGAGAGGGAATCATTAAAACAAAAACCACCTCCTTACTTCTTAGAAATCAAAAAACCTGGGACATGCCACAAGATGGTATGATGAGAAAGTATAACTTTTCAAAGAAATTCGTTACGGAATGAAGCAACAAGAAGGAATGGGATCCAAATACCATTACCAGACTTAGAAAGAATGCTATTCAATGGTACACAGATGGCTCAAAAGCAATAGAAGGAACTGGGCTAGGAGTGTACGGGCCAGGAACCAAACACTCTGAAAGCTTGGAAAAAACCCCAAGTATCTCTCAAGCGGAAGAAATAGGCAAAGCCGAAGAGAAGATCTGACCATTGGAATCTAGTAAGGCTTAGACAATCAAATATTCTGATGGGTGGCTACAACCCGTTGAGATCAAATGCATGCGTAAGTCAAAGTAAAACTGCACTATTAGTTTTAACCTAACGGGACATTGCCGCCTGAACGGGCACCTGCAAAAGCTCAAAATAGTGGAGGAAGAATGTAGATTCTGTGGCGTGGAAAAAAGATTTTTTATCCACATACTTGCGAATTGCACCGCAATTCAGAATCCTAGGGCACAGCTCCTAGGAGATTATTGGATAGAAGAGGGATATTTACCCAAGTTGAAGCCTGCAGATATCCTAAAATTCCTCATGGAAATAGGACTAAAGCTACTAGTCCCTGAGACATTCCTCAGGAACAAAGTAGAAGAAAGGGGACACAATAGATCTTTTAGGTCTCAGTGAATGTCACCCCATCATACATACATATGTAATCAGATCATAAACATACTGTCATCTCTTTATAAACACTGGATTATACATACAAAAATGACTGGTGTGGTTGAGCCAGTCCGTTCCTTATTTCTTCTGTGATGAATAACTCTTTTCATTTATCTTCTTTGGACATACAAGAATTTGCATTCATAAGTGCAATACAAATTCAATTCCAAGATTTATAAGCATGGACAAAAAGAAAAACGAGAAACCAGACGAGTTAAGGAATGTAGTGGAAGTGAGTATGTCTATCTAGATCTAAATTTTTGCCATCTTCGTTTGACGGTGATCGATATTAATGTATTGACAACTGGAGAAAAACGTATTGACAAGACGGCTTTGAAATATTAAAAAGACATATTTAACGCTATATTAACTCCGATTATATCTGACTAGATTTTATTGTACTTAACAAAAAGAAGTAAACATTGGATTATAAATTTTTTCATTAACTACAGTAAAATAAATGACATTGAGGTATTTGTTGTGTGATGACTAATTAAGGATATTATGATACCGTTACCATTAAAATTTTATCTCCAAGTCGAGTGTAATTAAATCACGGATCATTAACATGTAGAGTTTACTTTTCAAGCAGTTATTTATTTCTATGGAGAACCAACAGTTAGAAACTTGCTAATTGGTGAATTTGTTCGGAATTCGAAAACACATTTTCATTATTGAGAAATAACAACGTAAAGTTGAAAATAAAATATGAAAAAATAAGTCGAAAAGAAAAATCTTTGCAATAATGTACCCGGGTATTCAATACACAAGCTGGTAGGGCACGAGCGACGTTTTCGGATTGCAGTTTGTGGAAAATGTTGAAAGTAGGTTTGTTCGCGGATGTAATTCCGAACCAGTTCAGAGATTATTCGCATGCGCATTATGACAAGTGGCGTTGGCGGTTAATACAATGAATTTTCAATAATAGTTCGGTGTTCGCGGGTCAGATCGGATTGGTTCGTTATCGATTCGGAATCAGTCCTAACAGTTCCCTGATTTTGGGAGGATTGAAAGTTCCGTTCGGCTGCTCATGCGCAATTGATTGATATGTCAGTTATTTTCTGATTTTAGTCACCTATGGTTGTTTCTCTTGTTTCTAGTTTGGTTTTTAACGTTTTAAGTAAACATTGAACTCAAACTTAGCTGCCCACTCTTAGTGTAAGGTAAATTTAAATTATCTATTCAATTTATCTTAATTTTCTATTTATGTTTTCGCTCAGGCTCTGAGAGATGATTTGAGACCGTTCGTGGTATAATTAAAATTATTTACTTATTTTTTTCAAATTTTATATCATTCGCTTCTTAAATTCATATTATTTATAGTTTAGAATTAGTAACGCCCAATTCTGGCCTTATATATTGTTTAAATTCAACGTCTGAATAGATTATTTCATTTTAAAACAAGAATAGTGACAGAAGCAGGGTTTGTGTTTTTTTTTATCCAAAATATTGATTACGTTCATTATTTGCTTGTATACTTTTTTTGCTATGTCTATTCAATCACTCAATTGATCCTTTATTTTGCTTTCCGCATTAAAATTCTTATATTTTGAATGATACGACACTGGTTACTTTGATATTTGAAGTATGTGGCATGTGGAACGATGTATAATGATCATTGTACTTTGATAATTTTGTAATGTGTCACCTTTCTCTAAATCAACTACAAGGAATAAACAAAATTTAATTTCACTGGATTAAAACATGATCAGACTGTTGCCATTTTTATTACAAAATCCATTTTTTTTCTAAATTTATTTCGTTCACGTAGTCCTTTTCATCAACCTGTAAGGGTCTTCTAACCTTAATTTCCAAGATGAATATATTGTTCAGGGATTTAGGTCCCTTTTCCATTCATCCATTATTGATTGCGTGTATTTTGTACGACTTTGCACAAATTTTGTATCGGCTAGACTCGTTATTACATTGAGGGTTTTTTAGTTTTGGGGTGGACTATGATCCGTTTAAAATTGTGTCTAACCGAATAGGTATTGACAATCAATAAACGGACGTATAATACATTTTTAATATCTTAAACCTGCAGAAAAATGAAACACGCTATATTCGCGTACATGGGTAAATAATTTATTTGAGGGGTAAAAATAACACATGAAAAGTTACTTCGTGTCGTATAATGTAATCATTGCATAGCTTGGAACAAAATTGAATGCATTTAAGATAATTTATTTGCTCTATTTGAAACTACAACTAAAATAATGTTTTGAACTTTTCGCAATTAGATATGGTGGTGGAAAGGTTGCAGAAAGAACAAGATACAGACTAAGCAGATAGGGGATGATTAAAAAACCTTGGGAAAAACTATAGTCGCTGTTGAATGGTAGCTTATAATACCGAACAGAACATTGATGATTAGGAACCGCTGTAGCGCAGGGCTTAGCGTAAGGGCTTGTTACTAAGGTGTCCCGGGTTCGTCCCGGTGGTTTCGCTTTTTCAGAATATTTAGCTTATATATCAGAAATGGGATTAGATCTACGAATTGTCCACATGAGGCCATAATGTGATATGATAGTGAGAGAGGGTGACTGGAATGGGCGTGCAGGCGTCAGGCTCGCCAGGAGAGTGAGATAGGCGTAGACAGGCAAGGCATCAGGTTCACGAACGAGTAGGTGAGATACGTGTATCCACAAACGTCAGGTCCAGCACTCTAGGTACCTCGAGGACGAGGAGCGGAGCAGGATGGCCGAATATAAGACGCAGTCGCGGTTGAATGGTAGCTTATAATACCGAACAGAACATTGATAATTAGGAACCGCTGTAGCGCAGGGCTTAGCGTGAGGGCTTGAAAACTAAGGGGTCCAGGGTTCGAATCCCGATGGTTTCGCTTTTTCAATTTTCAGAATATTTAGCTTATAAAACCTTCAAGTATCTTTCAAGCGGAAACTCATCCTATAGGAAAGTGTTTCTAGTTCAATATTCATGTAAAATATAGAAGGCAAGGGATTATCATCATGTCGGATAATGAAGCAGCTTTTAATACACTGAGTTCTTGTGTAATCCGTTCTAAAACGTTATGGGTTTGGGAGGGAATGAGTGGAAAAAACCAATGAGCTAGGCGAGATCAGCATCATCACCTTACTGGTGGGTTGCAGGATACACTGGAATAGAAGTAAATGAAAAAGCAGATGAACTAGCTGGAACACCGTTTTGGGGACCAAATCTCTCTTATGGTATCAGCTCCAATGTAATATTGGATGAAATAAGCAACGCCGAAAATATGATACTAGGGCTTAGACAATAAAAAAAATACAAGAGAACCACAACCAGGTGACTACGAACCAATGCCTAAGCCAGACTAAGAATAAAATGTTTTTAAATATTCCGATATTGACATATCATCTAAAGAATGACAGAAGTTACATTTTATGTGATGCCTACTCACTACAGATAAATCTAGGGAGCTCAGCACTATTAAATTGCCTTCTTAAGTAACAATTGTAAAGATCAGCAGATTTAGTTTTCCTTGGCTTTCTATATCATTGCATAGTTATACTGATCTTAAATGGGGAAAAATATCCCCATAGGGCTAATAATACAAACATACATATTGGCTTAACACCGCCGCCGCTTCAAAAGCTATCTAAATCTTTTTTTCGGGGTGGATCAGTCCCCTTTTCTTCCTTATATTTTTTCGGCATTCTGCCGCCATTTCTTCCTATTCCTTCCACTGCTTTATTCCTATGTTATTGAGGTCACTTGAACCTCCTGCAGCCACGTTGGTTTGGGTCTTTCTCTTATCACAAGGTTTCCATTCAATCATTGCATATATCGTTGACTTTGTACCTGCCCTCCATATGTGTCCCAACCATTTTATCATCTGTTCCTTAATTTTTTTTACTATATCTTTTCCTATTTCAAATGCTAATTCTATGTTTGTTCGTTTTTTATAATCATCTACTACTTTTTTCTGTCCCAATATCATTCTCAATATCTTACGCTCTTGCATTTACAAATTATCCTGATGTTTTTAATCGTTGTTAATGTTTCTGATCCATACTACATATACATTAATGTCTTATAATTGTTATGAATATCCTTATTTTCGTCTTCTTACTTAATAATTTACTGCTTAGCAGTTTTTAATTGGTATGGAATGCTCTTTTATTTTGGTTTACTTGTCTCCGTCATTAGATAGTGTTATCCCCAAGTATTTTATTTTGTCTACCTCTAGAAACGTATAATCTCCAATCTTAATATACCTGTACTCACACTTCTTTTTGAATCTCAATAGCTTGGTTTTATCCCCATTTATTTTAATACCAATTTTTTTTACTTCTTTTAGTAATATTATACCTTCTTCATTTTTCTATTTATATATCAAGTCAATCACAAGATAGGTCACTATTTGGTCTAGCCAAAGTATTAAGCATCAGTTTGAACTACAGGCACAGATTATATATAATCTGTGCTACAGGATTATTTTAAAGACTGTTTTGACAAAATAATTTACTAAGATGATATACACTGTGTTCGTAAAGTATGGAACAAATTCATTTTTAGCTAAACAGGCCATTTTAAGAAATAATCCTGAAACATGTCGATTTTTGATTTTAATTTACCGTATCTTAAAATAATATTCTAATATACAGGGTGAACTACTTCTGAGTAATGACGTCACCGTCATTTTTTTTAAATGGGACAACTCCATTTTGTCTCAATTTTCGGATTACTCTAGCTGAGCTGATTCCAAAAATGTATCACATGTTGATTCCAATTGTTACAGGGTGGACAAAAATACAATAGTTTTATGTGTGCTCAAGGCGTAACATTCTTTATTAGTTAAATTAACAATATTATCAAAAATACTTATTGTCTAGTGGACAGAATATGATGAAATACATGACTTTATAAATGTTCGAACTGCAGCCCTTGCTGTATTTGACAGTAACCCAAACGGTGTACAAATTCTTGTTGAACCTTGTTTATTGTGTCTTGAGAAATATTGTTTATTGCTGTCCGAATTCTCTCTTTTAATTCTTGAATATTTGCTGGTTTCGTTTGATACACAACATTCTTCAGATGGCCCCGCATAAAATAACCCAAAGGATTGAAATCTGGTGACCTCCCTGGCCATTCAATAGGTCCACGTCTACCAATCCACATGTTCGGAAAAATTTCATCTAGGTACCTTCTAACATCTACAGCATAATGTGGAGGTGCACCATCCTGTTGAAATCATAAACTTTCATCAAAACCTCCAGGATTACTTTATGAGCACACACAAAACTATTGTAGTTTTGTCCACCCTGCACCAATTGGATTCAACATGTGATACATTTCTGGAATCAGCTCAGCTAGGGTAATCCGAAAGTTGAGTCAAAATGGGGGTGTTCCATTTAAAAAAAATGACGGTGACGTCATTACACGAAAGTAATTCACCCTTTATATTAGATTATTGTTTTAAAGTACGGTAAATTAAAATCAAAAATCGACGTGTTTCAGGATTATTTCTTAAAATGGTCTGTTTAGCTATAAAAATGAATTTGTTCCATACTTTACGGACACAGTGTATATTGGCATATTAGTGAAGGTGGTTTATTGAAACGGTTGGGCTGTCGAGAATTTTTCTACTGGTTGAAAATATTCCATTTCATCATGTTACATGTTGAAATATTATGCAATCAGTCTCAAACCAAATGCGCTGAATAGACAGTGGCCAAATGCAAAACGTAATTGAACAATCCCAACATTAAAATATTCGAATTAGAAGTCCTACTGACAAAGACAATCAAAAACCCACTAGTAGTAAAAGATAAAAAACGACAGCTGGAGGTAACAGAGTTGCCATTGCGAGGAAAGTATGCAACACTATTCTAAGCAAAATTAGAAATTTATTAATTTTTTGGAATCAAGTGCTGCAAAAATATATTTAGTATTTGGATCGTATGTTATACCATATTCTACTAATACATGAAGAATACCGAACAAAATTTCACTACTTTGCGGAATGAAGAAGAAAAAGTTGGTATGGTGATTTGAGCCTTTTGTAAAAACTATTTTTGTCGTCAAGATAATTTTAATATAAGTAAAATACATAGTTGGTGAAAATAACTCATTATACAAAGCACACAAACGAACTAAACAAATAAAATATAAACCAAAGTGGAACAACAATAAAATGCAAATAACTTGCTGTCACTCTAACCTAAACTTCTTTTTTTCTATAATTTTGGCGACTACACTATCATATGGTTATTTCGTTCCATGTCAAAATTTGTGCCTAGCTTCAATTTATGGTTGTGCCGTTATCAGGCTCAACAGTCTTTTCACTAGGTCCTTCTTGGAGAAATCCTCCCTTGGATGTCCTAGTCATAGGAGTCTATATCTCAAATGAGATAATGCTTCACAATCGAATATAATGTGAGAGGCTGTTTCCTCCTCTTCCATGCACAACCGACAGATAGGTTCCTCCCTATATACGCCGATTGTATGCATCTGATTCCTTAGGGTACAGTGACCGGTGAGAAAACCCGTCACTATCCTTATCTTGCCCCTGCTAAGGTCTAGTATTTCGTTAGTCAGCGTCTCCTAGGGTTTTTTGACCAGGAGTTTGATGTGTTCCTGTTTTGGCACGTGTCTCCAGTACGACTGGTTTAGTTTGAGTCCACCGAGATATCCAACCACGTGCAGTAGTTTTAGATAAAAACAAAATTACACTAATAAATTTTATAAAATATGGCGTGATGTAATTTATTACCTTAGAATTAACTATCTGTTGTGCATTAACAAGATTCTATTTTTAGTTGAACACCCTATTGAAGCAATTTACATTGTTTATCTTTTCAATTGTTTGAATTTCATGCAGTTAGGCAACACAATTTCAACTCTGAAAACTGAAAGTTGCGAAACCCTTGTATTTGCTGGTAAATATATTCGAGAAAAGTCTTTATTTACTCTCACTTTGAAGAGTAGCTTTTCAGCACGTCGTCATATATTTCCCTCTGTAAAGGGAAGTTTTTTAAAGGGCCACAAGTGGTTTTTACTCTCTTAAACCTATATTTCTGCTTTTCATTATACAATAATTGCAAAACCCCACTGCTCTTTCAATGTTTGTTCACCGAGTTTGCTATACACTTTAAAAGCGCATATCCTTAAGTAATAAATATTTTTTATCGCTAAAAACTTTTCATTATATTAGTTTTTGTAACTATTGTTTATTCAAGGTTATTTTATTACTCTATTTTTAAAAATAAAACATCCTGCGCTCCAATTGTGTTGATTTTAACATACATTAAAACCAAATTTGATAATCCATGTCAAGTCTTTACTGTAAAATATCTTCATTTTATGGGATACATAAACGAGTTATCAAATCATTAAACTTCATATTACAAAAGGCGCCAACTAGACGTCTGGAAGCGGTTTTAAATCTGTAGTTATTATTTCCTCACCCTCGAAATACTCATTTTTATGCTGGTACGTGCTTCCGGAAAACGTGTCAACAATACCGAGTTACCGAAGGCAACAATACATACTTTTCACCGTAAGTTAACAAACTGGGAGTTTAGAAAAAGTGCCGACAATAAGACTAAGTAAAAGTCGTCCAGATATAGGAATAAATCTTGAAAATAACGGAGCACAGGTGTTGAGTTTTATCTTGATTTCTGTGAAGTCAAATTATCGTGGGATGGTGAATACTTTTTTTGTTACCGTTTGTTAAGTGAAATTAATACATAGCGGTATGGTCGTAATAAAAGGTAACGTATATTCATAGATATTTTGGCTTTTACCAAAGATTCTTATTTAGTAGTAGCTTCTACTACCATAAATAACCTATCCACTTATTACTCATTGTGTAGGCCCGATGATCTTTAAAAAGCAATAACTGGTTACGTGGTCGAATTAAAAAGGGTTCAAACTAAATAAAATGAATACAATTTTAAAACAATATTTTATTTATTAGCAAACGAAATTTAATTGGATTTGTTGAAATTGTACAACGTAAGCTTAACATTAAAATAATAAAATATAATAAATTTAAATAGAAACGCCCTACAACACATAATTATCTTTTTGGGACTTTTTCGTACCTACTCTAAATTTAGTTCCGTGTCACTATTACTATCTACATGTACCGGGTGGTCCAATAAGCCGATCTCTCGGCTATATATCAGAAACTATTCATGTTATAACTTCGGGAGAAAAAATTCCTTAGTAAAAATGGCCAAGAGAAATTGTTGGAAATTACTTTCAAGTTTCTATGTTAACCGCTAGGGGGCGTAACCTGTAAAGAATAATTTAAAAACCAGTTTTCTGTGAAATGTGCACAATTAAACCAAGTGTTAAATAAGAAAAATAGAAAGAGGACTGAATTCCGCACAAATCTGTTCAAGTGCTTTTTTCTCAATTTTTACAAATAAAGGGTGGGGGAAAGTGGGAAAGTGTTTTTGGATAAATACATATAACTTTGGTTTGAATCAACCGATTTTAACGGAATTAGTGTCATTAGAAAGAGGATGGATGCATTAATTACATCTATTATAAAACAATTGCAATTCGTTTTAATTGTCATAGGTATAGGGTACTTTCGAATGAAAAAAATTAAAATTGGGTGTCCTGCGCATTTCTCCAGACTATTTAAATGTAAATTATCCAAATAAATGGATTGGAAGGGGAAGTATATTTCCATGGCCAGCTAGATCTCCAGACTTAACATGTCTGGACTTTTATCTGTGGGGAAGATTGAAGGATTTGGTGTACCAAACTCGACACATAAAAAATTTTTTTTTCCAACTGTGGTCAGAAATATTACTCACTACATCTCTCAACAATTCTATAGTTTGGTAAGTTTTTCTGAAGCTACGCGGCATCGGTAAGGGGCGAGGAAACATGGCGGATATCTGTCATAAACGTACCAATGGTGTACGGTACCTATTTTTATAAAAGTATTAAAAATAATAATAATTATTATATAATTATATATGGAAACTGATTTTAGCTTTGCCTTAAAGGTAAGGTATTTTTCAAAACACGGTATTTGTTAAAAACTAATAATGTTAAAAATCGTACTTAAATTCAATATGGATACGAAATAGTTCAAAATCTAACACTGACAATACCAACGCCACTGGATAATCAATGTCAGTCAATTGACAAAGTGAGAGGGAAGAACACACGCACGCGCTTGCCAATAGGAAGTCAGCTGGTCGCTAAACATTTGTAGCATGTAGGAGTAAGTGTTTAATTGAAAACCGTTATGTAGTAAGCGATAAAATTTATTTCCTTTTTATCAATAGTTACGTGCTATTTATATTAAATACAAAATAGTTATTTTGTATTAACTGAATTTGATGCTTACGTACAAAAGAAATTGAGTTTTTCCATACAAGCTTTTGGGAAAAATTGTGTTACAGGAAGTCCATTGATCGTTTTCTTCGGTTTTCTCTCCATATTTAATTTCAATAGCGTTAAATACAAGTCTCACAATATATAATTATCATCTGAAAATGTACACTTCAACGTTTTTAGCAATCGCCTTATCCAACAACTTGCCATATTGGTCTTTTTCTGATTTCTTAGAAATTTTCTATCATGTTTATGTTTTATTGTTCCGGTATTTATTTTTTTGTCAGCATTCGTTGTCTCTAATTGGCATAAACTATTTCCCACACATGATTAATATCATTTAAACGTAATTCACTGCCAATACAAAAATAACATTTTTTTCAATCGATCGAAGAGTATGTGGCAATGTGTATCTCTAGTGTGGGATCATACATTACAATCGGTAATATTTTTTCTGCAAACATTTACAAAGTACCCACTTCCGGATATTTTTTCAGTTGAGACAGTAATACTCTTCCTGTCGAGTCCGGATAGCTATTCATTTATAAATTATTTTAATCTTCCTGTTGACGCACTCTAACGGTCTAGAACGGAAACTCGCGTCGCCACAGTGAGAGAAAGAAATAGTTGTCAGAGTAATACGGAAAACAATGGTAATATCCGTATAATTAATAATTCTTTTTCCACCGAAGTATGTCCTTGGTGTTACAACGGAGACAATTCAGTTGGGCCAAAATACCTGCTATAATCCGTAGCTGAAAATGGGTCAATATAATCATATAGGTCTGTTGGTCCAATTTCGGAACAGGTTAAAAATAATAATCACGTCTTCATCATTAGGCGTTATTTCAAAAATTCCGTTGGATCATCTATAGCTTTTCTATTTAGGCTTTTACTCACACTCTGTTTACTTATTGTGTTGTCATATCGATGATTATGATTAATCTTACTTTCAATGACTTTAATTTCATCTTCTAATGTTTGCACTACATTTGCGGTTCACACATCTCCAACCTATCTTACCGCACTTTGATATATTTACTTTAAAACCAATAACTTACAACATTTCTTACTATACACTGGGAATGATTTCATCTTAATCAAAGAATAGATAAATGAACCTAACCTACCGAACATTGCATTAAAATATTATTAAGGGTTGCTAGTAAATCTCTTGATTTCATATTCTAGGCCCAACTGAATTGTAGGATTAGAAACTACTTGAGTTTTTGACAGTTTACTGACATATTATTTAAGTTAAAAATGATATAAAAGAACCTCGTTTTATCATTACTTTAAAAAGAGTAAATAAACTAGGGCTTACTTCAAAGAATTGTTTTTGTCAAGATTAAATATTTACAGTCCTTTAAGAGCTCCATAAAATGTACAGGGTGTACCAATCTTACGACAAAGACGAAGAAAAAAAAGTAACAAATACAGAATTAACTGTGGAAAATGAAAGTATTGCTAAGTATGCTAACAAATGTGTGGGATAAACTGGAGGCTAGAGCAAAATATGATACGGCTATAGACCAACGTCATCAGACCAATGATAGAATATGTTTCGGTGGTATGGTGCTCAAACACTCGGTAGGCTGAGGCGATCTAAAACGTAGTTGGCATCCAAAGGCAAACTTCATTAATTCGTTTGGGTTATGCTCAACAGCCCAGGCACTTGAACTGAATCTTTGTACCATTTCCCATGTTATCTACATCCATTCCAGAAGCTTGGTACCTTCCATATAGACCACTAGTTTGACTGGAAGGATTGTCAGTAGTTGTAATGGTTATATAATTTCCTCTCCAAATTGCTCCTGTCTGAGCCCTTGTAAGTTCTCACAGAAGCAAGTATGTAGCTAGTACCTTTTGTGCGCATAGGTTCACTAACTTTGCCCATTTCGTGCAGATGTGTTCTCCGGGTAGGTCACTGTCTTCAAATGTCTTTTACCCAGTTTCAATAGCCTGGTTGAGAGTTCCTTGTCTACCTTGTTCAGTAAACTCTTTATATGGAGATGCCCTTGTGTCAACCTTCATTTGAGTTGGTGTTCCTTATCCAACCAGTTCCCGATTTCCCCTTTTATGTAATATTTTGTGATTCCCCAAAACGGTTCCGTAAGTCTACTTTAGAAAAGCTTTGGCAGTCATGGGAGTCATAAGGACATCCTAACAGCAGCATTAGTAGTCTTGCTAAACCTACCAATGTCTCATGTCTACATTCAAGCTAAACCAGTCACCAATAGATTGACTAGACGGAGCCACCTATATAAAGGGATGGAAATTGACCCCGTAATGGGAATCCCATCGGAAGAAATGCTTCCCAAGTACAGCAAAACACTTCAAAACAGTCATAACAGCCAAAGAGGCATGGAAGGACGACCCCTAATTAGTGCAGTTATTGCTTACTACATAGATGGCTCAAAAAACTAGGAAGGAAGGTGTGGGAGCAAGAGTATTTGAAGCCTGGCAAAAGATACGAGTCTCACTGTGCTTAGTCAAAAGCGAGACGATATTCCAGAAGTTGCAGCAATACAGAACTATGTAGGAGAGCTTTAAGGAAAAAAAACAATGCCATATACTTTGACAGCCAAGCAGCCATAAAAGCAATCAGCTCCATGCAGTTAAATTCGAAACTCGTTTAGAACTGCTTGGAAAATATACCAGAGCTGTGCAGTCAAAATAACTAAGACTAACCTTAAGCTGGGTATAGGAGGAAAAACATGAACTCTCCTAATATATGGAATACCTGAGGTTTGACATGTGGAATCCAATAATGGATCTAGACAAGGAACTTAAGCATAACATGATAGATAAGTACCATTTTAATCTTAATCTTAACGCATAGAAGTTGGAGAAACATTCCATAATATCCCTATAATCCCTAATATTCGTCTGAGCTCAATATCCAAAGGAGGTGGCAAACGTTAGGCTAATCTGTGCCCTCCATCCAGTTGACTTCGAAAAGTATTAATCAGATCTCTAGACAAACCCTGTCGCTCCAAATAATCGTGGGTGGTATACCACCCGTCGATTTTGGGAATTTTTAGGCTAGAAGTGAAGTTGATTGAGTTAGTAGGAGGAAGAAATAATTTTACAACTACGGGGAACAGCAGATCTCTATCAAGTGAATGACTTAAATATTAGGAAGAGAGGCTGAGGTTTCAGTTGTAAGAGTGTTTTCGTATGGCAAGAGAATAAAAAAATCACTGACAAAAATATAAGCAGAGGAGTAAAAAGGTTGCACTATTGTAATTATTTTCTGCAAGTACATATTTAACAGCTGAATAATTTGTTCGAATTGTGTGTACTCTAGCCAGGGCAAATTGTACTAAGCAAACTAGATCCTACCTGCTGCTTGTGTCACTATGATATATGAATTAACTATATTATAATACTTAAATATATTCTTATAGTCGTATTTTATTGCAGACAGATTCTTAACAAACTCTTGTATCGTTGTTCGTTTACGTCACAATAAAGAATGAAATGTTGTAAAGAAGCAACTGGTAATGTAAAAGATTTACTTGGAACTGTCATTTGATAAGCAACGTTTTAATCCTATCTAGACATTATTTACGACACATAATACTAAAGTATGTTGTAATTTCGTAGGCGACCGGGTGACACTGCCGTTTATTTTACTTTCACGGCCATAGGCGTCCATGAACTTCAAATTTTAAACAATTTCCTTGAAAATTGAGATTATAAAAAAATTAAGCTTTACTGTGATAATCTGACACTGTGTTAGGTTAACCTTGTTTTTCTACATTTGTATTTATTGATAAAGACGAAATTTTATGCATGAGTAATGATATTGAAGAAAACATTGATTTTTTTCTCGTCAGGTGGGTCCAGTTAGGGTTATTTAGGATTGAATTCAAAATTTCCGCTGTCTGACTAAATAATATCAAAACTTATACACAAAAATGAATGTCGAAAATGCTCCAACTCTACTATAGTTCAAGAACACCATCCCTAATTCGAACCTGCGCATTAAGCAGTTCTAGAACGATACCAGAACGATTCATACATACCAGTTGGTAACATAAACACAGCGATCCGAATGCAGTTATAATATATGTTGTATTTATAGTGATGTTGGCTGGCAGGATTGCGACCAACGACAGCCACTGAATGCTAACCTTTTTATAAACGTTTTTTAGACTCCGTGGCAAAATGCACCATCACAGTCTCTTATGTACAGGTAAACTGGTATCTCGTGACAAGGCGGAGCTTCCAGTACGCAGAGAGAGAACGTATTCGGCCAATATCGAGCTGCCCACTGCATAACGTCTTCCGCACGATTGGCTTTGCTGGATCCCCACTTTCAAATTTGTTACGGCGCATCGTCACCTCATTTCACGAGATACCGGTTGGAGTGTAGATGGATTCGAACGCAGCTTTTGAAACAACGACGTTTAATCATTGTGTTGATGACCGAGCTTTAGAGAACAAGTAAAAAGTGGAATAAAAGAATATTTGACACTCAAGAATGTAATAATATATTACACTAGAAGGGCAGAAAGCACAACTAAATCAAATGAAGAAAAAATACAAACAGTACATAATAATGACGAAAAAATATTCATAGATGAATTCACGAAATTCACGGTTATTTGCTATGCAGGCGTCCTTGTCGTCGCAGTAATGCTTGATCTTAGGGAAATTACTTTTTTAGTTTCAATTGAAAAATTACGCCAATTATAGTCCTACCCTGCACTGATAATGAAACATTAGTATTCACTTACAACCGGATAATATTTTTTATACTGGTACTTGACAAATACTTTTAATTAGTCATAAAATCCAAACGGCATATCTCAGAACAGACTTTAATTATTTTATCAGTCCACGGAATCGGTAGGAAACGTCGATATATCCACAATTCGAGTGATTATGTCTTTTTAATGTTTACTCTCTTAAGTATCCAAGATTCTGCTAGAACTAGAAACATAAATAGTACGGGTTGTAGTATTAAATGTAAATCCAGGTGTTATTTCACTCTCATGTTAACAATTTATTGTATATTTAATTTAGACATGAGTCGTAACATTATTACAATCTTTACAAATAAAAAATGGTGGTCGATATTATAATTGAGTGATTAAAAAGTTAAGCTGGTTTTCAAGTGAGTTGTCTCCAAACAAATGTTGGACTATAGCAGGCATGACCTTCGTTGTCTAACAGGCCTTTTAACAGGCCACTGTCATCTGAATCACCATATGCTAAAACTTGGACTGTCGGAAGATAATTTGTGCCTGCCCCGCCGCGGCTCGAATCAGGTATCTGATGTTTGGCAGGGATTCTCTTTCGCCCTCGGACCTGAAATATCATTCACCAAATAAACTAATCGGCTTTGTTAAGAAGCTGAATTTGTTTGGTGAAATTTGAATAGGTGTGAGCCACAATAGACTCCTGCGAGTCGCAGGATAGACCCACTCACCATAAACCTAACCTAGTATAGCAGGCTACTCTGTGTCTATGGGAAAAGGAATTCGTTTTGATAATAGATACATACCATAACCATAATTATCTGCTGGTCGTTTTAATAAGTAAATCATTATAAAGTAACAAGACTAACTTTAAAGCGATTGTTTTCTCATTTCAATCAAAATATAATAACAGAAACAAAATTAAGTTATAACAAATATGTTGAAACTTATAAGCAAATTGTTTGAGTGGATAGGTGATTATCAAGATCCATTTAACCAGCCACATATACCGCTAATCACCATCTTATAGAAAACAGATGATTTACGTGTGAGATTATAAAAAATAGTTATGTATTTATTTTACGGTTCTGTTCAGAATCGGACATAAATATTAGTTAATTAATAAGACTTATATTTTTTTATTCTCTTCGTAACACATATGGTTATTTTACCAAACGAAACAGTTAGAATCATTTTCATTTTAAAATTATTGAAATATACAATGCTTCTTTTGTATTATCTACCAGAATCATTTTCTTCCAACTACCTAATAAGTATTACCATTACACTCAATAGAAAGAAAAACTTTACAAGCAATCGCTAAAACTGGTGGTGTCTGTGCCGCTATACTATGAATTAGCAGCTGTTCAAGGACAATATATTTCTCGTATTCGTGATAAAATTTCCTCGTCTGAGAGAGGGTTAGATTTGAGTTGATTAACTGAGAACTCGTGAGACTCATTCCAACTCTATGATGATTTAATACAGTATTCTTAACTGAGATTTGGAGATCATTTAAACCTCCAGGCATTATTCTTGAACAATAAGATAATATTTATTACATCTTACTATCTTTGCTCATTTTGGATTGCTGTAGTTGAAGCAGTTGTATGTATGTATTTTGGGGTAACATTCACTGAGACCTAAAAGATCTATTGTGCCCCCTTACTTTTACTTAGTTTCTGAGGAGAGTCTCAGATACTAGTAGCTCCTTCAGTCCTACTTCCCGGAGGAATTTTAGGATATCTGCAGGCATCAACTTAGGTAACTGTCCCTCTTCTATCCAGTAGTCTCCCAGGTACAGTGCCCTAGGATTCTGAAATACTGTGCAGTTCGCAAGTATGTGGATGGAGGTTTCTTCTTCCATTCCACAAAATCTACAATCTTCTTCCTCCACTATTTTGAGCTTTTTAAGGTGCCCATTCAGGCGACAATGTCCCGTTAGGATTCCTGTTAAAACTCTTAGTGCAGTTTTGCTTTGACTTATGCATTCTTTTGATCTCAACAGGTTGTAGTCACCCAGAAGAATCTTTGATTGCCTAAGCCCTACTAGATCTTTCCAATTGTCAGATCTTCTCTTTTCTTCGGCTACCTATTTCTTCCAATATTACATTGGAGCTGATTCCGCAAAAAGGTTCCTGCCCCCAAATTGGTATTTCAGTCCCCCTCTTCGCTAGTTCATCTGCTATTTCGTTCCCTTCTATTCCAGTGTGTCCTGGAATCCATAGTAAGGTGACTATATTGTTTTGCCTAGTTCATTAAGTTTGCCTAGGCATTCCCACACCATTTTGGAACTGATTACACAAGAACTCAGCGCTTTAATGGCTGCTTGGCTATCAGACATTATGATAATCCTTTGCCTTCTATATACTTTGTCAATATTGAACTGGGCACACTTTCTTATTGCGTGAATTTCCGCTTGAAAGATACTTGGGGTTCTTCCCAAGCTTTCAGAGTGTTTTGTTCCTGGCCCGTACACACCTATCCCAGTTCCTTCTATTGCTTTTGAGCCGTCTGTGTACCATTGAATGGCATTCTTTCCAAGTCTGGAAATGGTATTTGGATCCCATTCCTTCTTGTTGCTTAATTCCGTAACGAATTTCTTTGAAAAATTATACTTTTTCATCATACCATCCTGTGGCATGTCTCAGGTTGTCCGATTTCTAAGAAGTGAAGAGGTGGTTTTCATTTTAATGATTCCCTCTCTACTTAGTCTGTATCTTGTTCTTTCTGCAACACTCTCCACCACCATATGTAATGGTGTGAGGTTGAGAATCACTTCCATTGCTGCCGTTGGGCATGTACTCATTGCTCCTGTTATGCATATATAGGCTAGTCTTTGAATTTTGGAGAGGTTTTCTCTCGTCGTCAAGAGGCTAGTTCTACTACTCCACGCAATGGCTCCATAAGTGATGATTGGTCTCACTATGGCAGTGTACATCCAGCTCAGGATTTTTGGGTCACAACCCCAGTTTCTCCCTGCCAGATTCCAGCACACCATTAGAGCCATTTTTGCTTTGTATGTAATCTCCTTCTCGTGTTTGTTCCACAGGAGTTTGCTGTCTAGAGTCAAACCTAGATACTTGACTTCTTGTCTCCATTCAACGTCGTTCCCATCAAGTTTAATGGTTTTGAGGTTGAGTTTTCTTTTCTTAGTGAAGGCTATCAAGATGGTTTTGGTGGGGTTGATGCTGAGTCCCTCTTGCCTACACCAGCTATTTGTATAGTTCAGACCCATTTGTACGATGTCACAAAGGGTGTTTTCAAATTTTCCCCTGGCTGTTATAACAATGTCATCGGCATATCCTGGGCAGGATATTCCGAGGTCTGTCAAACTCCACAGGAGTTCGTCAACCGTCAGACTCCACATTAATGGGGATATTCTGAGGTCTGTCAAACCCCACAGGAGTTCGTCAACCGTCAGACTCCACATTAATGGGGATGCTGCTCCTCCCTGTGGGCATCCTCTGGTTGTGCAGATGGAGACAATGTCTTTGCTCGTTCTCGTCTCTGCTACTCTAGTGGTGAGCAGTTCCGACATCCATTTGGATGTTGTGCTGTCTACACCTCTTCTATTTAATGCTCTCTTGACAACTTCATGTGGAGTGTTGTCAAAAGCTCCTTCTATGTCCAAAAATGCACATACTACAGTTTCTTGGTTGTCTAAGGCACCTCGGATATCCTCCGTCAGTTGTACCAATGCAGTCTCCGTAGATCTGCCTGCCCGGTAAGCGTGCTGATACGGGTGGAGAGGTAGTCTCTCTAGGATTTCCGTTCTTATATAGTTGTCAATAGTTTTTTCCATCGTTTTAAGCACAAACGATGTTAGGCTAATTGGTCTGAAGGATTTGGGGTTTGTTGTGTCCCTTTTTCCAGCTTTTGGAATGCAGGTTACTGTTGCCCTTCTCCATGTTTCTGGTATATAACCCAGTTCCAAGCTACTTCGACTAATTCTAACCAAATGTGGTAGAATTTCGTCTTGTCCTTGCTGGAGCAATGCTGGGAAAATCCCATCTGCTCCAGGTGTTTTTAAAGGTGAAAAGGTGTTCATAGCCCATTTCAACCTATATTTTCCCTTTCCCGTCTCGCAATATGTCCAATTTTGTATTGCAGATTTAGTTAATTGGGAAAGCTAAGAGGAATAATTTATTTGATTTCTATGCATTGAAAAACTTGTTAATATTAACCAATAAAGCTATTTTGTAAAATAACTAGTTATTACGTATTAATGTTATGATTAATTAAATTAGCTTTAGCAGTCGTCAGCTTCATAAAACTGATAAAATCAATTAGTTTACAAAAAAGAACTTGGGTTTCAACACGAATTATTACTTAAATTACTAACCAGTCTTTAAAAAACTAACATTCTAATTTACCTTGTATAAAAAGTGGTCTAGTTCAATTAACCACACTTGAAAGCTAGTCGAGTTTTTTTTAAATTATAATATAATAGCCAATGACTAAACTATACATAGTTGTATACCCACACACTTTTTAAACAAATACGGTTTTTTGCATTTATTTTTGGAGTTATTAATTAAGATTGTAATCTTTGTATTCTATATTAAAACATGCTTTCTCCTCCCTATATTGTAAAGAACGCATTTTGACACTGTTTTGAAGGACGTATGTAATAATTACCAAAAAGTGTATCGATTTACCTTGACGACGGGTTGTAAGTGGTAATAGTTTATGACATATACAGGCCTATTCTGTATCTAACTGGCAGTCAAGCAACTTTATAGCAACTGTCTGACAAGCAACTCTAGATAGTAACTTTTTAACCACTTTCTATTCTGGTACTAGTGGTTAAGAAGAATGATTAGTCACTTTTATAGTGTAAATCGACCCCACTTTTCCACTAACAAGTCTGACAACTGAGAAAAGTGAGGTTAGAAGAATATTTTGTTATTAGCGTCCAAATGTTCATAGATAAAGATTAGTTTAAAGTATGTCCCAATGGAGTTGATAGCACGGATCGGGGGTTCGACCCATAAAATAGTTGTAAACCATAGGCGCGACGGAACTACTTGCCCTGTAACCTATACAGGTACAACCCAATTTCCTGTTAATATTTAAATGTAAGTACCTGTATAGAATCAAATTTTAAGTAGTTAGTTCCATTACACAAGAGATCAGAGATTTAATGGCTGCTTGACTATCCGACATTATGATAATCTTTTGCTTTCTATATCCTTTGTCAATATTGAACTGGGCACACTTTATTATGGCGTGAATTTCCGCTTGAAAGCTACTTGGAGTTTTTCCCAAGCTTTCAGCATGTTTGTTTCCTGGCCCGTACACTCCTAGCCCAGTTCATTCTATTGCTTTTGAGCCGTCTGTGTACCATTGAATGGCATTCTTTCCAAGTCTGGGAATGGTATTTGGATCCCATTCCTTCTTGTTGCTTAATTCCGTAAATAATTTCTTTGAAAAGTTTTACCTTTTCATCATACCATCTTGTGGCATGTCCCAAGAATTCTGATTTCTAAGAAGTCAGGAAGTGGTTTATTCTTAATGATTCCCTCTCCGCTAGTCTGTATCTTTGTTCTTTATAGTTTACCATAGATTAAATTAGTGTTTTAACCTCGCAGCCCACGCTCCTCATCATCTCTGACGTACAAGTTATCATCGAATTAATTGTTTATTGGATCTACTTTACCAGACGTATCCATCTTTGCTAAATAGTATTTGTCCTTTTCCCCAATGTGCGTGCAAATGGCCACCAAACTATTTGTGTTTTGACTTTCTAATCCGAAAGTGTTAAACCAAGAGTGGTCGTACTATATCACTTGGATTTGTACGCCATGTTGTTTTAAATGATAAAGTATTACACGTTAATTGTTCTAGTTCCGTGTAAATTCTAAGATTTTCAATTTCCACTGTAGCGTCGACTATCCAGTTTTGGCCTTGGAGAATAGCCTTATTCTAATTGTTTTTCACATGAAACTCGATGGTGGAAACGGCTTTCATTGGAAATAATGAAGCCTACATGTGTCATGGGCTACCGGTCTAGTACGTTTCACTGATGTTTGATCTGCAACCCCCCAATTTTATATTAAAAACAACTAGTCAAGCGTAGGAAGAGACGGGGAAATGTGAAGGGCTGCGGATGAAGAAAGATAGGAGGTATGCGCTGCGGAAATGTTTAACTCAACTATACGTTCCCTGACTGTACTCTACGATCTTTACTCGTCAGTATACTTCAAACAAAACTGATCAATTTAGCCGCTCTCCCTTGCACATAAGAGAGCGTGGCCGTATCTAAAAACTTTTGACGAACTAGATGCACAGGAACGGTTGAAGTTCAGTATCAAGCTGATTGTTACTAACCTCTAGTTAACAGCGGTCAAAAATTTCTGCCAAGACTGTAGTTCATTTTGACCCGCTGTTGATTCCAATAGGTATGTTTTTGTACCAAATTAGTTTTTTCCAATTTAAATGGATTGTCAAAAAATGCCTGTCATTGTGGTTTCTGGATTGGTATTTCTTTTTCCAGTAAGACAAAGATCTTTGTTAGTGTTGTTTCTTATCAACCATGGCAACACTGGCAGTTTCATGTCCTATATACCATAAAAAAATTAGAACCTACAATTCATCAAACCAGTGATTACATATTTCTTGTGTACAGATTATTCAATAAAAAAATGATGACTATATTTTATTACCTGGTGTAATGCAGGTGTATGCCCATTTTGTCCAGATTGGTCATGAAAATATTGGCTGTTCTCAAACATATCACTAATTCTATGCGTGATTTCTCTCGACATTCTGAAATGTTCCCTAAATACCACGTCTGAATACAATGGTACTACCTGCTCTAAAATTGAAAATACAATATATAAAGTACAATTAATACCTACCTGTAATCTTTGTGACTAACATACCTAAATAATTTTCATTTTTGATTCTGCGATTATTTAATTCTATCTCTAAATCATCTTCACTCCAAACATCTGACATAAAATCGCTATCTCCTGCTTCATCCATTATTAAAAGATTTGAAAATAGAAATATTTATCAAATAATAACAATACCTAATATTGTTAAGCGCGATGACAGGACGTAGAAAACACAGTGCGCAAGTCAGTCAATTCAGTTTCAGCTCAGGACCATGTACTGAAATGATCGTTAAGAAACCGTTCGCAAGCAGTCACAAAATCAGATGGAACACCATCAAAACTATCCGATGAACCGTCAATTTTCAGTTGGAACACTTTTTTAGTACTGCGCATGAGTGTGACCGTTGCTGAACGGTCTTCGATGAAGTTGGAACAAACCTTATTTTGGACCGTTCTTAAGGCATGTTGACTGTCCATTTGTAGATACGGTTGGAAAGACGCAGCTTTAGAATGCCCTGTGATTTTGATGAGTTGCTGCTCGCCTACACCGGCCTTTGCCAGATTACTAACAGCAGTTGATCGCATAGAATGGTTAGATATTTTAACTTCATACCTGTCTTTTGGGCTGCGTCTTTTGTCCATTTTGACATTTCATTTCTTCCAACAGGAATGTATTTAAACCATCCAGTGCTACGATTGGATTTCCATGCTGATTTTGGTGTCAAAAACAATCTATTTGTTGTTATTTTAGACGTTCGTTTGTTTAACAGGGATTTGTACAAACGTACCGGACAAAACTCAGGGTTTTTTGAATAAGGAACAAGCCACTTGCTATCGCACAGATTTTTTGCACCACCTTGTGCAGTTTTGCTGAAGACTGTGTTGTACTCGATCCTTCTTAAAACAAGGGATACATAATTTGACTTAAATGTCAAAATATATTTTGTAGTGTGATTTTAAAGTAGATGTATGTAGCTTCAAATCTAACAATACGTTGAGATCTATTCTAACAAAAACGAAGCCAAAAAATGAAGAACAATCTTCAAAAAACTGCATATATCAGATATCTTGTGAATGCGACAAATTCTATTTAGGTGAAACATCTAGACCATTGAAAGTCCGAATAAATGAACATAAAAAGTATATCAAAGATAGGGAGTTCTTTAAGTCAGGTATTTGCAAACATGCTTGGGAAGAGGGGCATAAAATTCAATGGGATTCGACAAAAATAATATTGAAAGAGCCCAATAATAAAAGACGAAAAATCAAAGAAAGTGCTTTAATACAACTAAATTCAGATAAATGTGTAGCTAGTATTTCAGCCGAATGTAGTCAAATTTGGTTACCAATGTTAGAAAGAGAAATTTCCAATAATCAATTACCGGCGTTATCAGGATAGCATCATAAGTTTTTATCCAGGTTTTCTTATGATTTATCTTTGGAATGGTTGTTAATCGATACACACTTCAATACACAAAATCACCAAACTGAGTTATACATATTTTGAAAACAAAATAATCATACACAAAAAAGTAACAACAAACGCGTTTATATTAACAAAATTTCCAAAATAAGCAAGAAAAAAGCGCTATCCCAATAAAAACCGTTCCTGGAACGTGCACTTCACTGGATTCCATTTCTAGTGGACTACATATCGTTAGAATGTCATGAAATAAAATATTTTATTTCTCATTTTACCAGAGGTGTGATCTACTATGAATGGACCTTAATAAAATTTGACAACAAAGTTTTGTAGTCTTAAACTTCAAAATATTATTGATTGTCTAGTTGTCAAATTTTTTTCGTTGTGTCAGATAGGGACCAAAAAATTTTTCATTAATTCATTATTAGTTAATCTTGACAACGGTAGCTGGAACGCTACCGAAACGTTGAAATAAAAAATAAAAAAACATATTGTGGTTTCATTCCCAAGAAAATAAGAAAAAAATAACAAGTAATGCCACAAGGAACTTATAGAAGATATTAATTTTGAGTTTCAGTTGAAAAATTAATAAATTCGTAAGCGTTGTTTGTGATCTTTGTTGTTGGTAACGGTACATAGCAACACAGCATAGAGACCATCAAGTTTGTGTTTACAATGCAACATGTCAAACTTGCATGAAATTTTTTCGATTTTTTTTAGCGGAAAAACTGCTGGCAGCTAAGTTGACAGTTGTTAAGTAATTTTTCCACTTGAAATTTATATTCGACATACCATAATTAATGGAAGGAAATAATCAGTAGAAAAGATGCCGTTGCTTTGGTATTTTGCCAGTGAAAATCAATCTAGTAACGCAGTCGTTACAACAGTATATTATTGTTGTTCGACGTCGTCCGAAAAGCCAGCAATGCATTTAGATTACATGATTTAGATTTAGAGGTAGCTCAATTGGCTTGAAACGTGTTCTCCTGGTAAACTTCAATTTTTCCGAAAGATCTATGTAATAAAATAATACTAAACCGGAGTAGCAACCGTAAAATGAATATAAAAGATTTTACAGAAGTAATAGAGATTATATTAATGATGGATAATAAAGACTAAAATGTTTTATTTGCTACTATATAAAAATAGTAATTGCTGGTTTGTATTCATCAAAATATAAGTTAAGATCTTATATAATTATAATCAGCTACCTTAAACTGAATATACCGTTTTTGTATACAACATAAGATGATAGAGATATATGCATACCTGAATAAAATAGATTCTGTTATTCGAGACTTCTTGGTTCATTGACCTTGTCTATATACGAATATTATAAGAATAAGAAATACAATATGTTATTGTTCCAGTATAACATGGTCCCTCTGCCCACTCAAAATACATGTAATGAATAACATTAGGATTGTGTCACTGAAAAAATACAGCACGACTGGAACCGGTAATTGTTTCTTTCAAATTTGCATATGTCGTCGTTAAGTAGAAAAACAAATTTGGTAAAGACTTGTTAATTGAACTTAAATCACCTCACGAAAAATGTTGAAATGGTTAAACCTTGAAACAGCGGAAACAGATGAAAAATTTAAATTATGAGGCAAATTAATTTGGAAAAATGGGTTGGGTTTAATAAACACAACAAAACATTTTCAACATATTTTCGTTTACTCCCGCTATAAAAGTAATTTTTTTTAATTTTCACTTTCGCTGCGTCAACCACTCGGGTTATTGGCAGTTTTACAATTTATTTAAATATACAAAATTTATTATTTTCAAAAATTGTAGTTTTATCTATTTGGTCCGTAAGAGCTGACTTTATATTGTTAGAAACACCACACAAATCCCGCAGATTATCAGGATGTGGACGATCGGTTATAATATGCTTCACTGATTTAACACACTGGCACTGATAACATAAAGAAGAGGCTCCTTTAGACATTAGGTTTACTGGTGTGTCCTATTCTAAACATAATTGGTCAGATTTTCTGTACTATCCATTTTTTTCTTATTATTTTACTATTTTTGTTTTACAATGTCAAGTTATCAACTTGTCCTGCCTTAAAACGGTTTATTACATACGTTCACTGTTGTATATAATAATAATTAAGCATTTGGGTCTCGACAGCAAAAAAGTGGTTTCCTTATCTTTTGGTTTTGTACATATTTTACTGGTTGGGGAATTCAGTCTTAAAATAAATTGTAAATATTAAGGTTGTAGTGTTGTTTTCTATTGATTAATTCTAGCAAATAACATTCACAATTACAGAAATGTTGGGGTAATCAGGTTTGTCATTTCCAGATATTTCAAAAGTACTTTCCACCAATCTAGCTAAATCTATTTCAGTATAAATTTCCTCGTTCGCTGAGTTTCAAACGGTTTCTTTGTTTTGTCAAACTGTCTGTATCCACATTGAAACCTTTTTCGATAAGGTATGATTATGGAAAAGCGATAAGGTATTTTTTAACTATGTTCCACAACGTAGGATACTACATTTCAATGTTGCGCTGCAACCAGAACTTCTGATAGCCTTGTTGGAATTTCTGCTTAAGCTGCTGTGTTGATGGTGATCAAATATTCTTGCATCATCACATGGGCTTCTTCCATAGCTGTGATATTGTACGGATTCATTATCCTTAGAGGCATTTGTAAGTTTCAGAGATCCTCAAACATCTTAGTAAAATCCTTGTGTAATGAGTGACATGATAAAATAACATCGTCTTGAAGCATTTCTGGGTAATTTTGACAAATGCGGAAACTGAATATTCTTTCCTGCTTAAATTTTGTTTATAAAGGATAAGTTTACCCACAAAGAAAGACTGAAAGAACTCATTTTGCACTCTTATCGATTCGTTGAGTTATTCAAAAGTACAATCATTCTTCCTACTAAAATATTAGTCATTCTTATAACAAGTTGATACACGTAACACACATTATCTTGGAAGTTTTAAACAAGAACTTGTGTTAATTAATAGTGGTCGATCTTTAGACCTCGTCGACCTCCAAAATTGGTTTTCGTTTATGTCGACCCCTGGGAAACCCATCTCGACCCCAAGGAGTCAATATCGACCACTTTCGAAATTTATAAGAACTTCTCCCACATTATTAGCCAACACTAGAGTGAATACTTTAGTTTTGAAAGTTTAATTGCTGGAAAAATTTTGTACAACAAAGCTACGAGCTCTAAACTTCCCCAAGGATAAAAGTGAACACTGTGTAGTTGAATATACTTTCGCCTGTCAAAACAATGTCATAATAAAGCAGTTACGTAATTAAGCAACAAGTAGGAATGGGATCCAAATACCATTAGCAGACTTGGAAAGAATGCAATTCAATGGTACACAGACGGCTCGAAAGCAATAGAAGGAACTGGGATAGGAGTGTACGGGCCAGGAAACAAACGCTCTGAAAGCTTGGGGAAAACCTCAAGTATCTTTTAAGCGGAAATTCAAGCCATAAGAAAGTGTGCCCAGTTCAATATCGACAAAGGATATAGAAGGCAAAATATTATTATAATGTCGGATAGTTAAGCAGCAATTAAAGCACTGAGCTCTTGTGTAATCAGTTTCAGAATGGTGTGGGAATGCCTAGGGATACTCAATAAACTAGTGGAGAACAATATAGTAGCCTTACTGTGGATTTCAGGACACACTGGAATAGAAGGAAATGAAATAGCAGATGGACGCGCAAAGAGGGGGACTGGAAGACCCTTTTGGGGGCCGGAACCCTTTTGCGGTATCAGCCCCAATGTAATATTGGAAGAAATAGGCAAAGTCGAAGAAAAGAGAAGATGTGACCATTGGAAAGATCTAGTAGGGTTTAGATAATCAAAGATTCTGCTGGGTGACTACAACCCGTTGAGATCTAATGAATGCGCAAGCCAAAGTAAAGAAGAAGAAACCTCTTGCGAATTGCAGAGCAATTTAGAATCCTAGGGCACAGCACCTAGGAGATTATTGGATAGAAGAGGGACATTTACCCAAGTTGAAGCCTGCAGATATCCTGAAATTCCTCAGTGAAATAGGACAAAAGGAGCTACTGGTGTCTGAGACGTTCCTCAGGAACTAAGTACAAGTAAGGGGGCACAATAGTTCTTTTGGGTCTCAGTGAATGTCACCCCATCATACATACAAGAAGTTACCAGAGAGGGAGTGGAAAAATAAAATTTACTCACATCGATTTAGATGAAAATTACAAAGCTGTATAAAATCTTTCGTACACGACGTTTTAGTATCTAATAGCTGCGGTTATTCTTAATTAAAATAGGATGATTCCCCAGAGTCTTGATTTCAAATAAATATTATCAACATTCAACACTTTCATATCACCGTCTGTCACAATTACCGTCTCCTATGCGGATTTAGCTTAACGATCCTTCGAAATGCTCGCTGGGCTTGTTTATCGAAATTGTTTTCAAAGGCATTAATAAAGGCGCGATTCATTGTCGCCTTTACTTTGTCATTATTTACGTCTCTCATATACTTATATTACACCAGTCGGTATAACTGTTGATTTAACATTTGAAATCAAGATTGCGTAAAAGGTTACAAAGAAAAGCCGAACACGGCTCTGCGGACTACTTTTCAGTACTTTACGAGATACATTTATTTTAGACATTGGTTAATTAAACTTGCTAGTTGATGAGTGTAACAAATTAAATATGGTAGGTGAATATATGGTTGTATACAGGGAGATTTATTAATAATTTAATGATCTACTTGGATCACTCTCTGGGTTTGAAATGTAAAAAATTGCTTTAAACAAAAAAATGGTTCCTTGTTGAGTTAGAAGCTGTTAGAGTTATTGCACAACAGTACAGGCAATCATCACCGAAGACGTCCGACTGCTTGGAACTGATCACATGTTTAAGTCTTAGAGGCGTCCAGTTCTTATGTGAATGAAGAGTAAGAAATAGACCTTTTAATGGTTTTCTCAGCACACGCGCGTCCGCCATGTTTGAAAGGCGGCAGTATGAAAGTTTCGGATTTTTTTTTATGAATTTGGCCAGGCAACAAGCATTATTGCCTCTGTTACCTGTGCAATTGAATGAAAATTTAATTGATGGTGCATCATTAGTGCATACAACGGTAGAAGCTCATAATTGCATTCAATTAGGACGATGGTTGAAATGTCGTTGAAAGACGTTCTCAAGGTGGAAATAAAGCAGAATTAGAAAATATTCTGAACACTAAAAATGCTTGTAATTTTGTTAGGGTCAAGAAAGCTATTCGCAACGGTGTCCCAGATGACCTGTTTTTTGAAGAATAGTATCAAAAATCTGATCTCTTACAAGTTTTTACCGTTCAATATCAGAAAAGAATACGTATGTACAGCTCTTCCCATATTATTGCATAATATATTTAATAATATAGAACACATGTGGCATCAGCTAAAATCCAGAGATAGATCTGAAAACGTTTCACTCACATTAAACTCAAGTGTTACATAGTTAATTAGAAATGTGACAAGTAATATTCCTATTGATATAGCTGGAAAAATTTGATTGAGCATATTATTAAGGTTGAAGGTACCTATCGAAATGGTAATGTCAGTGTTATACGCTTAGTTATTAATTTATATGAAAAAGATAGTGGTAGTGAGGGTAATTTGTAATACTTTTGTTAATTTGGAATACCTACTTATTAAAGCTATGCATGGCGCCATCTCGTTAAATATGGTATAAACTAGTAGTTTAGGCTGTATTTAGTGGATTAGGTGATTTTCTAGTTACTTTGATTCATGGTAGAAGACAAACAACTGTCAATCATTAATGGCCGTGTGAGATTAGTTTTTAAGTGGAAATTAAATCTAGTAATAACCTGAAGTTTTGTTATAAAATTAATTTTTATTGGATACCCAGGTAAGTTAAGGCTTATATTTGAAGTTGGTAATTGTATTTTTTTTAAAAGTTGATGCATTTATTTTTTTTAACGGATTATGGCATAGGTCTTTATGTTGCTAATTTGGAATACTATAAATGATGCAAATTTGGAGTATTCCAAATTTTAGGAAATTCCTCAGAAAAACCAGCTCCGGAATTTAATTTGGATAAAATGCCAGAAGATCGAGGGATTGTATGTTTTTTCTGCGATGGGCAATTTAGCGAAGATTCAAGGGGAGAGCAGTTGATCAATGCCTCACATGGGTGACTGTGAGTGTGCCGGATATGACGATTGTATGCGATTGTTGTAAATAATGTACCTACCTAGTTTGCTTTGATTTTTGACACTTTTTTTTTCAGTCGTGTAAAAAATCTTTTAAAAGGTTTTAAATAACATGATATTTTCGTACAACATAGTACACACGTAGATCTCAAGACATGTTACTAATTTTAATCAAAAAAATAACATTCAAATTTTTTTGAAACTACTATTCCAAAATACCTTCACTTCCTCTACTGAACTACATTTGGATTAAATAGTTAGTTGTAAATAATATAGAATTAGTGCATTAGTTGTGTGTAGGTAATGTATTGACGTAAATTATACATATATTACATTTTTTGCTCTATTTTCTGCCAGGATTTTGTGTTTTATTTACTGTCATAGTTCATGTACTCCTCACTTTGATTTTATTTCAATTTCATATCAGTTATTATTTGAAAAATGTAAATGTTTTGCAGATACCCTGTATAGTACAAAATATTTTTAAAATGTATCTATTATTAACCCTTTCTGTCTCAACGCCACATATATAATATATGTTTTTCAAAAAGTGGGTCTGTATTCCCAGCCGCCGTATATATACGTCCAAGGTGCTATGGTCTCAATGTACCAAAGCCGAAAATATGCGTTACTTATAAAATTTTAGACCCATTAGTGTCCCAATGCCGTAGAAATATGTCCGAAATTGTTGGATTATTGTTCCCAAAGCCGCAAAATGTTGGCACCTAAGACAGGACATGCGGACCCATTGCCGTATACATTTGTTCATATATTGTAGATATGCTAGGTATATTGTAGCACTGGTGGCAACGCTGTTACAAGCATAGGTCGAAGGTGAAGCTGTAGGTTGGTTTTGCTCTCTGATGATTACTTTTGAAAAGAAAACGTTTAAGTTTGTTGAAAAATATATTTTTCTCATTAAAAAAACATTGTTTGGTAATTTATTTGTTTATTTATATGTGACGTGTATATAAGCCAATGGGACTCTAAACATGAAAAAACCTCTGGGACTGAGGGGTCAACGTGTAAATTAAGGCCCGGGACAGAAAGGGTTAAACTACATATTTTTTATTTGAAGCATTTTTTGATAGCATCTGCCAATTAGATGTAATAAATCCAAGCGTATATGGTATAGGTTGCATCCGTTTAATTTGTCCAATTCCAATTAATTAATAAAAATAAGTTGAATTTGTTTTTGAAAAATATAGTGACAAAATAAATCTAATTTATGTTTTAGTATTTAAATTTTACCGACTACGGATCTGTTACTTTTATTACTAAATCATTAAGGCCAGAGACCGAGTCAACTAAATATTGTGAAACGTTCTTTACCTCGAGGAAGAAAGTCTAACCCATTATGACCCGAGTTTTTTTTATTTGTAAATCATTGATAAAAGTAATATATTTCCGTTAAGAACATATACTAATAGAGACATTGTGAATTTTTTATTCAAAAAACTTACTCACTAACCAAAAAACATGTGTTACATATATGTAACGCTAGGTCATTATATCACCATAACTAAAATATAATAAATCCAAAAAAAAACATATATTGAACATATCGAACATATCGCTAGTATGTTTTTGTGTGAAAATTATAATTGCAGTCAATACATATGCCTACATCACATTTACTGCACATTGTTCTAGTATTGCTGATACAGCCCTCTCCTGCACACCGACGTCTTTTATTATTGGGTATAGATATTAAAAGGTGATTGCGTTGATCATACCTCAAATTATCTGATATTCGGTTAAGTGAGACACTAAATTTCGAAGAACTAGGTCGTCCACCATGCTTTGGAGCATTCATATATTTTTCAAGGTATGTCTTTGCGATGCATCTTCTAAAATCTAACTGGGAAATCTTAGGATGGTAGTGTTTGTAAAGTATCCAGCTATTGCTAATACTTGCATCTATCAACCATGTAAAGATACACCACCACCACTTCTTTGAACGGATTCCAATTCTATATGTAGATATGTTTTGGTCCATCAGATCCGTTCCCCCCATGTTATTGTTATATTTAGCAATAATATGTGGTCTTGTAATTTGCGCATATTTTTTTTCTTGTTTGTTATATCTACGCATACTTCCTACAGGTTCAGAACCGTAAGTTGTCGATGCAGCAGCCACAACACTATTGTCTACCCATTTTATGAAAAAAATACCATGATCACTGTCAATGCATGAAACGGAAGTTCCTCGATCCCAATTTTTCATCTCCTTTTTTTTCGGTAATGGGCATGTCGCCGGAATTCTGTCTTCTCTGACGGTTCCCGTAATACTGTATCCTTTCAATTTGAAAAAGTTGAACACATTTATATTGGTGAAAAGATTATCCAGTGACGGAATAAGGTCACAGTTTTCTTTCCAGTTGATCTTATCTTTTAGCCCAATTTTTTTGGGAATATCAAGCCTTTCTTCTTGCTTTTGATGGTTCTGATTTTCTTTATTCTCATCCTTTAAAATTTGAATGTCGACAGCATTGGAGGAAACTTCGTCATCATCATTTTCTGTATATCTTTTGAACCTCATTTCTACGTTGGACAAAAGCTGACGGCCAGTTAGGTTATCTAAAGTGCCTCCCTCATCCTCATCTCCCGAATCCTCATCCGTTAATTCACTGGCTTCGGGAGGTTCCAGGAAAATTTCATCTGCATCATCTATATATCCTAATTCGATAGCTTCTTGTAGAGTTAAGCCGCGTCTGGAAAAAAATATCGAGTATCAATACCTTTGTCAAATTCAAAAACGACGCGTACCCCAGAGAGCCTAGCGTTACATATTTGTAACTCTCGTATTCAAAGCTGTATTTGTGACACGTATATACACTAATTGACTATTTTCACAAACAACAAAAAAGAACTATTTAAAAGTATCCCTGTGGAATATCATGTGTTCTACTCTAAAAATAAAGATTTTGCAATACTTACTCGAAGTGAATGTTATGCTCCATCATGCTTTCCAAATTATACGTACTTCAGGCACTACAAATACTCACTAAATGAAACACATGTCAACTTTTGCCTCCACAGGCGCATTCTTTAGTTTTATTTTAATGTCTAGTAGTGTCATCTATATGATACCAGCTGAAACGTGAATTTGGTAGAAGGCAAAAGATACCTCTACAACCGTTACATAAAAGTAGCACTAGGTCATAATGGGCTAAGCAGGATGAACGGATGGAAGACGAACAAGTGTTTTAAATTCTGCATTTGATTATGAACAAACTTGACAAGTCTTATATCAATTTCAGTATTAATGTTTTTATTTTACCCCTTTCTCATTTGCATTTTTTACTCTATCTCTATTACCTACTTTCGGTAATCATCCTCAAATATTTATCTCTACATCCTTAATTTTGTATCTCCCTATTTAAATAAATTAAATTATAAATAAATAAAATGTAGGAAACAAATTAGTCGATAAATAAATTAACTTGGAAATAAATCAATCTTACATAAATTTAGTATAGCAATTAGCAATTTAAAATGTGTTTCAGTTATTAATATAATTAATATTTGTCAATAAAACTATGTCAGCTAGCAATCTTGGAAAAGTTTATAAAAAATTACATTAATAATATCTAAAAATTGGAACACGTAGATTAGTATTAATTGTTCCAACAAGGATGTATAAATTTTGTTTAAACTAACGGCTGCCTTGTTATATACAAATAAAATTTAATTTCTTTAGATATAGCAGCTCTGACAAATTAAGTCATTTTCTCTAAATAATTCTTTAGATGGTGATTTGAAATTCTAATGAACTTTTCATAAATGTTGATAAATGTTTTGTTTTGACGTCCTGGGGGAATATATAATTCATATAATGGATATTTTGTATTTTGTAGAGAGTGGTCCAATGAAAACGTATCAGCTCAAATCTATGCTACTCTTGTTAAATAGTTTTTTCTTTGAAGATTCGAGTTCTTTCACACTTAAGAAAGTGATAACCATCTGTCTTCTTGCTTTGACTTAGTGCAACTAGGATCGTAGGTTTTCCTGCTTATACCTACAATCTTGTACCTTTAAGCTGTTGAAGACTACAGTTCATTTCAATGATTTTGGCCTGCGCCAGAAATAATCTACTACGGATTTTTTAATATCCGTCTCTATCTGATGCACAGACGTTTAGTTCACCAGTACGAAGCAGATTCTTCAATACATGATCGTAGTCCAATTATATCTACTGTTTTTTAAGAAATCCAAAAAAACAAGCACATTAAAGAATTAACGTTTAATCATATTGTTAATAATAAAAAGTCAATTTTCTAATTATTATCACTACACACTTAGCACTTTATCTTTTTCATAGTTAAACGTGGCAATATCGAATGTTTTCGACTGCATTCCTTTCACGGCTTCAGATAAACTTGCCAAACTGTACACGAGAGGAGAGTGTCAAACGATTGATGATGTTGGCTCAAAGAAGTGTCTATTTTCTGTTTTTTCAAGGGAGCTTCGAAGCTTGTAGATGGTACATTATTTTGGACGGTTCTTAAGGGAGTGATGATGTTTGAATAATGTTGACTGTCCATTTGTAGATACGGTTGGATAGACGCAGCTTTAGAATGCCCTGTGATTTTGATGAGTTGCTGCTCGCCTACACCGACCTTTTCCAGAATACTAACAGCAGTTGATCGCATAGAATGGTTAGATATTTTAACTTCTGTCGTGTTCATACCTGTTTTTTGGGCTGCGTTTTTTGTCCATTTTGACAGTTCATTTCTTCCAACAGGAATGTTTTTAAACCATTCAGTACTAATTAATTAGTAATTGCCATGCTGAATTTAGTGTCAAAAACAATCTATTTTTGTTATTTTAGACGTTCGTTTGTTTAACAGGGATTTGTACAAACGTACCGGACAAAACTCAGGGTTTTTTGAATTAGGAACAAGCCACTTGCTATCGCACAGATTTTTTGCACCACCTTGTGCAGTTTTGCTGAAGACTGTGTTATACTCGATCCTTCCTGAAACAAGGGATACATAATTTGACTTAAACGTCAAAATATATTTTGTAGTGTGATTTTAAAGTAGATGTATGTAGCTTTAAATTTTTTTGGAAAAGCAAAAGGAATTTTAGTGGTTATGTATTCATTTTGAGTTTCAGTTGAAAAATTAATAAATTCGTAAGCGTTGTTTGTGATCTTTGTTGTTGGTAACGATACATAGCAGACACCATCAAGTTTGTTTTTACAAGGCAACATGTCAAACTTGCATGAAATTTTTTCGATTTTTTTTTCCGGAAAAACTGCTGACAGCTAAGTTGACAGTTGTTAAGTAATTTTTCCACTTAAAATTCGCTGCATACCCTACAAAAGGCTTAGTTAGTGGATCGAAATTCTATAGCCAGCTACACCTAAACATTTGGTGCTTTTTGTATCTTCCGGGCTTAGTTTCATACCATTTCGTAACTCTAGTCTCCTGTACCAGTCTGTATAGGATCTTCACTGGTTGGCTGACGATGACGGTTCTTTAATGAATGATTTCCCGTGGTGCTTGATTCCACATATCTCTGTATTTTCGTTTGAGCCAGTCCCATATGTATGTATGTATGATGGGGTGACATTAACTGAGTCCTAAAAGATCTATTGTGCCCCTTACTTCTACTTAGTTCCTGAGGAACGTCTCAGGGACTAGTAGCTCCTTTATTCCAATTTCCCTGAGGAATTTTAGGGTATCTGCAGGCTTTAACTTAGGTAAATCTCCCTCTTCTATCCAATAATCTCCTAGGTGCTGTGCCCTAGGATTCTGAATTACTGTGCAGTTCACAAGTATGTGGATGGAGGTTTCTTCTTCCATGTCTCAGACTCTACATTCTTCTTCCTCAACTATTTTGAGCATTTTCAGGTACCCGTCAGATCTTCTGTTTTCTTTGGCTTTGCCTATTTGTTATTACATTAGGGTTTCGGCACCAGAAAGGGTCTTCCCCCTATTTGCTAGTCCCTTATCCGCGGATGTCTGATTTAGTAACCAATAACGGGCTCTGGGACAATAAATGAGTCCTCTTCTAGATATTTCGGTAGCTTTTTCGTTGCCATCTACGCCATAGTGTCCTGGATCAACGTTCTTCTAAGTAATCACCTTTGGGTTCATAAGTGGTATCAGCGACGCGTGGCTGTATATCCATGTTTTGATCTGTGATTCATTTTATTCGGACAGTGCAAGATAGCATACATTTGTTCTAATCCGATCCATTGTTCGTTTTTCAGAATGGTGAGATAATAAAAAATCAGCCAAAGGCAACCAAGAATGCCAGCAATAAGCTCGCAAAACTACCAGAGGTGTAAATACAACTAAGTTTCATTTAAAAGAGATGAAATCTTCTTTTCAAAAAATATGTGCCTATTGGTAACATTTTTTGAAATTCTAATATATAACCAATTTACTTTTCATATTCAACTATGTAATTGAGACAGAATAGTTAGTCTAGATTTTTGCTTCTCACGACTCTCGACTACATCTCAGCAGAAAAAAATTACGAAACAAAATTACCTAGTTCCCATTCATGGTAATTTAGTGCGCCACAAAAAATTAATAACCGAAATTTGTGTGTTATAGATAAATTTTAATTTATCATCAACAACTATGACATCCTGGAACCAACCTATCTAGCTAGCTAATAACTGCTTTCATTATAATAATTGTTTGTAATCAATAATAAATCGACAGCCACTTACGAAATGTCTTAATCTAATTCGTCGACACGATGTAATTGTATGATTAGCCGTTTCTCTAATAACATCTAAAACTAGGAATTTTTTTAATATATTATCTTATATTGCTCCTGTAATTTGTATTAAAACAGCTTAGAATATTTTAAAAATCTTGCCAAAAGCACCGACAAGCGATATTATTACTTAGATATTTATTTTTACTATATTATCATCACCTTTTTCAAAAATAAAGTCTTCATTATATGATTATATACCTACTATCTCGCCTACTATCTATCAAATTACGTATGTGCAATAATATTTCATATCAGACTTAACGTGTGCTGCTCTCGATTTTATTTTTTTGTGGTTTTGCGTGCATAATAAATAACTGGCTAAGATACAGAAAAAAACTTTGAACTGGAGGTGTTACATGCAGCACAGAAGACTAATCAATTCTAAGTTTTTGTAACATTATTATATAATTAAGATTATATTTACCTTCTACAAAGATAACATCATTAATTTTCACATAGCTTCTACTGCGCTTGAGTAACATTAGTTCAATTTAATGATCTTTGAAGTTTGATACATTAAAATCTTGTTCTATAAATCACTGCTCGACATTATATTTGAATAAAATATAGTTTGTAACAGGTGGACAATATAAATATAGTCGGAGTGTTGGGTTTTAGGAAATTATTCCGTGAAAAAACGATTTATTTTTTCACAAAAACTTAGCAATACAAAAACGGTTATGAAAATATAAAACAAAGGTGATTGACAATAAAAAGCGGGAATGAAAAATGACGGTAAATGAAAAAGAGTTTGGACATGTTCACTCTTTAAAACTAATTAGTACTCTACTCCAGTGTTTTAGTTTGTCTCAAATTATATCGTCTTAGCTTTTGCCGATAATCGTGTAAATACGACCATTTACGATCTTAAAACAGTTTTCCCTGAAATGAAATTCTTTTAAGAAGGTCGTAAGTGGTCGTATTTAGATGATTATCGGCAAAAGTTAAGACTATATTCTTTGAGACAAACTACACCAACTCAAAATTTCCCCCCTAAAGCTCCAACCAAAAACCCCTACAATAACTGGGAAACTTTCCTAAAAAAATATTATTATTAATAAAATGAATAATAAAATATTATTATATAAATTGCATAGTCAATCATTAATTATTAAATATTATTACATAAATTACATAAATTACATAATCAATTATAAATAATTAATAAATAATCAAATTTCATCAACTTAATAATAAATTAAAAATTATAAATAAATAACGGTCAGTTCGAAACCTCTCGTTCTTATACATTGGCATTGGCCTGTCCTCCTAAGCGTCTATATTCGTTGGTACTATAAATGTCACTAAGCCGCTATATAATGAATAAATGTGATTGGCTAAATTTGGTCATTCCTGCGCCTATAATATCACACAATAGTTCAGTTTTTTTTATTTGTCATTTTTTTTGTCGAAAGAAGTTGTTTATTATATTTTGTAAGATAGGTAATAGGTAATATAATACACATAATACAGGGTGTAACAAAAAGGCAGGTCATAAATCATACCACATGTTTTGGGGCTAAAAATAACTCGATCCAACCCAAGTTACCCTAGTACAAATGTGTATGCGAAAAAAGTTACAACCATTCGAAGTTACCAAATAAAAATTGAATTTTTCAAATATTTCGATAGTTGTTCGACTTATTATAATGAAAGTTGACAAGTTGCTTTCTTATGATAAGAGCATACAGCTAACAGTTTTTATCGAGGTACGGCCCTTTTTTCATTATGCTTCAAAAATTTCGAGTAACAAAAATTCAAGTCAATGAATTTTTTTCGAGGGTCCCACATTTTTGATTGAATCTTATTTATTTACAAATGTGTAGTTTTTATTAGATGTTCGAAATGACCCCCATTTTCTTGAATACACAGTCGGCACCGTTCTACTAACGAAAACCGAATATTCTGGAAAAGCAATGGCTTCTGACGATATCTAATTGCAGCCTCAAGGATTCTATTCCTCAGTTGTTGTTCGCTCGTCATTTTTACAGCATACACCCTCGAAAAAAATTCATTGACTTTAATTTTTGTTACTCGAAATTTTTGAAGCATAATGAAAAATAGGCCGTATCTCGATAAAAACTGATAATTGTAAAAAGTACTAGGGGGCAAAAAAGTTTCAAAAATAATGTGTTTGAATAATGGTGCCACAATAAGCATTAAATTGCAACGTATACAATAATTGGGGGGGTTAGGGGATCTCAACTCCCATAAATTTTTAACGGGGTGCAATAATTCTTTAATTTTTTTTTAAGATGCTCTAATCATAAGAAAACCACTTGTCAACTTTCATTATAATATATCGAACAACTGTCGAAATATTTGGATCAAGTTATTTTTAGCCCCAGTTTATGGTTGTTTAATTTTGTGATTTGTTTGTCCAAAGAAGTTTAGTTTTGTTTGTAATTCTAATATATGTTATTTATGGCTCTTTACAATTTGATTTTAGATTATAGTTTTGAGTAAAATTAGTTTGCACCGTTTCACAATTTGTCGGCGAGATAAAGAAATCTGTAAGCAGAAGCAGAACCGGTTCTAGACAAAAATTTCATTAATGCAGGTCCTCAACGCCCTGACTATTTCTGTAGGTACTCCCTTTTTCCGATGAATAGCATTTTTACCGATAACTGTAATTGGATTTTTTTAAACTTTTGTCAATTATGTATTCTCTCAACGAGCATGCTTTGACCCATTATTTTCTTGTTTCACTTGCCTGTACATATTTCGAATCATTTTTTGCGTAGATACCTAGCAACTAGAACATACCAAATATCTTTCTGTCTATTGTCTCAAATCCTTACTCCCCACTTTCAGAAATTTCAAAACCTTTGGTAAAAAATTTTAGCAATAAAATATTCATATTTTATAGATACAACAATCAAACAACTTATTATATTCACTGCGACATGGAATGAAGCAGAATAAATAAATAAACTTTTACATTGTTTATGTTGGCATAGGATTATACATCTGTTTACCCTTCTAGTATATTCATTGTTCGGAGCCTATAACAATATCTTCCTTTTCGATTAGTCGCCAAAAACCATAATTTTCATTATTACCAACAAAATAGTTTTAGTCAATAAAACAAAATCTCAATCACAGGAACATCTAAGAACAAAATATCTCGTAAATAACAGAAATGAACTAAACCCACCCTGGGACGTTAACACTCCATGTGGGCTAACAGTTCGAGTACATTTTTCATAGACCAATCGGAAGCATTGCACCAATGAGAATCAATTATTTATGGCTTTTTCATCTTTTCGGCTTTTTAATCCTCAAAGATACCTTGCCGCATACTGTTATTTTATTGTGAAACAGTGCAAACTAATTCTACTCTCAGCTATACCTAAACCAAAAAGTCTCTAACCCCCCTCCCCAAGAAAAAATATTATCGACGCCCCTGATAAATGCTCCCACATTAGATTCGCTTGAACCATCATTAAAACGAGTCGTACACTTTACAAAATTACCCACTTGATTATTATTATTAGAAGTAACTACCTACCGGAAAACAGAAAGTTTTGCAAAAGTTATTTGGTGGATTATTTGAATTACTTAAAAGTCCAATACCTACTTAATTGTTGCTGAGACATTAGAATGGAAGCGGCGGCTCCATCATTATGATCGCCTTTTTTTCGGTGGCATTTTATAAAACTTGGCACTTATTAAAAGTAGATATAAACAAAAGTTCAACGTTCAAATGATTGAAGTGAATCCACTCTGTATATAATAGAACAGATATGAAATCAAAAATTGGAAACGACTTACTTTATTGCAGATATTTTTAAACCTTAACCTCTGTTGGATCCTTTAAAGCACGTTTCAAAATGCTTTATGCTGATGTTACACAAAACAACACTTGTTTTTATAACAAAGTTCTTAATTACCGAATTCTCTAGCTATTGTCCGAAACCTTATAACTGTGTATCACTGGAATAAAAATTTTTGCAGTTCTTAAAAACGTTCTGTGGAATTTTCCTAGCCACGAGTTGGAGTGAACAAGTGGATATAAATATAAATATCGTCGGAGTGTTGGGGTTTAGGAAATTATTCCGTGGAAGAACGATTTCTTTACTCATAAAAACTTAGCAATACAAAGATGGTTATGGAAATATAAAACAAAGGTGATTGACAATAAAAATGCGACAGGGAGAAAAGCCGGTAAATGAAAAAGAGTTTGGATATGCTCACTTTTTAGAACTAATTTGCACACTGCCCTAACGGACAGTTCAAAAAGGGTGGGTCGCCAAAAAGGCGTAGTTGCCACGTTGATTTAATAAGAAGGGGATCTTGCTGCAAGTTAGTAAATTTTCTACATATTATACTTAGCTAAACTTACTTTTTTTTCTAAAACTTGATATTTCAAACTGGGATTGCAACTCATTATTTACTCGTATTATTGCTTATTCCTACATTTTGCTAAATCCATGTTTTTCTAGCTCTTCTACCTCTCATTTCCTGTGAATACGTTCTACAGTTCTATTAATGTGCCCTATCAGCTTTTATTCCAATTTTTATTCGATTGCCTTTGTTATTTTATTTCATTTCAAGAATTTGATTACTTCAATTTTGTACTCTTTTGATGTTTTCATTGTTTAATCAGTTACCCCCATTAATTCTTTTGCTTTGCTTTAAAATTGAATTACGTTAGAATTATTTCAATGTTTATCTTCGAGTGAAACGAGTTTAAATTTCAATCAGCTATGATCGTAAAAGTAAATGTGTTATTCTTAAAAGGTGTGAACTGGGTATAAATCGCTCTGTTTCAGATCTAAGCACGGTGATTAAATCTTCCTAACAGTAGAATTAATTCCATGAATTTACTGATATTAAACTGGTATTTAGAGTTCCTGGATTGCAGTTTTATTTTCATAACTCTTTATGTTTTTATGAAGAAGATATCAACAATAGTTTTTTTTTAAATTTTTGTCTATTATCCATAAGGTGAAAATCCTTATAGCTGAGTACACATGACTAGAGAGTCAAGAAAACATTGTATTATGTGTAAAATTTTAATTAAAAAATTGCATTGCGCTTTCGGCTTTTACGCCATCAAGTAAGTAATGAAGTTGTAGTAATTATATAATTATATAATACAATGTTTTCTGACTCTATTATCCATAAAACATATTGATTGAATTTCTTTACACTTTATTTAAAATAACGAGAAGAAAATTTAATTAGTATAGTTTGCGTAGTTTGTACAAGTACGCAAATTTATACTTTTCCAACGAACGCAGAAGCTTGTTTTTAAATCGACCAGCAAATATACAATTCTTAAGCTGCATCCTCACAGAGTCGACACTGTCGATCGACATGATCGATCAATAAGTCGACAAAACTCGATCAGTCTAATCAACATGTCTGACGAAGATTCATTAGCAATTTCCATAATGGCATCTTGCCTCATGTTTCTGTTTTAATATTTATTAGTTTTGGAATCCCATAGATTTGATTTTAATCTGTATGCCTCAATAAAAGCTATGACTTTGTCTTGTTCTGATTCCATTTCCAGCGAAAATACACGACTACGATGTCAACGTCAAGACGTCACTGAGTACTCAATTTGTCGAACGTCGAAAACACGTGCACACACCAAAGTCGATCGACTGCTCTTTCATGTTTACCGACTATCGATGGAAAACAATTCGACATGTCGATCGATTTATTTTGTCGTTCAACATCGTCTATTGCAACGTACACACCAAGTCGACACTGTCGACTCGGTGAGGACCCAGCTTTAGACAATTTTTCATCCGAACAGAAAAGTTTTACCGTTGTTTAGACGTTTGAGGACCGGCAAAATCTTCCGGTCCCTGTTGTTTCATTTTCCCAATCGCTGGTTAATAATTCAGTCTGCAAAAGCACCGATAAGTGGTTGTATAAAAAATGTTTCTTATATATTCAACTGGGATCGTATAAATTATAACAACGTTCCGATTTATTATCACGTGACAGTTCGTTGATTTTAAATTGTCAATCTTATTTTGTGACCTTATCTGCATGTCTCGTCTCGAGATTTCGAGATATTACATTATTAATAAGAAGGAAATCTCAAAAAGAACCAAAATAACAGTATTCCATACAGTTTATGGACCGATACATACTTATGGCAACGAAACGTGGGTACTGGACCAAAAAATGAAGAGTAGAAAACAAGCTATAGAAATGAAATACCTGAGATCTGTGAAAGGAATAACAAAACGAGACAGAATAAAGAATGTAGACATAAGAGAGGAGCTAGAAATAAAATCCATGCTAGATTATATAGAAGAAAGACAACTGAACTGGTGGGGACATCTACAGCGAATGGAGGATGCTAGACTAGTTAAAAATGTATGGGAAGCAAAGGTGATTGTTAAAAGAGACAGAGGTAGACCCAAAGAATCCTGGGATAACAACATAACCAAAATATTGAAGGAAAGTGGAAAAACAATTAAGTATAGAAGCAAAAAAATTAGCAAAAAATAGAAAAGGTAGGGAATTTTATTATACATGTATATATTAATACGTTAATTCTTATATTGTTATTAACTTATTTTCGGTATTGTTGTCAATGACATAGTAAAAGCATAGTGTATAATTCGTACGGAATCTTCATTTCCCACTCGTCCACGGCTCATTCTGCAAACTGTATACTCGTGGGAAGAGTCTGTCATTCCGTGCTCGTTATACAATATACTAAATTGAGGATACTGATCACTTTTCACACACCCATTTGTCATTTTCTATGATGTATGGACCTACCCTGTGAATATAGAATGTGTAGAAAATTTTTTTTAATCAATTGTTCAATGTCTTAGACAAAATCGGGGCTGTACTCCTATCGATTTGACAATTTGGTTTGTTAATTAGGCTGATATTCATATTGTCACCCTAATTTTTCATTGATTTGTGATATAAGAACCGATTTTTACGACCTCTCTTGAACACACTCACTCTGCAAAACATTAGTAAATTTGACAGATATTTTTTGTATTGCATTGAAACTTTCTTGTGTGAATTAACAAGAATTAGTTTTGTATCTAAAATTAAATATGACTATCGGTGTAGGTAGACGATAATTTAAAATTCTAGTGTTGCGTGTATTGTTAATTTTATTTTTCGCAAATTATACTTACAATAATTGTTCTGTAATTGGGTATTTTTACCTCGTAAAACAGGAAATAAATTAAGACTTCACCACATGTATCTCTATTTCATTATTCGCGGTGGTGAATGAATTTTTAAATTTGTTCTAGCTAGGTCTGTGAATTGTTCTGTGAACAATCGCCATGTTTCACACTGATTAACTATGTGTGTACCAGTTAACTGGAGCTTTGTTAACTTGCGAAACCAGCAAACTGGAAACATTGAATACTTTACATATTGTGTGTATGTTAGGTCAATGTTACGCGCAATTGTAACCAACAATGTTGAAATATATATATACAGGGTATGCAGCAGAAAAATATGATAAATGTATTAAAAGTAAAAAAATAATTGTATTTTGCTATCCAGATTATCCCTCTCTAAATTGCGGAGGATGTCGTTATTCTGACAATCTGTAATCCACTCTCACATCTTATGTTATTTTTATTTGAAATATTATTAGGTTTGTTCCAACTGGCGATAGAACCGTTCTTGGTATCGTTCGCGCAAATGCTGTATTTCTTTTTAGTTCCAACTGTTCTTGGGACTACTTGGGACGGTATACAAACTGTACCTACTGGAAGGGGCGAAGTTGATGTGTCCATCCCAAATTCGAGTTTGCGCACTATACAGTACCTACTTGAAACGATTCCAGAATGGTTTGTAAATGCCAGTTGGAACAAACTTATATAAAACATCCTTTTTAACTCATCACATATAATGTTCACGAAGATATACCGTTGACGTTCTATTTGCCGTTTCAGGTAAAGGCTCATCTCTGCAATAAAACTGACCTGGATGGACTTAGGTATAATTTGGCAATAACCACCTAAAAAAAAATGTTGCAGTTTCATTGAAAGTATGATTGAGTTAAGTGGTGGTGAATTGTTTTAATAATGAGTGCTTTTAAAAGAAGGTTTATCTTTCAGCTGGGAAGCAAACCAATTAGTGTTAGGAAAATATGAAAGTACAAAGGGAATTCAAAGTTTGATAGAAATAACTTCCACCTATAGTAGAATCACAGAAAAAACTACTAAAAAGATATTCATATAGACTGGAGTTATACAAGTTTAAGAAGAATTATATATTTAACGGAATTTCGCTATAAAGATATCAACAAAAGAAATATTCGTGAATAAAAATATTCCAATTTGACAGAAATAAAGAAATATATACCCTGTATAACAGACCCTAATTTTAAACCTATGCAGGAATCCCTCAGCGCTTCCAGATGACTCAACAGGAATACGCAACTCATTTTATGCGAATTCGTTCTTTGAAGTGAATTTTACAGGATTTACATAACTTAGCCTCAGCTTATTATATAATATAGAGACATAAAATTTCACGCATAGGCCGTTAAACACAAATAAAACTTCGCGAAAAGTACACTTTGCTAGTGTTTGATCTAATTAAAATATCAACCAATATTTTTTATCAGTTCTAAAAATTAGTTACATCTTTAGTGAAATATTCAAAAATGTTATTTCATGGTCTCCAGGTTTCCCGGACATTTTCTAAAATTCCGGCCGGACTTCCCCGGACGCCTTAAAAACTCAAAAATGTCCGGGAAAAACCGGACGTATGGTCACCCTACTTATTTCACTAAACTAATTAGGGAGCTTGTAATAATTGTGATTAATCTTAATTAAACAAATAATTAATCGGTATTGTATATTTTTCAATGAATCTGTATTAATACTTAGCTTTTATTTTGTTTTTAATTCAACCAGGTGCAGTTATGGATTTAATAAATACTTAAGAATCACGTGGGACGACTTGATTTATGAGTAAATAAGCAATCAATCATATTAAATAGCAGCAGAGCCGTGTATTGCAAAACGTTCCATCATAACTAACATGCCGTATTTTCAAGAAGTGGAAAGTACAAAAACTGTGAAACACATAGGTACTGTTAGTTACAGTATAGAAATTGACCACGTTAACATTATTAATATCGTTTGATTTATATTTATCCTTGACTTTTTCAATAACGCCTTGAATGAACATTATTTATTAAATATTAAGAATTTGTAATTAATTCTCTGATCCTTATTGCTACAATTAATTTTATATATGCCAAGAAAATATATCTAGTTTTCTACTGCATACACTGTCTTCAAATAAAAGGTCCACAAAATATACTGAATTGGAATCGAGACAGCCGTTATTTCTTTTATATAAAATTTTGTATTGTCTAGATTTGTAAAACTGTCAAAAAAATATGAATCCAAGGTCATATGGATCAAGTGGAACGGTAGAGATACGCGTAAAGCTAAAGGATACAAAGTGCCCCTATAAGTTCTGGGAAAACTATGAATAGAAAAGTTGGTGCTTCGACACTTGTCATACTTTCTTGCTGTTTTAAATGGAACACCCTATATATTATTCCTTCCTTTTTCGTCGTAGTTTCATAATACATCAAAATAATACTAGGGTTTAAATTGATATTGGGCAAAGCTTGGCAGCGTAATAAAACAAGGACCGTCTACTGTACTGTGGCGAGACGGTGACTAAATAACTCTCCTCTTGTAGACAATTTACTTTGCAATTCTAAGACATCTTCATTCTTTTTCCAATTTATGAATATTAAAAGATGAATACTTTTCCAAATTTGTTATGTGCTTCTTCAAGCTCTGGCAGCGTTGTGCGAAAACCATAAATTTCACGCCCTCCGAACTAACTCAATTGGTGAAATTTATCGAAAGGCATTCGTTGCTTAGCGACCAGCTGACTTCCTATTGGCAAGCGTGTGTGTGTGCTCTTCCCTCTCACTTTGTCAATTGACTGACATTGATCCTCCAGTGGCGTTGGTATTGTCAGTGTCAGATTTAGAACTATTTCGTATCCATATTGAATTCAAGTACGATTCTTAACATTATTTGTTTTTAACAAATACCGTGTTTTGAAAATACCTAACCTTTAAAGCAAAGCAAAAATCAGTTTCTATATATAATTAGTATATAATATATATAATAATAATTATTATTTTTAATACTTTTATAAAAATAGGTACCGTACGCCATTGGTACGTTTTTGACAGATATCCGCCATGTTTCCTCGCCCCTTACCGATGCCGCGTAGCTTCAGATAAACTTGCCAAACTATAGTCTAAAGACGTTCACAAAAATACCCAATTTTCGTAACCTACTCATAGAGCTTCTCCCGTGTATGTTTACAGCTAATTTCCGTTGAAAAATTGAAACTGTGACAGTACAACTTTACAACAAACTACACTCCACATCCTATTTATCAAGTCATGTTGTTGTTGGTGAAGTATTCTATCATTAATTATTATTGACAAAAAATCAGTAATTTTATGTTTCAACAATCGACTAGATGAAAAGTTTCAGGTCTAGCTCTACAAAGTACCACCAATCATTTATGTCGTGCGGTTTTATACAGATGGTACGATTAAAAACGTCAAACTTCAACTCCATCTGCCGATCAATTTTCTTTATACAGATCTTTCCAGTTGACAAGATGTATGTGTGTTGAATCGAGCTCAATAAATTTAAATATCGTGTTGACATAAACTTCGCTTTAGATTTGAAATAAAAACGGGCAGAGGAATTTGCTGTAGGTTATGTATCAGCATCTATGATGCATAGGCTAAAAACGAAACGACACTCATCGTATATTTGTTACAAATTGGAAGATTAATCCAAAAAGATATGAAAATGTTGATGAAATCTGCTTAAGATCGACGTTTGTGTAGTTGCGGAGTAAATTAAATTCCTTATATAATCGAGCCGATACTTCTACGGGAGCAGATTTCGATTAATCTAAATGTAATTAAGATTAATATCAACAGAAGCACACTTGCACTGCAGGTCTCTTAAATCTGAGAGTAAATATGGAATTAGTCTAATTAAATTGTATATAAATTCAATAAATAGTCGGAAATAACATATTAGTCAATTAGTAAGTTCTAAAATATTCTTTTAAATTATTTATTCTTATACATTACTTTTATTTTGTTTCAGGTAAGGGACATTTTTAGGATCTAGCCGAATATAGTTTTTGTAAACGTTTGGTAAGTGACGATAATAATTAAACAGTAAGTTGAATCTAGTTTTTTTTTGTCTCCACTATATCGGGTGTCCCAGACTAATTTTTCCAGACTATATCTCTTAAACGAATAGAGATTTTCGAATATTTTTGAATAGGACAAAAACTGATCGGTTCCATTTCTAATACAGTTTAATATGGCGTAGGAAAAATCAACCCCCAAAATATTCATCCCTTAGTTATGTAATGGATGTATCCTGGCAGGATCGCCATGTAATGGATGTATCGTCGATGGATACTTTGGTAGATTATAGGTGTGGAAGGGCATCTTAATCGGTGGTGTTGCGGGTCACTTGGAGGATCATCTCAAGAGGAATGAAACAACTACTTCTACCACTGGGATATGTTTGATTTATTTACTAAATACATTACATTACTTACTAAACTATAATACTATACATAAGTACCTAGCCGTATAGCATACTTATACGTAATGGTTAATAATTACTAGTAGGAGACTATTCAACTATATAGAATAGTCTTCTTCAAGTATTCTGCATCGACTTCCCCTTTGATCAATACTGAATGTATATTTATATAACCGGTCAAGTTCGAGCAAAACAGATAAACATATAATTGTTTTTGTCGCTCCACGCTTGAACTTAACAATAACCTTCTTTATTTATATAATAATGAAATGTTCGAACGTTTTGTTGAAATAAGATCAAGGGAATTTAATTCTTATTTTAAATATTTATTATAATATTGGGCCAAAAGGCATCACAGTTACAACCCCTTACTTCAAACTTTTTAATAGCACCCTGTACATTTTTTTATAATTTTGGATGTGGTCTTCCATCGTCTATTCAACAAATTTTCCAAAAATAACATGGGTTCGTAAATAATCAAGAAAATATCAGTTTATTTTTTATTTTTGTTTAATTAATCAAGAAAGCCTTAAAGCTTAAAGGAAAAATAAAAGTAAATGTAATAAAAATAACATGAAAAAAAATAAATAAGAATAGGAATTGAAAAGGTGGACTACAATTTGAACATCTAATGTAAATAATAAACTGATATTTTCTTAATTATTTACAAACCCATTTTATTTTTGGAAAATTTGTTGAATAGACGATGAAAGCTATGCTATTGAAAAGTTTGAAGTTAGGGGTTGTAGGCTGTAACTAAGGGATGAGTATTTAGGGGATGATTTTTTCTACGCCTCATTAAAGTGTATTAGGAATGGAACAGATCAGTTTTTGTCCCTTTCGAAAATCTCGTTTAAGAGATAAAGCCTGGATAAATTAGTCTGGGACACCCGGTATTAATGCTACATTAATGTACACAACATCAATAATGACCCCCCATTCAACAGCCCAGGCACTTGAACTGAATCTTTGTACCATTTCCCATGTCATCTACTTCCATTCTAGAAATTTCGTGTCTTATATGTAGGCTACTAGTTTGACTGGAGAGATTTTCAGTAGTTGTAATGGTTGAATTATTTCCTCTCCAAAGTGCTTCCGTCTGAGTTCGTGTAAGTTCTCGCAGAAGCAGAATATGTGAGGAGGTGTTTCATCATAGAGGTCACATTTTCTGCACATATTTTCACATTTTGTGCAGATATGTCCTCAGGGTCGGTTACTGTCTTGAAATGTCTCTTACCTTACCCAGAATCAATAGCTTGGTTGAGAGTTCCGTGTCTATCTTGTTCAGTAAACTCTTTGTATGGAGGCGCCCTTGTGTCAACTTCCATTTGAGTTGGTGTTCCATTTGTGTAGGTTTTCTGTTAATTTCTGTTTCAGTGCGTGATAGATGCTGATACTGTCATCAATGTCAAATCAAAATCGCTTATCCTAGCAGTAATTCGATTTGATGCAATTTAGAAGTTCTTTACAATATTCACATTACAAAATGAAACAAAAATACATGGAAACTGGGTGAAGATATCGAACTCATGCGGAAAAATTGACAAAACCTATTTGCCACGGCAAATCCAATACCATCTAACCTTAGTTTTTATAAATGACAGTAGTCAAATTGTAAACATTACTGATTATTACTAGTAATAAAATTGATTAAAATTGAAAATGGGCAGATTATGTGTTGAAAATTATTGCAATAGTAGTTGGTATCGTATTTAAGAAAACCAGAGCGCTTTCAGTTACCAACAGTGGCGGAGCAACGTAGCCTCGGGCCTGTGTGCGAAATTTTTGCAGGGTCCCCATTATGATACGGAGTATTGACAGCAATATTAATTTAGGTATGAATTTTGCTTACAAAAAAAGTAATTCTTATATTGATAAGTATTTATTTTCCTGAACATAGAAAAATATGCGTGCAAGTACAAATAAAAAACGATGTGTTATTTTCATTACGAATTAGGGGCCATCCATAAAGTACGTCACACGTTAATGGGGAGGGAGGGTATCACCGAAGTGTGACATCGTGTGACAAGGGGCATGGGGGGGTCAATACTTTTGTGACGTCACATGTTAAAATTTAAAATACTAAAACGCAAAGTTTGGATGTGAATTAAAAATTTTAAAAATTTACGAAATTGATTTATATTTATTAGAAATGTTGGACTTTATATTGATTTTATTAGATTATTATTTAATAAAAATAAGTAAAAAATGAAAATAGCTGTTTTCTCTCGATTATTTTTAAATACATACATATATTTAAAAAATGTGTGACGTCACATCAGGAGGGGGGTTATAAAAATGTGACAACCTGTGACAAGGACGGGGGGAGGGGTTCAAAAGTCCTAAAATTCGTGTGACGTACTTTATGGATCGCCCCTTAGTAACAAAACAAACCAAATCAAAAATATATATTTTCTAAATTAATATGATGGAAATAAAACAACCGAACATTGGAAATACTTCAACAACAATCAAAAAAGAAGAACCACTAAAATACTTCAACAACAATCAAAAAAGAAGAACCACTAAAATATTTACGTACTAACTTGTACAACCTCTGTCGGAACTCGATTTTGGCTCGGTAGTGCAACGTTCTACCAAAGGAATTATAGCTTTCGGAATTTCAACTTGATTAAGAGAATCTTAAACAACAAAATAATCGAAATTTCAATATTTTGACTTGCTTTTACTAGTAGAAGCCTCTGGAGCAAAAAATAAGTAATTTTGGCCTTTTTAGCATTTGCTTCCCTGAGTTTTTGAGCACTAGATTATATTTATTGGTATTCATTTTTGATATCCTTTCACTGGTGCTTTATTGGACGAAAATACTAATGACACTTACAGTACTCACACTATAACTCCAGTAATGAAAATGTATGAATTATTTTTTAAGTTTGCGCACCTAGTTCATAAACACGTGCGACAGAGCTCCTCCTGTATTAGCGGTCGCTTTAACCTTTATCAAAGTTCAATAATCGCCGACACGTAGAACGCCATTAAACTAAATTCCATTTAAACAATTTAAAAAAAATAAATTCCGTTTTATATATGATTTCAGTTACTATATATGTTGTGTAGTTTTGTGGGCCCGTTTCGGGAGTAATGTAATTTTTTCTGTGAGAATATTGTTTTTTCGGGGGTAATTCTGGAAAAATTCGGAAAAACGAGTTTCTTAGTAATTTGTTTTAACAAATAGCATGAGCGAGAGTGGTTTTAAAAAGCCGAGTCGAAGACGAGGATTTTTCCACTTTCGCGCACGTCTTTCCTTTTCCAGAGGAAAAATTAGATGCAGGAGGGATATTTGGTAAGATTATTTCCTGAGTTAAATAAACATTTTATTTTCATACAACATTTTTTTTAATTAAAATAATAAGAACAATAATTAATAAGGACAATCTAACTTTCAAGCTAGGAAAGGTAATTACTTCAAACTCATGTCAAACTTGCATGAAATTTTTTCGATTTTTTTTTCCGGAAAAACTGCTGACAGCTAAGTAATTTTTCCACTTAAAATTTATATTTGAAATACCAATTCTTGATAGCGATTGGTCAAAATTAAAAGGAAGGAAATAATCGGTTTTGTAGGTTATTTACTTGATTACAGTTTCCTGTATCAATTGTCATATTTAAGTAAAGCGTGTTATGAATAGACGTCAAAATAATAGTGTTAAACTATTAAAACACTTTACAAATTAGAAAATTACTTTCCAAAGGATAGACCGTTCACCAGGAAGAAACATCTACTTCTCGGGCAATATGGTTGGTTCTATATTTTCATATATACCAACCCCGTTTATCTTGGAAGTGTAATTCATTGTCTGGCGGGGCATATTGCCGAGAAGTAGATGCTGCTTCCTGGTAAACAGTCTATCATTTGGAAATAATTTTCTAGTTTTTAAAGTGTTTTAATAGTTTTACACTATTATTTTGACGTATATTGTTTTTTGTTTGTATTTGTAGCTCTGCTCCCGGGCCCGTGCGCTTCCCACACTTGCACACCTAACATATTATCAAATGAGCTAGAAACCAATAAAATACCAAACACCAAACAATAAAATGTATGCAAGGATTATGATTACTTGTTCGTCTCACGACTCGTGTTGTCATCTCTTCCATTCATGGAAAAAACTACCACTTTAAAATAATGGTTAAATAATAGTTATTCATGATACAAGTGCGTGAAGTTATACTTTTGCGCACGAGTTGCGAAAATACAAGGCACGAGTGTACCGAGTGCCTTTTTCGCAATGAGTGCGCAAAAGTACTTCACACACAAGTGTCATACAAAACTTTATCTGCGACCACATGAAGAAAAAAGAAAAAAATGTGCTCTGAAGGGGTTAAAAAACATAAAAATAAAATTTTATATAAACAAATGTATACACAACGAATTCTAATTATTTAAGCATGTGTAATGTGAGATGGCGCCACTGATACCTTATTATTTTCTCTTTTTAACACATTGTAACATTGACTTGATTGAATACCAAATTAAAAATTATACATCAGTCATGTCAGAGACATCTCGCCTACACAATTGTTTACAACTAACCCATTTTTATATTTGAAGTATTGTTTTTATGTGAATAAGTGAATTATAGTGTTGCCATATCATTATTCAGTTCCATTTAAAATAAGTGTACCTAATTAAAATTTTAAATATAACAGAAAATATTTTTCAATATGTCTGACAATTCTAAATTTAATGACAGCACAAAAGTTTATTGACTAAAGTCAAGGCAACTAGATAATTACGTAGCTAAAAAAGAGTGTTAAAATGAAAACCCCATTTAAAAAGCATTGGTCATTTACGCACGCTTTTGGGTGTTATAATGAAAGTCCCATATAAAAAGCGTTGTCATTTACGCACGCTTTTTAACGTATGTATAATGTATGATTTCACACATTTTTTTTGGTTCGTAAATGCCTAATTTTAAAGGTGGTCGTAGATAAATTATTACTTTTCCACCACTTTCCGTGTATTCCATTGGCAATTCTCATAGCCATCAGGACATCAGTTGTTTACCGCATTTATTAAAAAACTTTTTTATTATCCTTGATTTATTGATACGTCAAATCTCTATTTGTTTATATTGCAATAAATATATATTAATGCGTGTTTCCGTCAATCTCAAGGCGACCGAACGACATATAAAATAATTTTTTCAAGTTTCATAAGTACCTTCTACCGCTTGACTCTCCAATGCTTAACATTTACCGAGATATATAACCGAACGTAGTAAACTGAATTTTTCAAGGGGTATTTCAATAAAATTAATTTTAGCAGGAGTATCTTCAAAGAGATTATCCAATCACCGTTAGGAAAACCATTGCCATTTAGTTATAAAAACGAATTTTAAGTAGCCCAGCGGTTTGGAAGAAACTAATTTGAGAAAAAAGCGGTGAATTTGAATTTAAAGTGAAAATAAATGTATTTATTGGTGTATTTCATTTGAACTATAATACATATACCAATATATTATAATATAATATTTATTTATATAGTGTGATTCATTAATAAGCGTAAATATTTAACAAAGAAAAGTCTAACTCTGAAATATGTAGATTTAAACCAAATCACTTGAATACAATATTATTAAATCTCAAGATTCGGTTATTTATCACGAATATAAGGCTTTCAGTCAAAATTTTCTTTTTTTCTTTGGACATCAAAATGTACCACGATGCGGGAAATGTTTCTCGAGCTAGTAACACTGATATAAATTAAACTGTGACTGTGACAGACAGCGTCTTAAGCAACACGCTTTACAACAAAGTGTATTGCAAATTGCAGAGTTAGAATAGTACAGCTCGTACAGTATAAAAATCGTTGGACATGACGTCTGTCATAATTGAACTATGTTGCCAAGCTCTTGAAATAGTACGAGAATCTAGTAAATGTCAAATAAAGCTTATCAACTATTATTCTTTTAATTTGACCAAGGGTTTTTATGAAAATTTGTACTGTACACATTCGCCTTTAGAAAATGCTTACTGAACTACTTATTTTGAATATCATGCCACCCCAATTCTTATAAAATTGTTTATTAAAAAGATACACATTGCAAATGTATCAATTAGGTAGTTACATCCGGACGATTGTAATACTATTTTTTCAAATATTTATCAAAAAGAAACCTTTCACGGACAAACCAATTTTAACCCGCAACTTCTATTATATGCATCTCTCGGCTTACTTGGCAGTACCCAGTATTAAGTCAAAGGATTTTAAAAAAAGTGGTAGGGAGGAAAACAGAATACTATGTAACCATCAAATCTACAATTTATTTTATTTCTGAAAAGAAAACATTTGAAAGGATGGTATTCAAATAAAACATTCATATAACAAAAACCTTTGATATACACTGACATTTAATTAAAAAATTTATGTGAAACGTCAAAGTACTCAAGTGACAGATGGTGAAAAACTTCAAAAATCGTTATGAATTTTCCGCCGTTGTGCTACTAAACAATACTTTCTGCCCTATTTTTGGTGTTCATATGATTGGTTTTCCGGTGAAGTTGATGAAAAATATTATTTATGCCCTCTCTCTGCTTAGAAAAAAAACTACAGAACATTACGTGACCTTGACTATATCATGAAAGTATATATCTGAGTATCTCATGAAATTTCGATCAAAATGCAAAAGCGTAACACATTATTAAACAAATTTATAACAATTGAATTTGTATTGAGCTATTTTTATTTCATTTTAAAACAGTAACAGTTAGTGTTTCATATTAAGACATCTTGAAGCATCAAACTTGCAATAAAATATGTCGTAGACCTCATTGAAGCAACTTATTCTAGACTCAAGATAGAGCAAAATGGCCGCCGTGGGTTAATATACGTGATCCCAGCTGGATTATTCTACTAATTATGTAGCTAGGCTATAAGCCGTAAAATTGGACTATATCGGCAACGTGGCTAAATTCACAGTTTTCTTCTAGCCCGTTTTGCAAATTCGGTATTCCCTTAAATTTTGTAGTCGTTTTTGTTACTATAAGTGGGGATAGAATTGTAGACCGCTTTATAACCTACGAGAGAGGTGGCTAAAAGCTTTTGTAGTCTGTTGTTTTTTTTCAAAATTGGCATGTTCTATTGAATTGTTATGGCTTTACAAGGGTTAGGTGTACTTCTACATTTACGTCAAATTGAAAGAATACGCCGACGAAATTTTAATGCAGAAAGGAGACATCTAAGAGACAATTCTAATCCATTTTCTTTATTTTTTTATTTTAACATACATAACCCCGCATCAACTACTAAGAGTTATTAGCATGGGAGACATTTACAGTGTAGTGTGGTACATTTATAATATCACAATTTAAATTTTTGATGTTAAGTTTATGTCTTTGAGATTGAAGAGAGAATTGATTTTAAAGAGTTTCCTAAATTGTGGCGTTTTCTTTGCTTTTCATATTCTGGGCATTCGAGTAATAGATGCTTTACTGTGACTTGAGTTTTACATATTTGACATAAAGGTGCGGCTTCTTTTGTCAAGTGATGTTGATGTGTTATGCGTGTATGTCCAATTCTTAAACGGTTTATTAGTACTTGTTCTCTTCTTTTAAAAGGCAGTGGGAGTTTGGTTCCAATTTCGGGCATTATTTGTTTCAGTGTCTTTCCAGATCGATTGCCATTTTTGGTAAATGTATTTTTTTATTGAGGATCTGTGATCGGCGTGGGGAAATTTTGTGAGGAGAGGTAAATCATCAGTGGAAGTTGATTTTATGGCTAATAATCCATTTTTTAATTTAACAAATTCGAGTTTATTCGACTATTCATATCATCTACAATGACTGTGAAAGTACAAGAGAATGATTACAAACATACTCGTTTCCACTGTTCTGTTGTCTTTTGAGGTCCTATTTCATTCAATTCCTTGGATAAACTTTGCACATATCATTCAGTCCTTTCTTTCCTTGTACACCTTGGAATTATCCTCTCCCAAATTTTGGATGGCTTAGCATGAAGTCAATTAAATGGTCCAATTGTTTTTCGGAGCAACGTGTTTTTTTCTTTTTATCGTCCATTCCATAAATGGTTGGTTTTATTCAAAAATGCTTGATTATAGGTTATCATTTTTCTTTTGTTACACGGAAAAGCGGTGTTGCCAATATATTTTCTAGTCGTCTCCTAGTAGCCGGCTTTCATTATAACCGGTTCATTTCTAACGTTAGTAGAATATGGATGGACTATAAATATTGGCATATAACTGTAGCCCCCTGCAGTTATAGCCCATGTTATAGCTTTTTAGTAGAATAATAACGCTGGTACTTATATCTGATAAAACATAGCTATATGATTACCTCCTATATGGTTGGTAAATTTAGTTCATCCCATTTTTTTAAAGTTATATAATCTGATAATAATTATCAAAAAAATTCAAATTCCTTTGAAAATATCGCAAATGGTGCCGCACTCATGTTAGTCGAGATTGGCAAATTTTCTTGTGAAAAAAAAATGTCGACAAGCAACAAAAGACATGTTCGATTGATTCATCTTCCTGTTCACATCCTTTAACAAACAGATGTGCCAATCATCCTCATTCTATGTAAATCTTTCTTTAGTTGACAAAGGCCATTTACAATTCTTGTAAATACTCCAATACTAGATTAAATACATACAGAAGAAACACATACAGAAGAAAAACTACTTTTTGTACCTTCTAAACATAATCGGGTAAAGGATAATAAAAACAATATAACGTACGCGAATGGTATCGCGACAAAAACTACTGGAAATATTGCAGTATCATTTAAGTTAACTGAAAAACAGTAGGCATGTCATATCGACTATTAATTTTGATTGGCTATTAATCGATTTAGCCTTAACGTCATTAAACATCTATACAGGGTGGCGCACCGAAAACGAAACAGATGCATTTACTGGCAGATGATTCCTTTTTAAAAAAATCCCTCGGACCCGTCGATTTTGTTTTCGAGGGGGACACAAAATTGGCATAAAATCACAGTAACATTTGCAGCCCCCTAAGCGGGGGTGGCACCATCCCTAAAATCTTAAATGGAAAGGGGGGTCGAATGATCCATCATTTAAAAGGTCTTTCAACTCCCTTTATAATGATGTAAAATTCATGTACTTCAATTCAGTAGTTTTGGAGATTTATTGATTTAAAGTTTAAATACATCATCGTAAGAGGAGATCAATACATAGCAGCAAAGTTGTTAAAAAATAAAGAATGAACTGACCTGTCAGCCGAGTAAATGTTGAAAATGACCACCATTACTTTCCATGCAATAATAAAGATTTTGCTGAAAACGTTGCCGGACATTTTGCAATATTTGAGGAGTAATTTGATGGCACTCATTCACAATTCTTTGTCGCAAATCTTCTAAGGATGTTGGCTGAGTAGCATAGATTTTGCTTTTTAAGTAACCCCACAAAAAGAAATCCAAAGGTGATAAATCTTTCGATCTTGGGGGCCATTCAACGGCACCTCTTCTACCAATCCATTGACCTGGAAAGGTCTGATCTAAATAATGCCGAACTCTTAATGCGTAATGTGGTGGGGCACCATCCTGTTGGAACATCAACATATTCTCAACGTATCGACCATCATTCTGATTTTCAATTATATCTGTTAGCGCAGGATCTATGGCATTTTGCAGTAATTCCAAATACATTTCACCAGTCAAATTTCCAGGTAAGAAAAAAGGACCAACCAAATGATCGCCAAAAATGCCAGCCCAAACATTTAATTTTTGTGGCTGCTGTGTGTGTACCTCATGGTAAATTCTGGGATTAGAGTCCGACCAATATCGACAATTATGACGATTTACTTCGCCATTTAAAAAAAAGGAACATTCGTCGGAAAAGCAAATGTTAAATAAACATTGTTCATCGTTTGTAATTCGTTCACTCATAACTTCACAAAATTGTAATCGCTTATCAAAATCGTCTTCATTAAGTTCTTGTACAAGGTGAATTTTATACGGATGAAAATTATGTGCCTTTAGAATCCGTTGGATAGTACGTCGACTAACACCACACGAAGTTTGCAATTTGCGGGTACTTAATGTAGGATCTACAATAACTTGCCCTAAAACCCCCACTTCTGTTGCTTCGTTCCTTATAGGATTTTCAATATTACGTTTTTTATTGGCGACTGATCCAGTTTCCCGAAATTTAGCTACAAGTTCTATAACATATTTTCGGTGCACATTATTGTTCTCATGTCGCTCATTAAAAATTTGTGCTGTTCTATTAGCGCACTGATTATTTCCGAAAAATATTTCAATAATTTCAACCCTTTCTGCCGTGGAATATACCATGGTTAATTTATGTAAAAGCAATAAATGATATTTTAACAACAAAGATTGGTCAAATCAATCGCAAACTAATGTACTATTTCCTATTTAAAATAAGTACGTGGCATTCTCTACTTATCTTTCTTCAAGAAACAACTTTTTTTGTCACAAAGGACACTTCAATTGCTATTTTTATTATTAATAAACCATGGGCGTAGTAAATAAAAGCATTTACTTATCAAGAAAATGCTTTTACTCAAATTTCTTCTGAAAGAAGTACAAACTAATTTGATGTACCTATTAAAGTCTACTTTAAACTTTAAATCAATAAAACTCCAAAACTACTGAATTGAAGTACATGAATTTTACATCATTGTAAAGGGAGTTGAAAGACCTTTTAAATGATGGATCATTCGACCCCCCTTTCCATTTAAGATTTTAGGGATGGTGCCACCCCCGCTTAGGGGGCTGCAAATGTTACTGTGATTTTATGCCAATTTTGTGTCCCCCTCGAAAACAAAATCGACGGGTCCGAGGGATTTTTTTAAAAAGGAATCATCTGCCAGTAAATGCATCTGTTTCGTTTTCGGTGCGCCACCCTGTATTGTAAAACATTCATATAAATTAAATTATCTCACTTTCTATATAGCGACGGTTCGATTTGTATCTATTGGTTAACTCGAATAAGCGAAAGAACAGATATAAATAGATCCTTATCAAATGAAATTGCTTTGACAATTGTGACGAGCAGGTGTTTTATAAGATTAATTTTGTGCACAATAATTGTTGATATCCGCATAAAATATCGATATTGAAAGTTTAGACACGCCTTGGAAGAAAAGAAAGTAGTTCTATTATTAATTTTCATTTAAATGTAAATGTTACATACGAAAGATTTTAAAAACATGGTAAAAATATTTTTGTGAGCTGGTCCATTGTTTTGATGGAACAATAATTTTCTCTATGCTAAACCAGGCCTGGGACTCTGCACACTATTGAATTCTACCGATCGTTTCTACAGTATTATTACATTCCAGTTGACAGCAGTCGAAAGTCTCACTCTGTATACCATCTGCGTAATGTCGACAAGTCTTCTTTTATTTCTGACTTAATTCTATGAAATATATTGAAGTTTTTCTTAAGAAATCGTCGACAAAAGACGTGTGAATGGAGTCGATAGTAGAATTCTATAGTGTGCACAGTCCCAGTATAGGGGTTTTATTCTCGTATTCCTGAACACCACTAGGACAACTCGATTAGACAAATAACTTTTCTGTGACTAATTTTACAACACTGTACATCCATCCTAAAAATAAGTTTGACTTTCAAAGTTGATGTTTTGATCTGGTAGTATCTTCATCTTCTGTTAAATTTGTCATTAGTTTTTATTTGTTAGGCAGTCAAAAATTGACGATTTTTCTGTTTCGATGCACATAACTTGTACTACCTTGCCGCCTTACCAAATGTCAAACTTCTTAACCTGTAGGTATGGTTAGGTTAGGTTTATGGTGAGTGGGTCTATAAGGCCCTCCACTGCGACTCGCAAGAGTCTATTGTGGCTCACACCTATTCAGATTTCACCAAACAAATTCAGCTTCTTAACAAAGCCGATTAGCTTATTTGGTGAATGATTTTTCAGGTCCGAGGGCGAGAGAGCATCCCTGCCAAACATCAGATACCTGATTCGAGCCGCGGCGGGACAGGCACAAATTATATGCTCTGCTGTTTCATCATCTTCCAGACAAAGACGGCAGGTCGGATCTTCCGACAGTCCAAGTTTTAGCATATGATGATTCAGATGACAGTGGCCTGTTAAAAGGCCTGTTAGACAGCGTAGGTCATGCCTGCTATAGTCTAACATTTGTTTGGAGACATTCTTCGAAGGATGTATGAAAGCCTTTGAATGAACCAATCCTGGTAAATTATGCCAGAAGTCTAATGCTCTTCTTGCCGTCCAGGTAATAGGTATAGGTATACTAAAGTCATAAGTATAGGCCATTTTTGAACACCTGTCTTTGACAGGTCGGTGATATTGTGCTGGGTCCCCCGATAAGTTTGTGTATTTTGACATGTGGTGTAAGTCAGTTGGTTGTCAGTCAGACTTTGTAAAGCAATGTCAATGTAATATATATTTCATTTAAATAATAAAAACCTTATAAATAATATATGGCGCAGTAAGTAAACTGTCTCTGATTATTGACGAAAAAAGCAATCAACATAGGAGTTATGTGATTCAAGAGCAACAGATTGAGGTGCACAGAGAGATCAATTAAATAGTCACCTTGCCTGGTTAAAATAGCCGGAAATTGAAAAAAAATTACCTTCTCTCTTCCTCTAACTAGTTGTGAATTAAAGTCTTACTGTCATCCGTTGTTCACAATTTAAATCTAATATTTAAGGATCTACTATCTCCATCTTTTTTCAATACTGAACTATTTAATTTAGACGGTCCTTTCAATACCAAATATTTTTTATTAATTACTTCGTTTCTGAACACGTAATGTAATGATTTAACTTTCAAAGCCAAGTTTAAAAATACGTTACTTCAGTAGCAATCATAATTAGTTGTTTTCTCTCCTACACTTGTTATAGGTACTATATATTTATAGGTACACCATTATATTTACTCTTTTTCTATTTTATATGTATGACACACATTTGTTTTACTTTCCTTTATGGGTTGAGTGGAATAACATTTTCGTAAAGATAGAAAGTATCTTGGCAGAAAATGTACTCCGCCCCTTATTTTCAAAAGGAACCTATATGTAAGTATGTATGTATGATGGGGTGACATTCACTGAGACCTAAAAGATCTATTGTAGCCCCTTACTTCTACTTAGTTCCTGAGGAACGTCTCAGAGACTAGTAGCTCCTTTTGTTCTATTTCCCTTAGGAATTATAGGATATCTGCTGGCTTCAATTTAGGTAAATGTCCCTCTTCTATCCAATAATACCCTAGGAGCTGTGCCCTAGGATTTTGAAGTTTTACAGTTGCAGTTTTACTTTGACTTATGCATTCATTTGATCTCAACGGTTTGTAGTCACCCATCAGAATATTTGATTGTGTAAGCCCTACTTGATCTTTACAATGGTCACATCTTCTCTATTCTTCGGCTTTGCCTATTTCTTCTAGTATTACATTGGGGCTGATACCGCGAAAGGGTTCCGGCCCCCAAAATGGTCTCTTTGCTAGTCCATCTGCTATTTCATTTCCTTCTATTTCAGTGTATCCTGGAATCCACAGTTGGTTACTATATTGTTCTCGTCTAGTTCATTGAGTATGCCTAGGCATTCCCTCACCATTTTGGAACTGATTACACAAGAGATCCGTGATTTAACGGCTGCTTGACTATCTATGATAATTGTTTTACTTCTATACCCTTGGTTGGTTGGTTGGTAATCAGACGAAAACAGATCGGGCTAGGACTCAACACTGCAGCCGTTGGCTTATTGTATTGTCCTGTTTGTCTGTTAGTCCGTGAGGAGATTTGTGACCTTGATGAGATCTAGAAGTCTCTTCACAGTAACTCTTTTGGTGGGGTTGGATACAGTATCGTCTGGCCCTATCTGTCTATACCTCCACCAACGTAGAGCCTCACATTCGAAAATTATATGGGTGGCTGTTTCGTCCTCCTCAATACATAATCTTCTATATCTATACCCTTTGTCAATATTGAACTGGACACACTTTCTTATGGCGTGAATTTCCGCTTGAAAGATACTTGGGGTTTTTCCCAAGCGTTCAGAGTGTTTGGTTCCTGGCCCGTACATTCCTTCCCAGTTCCTTCTATTACTTTTGAGCCGTCTGTGTACCATTGAATTACATTATTTCCAAGTCATCATACCATCTTGTTGCATTTCCCAGGTTTTCTGATTCCTAAGCAAGTAGGTGTTTTTTTTTAATGATTATCTCTCTAGTTAGTTTGTATCTTGTTATTTCTGCAACACTTTCCTCTACCATACCAAAAGGAATTTGAAAAAAAAAATGTAATTTTGTTATATGAAAATAATAAAGACATTTAAGTGCGAAATTCGTTAGTTTTGTGTATGAATAACTAAAAAAAATTAAAATACCGTGTCAACCGCTAGTGGTTACTAGCGAGAGTTTAATATAAAACAAAAAATAACAATATATTGAATACAAACTGGGGAATCTTCAATTTTTTCTGGTAATTATGCCATCGTTCTGGATCGATAGTACTTTGGATAGATTGTTAGTATGTGGCTAGAAGAAAGTTGTATATTGCATATCACATCTTGGCGGCTCTTCTTTGGTGATGAGGAGTAGATGTTTTGATGTTGTATGACCAATAAGAAGACGGTTAATAACAATTTTGTTTTTTCTTTTCCGTGGAAGAGGTCTAGATCTCACTTGAGGTTTGATAAGTATGGTCCTTAATGGATATTTTAATGTCTGTTAAATACAAACAGTTGGATTGGAAATTGAACTTTTCTCTATTTGGTCCTCTTTTTCATTGCCTTCGATTCCTGCATGAGAGGGCATCCAGATAAATTTCAGTTTGCGGATTCTGTTAATCTACCTAACGGCCGTCACTTTAGCAAAAGTGACTTTATCACTTTAGCTTCACTTAAAGTTGAATGATTTTCATAACATTTCTGTTCTGTTCCTTTAAGTAAAGTGTGATTTTACGTTTATCAAGAGAAGTTGGTATCAGTGACTATGACAGTTTCGAGATTTTTTCAATTGAAGTAGGGTTATGTTTATGCTCGTATTATATTTTTATATTAGTGTTTATGTTTTCTTCTGATTTTCAACTTGAAATAAGTATTATGGGAGAAGTAAATAGAAAAAGAGTTAGGGGTACAAATTTTACAACAGAAGAAGAATTGAATTTGGTTAAAATAGCTGAAAAATATAAATCGATTATTGAGTACAAAACTACGAACAACATTACGCCCAGCCAAAAAGTAAAGTAAACATTACACATAAGAAAGTCATTGATGATTTTTTCTAAATATGTTATTTTCATCAGGAACAGACACATATCTGCAATCCACCAAGAGCTCTTGCCCAATTAAAAAGCAAGTACGACAATATAAAGACCGGCACAAGAAAATATGCCTCCTTCAAAATTATTTTTCAATCGACTATTATTAAGAATAGTCTAATCATGAGCACTCCCTGGCCATCTCGCCAATATATTTCTTATTTTCAGATGACTGTCAGATACTGTCTGTACATTTCCTATTTCTAAAAATTTCGTTTTCTTCACCACCTATAAAAAGTCTCGGGATAGATATCTACAAATATATTGTAATTTACAGATGTACTTACCTGGAGCTAATATTTTGATGTGGGTACAATCAGTGGCACCACATAATTTGGGAAAATGGGCTATATCAATGAAACCTAGAGCAGTTTCCTTAAGTTCAGCTAAGGTGTGTGGCATTTTTATAAAATCTGGTTCCAGAGAATCAATTATTCTGCTCTTTTTGGCAACAATCCTAGATGCAGAAGCTGTTGAGATACCCATAAAATCTGCAACACTTATAAGCATGTTTCCTGTTGCATAGAATCGAAGTGTAAGCAGTAGTTGTGTTTCGGATCTAATAGCACCACCTCTACAAAACAATAATGAAGAACATTAATACGTATAGATGACAATTATTGAAACTGAACTTACTGAGTACACAAACTCTCAATTTGTTGTCTTATATGATGTAACAATTGCTGAACAGCAGGTTTGCTTAACCTGAATCTTTGGTAAAATTCTTCATCTGACCAATTATCAAAATCTGTTATTCTCTGTTTATATATTTTTGGTTTCCTAATCATGAATATTTCCTCATCACTGTCGCTCTCGTTGCTGCTATCCTCAAAGGCTAATGACTCGGTATCTATTTCCATCTCAAGAGAATTTGTCCACAATACTGACACAACGAACTGAAAACTGTCTTAAGTTTTGAGGTTAAAGTCGTCTAAAGTCGCGATTGTGTCCACTTTAACTTAAAGTCCACTTAAAGTTATAAAGACTGTTATGAAATCGATTTTTATTTAAAGTATGCTTTAAAAATTAAAATGGTGTTAAATTTTGCTATGAAAACGGTCGTTAAATATATTATTTAGTATATATTTTATAACACCATTAGTAGTGGTTTTATTTTATTTGCAAAACTAGACGTTCACGTTCTTATTACAGGATGTCGTTTTTTTTTGGTAAATATGGAGAACGATCAAATTGCACCAAGGTAAACGGTAATCTACAGTGAATACATTTTTCTACGTTGTCAACTCCATTTTTCAACACCAACCTCATAGAACATTGTTTTTTTTTTATTACTAAGAAGATGTCAATATTTAAGAAACTTCTCTTGTGCAATTAAATCAAAATTCCGTACATGGCAACCTACATTCTCCGTTAATTATAAAATTCACATAAGTTAAAAAAAATCTAGTATACACTCAAAATAGACATAACAATTTGTTTACCCGCTAGGGAATCAACAAAAGCAAATAATACTTCTGGTACGTCGCTGTTGGAAACATCGAAGTATATACCTTCAACATTTCGTTGAATATCACGTGATCCTTTTATAGTTCTGTAGTAAATAAAATAAATGAGCACATACGTTCAGGAATGCCAACATTATATACTAAGGAAATAACAAAGATGTCTCTAGAATCTTAAAGACTGTTTCTCTTCCATTGTTTCTTATTTCGTTTTGTGTTCAAATGAATCGTGCGTGTGGTATTTATGTTCATTTACATTTTGTATAAAAATACTGAAATTAATGACAATACATGACATGTCACGATCAGCTTAAAATCTACTTACTTTAAATCAGAAGCTGTGTCACTATACAGGATGCTACTAAATTCTTGCGGAAAAAATCAGCAGGTTAGATTGCACGTATAAAATTAAGTCTTTCTTATTTCAAAATTCCCTCGGCCCATTCCGTTCCGAGATATTACCCCTAAAAGGTAATGAATAAAATTGACTTTATCTTCTAATTTAAGTAAAGATGGTAACATTCCTAACATGTTAGGGGGGTAAAACCCTTTTTTTCCGAGCCCGTCTGACATGTCTCCGATAACACTGCAGCCTAATGGCTTATTGTATTTTTGCTCGTGCTTTCTCATAGCACCCAGTCCAGCACCTTTGTCCCCTGCACCAGTTTGTACAAGTTCTTAGCTGGGGGTATGCTACATAGCTCAGCGTTTCCTTGTGGTTGGTTGGCAAAGTAATAACTCTCTTTTGTGATCAAGAGTCTCGCATGTAAACAGTATATGTTTCACTCTCTCCGTTCCCTACCGCATAATCTGCGTGTATGGTCTCCATTGTATAGTTTTAATTTCTAGAGGTGTTCCTTTACTGGTGCATGACCAGTCATGAAACCTGTTATGATTCTCAGCTGATTTCTACACAGTGTTAGCAGTTCCACTGTTGTTTCAGGCATGGTTCTTTTATAAAGGTTTTCCCATGCATTTTCCTTGGGACGAAACCCTTACTTTTTTTAATATCAAATCTTTTGTATTTGAATTCTCTGTTGTCATAGAAAAAATAGATTCGGAGAAAAAACAAGAAAATACAATATCCTAGGTTTGTTCCAAGCGCGTGCTGTATTTTTTTCTCATTTCAAATGATTATAGTATCGTTATTGGGATGGTACAAAAACCGTACCAACTGGGAGGGAGTAATCATGAAAATGTTGATGTGTTGGTTCAAGAAACATACCTAATTCGAGTTAGCGCACAATACAATTCAGTACTCGATACGATTCCAGAACGGTTCACAAAATGTTAGTTGGAACATACTTCCTGTGCGATAACTTGTTTTAATTACAACGTAGTATTATAATATAGTAGACTGGTGTCACTTTGGCAATTCTTTCGTGACTATTTAAGTTTATTCAAGTCTTAGGAGGCTTATGTGAAATTGAAGTTTACTAGTAAGTATGCATTTTCACAAAACACAACACTGATGTTAGAAATATAAGATATTCTGGATTAAATTGATCAACTCCCAGAAACAAGCACTAGAAAAAGATAAGCCACAGATCTGAGCGGCGAGTTTTATAAGAGCAGCAATTGTACTCTTACCACATGCAATGTGATTGGATGACAGACAAAACACAACGAATTTCTTAAAATACATTGTTTACAGATGTGTCACATTTTTCCAGAGTATCCATCATTTTCATAATAATCACGTACAAGCAGACCCCCACCTTATAGGTCACCGTTTTCAAATTGTGGTTACTTATTACGGGTGCTCAGAAATTACATAATTTCCCGTCAAAGATAATAATTTCATACTATTATAATGCACAAAGTATTTGAAAATTTATTTTCAAAGAACAGAGACCGTTCACTAAGAAGCAGCAACTACTTCTCGATCTATATGCCCCGACAGACATTTGAATTACACTTCTAAGTTCAATGGAGTTCTTGGATATCTGCACGATGTAACCAAGAAATTTTCAAATACAGTGTAAGGCGTTATAATAGTATTAAATTAGTATCTTTGACGTCTATTGTTAACACGCTTCACTAAAATATTACAATTTTTACGGGAAACTAATTAAGTAAACAAGAGTTTCCATCTTAACTAAAATTTGAAAAAAAAAATTTACTCAGCACCTTTTGGCGGTGATATTCCGGAAGGGTAATTTGGTCATAGGAAAGACGAGAGAGTCACGATAATTTGGCATGAATGTAGTAGCACCCTGTACATTTTCAGGAAGGTAGAGTTTGTTTAACCATCCTTCTGCTGTCTTATATTAGTTGAATGTTATTTTACACTTAACCTCAAAATTATCATCAATGACATAATATGTTAAGAATTGTTTTCAATGATGCGTGTTAACGTGTGTAAAAATTGTATTTTGCTTTATGCGTTGCGTACTTTTTTACATAATTTAGTTTTGTTTTTACTTGAAATCTCCGTTTTTTTCCACTGATTTGTTTCAAATTTCTAGCTTGAGGATGTTTAACGCCCCTGAGCATGATTTTTTACTGAATTTAAAAAATTACGGATTACCGAATCGTGATTAAATGGCGAATTACATAATATATATAAAAAATGTATTATACGATTATATTTTTTGGGTGAACCCAACGGTTATTTAAAATTATATAGAATATCTATATGCTCATATTTTTGAAAATGGTATAGTAATTATTGTTTGTGTCATTGTGAGAAACAATTTCGTAAGTATTCCTGAGAAATGCAAAAAAACACATGTATGGGAGAAAACAGGCACTAATTAAATTTATTTCAGAAAAAACTCCCAATAAAAACAGGAAAAAGGAAGGAACAAACGGATAAGAAAGGTAAACTTAAATAGCATATGTAATGAAATAATATGCAAAGTTTAAGCTTCATCATTGACAAAATCATCTTCATCATCATTGTGGAAGTCCGATTCCTTCAGATCTATGATAACAGGAATGCATTTAACGGTAAAAGCAACATTCCAGCATCTCTTTCTCTTGAAAAGTAATTAATCAACTTCAAAATTAAACTTAGCTCTTTCTCATTATACCGGCAAGGCATTTTGACAATGAAAAATTGATTGAAAAAGGCGAAAAAGACCAAAATTACTGAACAAATCAAAATATGACAACTGAACTGTCAAAAGTAACGAATAAAATTTACGTCGACATTAGTTAAGAAATACGTTAAAGACGTCATAATTGTCTCGTCTATTAAATGAATGAGAGATAAAGCTGGACAATGTATGACGTAACGGCAACGGATGGTTAAACAAACTCTATCGGTACATACTGTCCCCTATTCTCGTACTATACTTGTTTGTTTTTTTCGTGCTGGACGATGTACAATTAGTCTTTATCTATTTTACAATTTCTAAATTTCCATCCAACGTAACAATATTGACTAATGAACTTGTTTTACCAATAAAACTACTTGTCTCTCTGCAGTTAATTATTGTAGTTTATTCTGAAATTCCTTCGCATAATTACCGTACAAAGTACATTGTTAAATAGTAAACGAGTATTTTTAATGGCTTTGTTTTAAGTCGTTTTAAAAGAATTTACAAGTTAGAAAAAGGCAGAACATTGTAATCCTTTAATAACCTTTTAGACAATTAAACGTTTCTACTCGCTATTTTAATAGATACGAAGTAAAATTATTTAGCGGTAGGACTTTGTTTCTATCTATAGCGATCGGTATCTTTTATTTTAACATTGGAGATCCAATCGGGCGATAAAAGCACAAATCACACTTAACCTCATTTTATTTTAACGGAATTATGCTTTTTATTCGGATACTCTGAGCATCTGCCAAAGGTATTGGATATTCCATCGTTTGTATTGGAAAATACAAAATTTTCTAAGCTTGGGATCCTTCTTGCCTTTACTGTTGAAGCATTAAGTAAAATGCACACGACATTAACAGTCTGGATACACAAAGTGAATTTGGCCGACTGACTTTCCGTCAACGAGTGTTGTACCATGTATGTTTTCCCATTCTCTTAACGCCGCTTGAATGAACTGCGCGATATTTCCTGGATTGTTCCGACGAGCTGGTTCCACAAGTTTTCAATTGGATTTAAGTCCGGTGAACATGCAAACCAGTCTAAAATTGTGACACCTTCCGCTTCAAGAAATTCTCGAGCCACTCTGCTAGTATGAGGAGGTGCATTATCTTGCATAAAGATAAAATTATCCCGAACTGCACCTCGCCAAAGCCTAACTACCGGATCTAACACCAAATCAACATACCTACGACCGGTTAAAACAGCACAGTTTCTGGGATGTAGTTTCCTGTAGGTACCTACCTATCATGCATTAGTTTCTGGGAACACATTTTCCTGGGCTATAGTTTCCCGAAACAAAGTTTCCTGGAGCTCAATTTCCAGGAGCTCGATTTCCGAGAGTAAGCGGAGCACCAGTTTCTTTTAGAAGAGGGTGTGCGTGTGCTTGTTTAAAAACTTACACAATTGGTTTTTATAAATCAAAAAGGTAGAAAAACCAGTTCTATCCATTCAACGCATCAAGACAAGAAAAAAAAGAGGTTGTATCATTATCAATCTTTCCAATTGTTACTAAATTTTGACATTTTTGTATAATCTTTCATTTCCATTAACTTCATTATTTTCGAGTAGATTGCAACAGTTGAAAGTTACCTGATTTTTGTATTTGATTTCTTTTCTTAACTATTCTCGTTTCTTAATTTCCGTTAGATAACAAAGCCCTGAGAACTGGCTTTGTTATCTCCAAATATAAAATCAGTTTGGTAAGAACCTACATTATATTTTCCATCATTTTTTTCTAAGTCTCATTCCATCAAATTTTATTTTTTGTTTCAAAGGCTCATTGCCTTGCAGGTGTGGATAGTAACACCTGCCTCTACCTTTGGGGTTTCTGAAGTAAGACACCTTTATGCAGTTCCAATGTAACAGACAAATAACATTTCTCAGCATCTCAGTGAACTAATTTTCATATGCTATCACTCTTTATAATAACGCTTCTTCGCTGTCTTAATGTCAACGGTAACATTGTGGTGGTCTTCAGAGAACAGCAGTAGAGCAGAATAAAGGAATTATCCTTGGGGAACGTACTATTATTCTATTGCCGTCAATAATTATTGATGTCCAGAAAACATATTCAACAAGCGAGTGAATATTTGACTCCTTTTCAGGTAATGCATCGAAATAATCATGTTCAGTTTTTATAAATTTTTTATTGAAAAAAAGCATTTTTCGTATTTAAAATAGCACTTTTTATAAATTTTCATGTTCAAAATAGAAGTTTTTATGAATTTTACATTGAACAAATAATTTTTCATCAATTTCCATGTTTAAAATAGCAGTTTTTATGAATTTTTCATTGAAAAAAGCAGTTTTAATCAGTTTTCATGCTTAAAAAGCAGTTTTTATGAAATTGTTTATTGAAAAAAATGCATTTTCCATTAATTTTCATGTTTAAAATAGCAGCTCTTATGAATTTTTCGTCAATTTCCATGTTCAAAATATCAGTCTTTATGAATTTTACATTGAAAAACAGCATTTTTGATCAATTTTCATGTTTAAAATAGCAGTTTTTATGAACTTTTCATTGAAAAAAGGGATTTTTCATTAATTTTCATGCTTAAAGTAGGTTTTATGAATTTTTATTGAAAAAAGGCATTTTCCATCAATTTTCATGGTTAAAATAGCAGTTTTTATGAATTTCTCATTGAAAAAAGTATTTTTTATCAATTTCCATGTTTAAAATAGCAGTTTTTATGAATTTTACATTGAAAAAAATTATATTTTTCATAAATTTTCATGTTTAAAATAGCAGTTTTTATGAATTTTTCATTGGAAAAAAGCATTTTTCATATGTAAAAGTTTATATACATTTTCTCTGTTTCACCGATTGTTCTTAAACAAACCATGGCACTGAGTCTGGTATGAGCGGACATAGGAAGATAATTATCTTTAGCATATTCGTCTGTTTCAAGAATAGACGATTATCGCTATAGCCTGTATTGATAACATAAAGGGAAGGGATACCATAAAAAAATTGAAATATTCACCAGCATCCAGGCTCTGTTTATCAGCAATACATCTACTAAATGAATAATCCTTTAATAGGCTGGCAAACGACAAGACAGTGTCTCTAGTATGGGTAACGGAACAGGAAATCAATTGGCGGGCCAGTTAGCTAACTGGCTAGATAAAGAACACCAATTCAAATGGAGGTTGACAGAAGGTAATTTTCATACAAAGAGTTTCTGAACAAGGTAGTCAGGGAACTCCCAACCACGCTATTGAAACTGGGTAAGAGACATTTGGAGACAATTACCCTGAGGAAACATCTATACAAAATTGGAAAGTCAGTGACCTGATGTGCATATAATTTGAACTAAGTGATGAAACGCTTACTTACTCACATACTCTGCTTATGTGAGAACTTACAAATAATTAGACGAAGATCTTTGGAACCATTAGAGCACCTCAAAATCTACACAGTCAAACTAGTGCCCTATAATTTGTTTGTACTTTTATACACTAATCTTGCATTTCGGAATATAACTGGTAAGAAATTACAACAATAATTGATATCGAGTACCCCACGCTATTACCATAATGATATTAATCAGTTTATACTTAAATTAAGAATTATTTTTTTACGAATTAGTTCTAATACATATAAAAAGTGTTTTTTAGTTTTTTTAAACTATATTTTATTACATAATTTATTACATTTTAACCGTTTCCATTAGCAACCTCTCAAGTGATACTTGAGCCAGTTATAAAATAATTATTTCAGCTTCAAATCCAATCATCATTAATTAATAATAATTTATTTATTTAAGTATGCAATTCTGAAAAATTATGTAAAACAACCTCGTTGATATTCCAGTGCGTTTGCTATCCATAGACAAAGGAATGCACGACAATACTAGGATTTGAGGTGGCTTCAAGGATTATTGATCGTGTTTTGTCGGTGTTTTTACACGCACACCTTTCCAACAGGTGGAAAAATTTGATAGACGACTTCAAGCCACGATTGGCAGGATCGAGTGTTATAATATAAATGCGGAAAACATGTTTTGATTATTTTGAGTTTATTTTTAATATAACATTAAATACCTAGTCAAGTTAAAGATTTTACAGTCAGTAACTCTTGGTTTATTATAGAAACATTACACCGTTTATAGTACCTACAACCTTATTTACATAATAATACAGTGTTTTATGGTTACAACGAACGAGTCTAAGTTCAAGTTTGTATAATTATCTTCATTTGAGAAATAAATCGATTTAAGTGGCTTCGATCATTAAACAGACTAGAAGAATAACCCGCTACACTGACAACGCGCTTTTTTTGTAACCAACATCTAAATCGATTCTTTCATTCCAAAACAAGGATAACATTACACACAGCAAAGGTCACAGCCTCTAACAAGAGTGTCTTGTGCGAGGAAGGGTTTAAATTGACTGAATAATAATACTAAAACTTTCGAATAATATTAGAAATACTTATCTAAGATCTATTTATTACTCGAGGAAGATCGACCAGATACAGGCTCTTCTCCTGCTCTAAAATTTTCATCTGGCCCAACCATTATATCATATAAGTATAATGATAATACTAAAGCATCGGAATATTCTCATCCCCCATGATATTTTTCCTTCGTTGAAGTTGATTTGCACCTCGAGGAATCCAAATATTTACTTAAATTAACATCAACAATACCATACAGAACCTAATGTATTATTATTAGAATGGGTAAATAGTATTTATATACCAAACGATACGCCACTGGATATTCAAATTTCTTAGTAATATCTTCCACAGTTGAACATATCATCCATAAGATATTTGGTCAAAATCAAAACAAACATCTGTCAACAAACGTAATGTAAGCGGTGTCACATTTACTGAAAATTGCAGAATTACAGACAAACTCAGCTTGACATCCTGTTTATACGGGGTTGGGATAAAGTATGGAACCAAGTAAATATGTTTTAAACGAAAAAAACGATATTTATGAAAATTTGCAGGTAAGTGCAATGGAACAAAATGCATCTGATGTACATTTTTTTGTTAATAATATACTAGGCTTGTTCAACTGAAACCCATCTTTGGTCAGGTTAGCCTTGGAAACAATTGTAATCATTCAACTGACGTTTTCCAACAGTAGTAGTGTATGCAAACGTCACACTGATCTGTTTATTTCGTTTATATTTGGCAGCGATTTTAAGTATTGTGACTTTGAAATGGCGTTTGTTGTTAACAATCCGTCCAAATGTGATAAACAGACAGACAGGAATGTGGCATGTGTGGAAGGCCTGATTAGAGAAAATCGTCGAATTTCAATCAGAGCAATTTCAGAAAATGTTGGTGTGAGTATAGGATCTGTCCATAGTATTGTACACAAACTAGGTTACAGCAAAGTTTGTGCGCAATGGGTTCCTCGTCTTTTGTCTGAGGACCAAAAAAGCTTGCGAATGGGCTTTGCAACACCTCACGGAATACAGTCAAAATGGTAATGACTTTCTCTCGTCAATAGTTGCTGGCGATGAATCTTGGTGTCATTATTTTGAACCATCCAGTAAGCTGTCATCGATGCAATGGAAACACGCAAATTCTCCGCCACCAAAGAAGTTTAAAGTTCAACCTTCTGCAGGCAAGGTGATCTTGACATTTTTTTTCGACCATGAAGGACCCTTGCTGATAGAGTTAACAGAACCTAGAGTGCATATCAACGCAAACCTGTATAATGAAACTTTGAACAAGCTCCATCAAGCAATAAGAAGAAAACGTCCAGGGAAGCTTTCACGTGGTGTTATTCTGCTTCACGATAGTGCTCGGCCTCATGTTGCCAACGTAGTGAAAGAAAATCTGCAACGAAAGTAATGGAGGATATTAGAGCATCCACCCTATAGTCCCAATTTATCGCCTTGCGATTTTCACATCTTTGGGCCACTAAAAAAGGCGTTAAAAGGTAACCGTTTTCAGTCGGACGCAGAAGTACAAAACGCTGTGAAAGAATTCTTCCAGCAGCAGCCACAAGAATTCTATAAGCAGGGTATACATCGGTTGGTGAAACAGTGGGATATGTGCCTCAATTGTAGTGGTAGTTATTTGTAACTGTACTTGTCAATAAATTTTTCCTGGACCAAAGATGGGTTTCAATTGAACTATCTTGTAGTTCCGGTTTAACCAGCTTCAGCTTCTTGACAGAAAAACCTTCTACTTTTTTGTCATAAACAATTTTTTTATAATTTTAGATTCAAACCAATGTAACTTTGGAATTATTAAAGGTCTTGAAAGGTTGTATTTGTAATTGAATAGATTATGAAAAACCTAACCAACGAAAAACTTCATAACAACGACTGATCTATCCAAATAATTGTTTATCCTCACGCCGACTGTCATCAATGTCAACTTGTCAGTTGGTGGAAAAATTTAAGTAGGTGATTGGATAAATATTATTTTTGAAGAATACGATATGACATCTCCGGATTTTAATGTTGGGTTCAAATAATTTTTGTGTCTTCTCTTATAATAGGTTCATTGGTCGAAGGTCATAACTGTCTTAAATAACACTACTCCAATATAATATAATTGACGTAAATTTTACGATTACCATCACTATAAATATTCATTAGATAACATATAAGAAGTACCTTCATCAAGTCTACAAATTAATACGCTCATCATGTTATAATTTCCTTTATATGCAATCACTGACACACCCTTTATGGTGTACGTCGTACGTGCAATGCCAATTAAACCATCCCGTAGCGATTCTCAAAGGCATGAAATGACCTTTGGCTTTAAAAGTCACGACATCTGCCATACAAGTTCCGTAGGGTTAGATGTTAATTTTACTTAACTAAAAAAATATTCACCTGCGATCATTACGGTGAAACAAAGTGTACAAAGAATATGTAGGAATGGCGATAAATCCAACAATGCTAAACCAGAAGTACTGAATCGATAAACCCAAAGCAATCGTTGATACAGTCGGGCCGCTCTTAGTTTACCACTTTCGGATTAAAAAGTTACAGCGATAAAGTGTTCTATTCGTCAGCAATTTCAGCAGTACTGAAACGTTATTTTTAATAATCACTAAGGTAGGGAGAGAAATAAATTTAAAGGATTTTAATTATATCCGTGGTATTTTCTGTATGGTACCCAATATATTTAATATTTTCGAATTTCCTTAAAAATTATATTCCAAAATGGCTGAATACGAATACGAAATGATAATTTATTTACCAAGAATTTGCTTAGGAAAGTGCGAGAAGTAACAAAGTTAGGACTGTGGTAATAAACCTCAATAAAGAAAGTAAGAATGATTCAATTAATGACGAATATTGTGAAACTGCATAGACTATTATGGTTTTAAAAGCTGAATTTCTTTTGTATATACAGAGTGGGCCACAGAAATCAGTCCACCCCAATATTTGGTAGTATTCCTTAGATTTTGAGGAAATTAGGAGACACGTCGATTTTTGTTCTAACGGGGACACATTGTTACGATACAGGCGTCTGTCATCTGTCAACCCCATTACTTCCACTTCACCAACCCTTTATTTTTAAATAGGAAATATACCATATGCGACACATCGTTAGAAAGGCATTTATATGGAGTATTCAGAAGTAATGATCGTCCACGATTTTTTTCGATATTTACACCATCTTTGCAACAAAAAGTCTTAATTAATTTAAAGCACAACACCTCTTAAAAATGTTGCTTGTTTCATGATTGTATATATGTTGCACACTATACTTTTTCTACAACTGCACAAATTTAAAGAATACAAGTAAAGTAACTTAATATTTATTTTTATGGTCAGTAAAAAAAATAATACTAAAGTATCATATCTCTAAACTGTTAAATACTTCTATTTAAAATTATAGTTGATGGTGAAATTTGTACAATTTTGTATGGTCAAACCCGGAATTTGAAAACTTCTAATATAATCTGACAGTTTTGTGACAACCAAGTAGGTATTTAAAGATGACTGTAGCCTGCTAAGTTTTTGTCGATTTTATTTGATTCTCCATATAAATGTAAGTGGCGTGGGCAAAGTGCCGTAAGAAATAATATTTCTCACAGTATGAGCAATATTTGGTTTTGAAATTAAGTAAGGTATGAGAAATACGTCACTTTTCATAGCAGTTGTAGAAAAAATAGTTTCCTTCTCGTCCACATTGTATGTACGTATGTATGTATTTTGGGGTAACATTCACTGAGACCTAAAATATCTATTGTGCCCCCTTACTTCTACTTAGTTTCTGAGGAGAGTCTCGGAGACTAGTAGCTCCTTTAGTCCTGTTTCCCGGAAGGAATTTTAGGATATCTGCAGGCTTCAACTTAGATAACTGTCCCTCTTCTATCCAGTAGTCTCCCAGGTACTGTGCCCTAGGATTCTGAATTACTGTGCAGTTCGCAAGTATGTGGATGGAGGTTTCTTCTTCCATTCCACAAAATCTACAATCTTCTTCCTCCACCACTTTGAGCTTTTTAAGATGCCCATTCAGGCGACAATGTCCCGTTAGGATTCCTGTTTCTGAACTCTTAGTGCAGTTTTACATTGACTTATGCATACATTTGATCTCAACAGGTTGTAGTCACCCAGAAGAATCTTAGATTGCCTAAGCCTTACTAGATCTTTCCAATGGTCAGATCTTCTCTTTTCTTCGGCTTTACCTATTTCTTCCAATATTACATTGGAGCTGATTCCGCAAAAGGGTTCCGGCCCCCAAAAGGGTATTTCAGTCCCCCACTTCGCTAGTTCATCTGCTATTTCGTTCCCTTCTATTCCAGTGTGTCCTGGAATCCACAGTAAGGTGACTATATTGTTCTCGCCTAGTTCATTAAGTTTACCTAGGCATTCCCACACCATTTTGGAACTGATTACACAAGAACTTTAATGGCTGCTTGACTATCAGACATTCTGATAATCCTTTGCCTTCTATATCCTTTGTCAATATTGAACTGGGCACACTTTCTTATTGCGTGAATTTCCGCTTAAAAGATACTTGTGGTTTTTCCCAAACTTTCAGAGTGTTTGGTTCCTGGCCCGTACACTCCTTCTTGTCCACATTACAAACAGGACATGTTTGAGTAGAATCTATACTGTAGGTACGAAAAAATGTCTCTTTTTTTAATAAAAAACACATGATCAGTAAAAATCACTAAAAAGTATGTAGAATGAAGTATCTAATAGATCTGGCTGGGTCTCATCGGGCTATATACACAAAACACCTTATCGCTATAACTTTCTAATCCGAAAGTGGTAAACTGAGGGCGTCCCGACATTAGAGAGTTTTTGTAACTCTTAATTCCTTCTGTCTTTACGGTTAACACTATTCGGAGCATGCGCAGAAGAATTTTATGCTTTCGTTAACGTTAATAACGATAACGTGTTCCGTTATCTACGGAAATATTGCGTTAAGATTTCGTTAACATAATCTTTATTTTGATAGATGCAGGTTGCCAGATATATTCAAGTTATTATCAAAATAAGACGAAAAATATCCTCACATTGGTATTTTTCGAACCACCGACACAATTTTACCAGGAAAAATATATTTATTTTGAAGTAATAAATGCTGTTTTATTTGTTGAACGGAAATCTCACAACATGAGTAAGGGGAATTGTTATTGTTTTAACATTTGGTTGATCGTGTATATGGTGTATATAATCTGATTATCATCTTTGGTTTTGTGCGAGTGTTACCATCCTAGAAATCTTTTAGCAGTAAAGCAGTATTCACATATTAAAAAATTAAGCAGTCTACTCTATCATCGTAAATGTCGAGATCAAATCCCTCAACTTCTTCAAAATCAGGAAGATTTTCGAATATATTTTGGAGAATAATTCCACGAATCATGTCATGGTTGTGGCCATCTTCATTACGATTTAATACAATATATAGGGCTTCCTCCATCACCACCACAATTACAATGAATTATAATAAAAAATCCAACTAACTATATAGCAAACCAACGATCGTTTAAAAAGTAAGGTTATTACCAACAAACACCAAAGATTTGACGTATTTGACATTAATTGAATTCACATTAATTTTAAGTGTTTCAAAAACTTTTTATAAAGATCTTACTAAAGTTCATCATTTCACTTACTGCACTTGCGCCAAATAACGATAACGTGAATAACAAACGCTAAAGTTAATGGTTCCAAAAACTCTCTTATAATTCCTTTGACCTACGTTATCTTGTCCCACCTTATTTCAAGAAAGAATAAAAAAGGACATTTTTTTGCCGTCTGCGGCTCTTCAGTTGACTGGGAAAAATGTTCATAATCCTTTGAGGAGTGGCAATAACGTGGCGTATCTTGATATATTTTTCTCTATGAAATATTAAGATACCATGGTATAATGCTACGGTATCGTATAAATCACAAAATACATAGCGCAATGCGTGACAGAGACATTGAAAATTCCATTAGGAAATTAACTGTATTCGAAATTTTCTGCTGTAACTAAGCGAGATAATAAAATAAAGTGTCCAAGAGAATAAAGAATGTAGAAAATTATTACAGAAATGATATAGCTGGGTCATCTTTACGAAGAACACCGAAGTATGAATTTTGTTAGATCGAGATAAGTTTAAATACATATTTTGAGAATACTCGTGAGTGAAATCAAGGGCCATAATATCTACAATACTTTTATAATTAAGGGAGTTTCTTAGTTAGTCACAGCTATTAAATTATATTATCTACATTAATAATTTTAATTACACAGGTAAAGTTTGTACGAAGAACAACCCCTAGACTTATAAATACTTTTACGTGAGTCCAAACGTTAACCCAAAATAATTCATAATACCGTTTGTCGGACACTTAAAGCACAGATAATAATTACAGTTTTCTGTAAAAATTGTCATATTTTAGTAAAGCGTTATCAATAGACGTCAAAGATAATACTACTATAACGCACATAGCCCAAGAAGTTGTGAACGGTCTCTGTTCTTTGAAAAAAAATTTTCAATTACTTTGTAAGGCATTATAATACTATCTTTGATGTCTACCGATTATAGTGTTTTCGATTGGTTGCACAAGGGCGGCACTGTATTGACAGTTTCAAGTCGCTCGCGTCGAGTTGTTTCGTTTTTGGTTGCACTTGCAGCGTTTTATTGCAAAGCAAATGCTATTAGGGAAAGTTTTGGTAACATCGATCTCCATGAATAGCAATTGTTATCCACAGATTACCTACTACCTATTTAATATTGCGTTTAAGATTGCGTAAATTACATCGGAACCCTGGCCTCGGATTACACAAGTACGACAAGGATATATGAAAGAGAGAGAAAGAATAATTGTGCGCGGTCATCACTTTGTTTCATCTTAGGGGTGTATACTTATTTCCCGAGACTGGCCGAATGGTCCTTTATAGTTGGTGGTATTCAGTATGCTCCCAACTTGGAAGGAGTGAGGGTGTTAAAGAAATAAAAAATACAATCGTTATTACGTAACCTGTACATCTTAAAATTCATTTTTGTCAACATGATCATTTCAGACCAAGTTGACAATTTCTAACTACAATAGGATATTATTTTAGCCATTGTAACTTGAAAATAAAACAGCATTTCTTGAGAGAACCATAATTAATAAACTAAAAATCCCTTCCATTAATAAATTAAATTGAAAAAATAAAATAAGTAGGTAGGTACCTACACCTATTCTAAACATAAAATATAAACTTCCTGAAAACATAAAAATCCATTCTAAAGGTAAACATAATTTTAATGAATTAAGTGCTGAAATAAACCACCTTCCTGTGCCAGACAACAACCAAATCTGTGATAAAGATTTGATCTCATATCTCTAAGATTATTTGGCGTAATGCTGGCACAAACGTGCTGTATTTTCACCCTCGAAAAAAAGTCAACGATAACGAGACAAAAATATCATTTGTACAAATCAATCTGCGCTTCTGGCAACAGCGGTTAAAATAGGGGGGCAATGAGCATTCGGCCAGTCTCGGGAAATAAGTATACACCCCTAAGGTGAAACAATGTACACGCCTTAATGACCGCGCATAATTATTCTTTCTCTCTCTTTCAGCTGTTTTTCTGTCGTACTTGTGTAATCCGGACGGTTCGGATGTAATTTACGCAATCTGTATATCAGTTTATTTATTTTCAAATCAAAGACCACAATTTCAGTAGATTCTTTCGTTTTCGGATTGTATAATCTCAATAGAGTAGACATTTTCAAAAGATAATTGATGCTTACAAAACACAATTGTCCAACTGTCAACAAACACTGTTCAAAGAGCTTTGGCGCTAAATGCTGCTAACGATATCTGCTGCCTTGCCTCGTTTTGGTTTGCATTAATTTGTATTTTATTTCGTTAGTTACGACATAGGCTGCGAAAACAATGACATCACACCAGCTCTTTATAGTGTTAAAGAATTGCTCCGCGAACGGAGAATTGTACTAGATGGCACAAACAGCGTTGGGAATTCAGGAACCGTTGGCGGTACTTGACACTAAACACTGAACACTATCACTATACCAGCTTCTTCAGTCTCTGGAGAAGATAACTTGGTTATCGAAACGCTCGTAAGATAGTACAAAGATTTAGTGTTGGTGACAAACAGCGTGTTTCCCGGACACACCGTTGGAGCTCGATAATTTTTGTACTCAGTGCGGACTTTTCGGCACCGAGAATTTTGATGTTCACGGCCCCAAGAGATTGCAAAATTCTTCCATTTTCGATGGCGACATTATTAAATACACTCGTCTGACGAAATTCTCTCTTGTGTTTGATTTTGTTGGCTATAATTCTGTCAATACATTCTCGGTTCGTTTCACAATTTGTCGGCGAAATAAAAAATCTGTAAGAAGAAGCAGAACTGGTTTCAGACAGATTTTTCATTATCGCAGGATCCACACGCTCTAGCGATTTTTGTACTCTCTTTTTCCGATGAATAGCAGTTGTTTCACCGATAATTGTAATAATGGATCTTTTTGAAACTTTTGTCAATTCCTCCAGCAGCTCCATTATTTTATTGTTTTACTTGCATGTACATATTGTGAATCATTTTTTGCGTAGATTGCGACTAGAACATACCAAATTTCTTTTTGTCTATAGTCTCAAATCCATACTCTCCACTTTCAGAAATTTCAAAATCTTTGGTAAAAAATGTTAACAATAAAATATTTCTGTTTTATACATACAACAAGCAAAATAAATAAATAAACTTTGACACTGTTTATGTTGGCATAGGATAATTCGTCTGTATAATCTTCTAGTAAATTCATTGTTCGGAGCCTATAACAATATCTTCCTCTTCGGATGTTTGCCAAAAAGCTATAATTTTGATTATTACCAACAAAATAGTTTTAATCAATAAAATAAAATGTCTAAGAAACTGGGAGGTTCACAGTCCTCGATTGAAGTAAAGGACCCCGCAATAATCTTATGGAAATTGGGTTTCTGTCAAATTGTCTGAATTTTTGATATGTTGTAGATTTTGTCATCCTGAATAAAAGTCTTCATGGACACAAAGCGCCAAAATTAATATTTTGGCAGCTACGAAGCTGCCAAAGCTCCCCTGACCCGTTGCAAGACTATTCATTTTCAATACTATTTACAGATGTCAAAAGCATAATATTTTAATTATTCTAATATAGAGGGTAATGTTTTTGAGGTCACTGGATCAACCCTCATGTCAAATTGGACAAATTGACCGTTGACAGCTGTCAATACACTGTCAACGAAGAATATAAAAGTAAATATCCTCTTTTCACATTGAGAGTTTGGGTTTTTGAGGTCGCAGAATTCAATTCTCATGCCAGATTGGCAAAATTGACAGTGAATTGACAGCTGTCAACGGTCAATTTGTCCAATCTCACATGAGAATTGAATTCAGCGACCTCAAACTCTCAATGTGAAAAGGGGATATTTCCTTTTATATTCCTCGTTGACAGTCAATTGACAGCTGCCAACTGTCAATTTTGCCAATCTGGCATGAGAATTTAATTCAGTGACCAGTGACCTCAAGAACCCAAACTCTCAATGTCAACAGAGAATATTTATTTCTCTATTCTTCGTTGGCAGTGTATTGACAGCTGTCAACGGTCAATTTGTCCAATCTGACATGAGGGTTGAATCCAGTGACCTCAAAAACATTACTCTATTATATTAGAGTAATTAAAATATGCTTTTGACATCTTTAAATAGTATTGAAAATGAATAGGTTTCCAACGGGTCAGGGGAGCTTTGGCAACTCCGAAGCTGCCAAAGTATTCATTTTAGCACTTTGTGCCCATGGAGACTTTTGTTCAGGATGACAAAATCTACAGCATATCAAAAATTCAGACAATTTGACAGAAACCCAATTTCCATACGATTATTGCGGGGTCCTTTGGCATAGGCCAATCGGAAGCTACATTGCACCAATAAAAATCAATCGTTCGCTTGTGTGGGTAGGGGTAGATGAAGACTCGAAATAATGTATGGCTTTTTTATATTTTCGGCTTCTTAATCATCAAAAGGACCTTACCGCATACTGTTATATTTTAACGTGGAACGGTGCAAATTAATTTTACTCACAATTATACACACGCGTACTCGATTGCACTGTTCCCCAAGAGTGGAACAAAAGTGGTAGTTTATGAAAAAGTTTATTATGGTTGATTCCTCTGGCCCATTAAATTTTGCTTTGTAGATTTTCGGAAGCAATAAAAATACCGAAATTAGTGAATATATCGTTAATTTTCTCAGCTGTAAATTCATCAACAAGTTAATAAACTGTAAGAATGCGTGGTTTTATAGAACTCCATTCCGTAATTACATTATTTATCCACATATGCTGGTAGCAATATCTACTATATTCTACTATTTATAACGTAATAGTAAACTTTTATGGGTATTTTAATTTTCCCTCATTTTCTTGGTTTGCCTTCGGTAGTAATTAAATAATTACTGTAAGTGTGTTCACAATGATGGAAATGCCACCGGAGCTGGTAGTTAACACACCTGATTTTTATAAATGGAAGTTCTAACCAGTTTGTGGAAAAGTAGCTTGTTAAACACTAAACTAAATATGATAATAAGTGTGGAGCAAATAACATCATTTCAAAAAAAAACTTTTGACAAACAACAGTGAAATGATGTAAAAAAGATGTTTTAATATGAAAAGACTTTATTTGAGTAACCTATATTTCAAAATCAATAGCTTGGCGCAGTATATTATTTTAATGTCTATGGGGATTTTGCACATAATAAATATCGACTTTTTAAATAACTTGACCGAAGGTTATTTGGACTCCAAACTTGAGAATAGTCATTTTTTCGTCATTTTTTTAGTTGGTTTGTCTGTTATCGTAAGATATAAGTATTTTAAAAACGTGCAACATGATAGTTCGTGCTATGCAACGCAAATGCTTTTTTTCGCCTACCTCACTGGAAAACCAATCATATCAACACCAAAAATAGGGCGGAAATTATTCTTTGTTCACAATCGGTCAGTAATATAGACATTTCTTACCTTTAAAACGGTAGGGAAGTAACTCATTACTTACTTTCACTTCCAAGCTATAGCCAGAAATAGTAATTTCCGTTACAAGACCGGAAAGTAATGTTTTTCAGGTCGAGACAAGCAGAGTAGGCGAGTCCTGGAAGCTTGGAGAGACTGCAAAACACTAATTTCCGGTTGCGTGACGTACAATATTTTTTTTAAGACAGACACTTCGATATACATTTAATTCTTTATCGGATAATTCAAAATCTGAATTCATACTATTGTTAAATTTGCGCACTGGCAAAATATGTTTGATACAAACAACAAATTAAAAATCAACGAACTGTCATCACTCGACAATATATCGAAACGTGGTCATAGTAACGAAATCAAGGTAGATTGTATTATAAAAGAGCGATTGGAAAAATGAAAAATCAGGGACCGGAAAAATCTTTTGCCGGTCCCTTACGTCCATTTTCGGATCTTGATCAGCAATACTTTATTTTCTGGACGAAAATTGTCCAGAATCTGTATACTTTCTGGTAGGTCTTAAAAATAGTATATTACATACCTAGCGGGGAAGTAGATCATTACAGTCCAGGCATTAAACATCGTTTGTGACGCCAATGACATGAAACGGTAGTTACGACGTGACATAGAACAAGACCGATTTTGCCTTCAGTTGGCTTCTTTTTATGTGAAACAGAGTCTACTGGTCTCTATTTGCGCTAATTCAAAATGTTTTCTTTTCACTATAAGATTTCTCATTATAATATATTAAAGTTATCTCTTTGGAAAACTAAAACAAACTTTAAGGCGCATCCACATTATGTCGCAGTTTTCCAATTGGCAAAACCGATTCGATGTAGACGCGACCGTTGGCACCTGCTAATAAGCCAGCCGTGTGCCAATTAAAATCGATGAATTTTCGGTCTCCTTCAAAGAAAGCCAAAAAGAACGAAGAGTGGGGACGTGCCAACTACTGGCCTCTTGCGGCTTTAGTCGTGATTCAGACTGTCAGCGTTAGCACGTGCTTTCAGATGGAATGGACGAACGGGAAAGTTATTAATTTGAGAAATCTATACCGGGATCGTACTGTTCTGTGAACATTAGGTGACTAACCTAAATGAATGGCAACACGTATGTAGATTTTTTACAGTCGCTGGCTTTGCCAACGGCTAATCGCGGCATAGTGTAGACGCGCCTTTATACATACTCAACAGGTATAAATTTTATAAACATTAAAAATGATTAACATCAACCCATATTTACATAATCCTTTCTTCTTATCTATAACTATTCTTGCTTTATCATAATATCAAGTATATTTTTATATTATTCCCTTCTTGAAATACTGTATGGCCTAAATGATAATTGGGGTTCTATTGCAGTTAAAATCCAATGGTATATTTTGAACATAACTACCTACACTAACTTTTTCCGTGCTCTATTTGACAGCAGGTACTTATTGGCTGTGAAATATCTTCATAAAAATTAGCGTACGCTCCTTGTACTTTTCGATATTAAACGTTCTATCTCCAGAAGGAAAATTCTCGATGTGATTACTGAAATTAATAATTGCAACCATGTATTTAATTAGTACTTGTGTCACAGGATGTACTTGAATATTACAGAAGGCAAATTACAGTTGCTTGTTTTCACTCTCGGTCTTGGTAATAAGTCGGTTATTATTTGTAATCAAGTTTTCATTTTTCACAGGAAAATTTGCATTTTAAACGACATTTATTTAAATTGAGTTATCCATAATAAAAATGTTCCCAGTTAATATGACACGCAATGTACACTTGAGGTTGTTTCGACTCTTTCCAACTAATAATTTCTACATACAAATATTCATAATATTCTGTCTGTCTACTTGTATTTTGTGTTGCCAGTTGTACGGTTAACAAACTGCTGATTGAAGTCGGTTGAGGGAGCTATTTAAACTCAGATCAAGAAAACTTTTTTGCAGTCTCGGATGATTTAAAGAACAAGTTTTTGATGAATGAGGATGAACTAAGTAAGAAGCGAAGAACAATGTGGTTAGCAGCCTTTAAAAGATATTTTATTCTGGGTAAGCTTTGTTTATCCAATCAGTATAGGTATTTTTCATTATGTAGGTATTCATTCAGACTGCTTATTTAGTTTCATTCAACAGCAGAACAAGTTTAATAAATAGGTGTACAGTTTGCGTTGTGAAAACCTCATTAAACAACAACAAAAACTCATAAGCAAACCAGCAGCTTTGGAGGGCGTAAACCATCCAGATTGGATACAATCACAAGTTATGTGCAGTAAATACTTTTACAATATTTGGTGTGTTATTCCTCTCCAGTTAAAAATTTTTTGTATCTAAATAAGCTAGAGAGAGATGAATATGATTCCTATAATTTTATAAACAATGAGATAAATTAATTCCAACGTTAATAATATTACACGGGTAATTGAAAACACCAAATAGGTATAACTAATTATATTCATGCTGGTTACTGGCGGAGCTTCATCACAGTTTATATTGACTGGATCTAAAGTAAAGGAATCCAAGCCATCCAATATACTCAGTTTCATTTAATATCTACAAAAACATTAATGATAAGTACACAAAATATTATCGCGATACATCTTGAAGATAATTGCTTTCCTTCTCGATATAAAAATGTAAGCCAACGAACTCTCAAAAAAGCCGATAATAATATTCATTAAAACTAATAAAACTGTTTAATTACTAAATACTAATAAAATATACTGAATTTAAGCAAAACATACCAATAAAATCGACGAAAATATTCTTGAACACTAGTTACCATTAAATAGAGAAAACAAACTGACCAGCTGATGTGTCTGTCTAAATTGTTTGACTTAAACGGCCATATACGTTCACGTGATCTGAATTGCCTTATAATATATTTCTTTTTTCCTTGTCAAAAAGGTTCCATTAAGTCGCATAGTCAACCATTCCTGCAATACCAGTTTTTGCAAGAACATGTTGGCTTATTTAAAGGCAATGTTTCAAAGAGTTGTCCATAACCACTACACATTTTTCTCGTATTTTTGACAAACCAGGAAGTAGTTGATTAACCACCCACTTTATATAAAGATAAGGAGTGTAATGACCAGTCAAAAAATTGGTATGTGTCCGATGAGGTGAGTTGTTCAGACCGCAGGCACATAAGTTGTACTGTTACCTCACCTTACCCGGTAAGAAATAGCGTAGATCGAGACCTAGCTGCAGAAGCTATTGGGTCTACATTCAATCATATATGCCCGGAAAGAACAAACAGGAATGTGACGTAGCAAATTCGAGAGCGAAAGTGAGAAGGATCTTTAGCAGGAGAGTCGACCGAATGTAGAAAAACTCATATAATGAGACTCTTTGAATAGCTCATGGAGAGAGATTCATAGAGGGGATACTGTGGAGATGTAAAATAGACCTGCAAATATGCTAGTCTCTATAGTATATTCTCAAAAGATCCTCAACAGACAATTAACTCATTGGAGGCAAGAGATGGGAGATGTACTCAAAACGGAAAAGAAACTCTAGTAGCTCTTTTCGAAGGACATTTTCCTGCAAAATAATTGACTAACCACCAATTACAAAAGACTAGGAGTGTTGGAAAGTTAATCAAAGTAAGAATAAATGGGCCATAGACTCATTTGAACCATATAAATGGCCGAGACCAGACTGTATATATCGTTATGTTGCCAACATCATTATACCCAGTAGATTTTGTACGATATTTAAAGCAAGCATTGGACTAGGATACAAACCAAAGGTCTGGAGGAAAGTGAGAGTGGTCTTTATTCCTAAACCTGTGAAAACAGGTGACAATATAGCGAAGTCCCTAAGACTCATAAGTCTGATGTCGTTTACAGTGAGACTTTGGAAAATCCGGCGGACATTCACAATTGATGAAGGTCATTGGTAGAAAGACCGTTCGACTTGGTCCAATAAACACAGAGACGGCACGCTAGAGCGGTTCATAAATATATAGAATCTGGGCGTTGATTTAACGTTCGGCGACATAAAACGCCTGTATAAAAGGGCTCTAAGAGATTGACAATGAAATTGGATACAAATCATCGTACCAACTTTGTTAACAGATCGGTATATTGAACTTGATATATTAAAATAACTCACTGGCTACTGAGACGGAAAAAGAAGTGGAATGGAGTATATTCAATGTGTAAGTCTTCTTAAAATATAATAACTAAGTAATTAACATCAGGAGATATCGTGAGTAAAAGTAATAGAATCGTATATAATAGTTATAGTTCCTGTGCACGTATGTCTTTCGTCTCTACATAGTACTGTTTGTATACAGAGTGTCCAACGACAGTTCAATTGTCCAACTTCCCAAATACTGTTCGAAAGCCAATAAGTGAATTTAACAATTATAAAAAAGCGACACACGGTTTGTTAATTATAATGTTTTGATGTTTCTAATGCCACATTATTTTTCGAGACTTCGTGATACACCCTGTATCTTTAAATAATTAATAACCGCCATTGAAGTTAGCAGACTGGCTTTTACGTTACCATTCGGCTTCTTGTTATTTGCGATTAATCGCCAATCATTAGGAAATTGAAAAGAATGTTAGGTATCCTAAAGAAACCATCATTAAATTTCTTGTTTAAGTATCTCTGTAACGTACCAATATTTTTAATGAAGGTGCTAAGCATTCTTTGTTGCGTCGCTATTATTTATGATCATCATCATCGTAAACACTCTTCGCTAAGAAATTTGACTTTTTTTAATAATAGTAATAAAACACAATTCGATATACAGGGTGATTAATTAATAAGTTAAAATCAACTTCTCTCACAAAAGTGGTCTGGATTACAACTACTGAAAATCCCTTGAGTCAAACTAGTGGCCTACATGGATGTATGTATGTATTGTGGGGTAACATTCACTGAGACCTAAAAGATCTATTGTGCCCCTTACTTCTACTTGGTTTCTGAGGAGAGTCTCAGAGACTAGTAGCTCCTTTAGTCCTATTTCCCGGAGGAATTTTAGGATATCTGCAGTCTTCAACTTAGGTAACTGTCCCTCTTCTATCCAGTAGTCTCCCAGGTACTGTGCCCTAGGATTTTGAATTGCTGTGCAGTTCGCAAGTATGTGGATGGAGGTTTCTTCTTCCATTCCACAAAATCTACAATCTTCTTCCTCCACTATTTTGAGCTTTTTAAGATGTCCATTCAGGCGACAATGTCCCGTTAGGATTTCTGTTAAAACTCTTAGTGCAGTTTTACTTTGACTTATGCATTCATTTGATATCAACAGGTTGTAGTCACCCAGAAGAATATTAGATTGCCTAAGCCCTACTAGACTTTCCAATGGTCAATGGTCAGAAGAAAAGAGATGAAAGAAAGATCTAGTAGGGCTTAGACAATCAAAGATTCTGATGGGTGACTACAACTCGTTGAAATCAAATGAATGCATAAATCAAAGTAAAACTGCACTAAGAGTTTAACAGGGATCCTAAAGAGACATTGCCGCCTGAACGAGCACCTGAAAAAGCTCAAAATAGTGGAGGAAGAAGAATGTAGATTCTGTGGCATGGAATAAGAAACCTCCATCCACATACTTGCGAATTGCACAGCACCTAGCGCCATGAGTTTAGGGAGGTATTATTCAAAAAGTTTTAAAACCCTTTGTCCAACCATTTGCACTTGCTACCGGGCCAGATTTACGGTAAATGCGCGACAATGCACAACTACATATTGGTCAGATAATCAATTGATTGGTTGATGAACAGCTTTATGTCATTTCATGAATTTAGCAGGTAATACGATGTATAGATATACTTTATTTTGTTGCACTCGTTGGTCACAGAAAAACTTTGTTTATTTCACAATTATGAGCTCTGTATTTCATTTACTCAACAAAATTTTCATATTATAAAAGTTACATTATTTGTTGATTGATTGGCTATTCTCAATTACCCGTATGGTATACTTGTAACGCTACCTACTAACAAAAGACCATATTTTTAAACGATACAAAGTTTTCGTATAGTAATGATCTTAGATTAAGAAATTTCCTTGTCTAAGGCAAAGCTAATTTCTTCTGTATGAGGTTAAGTATGAACTAAAAGCTTTCTATTCTTATGTAGTAATTAAAATGTCCTTCGTTAAGTGTAAAGAAGTGATACATATAGCTGTTTAAAAAATTCAGTACAGTTTATCTGGTCTCTCACGTCTATTTGTAGAATCCTTACCATTGACGTAACGGCTACATCTTCAAAAAATTTGTAGAAGTGTTTTATTCAATGGGTTTTTACTTTGCAATACATATTTTTTATTTGAATTCAATTGACCGCAATTAGGGACATTGGCACAGAAGCTTTTCACATAAAGATACACCATACAATTATTAAGTCTATCATTTTATGGTCGAGGTCAGCTACTTGGAGAAATCTCAACACCTTCATAGTTACGGCAGTCTACCTTAGCCATTCTTTGAGTAACGCCCACATTTAAATTTTTAGCAAGTTTTGCATCACTTGATTTAGACAAAAATGTGTTATGGATACTTTGTATACTTTCCTACACTAAAATTAATGGTATTATTATCGAAGCGGTTTGTTTTTCATTATTATTTTACTACATCAAAGCGATAATTCAGGATGAAAATTTAAAAAAAACTTAAATATTCTTTATTAGTCATATTCACATTATTTAAAGTAGATACTATTGAATTGTAATTCCCATGTGGGATGGGAGCCAGATGAGGCAGATTGTTATATCACGAGCTAAGAGAGTATGACAAATGTCATGTATGCTTTGGACAAAATAAAAATTTAAGTTCCTGGCTACAATTCTGGAATTCTCTCCAGCTGTATAAAATAAATAAACGAGAAATGGCCCACAGTGTACTATTTTTACTGAAAGTGTGCAAAAATCAAATATCTCTGCTCAGAATGTACTTAGGAAATTGAGCCAGGAGTCAAATGAAAGCTGAGGTAATGTGGAATTCGGCCAAAGTTGGCCAAACCTAAAATTTTCATAAACTTTTGTGTTTTAGCATATCAAATAAGGCCTCAATTTTTTTCTAAACAATGTATTTTAATTACTTTGGCATGACAATTCCGAATCCCATCTCAAAAATGTTCTGCCACACTTTTTCAGCATTATCGACAGGTAAAAATATTTTCAAAGGTACAAATATATCAAAGAAATGAATAATTAGTTATTTTGCTTAGGTTATGTTCCGATATTCCTGAACAGTAGTGCCCAGTAAATTTTGTCATTCCGATTTTACTGAAATTGACTGGTAATGATTTGGCGCCACTTTTCAAGAGACCCTGTTAGAGGCTAAACATATACTAATACTACTGTTACAGAAGTGGTTATGCACTCCCAGTATCCCTTCCCCAAATTGGAATAAGTTATATAGGTTATGTATTTGTTGAGAGTAGGTGATCTGTGGTTGAGAGCGTTGAGACAGATTTTTTTATTAGTAATCTATGCAGATCTGATGTTTAAGAATCAGTATCGCTATCGCTTAATATTTCATCCAATAAGATTTAATTAATTTCCCTTCACTATGATAAATAAATGGGTTATGTTTTGTTTGTTCCTTTTCAAACACTGTTAGTGACCAATACGTTCCGAAAATCTTCAGCAGTTTAAGATTACTGTTACTGTAAAGCGTTCCGAAATTGCTTGCTGTAACCAGTAATACCAGCAATATCGGAACATAACCATAGTAGCACTGAAAAATAAAACGCATTTCAAATGATAAGTAACGAAAAGAAAGAAAAAATTATTTTCATCGACTAGCGAAAAAGGCTTAATTCACACAAATGTTTAATTCGACGATATTGAAGAGGAATTACTATCGAAATCATTGTCTTCTGAATATTCTTCTTCTACATCACCAATTTCTACAGTGTCTACAAGTTCTGCTACGTTTTCTTCGATTTCTGTGGTCTCTGTGGATTCAACAAAGCGCTCTATATTGACTGAGTGTACTTTCGACTGGTTTCTTTTAATTACTTACCATTTCAAAGAAATTCGTTACGGAATTAAGCAACAAGAAGGAATGGGATCCAAATACCATTACCAGACTTGGAAAGAATGCCATTCAATGGTACACAGACGGCTCAAAAGCAATAGAAGGAACTGGGATAGGAGTGTACGGGCCAGGAACCAAACACTCTGAAAGCTTGGGAAAAACCCCAAGTATCTTTCAAGCGGAAATTCACGCAATAAGAAAGTGTGCCCAGTTCAATATTGACAAAAGATATAGAAGGCAAAGGATTATCATAATGTCTGATAGTCAAGCAGCCATTAAAGCGCTGAGTTCCTGTGTAATCAGTTCCAAAATGGTGTGGGAATGCCTAGGCAAACTTAATGAACTAGGCGAGAACAATATAGTCACCTTACTGTGGATTCCAGGACACACTGGAATAGAAGGAAACGAAATAGCAGATGAACTAGCAAAGAGGGGGAGTGAAATACCCTTTTGGGGGCCGGAACCTTTTTGCGGAATCAGCTCCAATGTAATATTGGAAGAAATAGGTAAAGCCGAAGAAAAGAGAAGATCTGACAATTGGAAAGATCTAGTAGGGCTTAGGCAATCAAAGATTCTTCTGGGTGACTACAACCTGTTGAGATCAAATGAATGCATAAGTCAAAGCAAAACTGCACTAAGAGTTTTAACAGGAATCCTAACAGGACATTGTCGCCTGAATGGACACCTTAAAAAGCTCAAAATAGTGGAGGAAGAAGATTGTAGATTTTGTGGAATGGAAGAAGAAACCTCCATCCACATACTTGCGAACTGCACAGTATTTCAGAATCCTAGGGCACAGTACCTGGGAGACTATTGGATAGAAGAGGGACAGTTACCTAAGTTGAGGCCTGCAGATATCCTAAAATTCCTCCGGGAAATAGGACTAAAGGAGCTACTAGTATCTGAGACTCTCCTCAGAAACTAAGTAGAAGTAAGGGGGCACAATAGATCTTTTAGGTCTCAGTGAATGTTACCCCAAAATACATACATACATACATACATACCATTTGAAATGCGTTTTTTTTCAGTGCTACTATGCAAAATAACTAATTATTATTCTCTGTGACATACTTGTATCTTTGAAAAAATGTCGATAATGCTGAAGAAGTGTTTCAAAACTTTGTAAGCACTTTGCCATCGTTAGAAACATGATAGAACGTTTTTGAGATCGGATTCGGAATTGTCATGCCAAAATACATAAAATACATTGCTTAAAAAAATAATTGAAGCCCTATTTGATATATGCTTAAACTAAAAATTTTAAGTTTGTCCAACTTTGCAAGGTCATTTGAAGGTCAATTAGAAAAACAATCGTCACGGTAATATTTTTCCCGAATTCTATATTACCTCAGCTTTCATTTGACTCCTGGCTCAATTTACTAAGTTTATTCTGAGCCGAGATATTTGATTTTTGCACACTTTTTATAAAAATCGTACACCATGTGGCGTTAGGGACGTTAAGAAACGCATGGGGGCTGAATCCACGGATCGTACTCAAGCTGTACACAACTGTGGTGAGACGGATGCCGATGGTGACTTAGGCTGGTGGGAAACAACAGATCAAAGGAAAGCTGAACTGGAGCTATCAAAACTTCTGAGGCTTGCCTGTCTGTGAAATCGGTACAAACGGCGATATGTGTTAGGAGAAAAGATACGTTTAAATATTTGAAGAATGATAACCAGCGATAACAATACATGCTGAGGGCAACCGATAGGAACCCATTAATTCGTGGTTGGTTGTAGCTGGGCAACCAACACCAAACGAAGTTTTAGAGAAAATAGAAAATACTTTTTTAATAAGTTAGGTGACTCATGCTTATTAAATTGGATGGGAGAGGTATAAAATAGAAGTTGTTTTGCTCAAGAGATGATAAAAGTTTAAGAAAGCGGGGTGGTCAATGAAATATCGGTATTTTTAAGTAAAAAGAAATGTTCAGGAATAAAGTTTTTTTGTACAATCCTTGAACTGTGTCATGGACGATATACTATAAATATGCTTCATTCTATCTGAATGAATAGACGTCAACAAATGAGGTTCATAAATTGTACTGCCAGCGAGTGGGAGTTGAATATTTCAAAATTTATTTTGGAAACAATGTTTTGCGTCGTAAGAATTTTATTTTTTTATTGTTTGAATTTACATGATTCTTGAAGTTCTCTTTGAACACAAATTATTATCCAAAATGAACATATAAAATTCAAAATTTTTAAAATTCAGCACAATATATTTCACTTCAACTATACAAATGTGTTCTTAATGCTACGACTCTGATTTCATGATCCATTCCTCACTGCGGACGTTTAATTTAAGGCAACGTCACGTTTTTCATGAATACGATAAATTAATGGAAGTTTTCAAATCCAGATTAAGATCTTGTATCGCCTATAATTCACCTGATCAGATAATCAACAAGAGTCCATATCCTCTCTCTCTCTTCTCTGGCTTTCTTCATAGATAGATAGATAGATTAAAGACGATTTAGAATACGGAATTTTTGCTAATGAGATTCCATTTACTCCCATCTAAATTTCCGCAAATACAAATGACGAAAACGATCCTCTTATATACACGTTGATTAGTAGACATCTCATCAAGTCCGGCAAGCAATCGGCGGATAATACATCCAAAATTATGTATTGCAGGTTTCGACCTGTTACGAATTGTAGCCTGTATTGATTTCGTACAAATGTTCGCGTAAAAAAGTGTTATTTCAGTCTGTTATATCGTAAACAAATAAGTACATATCCGTTCGCGCCATGTAACAGTGTTCACAGTGAGACTGGTCGAAGTTTTTCGTATGCGATTTAATTCGAACGAAAAAAATCTGTACTTTTATCATAAATGCCCAACTTAAAATCCACTGATCCAATGGTGTGTTGAACCGATATGTACCTATCTGGTATCCGTTCGGATAGTACGTAACTATCCGGTATCCGATCAGATAGTACGTAACTATCCGCTATCCGATCAGATAGTACGTAACTATCCGGTATCCGGTCCGGTAGCTAAATGTGTGCTGGATAGGCCGAATACCGGATAACGATCGAGTATCTGTTTCATTTTTGAAAAATATTGATCTTAATTTTTGATTTGTTTCAGGTGACATCCTCAGTGGCGTGTGTTACGTTGGTATTTGGAACATAGACGCAATGAGAACGTTCGTGTTGATTCCTCTTGTGGTTTACCTAGTGATAGGTACGATCTTTCTTACTTCTGGGTTTGTTTCCCTATTCCGGATACGCACAGTGATGAAACATGACGGCACGAAAACCGATAAATTAGAAAAACTGATGATTAGGATTGGTGTGTTTTCAGTTCTTTATACGCTTCCTGCACTTGTGGTCATTTCCTGTCTAATATACGAACACAGTTATTTCGACGAATGGATGCTGGTAAGTTTATTTTTATCAATTCATTGTGTATATAAAAAATTATGACTTCAAATTCGACTATAATCAACTTCGAATAACAAACCTACTAGAAGAATAACAGTAAAACAGTCAACGGTATCTCTTAAGAGGCAAAAAAACTTGGAAGACGAAGGAGGAGGACTTGAGATAAGAATCTTTATTAATTATTAAATATAATCAATAAATAACTAATTCCACAACAGAAATATATATCTATAATTTGTTCCTGATGATGAAAACGTTATTTGTAAAACCGATCGAGTAATAGGTTTTATTTCTGTGTGTGGAATCCACTTGGTACGGGTTGAAACAATTAATTTGTCAATCTTTTTTAAATTTTCCAATTTTTTTTTAGACATGGAATCAAGATATGTGCGAAAAATCAAAATATGCTATTCCCTGCCCGAGGGATTTGAAAGAAAAAACTCATCCGAGGTTTGAGGTGTTCATGGTCAAGTATCTGATGACCATGATTGTCGGAATTACGTCCAGTGTGTGGATTTGGTCGGGAAAAACTGTACATAGCTGGAAGGTTTTTTTTAATAGACTAGAAGGTAGGCATGTTGAGGCGTATGTGTAAAAAATATGAAATTATAAAATGTTACCTGAATGTTACGTTAAAGTGTAAGAAAAGGTAGATTCATCATGTTGGTCCTACATAAATATTTTGCGCGTTTTTATTACAGCATGGGGAAGACTACTAATAATTTTCAAAAACAGCTAATTGTGATCTCCATGCCTAAAAACTATTATATGCAGGCAGGGCCCGCTCCAGCCTTCAGGTCATCCCGGACAGACAATTTGCCGCCAGTTTTTTTTTAAATAAAATAAAAATTATACATTTATTTAAAAAAATATATGTAATACATAATAAACACTTAAAACGTGCAAAACTTAAAGGTACTTGTATATATAAGGTGCATTTTTATTGCTTTACTTATATTCTATTGTGCAAAAAATTATTGCATAACCAAACAGAGAAATTTTACATTCTATAAAAATATAACTATAAAATAAAGTAACCTAAAAGAATTTTTTCTTTCTAACTTTGATTTCCGCAAATGTTTTTATTACATCTTTTAAGTTAACTTGATCAGTAATTACATGCTTAATCGCTAAAATGACCAACCCATTAAGACGATTTTGCGTTGTAGTTAAGCGTAAAAAGCACTTTATCAATTTTAATTTGGAAAAACTTCTTTCTCCACTTGCAACAGTTACTGGTATAGACAGCAATACTCTAACACTTAGGTTTTGGGGCACAATTTAACATTCTTATTTATTTTAGAACAGTGCTTGGGCTTTTTTTTTCTGTCCATAAGCCCAGATACTGCACAAATGTCTTCTGCTATTTTTATTCCATTCATATCAACAGTTATATTAGGTACTGTAAATAACAACTGTCTTCCTTATTTAATAATTGATTATTTTTTCGTAATTACCTATTTTCTTTACAACAAGTATTTTAACTTTCTTGTAAAAATAGTGATAAGAAATGTTTTTACAGATGAAAGGCGGAATGCTATTATTATTAATATTTTTATTTTAATATTTATAATATTTTCTCACATTCTGACAGTGAAAATGCCGCCCGGATAGATGTCCGGGTTGTCCGGCCTTGAAGCGAGCCCTGCTATATGATGTGATTATATATTTTTATTTGTTTCATAATATGAATAATGTATTGAATTAAATAATTTTCCTTTCAAACATACAATTTTACGCTCCATTTGTAAAGGCTGCTCTCATTGGTGTAATGCAGTATGACGTACTAGCCCCAACACGCCTATCGACCTTAAGTCGATCAATCATATGACCGCCTTGAATAAAAACCCGTTACAGAGAGGCTCTGCGCTTGAGTCGTCCAGTTTCCAACTAATCGTAATCGTCCTAATGTTTGGGATTAGTACGTCATATAGCTCAGCCCATTTGTTTCGAACATTTTTCAGTTTTGAATTGATATTGTTGATTTCAAAATACCAGGAAATCTGTTTAATACGATGTTGATACATGATATTGTCTGAATACTGAACCAACATCATTATTGATTGAAATATATTTGAAAGGATTTCATGTCTTAGTGGTCTTCCCCATCGCATTATTCCATTAGTCATGGAAAACACCCGGTAAGAAATAACTTTAAACACACTTATTTAACGGTTCCACTGTGCAAATTATGTCCATTGTTTATTTTTCAGTCTTGAATGTTGATAAAATTTTAAATTTATATACTATGTAGAAAATACTTTCGAGTTTCCTGTAGATACTGAACAAAGTGACTAACTGCTCGTGACTGGCTCAAAATATTTAAGGGTTTTGTGAATCTATCTTTTAAATTTGTATTTTGTAGTTGTACATTTGTTTTAGAGAAATAAACGAGACTGCGGTATTTCTATAAGAGCTATACATTATACGTTGATGAAAAAGTATTACAAAATTGCTAATGAAATTTTAAATTAAAATACATCTCAGATCTCTTTGCGTGTTACGATGTTTTAATGTTAACAAAATTTCAGGAAACTTTTAAATTTCTATTAGAAAATAACTTTAAAAAACTCGACAAATACAAAACAAAAGATTTATACAACAATTTAATGTTTATTTGCTTATTGTTTATTATGTAATTATTAATTGTTTTATAACTTGGAAGTAGGTACAAAGTAAATATCTTGCTACTACGAGTATATTAAGATTAAAACACTGATTTTACATTTAAAATAGCCGAGTACCGACGAATTGTGCAACACGACGTGAAGGAAGATTTACTTCAAGATTATAAAATATATTGTATAAAGATATATTTTTGCTTTATAGTTAACTGTGTTTGTTGAAGTCGTTTTTTTAAAGTTATTTATTGTATGGATAAATACGTCCTTGAACATTTGTTAGGTACCTACCCTGTTTTGGAATTGTTATAAATCTAACACTTGAAATGGGGCCACCCTGAAACTATACTGAACTCAATTCAAGAAGTACATGAACAATATATCGCTGTTCGTCTGTCTGTCTGTCACCAAGCTGCATCTCATGAACCGAGATAGTTAGACAGTTGAAATTTTCACAGATGATGTATTTCTGCTTCCGCTACAACAACAAATACATAAAACAGAATGAAGTAAATATTTAAGGGGCTCCCATACAACAAACATCATTTTTTTGGTTGTTTTTGCTCGATATTCATAACGGTAACAGGTAGACGTTTGAAATATTCACAGAATATTGGGTTATATTAGTCACTTTAAAAATAAATTGAAATCAAATTAATATTGAAAGGGGGCTTTTTACCAATTTTTATAGATAATGGTACGAAACCCTTCATGCGCGAGTCTTGGCTGGTTTTATTTTCTCCCAGAAATAGGAAATTTGGAAGTGTACGCTTGCATCTGTTGTGGGTGTTTTTTCTTATTGACCGAAAGGCCAAATTTTGTTTTTACTGACATCCATTCGCTACTATAACGGTTTTGTAACGGTAAGTGTCAGCTATGAGCGACCATCCCATAAGATATATCCGCCATCTAGCGCATATGAGACGAGGTGAGGTACAATTATGGCTTTGTTGTGCCGGATAGAGTTGAGCTTTAGGAATATTTTGACATATATATAAACTTCGAACCTCCTCCTTTTAGAAGAAAATAATTTTATATAAACTGCCTATACCATCAATAATTGTCGTGTCGAATAACCTTGTATACTTAATTTTTGTTTGAAAACAATAGCACAGCATCGTATTTTGAATTATAGTTACCATCCAGTGTTGATCAAAGCAAATACAGATAATTTGTTGATAAATTGTCGCGAAATCGTGACTGGACACCTTAATTTATTGTGGCAATATCTTTATTTCTTGAAATTTTATTATACGAAAAGTTAAAATTTTGTATCACCGCCAAATAGTTATTTTGGCATGACTAGAAAAACTTATAGGTATATTAGTATTAATACCATTGGATATTTTCAGTAATGTTGATATCGCCATCTACCTATATATAAACGAACTGTAGAACAATATACAGCGTAAAATACCTGTTAATTTATATGCTTAACGATTTTATTTTTAATACTTTTTTTATGAAAATAATTTGTGTAGTAAAACTTATAAGCACTTATATATTTTTGAATATTTTTTCATCGTCCAAAAAATTATGTTGTTTCTTATTGTTATATAATTATTGTTTTACTTCCAAAATAAATGAGTATGTGTTAAAGATAATAGTGATAATTTTATTGAATTTTTGCTCCTTGGCATTGAATGTAGCATATACAGCAATCATGCACTATAAAAAATATATCTTTATTCCATATTTATTTCCCTTGATAAGATGACTCATGGGTCTATTCTGTGCACGTCTGTAAGATAAACCATTTTTCTTTGAACTTAACCACACAAACCGGGTTAACAATACCGTGACGTCACGGTTAACTTTTATGACGTAGCGGTTTGTGGAAACCCTGAAAAAAACAAACACCTAACCTCCAATAAGATAACTACACTGTCAAACTATCTCAGTGAGCTGGTTTGTGTGGTTGGTTAACTGTTACGTCATGGTTTGGAATACAAGTCGAGGAATATTGACTGGTTCACTTATAGTTAACCCGGTTTGTGTGGTCAAGTTCGAAGAAAAATGGTCAAAATCTGTAACTTTACAGGGGAATTGCTATTCTGCGTACAACTGTATCTTACAGGAATCTTTAAAATAGTTACAGATTTGGTAAATATTTACGTGTGTATTGACTGCTGTCGTTGGAAATGGAATATTTTTGTACAGTTTGAGGTTATTGTCTCTGGTTATTTGGTTAAAGTTATAGGTTAGAAGTATCAGAGACAACCTCTGGAAGTATCGAAATTTGACGTACAGCAGTTCAAATGTATATCTGTAATTCAGTGAGTTACAGACAACATCACAGAATCGCAAAGTTACAGATTCTGTAAAATTCTATTTACAGAACTTTCGTTAGCTACAGATTCGTAAGCTATTACGAAAAACACAGAATCGACCTATAAAATTGTTGGTTGACTCCTTAACCAATTCGAACGTTGACAAATTTGAACTGGAACTTTATGTAGTGTAACATACAATGAATTTGTGTCCTCGAGGATCTCATTTGGTGAAAAAAAGTCAGTTGAACTGGGCTAGTTGCCTAAGACTTGTATGCTAGACATTTAAATCCCTTTACTTTATCATATTTTTTATAAAATCATATTTTTCTTGATTCAATTTTCGTTGGAGCTATTTGAAAATACCTTTTTTGACATTTCGGATTTGTTTTGTAAATTATCACTATTATAATTATTAAAAATATATTTGCATTAACTTTGTACACAAAATCCAACATTTTAACTGTTTGGCAGTTCCATGTCATCCTTAATAATTTTATTTAGTTCGTGGTATATTTTTAGTACCGACAAAGTACGCAGTATTTTACTTCGACATTATGAATATATTGATTTGTATCTATATATTTAATTGAATTTATATATTTAACTTTATATTTATTGAATTTTCCATTGCAAACTATTGTATAGCAATTTTTTAGATAAAATTATTTTTGTGTTCAAAAAACACCGAGCCTAGAAACATATGAAGCTTAACAAAATTCTCAGCAAGTATTGATTGGTATCAATTCTCTGAAAAATTCTGAAATACTTATGCATTTATTTCTTAGTAAATAAAAATAAGTGTATGTGTTTTTATGATTGGATAAAGCAATTTTTAATAGACTGACTGGTTCAACACTATATTGCTGAAAATCTTGTTTAATTTCAATTATTAAATTTATAAATTTGGAGATTCTACATCAGAGTGTATATATATTTTTATTATTTAATGAATATTATAGTAATGGTTGTATTTCATGTAAAATTGTTGTCTACCTCTATGAATTCTAAATAATACATAATATGATCGCATATTTTTATAAAACATGGCAATTGCATATATTTTTATCAAGAGGGTGGAGACTGAACATCAATCAAACTTTAATTTAAACTAGAAGGAGTGATTTGTCAATTATTCAGTCATTTAAAAATTCAAAATTGTAGTGAATATTTCTGCCTAGTGAAATAAATGCTCAAGTTCTTTTTTTATCTATTTGGTACAATAGATCTTCCATTATTTTCTATAAAATGACCAATAGTATACCTACCCTTTAAGATATAAATAAGAGCAAAATAGATATTTGTAAATCAAAATAATAAAGTATTTTATAATTTTTATAATGGAATATGTTACATATTTTTTATTCCAAGATACCGAAACTTAAAATGTAGGAAGACCCTCGAAAACTTTTAAAAAATATATATGTGCCTTGTTTAATTTATTTTATTTATGCAGCTTAGTTGATAACAATTAATAAAATTTTCCTGTGTATTTATTTTTTTAGCCATTTTAACTATGCAATAATAAATTTAAGCTTCCAAAGAAAACGAAAAGTTGCATAAAAGATTAATAAGTATATTTTAAATATCAAGATTTTTTATGTATCTTGATAATTTGTACAGTGTAAATAATACTCATTATATTATAAGTCCTTGACTGATTTTTAGTGAAGTATGAATAGAAAATTGCTGTGTAAAATTTTAAATAGTTGTACCTAGTGGGTAAGTGTGATGTTTTGAAATTGTATCTAATATACCAACGTCGAAAATTTTGTATGTTGTTCAAAAATAAATTTTAGTATTTTCATGTTTCACTATAATTTTCACATACCCAACCAAAACCATTAATTTCACTTGATCCAAAAGCGGTATGTTGAAATAGACGTTATAAAATATTGGGTCACAAGTGCAGAAAATGAGCTTTAGCTTCCATTTTAGATATTGTCTTCAAGTTGTCGTCGATACAGTTGCGTCAATTACTATTAGACTATATACCACTTTTATTGGGCCACTAGGGTGTTTCAGAGTAGATGGAGTTTATGTGCAGTGTACAATAAGCAATTGAAGCTCCTCCAGGCTTAACTATTATCTGATTAGCCCTGTTACTTGATAAGTCTTATTGTTTATAAATTCAAACAGTTCTAGTTGAAATGAAATTAATATTTCTTAGTTTTTTGGGAACAGAAAACAACAACACATTTTCCGAAGTTTATTACTTAGTATTGGGATGAGAAAATTTCAAAACAACAATGGATGAGGAACTGTGTGTTTAAAAATGTTTGTAAGTATATGCAATTATTACGTATAATATTACCGCATCCTTAAGAGAATATAGGTTGGTTATTGAAAAATGCATCTCATATATTAGAATATAACTTGGTCACTTGAATATTTCTTACATCTGTTTCAATTAAATACAAAGTAGAAGGTCCTTGTTTCATTTTTTGTTATACTATATAGTCAATCGAGGTCTTTTTTGTTCCCAACGTTTTTTTTTCAAGTTTCACTTCTATTACGTGTACGGTCCTACATATGCAATAATTTCTACTTAGGGTGTCTCTAAATTAAACAAAAATGGGAAATAACATAATTAGTGACGACCATTAGAAATTGGAAGCTTCTGATTACGTTGACTTACATTTTTCTTTAAATTATATGCACAAATAAGGTACATTGGATTTGGAAAAGAGCATAATTGGCGGTGACCATTAAAAACTGGAAATAGCCGATTGTTCTTTTTCTAACTCTGTATAATACTGGTACAAACATTGTCTAGTTGCGTTATTTATATGCGAAACAGAATTTTTGGTTTTCTCAAAAAGGAATTGTTTTGCTGATTTATAGGTCCAAAATTCCAGATGAATACAACACGTAGTAACAGTCATTTTAAAATTTGTGTGTTTTTCAGGAAAAGAATATATAGTATAACCTAGTATAATTTTATTTAGACACTCTGTATTACAACTATAAGCAACAAGGAGGTATGCAACTGAGCAGGCACTACTGCTTGTTTGTTTGCATACCTATTAGAGAGGTAACTTTCTAGTAGATGGCAGCACTGAACAATATTTGTATTGACTGACCTCTCTATCTTATCGAAGTATACAATAGCTACGTTCATTTGCATCGCAGAGGCGACGGATTTTTGGTCACATATTAATCTGAGGAAATTGCTATTAACGAACGGCCCGGCCAACCAGATCTAAACAAACTACTAACCTGTGTCTTTCATTAACGGACTACGATTTTTTTTGCTTGATGTTTTCGTTCTTTTAGTGTTTTAGATTTTATTATTCATTAGTTACAGCTATGTCTACCCCTGAGGTAATTTTGGTCGCTATTCACGGTCAACAAACACTACGAGATTTACTAATGACAGTAGTGACTATAACATAACCTCATAACGTGACAGTTAAACAGATAAATCTTTCTCGTCGGTCAAAATATTCCGAGCAAACAGATTTACCTCGGACTGATCTGAATTACCGAACAGTTCAGATTTACCTCCCCTACCTCTAGATGTAATAAACGAACGATTCAGACTAAAAAGATTGATCGGACTCAAATAACGAACGCAGCAGGTCAAGCAGTTTTTTCAAAAAAAGAAGAAATCCAGAATTGTCAACCATAGAATACTGCAAGAATATAGAGAGGTCACTCAATAGAAATATAGTTCTATGCTGATGTTTACTAGTTACCTCTCTAGTAGATATGCAACCAAACATGCATTAATGTATTTCCAGTTACTAAGTTATTCAATAATTCAAAAAACTTATATGAAAAATGTTGAAGTGTCCATTGGTAAGCAGTAAATAGCAGATGGCGCGAGAGTAGCAAAAGGGTAGACAACTGCTTTCGGTTTTCGGCCATTTGCCTCCAGAGGTCGAGAACTATCGATAGTCTGCAAAACTGGTAATTTATTCAAAAAAAACTAACTACTAAAACTCTAAAAGTTGGAACGTAAACACAGGAAACTGGAAAAGTAACAGTTCACTTTATTAAAAAACAAGTAATGTGACGGTTAGTGAGACGTTACAATGTTAAAACGCAAAATATGCCACAAAACGACAAAGTCAGAGATGTAGCACGAAAACAGATACTTCGTCTTCTTTTTTCCTCCTTTATTCATATCAAAACATGTTTCGATATGATGTGTCCGCTATCGATAAATTTTCAAAACTATCGATTGTGTTCGATAGTCATAAACATCGATAGTTCTCGACCTCTATTTGCCTTGTATGTTATCTATATCTATGTTGTATACAACATTTTTTATAACCTAACATTTTTCTTAGCTGCAGGTAGTTGATACCCATTTAAGTTGAATTTATACAGATTTATAGTAATTTAACATGGTGAGCGCCATTCGTTGATATTTACATTTTCACTTTAATTCGCATCACAAATTTTACAAAGTGAATGCAATAAATAACTTTTAGTCACTTTTTAACTCTGGCAACATTTGTTTTCAAAACCTAGCAAAAGTGTCTCTGATAACATATTCAATGACACAATAGATTTATGTAAACAGTTACTAAAAACAGTGAAGATGAGACAAACAATTTGTATACAAACAGTAAATATCATAAGAACACTGAATCAAAGAGGCACTAGCTTAGGTAAGATACATGTAAATAAATGGTAATAACACAAGAAAAGATTATGGATAGTATACTATTATTATTTTAGCTAATTGCAGTTGTTACAGCACTAGATCCTATGGTCATAGTTTGTTGGCTTCAGCTAGAACAGTAATCAACAGATCCATCAGTAATAGGTCTGTAATGAGTAAAAATATTTTATCTACACAAACCTTTAGATTTAATAGTACAGATGTTAAAGAAGCCAAGGAAGAAGTTGTAAGTTCTATTAAACAGGCTCCTGATAAGATAGTTATTACAGAACAAGTATCACGAAAAGACAAATTGAAGAAAGCGGTTAAAGAGTATGGCTCTACTGTTATTGTTTTTCATATTGGAATATCACTTATATCTTTGGGGACCTCCTATGTCCTTGTATCAACGTAAGTAATTTCATTTTTTGCCTTAACTCAATTCAATATTAACTGCTCATTCATTTTTGTTGTGTACATGTGCATTTTGTTAATGATTGATATATTTTTTTAGGGGATTAGACATAACCTCTCTATTTGAAAGTATAGGATTAAAAGACTGGCTTTCTAATAGTAACATAGCAACAAATGCTGGAACTTTTGCTGTTGCTTATGCTATTCACAAGGTTTTTGCTCCAGTTAGAATTACTATAACTCTAGCAGCTGTACCATTCATTGTAAGATATTTAAGGAAAATAGGATTTTTAAAAAAATTGAATTAGTTTCTAATTTCAAAAAATATTTTACAATACAATATTCATTGATGGGGGATAAGGTCTAAATAACCATTCACCATATTATTCAGTAGAAACTTATTTAATATACTTGAATTACTTTTGTCAAAATAGATATGAATAATCTGTAAGAAAATGACTGAATCAATAAATAAATTAATTTTTTATTGATTATTGTTGATATTTTACAATTTTCAGATATTCCAAATAAAAGTTGAGAAAAATATATGAAGTGAAATTTGTTTGTTTCCTTTAAAACCACATAAGATAGTTTTTTAATTTTAGAAAAAAGACTAGATTCTTTTTATGGGGTGCTAATCAGTATATTCCAACGCCACCTTTTCAGATCTATTGTGGTATTCTGTTTCTAGCTTACATTCTTCAGCATGACTCTTTTTAAATAGCCAATCAGCCTTGAGACTGAACATTTTATGTAATTTATGTAAAAGAAACTGCACATTCGCCAGGCAGTCGCACTGACAGGATGTGCTCTGCAGTTTCCTCCTCTAAGTGATAGAATTTGCACATGGCTTTGTCCGTCAACCCCACTAGCTTTGTGTGACGGTTAACATACCTACTACGGCTTTGACAGTTTTCCTTATTAGGTCTGCCGTAAATGTTTCATCTGTCCCTGTCCTGGTGAGATTACCCACCATTCTAGAGATTTCTGTGCTACTCATTTCCATGTAGTTATGTCTATTGGGCTCAGGTCTATTGAATGGTATTGATAGGCCTTGTCTGGCCGTTTCATCCACCAGATCGTTGCCATTATGATCTTGGACTCAGGCTACCATGACCTTGCAATGATCTCCAAGTGCATCTAATGCACCTATGCAATCCCATACTAGCTAGAGTTGATCTCTATGGAGTCGAGTGCAGCTTGGCTGAAAAATTTTCAAAAACTAACTGTTTTAGAGATGCCGAGTTAACAAATCTGTGAAAATGCTGGGAAATAGAACAGAAACGTTTTGCAGCACTGAATCCGAGTACAGCAGTATAATTTGAACACAAGCAACGTTGCCGGACGGCAGCTTGTGAAAACTGTCTGTAAAAAAGGTATCTGTAGTATGTATGTACAGTCTGTGATGAAATTTATGTTGCATTATGCTACAATCTTTTCTACTGTCACCATGAATATAAACCAAAATGTTGTACTATGACAACTATCTTAATTACATATTGAGTTTCCAAGGGCATATTATGTTCAGCAACTTTAACATCAAAATCCACAATAGGGATTTTATAAGCTTTTTCAGACTTTGTATTGTTATGAGGATACAACAGATTTCTTTTGAATTTCAAATAAATTAAATGAAAAGAGCAATTCGTGACTGTGGATGGGAATATACCTTTTGGTCGCCGCGGTCAGTTTTACACAAATTTAATCCTTTCACTATTCGAATGGTACAGGCCACTTGGTCGCCAAAGCTGGATTAAGGGTTCCAAGAAAATTATGGTCTTTAATTACTCTAATACTAATATGGGTTTGCGACCTGTCGACAACCAAAATAAAAATATTTTTTATGAGTTAAGTAGTTGTCTGCATTCTTACTGAAAAGATTAATTTTTTTATTTGAAAAGTGATTCTCTAACCTAACCACAAACATTTTAATTCTGCTTTTTATTCAGCGCAACCCGATATATTCAAATTTGTGGATGTAATTCTCGATATTCAGTTAAATCCTTATGTGAAATTAAACAGTACACATATACCTAACAAAATTAAAAACGCTTATTACAAAAAACGGCATGCGTATTTAACGAACGTTATAGAATAATACAAAAATAAGATCCTTTCACGAATTAAATACCTATAATGATTGATAACTACGGCGACCAAGAGGCCTACCTGATTTTAAAACTGGCGACCAAGTGGCCAACACCCCTGTGGATCAGGTATTTTTGTTAATGGGAAGATTAAGGTTTGTTGAAATGTTTATTTTTATAAAAACTTTAACTTTACAACTTAGCAGCTAAGAGTTTTTTAGGTAAAAAGATCAAAACATAAAATTTCAAAATACACAACCACACATCACATTAAATCTTTCATAACATAAACTATAACTTTATAATAGCAAATAAAAAAACATGCATGTGCAATATGTAATAAGTGAAAAAACATTAATAATTAGAATGATGTTGTATCAATATAATCAAAATTCTCCAGAATTAATTGGAGTACTTGTTACTTACATTTTGAGTCGAACAATTACATGAAAAACTAAGAAATATAATAACCGTTTAAAGAGTTCACATTACCCATACATTAATTGAATGCAATTCATAGATCAGGAATAACGATTTTGTCAGGATATACAAAGTGTGGAAGTGATATTATAAATGATAGCTAGATTACTGCTACAAATTCCAAACAATTTTTATAAAAAAATTAAACCAAGAAAATTACATACCTATATTATGTTTTATTTTCTTCATTTGAATCGCTGCGATTCACATTCCTTGGCACTTTATTTGTGCCAAGAGCTGACAATCCTCCAAATGTACGACAGGTTCATTCCTATTTTTGATGATTATTGATAAGTCTAGCAGGCTAATCTAAATTAGTCGCAATCTATATTCCACAGCCCTGGAAAATTTCTACCGTAGAGATGATCGGTCTAAATAATTTTCGACATCACCAGCATAGGTTTTGTTGACTTAACAGTTGCAGTGGATATTGCGATAGGTATTTTAATTGGAATTAATGAAAGAGGGGGTTTGAAGGATACGATTAATCATTTCGAAATCTCCAATGCTAAATTTAAAACATCCTCCAAAACATGATGAGACAATTTAGAATGCATCACACTTTGTCATCATTTTAGTTGAAGATTTTTTGAACTTAAAATAGTTAATATAATTACGGAATTTAATATTTCCCAGAACTTATGTGACATATATGTTAGTCTGACAGATTTCTTGATCTTCTTGTTAATAATATAAACAATGCACATTTATCGAATTAACGTATTTCAAATCTTTAAAATATGTTACTGGATCACAATATTATTTTGGTTTGATATAATACTACTTTTCTTGTATTCTTTTGCTCTATTCATCCACACTACCAATCCTATACAGATAAAAATAACGGCTATCACGAGATGAAAACAACCATATACAAAATACTGATCCCTCGGCTTAAGTCCATATCCTACTCCATCCCTAACAACAAGCGCCGTTAAAATGGTTTGAAAAATCAGAGCGACAAATGTATTAATACCTAATACTAAACCGTAACTGTCATCTTTAATACATTTGGCTACTTCGCTACAAGTTACCGTTATCATAAAATGATATATTCCTCCAAAAATTACATAACAAACGTAACTCAAAAACACCTTTTCCGTTCTTGAAGAGTACAGCATAACAAAAGCTTGTGATATGGCGCATATTGTCAATATAAGTTCTCCTTTTATTCTCCAATCCGTTTTGAGCATTCCTGCGATCAACGCACCTAGAAACCCTAATACTGTTAATGCTGCTTCTACAACTCCGTTGTAAACTGGCTTCGAATGGTCGTCTACTATAGCAGTCCAAAGAGGTTGCATGTACGTTTGAACCTAGAAAATATTTTAATTATAGAATTGATGCAACAAAATTTCAATGTCAAAATATTTTATTACCCAACATATTCTCCTCTTAATTGGATACATTTATTACAGCGAACCTACGTCTCTAGACCTTTCAAAAAAAATGTTTCTTCTTGGTCTGCAAACCAGACCTCCACAGCTTTTATTACCTTCTCGTTGGAAGAAAATTTACGACCTTTTAAACTTTTTTTCAGTTGAGGGAAGAGATGATAGTCGGACGGAGCCAAATCTGGTGAATAAGGGGGGTGTTCTAGTAATTAAAACCATAAATCACGAAAATTTTGCATGGCAACATGAGATTTGTGTGCAGGGGCGTTGTCCTGCAAAAACAAAACACCTTTGGATAGCTTTCCGCGTCTTTTCTTTTTAATTTCGAATAGTAATCTCCAGTTATTGTTCTACCCTCATCAAAAAAATCAATCATGATTACTCCATGGCAATCCCAAAAAACTGAAGCAAGAACTTTTCCAGCAGATTTTTGGACACGAAACTTCTTAGGTCTTGGAGAACCAGAATGTCGCCATTCCACCGATTGTTGCTTTGTTTCTGGATCGTAGAAATGTTGCCAAGTCTCATCCATAGTAACAATTCGGTTTAAGAAGTCTACATCGTTTTCAAATCGAGCACAGATTGAACGCGATGCTTCTACCCTTGCACGCTTTTGGTCAACATTCAAACATATGGGGATCCATTTTGCAGCAATTTTTCTCATGTCCACATTGACGTGAGCTATATGATGAACGCGTTCGTATGAAATATCCAGTGCTTCAGATATCCGTGTTGGTCCATGTCGACGATCTGATAAAATCATGTCATGAACTGCATCGATATTTTCGGGGACTGACACAGCTACTGGCCTTCCCCATCGATCATCATCTTCAATGGAAAATTTACCTCTTTTGAAGCTTGCAGTCCAACCTTTTAAATACAGGTACTTGATGATACAGGTACTCCAATTGTTCGATTTTCACAATTTCGGTGGACATCTTTTTTCTCTTAATTTATTGCGTAGCTCTGATTTACTTTTTTGACGTCAAACTTCACACTGACACTTCTAATAAGTTATTGTTCGTTGCTATGGTAACGCAATATTTTGTTTAAGCATGGAACTGGTCTAGGCCAACTAGATATCAATACCTCCTCGTATATTTATAACAAGAGGACAATATAATTAACCATTCTACCTGCAATAAAATTTGAATTGCAAAGTCGGAATTGCTATAGAAGTAGAGGGAACTACTAATGGTTCAAAGACTGTAAGCTTCACCCATTCACTTGCATTTTCTTTCAATGGTACACAGACAGCTCAAAAGCAATAGAAGAAACTGGGATATGAGTGTACGGGCCAGGAACCAAACACTCCGAAAGCTTGGGAAAAACATAAACCCCAAGGATCTTCCAATCGGAAATCACGCCATAAGAAATTGTGTTCAGTTCAATATTGATAAAGAATATATAGAAGGTCAAGGATTATCATAATGTCGGACAGTAAAGCGTCCATTAAAGCACTGAGTTCTTGTGTAATCTGTTCCAAAATGGTTCGTAGTGTTATACCTTATTCCTTCGATCATTAAACAGGCTAGATAAATAACACCCTCTTATTCCAAAACAAGGATAGCAATACAAACAGCAAAGGTCACTCTTTCCAATAACACTGCCATGCTGTGTGACAATTTAAATTCAATAGAAATATTTATCTTAGATTTTTTTATTACTCGAGGAATGAATTTTAGTTGCCGTCGATATTGAATTATAAACATATTGTTTATTTTCTGTTAATAATATAAATTTGTATTATTATTAGATGGGTAAATGGTATTTATGTATCAAATGATGCGACACTGGTAATTTCAGAACTGTAATCTGTTCAGAGCTTGTTGCTTACCTGTGGAAGGATGTATTGTAAACATCGCTTATACTTTATTTTTTGCATAGTACACAATGATTCACCGTCTTGTAAATATAATTTAACTAATAAATAAAGTGGGTATCCTTAGTTCATCTAAAATTTGTTCTCAATATTTACCAAAGTTGAATAGAACAGCCATAACATTTAGTGAAAAATAAAAAAAACAGCTGTCAAAAACTGTAAACATTCAAAATAAACGGGTTTGTCACATTTACTGAAAAATACAGGATTTCAAAAAATTTTTGTATGAATGAAATGATTGAAATTTTGTACATTGTCAAAGATTAAATTAATCCGGTTTTCATGCATTTACCTTAATTATATAATAATAAGGAAGGGACATATTGAGGAAACACAAAAAAATTCAAGTCATTGGAGGATTATTACATTTTAAATAATACGACATGGCATCATCTGTGGAATGCAGCAAAATAAATAAAAAAAACTTTGACATTGTTTACGTTTGCAAAGGATAATAATGTCTGTTTACTCTTCTAGTATGTTCATTATTCGGAGCATTACACTTTTTAAAATTTAACTTGTAAGTCATTTTCTTCAACAACCTGAGAAATGTTATAGTGGATAACTAGATAAGCAAGCAAGCCAAAAGTGAAATGTAAAACAATGCAATGTTGACTTACAAAAGTTAATCTGTATCCGAATATTCTAGCTCTGGCTCAAAGTTGTAGGTTTTTATAATTACATTGGATAAAATATCCTTCGCAATATGTATTTACCCGACCCAGTTCTCTAAATACGCCTGATATATCAGAGCTACTCACTCTTTGTTCCGAAAATGTGTGCTCAATAATGATCTTTCCTGATTTAACAACTGTACACAACTTGAGAAACACTGCTCTATACTATATCGTTTACAACTACTATACCTGTATGAATCCGCAAGTAGATAAAGCATACCAGAGGGACCATTTTAATACGTGTTTATTTGAAAATGATGTTGTAAAATGAGAGGTCATCAATTTAAAAGCGTTTAATATCTTTGATGCCAGCGATTCGGCGTTGAAATCTTCTGGGTGAAAATATATACTCTTCTGAACTGAAGGTAAGAACAAACTCCATATTGTGGCAGCGATCATTGCTAAAAATTATAACAACTTTATAAGTATTACCATCTCTAAATCCACAAGAAGTCTTGTCATTATTTTTTCTGATGCCCTAGAATATAAAAATTAAAATGTAAATATTATGACTGCATTCTGCATGGTAAAAAATAAGAATTTCAAGATTCTTTATATCACGTTGACGAATAAAAGTTACTGTTAGAAGTACCAAGAAACCTCATATCCAATATTTTTTAATATCAATACTTAGTTGAATTCCTGAGTGCTATTATTATACACTGTGTCCGTAAAGTATGGAACAAATTAATGTTTAGCTAAACAGGCCATTTTAAGAAATAATCCTGAAACACGTCGATTTTTCATTTTAATTTACCGTATTTTAAAACAGTATTCTAATATACAGGGTGAATTACTTTCGAGTAATGACGTCACCGTCATTTTTTTTAAATGGAACACCCCCATTTTGTCTCAATTTTCGGATTACTCTAGCTGAGCTGATTCCAAAAATGTATCACATGTTGATTCCAATTGGTACAGGGTGGACAAAAATACAATAGTTTTGTGTGTGCTCATAAAGTAACGCGTAACATTCTTTATTAGTTAAATTAACAATATTAGGCTTATTGCCTAGCGGACAGAATATGATGAAATACATGAGTTTATAAATGTTCGAACTGCAGCCCTTGCTGTATTTGACAGTAACCCAAACGGTGTACAAATTGTTGTTGAACCTTGTTTATTGTGTCTTGAGAAATATTGTTTATTGCTGTCCGAATTCTCTCTTTTAATTCTTGAATATTTGCTGGTTTCGTTTGATACACAACATTCTTCAGATGGCCCCACATAAAATAATCCAAAGGTTTGAAATCTGGTGACCTCGCTGGCCATTCAATAGGTCCACGTCTACCAATCCACCTGTTCGGAAAAATTTCATCTAGGAACCTTCTAACATCTACAGCACAATGTGGAGGTGCACCATCTTGTTGAAACCATATACTTTCATCAAAACCTCCAGGATTACGTCTGCTGGGAAACAAATTACGTAAAGTAGGGTCCGATGATTCGATTTCTTACAATTCTTGCCCATACATTTACCTTTTGCGGGTATTGTGTATGATGCTCACACATCGAGTGGGGGTTTTCTTTTGCCCAGTATTTACAATTCTGACGGTTAACCTCGCCATTTAACGTGAAAGTGGCCTCATCAGAAAAAAAAATGTTTTGTATCAAGAGAGGGTCTCGGTGACATTTATCCATCATTTTTTCGCAAAATTGGATTCTTCTATCGGGATCATCTTCGTTTAATTCCTGCACAAGTTTAATTTTATAAGGATGCCATTTTTCAAGCTTTAATAGTTTTTGTACCGTTGTTTTGCTAACACTGACATCGCGACTAACTTTACGCACAGAAGTGTGCGCATCTTCTTCAAAACTAAGTAAAGCATCTAATGCTGTATCAGCATTTGCAGAGGGACGACCTGATTTGCGTGCATTTTCAACCGTACCAGTTTCTCGAAATTTTGTTTCAATCTTACTGACTGCTGAACGCGTTATAGGTCTTTCTGGATATTTATCATTAAACAAATTGCACACTTCCATCTGAGTTCGCGATCTGTCTCCATACCCAATCATCATCATTATTTCAATTTTTTGTTTTACACTTAACTCCATTTCTACTTCAAATTACATCTAAGCAATAATCAAAACATTCACGAATACCAAAAATATTGTAGTACTAAACTGTCACTGAACATCAATAAATTACTAAACAAATAATGACATTTCACAAAAAACTAGACGACTGTTTTTTTTTAAATTGATAAGAAATAATTTCTTACATATTCTGTTACATTTAAACCAATTGCCGCTAGACAATAAGTATTTTTGATAATATTGTTAATTTAATTAATAAAGAATGTTACGCGTTACTTTATGAGCACACACAAAACTATTCTATTTTTGTCCACCCTGTACCAATTGGAATCAACATGTGATACATTTTTGGAATCAGCTCAGCTAGTGTTATCCGAAAATTGGTGTTCCATTTAAAAAAAATTACGGTGACGTCATTACTCGAAAGTAATTCACCCTGTATATTAGATTATTATTTTAAAATACGGTAAATTAAAATAAAAAATCGACGTGTTTCAGGATTATTTCTTAAAATGGTATGTTTAGCTAAAAATGAATTTGTTCTATACTTTACGGACACAGTGTATTTTATTTGTGTAGTTTCAACCATTTAATAAATTATTGCATTTGATTAATTGATTCTCAAAACAAGTGCTTGGCTCTTATTGAGTATCAATTTATTCTTATTTTATTGTATTTTAATGTGATGAATCTATTTGCTTTTTAAGAATAAATTATTATTATTAAACACTGATTTTTAATTCAATAATCAGAGCGCGGCTAAATTATGGACAAAATTCATTATTTTGCCAACAATTTATTTTAGATAAAAAAATAGGTCGATTTTTAAATTAATAAAATAACTGATTTTTTAATAATGTGCGAAAATGACGACGTCACCTGTTTTGTCGGTGACGTAATCGTTGATATGTTTAAATTGAAATGTGATTCCTGTATACCTCATTTTAAAAGACTTTTAATAATATAATCAGTACTATCATAATATTTAACTAACTAATGCTTACACAGGGAAAATGAATTTAATTATGTAATTTAACATTAGACAAGTTTCCGCATTTTGGTATTGTGGTTTAATAAACTCGCTATCAGTTTTTGAGATTCCTATCACTATTATATAATAAAAACCAACGCTTCAAC